>OY756436.1:13331587-15731587 GCA_963576905.1 Mystacides longicornis
ATTCGATGAATTGATTTTCGATGAACTCGTCGTGAATCTATAAATTCATATGGCAACCAGCTTTTAGGCTTTGAGAAAAGCTGTAGTTTGTACCGTATGTTCGAAAGAAGATGAGGATGAAAGGCAGGAATAAAGTAGCATTGTTCATGGGTATGCATAGGTAGGTATAGTAGATAGAGACAATATCCAAGAGAACTAAAAAAAATCCCATAAAATCTTGCTTGTCTCAATTGACCTCTTTGGTCAAGAACTTTACAATAAATACAGTTTTTTTCAGTCTTGGTATCACGCTGGTGTTTAGTTAAAAGAGCGGCAAGTTAATCTTTGAAAGAAGAGATGCAGTGAGGCAGTCAACTGACATGTTTACAGTAATTATTTAAAATGAACCATAACCAATAGGCAATAACCAATTCAAAATAAAGACATCAAAACTGAAGTAAAATATTCCCAAGGCAAAATTTACCATGCACATGTTGTTTTTAAAAGAGTAGGTTTGTATTGTTATCCGAAAAATTCTAAACAAACTATACAAGCAGACTAAGTATCTTGAAATATACAAAACAATTTAAAACTATAAAATACCCGGGGCTAGAAACAATAGTCTACATCCAACGCATTGTCTATTGAAGACACCAACCAAAATATTTATCTATTGTTTACAAAACTTCTGACATATTATCAATGGCAATTGTTTCGCCTTTTTCTTCTGTTTATTTTATTGAAAGTTTACCGTATAAAATGTGGACAAATTTGTACGTTTTTTTTTATTTTTATTGTAGCTAAAAATGTCATAAATACACAGCCATTTTACTTCTATGGGTTTGAAAAAAAACGTAATATTATGCATTTCGGAGATCGGCAACTCATCTTTCAACTATATTATCATAGAACAGAGAAAAAATTTCTGTTTGAATGTTACATTTGTCATTGTTTTGGTTTATTTCATGAGACATCATCTATAGGTACCTACATAAATATATAAAGTTGAGAACGTTTTATGTTTGAATTCTATGATCTCACATACTACCCGTTGAATAAAAAAAAAACTCGATTTATTTCATAATTTATAATTACGTTATGACTCTTACAGACATTATTTGTAAGCCCATTACGAAGAAAAACCACATGACGCGAAATTCCATATTTGTCCAGACCGAAAAATTATTAGATAGTGAATAGCTGCTCTCTATAAGTGACAAAGATAAATATAAAAAAGCTTGTGTGTAGTTAAAGAGGAAGGTTGACGGAACTGGGAATCGAACCTATGTACTACCTATATTTACAACGAAAACCAGTTTCTCATGAGTACTGTTATTGAAAAAAAAACACTTACGATTATAAGGCAGAACAACGTTCGCCGGGTCAGGTTGTGTTTTATGTGATAGCTAGCTATGAAAACCCATTTTTGTAATAACTTTTATCATTTTTCTTCTATAATAAACTAGAAAATTGTTGTAGATCCCTGATGCGCCACGAATCGGAGGCAATAATTTTCAAATCACATAATAGAGTCGGCTTAGTAGCCGTTGCTACCGGAACTTGTGTGTGGATCCACGAAAGAACATAATAATACAAAAATGGCTGTTGGGAGTTTGTTGGTCTGGTCACAATGTTGCTGCCTGAACCATAAATTAGGATTTGGTCACGGTACCTACATTGTAAAAATAAACATACATACAAATTACTATTTATTTACACTTTTTTTATATTTGTTATTTTTTACATATCTACCTATTTTTTGACAATAAAAAAATATTTTGGAATTCCTCTTCTTGATTCAACATTTTTTCTCTGATATAAACAGGTGCTTACCATTCACCAATATTTTAGATTATAAATTATTGTCGTTTGATCTTTGGATTTGTAGACTTTTTTTAGATGTTCGTTGTAGGTCCAACTTGGAAATTTATCCTATCATATAAATCAAATGACTATTATGTTACACCTCCTTTGAGAATTTTCATTCCTGCTTGCTTACAATAAAGTATAATAGGTAGGTACTTATTTTTTAATATCGACAGGAAGTATAGGTACGGTATTGATAATCATACTTTTGACCTCCCGTCTTTTATAATAGTATAACGTTCTAACCTTTTGAACACTTAAACAGATTCATAAAATCGTGGCCACGATCCTTTCTATTCTTGTATTTGTGTTGCTGGTCTGGTAAAAATCTTGCAATAGATTGTCATGAAATTAAATTTTCTTCAATACTTATGTTCTAAGTGCATTTTGACAAGACAAGACTGCATAGTAAACATGTATGTATTAGTCATTAGGTACTTAACAGAATAATTTAAAACGTAGAAGGTACTTACATTACATCCTTACTTATGATGTCCTGCAAAGTTTTGGCCTCCTGTGGGGCTAGTACGAGTTTGATCGAAAGCTAAGTGCACGCTAATAAGCGCTTATTAGCGTGCAAATAGTGTTCGAAAATCAAACGATCGAATCATTCGATCATTTTTGTATGGAATTTTTTCGAAACTCTATCGATGATCGTTTCGATATTCGATCATCGAAAGCTTGGGGTACTGAACGATGTTTTTCAAGCCATTCTGTCGTGCTCGACAGACTCCCACTGATCTCCCACACCTAGCACGTACAAGCCCCAAGTGACATTGTCCATCAGACGCTGTCTTGGTCTTCTGCCAATGGGCGTGCACTCTAGAAGATTTTTTGTGAACTTCTTTGCCCTGGACCTCGCAAAATGCCCGATCCACACTAATCTTCTCGATCTGATGTCACTGGTGATCAATAGTAACTGTCCTGTGAGCGCCTACCTACGTATAAGAAAAAAAAAGTATTGTAGTGTTGAATACAGTTCTTCCTCTTTCTTTTTTTCTTTTATGGGTCATAATAGGAGTAAGTATTTTGAAGGTAGCATTCTTGACACTTTTTTTTACTTCTAAAATGATAGGTAGATAAATATATTTTTGTTTAATTTTATGAAAGATATATATGTACGTATGTTTTATTCAGGCCTCGTACTTATCTATTGAACATCATTTATAGAGAATTATAGATATAAAGCGGGAAACATGGAAATTAATGAGATATTTTATATTCAAATGACAATTTATTGCACCGATATGTGTTAAGCAGGGAAAAACACACAAATTATTTATAAATTAACATCAATTTGTATTAAAATATTCCCGTAATTTAAAGTGTGATTATTTCCGTCAGGATATCTATATTACCGTGTATTGTCACATTGTGGTCATATCATTATTTTTATCGATCTACTGATTAAATTCGTATATTCGAATACGAATGAGAATATCTACAAAACATAACATTTTATACAGTAGGTACAAATTACAATTATTAAAATGTTAAAAAAATATAAGTATAAAAAATATAATATATTTATATATTTATATTTATATAATATATATATAAATATAAATATATAAATATAAAATATAGTACCAAATACGCATTTTATTCACATAAACATTTTTTTACTATAAATTCTACTATAAAAAAATAGAGTATAAAAAATTATGTTATATCACCTTATTGGACTTGCACCACCCCAAAGATTCGAAAGCCAGCTGCAGATGCAGAGAGATCCAAACAGGCCGATTATGATAATAGACACTCTTTATCACCCAACCAGTGGAAACGCAGCTGAAATCCATAAAAAGCCTTATCAAAGTTACACCTCCGCCGTCCTAACAGCAACAGAGAGAGGAAAATATGGAAATCGGAATCAGGAACGGCCCATGGATGGAGCCTCACGAGGGAATTAAAGTCGGTGAAAATGTAGAGGACCCTCAAAAGACTGAGAGTGTGTGGCCCTGGATGAAGAAAAAACTTCCTAAAATGTGAATTCCTCTCTGAATGAGAAGACATTCGAAGTGAATGCGTAGTAAAACAGGAAAGCAGTCAACCACAGATGGGATATTTTTCATACCAACCCTTACATTTCTCATAGGAGGAATATCACAATATTTCCAAACACACGTCTTGTAGGTAGTAGATCCCCTCCTCAATCGTTTATAGTCCCTCCAGAATACTTTGGAAGTCTTCTGTAGGAACACATCTGAAAAATTTAGTCTCTTTTCATTTCGTTCAGTTAGGTTGGTTGGTAGACTAGCGGTTGGTTGGTAAGAAAGAGTATATTATTTGCATCCACTTTGAATGAGCACATATTTATTTTAAAAAGGGGCCATCAAGTCTCAGAGACGTACAACTTATGTGATAAAATCCCTGAAAAGCTATCATGTGCAATATGCTGTTTGCATGTCAAAAAGATCAGTCATCTGTCTAGCACGCCTTTCCAATATGGCGAACTGAAAAATGGTGGATAACAATTTCCAGCAATACATCAGCAAAATGTTCCTTCCACGTGTAAGGTTTCTGGAATGTTTAGGTCTGTGTTGAGAGATACCTGCACATATTGGAAATAATTTAAAACACTTATGTACAATAGTTTCTATAAGTATACAAAATAACGTGTTACATATTTTAAACAAAAACAAATAACTAAGATTCCTGTATTATTATTTGTGAACCAAGATCATAAAAGAACTTTCCTTTTTCGCTGCGTCATTTCGGTCTCTATAAAATCATAATTCTGTTTGAGCTAACCGATAAATTCCAAGAAGCATCTTGCTTTTAAAGAATCACTATTATTTTTCAAATAAGGGAAAGTGTCAAAATATAGAAAGTGACGATAATATGATTTATTAGGTCATATTTTCGTCATTCAATTTCATTGTTTCGTCTCACTTTCGAGGAGCATTTTTGTTAATAATAGGTAATTGATAAAGTTTTATAGAGGGGTGTAAAAATATCGGAATCCTTTTGAGACAAAACAAAAAGAAAAATTAGTACCAACGATAATAAAAAAAGCAAAAGTGGTCATAGAACCCCGTCATAAAAATTAAACAAAACAATAATATATTTTTACTTTCGTTTTACAGAAAAATTTAGAACCTTCTTTTTCGGACTTCACAGAACCATAAAAGGACATTGTAAGAATTTCTGAACCCGAAATATTTTTACGTACATTTGTTTGACATCATATTTCAACCCTATACAAATCGGCATTTAAATAAAATATTATACAACAATATGTCAGAATGCTTTGAATAATAATTTTACTACAAGAAACTTTCGTTAGTTTATGACATAATAAATGGAAGAACCTGTACCTACCGGGCCATTCAATTAAGCACTTTAACGCGGCAAACTTTAAATAAAAATAAATAAATAAAATAAAATATGATTTAAGTGGACAAGTTGTGTTATTTAGTCGCAACTCAAACGTAGGTATCTATATTCTCTGACTCAATACGAAAAAAAAATTATTCTATGACATTTTAGTTGTGTCGTAATAAATTATTTTCGTATTGCCCTCTCATGATGTTCGTTATCACTAGGTATGTTTTTTTTATGGTGAAGTTTAATGTTTATAGCTAAAATCGTAAAATATTAAACTAAAAATGTAAATAAAATTATCATAATAATAATATTTTCTTTGATTACAAATTGTCCGATGACTCTGTGTATTAAATTTGTAATAAAATCCAAGATATCTTCATTTACAAAACTTATGACACAAGACACTGTTTTGTTCATAATATTAGGCAGGTACTAAATATATCTGTGGTGGTTCTCATCAAAGAAGTGAAACAAGTGCTGAGTATCATAACGTGAAAGAGGACGAATCAAGAATGCTGTTGCTGAAAACTATGCTATATGCTCTATTTACCTACTAGAACAGCGGTGCCCACATTTTGCGTTCGTAATAATGCTCTGAATTATCTGTGTCATTGGAACGTTGTCTTCGTAAACCAAATTGTGCGGATTCCTAGAGAGCGGTAATAATAATTTACACCGATTTAGTTACTATTTACGTAATATAACATCCGCTATATAACGGTACCGGTATCCTAGAAATCCAAAACTTTACCGGTGGAATTTTCCTTGCCGTTTCTTTTATGTGTGGTGCTCTAGATTCTTCCATTCTGTTGACGTTGGTCTCTCTAAAATCTTCATACGAAGATAATATACAATATTTGAATTGGATAAAAATTTTGATTAAAAAATATAAAAGTTTTCCCATTTTTTTGTAAAAAGTATCATGAAAATGTCTAAATAGGTACCTAATTACGTAGGTATACGAAATCAAAGAGAGAAGTTTGTTTTTCGAACAAAATCACAATGTGGTTTTAAAATATAATACCTATTTTAATTTCAAAATTGAGTCAGAATATCTTTAGGTTTTTTTAATGTTGTAATTATTCTCAGAAGGACAACACCTTTTAATGAAGAATGTAAATCATACCTATTATTTTCGAGATTAATCTTATAATCCCTTTCAACATTTCACTTAGAAAATTAAAAAAAAAAAGGAAAAAAGTGATAGAAAAAGGTGGTTTTAGTTGTTGAAAAAAGGAAGTTAATAGAATTATAAAGATTTTATTCTTATCATGCTGACGACATAATGTACCTAATTTTTAAATAACTTCGCAATTTTCACTCCAAAAAATGCGTGGGAAATTGTTCTAAGAATAGGTACATCAGAATTCTATAATATAAAAAAATGTCGGGTTAGTGCTTATAACTCGAGATCGGCTGAAGAGATTTTTCTGAACAAACAGTTTTGTAGGTATCCGAACACGGATACCAACAAAAATTTGTAAAGCGGGTTACTTGAGCAATTTCCGTAAAGGGTAAAATCGCCCAGGTTTTCTGCCTAAATGGGTTTCCTGGACCCAAGTCGCTGTGTTGATGGTTGAAAAACTTCCCTAAAAGACAAGTACCTATAGATCGTAGGGTTTTTCTTGATAAGTACAGGATACATTAATTTATAATGATATGTGTACTGCCACATTTCTTATTTCGAACTGATAATTTGAATAAATTGCCAAGTTGATGTTATGTATTTGTTTAAATATTATATTGAGATGCATTATTATACAATTCTGACACAAACAGTTTCCAGGCTGTATGCAAATTCACCTCTCAACGTAACTTCTTGTCTATTGGTAAGTCAAATCATTAAATTTTACCAACATTCAGACAGAATGCACCTTCGCCAGTGCAGAAGTTTCTGTACCAGACTGATTCCTCCTGGGATCAGAGAACCATTCACAGTTCTGTTTAGTTATAACAAAATGAAATATTACCATTGCTTTCTGTTATTATAAGATTAGAAGCATCTATATTCTTGAAATAACCCAAAGTATTATAATTTTAATGCATGACAATGTACATATTATAATATCTATTCGTCTTTGCAAAGCACAAAATGATCCATGCGTTGATTAAGGAAATACAAATAATTCTTAACTATTTGGTAGGTACTTCACACAGTCGATTTTGTTTAAAATTTTCATATAAGAGCGATAACACACGGAATTTTTTTTTTTTATAAAAATGAATCTGCATGTGCTCACTCAAAGTGAACACAAATACACTCCGACTCTTTCACATTAAGCTACTTAAAACTTGTGTCGTGAAAGAGGAAGATGGTCGGCACCTGGGATCGAACCACGACGTCCGCAGTACGAAAGCCGGCGTTATAACCGCTGGGTCACCAACCAATTCAAACTCTTACCAAAATTCTTGTCTTAGTGTGTGTTCTAGTTGGAAAGCGTGCGCGCGTCGAGCGTCACATACTCAAACGCGGGCGGACCGTTCACTTTTCGCGAAGACGCGCGATTACTTTTCAGATAGAACAGAGCCTTTTATAGGATTATTTTCGTCTTTTTCCAAGAGGAATACGGGATAATTAGGTACACGCGAGTCATATTACAAGTAGGTGCTATTCTATTTAGTATTAGTGCCTGAAGAGTTATATGGTGGTAAATGTTATCTATACTACTATTATAAAGAGGAAAGTTTTGATTGATTGTTTGTTTGACGGGAATAGGCTCCGAAACTACTGAACTGATTTGAAAAATTCTTTCACTGTTGGGAAGCTACACTCTCCCCGCTGAACATAGGCTATATTTTATTTTCATATAGCCTTTGATCCTTACTAAAACTCCAATAAGGTGCAAAATATACCTAAAATATTCTTTACATCGCGTACGCTGCGAAAACTATTGAAGATATAGTAAAATAATGTACTACAACTTTGTAGAAGACATAATTATCTACAAAAAGTGTCGCGACAGCATACGTCTAACTATTATAATAATGCCACAATAAGTGTTGATTTATTAAAAAAAAATATTTTGAAATGTGGCAGAGATATAGGCGTCACTGGGGTACGAGCCGGACGGGAGGGGACCATTGGAATGCTACATTATTCCAGATTAACATAGCCTATAGAATATTTTGATAAAGTTAGGGATCTATAAAGATCATAAGAAAACTGAATTATTTTTTTAAATACCTATGTACCTACCTATGCGAAGCAGGAACAGACTGCTAGTATTTGATAAAAGTTCTTAAATACCCACTTACAACATTATACCTACTCATTATTGAACTTAACTAGGTAATATATTTGTTTTAAATAAATTTGAATATGTGCTCACTTGTAGTGAACACAAACACATTTCACACTAAGCAAAGGCTTATGTCATGAATCTGGAAATAGTCGGCACCTGGATGCGAGCCCATGACCTTCAATACGCTTTGTGTACGAAAGCCGCTAATTGAAACCACTGGACCAGCAACCACCTCGAATTATTTAATAAGACAATTATTATAATAATATAATATGTTCGTACAAATAGTGAGACCACGATACCTAAAATTTGTTTATTTCAATCATAAAGAAAACTAGTTGAATAAGTTTAAAAGACATTTTAGCAAATGTCAGATAGCTAACAGGGTTCCAAAATTACAACAATAATAACCTCAATGATTTTACAACGAACTAAATTTTATTTATTTATTAATAGGTACTTTACTGTACATTGATAATATGAGTAACACATAAAATTTCAGATAACAAAGACACAGAGGGCGAGCATACCACAACAAAGTTGCGGTCTGTAACAACTAACCCCAACTAAATTCTTGTTAGAATATTAGAATAAGAATAAATCTAACTTGAATTATACGAAAATGCCAATGTCTAGTTTCAGATAGATTTTATTTGGAACTGAGGTCATCTCATTAGATAGAAAAACAAAACTTTGATTCTTTAGAAACCTGGATTTTAAGTACCTATCAGAATAAGAAATTTGTGAAGGCAATCATGGCAAACCTTCCAGATTTCGGGCTGTGAACTCTCAGGTAGGTAATGGAAAAGTATGAAGGCATTATATTTGGACACAGCTAGGGTTGTTATCCTGAAGATGAATGGAATTTGCCTACTATTGGTAGAATCCAAATGTCATCATCATCCTTTGTTGTACACTGTTTGATAAGGGTATCCTCTCCATTCTGTTTTATGTCTTCTTTATCTGGATAAGGCCATTCGCACTATTCTTTATCGAACCTTCAACTGGCTGGTGATTTGCCTTTTCCTCTTCATTTATTGCTGGCAACCATTCCATTATCTCAAAAACTACAGCAATCATCCTCTACGTGGCCCGTCAACCTTTATAGCTGCTGCAGTCAATCCTGGTCATCTTCATATTTCGACGTTAGAGAAAACGCTTCATCAAAGGCTGGTTATAACCAATTAGGTATTGTGTAGAATGATAACAAGGCGTGTTTAATTTAATCATGTTAATAATTATCATTTTTGACAAACGACGGATGTGATAAATTATCCCGTAGGACATGCACTTCTTTCCCTTGTGATTTATGAAAATATAAAAAATGAGATATTAAGTCAAAATTTTAGGATTCATTATAATCATGTCACTTATTAATGAAGCAATGATACCTAATTGCTACTTATAGCATGTCATTATTATGAAAATAATATACAGAATCAAATAGGTTGGTATGCTGATATTTAAATTCAACAGGGTGTAGCCTATATACGGCGATATCCGTCGCTGCATACTGAAGTGGCAAAGTCTGACTCGAAAAGTAAGTAAGTGTATGAAAATTTTCTCTTCCAAAGAAACATCTTGTCAGTCCACGGAAACTTCAAAAAATCTTACTTCTCACAAAAATTATATTTCAAAAAAATTATGGTCTTGTGATTTTGTTATCGAAAGAAGACATTAGGGTGTCCCAGAAAGTACGACTAGGCGGAGTCAAGAGATGTAGCACCTTTAGGGCTATCCAAACACCCCAATATATTCAGCGATTTTTTATAGTTTACGATGAATAATTTTTTCATCCTTTTTTGTATTAAACTCTGACTTACAGGTTTTAATAGTTACATAGACACCAATTTTTGAGGTATGTTTATACATGATATTTTTCTAAAATAACTTAATTGTATACCTAGCAGATACAAAAACAATTATAGGTCTATCTTTTCTTCTTATATTCGCACACTTTTTTTGACCAAATGTCTAAATAACGCATTCCATTATAGGTATTAGGTATCTACATATATCGGATTTGTAGTATAAAGCACCTCATATTGTATTACCTTATTACCTATGTATCACAATACTAAGTATAAAGTTACTTAATATGGATACAAACAACATCAGCGTAACTGTCTGTCAAAATATTAATTATTCAAAGAAATTTATCGTAAGTCATTGTATAACACCACGTATGTAACATTTTTAGTAGAAACTTATTGCTTTTTCATATCGATGTTATACCTAGAGCTCAAGTCTTTTATTACAATCCTAATGGAAAAGAATGAGACGCAGGCCAAAGCAAACTGTCAAGCGGTTTTTCTGCGGAGCCACAAGATACCTACTGGCTTCATCTAAGGTTAAGATTCGCAGTTGGGGCGAGATTGAGAGATTTGCTGAGGTATCGTGGCTTCCACAATCCACATGCTAACCATTAGCAGAAAACGTGAATTGCGGCTTGTGAGTAGATATGTAATAGTAGAATATTGGATAGAAAATGTTGAAACCATGAATTAAAAACTACTTTCTTGGAGTAAAATTAGGCTACCATTAAAATTTCGTCATCAGATGATATACCTACGGATAAAAGGAATTTATTTAAGAACCTCCCTTGGTCACTAATATGAATATTCCTAGATATCAAAGGTTATAAAGCAAATGAGAAAGACATTTTGGATTATTGAATAAACGACGTAAGGATCTCAATTCCAAATAGACGGCCACAGAAAAGTTGGGTGTAAGCTAATTTCCCGCTCAGAAACATTCGTGAGTTGCCAGATTGAGAACTCCGGGAGATTTTTTCAGGGCAGAAGACAGAAAGGTTTTCTTTTAGACAGTCATCAACTTCGGGTTATCCTTATAAGATATCAGAAGAAGGTGATAGATCCCATGAAGATAAATTACCTATTGCTCCCTTGATCTAACAAAAAATAATGGATTTCTAAAAGAGTATTTGGGTTGGCTGGAAGAGATCCTTCGGGATAAGTCCGCCCTTTGAATCTTTAAATGTTTTTATAAAAATTGTTTTTTATTACATACACAATAAAGCTTTATTTATTATATTTATTTATTTATTGTCGCTCCTAAGACGTAAAGAAGTTGCGAGAAAGATTTAGTGGATGGCGAATTCATAAGATCACTAGAATAATCGCTTTGTATTCATAAATTTTATAAACTTATCTTCAAAATTAACTGCAATACTTGCCTGATTTAATGGATGATACGATTTCACAGTTTCAGTTTTTTAAACAAAATTTGGATGTTGTCAGTTACGTATTGCCAACGTTCGTACATGGATATAATGTATGCGGATACCTGTGGAGGTTCATAAGATATAAATAAACAGGGAGGCATGTAAGTATATTAGCTAATATGGAAGTAAAATAATTTATATAATTTGGTGTTCAAGGGAATCTTGTGTTGTAATCATTACTAAGCACAATACTCCAACCGTGGTATCACCCCACGGATTTTAATTGAAAAATACTGTTTTGAATAAAATATTATAAATTCATGTACTTACATAATACGTACGTTAAAAATAATTAATATACATGTAGGTAAATAGCAACTTAATATCATTTGTTTATATTATAACGTTATGTCTATAACTTTAATTAAAAGTGAGGTAATTTTGTATATCTTAGAAACAGTGACAAGGTATTTTATTGTGGTTATATATGTACCACCCTTAATATTAAACCCGTTGTCATGTATGACTTGGAGACCTGTACCACGACACTACTTACAGATTGCTGGGATTTCAGGATAGAATTTTGAGGGAGTTTGAACGACCATTGATCACCAGTGACACCAAATCAAGAAAATTGGAATGGTTTTGGCATGCCTCCAGATCCTGGGAAGAGAGGTACCTGCTCTAAAAAATCTCCAGGAGTCGTACGACTGTCGTAAGTAGTAAGTAAGAGAAATCAAAACTTTGAGCAAGTGCCAAGTGCCGAAGAGAGACAAGTGGAAACCAAGCTTCATTTGCGGTATTGGTTGTTGCCGACCATGACTGCACATTTGGTGCGATCATGAGCCAGAGATTTTTTCGGCATTCCCAGAGAAGACATATCAATTAGTTAAGATACCTTTCATGAAATCCGTAGTATTCTAGAACAATAATAAATATTCAGACTTGAGAATATCCCTAAACTTTTTTTTTTTTTTTTACCCATCACGCCGTTTCCCGAAGGGGGTAGGCAGAGAGTACGGATTTCCACTCTTTCCTATCCAAACAAACCTCTTTCGCTTCTTCCAAACGCATAACATTTCGCATACATGCTCTTCTATTCCTTTTACTCCTGACTTGGCCCTCCTCTAAGACGGCACCGATATGATCGGACCATGTCATTCGAGGTCGGCCTCGTCTGCGTGCACCCATTCTTTCAGATTTATATATCCTTTTAGTCATTCTATCTTCGTTCATTCTCTCTACATGCCCAAACCACCTTAATTTATTCACTTTCATTCTAGTCACTACACTAACATCCACTCCACATTCCTTTCTAATACTATCATTCCTCACCTTATCAATCAGTCTCTTTCCGCATGTCCTACGCAGTGATCTCATTTCTACAGCATTTATTCCAACTTCCAGATTTTTCGTCCATGTCCATGCTTCACTCCCATACATCATTGATGGAATCAGGATTGCATTGTGCATCAATTGTTTGGATTTAAGAGATACATTCTTATTTCTCATTAGAGGTCTTAGTGCACCGCCAACCCTTCTACCAGCCAGTTTCCTTCTTTCAATTTCCTTTTCACACCTTCCATCTCTGCTAAATAAACTACCTAAATAGACATACTCATCCACTTGTTCCAAGTTCTCATCATTCACTTTCACACTACATTGCGTTCTTAAATTTTCTCTTTCAAAAACAAGCACCTTTGTCTTATTGACATTCATCTTAAGACCATTCATTTCACAATTTTGATACACACGCGTCACAAGTTCTTGCAAATCACATTCGCTTTCAGCCATCAACACTAGGTCGTCTGCATACATCAGAGCGCACACATTCATTCCATTCAGATCTACAACTTCTGTACTGTTTTTTATATCACGCACGCAAACATCAAAGAATAGATTGAACAGCCAAGGTGACATCACGCATCCCTGCCTCACCCCTCTCGTAAGACGGAACTCTCGTGACAGGTGAGTATTCACCTTGACACAAGCAGAACTATCAGAGTAAAGGGAAGCAACAGCGCGTATCAGTTCCCTATCCACTCCATAAAAAGACAAAACCTCCCACAATTTCTTTCCATGCCATACATTTTCCCTAAACAAAATAAAATAATATGAAATTGCTAGCTGACGTTAACGGTTGTACAATAAAAGAAGTCTTATATTGAATATAGTTCTGCAGAAACGCCTTCATTGTAGTTTTTTGCAGTTTAATCTGTCGTGTTATAATTATTATTATTTGACAGACGGAATCGGAATTGGTAGTTCGGTTGGTACCTACCCGTCTCTATATTCTGAGAATTTGTATAGCGGCCGCTAGTTGGTGTGTTTCTATTTAAATAAGATTTCAATAGCAGTGAACAATGATGGTCCATATATAGCCACGCTGCGGGTATTGAAGCTGAATATTAAAATGGGAGGAATTGAGTATTGGCGGACGTGCATAGGTAGGTACTCGGCCAGACTGTGTTATCGCTCTTCAGGAATTGGAAGAACAGTTTCAACACGTAAAAATCGTGACTTCAAAGTTCAAAATGTTCCTATCATAACCAGATGTTCACTCTGTGATAGAGTCGAAGCGATACCGACACTTCTTATTGCATGTAATTGTTTTGGCTATTCTTATCATTATGGAAATTTATAAAATAAAATAAATTACATTATTTTTTAATCGTAGTAAAATAACAATGTTGTGAATAACTAGATTTTTTCTTATTCAAGATAGGTACCGATCAATGTCAATAGACATTGAATAATGTGTAGGATTATAATATTATTCAATGTCACTTGACATGTGCCTTGAATGTTTGATCTCACCTCGATCTTGTGTGAGAAAAATACTAAGCTTTCATTTTTATTCGATTTGAATTTATAGGTGTCTTATTGATGTCTTCCTTGATTTTGACTCTATTTCTATCAATAATTATAAAACCAGAATGAGTCGGATGATAGCTAAATGACAAACGATAACAAATGATAATCGAGCAATGATTACTAAATGCAGTCCGTGAATCAAATATTTGACGTATTTCTGGTTCATTCGTCTACTAAAGCTGAAAATTTAAGGTTTCCATTCCACAATATTTGAATGCAAACAGAATGACAAAGATAATGTATAAGACTGAAAAGAAAGGTGTAAGAAAGCGTGGCCGTCCGAGAATGACGCGGATCGAACACATCGATTCCGTTCTCAAGGGAGGCCAGGTCAGAAGTAAGAAAAATAGGAGAGATTGTATGAGAAATGGTATGTCGGTTGAAGAAGCGAAAGAAGTGCGCTTGGATTCAAAAGAGTGGAGGTCCATTCTCTCTGCCTACCCATTGCGGGACACGGCGTGATGGGTTAAAAAAAAAAACATTTGAATCTTTCGCCTTTTTTTGACTAAAAATATTGTAAGTAAGTATGCTATTTTACATATAAAATTAAATATATAAAAAGGGTTTAGTTTTTGAAGCGATTCACTTCTAATAATTGTGTCTATACGTCGCGGTTAAATTTGTTCCGTAGGCAAATATGTGCACTGTTAAAAGTGATCTCAATAGACCGACATCAATAGTTAAGTCTTGAAGAGTTCTGAACACGACCTTAGTGTGTATATCGGTATTAAGTTTAATAATAGGTACTAAAGTAGGTAATAAAAAACAATCTCACCACGTTGTCTATATTGACGTGACATGTAACAATAATAATTTGAAAATGTCATGTGTACCAATAGGCCAACTGCCTGATCTATTTAACCATCAGATATAGATTCCTTTTTATATTTAAGATGGGACGATAAGTTTTCATTGTTTGAATCGAGGTCTTAATATTTCCGAGATCTAATTGATAATCTTAATATTATTTTGCCAACAGAGTGTGTTTATAAAGACGTATGAACACAGATATTCCGAAGTGTGATTGCTTTAGATTAAAGCTACTGTTTTTGTCACAATTTGTGTTGTTCTAAATTCGTTAATTTATCAAAAATTTAAATAATTTACATAGAAAAAGTAAAATATGCTGCTGGTGGCAGATGGACTAGATTAGTCCATGAAAAAAGTCAAAGAAGCTCAGGCACCCTTTTCTCGAATGTTGATCGACGGGTTTGTTAATAGAATTTTTAACACTTTTGTATGTTTTCTTAAATTACTCATAAAAATTCTATTAGAAAAAATCATCGATCGACATTCGTAAATAGGGTCCCAGGAGCAATATGTACAATAATGGACGTGAAAAGGGTAAGAGAAAAGATGGAAGAAATTAAATAGAGAAGCGGCGTAATAAAGTTCAAAATATTGTAGATTATAAGTAGGTATAGATAATATAGATAATACTGTATAGAATGTAGGAAAAAATATTTAAAAAAAATGAAGGAAATCAAAAGAGAAAAGTAAAAATATATTGTAGGAAAATAATTTCAATCAACGAGGAATTTTAATAAAAAATTTAATCGTCCGAAATGAAAAAAATAAAATATAAAAATAATATGTTATAATGGAGCACTTAGGTTAGAGTTTTCTCAAATGAAAAGGAAAATCCCTTTGAGCGATTTAAATAATACACAATGATACAAAAAGGAAAATAAAGATAAAGAAATCCCCTCCGGGTATAGAAGATTCAAAATATTGTCCGGGAGAGAAGGGGGGAGGGGGGTGGCTGAGGGGCACAGAGTGGCAATGTATCTACGGACGGGTGAAGATTCCTCCTACTTTTTCTTCTCTAAAATAATGATAATATATTATACTTTGGGCAATATTGTAATGAATAAATTTACCAACAAATCAGCAATAAAATGTTGCCGATATGTCAAAACTTTTATAATATAATGTAATGTTGATTCTAAACGGTATTCAATTTTGTATGGCACTTGAGATTGATCTGACATTGAAGTGAAGAGAGAGGTTAGTTGGAGTGATCACCAATGTTGTAGAAGAATAAGAAGGTACGTTTTTTTGAAAATCAGCCAATATTAGAGATTTGTGAATAGCCCGGAATTCAACGTAGAAAACAGTGAAAAACGCCCATTTTAGGAGCAGGTCGATTACCGTTGTCACAGGTGATTGTAACGTGCGTTTTCGGACAGTATTTTAGTTCTAAATGTGCAATTATTGTGCATGGCTGTGAGGTGAGCGCTGTTTTTCCTCCCATCAGCGCTATGGAGAGCTCTTGTTGCCTCCTGAGTGGAGTTCAAAGGGAGTTTTGATAGATTTGATTGATTTTAGAGTGTATTCACTAACACCTACATACGTAGTTCATTATGCTGAATAAGTTAAAGAAATACACAGGCACATTCAAAAACTTTATTAAATTATAGAGTAAATTCAATGAAATTTTGTGAATATGAAAAAGACATCAATATCATCAATACTTTTATCTAACAAGATTCTTTGATTGGAATTGTATGCTTTCGCTTGCTTATAGAATAGGTACTTATTGGACTGATACGTAAGAAAGGACAAAGAAAAAAATACCCATTGAGAATGAACAGAGTTTAGTTGATTTGGTATAGTTGTTCTGTTAGTATTATAAAGTACGTAGTATTAAGTTGATGTATGTATTTACTTTGGAGCTAACGTCTTGGAGTTGTGCACAAAATTTCTATATACAGACTTATATAGCTAATATAGATTTATCGCAAAAACTTTATAATTTATGGACCTATTTACTGATGTTGCTTTTTTATGGTGGTTTTAAACCGATTTTATCAAAATGCGTTCCAAACGATGAGAAAATTATCAATTTTATCATTGTAGACACTAACCTTCAATATAAGATTTTTAAATATAATATTCTACTCTTTGACGTAATGACAGAAATGTGGAATCCTTAGATATATGTGTTTAAAGGTCATGTGTGAACATTTTTCGTACATATTACAAAGCTAATCCAAAAAACAGGACATATTTTATTCGCCTGTAAGTCTTTGGTTGCTCTCTTGTTCTCAATAATTTCAAACTTTTATCTCTATATTTCATTTATTATTACATTTCTACTTGTTGAATACATGTGATTTTTCGACATGTTGAACATGTTGAGAATTCTCATGATTAGGAGTTTCGGAGACTTGAACATTACCACCTAATGGCGAACGTTGTTAATGTAAAGTGATCACACTAAGTCAGCCTTCGAAATAACAGTAGAAGACGGTCGTAAGCCCGTAGTGGTTTGTTCCATTTAAAAATCGAACATTAGTAATGAATTGTTAGAGTCATTAGTTGTTATTTTTTTCTTTAAGATATTTTGTTGCAACGACAATAACAAATAGGTACCTACCTACCTATGTCCGCGGGAATTATATGGACGAAATACTTATCTACATAATATTTTAGTCCGTTTATATATATATATTTTTGTAACAGCATCAATCATAGAAAACAAACGTAAAGGTCAGATATTAATATGCGAAAAGCCGTGCAAAATTCCAGAGAGCGTTCTTAAATACTCTTTGATAAATTAACATTAATATATTTAGAGCTATTTAAAAAACTTTATTTTTTTAAGATCTTCATACAAATTTTTCACAAAAGACAGTAAGCCATCTTTTGGAAACAAAATTACTCATGTAAACGTAGAATGGAATCTTGGTATTACTGTATGAAAATCCAATAAAATAATTGGAGATTGATTTGTTATACATATAAATGTTATTCAAATCTTATTATTCTCAATAAATAAAGATTTAATGCAAAATTTTGTAAAAATCATTCCTCCATTTTGAAGTTTGACATATTTTAGAAAATTTATGGCCATAGTTTTTTACAAAGCGTCGTAGCCACTGATAATAGATAAGTATTTATGTAGGTGCCTGATAAAATCATATTCTAATGTAGATAGGTATTAAATAATTTAAAAATAATTGTTGAATCATTTTATATTCCTGGAATATAAATAACGTTTAAATCTTATATTCATCGTTGAAAAAGATTAAATTTAAAATCATCGTTGAAATTGGTATGAACATTCCATAAACAAACTGGTCGGTAAAACAGTAGCCGATAAATTAGATCATAACGTACAGTGAACTTGACAGAATTGTTGAGAGAAAGAAATAAAATTGACAATAATTGAGAATCTTTAAATGGCTTCAGGATTTTAATCAGTTTAATAAAACGTTTGTTTTATCCACATAATAATTTAGAAATATAATATTTGTATTGAAATTAATCACACTCAACAGCGGTATTACATTGTATCTAAATTAGTATGTAAATAAACTCAAAACCACATTAGCTTATTTATTTTATCCTGCATATTATAAAAGTACTGTTAAAAATTTGGACTCATGGTCGTATTGTTGGCGTGAAAATTAATTAAAAAAAATATTCATAGGGTGTCACATACTTAACTTTAAACCAATTGTGTTAAAAGAAGTATTCTTCAAAGACAGCGGCCAATAAGAGGTTTGATTGGAAGCCTTACTTGACGACCCGCAAAGGTTTGTGACAAATCATTCATCCTAGAATAAATATAATATTATTATGATACGACATAAACCTAATGTCATTTCATCTTCCACATAATTTACGTTATGTAATATCATGTACATTAATTAAAGTTATTGTAGGTATATAATACATCTATAACTAGCCAAAATCAACACTCTTTTTATTACAGGTATTTTTTTAAAGTATTTAAATGAATAATATCACAATGAAATCAATATTAACAATTAAGAAATCAAACTAAGGCATACCTAGAACATAAAACTTTTAAAACAAAGTTAATTAAAAACATACAGTCATGGGTTGGGTACATTAGATTTCAAGGTAAATGACACTTAAGAGAAATCATATTTTTATCTACATAATTCACAACAAAATATTTTATGTGCAGTTTGATTAATTTAATATTATAATGTAGGTACCTACTTAGAAAAAAATAAACAGCAGCAATAATATTCCTATATTATAATTTATTCAAACTTCGAACAACAGTTAATTATGTTTTGTTTACATCGTCTATGTGTCAAAATTAATGACAGCTGTGAACCATAGGCTATGATTAAAATGAAATATTTTTGTGAAAGATAATGATTTTTTTTAATGTGTATTTTGTGTAAATAATGTATTCTTTAAATTAATAAAAATACTTACCTCAAATTACTTACGATACACACCATATACACACCTACGTATTTTTTTACAAAACTTTTGTATTAGTTCGAAAACGACTGCAGCACTAAAAAAGAAATATTTTGTTGCGTTGTCTATGAATTTTTTGACACTTCTAATTTTGTTGTCAACTAGAAATTGAAGAACTATTCGAACTATTCTTTTTCTAATGAAAATAATAAAATGTAACCAACTTTCTATTGTCTGGTTATTTTTTAATTATAAATAACGAACATGAATATTAATGAACAATCCACTGGTAAGCATAGTTATTTGTTTCAAAACAATATAATATTAATAATTATATGGCAGTTATAATGTCATTGACTAATTTTTTGTGTAACTATATTTTTACAGGCTCTGGTGGCATTTTCAACAATAAGGACTAATTGGTGAATTTCCAAAACGTAAAAACCTTTATCAAAGTTACCAATTCAACGAGGACAGAATCAAGTCATACTGAAAAATATTAAATGTTTGCCAATTGCCAATTTTGGAATGTAAAAATACAACTATTATGTCATAATCAGTAATAATGAACTGGCTGTCATCCTCTAAAACTTTGCATGGTATAGATAAGTTATGCTGCGACAATACCTACAAGACGATAAACCATTTGTTTGTTTGATAAATAATTAACAATTATTATTTATGACACTAACTATGTCAAGTTTGAAACACAATATTTTGGTTTAGCAAGTCTGAAGCTTTGTGTGCTGACTCTATATGAAATACATTTTTATACAGGTTTTTATTTATTCTTTACTGTAAATTTGTATACATATACGCATAAAAACTTAACATAACAAAGACATCACAGAATCAACACACTAACCCCGTTTTTCATTTGTATAGGAGATATTTTTTCTATTTTTTATCTGTTAGATCTTACAATGACATATTGTCATATGACTGAAATGAAATAAACTAAATTGTTTTATTCATAACTAGAAATATACTAAATGAAATAACATTATGTTTTTCTTTTTCATCAAACATAATAATATATTCTCCCAAACACCACTAAATTTAAAAATGATGCCTCCAGCAAAAAGAAATTATGAGAATTCAGGGAGTTTTGTAAGTATTTTTACATAAGATATTTATGTTATTGTTAAAATAAGTATCAAATAATGTGTCATTTTAACACAACTTACTTTATTATTATTAAAAAGCTATTCTGTAAATTTAGGAAGCAAGAAGATAACATGATTGTCTTATTAGCAAGTCAATTTCATATAAAATTCTTTATAAATTTAATATGTCCCACAAAGTGCTATTTCTTCCTTATGAACTATTTCCCATTGTTGCATATAACTTAACAATGTCTATCGGTGTCAAAAGAAGTATCTTCATGTAGGAGATATCCCTATGAGGGGTTGAATCCTGCAATTGGCATGAAACTTTTCACCATAATTACTCATTTTAAGGTCCAGGATAGCAGATTTATTAGATCTAATGGCGAATTTTGTTAACGTAAAGTGATCACTCTAAGCCAGCATTCGAAATAACGGTAGAAAACGTTCGTCGAAGTGGTTTAAACCATTTTTAAATGGAACATCAGTAATGAATTGTTAGAGTCATTAGTTGTTACATATTAGTCTAAATTTGTGGATGAAATGCCAAAAAAGAAAAAAAAAATATTGGTCTAAATAGAGGATTTCAATCATGGCTCGACGTATATGAATATCTTCGTGTGGTTCTCCTAACTAAAGTTGGTGACCATCACTGCAAACTCTTCATGATTTTGAGCCAGCCTTTTCTCAGAAGACTCTCTTCTGCTCAAACCACTTTTTTCCTTGAATTTTAAGTTGGAAGAGGGAATACTTTTCATCACGGAGTAATGAGTATGTAGCCAAAGTATGGGGGATTATGTCTCTTGACAGTGGTAAGGAGCTCTCTTTTTACTTTTGTATCATTCCCAGGACTCACAGACACCCTATCAACACATGATATGCTCAGCATTCTTCTATATAACCACATCTAGAGAAAATAATCAGTTTAAGTAGAGCTAGATTCTGGTTTAAAACTTGACGTGGACCTTAAATTTGTTATTCAACAGTTGTGTGCATTAAGTTTCAATATTAAGATGTCGACTTTTGATCTTGAGGACAAGGGTTCTATTTCTGAAGGAATCAAAGTTTTTATAGATGCTTTCTTACGTAATACAATACATTGTTTCAGGGACTACACTGATTATATATTACTACTGTAGTATTTATAGGACAAGACAAGTTTCCTTATATTAAATTATACATAAATTCCATAGTAAGAAGCTTAACTTGAACAATCTTAAGAAAATTTATGTCTACTTTTAGTCAATATTTTTAATGAAGATAGATATTTTAATTGTTTCAGCAATTTTTATTATTTAGATTAATTAAGTACCTATAATTGATCAAATTTTTGAAATATAATCTACATACCTAATAATTCAGTAGGTAATGTTTATTTATTTATTTTTTGTATATTGGAGCATAAAACTGTAGGTTCTGCATTGGATTTTAATGTCGTGGATCCTTGCAGGTATATTTTATGGTAGCTCATGCCTACTTTTAGTCAATATTTTTAATGAAGATAGATATTTTAATTGTTTCAGCAATTTTTATTATTTAGATTACTTAAGTACCTATAATTGATCAAATTTTTGAAATATAATCTACATAATAATTCAGTAATGTTTTTATTTATAATAGTATTTTTTTTTATATTTTGGAGCATAAAAGCGTAGGTTCTGCGTTGGATTTTGATCATCGTGGATCCTTGCAGGTATATTTATGGTAATCATAGATACAAATTTTTACAATTTTCAAATATATTTAATGTAATAAAGATTCAAGATTGATTTGAAATAAAAATAAATGTAATTCAAACTTTTCTCTTTTTTATAAACATTAAATGTGTTGAAATTCTTCTCTCTTTTTATGGATTGTGAAAGTGTCATTCTTCTTTTTCTGTGCTTATGTCAGTTATAGAGGTCTGTTAAGCAATGAGAAGCTAGACTAGAACCTGTTTAATTACTTACCGATCAAGCCTGACAATCTGAATTAAAAACGTAAAGCAAGACGGGTATTAGCTAGTGTGATAATAATTGATCTAAGGTTAATAGCACAATCGAACAATAAATTATTATTAATGGCTCTACCTATGCCAATATTTTTTTTTAAATATAATTGATCAAGATACAAAATTGACGAACAATTTTCAAGAAATTCGTAATTGATTCTTGATACGCTGTCAAAGACAATATTATATTATCATCATTATATTATGTATTCACATACCCAAATACTTACATAATCTTAATTGTTCCTTTGAAAAAATGTGATTTGAAAATAAATTGGAAAAAGCTGATTATATACCTAATTAGGTAAATTATTCGAAGGATAACTGTGAGATAAGTAAACTCATAATATATTGCCTCGCCTGGCGGTGTCCTGCGGTATGACCTATGTGAACATTTTTAACCCCTGGACCTCTCAATAATTAGGACGGATTTTCGTCTTAAATTGATACAAGTCAAAATTGAAATTTTTAAGAAAATAATATGAACTAGGTAGGTATATATTGTTATGTAATATTAAAAATGACTTGATACTATGTTTATATCTACCATTGACAATTTGGGTTTAAGACGATCCAATAAATAATATAACGATAGGATATTTTATTTTAATTTGTTGCATAAAATTACAATTTCCAATGGGATATTGGAAAAGTTTGTGCGGTTATAATAGCAGTGATCCAACAATATGTCCTATTTCATGTTTATGTGACATTTTGTTAATTTACTGTTATACGAGTATGTAGGTACTAAGATTAGTTTTTAACAAACATTACACTATGTAGATACTTCATAAATTCCTATAAGGTTTCCTAGAGTTATATAAATCTGTTAATTCTTCAAACTGTAGCCCTAGTATAAGTTTTCGATGATCGAATATCGAAACGATCATCGAAAGAGTATCGAAAAATTTTCATACTAAAATGATCGAATGATTCGATCGTTTGATTTTAGAACACTAATTGCACGCTAATAAGCGCTTATTTGCGTGCAATTAGCTTTCTATAAAACTCGTACTACCCCCACTGGTATGGAATAAATAAAAAAAATCTGCTAAGTTCCTATCTGCGGTTAAAACTGGCGTCTGTAAGGATTACGCTTTTGTTAGGTTTACTTCTAGGAGTTTTTTGTTTGCCCATCGTTTATACAACAATTTTGTTCCCATTATTTAACAAAAATTATGTGAGTCATCCAATAAAATATAAAACAAACAATAAATTATTAGGTTCAGCCAAACGTTTAAGGTTGCTATTGTACATTTATCATGTCAAAATATATATTAAAAAAAAACCTTAATAGCAGCGTAATCATAATTGCTTATACCTTATCAGTAGATGGGTATAATAATAATACAATATAATAATTTTGTTAGTTCGTCCGTAACTCGCTGTTTTCGTTGAAACACTCATAACCTCTGCCGATATTTTTGATATAGGTATATGACTAAATCAATTCAACTACCTACTGGAAATATTTTTCATACTTGTATAATACTCCCTATGTCGAAAGTTGTTACATATTTGGTTTTTGCGGGGAAATATATTATATATATCAGGCCTCAAATATCTCGACGCACATAAAGCTGCATAGGTTGAGATGGGCTAAACACTTACAGCGAATGTCCGATTGACGTGTCCTTAAAAGAATCTTATAAGGACATCCAGGAGGACGGAGAAGAGATGGTAGACCTCGGCTTAGGTGGGAAGAAGAGGTATGAAAAATGCAGCGCAAATCATCCAGGTGGCAAGTTGGAGGACGGCGACAGAGGACAGGACTTGTTGGAGGCGAATGCTAAGGGAGACTAAGGCTCGATATGGGCTGTAGCGCCATTGAAGAGAAAGAGTTTGCGGGAAATATAAATCCGAGAACTAATATGAGTGATAACTCTTGATACTTTCTCTCATCGAGAAAATCAGCTGTTTCTGCGGAGAGAACTGTTAAATTATTCGCAGCGCATGTGGTTAAGTAAAATTAGGACGATACAACTGGTTTATAATAGGACAATCAAAATTTAATGACCGCATTTTATACACGTCGTCCGACAGTCTTTGCTGCTAGTTACAATATAGAAGAAGTAAATACAGAAGATGTTTAGTTGAGTATTTCATGTATGTGTGTGTTAGTGTGGATTGCTTGAGGCAGCGCCAATGAAAGAAAAACAAAGATATGTTGTAATTTGTATAATTATCATACTATTTTTACTAGATAAATAATGGTTGGCTTAAAATGTATTTAATTATAGGGTTGAAAAGGGTTGAATTTATTTAAAAAATTAACCTTCCAATATTATGATCCAAGAGGGGAGCGTTATTTCGTCTTACTACATACTAACATGATTGTAAATTAGATCTAGAGTTTTTTTACCTAATTTAATCACATGGTTTTAAGTCTTTTTTCGATTTGTAACAATAATTAATTGTTGTCAGCTACGCAAAAGTTTAAGATACCTAGGTATATGTTGTACAACTATTTATCTTCAAAATTAATATAGTATACATTTTTCAATAAGTGCACTTAAAATGCAGAAATACGGAAAAGTAGATTCAAAATTGCTAGTTAATATTTTGCATATCATTTTTTTGGTTAACTGACGTACCTACCTAATGAAAAGAATCAAAGATAATTTTGTTAAAATTTACCCTACTGAGTCGGCATGTGTCGGTAGGTATTATATAGCCATTTAATTTTTTTAAAAAGTATAAATCATCGATCGGTTTACAAGGATGATCAGGTCAGAAGTAAAGGCGATAGGATAAGCTATATTAGAAATGGTGTCTGTACAAAGGAGTGGGGATCGGTTCTCCCTGTCTGCCCCATCACTTGAGTATTGGGTTGGCCTGTCTCAGATTGAATGGGACCGGTTGACTAGAAAAAAATTACCTCAGGCAATAAATTCCGCCGGCTATACTGACACATTTGTAGGTATAGAAAAGTGTTAATTTATTTATTTACATTCTTTAATTTAACAAATATAAATAAATAAAGTCAAAATGTGTCTTAGCACATTATGTACTCGTAACTTTAGATCGTGGGCTACAATAAGTAAGTCATTAGCTACCTCATTTTGAAATTAGTGGGTACCTAGGTTATATATGTAATTAACATTTTTAGCTGCATTAGTTTTTGAACCACGTTATTTGGATGAATTTCACACCAAAAACTCACATTCCTAAAAATATAGTTAGAACCCTTTCAATGTAAGGTAACGGAATGTCATCAACAAACAAAACTAAAATTTAAGCTTGCTACCTACTTTATGATGAGGTTAAGTATACAAAAAAACTATGATAACAAAACGTGATGTTTTAACTTCACGTGTTTCATGAAGACATTATAATGATGACTTGGTTATGGTTCTTAATCCTTTCATCCTTATTTCCACTTCCTCTATGGAAATAGAAGCAGTGGGCGCATGTTGACAGTAAACTATGAACTTTAGGGTTAATTTCAACGAGTAGTACCTACTATACCTACTTACCGACTAAGGGAAACACATTTTTCTCGCTTGAAATACTTTGATCTTAATTATTATAAGATAAATTAATATCAATACGCAATGTGACTGATTAAACCTTAAATTTAAACGCGATGTTCTGCCTACTTGGATTATAATGTCTTGGAAATTGTTCAGTATTTCGAACGATACAATTTTCTCAATAAAGAAAGCAATTTATTTGTCAGTTGGGCAGAAATTGAAATTTGTTTGTATGTGCTCAAAATGCAATTCTTATATAGATACCTATTTAAAGATATAAAAATGACTGTACTTAGGTAGGTACTAATTAATGGATACAAAACATGTTCCGACTTCAAATGTACCTAATAACATTTTATTCATAAAAGTTTTTGGAGTTTTTTCTTTAAACCCACAATTTATTTGAGGTTTAAAACTATAACAGAAAATGTATATTCGTGAATTATTTCCCTACAAAGCAAAGCTTATGAGATGAAGATGGTCGACAGCGAGGATTGAAGTGATTTTGCTATATCAACAGCCTCAATTTTTTTTATGAAACTTCAGACGTGATTAAAATAATTCTGATCCATAAAGATATATCCACTTTGTATGCCGTAAGAGTTAAAACAAAATCGTAATAAATTAAAATAATGAACACGTGAAAAAGGTATTTTTAGAAGCAATAATTATGAGATTCGTTATGCATTCAAGAACTTTATAAAGAACACCGTTGTCAATGAGCACATGCTCACATTTAAGGCTAAAAATATATTAAGAAGTCTCTATGCTCAGATGTGACAAAACATTTAAGTACTTACCTACTTATCTACTTATCTGAATATCACAATATTATAGACTAGTATTATTAATCATCTTTTGGTAAAGGTGGGCTTAGACCAAAATTCAGAATTCAGATCAGAATTCTTCTTGTCTAAACAGAGACACAAAGATTCTTTGGTTGTTCTAATTTTGTTCGCCAAGATTCAATAGAATATTCTAAGAATAATCGCTCGTTTGATATAAATTTCGCAAAACTTGCTATCACAACTATTTCAGTCTCGAAATGAGACGTTTACATCAGGTTACAGATACTTGAAGAATCATCAATAATAATTTATTATTGGCACTAGTGATCAAAATCTCTAGATTCTAGTAGTGCCCCAGAAAAAATCTAGTTCTTGTTTGTTAATATTTGCTTTGTGCAAATGCTGAAATCGAGCACTACGGTGATATATCAAAAATGAATGCTCTATTATAGCTCTTTGTTTCTTCAGTGTATACCCACATTGAAATGCCATATCTATTAGGTAATATTTGTAAGGGTTAACTTCCCTTAGCTGGTTGCCTTATAGTTTTGATGCGCCTAAAACTCCCTTTAAATCTTCTCGTTGTCTGCTATTTTGAACAAGATGCGGCCATATTGCCTGGGGAACACGACGGACAGGAAGATACTGTAACGAGTCAGACTACACCTACAGCCAGTATTGCAACATGGCATTTTACAGATGTACTGTACCTACATAGCTCACTGTTATTGTACTATCCTTCGAACTATTGCAATCGTGAGATATACGAGTTTTTTTTCCATGGATCCCTTTACAGTACATACGTTCGTAATAATTATTGTACTCTACATTTACGACATACACGGAACACACAGATGCACCGACAACTTCTGTAACCGTACGCCGCCATCGGAGATTTCAAGATAAACACTTTGAAAAAAATCTGTTCCATCCGGTCGTGAAGATGCGCAATGATGACTTGAGGGAGTCATCATAATCCCCTTAATTATTACACTCTTTTAAAAATTAAGGGTAAAAAAAGGATGTTTTATTTATAGCAGTGGCATCCTTTAACGGTAGCTCGTGTTGGGTTGCAACCTTGAGACCAGCCGTGTCATGACCCGAAACTTACGACCGTTTTTTGCTGCTCCAAAAAAACATTTGTGTGTATCGACAAAAAAATAAGTGCAAACATCTTTAATGTTATTTTTGTTAAAAAATTGTAATGTGCTCGACTGTTTTTTTTTTTATATTATGTTATTTATTTATTTTAAACGTGCTTAGGTCAGAATTCACGCTACATGCTACTGCCTATAAAATGTTATCTTACTATGAAAAAATTCTAGCATTTTTGGCAAAGATGAGTTGAAATGAATATGAACACTGGATACAAATACACATTTTTTTAACCCACTGCAGACATATTTTTATCTCTGCTAACTAAATTACTTACTTAAAGATATTACAATAATAAATATAGATAGATTTTAATTTCTTTACAAACAAATGAAAAAAAAAAAACAAGTTATATGACTATTTAGAATTTTATGACATAATACTTACATACGAAATCTATGTATATGAGATAATACAATAACAAGAAGAAGGTACTTAGTAGGCTTCTAAACTTAGTTATTAAAATAACACCTTTTTTATTTTAATAACTTAACATATCCCATTAGTGTTGATACTTAAAAAAACAGAATCGAATTCAGTTTTATGTAAATTTTGTTTTTGTCACCTCAAATATCAAGAGGATTAACAATAAAGTTCGAGTAGCGAGTACTCGACTCGTACTTACAGTACCATTTCAAACTACTTGATCTTATATATAAAAATTATTAGCTCTGCATAATATTGTGTCTCGCCAAAACTCGAGAACGGGGCTAAAGGTACTAAAATTAAAGGTAAGGTAATTAAAGTAATTGTTAATAGTTTTAGCTGCCCTTAAGGTGACTGTTTTGGTCACAAAACAACACCACCTTTATAAAAATATATTATTTATTGAATATAAATAATATTTTATAAAAATATGTCACAATATCTTTGAATAGGTATGCAATAAAAAATGTATATTTTTATGAGTTGCAAAACTGTTTTTTATTATTGTGAATCTCTTTATAGGGCCATCAACTGTGATGCGATTATTCCTTACAAAATGACATTACATTAACCTTAAAAATACATAATATTATTCTTTATTATGTTCTTAATTTTCGCACTAATTTATAGCCTGAATTTTATATTTTATAGCTTAAATGATCTTTATTGCGCTTCATAAAAAGGCTTATTTTATTTTAACACTTTGTACGTATAATAAAGTGCGTAAAAAATAAGTACGAACATAATAAGATTGACCCCTCCATATTTCCCCATAAAATGGTGTTACCAGTGATATGAGATGGTGAAAATATTATGTCATCAAATCACGCATCGACCATCATTGATCCTTGCAGATACGATTGTAGTAATGGAAGATACAACTTATTCAATTTCTTCGAATACATTTAATTTTTTTATATATTTATAATGTTATGATTTCAGAACATGAAAAAAATATAGCAATCTTTTGAAAAAAAAAAACATCTTTTGAATATGTAAAGTAAGTAGGTAAGGTGGGTATCTGCTAGTGTGTGATTTACAGAGTAAAATGATGAGTAATTTTTTTTTAACTTTTTAAAATGAAAATCCCCCGTTAATAAAATATGTTATAATAAATTAATATTCTCGATTACAACTGCTGCGAAATTCACCTCTGGCTTACACACATAAAATCCTAATAGATTTATTGTCAATAAAACTAATCAATGTATTTTATAATCTAAATAATAATTTGCATCGAATTTCTCCATGATTATGACCAGTAAAAATATCATATTATTATTTTTATTATTGTCATTTTTTTTCTTTCGTTTAAGTTGTACAAATTTTATTCCAAAACTAACCTTTGTGTAGGTACTTACATGTAATGTTTTTTTTATTTGATATTTATGTTAGATATATTTTAAAACTATTTACCGGTTTTTTACAGAGTTTGATTTCTTCCTAAGAGTCGTTGTTTATTTTTATGAAATACCTAAATAATTAGTTAATTACAGTTAAACAATTTCAATCACATTGATAGTTTAGCACCAACCTTCTTTTTCTTCTTCCTGGGATCCTCCGCACTACTTATCGCTTTTTTTGGCTGTTGGGATCAGCTTTTCTCATCCTGAGGTTGTAGGTAGACCAATGGTAGGTACTCAACCTTTTTTTTCGTCGGGATACAATACTTTTTGGGCATAATGATGAAGCGTTCATAACCTAGTTAATCCTTCAACTTTAAAAAAAATACCTTTAAGATAAGTATTGTTAGCAGCACATTGTAAATTTTAGTATAAGTTAAGCAAGTGAGGTATCCCCGAGAACGACTTTTTTCGTATCCACAGGAGTTTTTCAATAGGAACGACTGTACTACTTGATAATGAATAGCGGCCATTTTGTTGAAGTGAAATACATTGAATTGGCTGCCATTTATTTTATTTACTTTGCCATGTTTAAAGAATGTAAACTTACTAACAATATGTGCAAATTTTATCCAAATAAATATTTGCCGTTTGACCAACACTCGCTTATTTTATGGTCACCTAGATTTCACTACCCGATGACTGGGTGCATGAGACCCTATATTTTAATAGGAAAGGTGGTTCGAAATGCTACAATCTTCTTCAGATATGAGATGGAAATGCTAATTTTTATATTACATTTCGGATAAAAAGTGTGGCGGGCCGCACAAAAAAGCTCGCGGGCCACAGGTTGAGTATCGATGTTGTAGACTATATTTTTCCTTTATATACCGTTCCGCTGCAAAATCTTGATGTAGATATATTTCATCAATATTCATAGTAAGTACAACATCTGTCGGGAAAGCTAGTTATAATATAGATTTCAAAGTTACAACAACATAAAAGACCATTTCTCATTGTGCAGCGTGGTATGGGAACATAATTAGTGAATCTTTTGTGGCGTGTCTCAAGGTTGTGCTATATTGTGAAGAACCTAATTATTAAATTGGACATTGTATCTATGTTGCTTGATTAGTACGTCCCCAGGGTGCACCTTGATATCCTCTCATTAAATCACATTGTCTCTCTTTTTAAACTCTCTTAATACATTGAGAACAGTATTTAGTTACAGAGGCTTATTTTAGATGATATCTAATCTTTTCATTTTTGCTTTCTTAAAAGATAAACTATTGATGTAAAAAGAAGAAAAATTGTCTACTTCTTTTTTCAATGAATCGGTGCTCACTCCAAGTGAACACAAATACAGTGTTTGACTCTTTCACAGTAAGCTACTTAAAGCTTGTGTCGTGAAAGAGGAAGATGGTCGGCACCTAAAATGAAGATAATGTCCTATAACTCTGAGATACAGATATAAAGATGATAAACAAAATTCGAATAATAAATGTTTAGGTACCTACATTTCTTAAAGAAAAAAAATCTTTCGAAATACCAACGGATATTATATTGTAGTTAACAATATTGCTTCAGTGTAACACTTTTTATGTAAGGTTTAGTGGTCCGATCGAGTGTAAAAACAAAACCGCATTTATTCATACATAGTTTGATTGGCAGATAAAATGTTCGACCTTATAAGGCTGTACGCATAGATGTTACTCACATAGCACCTTGCCATTTCCTCTCCATATATACCTACATTTTGTAAGACAACATTTTAACAATAATTATTTTCGTTCAATACTCTTGTTACGAAATTTCTTACACAAAGTACTTATGTGCACATGGTAGTCTACCGGTTGAATACTTGAATTCGTCGTAGTAGGTCGAATCCCCATTCTGACCATGCTTATTTTATCCTATCACACTTGCTTCGTATAAAAGATTTATGTTTGTATTTTTGACAACTTTGGGTGAAACAAGATTAGCTTAGTCTGCGCTTATACGGTGAATAGCGTTCTATTGGTACAGCTGATTATGCTATGGATGCCGAATGACAGATTGTCGAGGAGAACGCTGTTCTTCCACCCATCAGGGTCCCGAAGATAAGAAAAACCTCTTCAGGAAGCTGCTTCAGAGCTGAGGAAATTGGACATGGCGTGGGAGTTCATTGAAGTATTGCAAAATTAAGAGAAGTTGGAAATTCTTGTTGCCTCCTGTGCCTCAAATTAGAGTCTTATGGTATGGTTTTCATTCTTTCATTGCGATATTCTAAACATATTTTACATTGACTCTAGCACTCTTGATAATGGCTCTGCTGCCTTAGAAAACTAAGCTATAATAGCGGTATTTCCTGCTGAAATTTATAACAATAATATTCTGCAAGTTCATTCAATAAAAACCATTATTCTCATACTATTTATTTTTACGGTGTAGTGTTATTTAATGTTACTATAAGCTCATTTGTGTTGTCCATACATCAAAATGATAGATTTTCCTACATCCTTTCATTATTTTTATATTTCATTAACGTAATTTGATACAAACTCCATGAGAGATAATTAATATTAATTTTCTGGATGATCTGGAATTCCTCTATTATGTAATCAACCGTTGTTATTTCAAAACAAAAGAAAAATTTGACATCAGAATAATTAATATTCATATGATTATCCATTACAATCTACCTTTGAGCGGCGATGTAACACAATCATATTATCATCTTCGACATGTTTGATATTTAAATAATTAAAATCATAATCAGACCACAATATGATCGTTAATTAATTAATTTAATGAATAATTTAACATGTCACGATTTGAGCCCGGTACCACACAAAATATACATAATACACATCTATTACAAAACATTCTTCATTTAAATGTTACGAATCAAATACCATTTGAAGTTTCGATCTTCACCAGAAATTAATAAAAAAACATGGCCGCACCACGACAGGTCTATAGATTTGAAGAGGGTATTCACGCAATAGTTTCATTACAGCTATCGAATAAGCCGTAATATCGAATGAACCTTGTAATGCTATCTAATATGATCTTGTTTTTATCGATTGAAATATGCGTGTATGCTAAATTATAATATTGTGTAAGAAAAAAGTCAGATGGGTCAAAGTCTCCGATAATTCAAAAATATGTGTTATTAACTTTGAGAGATGTTGCATAATATATAATCAGAATGGCTTTTCTGTAAGTATGTGGAGAAAGGTTTGTTCAATATGCCAATTTTGCTAGTGTGGTTGGCCCGGAGAAGTTTCATTTTCAAGGAACCACAATAATATTCTCCTTGTGTCACTTCGACCAAAATAGGTCTATTGTGACAATCTTCAATTTGTTTAGTCCAGCCCGCCTTTGGTTTCCAACTCCTGCACTCAGCTAGAAGCCTCCTTAAGAGTAATCATAGGATCTCGATTTTCAGAAGTTTTGGTCACATCTTTTAGTAACTACGGGATGACAACATTTAACTTTAGCCAAATGCACAAAAAAACTATAGTGACATGCTTTCCCTGAGAGCGTTCCCTGGCACATATTTATTTATTTATTATATAATGAAATACACAATGCCATTCCTAATGTTTACAATGGCTTAATAACTTGGATGTTTAGAGTGTCCCTGGATGCAGCAGTGAAACCTTTTCTTTTATCTCTTGCCTTCTGTCGAAGCCACCTCTGGGTGGCTGATGCCATACGATAATAATAACAACACGATCTTGTTATTATTAATTTTCGTACATTAGTTGCCTAGAGTTATGGTCTTAGTAAGATGATGGTGTTGGGATCTGAACGTTAACCACGTCTTATATAGTAAGATTCATTTATTGCGGTAAACCTATGTTAACTTTCATTAAATAAGTCTAACTACATATTGTCTCAAATTTTAGCGCTAAGTTCCCATGATAATTATTATAATTATTATTAAATAACAGACTGTAACTAAATAGGTTGTAATGTGTAAAAACAAAAGCATACACATACACTGAACAAGTGTTCGTTAAAGCAGAAACATACTGAATATCTAGGTATAGTAGGTATAATGTAGGAATCCGTCAAACAGTCTAAAGAACGAATCCGACCATCTCCAATAGGTTTATTGACAGGCCCACATTTGCGGCCATTATTGATAACATTTATTATAGGAACATGATTGATGCCGTATGTCTTTATCTTTGTGTTATTCAATATGTGAGATAAGTGATTATCAATATAAAGCTTTAGATTGTATTAAGATAAATGCTTTTGTACCAAATTTTGTTGAATCATCTCTACTACTGTTGTAAGAGGGAACGAAAATCGTACGCATTAAATGTACCGACATACATAATATTATTATGTTTATACCAATCACTGAATGTGTTACAATATCATTCTCTTAATATGCATTGGAACTTCTTAGATTTTGCTATGAAGAATTCTATACAAACAATTGCCAATATCCTGAATGGCATATTCAAATATTTAAATGATGTTCTAATTTAGAACATTTAAAAACAAAGTTTAATCCTACTGTTTTAAATTAATTTTCCTTGACAGAACATAATTGAAAAAGGATTAATTTATAAAAACAAATCTCAATTAGAAATAAAAAAAAATAGATAGGTAAATGAAATTATCAAATTCTTCCTGTATTACAACCCCGGAACATAGGGAGATTACAATATGGCCGTATTGCAAAAGACATTCTCCTATACCTACCCAATTTGTGTGTATAATTAGTAATCTATAAAGGTACTATTTTTTGGACCAAAATATTATGTACTTAATGATGTTTCATAGGAAGATTTTGATACCGTAAGGTTCTCATTATTTGATTTCCTAAGACTGCGGTACCGCCATGAAGAGACCGATAAACAGCTGTCATTTATGTCACTGGAATTTTCTGTATGTAATCAAAATGGGGTGGTTTCCTAATGAGCGATAATAATTGACACCTTAATTGCTTACTATTTATTTTTGTCCGGAATATTATAATAGCTTGATTCACCGGTACCGGTATTCTAGGAAGTCAGAGCTTAAGGAATTGTCTCTTTTTTTAAGAATCTGGTTATCACTACAAATTCTCCAGTCGTCCTTAACGGGACAACTGCAGTGTCTTTGGTAAACCTGGTCAAATCTTTAAAGATCTCCAGACATCCTCTTAATCCCGTGAATAAATTTGACATAAAGTTTCTGAGTCCGAGAATGCTTAGATATTTCATCGTCATCAGTGGTGCTACAGGCCGTTATATACCTTGGCCTCCTTTTAAGAAACCGTTTCCAGATCTTTCTATTCTCTACCGTTCTCTTGCTGTTCGCCATTCCGATTGCTCTGGTTGTCCTCCATGCAGCCACCTCAGTTTTGGTCTGCCCGTACTGCTATGATCATCCGGTCAGTTGTTTAGGACATTTTTGGGGTACGATCATCACTTATTCGACTGTGGTGACACAACCATTCCAATCTGCGTACTTTTATTAAGTGTAAGATATTGGGTTCGTCGTATAATATAATGCCTGATGAAGTTCGAGGTTACAACGTATCCTCCAGTGTCCATGCATTGTTGTTTACTCTGCTTCAAAGATCTTACTACAATTTATTATTGCATTGCAATTATTCACCAGTAAAAAAATCACGTTGAATTTAAAATACCGCAGAATAGATTCCGTTTTCAAACTGAGAATATCTTTCAAACAATGTAACGATAAAATACATTCGTCCTTTTGTACAAAAACGTCCCAAATAAGAATTTCGCCATAAATATTTTCACCAAACATAGATTGAAACCAAATAAGGTTTTACTGTGGAGTTTTTTCACCGGTCCTCAGCAGGTGACGAAAGCGCGGAAACCCGATTTTATTCCAACAATATTTTTTTATTCGAACTCTTGCTGAAGGATTTATTTCATACGAATACCTACATTATTTCTATGCACTTTTTTTTCGAACAAACGAAACATTTCACATAAATTACAACGAGATTTTCGCTACGTTTTCTCAGTGTTTTTGTCGCCTCTGAATAAAAATGTACGTATACTTGCCTAGATGCCTGCATGCCTGCAACTAGAACTCCAAAATGACTGCTAAAAATTAACAACTTTGACGTCTCATCTTTAAGTGCTATCTTTCATTTGAGAATAGTGCTTATTTGAAAAAAGCAAAAATCAGGACTTGGCTTACAGATTAATCCCAACAATGATCATTTGAGATGATGGATGTTGTCTTGAATTTTAATCCTGTACCAAACATATGACATAGCTAACTTTTCCTCATATTTAAGGTAGGTAGACCAAAATAGCTATCAGTATATAATTACTTTCATTATTCAGTAGGATCTTGATATAATAGAAATATCAAAATCATTAGGTTGGTATTTCTTTATTGTTATAGAAAAATCCATTCATTTTTAGCACATATTGTATTTTTATTTGGCAAGGCTCTCATTATAGTATTGATGCTCCAAAACAATCATCATGTTCGATTTTTTATGTTAGTTTAAACTCGAATCACAACGGGTCGACCATCACTGATATTTTCGAAGGCTGGCTTAGTGCGAACTCTTAAACACATTCGCCATTAGGCAGGATTTGAACATTTTACTAACTTCCATGCTCGCTGTACGAAACTGCCATGTATCTCAGCATGTAGTGAGGTATAAATACTTTTATACTGGAATGTTGAGACATCTGTACCTACCCCTATTCTAAGTTTTATCGGAAGATAGTCACGGAAGTAAAGTGAGTAAAACGATACATTTTGTATGATAAACGTCTATACGTATCAAATGCGAGAATCGCTTTTGTTTCTAGAAATATCTTTGTGGTGGCGCTATACACGTTTTTCATATAAAATGTATCGTGTAATACTCACATTACTTTCGTACTACCTTCCGATAAAACTTAGAATAGGGTCCTGTACAGTAGGGAATTATGACAATATCTCATATACTGAAAAATGTTTTGCAATAAGTATTATTCTAGGGAATATTTTAGTAAGTAAGTAGGTATAACTTTGATTCTATTCTTCTGCAATAATTTAAGTATGTATATTTTAAAGCACGTATTTATTTTTGTTTGTTTTTTAAACCACGTTTTTAATTGAAGTACCTTCCTATCTTGAATGGATATTTTATTATTGAGAATTTGGAATCGATTAAAAATCGTACAAGCGATTGGAAACAATGCGAAATTGTTTAAATAAAACTGAAATGAAATTAAACGGTTTTATTCTTTGATTCTCTCAGGTGGTCTTTGAAGTTGAAACAAAAACCTTCAACTGTACCTGCCATCTCATTTCTTGAATTCATATCAGGCATCCATAAGCTGAAGGGTACGAGTCAAAATAAAGTTTTCGTCTTTTGATAAGGAGTAAGTAAACCATTCAACCAATTCGTCTAGTCTAATATAAGTAACCAAACCAGAAACGTCAACTTGTCATCTATTCCAAATTCTTTCTTACCTTACTCACCTGTTCCATTTTTTTACACAAACTCTTAGTCAAATAAAGTAAAATATTACAATTTTTATTGAATATAAATAATAGACTATTTCATTTTCTTTCTTACCTTCAAAGAACCATAATTAGTATTTAATAATATGCTACTGTACGTGATAACCTTCAATTTGTTTAGTTGAACCAGATTTAGTTTCTGGCTCCTGCACTCCGCAAGAAGTCTCTTTAAGAGTAATCATAGGATCTTGATTTTCAGAAGTAACCCACCCACCTGATCCACATTCTTTCATTCTGCGGAGATAATTGCCATTCTATTTTGAACAATATTTCTACACTTAAATATTTGTATTTCATAAAGCACCAATCGCAAAACATTAATTAATTAATTAATTAAAACTTTTTATTAAATAAATAAATATATACATGCAAACAGAAAGATACAATAAGAAACTTATTAACACAATATTTTACACAGAAACAGTGCAACAAATGAGCGGAACCCGTTAAGTCATTTAAATGACTTGTCAACAGGTACCGCTCACTTCCACCCTCAGTTTACCGCATCATAATATCCACTTACATATCTATTTAATACTAATTATACTATGGTTTGGTTATACATACATAGTTTTATTTTTACACAGCCAATCCCTTAGCAACAATTTCAATTTTCCAATTTTTTTACATTTTTTTATTTTCATTGGCAATGAGTTAAACATTTTCGGAACTAAGCACTCTTGAGTGCGATCACCATACTTGTTGTTAGTTTTTGGTACCTTTAATCCTTCATTTTTAGTAAACCTTGTGTTATGTGCATGTATTAATCTTTTTTTAAATTTATTGTCTGAAAAGTTCTCCATACCCAATTTGTAATAAAAAATAGCCCTAACAGTCAGCAACTTCAATTCCCCAAAATATTTGTACGTGTCAAAATGTCTATGCGGTCCTGGTACATAGTCAGAAATCAATCTGATTATTGAATTTTGCTTGTGCTGAACTTTCTTTAAGTTTGTTTGTGTCGTCTTACCCCAGGCAGACAAACCGTATCTAATCACTGACTCTGCACATAAGCGGTCATATTTTATGAGTATTCACTGAAGACTCTGAAATAGAGGTCAGGGTCAAAAACACTTCAACAGATGAATAAATATTTATATAAGATATTTTGTTAATAAATTCAATACAGTTTATTGTTTCTTTCTCTGAAAAGAGAATAAATATTTATTGATATAATTAATTGTTCTACTAATATAATGTTTACAAATAATAAAATAACAAAACAAACCTGAAAAGAAACGACATTAAAAGTAATGAATTTAATAAATTGAAATAAAATAACTATTGATAAACAACAATAATTGTACGAATATGACAGCCAATGTCATATTTGTCATTTGTTTGTAAAATTTTGAATATGTTCCAAATCAATGAAAATTATAATTTTCTTTACATTTATAATATGAAATCAGCATGAAACTCTCCGTATATAAACAAAAAAAACTTGCTCATCATCACTAGATCCCTAAACGGGTACTGTAGGCTGAGAACCATCAGGATCCTGGACTAGGAAAGAGTGGATACTCATTAGAGACCCCCATGAATCTCCTTTGCGATTGCCTACAAATTATGATAAAATGGGTAAAAAAACTGGATAGATTTCTATGTCTAGAAGAAAGCAAAGCGCCACCAAGATTCTTCTAATTCTTTCAGCAGGCTTAACCAAGGGATGAGCAAAAGGGTAGTCACAATAGTTCTATTATGGGACACGGCGACCGTTGCTAGGAGGCAGTAAGCCTTTCAATGAATAATAATAAAAACACCCTTGGTTGTATTGATGTATTGAACCGAGTTAACAAACTAATAATTTTTGTCGTAGATCAGGCCCTAAAATGCACAATTTAAGAAGAGGAAATTAAAAAAAAAATGACTCATACACTTAAACCCACCAGCCATAGAATAAAGAATCAAGTTCAAATAAAATTCCATTTTCGACATGCAAGCAATTTTATTATGATTATTTCCCATCTACATCAAACGAATGTCAAATACAAACTAAATAAAACAAACATTGTTTTTTTATATAGCTAAGTAGAGGTCATTCAAAAAAATATCGCATGTTTAAAAAAAAAATTTAAGCCGTGGTTAAAATATTTTGATGAAGATTCTTTCAACTCGAATCATTTATATCTATTAAAATGATGTAGGAAGCATGTAGGTAGGTACGTGCCGGCGAAATATAAAAAAAACACAATAAACCTACATAGAAAATGATATCAATTAACCTATCACATCGTTTGAGTCCATGATTGATATGGGCGGATTGTAATTACGAAGTTAAAAGGTTTTCTAAGTCTTGTTTTTTTTTTTTTTTTTTTTTTTCATATAACATCTCGGTTAACTGTACCTGTTTAGGTTAAATGTTTAGTGTCTGGTTAACGGGGCGAAAATTGGTGGTACAATCTTTATTTTTTTTTTTAGTTTTTACCACAATTGCATAACCAATATTTGGTTGAAGCAGTCGTCTGTCGCTAATGTTACTTCAACCCTTTCTTCTCCGATGTTGAATAAAGGTTTCCTCCTAAGATGTCTACAGCTCTCTATCGTGCGTAAACGTTTCATCAACCACAATATCATTAAAAAGAGTTTTTCTTTCAAACACATTTTTGAGAAGAATTTTTCCAATATATGATTTTTAGTTTGTTTTGTTGTGGAATTACTGTATAATATTTATGTACATTCACTTTTGGTATTTTAATCGTTTGTTTTGCTGTTTTTGTATTATTTTGAAGTTGCTATTGAATAATAGATATATAATGACTGATGTAATTCAGGTATTCTTATAGAATATGACATTGCCTACTATTCTAAATATCTAAATAAATAAAAAAATATATTCATTGTAATTAAAATATTATCATAAGTCAATGTGTAATACATGTTTGGAGTTAAAACATTTTTTTTTCTTCTTAGAACGTAGATTGAATGCTTGATCCACCAGTTTAACAGCCATCACATCAAAGAGGATTTTAACAAGGGATTCACTATCATTACATACAAGACATAATATAAGTAATAATAATAATAATTCTTGTCAGTACTTGCCAGGTACATGATGGGTGGTGGCCCCAGTTAACCATGTACACTACATTTTTGGAAGTTAGTTCCTATATACCTACCTAAATTATTTTGTTTATTAGTCTGTTTTTTTTACGTGATTAGATACAGTTAAGCAGATACACATTGCAGAAATTTTGAATAATATTGAGGCATTAGATAGGTACTTAATTTTCCATCAAAAAGCCACCTCACTGTGAAAAGATTATAACTAACTACTAACAAGCTAAAATGACACAAAAATTAATGCTGATAAACGTGTTACAGTATTTAGAACCTTTTCAAAGTAATTACACATTACAAGTTATTACACATTACATAAAAGCAAAGTGTAAATATAGATTCATAATGTTTCTTGAATTACAGATATAAGTGATATGATAGGTAAAAGTGTTACTGATATATTGAAAACAATAACTTAATCCTGTTTTTTTTTTAATCCAAAAGCAGATAAAAACGAATTAGTAGTACCTTAAGAAAAATAAATTTGCAATCCTGGGATACATATCAGTAAACAATTTAATTTAATTTAATTTCTTTCCAAATAATTTGCATTCCATGTAGGAACGTTGTTGATTTGCATTTGTTTTTCAAATGCTGTTTTGTTTTCTCAATGCAGACACCATTTTTTAATTAAAAGTTTCTATACATATATGAACGGTAGTTCAACTGAATAATATACTGTTTTTTTCATAAGATCGATACGAATTAATTCGTTTATCTCATTTAGGATAATGTTTTAGTCAATTTTGATTAGGAGTAATATCTAAAACTTTTTATCTCTAGAGTGGATTGCCACATTAAAAAAAAAGAAAACTTTTTATTATTTATAAGATTTTTTTCAATATTCGAAGCCGTTTGAGAGAATATTTCAAGATGGTACCGTTTAATTGTCAAATTTAACGTTTCAAACAATTAAAATAAACAGCATTCTGTGTATCTTCTTTGAAGACATCCTTCGATTTATTTAATTTCAAAATAAAGTTATTTTCTGACGCCGTTTTTCAGCCCAAAACCCCTCCTCAGCGTTCGATTTTTACAAAAATTAAGAACCTTAAGTACACTAAACCATTTCTATATCCCACATCTCTGAATGTGATTCTTCATCTTCAAAATTCTAATTCTACATCTTCAAAATCCAATAGGTGGAAGCTCTATAATCAGCCAACTGTGATTCAAGGCCAGATTAAAAAAAAATCATTGAATTATTAGAAAACCAGATATACCTACTTTCCTTTGAAAGGGTTTCTTTAAAAAAAAAACAACATGATTTCTCCGATATTATAATTTTTTTTTCAAGGAGAAAACTAAATCATCCATGCACTTTAGGTATATCTTCTCAAAACATTGTGGGTATCACAAGAATATAAAACTATGTCGGTACAAACAATAGGTAAGAAGGTTGTGTGGTTTGATGTACTACAAAACTGTACTGTGTTTAGTTCTTAATTAATTACCAAGACCATTCTCTGATAGCGCCTTAACAAAGATATTGTTTTATGTGATTCATTGTGGCTATCGGTATGTCGCTTTATCTTGGCTTCTTTCATTAAAACTAATATCTTTTAAATTAAAACTTCTTTTATTATTAATTTTTTGACAAACACTCTGGGTATAAGTTGATATGAATGGATCATGATCTGATTATTGATGAAAATCATACACATTAGTAATGATTAATCTTAAAATCTGCCCCAAAAATCTAAAATGATCGAAAATACTAGATGAAGCCACACCTTTCAATAATGCAGGACTCAATTTTTTAAATAATGACGTTAATTTGATTTTCATCCAATTATGAAAGAGTTTTGATCTTATTAGGTCCCTACAATTCCTTCTTTACTCATTCTGTTTTTGTTCATGTACTAAACTATAATAAAATTTACAAAAAAATATTTTATTTTATTTATTAAAAACCAAAAGTACACAAGATACATATAACATAGAATTCAGATCTGAAGCGGTTGGTAGCCTAGTAGTCACGACGCCGGCTTTCGTACTTAGAGGTCGTGAGTTTGATCGCAATTCTCAACCAACTTCCTTTTTCACAACACCAGCTTTAATTATTATTAGCTTACTGTGAAAGTGTCAATGAGTGTATTTGAGTTCACTGTGAGCGAGCACAGATTCATTTCATATATAAAAAAAGAACCAACTGAGCCATAAACCGTTAAAATGTTATTCTCTTGGCAATTTAAAGGAACGTTACATCAAGGATAGGACATAAGATCTGGACCCAGGCGGGCGTCATTCTACGAAACGACTAGTCGTTGAAAATCCACAGACAACTCTAAATTGTGTTAAAATGACTACGAAACCGCCATTTTGTTGATAGAATGTTGATAGAGTAGTCATAGAATGCAAAAAATCGCCAGGCCCACTGGTCAGACCAGCTAATGATCGCAAAGAGAAAGGTACAAAAAATGGCTGTGAATCTCTATAGTGAAGTAGGTATAAGAAAAACTAGAAGAAAATATCTTTAAAATCACATTCAGTTTCAAAATCAGATTGTATAGGTACAAAATTGCCAAAGAGTGTACGTACTCAAAATTAAATTAATACAATATTTTTCATAATTTGAATGGATTATTTTCCATCCATTTTCAACGTATCAAAACAAGAAAATGTTCAAAACAAATAAACACGCGGATTCGAACAATAATATTCACCCGTACATTATTTTTCTCCTTTTAATTAAAACCTTCATTAAAATATTGCGGTGGGCACAGTTTTCCCTTTGGATTTTTCACAACCCTCTCTCCACGCTTCAGTCTAACTTCGTTCTGATTATTCACGAATACTGAAAAATTAATCAAAATTCTTACTAATATAAAAATAATACCGAGATGTGTTTCCCCTCGCGAAAAATAATACTATTAACATTATGATGAATATTTATGAAAACATACTAATTTCATACATAATTTATTAGAAGCATCCCCAGTACAAGATAATAAACATATTATTACAATGTTCGGAGGGTGATTTTCGGAACATCCTATAGCTGGACTGGTCCAGGACTTTATTATTATATGGAAGTTAACTTAGAGAAGTGAGGTAGAGTAAAAACCATTCTAGCAATTAATTCGGATTAAAAAGTCCAAGTGCTGATTACAAGGCAACCATAAGCGCGCCATATATAGAAGACTGTTTAATTAAAAAAGTTTTTTTTTCTATTCTCTTACAGACCGCCGGTCATTATTATTTCGTGCCGTTCGTTGTACGTCCTCCCTTTCTACTCTATACCTCCCGGTTTATACAGACCCGTCTGGAGAAAAAAATTAAACAACATTTTATAAACCTATTTATGAAATACTTTTAATATGTTAAAGCTAGAGAACATGATATTTTTTCATTTATATATTATGTATACAGCACCACTGTGCCTTTAACAGGTTTCAATAAAAACAATTTAAAAATTACAATAATGTTAAAATTCCCAATCAAAAGACATAGAAAAATATTAATTGTGAATTTTTACATAGCATGACAATATATAAATAAGGAAATGATGGTGGAAATTTATTAAAAAAGGGCAGTAAGTAGGTACCTATTACAATTGAAAAAATAACAGCACACAAAATTACAACAATCACAAAGTATGACGACATAAATCTAAAAAAAATTGAAAATGATTATAAAAGGATAAAAAATATATAGAAAATAGATAGATATTTAAATTTACACTCAAGAGAAAACCAACAAAAAAGAGAAATTAAATAATAAAAAAATAAAGTTCATGACAATATCAGTTATAAAATTACATAATCAGAACCTGAACACGTGGCAAATGAAATTAGTGTGAAATAAGTTGCATTAAAATCAACCAAAGCAAATAAATACCCACATTTTGTATGTTTGTAATGTTTGAAATGCCATAAGCCTAAGAAGGACAAGTCTATCTTCTTCTTCTTCTTCATCCATGTCCGCTCCCTAGTTGGAGCATATGGACTCCACAAGTCCTCGCCATGCGGTCCTGTCCCCTGCGATTCCAGCAGTCGCATCCCAGTCAACACCAACGGCCTGAAGGTCAGCTTCGTAGAGCCTTTTCATTGTTTGGAGGGGCCTACCGCGTCTTCGATTGCCTTCTGGATGGTAGTTGAGACTAAGACGGGTTATGTCCCCTGTAGGCTTCCTGAGTACGTGACCCAGCCAGGTCAGTCGGCGGAATCTTACAGTGGTAGTGACCAGTGGTTGACCTGTTAGGTCTCTGACAACTGTGTTCGGCACAAAGTCATTCAAACGTATGCCCAGCATTCTTCTGAGGCACTTGCTCTCGAATCCTGCTATGCGGGTGTTTTGAGCGCATGTTGGGTGCCAAGATTCACAGCCATAGAGAAGGACCGGTAGGACACAGGCATTGTACAATCGGACCCTAGTTTTGATGCTGAATGAATTAGACCTCCAGACTTTTCCAAGCTTGCTGAACGCTGCTCCAGCCAGTGCTAAACGCACAGAGAGTTCTCTTTGCATGGTGCCATTTTCTACTATGTGGGCACCAAGGTACTTGAAGTACTGAACATCCAACAGTCTATCTACCGTCGAGAAATTGTCAAATTTTGTACTATTGGAACGTAGACCGTAAAAGATTAGAAGGAAAGGTTGGTCATCCACATCCCAAGACCGAGTAAAATAAACTGAAAACCAAGAAGAACGAAAAGGGAGCTGAAAAAACACAAGGAGATGACTTATTTTGGCAGAAGATAAAGTTCGTGGAAGAAAGAAATGAGGGAAGAATAATGCGGTATGTAACGTCACTGGATCCCAACCAAGACATGCTTGTGCAGAATCGTCCTCTTCAGACTCAGCGGGTAAGCATTGGGTACGAGATCCCAAGAACCAATAATTATGTGGAGCTATGAACTAGTCATTGCGCTCAACTTAAATTTCAATTCTTCTCCTTCTTCCAGCCGTTTTTTATATGTTGCTGGATTATCGCTTCTGTAATAATATTTTTCCATTATCATTTGAAGGCTAGTTACTACTTGTATCCAGTTTTTCCACCTGAATGGCTATCTCTTGGGACCATCAATTAATAAAAAGGTTCTTTAAAATGAAGTGCGGCTCTGTGCACAGCATATTGTGTTCATTGTCTTGTCGGTACACTTTATTAGTAAGGGTAACACATGTGTGAGGACTGTCAATGTGTAAATAATTTAAATATTCTGTACTCACCTATAAAATTACACTCCTCGCCACTGCAACACACACACTCCTGCCGAAATTCTTTTATTTTAATTAATACTAATAATTTTTATATGAAGCTGTGTCGTCACCTTGCCTCAACAACAACAAAGCTTAAAGAGAAAAAATAAAGAGAATAATAGAGAATGGATATTTTTTTTTTCAAATAAAAGCTCGTTTCGAAATTTAAATTTGTTCTAAAATTAAACCCGTGTTTCAAAGAAAGGAACTACCCACTGACTTTTATATTCCATTTTGTGTTTTATCAGAATTGAAAAGGTCAGTAGGTATAAAGTTGTTACATTATTATTAAAATTTTCGACATTAGGTAGGTAGTTAAAATTTTTGGGGAGTAGGCAAAGAGTACGGACTTCTATCATTTCCTATCTAGACAAACCTTTGTCCCTTTATTCAACAGCATAACGTTCCGAATTCATTATCTCCTATTCCATTTACTCCTCATTTTGCCCTCCGGCACCGATATGTTTTGTCCACGTCAATCTAGATCGACCAAGTCTCTCTACACTCATTATTTCAGATTTATAGATCGTTTTTGTCGTTATTTCTTCATTCATTCTCTCAACATGCTCGAACGCCCTCGATATATTCGTACATTAATAATGTCTAATTTCTTACCGTTCCAATAAAGGAACACTGGGAAGATATGGGTTAAAATTAATCCAAATACACTTTCGACGACTAATTTAAAATCCTGGATTTCTTGACCCAAAGTCATCACCCAAGCAAGCTAGCTACCAAGGTCTGTAAAATATACGACATTTCCTTTATGTTTTATGTATTTTCACTGTAACGAAATTTAAAAATATATTTTTATCATAAACAAGCTGACCCGTCAAACTCCGTTCAACATCTTCGTACGATAATTCTTTTTAAATTATCTGCTTACCTTCTGAAACATCATGGGAAATAAAAATTCGCTAATCAAACAAACAATAAAATAATTCCAATGACATACGGCATAACTTCACAACTTATTAATCAAACTTAACTCACCTCTTTTAATTCACTGTTCGCATTCCAATTTTTAATCAAACTAAAATCATCTCTGTTTATTAACTTTCTGCATTTCAATTTATAAAAAAAATCCTTAAAAAATGTTTGAATGTAAAAAAATTATTTCTCAAAGCTTGAAATACATTCTATCAATAATCTTCGTACCGGTGTTTTGAAACTCAATTGTTGTCAAGTAAATAAAAATTGTGTTGTTATGGAATTTTCACAGATGGTGTTGTTGTTAGGAAATCCGTTAAATATGTAATATATTTTTTATTAGTATTTGTTATCCATTATTCAATTATTTATAAGTTATTATGTTATCCGGAGCGGAGAGGAATCCAATAAACAAATCATCATAAAAATCTGTTCAACCGAACTCGAGTTATAAGTGTTCGTACTAACCCAACTTTCTTTTATATTATAGATACGTATTATAATGTTAGGGAATGATTTCGTGACCAAAAACCTTTCTAATAAGACAACAAAGATACCTAATTTAAACAAAACCGTTAATTAATTGATCGAAATTTGACTTAGTCCAAATATTTGCCAATATCCAACTATTTCAGCATTATAAAACATAATATTGGAACAGTAATGTTTGAAGACGCTATCAAACAGTTGTTATGCTATTGTATACTTTATTCTTAGAGACCCAAACAAACTCTCTCTCCCTCTGAAGAATCTGCCGTACTAATCAAATTAATATAATGTAACCAACCACAGGTTAATATTAGGCTGCCTGTTTCAGCTCTTAACAAACATCATATTAGAACAATATTTACATTAGCTTGAAAATCGGTTTAAGCTTTCATGGCTCACATAATCAATTTCGTTTCATGGATAGGTATTAGCTGCTGGCATTGGAAGGGGATAGAGAATATTTTTATATAATAAGTTGTGAGATCAATTTTTAGTCAATCCTGTTACTTGGTGTGAAACGGAGACATGGACGAAAAAAGAAGAATGTACAAAAAAATGTTGTAGAGATAAGAGCTCCACGAAGAATTTGTGGAAAGACTCTGTGGAATATGGAAAGGAATAAGAATATTAGAAAGAAATATAATGACAAGGTTTTTTTATTCATTAGAAAAAAATACAATAGATACATTTTCATATCTCTCTCCACTAGGCATAGGATTTTAGTGTTGTGGCAAAGATGAAAGTCAATATGTTAAGATGGTTTGGGCATATGGAAGTGATGGATGCAAACAGAATGACAAAAAATATATAATGCTGAAAGGAAAGATATTAGAAACGTGGCCAACCAAGAATGACGTGGATCGAGCACATCGATTCTGTCATCAAGAAAGGCCAAAACAAATGAAAGTAATGTGAGGTTGTATGAGAAATAGTATTACACAAAGTATAGTCGGTTGAAGAAGAGAAAGAAGTAAACATGACGTGATGGGTAAAAAAATAGTCATTAAGTTCTTGGGTATGCTGTTCTTCTGTACATAGAAATACTGCTTTGGATAGAGCGGAGTGTAAGGAGAGACTGACAAAATATTTTCTTACGATTGAACTCGGAGAAGATGAAGGTTCATTTAAAACAAAAGAATCACGCTTTACAAATGATTCGCACACAGAACAAAGATTACTGCAATACGTAAATGGTCTTTAATAAATGACTGACGTGATCGAAATGATTACAAAACTTAGAAACTGCGATTGTGGGAGAGCAAAGTTTCACTAAAAGCATTGATTGAAAAAATAAAATACACATTCTTTCTAACTCACTTGATTGGTAAAAATGGTTATAGAAAAGGCTTCTGTCCTGCAGTGGATATAAATGCGTGACACAAGCCTCTTGTTTCAAGGCAAAAAAAGGAGGGCAAAAAGTAATGGAAAATTATGTACAACTGGAGACTATCATGCTCACAACTTTCAGCAGCATTAAGCGGAAGATGAAAGACAAATAAACTTGATCTATAGTTAATTTCTATAGATCACAATCCGTTCTATTTTTAAAAATCCTCAATTCGTCTCAAAATTGATATTTTATTCATGGCACAGATTGTATCCTATGGTTCACCAACACTGAAACAGTTTAAAAAGCTCTTGCTTCAGAAGCACGAGGATGTTAATACGAGTATTAGACGTCATAAGCGCACATAAAACATCGAGCGAGACCATTATCTAAATTAGAAGCTATGCCTTATGTGTTTTGTGGAACATCGGCTGATATTGAAAGAACCCAATATAAAATAAGTGCCGGATGATAATATTAATAATACTACGGCTTGAGGTACCAATAATAGAATGGCGAAATTTTCCCTATTCAGAATAATAATAGTCGTAGGTATATATTGGCAGTGATAAAGAAAATAACATTACGATCATGTAACACACTTTACGACAGAAATATGGTCAAAACGTGATATTTTGGCGAAATATCGTATACACATTACCCTTAAAACAATATCATAATATCTGCCGTAGTTCTGTTATGTATTTTATTAGACTGTAAACTCTGCGGTACGGAGCTTACTGCCTGCTGTGTTCCCTACGTGGCCCGATACAAGGAAATATTATCGACATCATCTTTATTTCGATACTTCCGCTCTACGTGGAATCTTACACAGTTGCAAAAAGCCTTCCACTTTCGATCATAAAGCCATATACAGGCATAAAACAATCATAATATAAGATGTATACTTTCAGCTTTCGATGCAATTTTTAATTGGATAGTTCGAAGGGTCACAGTAGGTAAGCTACATCTTGCTGGAAGACGTTGCTCTGTAGAATGCTGGGAAATGTCAAGTTGCATAATACCAGTAACACTATTGGTTAGTCCAGTCGTTAGAAACCCTATTACAAACCTCAGGAAATTTAATGAACAAACCCCAGGAAAGGTAAAAGCTAAAGGAAAGGTTTCTGGCGCCTTAAATCAGGACCTACAGAAAAAGCACCAGGGAAGGAAACCACCCTGGTTAACTCATTCCCATTCTTCATGACCAGGAACGTGCTCTTTCTTGTGGTGAACGCCAACGTTGGAGTGACTCCATTTGACACTCTTTAGAAGAAAAAGTTATACCTACGTACATATTGAACCACTACCAAACTACGAACGTCTTAATTGGTGATTCTTAGGATCTTACAACATGATTTTAGAATTCTCCGTATGAAGTTATGCCACGAATAGCAAAATATGATGCTGGTTTTATATTGACCATAAATATAGCGCTGATATAGCGCAAAAAGAATCTCTATCCTGGAGGGTCCATAATAGTGATGTTATTATCTAAGGATCACTTTATGTCTATCAATTTCTATCAGTCATGTATTATGTCAATTTCCAAACTTATTTAACTTACCCTAATTATATCACTTCATTAATAGTTTAAATTTTCGACAAATCCTCTTGTCAATAGTGAATACAGGTAACAATGGGAAATATCATTTTAAAAAAATCATTTGCCAATAAGACGGTTTTAAGTGGAATTAAGCTGAAAGGAATTAAGTCTACATTAAATATTTATGCTTTGTTCCAATATAATTTTTTAGCGTCGAAGAAACGCAGTGAATCGAACTTAGAAGATCACTCTTGCCAAGCAGGTTTAGCGAAAATACCGTTTTTCTTTGGTAATCGATTAACATTGTCTTCCGAGGTAAGCTGATCAACAATATCGAGATATTGTGGATAGGTAGGTACTTCAATAGGTCTACAGATAGTCCATGCATGTGACAATTTCTTCAAAAGAAGTCGTTACATACTTAATCTTCTTTCCACTGTCAGATGTATGTATGTACAAAGGCGTCTATCATTGTTTTCCAAACTTTTCAATGTGCCTTTTGAATTAATTTTATTCCCGTGACTTGGATATGTTAGTCTTCTTTGGTCATTCACACTTTTTTCAGATTCTTGTTATTCAAATATGTCGCCAACTCTTCTCGCCACGTTTCATCACAAGAATGTTTGTGGTAAAATGAAGCAAACCTTGTGTTACCCGAATATTTGGGAAACTTCTGAAAATAATCTTTAACAACAATATGGTATAACCAAATGACATGCAGACTCAGAGTATCCTATAAAAGAAAGTCGTATAGTACGGAATGTGCAGTATAAATTATTATAATTTTATGATGTAAATGTAATAATGTCTTTCTTTATATACCAGCCAATAGAACCTTCTTTATATGAGGGAAGTAAGAAACCCGTTAGTCATATTCGCCGTCGGGCGATCGTCAAAACAGCGACAATAACTCAAGTTCCCATAATAATCTAATAATATATTAAAATATATTGTCCTTTTACGATTGCAATAATTTTATATTCGATTCTTACCATGTGGGAGAAATACTAATTTCTCGCTATCATATAAGAGAAGAGAAAGGAGACATTTTAGAGGAAATAGAGTGGTCTTAAGATTTTGGAGAAACTAGGTACACTAGTTAATGCAGAGTGATGACTGTATTCCGAAAAAAATCTGACTTGCCCCGATGGTCGGAGGAATAGAAACAAACCCATGTTTAGGATGGATTTATGACACATATGGCGAAATTAGTGTTCGGAATAAGAAACTTGACGAAAGAAACATAAGATAGAGAGGAGTGGAAAGGATTTCAATACCATCACCCGTTTAAACCTTGTCCAAGAGGTTTTAAGATGAATATATCACGAAATCATTGAGAGAATGACCTAAACTAAGGATGCAATAGATAGCCAGTGTCTGTACGGATGCATGTGCAGACAATAAATGGAGGACGATGACGACGAATAGACAAGAATTGAGGAGACTTCTGAATTCTGAAACAATAATTTACATCAAGAAGGTTGATAACGATGACATAATTATTGATTCCTTGATTAAGTCAACAGTATTCTGTTTTTCAATGTTTCTATTCTTTCTGTCACTATCCCAAGTAAGTAGGTAGTCCTTATATTTTCGGAGGTCCCCCGCAAAGTCGATTTTAGTGTAGCGATTGTGTTAATGCTACTTGAAAATCGGGTCTGGTATTGGTCATTTTTTGGCAATCATTACCAAAATGCCTTCTTCGCTTTTTACACCATCTAATCTATATCGTCATCTTTACACATCATCACCCTTCAATTTTGCCAACTTTAGATCTCGATATCTTAAATTGTGACTTATCACAAAGGTTTCTTTTAGAAAAAAAAAGAAATAGTAAATAGTTATCTATGTATTTTTTTTTGTAAATCCTTCGTCTTTTAATCAGGTGACTGTTATTGTAATTTAAAGGTTCCCTAAGCGGTCTTTGCCCTTAGTTCTAAGTAGACGGGTCTGACAGACCCTTCATTGTTTGTTGAAATTATTTCTCACTTATGCGTATGATGGTAGAATTGCTGCTGTTATTTTTTGGTGGTTTGAACACATTTGTCTCCAAATCTAATGGGCCGCATAATACAAAAACCATAATTTGTATTATGATTTGTTTTTATGATTACGCGGACATAAAAATGAATACAACCGAAAGATTTAGACGGTGAAAATAATGATGTTGGGTTTTTTATAGCTTTTCAAGCAATAATTTGGCAGTCAAAAGCTCCAAATTTAACGGTTAATTTGTCTTTAGTGACGCTTTGTATACCTACCGTTGTTGCACACAAAATATGAGTCAATTGCATATTTAGAAGTTTTGAGTGTGATAATATTCAACATATTCAAATCTTGAATTGCCACATTATCAGAACTAAATATTAGACATGACTCATATATTTTGATGTGCAATGAAGATGCTTTGATTGGTGAAAGGAGCGTTTACATGTTGGGAGAAAAATGGCAAAAGGTTTAGGTTCACTGCACAAAATTATTGTGACACAAGAATAAATAAAGATTGCCGCGTTGAAAGAAAGAAGAAGAATAAATAAAAATAAGTTAACACTATGTTCATTAATAAAAAAAGATACGTGAAACCGTCGACATCCGGTAATTCGGTAAAATTTGGTTTGAATGGAACCTTTCTTTCAACAACATGTATAATATCGTACCATGTGACTTATTTCCTACTACACCGCCATCTCTTGGATTTTTCAAAAAGTTACGCAAAGGAATAGTTTTTATTACAAACCCGTCGAACTTCATCCCGCATACGAATCAACATTACCTAATTATTACATAATGCAAAAAAATATTAGCTTAATTTAATTCGGTTTTATGTCGTAAATTCATGTTATTAGTCAAAATTATAAGTTCGACGGGCGGGTCAGCTGTTTAGACATAAACTGGTAAACACACACTTTTTCGAGTCGAACTACCGACATAACAGCTAAGTATGTATTTACCCCTACAACAGCTACACAATAGAATATTAGGTTGAATGCTCACAATAACAACAAAAGTGATTATTGGCCCGTTACGTAAATTCACTCTTTCCCATTTGGTATAGGTGTTAAACTCAATATTACACAATACATGACTCTTATTTTTCGTGTCATGAAAATATTTTGGTAGATGATCAGGTCTGGTTCCATAATATGTAACTCAAACATTGAGTAAGGGTTGGTGTGGAACCAATTAGACTCTATGGCGGCATACATTATGACATCATTACGCTGATATATTGGAATTATTGTTTGTTTAAATTTAATCATCCATTTTGTCATAATGTCCCATGAATTTTCTTTTATGTTTTCTCAAAAGACATTTAAATGAAATATTTGGACAAATTCATATCGGTTTTTTATCTTACGTTTTGATGTCAAGACTTTTTCATTTTTATAAACAAGTTAGACGAAATTGGTCACATACCTAGGGGTAAAATAAAAAAAACAATGCATACAATCAAATTTGAAAAGTGGCGATCATGGGCTCGAAATGCTTTGCTAAGTGTAGCAACGTGTCGAGAGTGTATTTGAGTTCAGATAGGGGAAAACAAATTTATCAGAAAAATATTTTGATTAGCTTGAAAGTACCTACCTATATGTATATACACATCCTCAGTTATATAACATCTTAACAAAATAATTAGGTAATATATTATTTGCTTTTAAATTTACTTGTTTAAGGTGGTTGGTAGTCCAGTGGTATCAATCAGCGGCTTTCGTACGTACAGCGTATCCGAGGTCGTGGGTTCGAATCCTGTGCCGACCATTTCCGCTTTCAAGACAGACGTTTGAGACAAGGCGTTGCATAGTGTGAAAGATGTCAAAAGTGAATTGGTTTCATTTCGAGTGAGCACAGATTCATTTGAAAAAAAAAATACTATAAATAAAATAAATAAATTACCTACACTATTCTATACATAGGTGTCAGTATAGCCGGCGGAGCTTAATGCCTGAAGCATTCTCTACCAGTCATCCGGTCCCGTCCAATCTGCGACAGGATTCCAACCCCGAGTAGAAATTTCAAGTGAAAGAACACATTGATCTCTGACCCGACCGGAAATCTAACCCGGAATCTCTTGATCTGAAGTCGGAACCTTTGCCACTAGGCTACCGAGGTCGGTAAAGTACTACTATAAAGTGGGGTTAAAAAATATTTCAATTACTTCAATCAAACAAAACTTCCTTTACACCCCACTTAGGGGCATAGGAGGCAACAAGAGCTCTCCATTGCGCTCGATCTTCGCAATATTTATGACCTCCTCCTACACCGCAGTGCTCTCCACGGCCAACTGTCATTCGGCATCCTTAAGACATGTCCCAGCTAAGTCCATCTCCTCTCAATAATGGTAAAAGTGATGGGTACATAACTAAATAATTTTGTAGTTAACCAGTTGTGTAAAAAAGCCAGCTATAAATAAGTCCCATTTTGTTTACAATAATTTAAATATTTTTTGTCGTCTTGATAAAAACATAAATATTACTTTAAGTGATAATTTAATACAAGAATCCATTAAAAAATACATAAACTTGGTATTAAGGAGAAAAGCTGACGGCCTGCCTGGTAAGATCTGAAGAAATTAATTCCAATCTACCTGATTATAACTCAATTACTGACGGTGTGACCATCCCAATATAAATATTGGATTAAAATTATATGGTAGATTGTCTGCCAACGCATAAAAAAACAGATTTAAATTAAATAAACATCAGCAAATCTTGTTAGGTTAATACGAGATTTGTTTTAGAACTCGTTTACTTTAAAAAATAAGATGTTAAATTGACAAACTCATGATTCTGGAATCTATATTATAAGAGTTCAATCTGGTCGTCGGCTATGTTTAGATCAAGTGCATCTTCCGTCTAAGTCTAAATAATAATTAATTAAGTATTGAATACGGTTATCAAAAAACCCTAAAAAATTTTTGACAACTTTGGGAATGTATAATTATTTGTAAAATATATCTGATTTTTCAAAGAATCACTTATGACGTTATCTTATTAAACTTTTACCACGGTTTTATTAGGACGTTTTCTTATTTATTCGGGTGGAATCTTGCTATCAACTTTTAACCAACTTCGCTAGTAGATGGAGACTTGAACATGTATTAATAGAACATTATTCATCGAATAAGTCTAGAATAAGCAAATCTTCCACGACATTGTCCCAAAAGGAATGTCGTATATAGGTATAAGAAGTTGAAGTACTTTGAGTAGATTTCGCTACCTTCCATTTGGGACGCTGTTGTGGTAGACTAGGTTATTCTGCGCTTTTTCGATGAAAAAGCTCGTAGGTACGGTTGATTTTCTTCAATGCGGATGTTTTACGACAAAATTTATGTCCCATTTTAAACTAAATAGAATACCTAAATAGTTAGTATCTACGAAACAAACAATACGCTAAAATGGCCAATTTTTGGCAGTTTGAACATAATTTCGATACAATTTACTTGCATATTTTCTCATAAATTCATAAAAATGTTACAACGTAATGAATATTCTTCGCTCATAACAGAGTGCGCCTAGAAGAGGACGAATAAACGAGAAATCTTGAAAGCAAATTTAAAGAGGCTATAACGTTTTTAAATAGCCATTATAACTCATGAAACACATTATGTGCACAGAGGAGTACGCCAGTATTGAGGCTGTGTAGCGTAGGGATATTCCCAGATACCCGCACTCTCTTATATAACGGAACATTTTTCGCAAGAACTAACCTAATATCGTAACGTGACATATACGGAGTGATTGAGAGCAAATTCTGTCCGCGTACCTACACCAAATCTGGTCTTTTTTTAAATGTGAGGGGTTATTGGGGACTTTTGTGCAATAGGTTCTCATATTATTGCATATTATAGCTTTACATCAGATTACTTAAATTGTTACTACTGTTGACAGGTAGGAAGATGCTTATTACAGAGATCGCCGGAGAGTCATCAGGAACATGTACCAAACTATCTCTGAGATATTTGCTGTGAAGGAAGGATGCGGGTGACAAAAAGGATAGTAACGAACATATCTCAGACTTGTGTGACGTCTGACGACTCCTACATGATTTTTGATCACTCTTTGCTGTTGTAAAACAATATTGTGAAGAAATTACAACATTAAGAAGTAGCCTTGAAATATCTGAAAAAAGAAACAATATGAGCATAAATGTTGAATTTAGGTAGGTTCTTGTCATTCCTACATGACTTCATTGCTCAGAGGACGTTGCCTTCGGAAAGAGAGACAGCAATCACAAAGACCTCTCCTCACATAGGTCACATAGGTGAACTTCAAATCGTCTTCCATCGTGTTCCCTAAAGATATTAGGTTTTTAGGAACAGAAGTTTTCGTAGACCTTCTTTTTTATTATAGATTCTCAAACAGATTTTATAACAAAACAATTATTACATAGTTTCAGATATTGACGGCTCTAGATTTGATTCTCTTAGTATACTACTGCGAAAAATATACTTACATCTTAAACTTTTTTTTAACTATCCATATAGTTTCATTCCTTTTTAAATTGGATCATATATACATTGATATGTTGCATTTTAAATGTACCTTTCTATTCTGGATTACCTTCATTATTGATTACTCCCTTAGTCTGATAAAAAAGTAAGAAATTATGTACTTACTTTCAGTACTCCTACTGTAAACAGAAATAAGAATAAGAAAAAATAAATAAACATAATTTATTTTTAATACCCAAAGTAAAACATCAGCCTGTAGGATGTAAAGATAATTCTCCCTTACGACGAAAAACCTTCCATAAATACATTTCTTCTATATTTTACAAGCGATAATCTGTATTCAATACTTAATAATATTGAAGCGTATGGATGATTTTTTCACCCTCTTCTGATTGGATTTTTTTTATTCATTCTCCTTTGTACCAAAGCTAAATGCGTAAAGAATAAAATGAATAAAAATTGTGGAATTATGTATATCAGGAGACTTCATGTTCTCGTAGCTTATCCCTAAGCATAATTTATGTTTAATTCTCTTGTAACGCGCCAAATTTCAGCTGTAAGACATGGAAGTAGAGTATATTTTCCTGATGATTATCAATCATCATGGTCTCCGAGAAAATAAAATAACAACGAGAAAGAACCAAAACTCTTGCGCACGTAAAGTCAGAGCTGGGAAGTAGAGTATATTTTCCTGATGATTATCAATCATCATTCACCACGAAAATAAAATAACAACGAGAAAGAACCAAAACTCTTGCGCACGTAGTCAGAGCTGGGAAGTAGAGTATATTTTCCTGATGATTATCAATCATCATGGTCACCGAGAAAATAAAATAACAACGAAAAAGAACCAGAACTCTTGCGCACGTAAAGTCGGAGCTGGGAAGTAGAGTATATTTTCCTGGTGATTATCAATCATCATGGTCACCGAGAAAATAAAATAACAACGAGAAAGAACCAGAACTCTTGCGCACGTAAAGTCAGAGCTGGGAAGTAGAGTATATTTTCCTGGTGATTATTAATCATCATGGTCACCGAGAAAATAAAATAACAACGAGAAAGAACCAGAACTCTTGCGCACGTAAAGTCAGAGCTGGGAAGTAGAGTATATTTTCCTGGTGATTATCAATCATCATGGTCACCGAGAAAATAAAATAACAACGAGAAAGAACCAGAACTCTTGCGCACGTAAAGTCAGAGCTGGGAAGTAGAGTATATTTTCCTGGTGATTATCAATCATCATGGTCACCGAGAAAATAAAATAACAACGAGAAAGAACCAGAACTCTTGCGCACGTAGTCAGAGCTGGGAAGTAGAGTATATTTTCCTGATGATTATCAATCATCATGGTCACCGAGAAAATAAAATAACAACGAGAAAGAACCAGAACTCTTGCGCACGTAGTCAGAGCTGGGAAGTAGAGTATATTTTCCTGATGATTATCAATCATCATGGTCACCGAGAAAATAAAATAACAACGAGAAAGAACCAGAACTCTTGCGCACGTAAAGTCAGAGCTGGGAAGTAGAGTATATTTTCCTGATGATTATCAATCATCATGGTCACCGAGAAAATAAAATAACAACGAGAAAGAACCAGAACTCTTGCGCACGTAGTCAGAGCTGGGAAGTAGAGTATATTTTCCTGATGATTATCAATCATCATGGTCACCGAGAAAATAAAATAACAACGAGAAAGAACCAGAACTCTTGCGCACGTAGTCAGAGCTGGGAAGTAGAGTATATTTTCCTGATGATTATCAATCATCATGGTCACCGAGAAAATAAAATAACAACGAGAAAGAACCAGAACTCTTGCGCACGTAAAGTCAGAGCTGGGAAGTAGAGTATATTTTCCTGATGATTATCAATCATCATGGTCACCGAGAAAATAAAATAACAACGAGAAAGAACCAGAACTCTTGCGCACGTAGTCAGAGCTGGGAAGTAGAGTATATTTTCCTGATGATTATCAATCATCATGGTCACCGAGAAAATAAAATAACAACGAGAAAGAACCAGAACTCTTGCGCACGTAAAGTCGGAGCTGGGAAGTTGAGTATATTTCATTGATCGTTGATTTGGACACTATCTGTCAATTCCTACCAATCAAATTATGTTGTTATAGCTCTGACTCTATGTTTATTTGGTGTTCACTAACATACACCAATCGGCAATAACAAAAAGATATTAATTATTGTTTTAAACAATTGCGTTAAAATTGTTGAATTTGCATGAGTTATTGGTTTCAATGAATTAGCAGAAAGGTAGGTTTTTTCTGTCTTGGGTAAGGGGGCGTTCAAGTATTACGTAACGCAATTTGGGGGGGAGGGGGGGTCTTGCAAAACGTTACTGTGTGTTACAAGGGGGGAGGGGGGGTTCGAACAATGCGTCACGTAACGTTTTTTTTTCTTAAATAAAAAAAAATTGTGAAATAAATCTTCCAAGTTGGACACCCTTTTCGTTTATGTTTCACGGGAAGTCCCTCGATTGTAATGTACATCATGTTTTGTTCTCCGAAGTTAGCAACCCTTTTGGACAATGTTTTACGGGAAGTCCCTCGATTTTTCGTTTATGTAATGCGGGGAGTCCCTCAATTCTACTGTAGGGGAGAGGTGTGTCAATTGTTACAATTTTTGTTTACATCGTCATAACTTTTTTATTAAAGATAATAATATGAAATTATTTTTTACAGTTATTAGATACATTCTTTGGCTATAACTATAAATGTTATAAATATTAAAAAACGCATTGGTCTTTCTGATAATTGCACTTATGTGATGCAGGTCGGATTGTAACAATTGTCCCACTGGGTGGTACAATTGTTACAGTGCCTTGAGTCAATTGTTACAATTTCAACTCATCGTATTTTTCAGACTATTGATGCAATTTTTACAGATAAAAATTAAAGACAGATGATAGCTCAAGTAATTGTGTATTTAATGGAATAGTAAAAAAATAAAATAATACAAAGAGTTTAAAAAAATACGAAAAAAATAATATCAAAAAAATATTACTAAATATAAAAATTAATTAACATAAAAAACAATACAAAACGCTCAACACATTTGATAATATTATTATTAAATTAAAGAAAAAGCATAAACCGAACATATATGATACATTTTTTATTCGAATAAGCAATGAAGACAAATAATATTCGGATCATTATTTGCAGAAGTACTATGAGCCCATTTGTGGCAATCGGTGCACTGTAACCAATCTTCTTTACTTTGATTGTATGGTTTACAACACACAAGGCAAGTATCACCATTTTCAGACCAATTGCCAGAACAATCGCTCTCTTCAGATTTCTTCTGTTTCTTCTTTTTTGGAATGTAGGCTTGCCATTTTGGTATTTTTTTTTTGCCTCCTTTCTATGTCTCTCTCGGATATGTTACCTCTAGTTGTTCTACGAACCCTTATGTAAACCATATTCCTGAATCTATAATATTAATACAAAATATGTAGATACATATTCAAATAAATCCTAGTTCAAAAAATATATCCTTTTAAAGGGGGTGTCAATTGTTACATGTAACAATTGACACCCTGAGTTTTGTAACAATCGTACCACCACCAGTTTTTTTTCCACAAATACGGTTATATGAACTACTACTAAAATATTTATCAAAATACTTACATTAATATGAAGCCTGATTCTTAATAAGCTTTTTGATACCACTCTCATTTTCCTGCGTTATTTATATTTAGAGTAATTAAAAAAATTTGACGCACGCCTCAAAAATCAAATACATCCCAAAACCATATAAACTGCGATTGCCAAAATAACAGCAGGCCAACCTGACCGGCGGCTACGTCGGTAAAACAGTTAATTGTTTGGCAATTATCTAAGTATTTATGTTATACCATTTGAGGTTTGGTAGGCGCTATAGTTGCGATGTAACAATTGACACCCTGTAACAATTGACACACCTCTCCCCTATGTAATTTTATTGCTCTGCGTAAAAAGCAACCTTTTTCGATTACGTCTTACGGGGAGTCCCTCGACTGCATTGTATGTCGAAATTTTCATTTCGCTCTCCTAAGTTAGCAAACCTTTTCTTTTATTTTTTACGGGGAATCCCTCGACTGTATTATACTTACGTCATTTTTATTTTATTTTCGTTGTTAGTATTCGTTAGTGCTTTAAACACGCAGTACGCATAAACAGTGAGTTTGTAGATAGGTACTATAATGTCCACAAAAGCGGGGGATTTACATAATCAACTGTTCTTGGCCTATAAAGGCTCTCATGCTGACTTTCCAACGCATCTATGTCAAAAAAATTCCAATGAAATTTGAAAAACATCAAAAGAAAAAATAAAGAAAAATTTATGGAACATAATAAATAGTATTATACGAGAGTTCAGTAAAAAATAGTCACTTCCAGAGTGTTACGTAACATTTAGGGGGGGGAGGGGGGGGTACAGAAAAACGTTACGGCGCGTTACATGGGGGGGAGGGGGGGTAAAAAATCTTCAAAAATTGCGTTACGTAATACTTGAACGCCCCCTTAATGGTAACAACAAAATATCGCTACGCTCGTTATTAGGCGATTAAAGGTTAAGATGACCAGAAAAGTGCAGGTACATTTAAATGTGCGTTTTTTAACCAAAGAAACATAGACTCAAATCTAGAAACAGAGAATACTTTAATTTTATGGTTGATACTGGACACCATGGAAACAATAACTAATAATTATTAATGGTCGATGATAGATTTAGTGTCCATATCAAGGATCAAGAAAATATACTCTACTTTCAGCTCTGTCACTTTGTTCGTTTGGTTTAAGAATGTATAGTATAACACGGGAGCATCAACACTCAACAGGAAGCTTAGGAAATTTGATGAGAAACCATTGATAGAAGGCTTGAAGGGGCGAAGATGAAAGAAGAAACTATACTCTCGAACAACATTTCTCAAAAATAAACAGAAAAGTTACATATTATAATATATGATCAAATTTAATTACATAATATCTTGGTTAGAATACCCTCCAACGTTGTTTTGTTTCTATCTATGTTTCAGAATTATTACATTCCATTGCCAAAATGTGGGCTCGGCCACAGAATATTATCATTTATCGTAAAGTAGGATTCTCTGCTCCAAGAGTTTAAGGAAGGAATCCAAATTCTCGCATTTTGGGAAGATGCCAGAATTCGCGTATTATAATAAGCCTGGAAGAATAATATCTAAATACATACCTACATGAATATTTAATTTTATCTTAGAAAACCAGCTATTTTCATTAGCCAGGCCGACTATTAACTGAGGAAGTAATAGCTTAATATATTTTTGTGCTTATGTTAGTTAGCTTTTGGTTTCTTTAAAATTTGTATGAAGATTTCCTTGTATTGTGGAGACATTGTGATGTTCGTAGGTATATACTCCAATTAGAGAGGAAGTATGATGAAACAAATGGGTGAAAGTGTCGAAACAAGTCTAATGCAAATAATGAGAATGTAAGGAAAGAATGTGGAATGAAAGTTAGGTTTTTCATTAAGATGAGATTTAAAGTGTTGAAATTTCTTATGTGATAGTCATTCACCAAGGAAAGAATGTGGAATGAATGTTATGTTTTTCATTAAGATGAGAGTTAAAATTTTGAGATTTCTTATGTGATAGTCAGTCACCAGTTGTTGATATATTCGTTAAGATCTAGTCCTGAAAAATGGACACAAGAATCTAGACAAACTAAGAACGTTTTGCACCAACAAAGCCAATAGGCAATAAATATGAGACATATACAAAAATGGATATAGTCATATCATACTGTATAAAAGGTCTGTTGCTCTAGTTGTTCAGATGGCTCTATATTATTATCTCATTAACATTATTAGCTACTTGTTATATACACGTATAATGAAGGAATTAGTGTCGGGACAAATTAGCCCAGTGGTTATAGTCGCGAACTTTGTTAACGTAAAGTGATCACACTAAGATAGCCTTCGAAATAACAGTATAAGACTGTCGTAAGTCCGTAGTAAATAAAATTTCATACTATTAAAAAATCGAACAGTATTAGTCAGTCATCAGTGTTGTTGATATACAAAGGTATCATTTCTTATGTGGTCTTATCAGAGGTTGAAATCTGCATTGAAACTATTAAAAAAAATCAAATTTGATTATTCAATCCATATATTATTAGCATATCTTTAAACTTTTCAGTCCTCAGTTTTAGATTCTTTAAAATGTTTGAATTAGTTATTTTCTCCTCCTTTCGTCATCTGTAAGTTTGCATGTCCTGAGCAGAAATCTTTGGTGTCAGTTGACCTAAGCAGTCGAAGCAGGAACGAACACAGCCGGAACTCAGAACAGCAGAACCGAAACTACTCTTTGAGATCTCATGGTAGAACTTGAACGGTAGAGGACGTTGTTAGATGGGGCAGATATTAAAGTTGAATCAGGAGGGTAATGTTCTCAGAATGGGTCCTGAAAACCTGCCGAGTGCGAGATCCTAGAGGGGAGTAGACCTTTGGGAAAAATCTCAAATCGGGATACATAGACATCCAAATCAGGATTTGCTATGCCAATCTTGCTATATAACTTGTTATAAAATATCAAAAACTAAAATAATAACTTTTTAAATACAAGGGCCAACCTACTATATGAAAGTTTGATACTTTTCATTTCTAGCCTCTATAAACAATCTTCAATAGTTTACATAAAAATAATTCAATTTTAATAACAACAAAATTATGAAATTTTGTTTAAGTGAAAACTTATTCACATAATGCCTACAACGTGTAGGATCAAACAACGTAGGAAGCCTCCGTACCGCAATGTTGGACGGGTGCGGACCCGATTTAAAATAGGGATGTCAACACATAAAAGATTCATTTTAAATTTTGTTCTTGATCATACCAGTTGTAACGAATGTATAACTTTTGTTATCCCAACCTGTTTTTGCAGCGTTTCCCTATTCTTCTGTCCAAAATAAACATATCTAAGAGATCAGTCTTCTTTCATGTTGTTTTTATTAGAATAAAAGTGAAAGATTCCATTTCTTTCCCCGTGCACATTTCGGGTAGATACCCCAGGTATTAATTCTAACAGAGATCTTCAAAACCATGATGTTGACGTTTATTTACCTCTGAATTAAGTTACAAGTTAAGCTACAACGTGAATGCCTCCAATCGGCTTATTTTACATTTTTAATGTCAGGGTCCAAACTTTGAAATAAAATAGATTAATATTTTCAGATTGGGCTTAGCCCCTCGAGCTTGCCTCCATTACTAATGAACCAGCTCTGCCAGTAGTTGGAAATCCCAATCGGTTGAGCATCCTGCACCTGGCCTACACATTGCTTCCGCCATGCCGTCCAGAACCTTTTTCGAATAGGTCCTCATCTGCCATTTTTTGGTTGTTTCCGGTCGTTCTCGTTGTGTTTTTCCAAATACTGAAACGAAATTTTTGAACAAACGTGTATATTTTTAATTAAAAATATAATTAACGTGGTGGCAACCCTTATTTACAAGGTAGCTACTATGTATGCATGACGATGTAGTAAATATTCGGTAAATTAATTGTTGATTGAATAACCGAACAATATGTCCAACTTTTGGGTTTGGGTCTAGTGAGTGAAACTTGTTAAAGAAACTTTTGATATCCTGATTGGATATAAGGGAACTTGTCCGAAGGTTGGGAATTGAAAGTTAATCATAATATCCCTTAGATTGGTATAAATTTGGATTTTACAATATTAAAAGGTACCGATTCGTGAAAGAATCTTCTTTATAATATTACATAGTATTTTTTTTATTATTTATACCATTTGGAGCATTGTTCAAAAAGGCAACTTACCTTGAGATCAAAATAAAAATGGAACCATATTTGAATGAAATAGGAAAACCCAAAAAATTTTTTTTCTTTATTGTTTTCCGCCGACTAAAAATAGTATGTACCTACTTATAGAGTTAATTTTTAAGAATAGAACTTTTCTCTTTTACATTTTGAACAACTTTGTTTTTAATACTTTTAAAGTATTAAAGTGAGTATTAAAAAGTTTGGATGTGGTTAACATGAAAAAAGAACTTCGTTGATTTGTATTCATGGCCCGATGAGGGATAGCAGAAAGACGGCTTAGAATGGCAACACACAATGGAACGACGAATTTGTAAAATTGTTAATGAAATTGAGAGTTTTCATGATCTTCTTATTTCTTTATATAGGCCATGCATGCTGGTCATATCTTTAGTTACTACTCTTGTGGTTGAGAACCCCAACTGTCCTTCCATCTTTTTGATGGGGGCTTCCACGTGTTTGACGAGTGAATGCACTTTTTTCCTTCGGATTGAATAGAAGCTAATAGTGTTGAAGGTGAGCAAAGCTACAATTTATACAATTTGCATTAGACCAATCCTGACATAAAGAGTCAAGAGCTGATAAAGAAAGGACGAAGTAACTCCTACATGCAACAGAGATGAAGAAGCCCTATTGCAGGAACATCACTCCGACTATAAAGTAACTTCCATAATATGAGGAGAACCTCAGAGATTTTCAGGATGTTGTGATGTACGGTTGATCTTAATGTGGATGAACACCAAAAGAACATATCACTGAATCTAGAAACAGAGCATCTTGTTGATGTTGGAAATCATGGAAAAAAATAATAAAAAGACCTAATTATTAGTGAGCGATGACAGATTAATATTCAAATCAACGATTAAAAAATATACACTACATCCAGCTCTGACACAATGTTTGTTTGGTTTAAATCATCCTTAGAAGACATTTCTGGAGAGATCACGTGAAGAAAGCAGATCCTAAAGGAGTTTTAAAAATCGCAACTGACTAAAGCCAACGGGAACACAGCCACCCAAAAGTCATAAAAGAAAAATAAGTAGATGAAGAAGGCGGATAGAATGAAAGCAGTAGCAACTATTCATATTTTTGTCGGTTTAAACCGAAATTGAACCGTACCGAATGTAACCGAACTTGTGTAGAAACAGCCTCAGACGCGGGTTAATTTGTTCTATTGTTCCGAGTTTCGTATGTACCTACATAGGTAATAGCTGCAGAGTTTAAAGTCAACGGAAATAATACGCTGTGCTGTGTATGTAAGTACGCTGACGTGTTGTAGGTGAAATATTTCAACTGAAAGAGGTCTTGAGGGCAATCTTGAATTATGACAGTCACACCGCATATAACGTCTTTAACACGGGATAACAGCAGTCTGCTGTTGGTACTAATATTATCGTGCCCGACGAAGGGCCTTAACAAGAACACGAACCACTACATCGTGTCTTGGTGGTATCTTAATGCAGATCTATTTTAAATGATTTGGTACATTGTTGTGTATGAAACTCTTGGATGGAAGTTTTCACACTTTGCAAATAGCTTGAGGGGGTTGGTTCGTGAGCGCTGCATAGTGTGGACGTGTTCTGTGTTGTGACATACGGTGCAATCAGCTAAGCCAAATATTCGTTTATTATTTTCATATTTAATTTCTACTAACTACTCTAAATACCTTATTTTTTTTTTCTTTTGTACTAAACCATAAATACTTAACAGTAAATCATATATTTTTCTAACAATTATCGTTCAAAATTGTTTATTTTACGTTACGTGCGGCGGTAAATAATAATTATTGTCGTGGGTGGCGGTACGGCAGACAAGCCTACGTCGCTACCCCGCGCTGTATCTGCGTTAAATCATTTTTGTCATAACGTTATATTTCCATAACTAGGTTTATAACTTATATTACGTTTTTTTTTTCTCTTCTTTTTGTTTTTCTTTTTGGTTACCTATATGGTAGCTATTATTGTTTTATTTTTTTTTCTTTCTTTCGTTATTATTACTAGATATAAGAAATTACTTTAATTAACGGATTTATTTTTACAAGTTTTTATATTTATCGCTTAGATTTTTTTTTTTTTCTCTTTTTTTGTCGTTTTTATGTAAAAAAATTTTTTTTTTTGGTTAAATTAAGATGAAGGGTGATCCCCCTGATAAGGGGAAAGACTCCCTGACACCACCAGCAAAAAAAGCGAGAAGTAGTTCCGACGATATGGAAATTTTGCCCGCTCCAAATAATATAACTACAGATAATAGGGACCTTAACATTATGTATCCCCCAAATGCCCCCGCTCCATACTTGGTCCTGGTGGAGAGTATCTCCCAGGATGGGAAAACTCCGCCTATTCATCCCATGAAATTTGGCCAAATTTTGGCCAAGAATAATATTGAAGGTATTACTCCAGGTGGAGTAAGAGCCGAAGGCCGTTCTAGGATAGGAATTACTTTCAAGACCCCTAAAATAGCCAACGACTTTTTAAACAATAAAATAATGGAGTCCAATGGACTCAAGGCATTCATCCCCAGATATAAACTAACAAAAATGGGTGTCGTCAGAGGCGTCCCGGTAGATATGACGGAAGAAGAAATTATAACCCTAGCCGAAGTCCCCTTAAACTATGGGAAAGTAATCAAAGCCCGTCGTTTAAATAGAAAGTACACTGATGGAGACAAAACTGAGTGGAAGGCATCAACCACAATAGTTCTTACATTTCTTGGACAAAATTTGCCAGAATACGTTTATCTTTGTTACAACTCACTAAGAGTTGAAATTTACAACTACCCAACGATTTTATGTCACAAGTGTGGCAGATTTGGCCATGTTAAGGCTAATTGTAGATCAGAACCTCGATGCACTTTGTGCACAGGTAATCACTCAAGCGAAACATGTCCCAAAGACTCGAATGAAAGAAAGTGCCTCAACTGCAGCGGTGATCATCCTGCTTTCAGTTCACACTGTCCTGAATTACACAGGCAGAAAAATATTAAAAAATACATGGCCTCTGAAAGTGTCTCGTACGCTCATGCCAGTAAAACTATCCAAAGAAACACTAAAACTTATAGCCAAGTCACTACCGCCTCTGACAAAAACCAACCAAAAGTGGCAGCTCCGCTGAAAAAATCCAGAGAAATTACCCCCAAAACCAACTATATAGATAAAAAGGCGATAGATTCCTTATTATACTTTGTAAATGGACAAGTTGGAAATTTATCCGACGGCTTTGCTTTAAACAAAGAATTGTCGGATGATATTCCGGATAAAACAACTGTTCCTAAAGACAACGAACTTAACTCTCTACTCCAAACTCTACTCCAAATTATAATTTCCTTAATGCCAAACATCAATGATAAACCGTCCAACGTTGCTAACACCACACATACCTTAAATCTTCCTACACAAAGCACAGAAAACGAAAATCAATCTCTTCCGTAAAACATATTATAATTCCCCTGATCAATTTATTAACTACTTGAAATAAAAATGGATAATAATCAAGTTAAAAACTCACAAATATCTGCTCTTCAGTGGAATGCTCGAAGCGCAGTAAGCAATAAAACCGATATTTGCTTCATGTTAACACAATTTAATTGCGATTTAGCCTCAATTTGTGAGACTTGGATTAAGCCTCACTACTCATTCAATATCCCTGGGTACCAGTGTATCCGCTGTGACCGACAAGAGGGCAGAGGAGGTGGCTCTTGTTTGATAATAAAAAACTCTTTGGCATTCACACGTATCGATATTCCATACAACCCATTTGTGGAAGTGGTAGCAGTAAAGATAAATAATGTCGGCTATGTCTCAATTTATATCCCACCTAATGCAGGCTTTGACAATGGATATTGGAATACTGTAATATCGCTTCTACCTGAATCTTACATATTGATGGGCGACTTCAATGCTCATAATATTGCATGTGGATGCTCATCATCTGATAGAGCTGGAAAGAAATTACAATCCTTCATAGATGATCACAACCTCTTTATATTGAATGATGGTTCGCCTACAAGGTTAGCCCCACCTGGACAAAATTCTAATGCTTTAGATATTTCACTATGTACTAGCGATTTAGCATGTATGATTGACTGGAGCGTATCTCAAGATGCATATTCCAGCGATCATTATCCCATATTTCTTACTATTCACATAAAACTCCCTCCACAATATTCTGCCAATTGCGGAAAGAGATATAATATCCATAAAGCTGATTGGGAAAAATTCAAATCAACTATTGAAACTATGTTATCCAGTGACTACACTGATATATGTAAAGGCAATATTCAACAAAATTATGATGAAATTACCAACATTTTGTACCTTGCAGCTGATGCAAGCATTCCCCTTAAAAAATCTTCTAAAAAACCAAAAAAATCTCGTCCTTGGTGGGATTCAGAGTGTGATGAGGCAATAAAGAAGCGTGGTGAAGCAATGCGGGCATACAGGAAATATAGAACGGATGAAAACTTTCTAAACGCGAAAAAATTCCAAGCCAAAGCCAAAAAACTTTTGAGAAAGAAAAAGCGTGAAGGTTGGCAAAAGTTCTGTTCTTCATTATCCCCAAATTCGCACCCCTCATACGTATGGCGAATGATTCGATGTTTCAAGGGTTCTATGACTGCTTCGCGTAGTCGGGCTCCGACCGAGCTCTGGCTTTCGGAATTCTCGAGAATGATCGCTCCTCCTTACGTCCCTAATGAACCCCAATTGCTTCAAGAGACGGTCCGTCCATACGTGCCTATCTCTTGCGGCTTGGACTCCTCCTTTTCAATTGACGAACTTAAGATATGTCTGCACAAGGTCAAGAATTCGGCTCCTGGTTTGGATAGGATCCCTTATCTGTTTCTCAAAAAATCTCCTGATGCTCTTTTACTATATTTGGTACAGCTGTTTAACCAGATCTTAGGGGAGGGTGTAACTCCCCTTGAGTGGAGTGAACAGTTGATCATACCAATTCCTAAGCCCGGTAGAGATCCTTCTCTTGGTTCATCTTATAGACCAATAGCATTGTCCTCCTGCATATCAAAAATATTTGAACATCTTATCAAAAATAGATTGGAATGGTTTCTTGAACATTACCAGCTGCTCCCAAATTCTCAGTTTGGTTTTAGAAAGTCTTTATGTTGTATAGATAACCTATCTATATTAGTAACTGATGTATTAACCTCATACTCAAATAAGGAATTTACTATTGCAGCCTTTTTGGACATAACAGCTGCATATGATAATGTGGATATTCATACTCTTTACCTGAAACTTCTTAAATTATCTGTGCCAACCGTAATAGCCAAACTTATTTATCACCTTTTTGCTAAAAGGACAGTTGTAATAATGGACGTTCATGAAGAGAATAAACGAAACATATGGAGGGGTCTTCCCCAGGGCTCGGTCTTGAGTCCGATCTTGTTTAATGTCTATTGCTCTGATCTAGATAGAAAAATCAACAAAACTTGTAAAATAATTCAATTCGCTGACGACTTAGCTATATATACTTCACACAAAAACATTGAAATAGCAGAAAAGCAGTTATCAGAATCCCTTGATGCATTGAACAAATGGCTTAGGACTAACCATTTGGAGTTGTCTCCTTCCAAATCAAACATAATGGTCTTCTCCAGAAAACACATCAACCCAACAGTTTCTGTCTTCTTAGAGGGCACTCCCATTCCTCAAACCAATGAAATCAAATTCCTGGGAGCTTTAATAGACCGTAAACTATCATGGCACTCTCACATCAACTATACAATCAGCAAATGCGAGAAGAGTATAAACATGCTGCGCGCAATATCATCAGTGGCTTGGGGTTCACATCCCTCTACGATGACAAATATATATAATGCTATGGTAAGAAGCCACTTAGATTATGCGAGTTTTCTCATTGACCCGCTTCCCCAATACTTGGAAGAAAAGTTGGAGCGTATACAGTCAAAGTGCTTAAGATTGATCTTAGGTGCTTTTCCCTCCACTCCGATAAACTCACTACAGGTGGAAAGCGGAGAGATGCCCCTGTCGATAAGAAGACTCTATCTCGCTAAAAGATTTATTCTTAAACGTATTTCCTATTTCGACCACCCGTTATTCCGTAATATAATTAATCTAAATAACATCTGCAAAAACAATGCATTTTGGGCTCGAAAGGCAGCGCCTATGTTGTGTAGGGGATTTTCTTTTGTTTTGTCTAATTTTAAGGATATCAGATATCCGTATCCTTGTCCAACATACAGCGTACCTCTAGAAGCCCTCCAGTCCCAACCGAACATTATTGAAAACATTGGATTTGATAAAAATAACAAAGTCTCTGAGACGCAGATCAACCAGGAGTTCAATGCACTAATCGATCAGAAATGGCCATCACATATTAAGATATTTACCGATGGTTCAAAACTTCACAAGAACGGCAACAGTGGTTCCGCCGTTTTCATCCCGGAACTAAAATTGCAAAAATTGTTTATGCTTCCTCCAGAGGCATCAGTCTATACGGCTGAATGCTTCGCCATAAGGGAAGCACTACAGATTATTTTGAAACTTCACACCCCAAATAAATATTTAATACTTTCTGATTCTCTTTCCTTAGTAAAAACGCTTTCTTCTCCCACCTCGTGGTTTGGCCGAAATACTCTGATTTTAGAAATTAAAAAACTACTATTTGAACTTAAAAGAAATGATAAACATGTTTTAATAACATGGATTCCTTCACACTGCGGAATAAGGGGCAACGAGAAGGTCGATGGGTTGGCAAAGTTAGCCACCTCTTCGGGCCAGACCCCGTCCAAATTTATTCTCCCTGAAAGTGATACTCTGCGTATATTGAATGATGATGCCATAAGCCAATGGACTAATAAATGGAAACAAATATCTTTAAACAAAGGCTCGTATTATGAGAGTATTCAAGGCAAAATTCGTGCCGATCCATGGTACAAAAGAAAAAACATGAGCAGATCACTAATCTCCACAATATGCAGAATGAGGTTTGGACATCACAGGCTGGACGCCCACTTGTTTAAGTTGGGACTCGTCGATTCTCCAATTTGTGAGTGCGGCTTCGATGATGAAACGCTGAACCACGTCCTTTTCGGTTGCCCCTTGAGAGATAGATTCCAGCTCTACCACAGAATCCCAGACGTTGAGTACCCACTGAGTGTGGAGTATTTATTGAGTCTGGGATCTGTGGATATATATCGATTGTTGTATAGGTTTATTGAGAAGAACATTGTGATTATCTAGTAAACAAAATTGACCCCTGATTGTTTTGACTTGCATATTTTGTTTACTTTTTGTTATATGAATGAATAAACAACACATTTTTTATAAATCAATGATTCGTCAGTGGCATGATATCATCCAAGCATGGATGCAATGCCATAAACAAAAAAAAAAAAAAAAAAAAATAGCTTGAAATTTCTCTCTGTATCTTTTATTCTTGGTGTTTGTTTTTTGGGTGAAATTAAAATTATTTTGTTAGATTCTTATACCTTATTGAGAGGTGGGCTTGCTGGGATTGTATTAAGGATGCTGTATGGCAGCTGGCCGAGAAAAGCGCTGTTGTTCCTCCCATCAGAGTCTCGAAAACGCGGAAGACCTTTTCACACCGTTTTCTGCTCTTTCGACGCAGAGCTGAAAGATTTGGACATGGTATCTCACTAAAGCCGCGTATGATCGAGCGCTGTGGAGGGCTCCTGTGCCCTTCAGTGGGGTCATATGTAGAAAGAAATCTAACACACCTAACCCAGCCTTACATTTGAAATCACACCTAGTTTTTAAATTATATATCACGATGCTTAATGCTTTATTGTTTTTATGATTGTACCGCATCACCCAAAATAGGGAGAAAGCCAATGAAATTGAATCAAGACTTTAATTTGAAATTCTCGGAAAATAAATGGGATAGTTTTATAATGAATTCATAGGTCGGAACGACAAGTACCTACCTAAAACCAAAAATAAAGTTTTCGATCTTAATTTTCCTTCCTTTTCTTCAGTCTTCGATTTCTCTTAGAGAATTCTATTGAGATGGAAAGAAAAAAATAAAGCAAGTAATAAATTTGATTTAACCCTTAGTCTGTGTTGAGTCTGAAAATAAAACCGAAATGGTCAATAGCGAGTTGTAAGTAAACAAGATGTCAATTTGTCTTTGATAACAATCAACATAATTTAACAAATACCCTTGAGGGTGGCCTTTGCACCTACTCTCCTACTACTGAGAATGAGATCTAGAAATAATATAGGAACATTCCTACAGCAGAATTATATATAATACATATACCTACATAAGATACCCTTATTATACAGCATGAACCTGATGGTGTAAAAAATTTCCAAGTCGTCACATTTTATGCAGATTAATGCAGCATATTTAGGTTCCGTTGAAACATAAAGAGACAACAAAGTCCCCTATTTTTGCGAAGTTTGACGCCTCTTGTAACTAATCTTCTCTAAGGGAAGCAACAGTAGCTCTCTTTAACGTCCCCTCTCAAGAAATTAAAAATAAAACATATTATTTTAATTGAAATCGTATCGATTCAAATAATGTTGTTTTAAACATTGAATTATTATAAATACTACATAGATAGATACTAGTGAGGCCTCCGCGATTGGCTGTCGCTCTCATTTGTAAAAGAGACAGCCAATCGCGGAGGCCTCGATACTAGAAGCGGCATTTGCATTTAAAATGTCAAAATTTGACGTCATAACAATAATAAGACCAAACTTTTTTTCGAATGGTTTTATGGTTTATTTTTTTCATCTTATTGCTATGAATTATGTATTATACAAGAGAGGTAGCAAATAAAAAGCTTATATAATTTGTATTTTCTAGAGACTTTTGAAAAAGGCTAAGCTAAAGAAAAATTTCCCATTAAAAATATAGTTATAGAAAATCAGAAAACAGCCCATTGTATACAAAACGCAAGGGTACCATGGACGCATTTAAGGAGAAGAAACAGAAAATATGCACCTACATACAATTCAAATTTTTCAAAGCTTATATTATATCGATATCCAGATAATGTGTCACATTATCGATTTGAATATAGATCTTACCTTCTTGGAGGAGACTGCCATTAAAAAATACTAGCCATATTGTTTAATTTAATTGTCACCCGCTATAGTGGGAATATGGTAGAAGTCGTGAAACTAATAATAGAAGAAGAAGAGAGAAATGGAAGAATGAGACGATGGAAGAGGTCAAGTAAGATTATGCGAAGATATCACTTTACTGTAATAAATCTTGTATTAGATATTATTACTGAGTTCTCAATATATAGAGGATTGAGGGAGACTAAGTTGGTGGAAGTTGTTAACCTGGCGACTGTCTGGTGGGTTATATTGTACCCCATAACAATAATTTATCCTTCTTACTTGCATAGATATACATTGTTATTTGTCCAACGTTTTTAATTCCTGTTCTCTCTTTAGTATTCCACCAACAACTATCTTTATGCAATCTCTTTCTAATCAAAATCTTGGACCCAACTTGGAATCTAACATTTCCGCAATCACCAATGCATAATCAACTAAAGTCAACAGTTTTATTTAACTACAATTCTACATTATTAGGAGTCAATAATTTAAAAAATCTGTTGTATTCGAATATCTTTATCTAAATCCACAAAATCTTGCAACCATGCCTTCTTTTCACATCGTTGAGGACCGCAGTTGCAGAGGCCGCCCCAGAAACAGCTACATAATATATTAAACAAATGATTGGAGACATAAAACGCTGAAGCTCGTATGTAGATATGAAGAGGCGACACTGAAGCATGGAGATTGCTAGGGAAATACTTGAATCTATTGACGCATATCTTAGTTACCACATGCTTGTATGCATGCATACACTTGGAAAAACACCAAGTGCTCGTGCGACCGGTTGCGAACATTTTAGAACGTTTGTAAGTAAACTAGATACTCACTTCATACAAAAGTACAAGAAACTTAACACTTCATACCCGTTTTCGGACAACCTTACAATGTTTTCGTTTGTTAAATTTATAAAAGTTTAAAATAATGTAGTTATGGGGTACATTATACCCGTGCCACCTTTGCTCTGTTTCACGAGTTGATCCCCCACTGCCGGGTTAATTGTCTGCTGGGAATGAGATATGACTTCTCATGGGTCAACTTTACCCGACCTTATTTTTCATAGATTCCACAAACATAATAATACGTGCTCTCCATAAATGCTCAATAATAAACATGAAAAATATGCATACATATTGTAACGATTATATGTATAGGATAAAACAACTAAGTAAGTATATACTTTTATGTTTATATGACTGACAAGTACTTGATCTTCATATTAGTTTGATAACTACTATGCACAAGAGCTATGCGGTAGATACCTGTTATTGGAGCACTGGAGATTCTATGTGTTAAATACCTAATTATTTACAAGAAATTATAAAAATTTCACCATCCTAGAAATATCTCAAAATGTATTTCCGTATAGTGATTTCGGAAATATGTTCTACTTGACGGAGAAGGGGTATTTTTTAAACTCTCATCAAGTGAAGTGATGATCTGGATCACTTCCAATCCAGGGTCATTTTTTGGAGTGACATCGCTCTATTTAGTTTGATGGCGGTAAATGGCGGGCCTTAGGCATAAAGAGCACAAGAATTTCAATAAACTCAGATCATCGTATATACGCACTGTAACTTCAAGCATCCAGTAGTTGAGAAAGCTGTTGAATGCAATATTATGACGTATAGTAGGTAGGTACATAAAATAACAAAAATATTCATAAATAAATAATATCTAGGTACGGAAGAATATAAATAGGACGAAGGCAGGAACTCACCAGCACAAAATAATACGAGAGACCGAGATTTGCCGATAAATGTCGTCACGTGGGATCGAAGTCGTGTTTGACATTTCGCTGTAGTGTTGCCATCAACTTGCATTATGTATATCAAAATATTAATGGAACACAAACTAAGAAGGTTCTATCTCCAAATAAATTATTCTTGCGTTAACAGGAGAAAGATTTTTTTTTTGTAGATACGTAGGTAGGTACTGATGGAAATTTTGATGTGTTTTATAAGCGAATCTGTCAATACTCCATATTAATTACATTTCAGATTGGTCATCTTGATTTTTTGGTATTTCATGCGTATTTTTTATGATTTCTTTTTCTTTCTTTTAAGTACTATTTGTCTAACTATCTTACCTTTTTTTTATATCGCTGTAAGACAGGGTTGGCCTAGTGGAGAATGTTGTGACTCGCAGGCGTTGGTATGTCGGAAGAATATTGGCTGAAAAACTTGGAAAAATGAGGATTACCAATCAAAACAACTATTACAGTGAGAGAGGCTTTTGAGCCATGTATCCCATAGTATAAGTTTCCAATGATCGAACATTGAAAAGATCGTCGAAAGAATTTCGAAAAAATTTCCATACAAAATCATCGAACGATTCGATCGTTTGAATTTAGAACACACCATCCGCACGCCAATAGACGCTTATAAGCGTGCATTTAACATTCAATAAAACTCATACGTACAAGCCCCAAAGTATGGATTAAAATAATCGACATCGTCTGCTTATTTAAACGCTCACACTTCATTTCTAATTGTACCTAGTACCTTTTATACACCATGTCAAATCTGTAGCCCGATTCACGGAAAAGTTTAAGTCTAAGTTCAGTTCGAAGTTCGAACGAAGTTCGATTCAAACATTTCCGTGAATAGGTACATAGACTGTAGATAGTCGCCGCCTACAATTATTATTACCAGCAGCCCTATTCACGGAAAAGTATGAATCGAACTTCGTTCGAACTTCGAACTAAACTTAGACTTAAACTTTTCCGTGAATCGGGCTGCTGCAGCTATTCAAAATCGTCTAAAAATAAGCAATAAAAAATATCCAAGTGGCAAGTACAAGTAGGTATTAGGTAATTAGTTAAAATCGTACAGATTATTACTAAAACGCATTAAAATTCATCATATTCGAGGCAAAACAAATATGGAAAAGATGCATTTTGATTTTACTATCCAATCTCAGAATATGGTTCCTCCCTTGTTTCAAGATTTACCATAATATTTTATAACTACTCGCTGACCTACTCCATACCCATAACGTATGACTGGTATCCACGTAGCAGTATGCACATGTTGAAATATTGAAAATCTATGAGCACAACTGTGATGCATGTTTTTATTTATTTTATTTTTTGTTGACGAACTGTTAAAGGGATTATTGACTATAATTTTAAAATTCTTTGATGAGCTCACTGGGTGATATTAAATATTGTATGTACAGCGCCCTTGAAGTGCAATGCACTAAACGGCGCTATATAAATTGTCATATTATTATTATTAAAACTAAAATCACGCTTTGTTCCCTCATTTAACGCAGGGAGCCAGCATTGTATGCAAAAATAGCCAGCGAAGTGTTTACACATCTCAAAGAATACAGCTATAGGTTCTGCAATCTGAAAAAGCAATAACAATATTCGAAGACGTTTGCCTTAGTGTGAACATAGCGCCAGAGCCAGAAATAGAGCATTCCCTACTTACCACTGACATTTACACCGAAACTACAACGAGCAACAACATCAAGAACTAATCAATGACTGATGATGACAGATTACTGCGCCAGAGTTCTAGTTCTTAATCGCTGTTGTTTGTCTGATGCCATTGTTCAAAAGAAATCACTATAGAACGTTCTAAGAATCGATAGGAACAGATATGGATTTCTTTACTCAGCTCTCCTGATATTTAGTGATTTGCCGGAAGAAGTCAAGGGCTGTGGGAGTTATGCAACACTGATTGTAAAGCATCCCAAGAACTATATTTTGGAAAGGCGAGATAGATCTAATGTTGTTCAACAATAGTGTTTTTAATAAGACAAAAAAGAACAGCCCCATTCGTTATACCAGCATTTGGTGCTGTCTGGGATTATTTTTGTATTTGTATTCTTACATTTATTTTGTTATTATTAACGGTTTGTTTTTGTTAATTTATGATTGTTTTTATACTTAAACTTTTTTATACTTACCTATACAAATAAAATTATATTTTACTTTTATCGTGACAGACATAGGTACCTACTCGTACATATTATTATACGTATTTTTCCTTACTACATATCTACTAACATATTTTTTTGTTCTTGTTGTTAAAGATATGATGATCTCCTCAAATAATACAGTCTCTGTGTCCTAAAATCCCATCTATCTTCCCTCTCTCCCACCCCATCCACCTCCCTTTCCTTTTCCTTTTTTTTTGTTTGAGTTTGTTTTCTTTTTTTGGTATTCCTTGCTTTGTTCTTCTTTTTCTTTATATTGGGGTTAGTTGTTAGAAACCACAACTTCTTTGTGGTAAGCTCGCCCTCTCTATGTTGATTATGTGATGTCTTTGTTATGTTAAGTTTTATGACATGTATATTATGTACCTAACCAATGTACAGTAAAGTATGTTTAAATAAAAATAAATAATGTAGGAACGTACTTCATTACTTGCCGAATTTTGACATTTAATTATAACATCTAGCGATAATGTCAGAACATCTAATCAAATTTGCGTAGCTTTCAAAGTTGAAACATTTTAATTATAAAATACAAAGAGTCTATGTACCTACCTACTTGTATCTAACTATTTGTTTGGGGGCGCAGATCGATATTGAATTTCACATTCTTCCTCTAAGACAGTTGTTGTGAATAATTGAACGAACCGACGCACTGTGGAATATGGCAGAACATTCGCAAATAATTAATAGTTTTTTTTTTAGATTAACATTTTTCTTAAAATTTTAATTGCATTCGATAGTTTAAATCTTAACAACTATTTTAATGACAAATTTATATATTTATATGTATAAAATAAAACGAATTAAAGACAGTTTACTTGTACAATCGGAAGTAAGCAATTATATTTAGTTACATTTCAAATTCAAATTTCTTTTCTATTGCATACAATTAATGGTATGCGTTTCATATTTTTGGAAACCTTATTTTTTACAATTTATTTTATTTTTTAATAAAGTTATAATATGCTCCTAAAATAACTTAAAATTACATTAATATATTATATTCTTATTATATTCTTCGACGATCTTAGGTTCATTATTTCAGTCATCCACTAGCTCATACAGGGTATCACAACGACTACCTACTTTACACATTATTTTCCAAGAGATATTTAATGCACCTCCCACGAAAAATCGGCATACTCGGTGCACATCTCACATGGGGCGGCAATTCGTTAAACAGCCTGAATCCCTTATAAAACAGGCTGCTCTCCCGCACGTCTTGGCACTCTAATACGAAACATGTCTCGACCCCTCGTGGGATATTCATGTATTTCAAAATTATATTTAACATTTTTCAATAGGTATCGTGGCACCATTTTATTTTTAATCTTAAACACTAAACACAACACATTTAAATACAGCATTTTGTTAACACTCAAATACTTACACTAGAATTTATCCATCATATCTTTTACTCTAGTATATCTACTGCATCCAAGCACCCCTCTCATTCCCTTATTTTGAGCCACTTGTAGTTTATTTATTTATTTTCATTTTTACATTATTTTATATGTCTGTTACGTACAAAACTACTTTTACGTACTTTAAAATCGAATTAAAGATCAATAAATATATATAATATTAAGAGAGATTCATTTTTATTTTCAAAAAAGTCAATTTTAAAATATTTTTAGTAAAATAACTATACATATAAATTTTTTTTTCTCTTATCATCATAATAAACAAACATTCTGCTATAAGAGTACAAATATATTATTTACAAATAAAAGAGTTACAGATTTTAGTAAAGCCAGACGCGGATTTTGTCCACGGTGCGACGTCGATATTCAAATCGTGCAACGAAATAATAATAATAATTATCATAATAAGATCACAACGGAGTAACATGTTGATCAAACAGATAAGAGAGTCAATTGTTCTATTTGTTTGATGTTGGAATAAGTACCGAATTCTTGATTGTCATTAGAGCAGGGATGGAATGAGAATTTATTAACGAGACATTATTATTTGTTCAGTACGTAGAGCGTAGGCGTTAAGCACCTGATAATATTTAATTTGTAGCAGAATTATTATTGTTTTGCTACAAATTAAATATTAGGATATATCGAAATAAACAATTTAATTTTAAATCAAAATCTCAACAAGGAGCCGCCGATTCTGTTTTCGTCTTTTGATCGCATAATTATTTATCTACTAGTGGTCGAACAGTGCTCGAGATTCGACCATAACTATTTTAGATTAAAATTTTAACCATTTTACTGTTCCTCTGCAAAATCCTGATGTGAATGAATGAATGAAAAAAAAAAAATTGTGACCAGTGCTCGATTTTCGATCATTACTTATTAAGATTATAAGCTTGAATATTATATTAACGTTCCGATAACAAATACTGGGCGAGCGTTATATCACAATTTTCTTTCAAAAACAATGACATGGATGCGTCAAATTTGAAAGGTTGATAATTTATTTCTATTATTAGATTAGATTAGATCTAATTTGACCATAGATAAAAGAATATCTGTGTCTGTGTCAGTGTCAAATACATACACACACACCACGAAGTGTGGTGTGTGTGTGTGTGTGTGTGTTTTTTTTTAATTTAATGTATTTTGTATACGAAATTTAAAAAAATATTATCATTCGCCAATCTTTCTTTATAAAAATTGTGTGAAATTTCATACTCCTCCGTCTGCGCAATTTTCCTAAAAATGGACAGAGTTTTTCCTTCACGTATTAATATATAGATTGATATACCTACCTATCAATCAAGTCTAATCTGATCTTAATAATTTAATAAATTTTTCGTGACGTAGTTTGTCATTATAATATTGAGTGTCGTATTGAAATATGATTCAGCTAGCGAGAAAATCTGTCGAAAAACAGTCATTAAGAAGGTTCACTTTTAATTTAAATGTCATATTAATCCGCGTTGCAAGCTGCGGACAATTTGACGTTTTTATCTTGTTGGTGTTTAGAACAATCGAAAAAATAAAAAGGTAATAAAAATATTCATGACAAGGACTGTGAATGTGACACAGGTATTTCAGTTCCCATGTTATAAATCTAGCCAAGTCTAATATTTTTCAAAATAGATACCTAAGTACTTACTCCTTTTTGTGTGGAATTTTAACACATTCTCACAGGTGTAAAAGACATAGAATACAGGTGGAAAATTGAACTTCCGAAAGCTCCATCTCTTCTGGAATAAGTGTTCTTATTCAATGGCTTAGAATGGTTGCAAGGACTTATTTACCTTCTAAGAAGGAGAAATTTCTTATACTGTATTGGCATCGCCTATTCTAGAGAATTATGTTGACATAATGGTTTCAGCAATACTTTCCATAAATCGCCTTGTACCTATGTTTTTCCTGAAATTGTAAATTTTATACCTTTCTTTCTTCTTTTCAATCCTTAACCATCCACTGCTGATGGATGACGGTCTCCCTCGCATATTACATATTATATCCAGACATTTATTCTAATCTGAACTTGATATTATATGCGAGGGACAGTAGTTGGAAATATACAACACCAACTTGCCAAGTGGGTTGGCGGCTTAGCCTTTATAATTTTTTTTTTTTAAATTAATCAGATGTCGTCTTAAAAAAAACGTCGAATTTTATGTACTTAACCGAAAATGCTTGAAATACCTACCTAAAACCTCAAATAACTGAACTTAATCTCTTTATTTTTTTAATAATATCAATAATATCTTTTATTTTTATGTAGGTACAGTTATAACCACAATATTCCCATTTCAACGAACCCATTAGAACCAATTAGAACCTAATCCAATTCAGTTTTTTTTATGATTTTATGATCAGAAACACATCCTTTATGTGGGTCGAATTTATTATTTTTTTCAACAAAAACAATATAATAGGTGTCTAATTGGCCGATTCCTCTACCTGAACACCATCTTGCACACCTTGATATTATCAATAATAATAATTATAACTCAGGTAGGTACCAAGAAGTTTGCACTAAATAATAATGGCTAGGTTATAGATGATAATAACAATGTCAAATTATTGTAGGTTCCGAATTGCCTACCTATTGCCGCTAATGCATAATTATTGTATCTGTATTAATTCACATTACGCTAACAATGCTTTCATCGAACACCTTGTTTCCTCACTAAACACGTGATAACCCATATTATTATTTTCACATTGGATCACTTCTTTAAGGGCAAAAGTCGCAAAAATAAACGTAGTGTGAAATCGATCTCCGTCCACCAATACATTCATGGCGAACCTGTATAAATCTTAAATTTCAACATATTGTTTAGATCAACCTTTTCCATCGAAAACAGAACGCACCATGAAAATGAGATTGTCAATAAGTCAAATACTCGTCTTTGAGTCGAAATTCAAGTTTTGTTATTCTTTGCGTTTGATGAAAATACCATTTTTCTTTTTTTTTTAAATATAATGAATCTGTGCCCACTCAAAGTGAACACAAATACACTCCTTGACTCTTTCACAGTAAGCTACTGAAAGCTTGTGTCGTGAAAGAGGAAGATGGTCGGCACCTGGGATCGAACCACGACGTCCGCAGTACGAAAGCCGGCGTTGTAACCGCTGGGTCACCAACCACTTCAAGTGCCATGTCAGGTCCCCCCGACGTTGGCTACCACTATGGCGTAGGCTTCTCTGTCCTGGGCTAACCGGAACAGTTCCTCCACTCGTTGGATTCCGGTCCATTTTCTGATGGCCTCAGCCAGGATATCTGCCGTCTACCCACACCTCGACTTCCATCTATTTTCCCCTTCATTATTAGGTGAAGCAGTTTGTATTTGGTGTTGCGAAGTATCCTTTTCTTGACGATGGTTAACAATTCCCTTTCAAGACCAGCTCTTCGCAACACCTCGGTGTTAGCCACCATATCGGTCCACGGAATACGGAGCATTCTGCGGTTGAGCCACATTTCAAATGCCTCTATATGGTTCATCATATTGACTTTAAGGGTCCAAGTTTCCACACCATATAGTAAGGTGGACCAAATAAAGCATTTGACCATTCTTTGAAAATACTCAAAAATATTTTTTTTTTATCATTGGAAAAAATGTAAAGAGAATCTTAGGAATTAGATGCATTGCTTTTACATCCAACGTTCAATCATCACTAACGATAATCATATTATGTCGTAGACTGAGCTGGCTCAGCCATATCCTAGCTATATCAACCGAATCCATATTTGTATAGTGGTAATAAAATACGCACTAAACGCCAAAAACTTCATTTTTAGATAATCTAATAAAACTGATTTTTCCCCTATACAGACATAGTACTATGATGATTTTTGGATCTGTTTTTTGTCGCCTATGGATCATCGATATGGACTAAGTGCAATATTTAGGTTATTGACAATGGTTTATAGAATATTTCCTCATACTCAAATCATTTTTTTAGTTTTTGGCGCTTAGTGCGTATTTTGTTTCCACTATACATTTTATGTCACCCAATCATACTCATCGGTTGGTTCAATAAAAATGGCAGTCGAAGCCTAAGAAGGCCTAAATAAACATGGTGTCAATGATCATGGAGATCAAGGAAGCTATTGTAAGGGACAGAAAAAGACTACAATCTCAGCCGTAGTTCAGAAAATATTGTGACGAAGCAATATTTGCAGCAGATCTCTAAGATTATACCTATTTGTTGGCCTTAACTGGAATAACTCCTTGAAACTAGGCTAAAATAAGCTAAAAAGAACAAGTGGAATAGGTACTTATGTGAGAACTAAGAAGTTATTACAAAAAATATAATTTGATAATTATTGGACATTGTCAGTTTGTAAAGTGTACCATTACCACCTGATGAAACGTCACGGGCCAATTAGTGTATGGGATAAACAAGGTTCTAATAACGATATTTTGTAACTAAACTAGGGTTCCGGAGAGGCCGCCGTCTTAAGGTAACGAGGCACTAACAGCCCTCCCGCCTGCGTACCATCCCGAACTGTGAATATTTAGTGCAACACCTGCCGTTTCAACTTCGGCAATATTTCTTATAAAAATGGGTGATACCGTAAAGTTTTGTTTACTTTTTATCCATTACGGTGTGTCTCTTAAGGTGTAGCTAGATAGAGAACGGACCTCCACTCTTTTATATACAAGCACATAATATCTTTCGCTTCTTCCAGCAGCATTTCACCATTTCCATTCATACCATTTCCTCTCCTATTTCTTTTGCTTCTGACAAAGCAATCGTTGAGGATGAAATCAAGGACGTTATTCTCTATTGACTGCGCCTTCTTACTCCTTTATTCCTTTGCTCTAAATTGTTTTTGTATATCTTTAAAATGGTAAAGCAGCACAATCTTCGCCTTCTCCTTGTCCGTCCGGGTTATAAACCAATCTGGCTTGGTCTATGCTTTTGGGGAACATACAGCGGTCACATACAATGCCAGATTCCTATTTTTTTATACATATTATACGGTTTACTATATACTTCGAAAAAAAATTCGTTCATTCAAAAACATTTTGTGTGACCTTCTTATGGAGCATTTTACTGTATGGGTAAAATGCTCCATATGCGCGAATGTTGAAAATATCTCGAAGAATGAATCATAAAGAGTTCTTGCGAGGATTCGGGAAGAAAATCAAATTTTGGACACCATATCGGAGAGATGCGTGAGATATCTCCGATATGGTGTCCAATTTATAGGCTTCATCAGTATTGGAGGGAATAGTCGGGGGTTGGATTGGTAAAGGACGCGCTTGCCAGGAGTATGTGTAAAAGATATTATGCCATGATGTGGAATGCAGTTATTACGTTTAGCTACACAGAGAAGAACAGAGGAACGAGAGGAGTGGAGTAGGAGATGTTCGTACTTGCTGCCAACCAATCCGCAGGATTGAAATCGTAGAAGACAAGATCCATGGATTACTTCCGTGACAGGATAGCGTTAGGCCTTTGCTTTAAAGCCTGCGGCCGTATTCTCGCAATCTTATTGAAAAGATATCTTAAAGGGCGACTCGGATAAGGATTTGACCAATCAGAGAGAAAGGGGGAGTGTCATGATCGTTCCACGATTGGCTACATCGTATTGTAGACACTCCCTCTTTCTCTCTGATTGGTCCAATCCTTATCCGAGCCGCCCTTTAAGATATCTTTTCAATTAGAATAACCCTGCTGTTTGAACGAGTTGTGTTTTATAAAACAGCTTTAAACAATTAAACAAAAAACTTTCAGATCCACCCTCGTGGATACATCCTTTGAATCAATAACTTGAAGGCGCCTTATATAAATTCCTAACCCTGCCATTAGGAATCATTTCATAACACGAATAATAACAGTATAGGGAACTACCTACATAAATAGTTGCTTGCGTGCGTTTGAGCCTAGTTAAAAACACATAAAATTATAATATCACATAGGTATTATATCCTAGGAATAGACTGAGTATAACAATTATTATATCAAATTATAACATATTTTATATTATAATTATTACTATCAACATGTGTGCAACGAAGACTGCTCACACAAATGTTGTGTGTATTTTTACTATTTCGATGTTTTTTTTTTAACTATCATTAAAATTTATCCCTTAACCCAGTCAGCCGACCGTGCAAGGCAGCATGTAATGTGTGGTTAAATAACTAGTTGGCTGGATGGGGAAGTATGTTATTATTGAAATCTGGAGTATTAATTATAAAGTAATTAGGTACCGTAGATTACCGATGAACATTTCAACGGTTTAAAATGATATTATCATGTTTTTTTTCATATAGGAAGTTGTGGGGAATAAAACAAGCAAACGATCACATAACCTCAAAATTTATGTTCTTTCCTATCTATTTGGTGGTTTTGTTTTTTTTTTTCAGATAAATTATCGAATAAGCTCTTATTACAAAACGATTCAAATGTTAAAAATGTTTAAACAAACTAGTATATTACCAAAAAATTTAAACCCAAATACATCAGACCCCTGTAGTCATCTCATGAAATTTGTATTTGGAATCGCTCTAAGGCTCCTAACCATGAAGAATACTGTCATTAAAATATAGTTTTTTTAGTAGACTTTTCAGCAAAGCAAGTTAATAATGTAAATCTTATCAATTCAGGGAATTTAAAAAAACCATCCATTCGGCTGATTACTTGAGAATCATGTCAAAAGATGAATGCCACTATCCTTTTGTTTTGTAAGTTTGAATAAGTGTGTTTTTTGTATAATTATTCATTTTAAGTATGATTAATACTTACTTGATAAAAGTGACGTCTAAATCTGTATAATATAAGTGGAGTAATATTGTTATTTTTAAGTTATAAAATATGTAATTTTTGTAACATCATAATCTAAATAAATAAATAAATAATTGAAAACATTTTTCCCGAATCCAACCCGGGACCTCTTGCTTTGAATTTTTTTCATATTATACGCTTAGACAATCTAACCTATAGCAGTTATACCTATAAATACTTTGAATTAGGAATCTATGAAATAAATTAAGTTAGTCACTTTTTGAGAATCATAATTTTATGTTACGGTCTAATAATTCGTTAATTGTGATTGAGGTTCAAAAAAACATTAAGCATTGTCTTTTATAGTTAAACAACTTTCGCAATAATTCTCGGTAACAAGTCGGAATCTACATAATATTAATTAAAAATTCATACTTTTCTACTATCTTGGATAAATAGTTTTTATTCGTGAAAACAACAAAAAATAAATTTTCTTCAAAGCTTATATTTTTTTTTTAAATGAATCTTTGCTCACTCAAAGTGAACATAAATACATTCCTTGACTCTTTCACAGTAAGCTACTGAAAGCTTGTGTCGTGAAAGAGGAAGATGGTCGGCACCTGGGATCGAACCACGACGTCCGCAGTACGATAACCGGCGTTGTAACCGCTGGATCACCAACCACTTCATATTACCTACTGCATAGTAGCTATTTTTATTCTTAAAAAAACCTTGGTAGACAGCTTAATCAATACCTACAACAAAAAATACAATATTTCAACGTATTTGAAAGTCCCTGCATTCAAAATATTCGAATACAACAATCAGCAGTACAATTAACAACTTTCGTACTGTTTCGTACTAGAGCGCGTGGGTTCGAAATAAATATGTCCGATACGTCTCCCAGCTTTAAGCAGGAAGTACGTAGACGAACGAAGAAGAAGTGGACTGTATTGAAAAGGGACTCACCGATTGATTGCTGGCTCTTTCCTTTTCTAGCTGACCCGTCGAACTTCGTATCGAAATAAATAATATGGGTAGGTACTCTAGGTTTTATGCAACAGAGCTCAAATTCGTATTTTAGTTATTTAACATGAATGACTATTTACTGGCATTAGCAAAACCTGCATACCACGCTGCATTCATCGGGTCTGAGTTTATTTTTACATCAAAAACATATAACCTATGTTAATATGATGTGGGAAGAGGTCATCATTGCGCAAGATCGAGTGCAATGGAGAACTCTTATTGCCACACTTTGCTCCTAAGTGGAGTTCAAAGGGAGTTTTAATTTTGATTGATTTGATGTTAATATGTAAAAAAAAGAATTTAGGTATGTCATTATATTCGATATTTCAATAATTATTTTGCTCAGTTAAAATAATATTGATTGATTAATCATAGTACGATAAGGAACTTCTCCGTACCGATTCAAAATACGCAGTGAGGTGTAAATACTTATTTTACCGATCATTCTGATTCCCGAAGAGGGTAGGCAGAGAGTATGGACTTTCATTCTCTCCAATCCAAACTCATTCGCTTCCTCCAAACGCATAACATTCCGCATACATGCTCTTCTATTCCTTTTGCTCCTGACTTGGCCCTCCTGTAAGACGGCACTGATATGGTCGGACGATTTCATTCGAGGTCGGCCTCGTCTGCGTGCACCTATTCTTTCAGATTTATATATCCTTTTAGTCATTCTCTCTTCGTTCATTTTCTTTACATGCCTAAACCTTCTTTCTTTATTCACTTTCATTCTAGTCACTACACTAACATCCACTCCACATTCCTTTCTAATATTATCATTCCTCACCTTATCAATAAGTCTCTTTCCGCATATCCTACGCAGTGATCTCATTTCCACAGCATTTATTCCAACTTCCAAATTTTTCGTCCATGTCCAAGTTTCACTCCCATAAATCATGGATTAGTATCAGGATTGCATTGTACATCAACTGTCGATTTCAGAGATATCTTCTTAGAGGTCTAAGTGCACCGCCAACCCTTCTCCCAGCCAATTTCCTTCTTTCAATCTCTTTTTCACACCTTGAATCTCTTCTAAATAATTTACCTAAATAGACATACTTCCAAGTTGTCGACATTCACTTTCACACAACATTGCGTTCTTAAATTTTCTCTTTCAAAACAATGGAAATAAATAAAAAGCACATTTAATGCAGTATCTGTGATTTTATTTCTATCTTCTATTACAACATGGTGGAAGTGTAGCAATTTTTATTTTCAATAAAGAAACAAATGCTAGGTCATTAGCAAATAATATCCAGCTTTTTTACATATTAACGATGAAGATTATATTTACGTTATATGTAGTTATGTACCTACTCATCCTCTTTAAAAATCAGCCCATAAACGAAGAATTGATTATCAAACAAACAAAAAAATATTCTACTTGTTCTTCAATATAATCATGTATTCCTTGTGTTAAAACTTATCAAAACTCCTTATCAAATGAACTTCAATTAAGTATAACTCCTTAATATCAATGTTATATAATATACGATTCTGTTTGCTGGCGGTTTTAAAAATCTCTGTATATAAAGAAAGTTTTCAAAACTGCTTACACTTCATTACAATAATGAATTCCTTGTATTAAAACTTACCAAAACTCTTTAAAAAAATAACTGCAATGAATATTATATGACTTATTCATCCAATCAATCTATTTCATACGATATATTTAACATTCGCATTCTATCAATTGCAACAACAATCAATCCACTGACAGTTCTTTCAAATGTCAATTAATAAAAATTCAAAAGTAGAAGAAAATTATATTGTAAAAAGTACTAAAAAGATTACCTACTTTCTGTGTTTTCTTTAATTTTCTAATTTCCCATGCATTTTTCTTATTTTTTTCTTCTAATAGGACATTTTCCTGATAAAATCCTACACGTCAAAAAAAGAATTAGCGAAATCGCTCCAGCGGTTTAGGCGCGATGCGATGACATCGGGAAATAGCTCTCCATTTTTATAGTGTTCTTAAATTTTCTAATTTTCCATGCATTTTTCTTAATTTTTTTGTTCAAAATCAACCTTCTCCCGATAAAAGCCTACACGACAAAAAAAGAATTAGCGAAATCGGTCCTACCGTTTAGGCGTGATGCGATGATATCGGGAAATAAATCTCCATTTTTATAGTTTTCCTAAATTTTCTAATTTCCCATGCATTTTTCTTAATTTTTTTGTTCTAAAAGGACACTCTCCTGATAAAATCCTACACGATAAAAAAAGAATTAGCGAAATCGGTCCAGCCGTTTAGGCGCCATCCGATGACAACGCGAAATAGCTCTCCATTTTTATATATTTTTTACATATTTCGGTTGGTTTTTTTAGTGCGGAACATCTTTCTATTTCACGAGTTATTTGCTAGCTGTGAAAGAGTCGACAAGTTTAGTGTGCTCATTTTTAGTGACCTTTAATTGATTAAAAAAAGAGATCAAGCTGAATTTAAAAGAAAGAAAAAAGTTTTATTTGTCACAAATTATCTGCAATTCTGATCAAGTCAAGTGTTTTTCAACACCTCTTGATCAATCAACGTCCAACAACGTTGTAATTTCATACCAATTTGAGAAATGCAATTTGGATGACTAATTTCGAGTGAACGTTCCAATATTTATCAACAATTTTTTATTTTCATATAAAAAGAAGACCGTCCCGATCCGTGACCATAGATGGCAGAATAAAAAATATCAAATACATGCAAATGAATACATATCTTATATGGTGAGCAAATGGAATGCGCCGCAAGGAAAATTCAACGCGTATGTAAATTGCTTTTTGGTACCGAATAAAAAAAATATATAAGTGTAGGTAAATATTTTCAAAATAAAATTTAAATCAAATCGGTCGGATGTAGGTATATAAAATGTATGCAAACAATGTTTTTTTGTACAGTTGTATGCGCTGAGGTATTATTTACTTATTGCAATAGTTTTAAGCACTTTATTAAACGGGTAGGTACCTACTCTGAGAATATCGTTATTGTTAACTTTTAACATTACAGTTAATCACACTATGACAGGAAACAAAATAAATACCTACCGTGATATTGATGATGTGGAGAAAATAAACGAAAAAATAGCAAAAAAAAAATACAGATTCGAAAACACAATACGTAAAAAGTAGTTATAATCTACATTCCTAGTACAATTATGAGGCATGTTACATTAGTCCATATTTTGACTTGCTTTTTTTTAAGTAAAGCAAAATTATACGCGCGTAAACACCACAAAACTTAAATTGTGTAAAAAGATTACCTACTGAAAAATTACGAGCATCTTAAAAGTTAACCGAATAGTTAAAGTTATGCTACCAAAACTAATACAAATCCCTGAAATAGAAAATTGAATTCTATGTCTCAATCATAAACAAAATCGAGAACTTCGTTTTCAAAATCGAAAGTCTAAGTTTTTCGACCAATGTCATAAGAACGCAAAAAAGGTCTCGCGGTCAAAAGAGGCCTGTTTGTTTTTTAAAGTTAGAATTTTTATATGTGACTAGAGCGAATGTGAGTCCAGAAGTTTGCACAATAGTAAGTATAGCGCTCCAGTAGAAACCGATCAAACTCAAGGTAGAGATGTCTAGTTTTAGCACAATAAATAAATAACACTCTTCTATACATAGGTGTCAGTATTATCTACCAGTCAACCGGTCCCGTCCAATCTGAGACAAGATTCCAACCCCGAGTATAAATTTTAATTGAAAAAACACATTGATCGGGAATCGAAAAATGATCAAAATAATATCGTACTGTGTATGCAATGTTTTTCATTCTTGCTATAGATCACTCTCTTGGATATTACTGTATGCATATTGTCTACACTTGTTTAGTTTATTCAAAACATTCCAGGTATCTATAATATCTTTCGGTGATCTAGATAGAGAAAAACTACTAGGTACAAGAAGATACAATCTACTCTAGCAAATTCTCTACAGCATATTGACACCTTAACGAAGAGTATGCCAGAATCAGAAGAGACTATAATTAAATTTATTCATTGGTGAAATGATTTTATATCTATAATATTTTTTCGTTTATGTATTTTAATTTTCATAAACATTGCACGAGATCGAGGGCAATGGAGAGCTGTTGTTGCCCCCCTATGTTGCCCTGAGTGGGATGTAAAAGGGTGAGTTAGTTAGTTATTTTAAGTTTCAGCATCCCTGAGGTAGCAATCCTAGTATTAAAAAATGCAAAGTTTTATAATACGAAACCCTACCAACATATTCAAAATATGTAGATACACGAATGTGAGATGTTTAACAAGAAGAATAATACGCTGTGCATGATCTTTATAACGTAAGATTGCTAACAAGGTTCATGACAGGTAGGTGTGGTGGTCTGAGCGGGCCTGTGCGGGCCGGCACCTAGTATCTCCAATTATGTTATATATAAATCGGAGTGTGTTAATGATAATCGGATGATTCCTTGTAACGCGACCCGCCCACTTCCTTCACACCTTGGCCACTGAATGGACTGCCCACATACATTCATACCCTCCTATGGATTAGGTAACAAAACAGCATGTATTCATACAAAGTATAAGTTAGGATGTATCATATACCTATACGGATACTATGTGTAGCTATGTATAAGATATTAAAGTACCTACCTATTAACTAGGGGTTGAGATCTAGAAAATTAATTTTAAAAATTTATAAGTTTTTTTGTATTATAATTATTCAGATACAAGAACAACCAAAACTGCGCTCTTCACATAAAATTTACATGTACTTTTTTTGATCAGTTTCCTATAATATTTTGAAATTGATATTTTTTTCACGTTTCAAAATCAGTTATAGGTAATTAAGTAATTGTCAGCTTGATTTTTTATGCCATAACGGTTGTATCCATTAGCTGTGGAAAAATGGCAAAAGTTGATATGTCAGTTTTTACAGATTTTACAGGACAGCAATTTCAAAGTTTGGATTCCTTCAACAAATCTGAATCTAAATCAATAAACCCTAAATTTTGCTAAAACCTGTAAAAAATAGTTGTTTTTATGTACATAATATATTTGCTTGTGTAGTAGGTATACAGGAATAAACAGTTTTTTTGAAAATATTGTCATGCTGTCATGACATATCACATTTGGCCAGTTTGTTAGAAGATGGCGAAACATGATATGTCAAAAAATCTCATAGGAATCATACCTAGTTATACCTGCAAACCTGAATCGGATGAAAGAATTTAAAAATGTGAAATCCAGGTGTTGTATTTCAGATTATTATCATTTTATTATTTACTGTCATATGTATGTGTAATTAAATTATTGGTTAAGAAATTAAAAAATATGCGTTAAATGAAAAAAAAAATCAATGACCCACAAAGGTATTTATTTTTTTTTCAAATGAAATGAATCTGTGCTCACCTGAAGTGAACACAAATACACTACTTGATATCTTTCTCACTAAGCATAGACTTGTTGAAAAAGAGAAAGACGGTCAACAGCGGGGATCGAATCCACGACCTTCGGATTTGAAAGTCGACGACTGAAACACTAGGCTACTAATAATTTCTAACTTTTGAGATTCAAGAACTCGGTCTCATTTACATTACCTTATATTCCTATGCAATCCAGTATACTGGTTTTATCGGCTAGGGAGACGGGAATATTAAAACTAGAGATGAAACGGATAGCAAATTAGCCGGATAACCGGATATCCGTTATTCGGCAGCTTAGATAATTATATATTTTTCATTTGCCTTTGAGGTGAAGATGTTTCACTATACGGCGCCATAAAAGTTGTCCAAGTATTATTATTATTTATTTTAATTTTACATAGATTGATATTCAAATAAAGGGCAACTGATGAGGCGAATTATCAGCAGACGTAGGTAAAGTGCGCGACAAAGATCTCTGGATTGATCTCTTGAGTTTAATCAGTTATGAGTTATTGGCTAAGGCTTTTCGTAGGAGATTGAACATCCGGATAAGAATATCGGATATCCTTTGCATCTCTAATTAAAAAAAAAATATTTTACAAATGACGCTTTTTAATGATCAAGAATATAGAACCCCCAAAAAAGCATATTATTCAATAAAAAAATCGAGATCAGCGACTAACCAAGTATTCACACTAAAATTATTACTAGAAAAGATATTTAATTGGCAGTAAACAAAAATATTTCGATAATTTTCACGGCGAAGTTTTCATTACATTAATAATTCAAGATCTTATTGTAATAGTTTTCGAATCATAAAACATTGGAAATAAATAAATTAAGTAGCTTACTGTAAAAGAGTCAAGGAGTGTATTTGTGTTCACTTTGAGTGAGCACAGATTCATTTAAAAAAATAAATAAACCCTGTAAACCCTAAAATTGTATTTTTTAAATACTTCTAAAAATAAGAAGGCAGGTCACAATTTGTCTAATAACATTAAAAATCAAAAATATACCTACCAATAATAGTTTTTTTATTCGCGTGCGTCAACTCAGCCTAATTTTGATACTACCTATATAGGACATGCTGTGTTCTGCCATCTTCAGGCTAGAACCGGCAAACAGGAATCAACAAGTAGGCAAAAAATGACTACTCGTGACATATCATGTTTTGTCTACTTGCATGTCTATTGAATGTTTCGATATGGTATGTGGCAAACGAGGTTATATGACATATCGTGTTTTGCCAACTTGTAATTTCTACAAAGTTGACATATCACATATTGCCACAGCGATTTTCTCGAAGCATACAATACTCACACATATCAACTTTTGCCATCTTCTAGATCTCTCTGAGACGAATTCAACGGTATGCATAACTCATTTTCGCAAAAAATGTGACATATCGTCTTTTGCCATCTGACCACAGACTGATTATCTAATGGAGAGTTACATTACATACCTTCCTTTAGGAAACACGCCTATACGTAGGGTAGTTTATTTCTTTATTAAAAACACTAACAGAATACTGAACAATACATATCTACGAAACAAATCATGAAAAAAACATAGAATCTAACAGTGCTCCAATAACATGTCTCTGCTAAGCAATCATCTCTCAATCTTGCCATCCCAATATCAATAACTCTTGCATTCAATTCAATTCAGAAATGGTCGAAAATATGATATTATTCGCGGAAACTAGATAGGTATTATCTAGCGGTGGATATATAGAGCATCCAAGAAGAATGAATAGATATTTAAATTTATGGGCAAGATTCTGGAATCGGTGTATGATAGGTATCTCCGACGGCATTGACTAAACCACCTGTTTCAATGCAGGTAAGATTGTTCTCAAGGTGAGGTGTAAAGTGTCCATCAAATATTATAGATCTATCGCAGAGATAAACAAGTTAAATGGCTGGAAATTAATCAGATCCAACCCTCATCATTCCCATCAATTAGATTTTAAACTATAATAGTTTATTAAATAACCTCATCCCCTTTTAGGAATAACTTTTCAAGCCTTCATAACCTAGCCAATAAATTAACTTCGGAACTCGAGTTTTTAATCAAAATATTATAATATGTTTGTAGAAAATATATAAAAAAACGGTAGGTAGGCCTTATTATCATCACAAGGATATTTTTTTAAACATTTGTGAAAACACATTTTTAAACTAATGTTTGATCTCGTATTTTTTACTATGTAACTTTTTGGGTAGGTATGTTTATAATAAAATGCTGTTTTTTATTATTCCGTTAGGTCCGGTCTTCTATCGGAACTTTTCTTGTAGAATTATGTGCTATTTCTATTTGCTGCTCATTTCTATTACTTTATCTACGAGTTCTCTCCAAAAATGCCCCATCGCACAAAATTCTGTGTTCTGCGACCTGCGCCGCGTTATATGGAGATCTTGGCCCTATATCGTAGACCGTAGTGTTGTTCCTGCAATAGTACCTCCCTTTTGGGTTTCAAAGGATCTAAGTCTAAATCAACCTTTGATTCTATAGGTCTATATAAGGTTTGATGCAGGTTTTATTTATATTAGCTAAACAAAAAAAAGGTTAGTAGGTAGATGTATGAGACTTTTTGTGCCTGGGCTTTGGTCAGGTGCCAGGACTCACACCCATATAATAGAATGGGTAACACACACGCATCAAACAGTTTACATTTCGTCTCGACACTGAACGCCGTCGCTTTCCAAATCTTGGTCATGTTGTTAAAGGCGCCACTTGCCATACCGATACGTATCGGGAGCCCAGGTATTTAAATTTATCCACCCGGGAGACCTGGTGACCGTCGATAGCTATCGGTAGCTGTTTATCGGGGCAGGCATTACTCGCCATCAGCTCCGTCTTACTGGCACAAAAAGTCTCAGCCTTTGAAATAAAGTGCATAAGAAGAATTCTGGGCGTAAGATGGTACCACCGCATCACGAACGACGCTATACGCCGGCGCACACAGCGTGAGCCCATCACCTCTACCATTGTGGGGAGGAGATGGACTTGGTTGGGACATGTGTTAAGGATGCCGAATGACAGTTGGCCGAGGAAAGCGCTGTTCTTCCTTCCATCAGGGTCCCGAAGACGAGGAATACCCTCTCACATTGTGTTCCGCTCCTTCGAAGCAGAGCTGAGGGACATGAACATGGTGTGGGAGGAGGTCATAAACATTACGCAAGATCGAGCGCAATGGAGAGCTCTTGCTGCCTCCCTATACCCCTGAGTGGGGTGTTAAAGGAAGTATTGTTGTTGTAAGTAGATGTAGGGGGAGGCGGGGCTTGTTGTTACAAAAATGAAAAATATTTTTTATCGGACGACTGTTTATTCATAGAAACACAATGATATTTATTATAAATTGTACACACTTTTGTCAACAACATGACATTTTTTATTAATCAAAATATAGGCCACAAAAAATATAAAAAAATTAAAACAAACATAAAAAAATTGTAACAAAGTGCCCCTTGCGAGGGCAAGTTGTTACATGGTGGGGGCATATTGTTACCAACTAAAGTTAAAACCAAAAGTATACTTAACATTACTTAAAATTATTATATTATTATATATAAAATTGACCCCATATTGTCGAGCAGCATTTCGAAGAAATATTCCTTTTTCTTGAACTTCACCGGCAGCCTTTATGTAAATGTCTTGCGAAATTTCCCCTCTTTGCGTTTTTTTCTTTTTTAACCATTTTTAACTGAATCTGAACAAGATAAACGATCACATTAGTTGTTGTAGATTAAAATGTAAGTATGTAACTCTCTGAGAAACAATTCATCTATGTGGAGTACATTGTTACATGTCACAACTAGCCCCCGAGTTATGGTAACAACTAGCCCCATCGACACATTTTACATTAAAAGCACAATATTATTTAAACGGAATGCACAACGATTTAGATTAACATCCAGAAAATAAGGAGAAAAATAAATGATATGAAAAATATAAACACATACCTATTTACTTACGTTTTATAGTGATTGGTAAAATGACTTCGAATATTTTCGATAAAAGTTACTTTGTAACACGCGAAACACAATTTTATTTATTAGATTTTTGCGACGCATCCGTTCTCGTTGACGTTTTGCTGGGCACTTCGTCCGGAACATTCACGCATGTCTGCCGAAAACACTTACTTAAAACATGCGCTATTCGTGATTTATCGATGATGTAACAATGTGCCCCCGTAACAACTTGCCCCGCTTCCCCCTACCTATATATTTTTTTTAAAAAATAAGCGCACGGTAAAAGGTATCTAAATATTGAAATTAATTTCAGTCAAAGTAAAAAGGTTGAATTTATATGTTATTATAACCAAATCGGTACGAACACATTGATTTGTTATCCAATAAACATCTCGACAAAATAATATATCGAAGAGTAAAAAATATAACAATCGATTGGTATTAATGTTTAAATTGTATCGTTGTGGTATTGAGGTGTATGTACCTACCTACATACCTTTATCCATGAATCGAACCATCCACATTACATACTCGAACGTAGCTGAATATTCATTTAAAAATGGTGTGCAATTATAAAAAAATGAGACTGAACAAATTATATTATCTAAAGAATATTTTTCGATTGAAGATTCAATTTCAGATTTACAATGGACAATGTATAAAATCTGTGCGTAACATGCCAACAAAACAAGAGCAGATATACATAGAAGGATTATAAGACTTCGTGATCGTATGCGTATGTAACGCAATTCGAGAGATCTGCGGTGGCAATGATTTAGTCGGATGGGGGCTAACAGCGTCGTTGGTGTTGGCATAATAAGCACCGCTACTAAAGAACTGCGATGCACTGCAAAAAACAAAGGCACATTTGTTATCATATGGTATGCCAACCAACCATGAAGTGGTAGGGAGCTCAGCGTCACACGATGACAGAATTTTAAGGTTAAAATAAAGGAAAGAAGATATACTGTAGGATTTTTCACAGCGTTAAACACCCTTTAAAGCTCTATCTTGCACGATCTTGATGGTGAATAAGGTGTTTCGTTTATTTCCTTCAACTTCTTCTTGTTCTTTTATTTCTTAGCAAGTCGTTCTATAGCAAATATTTCTAGCATGACGGAAATTGGATGTGAGTTTTCATTTGGTATCAAATAGTTACATAGGTATGTAATTAATAAACGGTTAATTATTATCTTATTACTTACTGGGCTAGATATTATGATATAGGGCGTCATTACAATCTATGCCAGCATCCCGAATGTCTTCATCGTACGCTTTCTTGATGATGAGTCTTCTGGTCACCTGGTTCGCCTTTAAACCGGTATTTTCATTGAAATACTCTAAACCCACACGAAATATTTTTATAGATCTGATCCATCCAATAAAACAACGGGAAAATAATATGGACAAAATATGCGAAACTTAAACCACACAAAACTGTTGCTCCGAGTAGAAATGTCAAGTTGACCGCAGTTACCTACGTGGGGTTTTTTTAAATTGGGACTGGATGATATAACTGAATTATAGGGAAATCAAACCATTCGTCGAACAAGTTATGCCGCTGGTAGGTATTTCATATTTTTTACAGCTTTACAGTACATATAACTCTACTTATAGGGTTTTATCACTTTACGAATTTATTTGTTCTAAATGGATCTAGTCTCCTTACTTAAGTGACGAACCTCAAGCGTATATTTGTGACTTACGTTATTAGTGGCCATTCGTATGGCCATTTAAATACACGCCGGTACTTGCATGCAGTGTTGTGTATGTAGAGAGGGATAAACACTACCTGTCGGGCTTGTTAGCGCGTCCGCCGACAAGGAGGTGAACGAAACAGCCACTTATTATTTTGAGAGTCAACTCTTATTCCACTTTTAATTTCAACCTTTGAACACACTGATAATTTTGTAGGACGTGTTCAACCAGGTGTAAATGAACCACCATAGGTACCTTTAGTTTTTTTATCCACTTAACAGCTAAAATTATATACTTGCGATCGAAATTATCGCGGGTTTTTTTATAAAATGTCTATAATTAATAATAACTAGCTTTCCCGACAGACGTTGTCCTGTGTCGAATTTGTATGGTGATGAATTAATTATCATTTGACCAATGTGATTCCGAACGATGCGTCTGTTTTAAACCATGTAAGTATATTCCATCTGCATTTTGTCAAAATTATAATGTAAAAAGTACTTATAAGGTTAACTACGTAGAGTTTTCTTTAATTTTCTAATTTCCGTTCATTTTTCTTAATTTTTTTCTTCTAAAAGGACATCCTTCTGATAAAAACCTACACGACAAAAAAAAAAGAATTGGCGAAATCGGTCCAGCCGTTTTGGCGTGATGCGATGACATCGGCAAATAGCTGTCCATTTTTATATATAAGATATTTTAAAAACCTAACTCAATATTTTATTACACACTAACTTTCGCAAAAAAAACTTTCTTAAGAATCTCTATCCTGAACTAGATACCTCAGAGCGCCATTACAATACATGCCAGCATCACGAATGTTTCCATCGTACGCCCTTTTGATGGTGAGTGTTGGTCTTCCACGTCTTCTTGTACCACTCAGTGTGTAAAATAGACTTCCATAATCTATGGACTCGGGGACATACGAAGAACATGGTTAAGTTTTCGAAGCCAGCTAAGTCTACGATTCAGGATAACCATTGACACTGGAGAAGGCATCGTTCGTAATCGATATGATGGACCTTATGCTTAAGACCACTCATCTTAAATTAAACTGCAATGATTATTTACGTCAAAAAGCCTTGAAAAAAAAAATGATTCCCCCATCAAATGTACACAGCTATGGAAAAAGGACATTTATTGATTCATTCATTCGATCTTATATTATTGCCAATAGTTTATGAAAATGCAAAAAAAAAACACATCCACATCAAGGGCATTGAGGTCGAACATAAAATGTAATGAGAACACTTTCTTGGTAAATTAATAAAGCATATCTTCTTCTTTAACTCCGAAAACCGCCCCTTCTGAATGTAGGGCTCCTTCAAACTCCTCAAATTATTTTGGTTCTAGGCATCCTGCATTCACTCATTAAGCGATAAGTGCTCAAGTCCTCAACCGAGGTTGTCCCTTATTTTGGGGACTTTTACTTTAACATTCATTTGATAATGTTCTTGTATTATAACATTATTTCGGGTTAAAGAATCTTTTAACTTAAGATATCGGAATGAAAGTTAGCTTAAAAAATACATTTAGACACTATTTGATTGGAAAATCTGGGCAGCATTCTACCCGTACTTCTGTCAGTATGAGTGGTCTGTGACCTTTTAAATGATATTATGTACTTTTTTACATAATACCAAAGAACTTAGAAATAGTTTTTAGTGTCACAAATTATATTATTTCCTCAAGCACGTGTGTGTCCAAGATGAAACCTGTCTGTTTCCGTCGAAACTACCAACCGAGATATCGGCTAGATAAGAATGTACCGCCTATCTATTTATTATTTTTATTTATATTGTTTTTGTCGCCACAAACAACAATAGAAAACAAGAATCCAGTTACTTTTTTTTTCGTGAAGTAAAACAAGAGTCATAATTCAATCCTGTGGCAATAATTTATTGTAATTTTTAATGAAAATGCCAGTGGCAACTGTCGGCACCGCATCACAACACAGGTCCGGAACCCGGTGTACATGAGTGAGTGTGGCGAGCCTACCACCACCTCTGGTGTCGTTAACATAAACAAGATTTGTTCTCGCACATCGAAGACAATATTAAAAGATGACGCCTTTGAATCTAAAACCACTCGTTATGAACAAAATAATGTAGTTACACTTGCACGTTTTTTTTTTATTGTAACATCTCTCTTGATTATCTCTACTTGAATCAGACGAAAGCACTTGAGATTCAATGTAATAAAAATCATGAAAGTGTAACTGTGCTTTTCTAAATTATTCATAATAATGAACTTTCACTACGTTAACAGACAAACTTTACAAAAATATATTGCAAGTTTTATCGTTGTTTTGACTCTTCTTATTACCCAAAGAATACAGAAATCGTAAAAAAAAAATTAAAAAAATTGTTGTAGGTACCTACCTAATAATAATATAAAAATAATAATACAAAGCCTTTATTGATAAAATACACAAATATAAAAAGAACATGCTTACAAAATATTAAACAACTAAATATTATATACTTTAACAACATACCTCCCGAAAATCAGCTTATACTCGTGCTTCGGAAGGGATAATAATTTGAGCACTTTCTGTATAGTTGTTCTGGACCTACATACTCCTAGACACTGAAGGTTAACACAATGAACAGGCTCACGGTTTTTTAAATTTGCTTAGGTACATCTAAAAATACTTGAACGGTTTTTTTTCTTTTGAATTTATTTCATGATTTTAAATTTGATTTTAAGCGTCTATGGACCAACCTGAAGTCCATAGTCGATCTGGAGCAGTGTGAAAACTCCTGTCGTAGGCAAATGTTCGGAATGTTGTGAAAAACACATCGTGCATGAGAAAAGAAGAATCGGTTGATCCACTTAGGTCCTAAATGGGAAGATCAACAGTTGCTGAGCACTGGGCAGGAAGTAGACAGATGTGGAATATAAACGGTGAGGCTCAATCAAAAAAGATTCGCCATTACCAGAAAACTTGAGCATCAGACCAATTTGTATCATTTAAACAATACTAAGACCGGCTATGTGCTGAAACTTAACTGTAAAATAAGGAATAATTATCTCATTTTTAAAATAATACCTCTTACAAACGAACCCTCTACGGATTCACATTTCTATGTTGCATTTTTTCTTTGCACTTATTTTAGTGTTGTCTTTTAACAAGACCGAGAGTTGAGCGGAAAAATAGTTTGAATAACAATTCACAAAACACGCAATATCTATTAAAGTTTTAGTTTTGAAAAGAAATAATACCTACCAAGATTTGATCGTTATTATTAACAAAATTTAATTGTTTTTTTTTTTCAAATTAACCTTCATGATTATTTTGAGAGTTTTTTCATCATTTTTGACGGAATGTAGTTTGTCCACTGAGACCCCCAAAGGGTCAACGTAAACCGGATTGCAACAACCACATACTGAGTCTTTTATCGCCCGACTCTTTAACAAGCTCGTATTGAGCGATAATTCCAGGCCACACGCGGGACCCGGTCTCATCACAGTTTGTTTTTATTTATTTATTTGTCTCACTTTCATTTTATTACCTGCTCTGTCACACGTCATAAAAATTTGATATCAGTGTTTAATTAAATGATAAAAAAATGAATGGAAACTCACACTTATCTCAAAATGTCTGAATATACGCGTGAATACTTCATTTAAAAAAAAATATCACATACCTAAGTTAAATATAATGAAGATTATTGAAATTGTTCAATATGACACAAAAACTTCTATAATTCTATATAATAATTTAGTCCAGTGTTTAGGATGCAGAATGACAGCCAAGTTGAGTTGTTTTTCTCCTACCAGACAGATCCGTCAAATCTTCCAAAATTATAGAAATACGCTTATAAGCAGATTTGATAAAGCAATTTGTGATTCCATTAGTCGCTGTTGGTGAACTGTGAAAAAAACAAACAAATTAAACACCTATACCTACTCATTTTCATATTTTTAGTAGCGTTTCCTTTTATTCAAGAAGTCCCGGGTTCAATTTCCGACCGAGTCAAAATTTTTCAATGTGTTTTTCAATTGAAAATTTTAATCGAGGTTGGAATCCTGTCTCAGATTGATCGAGACCGGTTGACTGGTAGAAAATGCTTCAAGCATTGAGTTCCTCCGACTTTACTGCTACCTATGTATAGAAACGTGTATTAATTTTTTTACAAGTTTTTACGTTGTTTGAATCATAGTTAAAACGTCAGAAAATACATCTAAAAGTGTTTTTCTTTAGACCACCGCGCACTGCTTAAAGCAACTATTTAGTTTCTTTCAATTGATCACAGGCCGAGCCGTACCAATAGAACATTATTCGCCGGATATGCGCGGAATAAACAAATCTTCTATGACAGCGGCAGCATCCCAAATGGAATGTCAAACCTAGGTAAAAGAGTTTGAAGTACTATAATATTATGATAGTTTGACACTCTATTTGGCAAGATTTTCTTACTCTATGCTTATTCGATGAATAACGTTATAGTACGCATGCGACCCCGTGCACGGCCAACTTTTTAGTTGCGTAATTTGCGTATAAGCTTGTTTAAAGCAACTTAATAGTTGCCAGTGCACAGGGGCCCTAACAATAGCTTCCCTTATTATTCAGCAAGTAAGTAATAAACTGTTCGAAAACAAAGCATGAAAATCGATCTGTCTTAGAGCTACCACCATCTTTATGGAATCCAATATCGTTCTGAATCGAACTAAGGCGACCAGCGTACAAGGGTGAAGGACTGAATTCTCCACAGTCACTTTGAGATTCGTATTACATTAATGCTTTTGTGCTGGGGACAGCAAAAGACCATTACTGCATTTAATGTAGAACACCAGAGATGAAATGAGCTTTAGCAAGATATAACTTTGTCAATCTGCATGTTTCAAGACAGTTCATTAAAACGTAAATACACCTACCTGCTATTTGTTCTTGAAATAGGTGAAGTCAGTATCACTGTTATAATTATTATAAAGAACAAAATATTTGAAGCAATTGTTAAATCAATTTCCAAGCCAATCCAAACATTTAGACCCACTTAGGGGCAAAGGGAGGCAACACGAGCTCTTCACTAAGCAATGTTTATGTCCAAATCTCTCAATTGCTGAAATTAATTTACTATAGTGTTCGATTATTCAGAGATTAATGATTAATTTTTATACGAATTTGAATCGTTACGGGCTTCTGACCGTTTTATACTGCTGTTTTAAAGGCTGGCTTAGTGTGATCATGATATATAAACAACGATCGCCAAAATTCCGAAATTATGAGAATATTCCATAACATGTGGAAATATTGGATGCCCCTTGCAGTACTCGAACCCGCATCACTAACCGTCCCAAATCACATACGCTATACACTCGGCCAAACTATCCGACGATAACGTGTAATAAGCATTTCAGGTATACCCAGTACCTAGTAGTTATAATATTTACGAATAATTTAATGAAGAGACATCCGCTGGAAAGCGATGAAAACATTCAGCTACCAAATTTTAATATGGGAAAAGCATGCAGGTAAATTTGTAGTTTTGTTCCGCTACTTCATACCTTTATACCTCAGTATGCTTTCCTACATGTGAGAAAGAAACACTCTTAGACACCCCCCCTACAATCGGGCTTCACCCCTCTCAAATTGCTAAAAGGCACCTGCCTGCCTATCTATCTTCCTATTATTCAAAAAAGATATATTATGTAAAGTTCGATAGTTTCAATCTGTCATCTACACCGATTGAAGGTAGGACAAAATGTTGTATTGGTTTATGTACCTTCAACTTACTTAAAAATAATCGGAAAGAATACCTAAAAAAATATTTACACTTGCAAACTTTGTAGAAAATTAATAAAAGAGAGGAAAAAGCATTAGGTACAAAGCCACGAAATTTGAAAGAAAAATTATCAAGGAATTTTGACTTGAATTACAGAAGTAAACGTTAAATCTCGATATTAGTATCTAAGTGAGCACCTATGTTAAAGATAAGATTATTAATTGATATATGTACTGTGATTTCAGAACAGCACACTAAGAATTTTTGGATGGTAATGGAAATGAAGGCTCGCAATGGATGTAAGTTGCACAAGATCATGAGACGCGGAGGAGTCAGGAAGAGGCCTATGTCCAGGAATGGACTGATACAAGCTGAGGCGGAAGGAAGGAGTGCTGACGTACAGAGATTAAAAAAAACCACATCATTCTTAAGCGTTATATTATAAAAAAAGACCTTAAGCCTTGAAACATTATAATTGTAACCTTGGATGAAAAAAACAGACGCCATGGAGCCACCTCATTATGGTGGAAAGGTCAGATGGAGGCGATGAAGAACAGAGAAAACGGAGGCTTTATGGGCGAAATATCCCATTTAGGAATATTTTTATAGTGGGTTAGGCCGTGGAACGAAAGATCTAAACACCTTTATACTGAAAATTTGCCTTGAATATTAAATGTTTTTTTCCCTAAACGAAGGGTTTCCCTCATTATGTATATAATTAATTACTTTCGACATGTTTACAATTTTGGGATTATCCAGGTATTTAACGCCTTCGCAAAGCAAACGTTATCCTCTGTTGTAGGTATTATGTTAGTGTATAGTCTCTTAAAATATCATATGTGTTGGTATAATTAATTCTAGACGCACACAGGCACATTATGTAAATTTAATTTGTAAGGTAAACATCGGTTATATTTACTTGAAGTATTCAAACAGGAACAATATGTGCCTTGTACATAATATTATGTATGTACATACTAATACTAGCTGATAACACAGTAAAATTAATATAGATGATACAAACTGTATGCATGATTCTTTATCCTTACAGATCCACTAAGATTAGTCAAAAAAACTGCCAACTTACACCAAAACTAGCCACCAAAATAAAATAGTGTTTGACCTCATCCAAGACCTCTTTCTTGCTCATGATGCTTTCAGAAGATGACATATCCGGCAATGAATTATGTCGATAGTCTTGCAAGGTGGGTATGCTATTAATGACAGAACTAACGACTACCCAACTAGCAAAGTAATCCTATAACGAAAGATTATAAGTCTATCAGTACTTATAAACCTCTTATAATGGCATTGTTGTAGACTGTATTACTTATAATAGCATTTTATAAGCCTTAATATTCTCAAGAGCATTCGTTTTTATATCTCAGTCTTATAGTTTGCTACAAAACTATCGCACAGGACAGTTATAGGATACTCTTACTTATAATGGCATTCTACAAGCGTTGATAATCTCAAGAGCATTTGATTTAGTATTTCAGACTTATAGATAGCTACAAGACTATTTTATAGGTAAGTTATAGGAGAACTAATCCTATAAGAGCATGCACTAAGACTTAATAGTCCTGAGAAAAATGCTGATCCTAAAGTAGCATTTTGTAAGATTAAAGAATCCTATAAAATACTTCGCCGAGATCATTATAAGTAATCGTCTATAAAGTCTTGTTTAAGACTCATATGAAACAAATAGTACTTCAAAAGAACCCTATAAGTGCAAATAGTCTTTAAACTAGATTCTTTAACATACTTGACTGAGATCATTATAAGTTCTCGCTGCTATAGCCTAGTGTAAGACTCTTACAAAACCAACAGTACTTAATTAATACGTTATAAGAGCAAATATACACAAAAATACTAACTCAATCACTTTATAGGTAAACGCCAGTCATTTTGTCGAGGTGGTTCAAATGTTTTTAATATGGAATTAAGTGACTGGAAACGATTTAAAAGGAGCGGTGGTTATAGAAGAAAAGTGACAAATGACAAATGGGTATGTTGAATTAGTGAAAACATATTCTTCACAAATGCCTCATTCAGGGCCTGGAAATATTTCAAGTTTAAATAGAGATGCAATAAATGAGAGTTCCGCTGTCGAAAATAATATATAAACTATCACTCGGAATGTGAAGAAGTAGAAAATAAAGAAGATGAATCCGATTCGGCATTTGAAGAAACTGATTATGAAAAAAATAATAAATTGTTTAAAAATATACAGAGCTGGGCTGTTAAATTTAATATAAGCCATTTAGCCCTGAATGAGCTATCTAATATTTTAAACAAAATATTAAGTATGAAGACTCTCCATTATTAAAGCTAGACATAGATTTGATAGAGAGTTTTCCTGTCGGTGATTCATTACACTTAATAGACCTTGGTTTGATGAAACGATTGTTAATTGGGTGGCGAGATGGAAAGTTGGGAAAGTATACCAAATGGAGTGCTCGATATATTGCTATTGTCAACAGTTTTTTACTGAACTGTCAAATCCGAAAGAGATACACAGAACCGTTATTTCTATCAATGTTTTGGCTTACTGGAAAGGATCTGAGTACCGATGTTTTTTTATTACAAAGTTTCATAATTTCGAAACACTTTCTGAAATCTGAACCTTTTCATCATTTTTTGAACTTGTTTTGTGCCATTACGATTTGTTCAAATGAAAACCATTTTCCGCTCTTGAACATTGCTGAAAAATGATAGCAGATTTTGCAGAAAATTTTAAAATCTTCTACGGGCGAGACTATATGTTACTAGTAACATACACAATTTAATACACATAGTTGACGAAGTAAGAAAATTTGGACTTCTACAAATTTGAATAATAAGTTTATTCATTTTTATAACATTTACAATGAAACAAAATAAAAGCATACAAAGAATATACAAAAGTGGTTTTGTTTTGCCACCTCACTAGGCATAGCCTGTATTGAGGTTGGCAATTAAATAAACTAATGAAATACATTAAAACATAAAATATTGAATAAATAATGAAAAACATTCAATCAAGTAGTAACAAACACATAAGATATAATCAAAAGTCAGATAAACAAATATTAATTATAGGTAGGTACATAAATCAATAAGAAGCCAGAAGTCAATATACAGAAAAAGAATTTGCCAACAGACGCTATACACACAACAAAGCAAACAAACAAAAAAGTCACACAGAAAAACGACAGTTTCGGTAATAAAAATAACATTATACAGCAGCAGCATTCTTTTAAAAATAACATTATACAGCAGCAACATTCGCAGCAGCATTCAAAGCAGAATGGCTAAAGCATATGAGTGTTTACTGTTGATTAACTTTTTATTACAAATATGGCGTTCCTTTCGTATGGCTTTTCTCCGCTATGACGTCGAACGTGTGCGTTTAAGTTTCCATTCAGTAAACTTTTTCATGCAAACTTTGCTCTCATATGACTGAATTCGCATTTGAGCACGCGCTTGATTGAACTATTTATGCAAACTTTAAAAAACATCTTAAACTTTGTATTGCAAACTTAGCATTACAGTAGCTGTGCGTGTTTAATTATTTGATTGATTTAACTTTTTATTGCAAATATTGCATTTTTATGGCTTTTCTCAGCTGTGAGTTCGCATGTTAATCATTAATTTACATGAGTTTGTAAACTTTTTATTGCAAACATTGCATTCATATGGCTTTTCTCCAGTATGAAGTCGCGTGTGTGCTTTTAAGTTTCCTGATTCGATGAACTTTTTCATGCAAACTTTGCTTTCACTTCGGGTTCGAATTCAGCCATAAGGCCGAAGCGTTTATGATATCAGTCAGTCAGTGGTTATTGTTTTTAATATAAAAACACCTCCGCTGTCATCAACTGACTTACATATTCCGTACAATTTGTCAGTCACCTATCTAAATTTATCGAAAATAAGTCGAAATATGTAACGGAAGACATCAAGAAATAAGTAAAAAAAAACTTCTAACAATAATGAGGTTCAAATTGATCTACCCTAATTTGTTAAAATGGAGGCAATGTGTTATCTTGATTGAAACTGTTATAAGTAACAATGTACCTATAATGGTTCTATAAAGTACTCAATGCAGAGTATTTTTAAAAATGGCGAATTTTCATATAAAACAGATGAAATGAAAATTCTACAACAACTGTAAATTGAGCTTTTTTCCGAAGCGCGTGAATAAAATAATAAAATTACGGTACATATTTACAGTAAAAATTACTTCCCATGTTCCCAACAGTGGATAGATGAGTGTCCTTTATCAATTATATTTTGCTGTTTATTAATAAATGTATTATATTAATAATAGAAAATGTACTTACATTTTTAGTATTTAATACAAGAACAAAAAACTTTCACGACGCACAAAAAGCATAACAAAACATACTTTATACAGTACTTTACCAGTAAACATTAAACAAGATTGGTCTGGTAAGATACTTATGGCAGATACTTATAGGAGTATTTATGCTTGTGAATGCATAGCTGAAGATCATTATAGAACCAATTGCGCTTCGTCAAGTGTATTATTTGATTATTTACATTCTGTAAGCTCGTTATAAGATCGTTATAGAAATTAATGCTCCTGTAAGTGCGTCCTAGTCTTGTGATTGAAGAATGCTATAAGTATCTTATAAGAACATCGTTATAGAAATAAATGCTCCTATAACTGCGCCCAAATCCAGGGTTAAAGTATGCTATATGTATCTTATAAGTCTACAAAATTTTACTCTTGGGAGTGCTACAAGTACAGATTTTGCTAGTTGGGTAGGTACCCATAATAATTTTTTCGTTCATGAACCAATCACATATTATTTCTCAAATGTTGTTGAAACTATTAAAAATGACTGGAGTAAGTTGTGATCTGATTCCAATTCAATAATCCAATCCTTACTAAGAAAACGCACTACAAGAATACCTAGCAAAGTATTCCGAAAATCCTGTCGTATGACAAGAAACGCGTTTCTAAATTCACTGCATCAACTGCTTTAAGACTGAGATCGGGACACTGCCTCATGATTTTTTTTTCCTGATTACCGGCTTTCCGTCCGATTTCGGAAAAAAGGTTTGCCCGCATCGGGATTCGAACCTACAGTCTCATGAATTCACACCTTTGTAGAAAAGTTGTTGTTTATCATCTCTGAAAATGTGGTGCAGTTGAGGAGACATAAAGGTTTAGATAAATCATATGTATTTTCCTCAACTGTAACCGTATTCTACGTTTCATCGGAAGGTATTCACGGAAGTATTACACGATACATTTTGTATGGAAAACGTGTATAGCGCCGCCACAACGATATTTCTAGAAACGAAAGCGATTCTCGCATTCGATACGTATAGACGTTTTCCATTACTGTTACTCACGATTTACTTTAATTTACTTATTTTATGTGCAAATAGATTAACTATTATATTTGCCAATAAAATAGAGAAACCCAAAGTTGTATATTTTTTGCTATTTATAATAAAAAAATACGAACGACCATTATCTAAATAAACCAACCAAATTTAATTTAGGAAAATATTTTTTTCCCAGAAATTATTGCTTTTGATCATAGGTAGAAACACTACAAAAAAGTATACAACACTGTTTGTTTAGGTTGAATTAGGAAAAAAAATCTCTTTTAACAAGGAAATTTAATAAACCTTGCTTAGAATGAGACGACAACAAAAAAAAGTTTATCATACCCACGCATACTGTGGGATTACTCTTCGGGATAGCTAAGAGGGAAATAACATTTTTTCCCATTCTTTTCTTATCTGCAGAGATATGCCATTATTTAATGGACTACTTTGGAAATGACTGGGGAATAAACAAAGGATTCCTGAAATATTTCGCTAAGAGATGGGAAGAGCATTCTGTGTTCTTATATTATTATAGGAATACCTCTCCCACATTCATATAACATTGCATTATCATTTTGGTTTCATACCACGGATACTTTAAATGGCTGGTAAATTGGTGGGTAATTATTAATATTCAAATACATTTTAGTACAGGTAACCAGAATGGCTTTTACCATAAATAAATTTATTCAGAAAGAATGTTAAAGGCCCTAGGCTATCTCTAAGACTCTTAGACTCTGTATGAGGTGCAGAAAACTGTCATTATAATATGGTGAAAATTATCTGCAGATGCTTACTTAACTTCAGAAGAGGTGACATTTTTAATATCTCATAATATAAAAGAAAGTCGGGTTAGTGCGAACACTTATAACTCGCGATCGGCTGAACAGATCCTTCGGATGTTTGGTTTATTGGATTCTTCTCCGCTCCAGATAACAGAATCCAATCCAATCCAAACTCCCTTTAGACCCCACTTAGGGGCATAGGGAGGCAACAAGAGCTCTCCATTGCGCTCGATCTTGCGCAACGTTAATGACATCCTCCCACACCATGTCCAGATTCCTCACCTCTGCTTCGAAGGAGCGGAACACAGTATGAGAGGGTCTTCCTCGTCTGCGGGACCCTGATGAGAGGAAGAACAGCGATCTCCTCGGCTCCTCGGATAACAGAATACCTATTAAAAAGTTGAAAATGCATAAAAAATAATATAAAATATAGTATTAAAGTTAGTATGGAACGGATTTCCTGCGACGCCAACGCCATTTATGAAAAAAGTTATAGTAAAAAAATATTGTTTACCTGAAAATCATTGAGTTTCAAAATGCGGTGCCTACGCAGATTTTTGATACAATTTCTTTCAAGCTTTCAGAAATATATATATTTTTTTAATATTCAAACATATTTTAAACGTATTTTTAAGTAAGGACTACAGGACAACGTCCGTCGGGAAAGCTAGTAAGTTATATTTTTTGTTTTTTATTATTTTTATCGGAACAACGCCCTATCAGTTGTAGTAGAGAAAAAATCAATGCATAACGCCAAAGCTCACATACAACAAATCGTATAGTGAAAGATGAAATTGACTCTCTTCAGTGAATCGCAGCGTAGAACTTCCCTACAGTGTAATGCATTGATTTTTTGTAATGTTGTGCGAAAGTGTAAAAATGACATAACACCTTTATTTTATTAACTATTTACGCTCACATTAAAATAAGTATTTAAAACTGCACGAGTTCCATTGTCAATCATGAAAAAAAAATTAAACCTTATTTGTGTATTTAAGAGTTCTACAAATTATTTGTATTCAAATATCTCTAACGTGCACTTCTGTCCAGACGAGGGGACTCACAAATACAATGTTCTCTTCAACTGACAAACAACCAATACAATGTTCACTTCATATTTAGACATTTAAAAATAAAACAATGGAGGAAAATCTATTGATTTGGAGTAAAGGTTGTCCGCTAAATAACATTGAATAATATATCCTATTAAAAAGGGGATGAGAGGGACATCGGTTCATTTGACGATCGACCTCATTCTGCCAAAGTGAGGGTCTAGTTGACATTTTATGATCGTAAAATCGAGACTATAAAAAGCTGGTGTAAAGGCAAAACATGGCGTGAAATTACAAAGTAGTCGAATATGTACCTACATTAAAATGAAGGGCATCCGGGGCCCATTACTGAGGAAAAATGACGATTTGATATCGATAATATAATAATATAATATAATATGATGTCAGGTAGGTAGTATTGAAGAACACAGCCTTTCTCAAAACAGGATAAATGTTTGGCTTACTCACTTTTACAACACTTTCTTTATGTTTGTTCTGAAATGCCTCATCTAGAGTTTTTCACATTATTCTATCGCCAGCCTCTCGACATTTGTGTGTTATGAAAGTGGAAATGGTCGGCCGTTCGAACCCACGACCTTAAGTACACTGTGCGTTGAAAGCCGTTGAGTGAACCGCTGAAAATTATTTTATTATCTTCTCGTTTACTGCGGTGACTAAGCTACGCATAATGACACTAAACGTCAAGCTTCCACTGTCTCTTTCGCGCTTTCATCATTTTTCTGCCGGCAGTGAAAGAGATCAACGTAGAATGCTTTTTTCTTGTCTCACAGAATACTGCGTATTAATTTATTCATAAAAATTTTACATACATTTTTTAAGCAAGTTCATTCCATTAGACTTCCCATTTTATTGTAAAAAATCTGTGTAAAAAATAATTGTACCTACTTAAAACCAATAAAAACTTAAGGCATATTCATACCTAAATTTATTATATCTTGACACTTCATAATGTCAGTATAAGCAATATTTATTTTAAGTAGCAACATTTAAATAATAAAACAAAAACAACAAGAACCAGTTAGAAATTCCTAGTTTTGAAAAAGCTTCTGTGAATTAATTTAAAGGCTCTAATGATTTTTTGTTGTATCGATTAAGTAATGTAAAAATAAGGTTTATAATTTATTGCAATTACTACCCAATTTGTTTTTTTACAACCTTAAATTATATGTTAAGGATAAGATATAATAATTTGGACAATTACTTATTTTTAATTTAATATACATACTTCCAGGTGTTAAAATTATAGTTATGAATTATTTTTCCCGTAGTTGGTTAAGTAATTTTTAGTTGATTATTAATTCAATTGTATCGACATTAAATCAGGAACTACTCACATATTTTGGTAATGAGAGTCCAGGGTATTTTAAGCTTTTATGGGAACATAATTAGATCCAATTTAACACCCAATGTATGTCGTCCTTCCGTTTAGTTGAAAAAGCCTGTTTGATAACAATTGATTAGTCGCTTCGGGGAATCTTTGGGAAACAGCGCCGACAAAATTATGATGAAACATAACAATATACACTTACTGGAAATTTGCAGCTTAAATAATTAACCGAGGACGAAAATCAAATGGGATTGTTTGTTAAAAATGCCTTGCCAAAGCATTATTTTGTAGGGAAAATTCATTATTTTAATGTAAATGTAAATTGGATTAAATATTTTCCAATATCTAAATCCAAATCCAAACTCCCTTAAGACCCCACTTAGGGGTATAGGGAGGCATTTTCCAATCACTTTTATTAAATGGTTCTATAATAAGTTGTAAGTTATAGAAATTTTCATTTTGATTCTTGGTATGTCAACTGCAATAGAACCCATTTCCAATTTTTAATTATGATCTTATGGATTTGCTTCGATGATATGAAACGTGGTGAGGATAAAGATCTTCCTCGTCTTCAGGACTCTGATAGGAGGAAGAACAGCGCTCTTCTCGACCGACTGTCATTCCACATCCAAAATACATGTCCCAAGCGACGACATCCCCTCATATTATCTACATTATTATTATGTTTACTTTAGCACGTTTTATACAATATTTTGATTCTTACACAGTAAGCTAATTTTAGCTTGTGTCGTGAAAGAGGAAGATGGTAGACACCTGGGAACGAACCCACCAGGCCATAATACCAACCGAATATTACCTACCTTTATAGATCAAGACTAACACACACGGTTTTTCTTTCATATCGTTCATTAATTATTAAACACTATGGTAATTAAGACGTTGTTTGCTCAACTAGCGCCTGCCTAAGATAATTAACGAAGAATTCATACAAGATTAAAGAGATTAGTGGCGCATATAAAGAGATATCTAAAGAGTTAAAAGGTGGTTGATTGAAAAAGGAAATAAGAACGTCTCTAACAGCTAACAGTGTTGGGAAAAGTAGATTCTGATAAACTTACACTTGAGACTATGTCACGTTTTATTTTGCATATATTATTATTATTTTTGTGCGCTGCAGTAAGTACTTGAAATATGTGACGGCAAGGATAATTGGCTCTCGGTTTATATGAAGATACGATCTTTGGCTACTAGGAATCGAACCTGCCTCGGTTGTTATCTGAATATCGGTGCAGCTTTTAGCGGAATAATATTATTAGTTTCTTATCTCATTCAGCTAAAACAACTCTCTTTTGTATTTCGTACTAACGAGTGTTTCGTATTATTGAGTCGTTTTAGTATTCATGTTATTACTATCCATATATTTTACATAGATAAACTGTTTAGTTGTACAAACACTGAATATTATATTTTGTATTAATTAGGAAAATAGATTTTTGATTACATTTTTTTTCACAATTAATAATTTTATTCATTCGATTTGAACGACTGAACAAGCGATCGCTCAGTTAATCCACCTTCAGGCCCCAGCTTAGCACATATGGCTACAGTTAGATTAGTTAAATACGTAAAACTGATGCATATTTTAATATTCTATAAGGTTTATTGCTTGTTCATAAAATAGTCGAATTATTACAACAAATTAGGTATAAGAAATTTCTTTGGGTTTCTTATAAAAAAGTCGAATCTTTCATTCCATAAGCTGATATGTATAGGTATTTAATCTACCAGCTCGATACTAGACCCCAAATTTAAAAAAAATAATACCTATTTGTAATTTTTCTTAATACAACTGAGAAATGCCTGAGTAGCAACAAAATGTTATTTTAAAATTTTGTATCTGTTTAAAAAATAATTACTTATTTTTAATACAAAGTGAAGCCGCTATAAAAACATGTGCGCATGGGTTGGTTGGTACATTAGCCATATTATAATGGTTAGTTTTCTATTTTAAATGTTATTATTTCCAAATTAATGTCGAACCCCTGGGGCCATTTTGTTTTATTGTCAGGTTTAGTGTTGTTAATGGTGTGATGTGACTCTTGACAGAAATGTTATTGCTATGATTTTTTACACCTGGGATAATAATCATTAGTGATTCGTTATCTCCTTATAGTGAGTTTAGTACTTTTATTAATTATTTATTTTATACTTAATACAAACAACCACTAAATCTTATTGACATTTTATGCATTGTGGGGTAATCAGAAGAGGTATAAAAAAGCGGTGAGAGTAACCAATTATAAATTGAAAAATCTGGGACCCAAAATAAGGATTGTGGAAATTAGAAACATAATCAAAGAAAAGAACATACCTACATCATGATTTCCATAGCAAAAATAAAGTGGACATGGACGATGTATGTTGCAAGACTTGATCGTAAAAACTGGCTGTAAGCAGCATCCGAATGGAAGAGTTAGAAAGAGGTATAATGTTCCGAAGTAGATAAATATGAGGATGAATACGAATCAGTGGGGCTAGTTCGAGTTTGATCGAAAGCTAATTGCATGCAAATAAGCGCCTATTAGCGTGCAAATGGTGTTCTAAAATCAACTGATCGAATCATTCGATAATTTTAGTATGAAATTTTTTCGAAACTCTTTCGATGATCGTTTCGATATTCGATCATCGAAAACTTATAGGTACTAGGGCTACAGATTCGTACATTAGACTTAAAAAGTTCTAGTATATAGAGGTATTTAAAAAATATCTGTCATTTCTTATTTTTGGATTTATTTGTCTCGCTACTTCTTGATTGATGAAATTATTCTGATGTTTGCCATTACATGTTTTATATATTGAAATAAATAGGTATTATTACTAATACCTACTTTAATAAAAAGGATGCTTAAAAAGGTAACTTCTTCACAAATTAGTCAAATTAAGATTGAGAATAATGTAAGTAAATCAAATAATTGTACATTAATAATTTATATTTTTTATTCACACACAAAGCTATTCACTATATCTAAACAATATTAAAATAATATTTTTAAATTAGTTATTATGCGTAATTATGATATTATTTTCCCATATTATTATTAGATAATGGCAAGAGTGTAATGTTATTTATTACACCGCGTATTATTTATTTTAATTTTTAATTATCACAACATCATTACAAGGTAATTATTTGTTAATTTATATTTTTATGTTACATACATCCTATTTTTTTCGCATATTATTTGGCCTCTACACACAAGGCGATGTCTTTGAACCGCATCTTCATTTTTTTTAAAAAAATTTTTTAGATAAGAATGTATTCCAAAATGTCTCATTATATTGCGGCCTAGCCCAATTGAAATTAGCGTTGCACTTATTTTAACTGTTTATAAACCTTAAAATACGTAATAACAAAGTTTATAAAAACCGGGCTTTCGGATTGCATGATATATTTTTTTAAATTTGTTTGTCAGAAACAATAGCCCAAATCACCTGAAAACCAATTCAAAGGAATTATAAAAGAAAGAACATTACAGCAAAGATTTTTATCATATTTATGATGACCCATGTAATTAATTACACGTTTTTTTTGTTTTAAAAGTTTTGTGAATGATAAAATACGCAGCGTCGATATCAGGCAGACATGTTGGAGTCAAAGAAATTGTGTGCTGGGGCTGAGATAGAAATAGGTTCTGTGGAGACCACATTACCAGAATGGACCGAAACGGTGAAAAGAGATGAAAGGACCGCTGGACCTTAGCTTCCCAGGAGTACCTGAAAAAAAAATAGAACATTTGAATATTATTATCTAAAAGTTTTTCTTATAAAATACAAATAAAAGAAGAAACAACCTAGGAAGAATAAATTAATATATATAGATTGTAAGTACTTGTACTTATTATTGTACTTATGTTATTGGTATGGGAAATAATATAAATAAAAAAAAAAAAAGACAAGACTACATCTCCCAACTTTAGTCATCATTTGAGAGCGTCGAAAGTAGCGTTCCACTTAAGACTATCCAAGGACGATATCTCCTGGAGGACTTGTACAAGGTAAATAGGAACCTCTACATGAGACACTCTAATTGACCAAGAATCAACCTAGTATGACATCCATAAAAAAGTATCTTTAATTCCTAGGATCCTGTTTGTGGGAAATCATAATAATATGTCACTGTTTATGGTATGGTAATTTAAATTGGACGTTTCGAATGTTTGAAATCTCTTAGACATCCTCATACTGCACTAACGCTCAGTAGGTAAGCACTCAAAGCTACATAAATTACATACATTTGACGTTCAATGCTAGAAATGCTGTTTCTTAGAGACATAGTAAACGCTCATTACATCAATGTTCCTAGTTAGTTAAGCATTTTTCTCATCACGTGACATGAAATGGGAAGGTTTACTTTCATCCTAATACGTACTATATAATTAATAAGTTACAAATACGGTACATATCGATGTTCATTTTATGTTTCCCAATAAGTGCGACAATGAGTGCCTTTGAAACGTCTTCCATCGAACATGGTGTGACATAATGAGAAACTGTTTAGTCAACGAAACTACATGGTGTCGTATGTGGAAGACAGCAATTAGTTCGCGGCATTTTGCTTTGAGTGTCCGGAACACATCTTTAAGGCTATCATCTCACACATGACGCAATGTACTTACCTACATACTGGTCCAACATAATATATTATGTATAAAATAAACTGTCATTAAGTTTTTTTTATAAAATATAGGTTCAGGGATTACGCCATTTATACCGAACAGACATTTTATTTTTAGTAGGTTTATAGGAATGCCATTGAAAAAGCATAATATCGTAGAATGTGAATCACGCTATCATAACGAACTAGCCAGAGTATGTTTCATTCGTGTTACGAGGGTAGAAATTGCATACGCGTAACGCACACGCCTTATTTCGGCTACAATCGAAAAAAATTCTATGTAAGCAACTAATTTCTTTTATTCTGTAGTTCATGTTATTTTTCCTGTAAGTGGGTGTTTTGATCCTGGCACAAAACTGAGACCTTTCTTATGGGAATTTTAGAGAAAAAATACTACCTACTTATCACCGTATTACGAAAGTTGGCATTCGCCGACTGACATGACTAGGACTCGTATAAAATATCATATCAAAGGCTTACAAGGATTTCAAAGATGAACATAACCCACTCGCGTTGTTTCTTAAAAAGCGTAGCTGATGAATAACACGACCCGATTCGGCAAAGCTTATTGATCGAAAGATTCATACGTAACACGTCATACCAAATAGAAAATGTGCAGTGAGTTTTATCAAAAAGGGTTCTATATATTCACCTTAATTTTTGGGATCATATCTGGAATTCGTGACAATGAGAGACGAAAAGAGTCCTACGACAAGCTCAAATAGTGTTGAAAATGGACGAGGGAATATTAAAGGTTTAAAAATTATAAAAACAGAATCCCTTAAAATTTTTCCACGGGGAAATTATTCTCAAACGTAGAAGGAAAATTATGATAGGTATCAAAAGATCAGAAACTCTTAAAATCATAATGATGACTGAAGGAAGCAGATAACAATTTGAACATAGGTATGTTTTCTAGTTTAATAAAAATTTCTAACAATCAAAGAATAAGAGAGAAAACCTGTTATTTCTAGCACTTAGTTTGTCTCGTGTCGAACGTGTCCACAATCATCATTACAATGTAATAATAACTTTACAAAAATACTTGATATTTTATTTAAAATTTCTTCACCGATCATTTTCCCAGTTAAGTAAGCAATGCCTATATCATAACATTATAATGATGTTAGTCATTAGTGACTATGGATCATAAAGGTGTTTGTTGACGTGTCAATTACTATATCACATGATTCCAAGCCATAAAATAAAGATTCGTGGTCTTTGATTTAAAGGTACCAATATCATCATAATTATTGGCCCGAATAAGCTCTTTGATGATTATAATGACTTTGTCAACTACAAGATAATATGATGTCTTTGTCAACTACCTACATTATATAAGATATAATTATACGATTTTGGTGTTTTGCTCTAAATAGAGTCGTGTATTGAGTAAATAGTATAGTTAACTAATAACTTAGCTTGGTAATAAAATGTTTTGTACTTAAACTTATTTTTTTCCCATTTATAACAATGGTGAGATGACAAAAACTTTGCGTTCGGTACAAAAAGCAAAAATATTGGATATAAAAACAAACTGAAAAAAATATAATGAAAGACTGTCCGCCTCAGAATTTCACTGCCTTTCTGTATTTACTACTTATGTGAGATTTAAAGTATTGAGTTTCTGGAAATAAGTATTGTACTCTTGATTTAGAAAGTATTAAAACCGGACGAAAAATTTAATGATAGCAAACTAAGAACGCAAAAAAGCATCGACTTAAGTCGGATTAACATTAAGATAGTATTTATTCTAAAAATTTTTGCTCTTTTAACCCTTATATAGCTACAAGCTCTTTGCAAAAATACAAACTCTTGAACTCCGTAATACGCCAGATATAATCAAGGCATATAAAATACAAGGATTGTCTACAAACATAAACATTTTTGAAAGTACATATTTTTATGCTCATCGGTTTCTAAATGGACTGTAAGGTTTACCCTCTCAACCATATTATCTCATTAGGTTATCATAAGTTACCATGTTTATTTGACATAAAAAAAAGAAATTTCAATATTACTGCATTCTCATACCTATCAGAAATACCTATTATATGTTTGGTGTAAATATGAGTACGTTCCTATGATCGAATCCCTTTCCAAACGAAATAAAAAATAGCCAAAAAATCCTATAAAAGCAATAAAATGATTAACATACCGCGTTAGATATAAAAGAAGTATTACTATAAGTCTTAAATTCAGGTTTGTTTAGTACAACCATTATGCTAATTCGATTTAAAATAAACAAAATAATACTTATAACAACTAATCAACATTGTATTCTATTATAATTATAGCATATTTTAACTCTTTATTATAATGTATTAAAAATAAAAATAACAAATAATAATTATTGTACGTAGATAACGGATAGATATTAATTCTTTCAATTAATGTGTTATATCTTTGACGACGTGTTTTCTCGTCATTTTGATAAGATATATCAAGTTTGTATGTCATTATGATTACATATTTGGAGCTTTTACATAATTTGTTCTCTCATAGTACCTATTGATAATTTAAGATGACTTTTGAATTCGATGTGACTAAAAACTTATTGATGTAGGTAAGCTGGATTGTGATTTTGCGAACAATATCAATTAATCAATGGAGGCATAGGGAGGCAATATAAGATCTTCAAAATGTCAACTAAAAATGTAACTATCAAAATGTATGAATCTTTTAAATGTCAACTATCTCCTGGCGTACGTCACAACAACAAAGCGAAAGATTTCCGAAATTACAGAAACGAAATACTGAAAAGGATTTAAATTTTTGACAAACATACTTGTGCTGAATATCTCTTTGTTGTGATGTACTATATTGTGACCATAAGATAAATAAATAATGATATCTTCGCTGCTCTCGAACTTACGCAGAAACGATATGACCTCCTCCTACAATATACCCAAATCCCTCGTTCTGATTCGAAAGAACGGAACTTCGGGCTCCTGATGGGGGAAGAATGGCGCTCTCCCCGGCCAACTGTCATTTGGGATCCTTAAAATATTTTCCAGTCAAGACCTCCTCTCCACGATGGTAAAATTAAACCTTTTTTTAAACATGAATTTCGATAGGGATGATGATTTCCCTATATGAAATTCAGTCTAAAACTAACATTCACACAATATGAAAAAATTTTACACCCATAATTTTTCTATAAAATAATTTATATTTTGTATGTACCCTATTCGATCCGTTGAATGTCATTCTAATTTTCATACAACACATTTTATTATTTTTATTTTATCCATCCAGTTATAATATCATAAAAGTAATGGCTGTCCGAACACAACTCATTTGCATTTATATAAAAAATACATTATCACTTAAAAACATATATTATTTAATCGAGCTGTTATCTTAAGTACGTTGTAACATCAACTCTGACGGTGCAGGTAGAACCTTTGGACGTCTAAATTTTTATGATTTAATTTATTCTTGTTTCTAAATATTAAAGTATAAATTGAGTTAAAACCGAAATAACAAGAGCTAAGCAATATTCGTATTAATGGATTTATTTGATGTTCTTAAAAAGTATGATTTATATGGTAAAAAATATTATACCTACCTACCTATCATAATTTTAAACCCGTTTGATTTATTATTTGTAAATCGATTAAATTAAATAAATTCAAATAAAACCTATTCGTTCAACGCGTAAAACTCAAGTGAAACTAGCAAAAATGTTGTGATTTCTTCAGTGTCGAATGATTGTCGTAATATTCGACTAGGAAAAAAATGAACGGTCAAAAGTTATAAAATTAGGTGTCGCAAAAGAAACATCTTTCTGTCCCAGTTAATTGAGATCTGCAAGGAGATTAAGGAGTTGTCTAAGAATAAAAAGCATAAAGAGAGTGAAAGACTTGATACTATATTTATTTTTACCTTATAATGTTAAAGTAAAAATAAATGTGGTGCTTGATATGTGGAATATGTAGAGAATACTCTATATTTTACTTACTTCAAATCATATCGTAGCAGGATTGAAAGATACCAGAACTCCTGAATTACTCACGGACATACGGATCTTGTCTTTTAAACCTTTCTCAGATAAAACAGAAAAATGTGTATTTATTTTAGAATTTGATAAGTGACCAAAAGATTAACTTACTTACATTCTTCCTATATGCTCCTATTTAGGGACAAAATCATGACTATGAAATCCCTACTCTGCTCCAATAATATTTGCGTAATATCGACGATAAAGGAAAAACAAATAATGTCGCTGCTTGCTTACATGTTTGATTTCATAACTACATATTACTTTCTGAATGGTACGACGTCCTATCACGCCACAAAATTTATGAACTATGGCCATGGATAAGAAAAATGACGGTGTAGTCAAGTGTAATATTTTTATCCAACCATACTCAAAACACTTCAAAAGATTTTCTACATGGTTGAAGAAATAATAATATTATAAATAAAAAAGGATGATTTGACTACATGGGAAAGCAAATCAAATCAACTTTGACGAAACGACCGAGTCGTGACAAAATCATACTCATTAAAATATTATTCTGTTGATAAGAATTGATTGAGATATCCGTTTGTGATATCGGGACCGCTGATAAACGATCACTGAAATAGATCCTTAGATCTCCACTCGATCGGAATAATGTTTAACGATAGATGGGTGCATGGGTGTTATAAATTGATAATTCAATCGGATTATCTAGATCAATCTTATAAACGTTTGAATTAAAAATATATTTATCAACGCGCACTAAATGTTCCTCGTCTAGTTTTCCAATTAATGATTTCTTTATTATTTTTAACGGTCAATATTAATTACTAATTATAAAAGTGTTGACTGATAGATTGATATGTCAATTCTCTGTATCGTATAGGTGCCTGCAAGTAAATTAAGTTATTTATCAACTCTTAAGCTGTAGAATAAATATCATAAAAAAAGTTAAGAAAAAAATAGATATCGATTAATTTACATTTTATAAAATCAATCCAATGGTTTTGATATTAATAATTTATTCTTTGTCATATCCGTCCATGGGGCCATTGCCGTGGGGCTGTCGGCTTAGAATAGCACCTCTGTTCTTTTTGCTGGTTTTTCGAGCATCCTGTAAGAGGCAGGTAATCGAAAAATCAGATCGGGGTCGTGGGGTTGACCACCTCACACCCTTAAATCCAAGCGGTCAGAAAATGCAACAAAATTAAGCCTCGGACGCCTGGGCCCCACCAGGGGGGGGTCCAGGCAGCTAGTGTCCCCCCTGTGTTGACCACGGCTCGCTCTAACAAGAGCTTGAAAATCGGGACCCTGAATGTCCGCACTTTGAGGGCGGGCGGGGAGCTTGTTGCTGCCAAGTTGGCGGGAGAATATGGACTGGATATCCTGGGGCTGAGCGAGGCACGCATCCCAGGGACGGGGCAGAGTGACGCTGGCAACTATGTCATGCTGCACTCTGGTCACCGAACTGCACGGATGCGTGGCGTCGCTCTACTTTTAAGTAAATATGCCTTCTCTCGCCTTCTTGGTTGGGAACCTGTTTCTGACCGCCTGATGAGTGCATCCTTCAAGATGACAGGCGAAACACTGACGGTCCTCCTATGCTATGCTCCCACTGAGGATGGGGATGCGGCTGCCAAGGACTGTTTTTATGACAGTCTGGATGCAGTTGTGTCCCATGTCCCAAGGCGCCACCGCTTAATAGTACTGGGGGATTTTAATGCCAAGGTTGGCAGTGACCCCCAGTATGGACCAGGCGTCATGGGTAGGCATGGCATGGGAGTGATAAATGATAATGGAAGCCGTCTGATTGGTTTCGCCACACTCCATGGACTCTTAATAGGGGGAACTTTGTTCCCCCACAAGGATATCCATAAATATACTTGGACCTCGCCTGACAGGAGAACAAAAAACCAGATTGACCATCTTCTGGTAAGGGCCAGCAACCGAACTGACCTGCCTGACCCTGAGGGGCAGACATGGATACTGATCACGAACTCCTTGTGGGTTCGTTGAGATTCAGATTTACCCATTTCCAGCAGGGGCCGTCTGCCTCTCGCCCGCTGGACATACGCAGGTTAGAGAGTGCTCAGTGTCGTCATACGTACGAGGCTGAGTTACGCACCAGGTTTGCCCCCTTGCAGGATTCACACGGAGCTGTTCCGATTGAGACAGCTTGGAATAGCTTCCGTGACGCCGTTATGGAATCCGCACGTTCTTCTGTCGGCTATAAGAGCAAAAAGAGGCCAATATGGATGTCCGATGGGTCCTGGAGCCTCATCGAAGATCGCCAGAAGGCTAAGACCCTCAGAGACAGCGAAAAAGACCCTCAAAAACTGGCTGCTTTGGTGTCTGAGTACAGAGAGCTGAGCCGCAAGGTGAAGCACTCTGTACGAACAGATAAGAGAAGACACCTGGACTCTCAGATACGGCGAGCGCAGTCTGCTGCACTCGGAAATGACTCAAGGACACTTTTCGAAATCACCCGGGAGGTCGGGGGCAGGGGTCAAAAAAGACCCGTGACGGCAATACGAGACTCTCGTGGAGCCACTGTCACTGCCCCCGAACTGATTAAAGGGAGATGGAGGGAGTACTTTGAGTCAATATTAAACCGTCCCGAGCCCTCCTCACCTTACAACTTTGAGGAGGAGTTGGCTGGTCTGAATATACCTCAGGCAACTGGGATATGTGAGGACCCGCCGACATACAGTGAGATGGTGCTGGCCGTGATGAGACTTAAGAACAACAAAGCGCCAGGAGACGATGGAATTCACGCAGAGCTCCTCAAACAAGGCATAGACACCCTTGGCCAACCACTATTAGATATATTTAAAATGGCGTGGGAAGAGGAGAGGTGCCCAAAAGATTGGCGGAATGGATCCATCGTCGCAATATTTAAAAAGGGGGACCCCCTTGAATGCGGAAACTACCGTGGAATTACTCTGCTGAGTGTTCCCGGTAAGGTATTATCTCAGATATTACTACACCGCATTCGGGGGCCTGTCATGGCTGTCCTGAGAGAGCAACAATGCGGCTTTGTACCTGGAAGGTCCTGCATGGACCCAATTTTCTGTGCCAGGTGCATCTTTCAGCAGTGCAAGGAGTTTAACTCTCCAGTCGCTTGTTGCTTTATAGATTTTGAAAAGGCCTTCGACAGCCCACATAGACCATCGATATGGAAAATTTTAGCTCTGTACGGTATACCTCCGAAGATAGTTAAAATGGTGCAGACCCTGTACGAAGACTCCGAGTGTAGCGTGAAAACGCCAGGTGGTCCTACTGAAGCTTTTAGGATCACCACGGGAGTCAGACAGGGCTGCGTACTGGCTCCTTTTATATTCATAATTGTCATGGACTTCCTGTTGAGAAAGTCCATGCAAGGAGCAAGAGGTATACCGATAACACAGAGAGATGGTCTAATGGGCGAACTGTGCGATCTGGAGTACGCGGACGACCTAGCGTTGTTCAGTACGACAGTGGAGGAATTACAGCGCAGTGTTTCAAGACTCTGCGACGAAACAGCACACCTCGGCCTTCGAGTCAATGCCAGTAAAACGGAGCTCATGGCAAATAATGCCTGCCCCGATAAACAGCTACCGATAACCATCGATGGTCACCAGGTCTCCCGGGTGGATAAATTTAAGTACCTGGGAGCAACCATTACCACCACTGGTGACCTCGGGGCTGAGCTCCCGATACGTATCGGTATGGCAAGTGGCGCCTTCAACAACATGACCAAGATATGGAAGGCGTCGGCGTTTAGTGTCGAGACGAAATGTAAACTGTTTGATGCGTGTGTGTTGCCCATTCTCCTGTATGGGTGTGAGTCCTGGCACCTGACTCTGGCCCAGGCACAAAAAGTATCTGCATTCGAAACGAAGTGCCTCAGGAGAATTTTGGGTATAAGATGGTACCACCGCATCACGAACGACGCTATACGCCGACGCACCCAGCGTGAGCCCGTCACCTCTACTATTATGTGGAGGAGATGGACTTGGCTGGGACATGTGTTAAGGATGCCGAATGACAGTTGGCCGAGCAGAGCGCTGTTTTTCCTCCCATCAGGGTCCCGGAGACGAGGAAGACCCTCTCATACTGTGTTCCGCTCCTTCGAGGCAGAGCTGAGGAATCTGGACATGGTGTGGGAGGAGGTCATTAACGTTGCGCAGGATCGAGCGCAATGGAGAGCTCTTGTTGCCTCCCTATGCCCCTAAGTGGGGTCTGAAGGGAGTTTGGATTGGATATCCGTCCAATGCTGAACGATTGCCTCAGGCAACTTTGTTTTTTTTGTGTGTTTTAGCGATACAAATCTACTTTTGTATGGCGAGTTTAGATGGACGTCTATCGGGGTTGACTTTTGAAATAGTATTATCCACCTCAGATTGTTGAACGATTCAATAATCGATGATGTGTTTAGAGAAGACAAACAGACAAGTGTTATTCCAACTTTGAGAGTCTATAAGCATAATAGGAGTATATTATACAAGAAACTATCATGGAATTAGGGAAGGCGAAACAGAACATGCTTGTACCATACAAATTTTTATCCTTTGATGATAGTACTATTACTTAGCCTTATTTTTCTTATAGACCTTGTTATGTTGTCAGTTGCCTCGAAACAATATAAAAAAATGACTAAAATAATTAATTATAAGCACTATGCCGGATTTAAAAAAAAAACACATTTCTAGAGTCAAGTGCCATTCTTCTGAATCTAGGAACATAAAAATCAATGCCTGCAATAATAAATTGCTGCTGACATTGGCTTTAACTGTTTCAAGATAAAGAGCTACACCCAAACAGTGAGAATTTCAGCTCCAATATTGCTCGTCTTAAACTCCCAAAGCAAGCAAAGATACAGTACAGGCCCCTAAATATATTATACCAGATTCATATTTTTGATTGTTCAAAAATACATATACCTATTCTACAGTACCAGTCTCCAGCAACTGCAGGTTTTTCTCTAGTATCCCTTTCCTTTTGAGATCCTTATTTGCTTAATTCTTCAAAGTCTTAAGATGCTGATGAATATTTTCAAAAAATCTAGTACTTAGTAATTTATGTATTTTTCTATTAAAGAATCTACCAAATGAACATAATATTTTACATGTACCCACATAATAATATTCTTTGCTGAGAGCAACAGCGACCCAACTCCGAAATCATTGAAAATGAGATATTTACTTATTTACTATCTTTATCTAGTAGAAATGACCAATATGTTTCCATGTTGCCGCTCATGACTAATGCCAGTATATCGCTGGGTGACATTCGTTTGATAGAGGTAGAGCACACGCGTCAGCAGTGCCTTAATAGAAGATAGGTCGTTGTACAAAGTTTCACAATACATTTTATTTCTAGCTTTATAAAAAAAAGTATAATGACCAAAACGGAGTTATGCCTTTATGCAGCCAGTAAAAAAAACTCAATAATATTTGGAGAAATACCTATATTACAAAATTTATTCAACAGGTTGATCTAGGATTTTCTATAATACCATTGCATCTTAAAGCGCAGGATAAAATTGAATAACATCAATAAGAAGAAATGAAATAGGCATTCCTAAAAATCGTTAAAACGCGTTTATTTCAAAAGAAAATATAACTAGGTACCTATATGAAGTTTGTCCACTGTTGTTCTGTTGAGGCAGTATAATAATAATATAACAATACCGTACCTAATATTATAAGTACTAGTATACGTATGTATATTTTGCGAAAGTTTGCAGAGAGGTAGCACAATATCGACTTTCAACTTGCTAAAACTTAAAGCCAATAAAGTTTCCAATTTCACAGTTTGAATAAACATCAAATAGCTATGAATGAATAATTTTATATTAGATTTCTGAGCAAACAACGAACGGAACAACTTGGTCAGCAGAGTTTAAATACCACCACGGCTTACTCGGCAGTATTGTGTATCTGGTATAAGTTTCATAGATAAATAGACACAGTTTATATGTCACATTACTCGGGATTTAATATTTTACAGGTAATTTAATAAAATACCTAATAAAAATTCCCCAACAATACCTCGAACGAACCACCATTATATTCAAGAATATGGAATTTGTTTAGTCTATACAGCTATTCTCAAACTTTTCATAGAATACAACAATGTCCACAGATTACAAACAAAAACTTGATCAATAAGGGAAATCGAACATAGAGGGACTTGAATAAGGGACAAGAGAGTTGGTGACATACATACAACCATGTGCGTGACAACCATTTTATTGAACCTAATTTAGGCCCATAAAGCGTACTTACATCTGTAGAGAACTGGAACACTGGTATATATGAGAAGAGAAGAGTATTGAAAAGTGAAAGAGTGTAAAATCTAGTTTAAAGAATGTGTTTTCTACAAAAATTTATCAACGTATTAAATCTGTTTGCGTTTTTTTTTTCAAACAATTATTGTTGAAGTAAAGTGCTATGCCCGACGATAACTTTAATGTTCCCTTTATTGGTTTGCAATAAGCTTTTTTCTGAATAATTTCAGTAAATCATATTCAGTACCTACATCCGTACCTCAGTAATGGTAATACAATGTCTAGCAACAAAGCAATAATTAACATTTCTTTATATATAAATGAATCTGTGTTCTATCAAAGTTAAACACAAATACACTCTTTGACTCTCTCATAGTAAGCTACTCAAAACTTTAACAGTCTATATTTAAATTCTCCAGTGTAATGCTACATAAAAAACTGAATGTAACGCCATCTAACCAAAACTCGTGAAAGTAACATTATTTATGTTACGAAAGAAATACATTTTCCCTATTTTTTTTTCAGTTTCGACTACTTACCATCCTCAAACAAACTTTATATAGAATAAACTGCGTAAGTTAATTTTCTTGCATTTATAAGACAGATTGTTAGTTGAAGACATAGGACAGACAAAAAGTTTCTGTAATGAGTCCAGTATACGGGCACAGGGGCTATGAGGGCAGTTAGACATGAAATTTATTTTCCTAATCTGAACGACTACCCAGAAGATGGGAGTCCACGACACAAGAAGCTAATACAACAGGAACATAACAGGTCAACTGAGAGAGAAAGAAGAACAATAATCCCTTTCCCTTTCAGCCTTCTTCTTGTGTCCAGAATTGAACAAAGGCCTCCCTCTTGGACTTCCATAGATCTCTGTCGGACGCAACTCTCTTGCAGTGCAGGCCCGCCACTCTTTTAACATCGTCGGACCATCTCGTCTGGTGCCTACCCATGATTCTGCATCCAGTTCTAGGCCTCCAGTCCAACACTTTCTTCGTCCACCTGCCATCAGACATACGCGCCACATGACCTGCCCAGTGCCCAGTTCGACTTCTGCTCTGCGATTATTGGGGTCACATCTGTTAACTTGGTCTTTTCCCTTATCTAAACATTCGTTTTTCGATGATACTTTTACTCAATTCAAACAAACCAATGACTGTCGTCTTAGTTAATAGTAGTTTGTATAAAAATGTTGAGAGACATTGCAGTGTTAACGTTAGATCAAGTCGACTGATTACGATGGTGTCGGTCTCACAAAAACTAGTTTTCGGATTCACTCGACACTCATTACGGCAATAGATATGCATCTTGGAATCTCACATTAGTCTGCTTTAACTCTCCGATGCCCACCTTTCTGGATAGGTACTGGCTACCTTCGAACCTACACTCGTATTTAGGCACATACTATTACATAGTTCCCAAGTAGCTTTAACTAAATCGAGCTATGTACCGAAAAACACATCGAAATAATACCTACCTTTTTTTTAATGCGTACTACCTTATTCGCATATTAACTTTTATTATTATGTTTATTGCTACAAATTTGGGATTGTATAGATGTATTATGAAGAAATTAAGAGAATCGAATAACCATTTGTTTTCAATCGATTGAACTTTATATGCTCATCGGTTTGTTTAAGACGATCCTGATTTGAGGCAGTTTTGTACTTGTCGTTTTTAGCTTGTATGAATAACTGCGTTGTTTTGGAAAAGTTCATCTTTGCAATAGTATGACACGATAATGACTGGTATTCTCAAATTCACGTTCCAACTCAACGTAAGAAGCTCTTGCTTAGAACTTAATCGGTTGCCAGTAGTTACGTAACTAATGTATTGGATATAATATTTTCAGTATACAGAAATGTTAAAAGTCTCAATAAAAATTGGATACGACGCAACTCAATCGTCTGTTTTTCATTTCAGAATAATAGTCATTTTGTTAACTTTACTACATTACTTTTGTTAACTTTACTACATTACTTTTGTTAACTTTACTACATTACTTTTACCCAATGTCATATTATAACGACCGATGTATCTGTTTTAAGCCACATATTTTCCATCCGAATTCTGTCTCTATCTCACCAACTATTAAACCACTTGTTACAGTTTGTGTGAAACCATAATTTGATTTCAAAATTAAATTAAGGTAGGTAGGTATTAAAATTCCGCGTTTTATTTTTTAAAACATTCGCATCAATGTTAAGAAATGAGAAAAAAGCATGCATTAACAAATCTGCGTGCCAATATTTTTAATGTCAAAAGTTGTCAGGTAAATAAAAATCGTGTTTCTTTATAATTTTTTACAGACAGCGTTGTTATATCGAAATACATACTAACTTTTATGTTATGTTTTATATTATTTGCTATCAATTTTTAGATGTTTTTATTTATTAGTTACATATTCTGATATCCGGAGCGGAGATGAATCCAATAAACCAAGCATGATAAAAATCTGTTCAGCCGACCTCGAGTTATAAGCACTAATCCGACTTTTATACATTTAGATAGTCTACCACCAAGTCTAAAAAACACTGTAAACCGTCTTAAGTGTATGACTTTTATAGCTATTTTTACTATATTTCAATAAAATCAGTTTCATGAGAAAGACCGGATGATTTTGAAAAAAAAAACATCATAAAATTCCATCAAATAGTCCATAATTTATACAATTTAGTTTTCCATCAAATAAAGTTAAGTGATCTTGACTCTCAAGGGTAAGTTATTAATTATTTTTAGTTTTATTGTTACATGTTTTTATAAGTTGACTAAAGAAACTTGACTAAAGAAATAAATAAAAAAAACCCACATGCGAATGAATTCACATCGAATTAGCGTCCTTTCAATTGAGTTGAGTGACTTTTGTGGACGGCATAAGGTGTTCCCAATCATAAAAATATCAAAAATAATCACACGGTTCGGTTGATATTGGCCAGTTATATAAAAAATGTCTGATTTATAAAAGCAAATAGCTGTGCGTGTGTATCGTTATGATTCGAGCTCTGCCAGACCGATTCAAATAATTTTGATTTCTAAATAGTTGTATGAGCTCAGATTATTTTTAAACGGTGAGAAAAATAGAAAAAAACTTTATTTTGATCGCTATAGAAATTTTTAATAACATAACATTCTCCCTTTTAAGGCCCCTCGCACACCGCAAGCCAGCCCGGAGGAGACCAATCCACAGAAAACCCGATCCGCGCAAAGCCGGCCCCTAGCCCGATTACCAAAAAACCAGCCACACACAAATCAAGCCCGCCGCGGATCCCCCACTTAGTAAATGGTTGGTGGAGACTATTCTACTCAATGTTGTGGATTCGATCAGCGAATTCGACCATCTTCTTCGATCATGACACAAACATTTTCTTAGTGAGCTTATTCATTTAAAAAATAATGATAGGTAAGCGTATATCATCATATCAATAAGGTCTTTTTTTTACTACGGTGTCTCCCGAAAAAGATGCGTTAGAGAGATAGAGAGAGAGAGCCGACTTCAATCCTTTGAATCACCTTTTTCTTAATTAATTATCTCCACATCTTCAATGCGCCATCCTTTTTCATATCCACACTTTCTTTTCGTACCTACATCATTGAGGAAAACGGATTGCAAAATATTTTTAGCCATTAGTGTAAAAGTGTGTTTTAAATTGATTATAACGTTAATAATTATAGCATTAGAATAGAAACGATAAATCGGTAGAAAAATGAGAAATAGAAAGCAAGCTGTATTTACAGGCAAGTCAATAAATAAATGCGTGGCCTGGTGCGCGTGTAAAACTCGGTTCATCTCCCATTCAATATATATATTTTTTGTCACACGCAGTTCTACTTTACGAAGCCGCAATCTAGTCAATAGATGAATCTAATGCTTATGTATCATTTTTCTTATTTTTATTTGAGTGGATAAAAAGTGTGTAGGTAACTGTCTACCTATCGTAATAATTTCCAATTTTCAATCTCAGATCGAATGTTTCAATATCTACGAATCCTTTTAGCAATAAAATTCTAAATGTCCTCAGAGACTATTTTGAAAATAAAAAACAATACACGAGTGAGGCTATACTTATACCTAATACAAAGTAAAATATTGAGTAGCGCGTAACACGTGTAAGGTCTGTTTTCTTAGTAAAAATAAATATTTTTCTCAACGTTTTAGAGTATTTGATAATATTATTTCGACTACATTTTATATTGTTGACAAATTATTATTTTAATATTTTTTCCAACCTAATAAATGAATTTTTTGTCATAGTCTCATAAAAGTAATTATTAAGAGAAGGCATTATTTATTACCTTGTGAATGTCCCCAGCAAACATCCGTCCGTTCAATTATGACCTACGGTATAGAAACAGTACACAATCACAGCTGACACTGAACCAAGAACCTCCTTGGTACGATTGAGATGAAGATTCTGAGAAATATCTCCGGAAACACCCTTCACGGAAGAGTTAGAAACACGGAGATCCGAAGGATCTGCAATGTCGAGGACATTATAAGGTCAGGAAGACAAAGCAGATGGTTTTGGAATAACAAGTTTGTTTCGAACAACAAGTGTTTCTTACGTACCTAGACATTTGACATTACTTAGATGTGAATTTTACATGTTTTGTTTTTATATTTTAATGGCCTATGGCCGTGTATGATTATAAATAAAATCAAAATAAATAAAATAAAACAACGTTTGAAGAATGGAAGATACAAAAGTCGTTATAATCGCAAGAGACAATAATATACCACATAGGAAGCAGACCTCCAGGATGACCACCTAAACGCTGGAGGGAGAGTTGGCAGTCAGCTTCCCAAGAGGACAACGTAACAGGAACAACAGGCCAGCAGGCTTAATCAGTGGTAATTCGCTCAAGAGATATCAAGAGCCATCTGTAAAATTTAGTATCTACACACAAAATAACGGTAAAAATTGAGTCTTGAATATTTCGCCAATCATTTTTATACCCCTTACTAGGAGTAAACTATAATTATGTGCGTGAAACCTACGGAAAATTTTGTCTATCAAATTTAGTCTAACGTCATAGTATTCTTCTCATGAGGCACGAACAGCTTTAAATTTATGGAGTTCGCTGACAACAATGTTTCACTTCTTCTTCAGCGCCTGTCTCGAATTCCATGTTCATGGTCGTTTACTATCTCCAAATATTCTGAAGAGGCTCATCCTCTCTTATTATATACCACCCTACTTCTTGGCTTCATCTTTCGGTACAGTCAGAATTCAAACGTCCCAATTTTGTTTATGGTTGAAAATTTGGGAACAAAATTTCTGCACTGACAAATTATTATTATATATTATGTAAGTTCTCACTATTCCCCATCTTATGCACATCAAGGTCAAGATTCTCAGCATTTCGTAGAAGTTTGAGCTCACCATCTAATGACTGGGAGTGTCTCGCTAAAACGCGAACTGCAAAGAAACTTACACAAAAAATTTACACAAAATCATACTGAGTCATCAAGCTAGTTCACATTATTAATTATTGCTATTCCTTGGATTTTCTCCTACAAATCTACTAGACACACTTCCATCGTAGATACAAGCTTCATCTTGATTCTCTATTTCAGCTCTTTTTTTTTGCTGTTCTAAGAAGAATATTGCATGCCTTGCCTTCTTCGGACAAAATGAACCCCAAATTATATGCGGAAGCCAATTTGGAAGTTTGTCACATCACATGGGGAAGAGAAGAGGTAGACGTGTATGTCTTTTAATTCGGCAGCTTATACGTAGGTACCTACACCCATTGTTGAGCCGCTTAGATACGTGGGCCGAACTATAAACAACTCACCTCCGCCCAATAAAACTGTCCCATTCCGTTTTCTATTGTTTCCGTATCACTTACTTACTTTATGTCCAATTGTGAGACCTGAGTTTGTATATTTGGAACAATTATCCGCCATTCGGGTACTTAATCGTCCATAGTTTAACCACGATATCAAGATACTAAACATTGGCTAAAATATCAAGTGTAGAACTCGAATTTTAAACATGAGAACTATTTAAACAACACGGTTATTTTTCTCTTTTTTTATTTGTCTTATCAAAATGTAGGTAGGTACTATATTTTTTTCTTCCGTACTCACATTTTCTTCTTACCACTCTCAGTTGTGACGAGTAAACTATATTAAAATACGGCAATCTACTTTTTCTTTATATAGTCGCTCACAATTTGACCTAAAAGGATCGAAGCCATTGGTTCACATCATCTGTCAGTGGGTGCAAATTTTTCAGTCCTTATTCGAATGTGTATATAGGGCACCCGTCAATAATTAACTGATAATTAATTTATTTAAAGTATTTTTATCAACTTTGTGGTACTTTTCCATAATGATAATAAAAAACACAACTTTGCAAAGTATCACTTTTATTTTTTATAAAAACCAAAATATTTTCAACCACAATGTGGCCATCTTCAGTGGTGATTTAAATTAAACTGATGTATTGTGTCGCGTCACTAGTGTGTTGTTGTGGGTGTGTCTGTATGGTGGGGGTGGGGAGGTGAAGTGTTGGTTGTGTGTGTGAGGGGGTGAGAAGGTATGATTGTGTGCGTGTCCTGTACGAATAATTTGAGTATAGGTGACAGATTTGGAATTTGATTGTTAATTACGTGTTCTTTGTGTCTATGTATTTCTAATGTTTCTAGTAGGTTCATTTTATGGTTTTTGTGATTGTATATGTGTAAGTACTGTGTGTTTTCTCTGTCAATGTTGTGTCCTGTCTCTCTACAGTGATCCGCCATTTCTGAATTGATTGTGAAATTTTTTATAGCTTTGTGATGTTCATTAATTCTTGTTTCGAATTGTCGTCCTGTTTGTCCAATGTAACATATGTCGCAGTTCTTACAGTTTATCTTGTATATGCCTGATTTTTTGTTTATGTCTGTTTTTCGTTTATAGTTGCATAGTCGTTTTTTTAAAGAGTTATTCGTGTAGAATGCTGGTCTAAAGTGTTGGTTTTTGTGTTTTGATGTAATTTCGTCACTTATGTTGTCTATGTATAGTATTCTTCTCCATTTGTCGTCGTTGTTGTGTAAGTGTATCTTGGGGTAAATGTAATCGTGTATTAGTTTGTTCTTATGTTTTTTGTTTAGTAGTCGTATAATTATGTTTGGGTGGTATCCGTTGTTATTAGCTATATTTATGATAGTGTTGATTTCTGTCTGGTAGTTTTCTTTTGTGAGTGGCATTGTCAATAATCTGTGTATCATGGAATTAAAACCTGCCATTTTTTGTGAGTATGGGTGATGTGAATTTGAATGAATTATTGTATCTGTATATGTTGGTTTTCGGTAGATTTTGAATGTAAATTGGTTCTCGATTATTGATATGTTAATGTCCATGTAGTTGAGTGAGCTGTTATCTTCTTTTTCAAAATATATTTTATATATTCAAAATATATTTTAATAAAACGTGTTTAAAGTGCGAAGTGTGGCCCAAATATACGGCAATAGTGTGTAACAATAAATCTCGTTCTGCCCAGGAAGCAATCATTAGTGCAAAAAAGAAATGGTTGGTTAGTGAAATGAAAAGTGCATATACAAAACTCAACGCAATACATACATACATAGCATACCTGCATAAATTACTATCGCAAAATCTACACTATGTAGAATGGTACACAATAGACAACAAAGTTAGAGATATTGCTAGTAGAAAGGGCTTCATCAGCAAAACCAATTTAGATAAGAAACTCAACAATCTGATCGACGAAAAATACCAACAAGAACTCATAAAAACTTTCAATACACCATATCAGGATGTCACACTCAAGGAAAAAACACAATACATTATGAAAAACTTGCACAAATTGAGACACGCGCTAAGGAAGCATCCCACACATCATAATAAGCAAACATATATACATAACACCAACAAAACATTCTACACGAGAGTGGTTAACCTTACACAAGAGACATTGCACTCATCACATCTGAAGCTGCTAGAAAAAGGGTTAAAATATAACATCGGAACACCACCTACAAAAGAAAACCTTGAACACTTGGCTATTGACACGGAGTTGGCAATCAACAAGGAAGACCCAGAAATTTTATACAAATGTACAAATCAGTTCAAAAAATACATACAAAAACACAAAAATACCAAAACATCAGATGAAGAAAAAATAGTACGACAAATTAAACAATTCACCACTCAGAAAGACATTATTATTACACGCGCAGACAAAGGAAACTCAACAGTTCTCATTGATAAGACACAATACAACGGCAAGATTTACGATATCATAACAGACACCTCTAAATTCCAAGAACTACAAAAAGACCCCACGAGAAAGTACCAAGAAAACACTAGAAACATTATAAAAAAATCCAACATAATACAACAACACCAGAAAAGGAATTTAATTACAATGAACCCAACACCACCACAGCTATACGCCCTCATCAAACTTCACAAAGAGAACAATCCAGCGAGACCAGTTACATCATGCATTGATTCACCAACACACAAATTAAGTCAATTTATAAATATTTTTTTCAATAACATCACTAACTTTACACCACGATACACAATAAAAAACTCAACAGAATTCGCACAAAAACTACACAACACAACACCGCCTAAAAAATGTATCCTTGTCTCTTTCGATGTGAAGAGTTTATTCACCAACATACCGACGGAAACGACACTAAAATTGACTGAACAAATACTTGACAAACTAGACATAGACAACAACATTAAAGACCAAACAATAGAAATCATCACAACATGTATAAGACAGAATTATTTCGAATTTGACAATAAACTATACACACAGACGAACGGCCTTCCAATGGGAAGCAGTTTATCCCCATTATTAGCAGACATTTATATGGACGATTTTGAGACGAAACTTTTTGCATCTAAACATGTACTGTTGAAACATATGACCAATTACAATAGGTACGTTGATGATATTTTCTGTACATGGGAAGGGACACACAGACAATTAGATCAGTTTTTGACATACCTCAATTCCATAGACAAACACATACAATTCACAATGGAAAAAGAAGATAACAGCTCACTCAACTACATGGACATTAACATATCAATAATCGAGAACCAATTTACATTCAAAATCTACCGAAAACCAACATATACAGATACAATAATTCATTCAAATTCACATCACCCATACTCACAAAAAATGGCAGGTTTTAATTCCATGATACACAGATTATTGACAATGCCACTCACAAAAGAAAACTACCAGACAGAAATCAACACTATCATAAATATAGCTAATAACAACGGATACCACCCAAACATAATTATACGACTACTAAACAAAAAACATAAGAACAAACTAATACACGATTACATTTACCCCAAGATACACTTACACAACAACGACGACAAATGGAGAAGAATACTATACATAGACAACATAAGTGACGAAATTACATCAAAACACAAAAACCAACACTTTAGACCAGCATTCTACACGAATAACTCTTTAAAAAAACGACTATGCAACTATAAACGAAAAACAGACATAAACAAAAAATCAGGCATATACAAGATAAACTGTAAGAACTGCGACATATGTTACATTGGACAAACAGGACGACAATTCGAAACAAGAATTAATGAACATCACAAAGCTATAAAAAATTTCACAATCAATTCAGAAATGGCGGATCACTGTAGAGAGACAGGACACAACATTGACAGAGAAAACACACAGTACTTACACATATACAATCACAAAAACCATAAAATGAACCTACTAGAAACATTAGAAATACATAGACACAAAGAACACGTAATTAACAATCAAATTCCAAATCTGTCACCTATACTCAAATTATTCGTACAGGACACGCACACAATCATACCTTCTCACCCCCTCACACACACAACCAACACTTCACCTCCCCACCCCCACCATACAGACACACCCACAACAACACACTAGTGACGCGACACAATACATCAGTTTAATTTAAATCACCACTGAAGATGGCCACATTGTGGTTGAAAATATTTTGGTTTTTATAAAAAATAAAAGTGATACTTTGCAAAGTTGTGTTTTTTATTATCATAACTGATAATTATTTAAAAATAGAACAGAAATTTTCGTTCTATCAGAAAAATAATTCATTTTCACTTAGAGAAAGTCATTTGAAAATAGAATAAAAATGTTCATTCCATTAATTTGAATTAACCGTTTGTTTAACGGGTCACATACGAGCGCGGGGCTATACTTATTAATATTCTAAGGCATTTACTTAGTTAGCATATTATCATTGTTCATAGTTGACTACGTATTAAGCAGACCGTAGATATAATATAGGTACTTGTAAGGTAATATGTGAGGTAGGTATAGTGTACAAAGGTGGAGTGTCAGGTCGGTAGTTGGTGCGTCTCACAAATCAACCATGTAGGTACGTGGTATAAACGATACCCAGTGGCGACTGCAGGGTAGGCACCGCTGTGATAATGAGGATGATACGGCGACGCCACTGGTGGGCGTGGATTGCTGACCACCACTTCGCTAACAACTTGTCAACATTAACAAACTGTCGCCATCTTCACTGCAATCGGTGAAACAGGGCTTTTCAAAGTTTCCCACTACTATTATTTTTTTTTTTCAAATTTTAAGATCGAGCTTGTTATTATTCTCGTACTCATCTACGCACCATAGCTCAACAAAATGTCCCATCAGGTACCATAATTACCGATTGATTGAGCGATTGTACAGTAGAAATTGGTACGAGTTGCTATTCTCTCCCACTCTTTCTTGAGTAGATGGAACCCCTCGAGATCTAGTCCTTCCGGCGGTGACTCCTTGCACCAGGTATGGGTGGAGCCGGTTTCCTAACGGTTTGCAGACGCAGCTCACGTTTAATCTTGGCTTCGGTTTTGAAATGAGAAAATAGCAGAACGGAGGGTAATGCTTCTACTGACAATTGAAAGCCGTAGCTAGAGTTGATCCCGTGAATTCCCCAATATTCAAATTGTCAAAATATGTGACATCAGTAGACGCGCTTTTGGGTCACCGATGAATCATTGTTGCGCTGTGTTGTGTTGCATGTATGCAGAATTCCAGCCGAGAAAAACCATTGTTTATTTGAAAACTCTGTTTAACTGTCCGTTCGTTCGAAGCAGAGGTAGGTAGCTATACAATTTGAGAATTTTCTTGGAGGAGGTATGACTTTGCGCCAGATCGAACGTAGTGAAAGCTCTTGCTGCATCCTTTTGTCCCTGAGTGCGTCACAAAGGGAAAATTCAAAGTTATTTTTTACATATTCTAATAAAGTGTAGCTAATGCCATATGAGACATAGCCGTGTATTCCTATCACGGGAGACCAAAATAATATTATTTCTCCGTCTGACCATAAGCACGTTTGGTGGCTTGATTACCTACATGTTTTTAAAAATACCATTTGTTAAAGTTTGAGAAACAGCGTTAACAATATACGTATGTTCTGTATTGTGTCATCAATATACGTAATAAATTGTCTTCAAGCACCTTGGTACATCCGTCTACGATTTATTTGTACCTGTTGGCTTGGCACTGCCTACTGTTCGAGCTGTGCCTATACTTAAGCTTCCAGGTGTACCATCACGCATAGACAATACACACATACTTACTTACGCAGTTATTATTATCATACTGTCTGTCTGTCACACTTGAGAAATTTCGTTTTATAACGACCGCTCAACCAATGGCAAACTTTATATTATTTAAATTTACTTAAATATTGTTTGTTTTTATAGTTTTACTTTTAAACCAACATATATACACACATGAACATTGTTAATTGTGTACAAAATGGTGGCTTTGTTGTTTAATTTCACCACTGGCAGCAAAGCCTGTCGAACGACATGCATGATAAACAATATATATATATATATATATATGTCTTTACAATTTGACATTTCTTTCCGTGTTTGTATGTAGAAACCTCTGATCAAGTATCATATAGGTTTTTCGTCGGTATAATATTTCCCACAGACCTAGGTAAACTAATGATTTTCATTTGTTGTCGTAGCGACGAATATCGACTTAAAAACGTTAGTATAAAATATATGAGAAATAATGACGAACTCAACTAATTATATTAATATTAATGGGATTTTGACAAGTGCAAAAAGAAATAGGTACTTAGATCTGCCGACCACTGTCAAGAGACGTAAGGTTGCATAATTTGGCTAAACATTCCTTGGTTAAAAATACTCATTCCTAACAAACGTTATCACTACAACTTACACAATATTATTATTAAGGGAAAATTAAGGGTATTGGACGGAAGAGAGTCTCTTGGTTCAAAAATCTTCCAAACCAGTACTGTGGTTTGGGATACCGGATCCGGCATCACTAACAAGATCGTGAACAATTTGGAATGATAGTCGCCAGTTTCCTTATAAAGAAACACATGAAGAAAAAGACATAGGAAAGAAAGGACTTAAATGGCATAGCATCATTACTTTTATCCACTCGTGGGTAAACAACTGATGAATGAATCTGGGCTCAATATAAGGCAAAGCTTGAGTAAAGAAATAGGAAGATAATCGGCACCGGAGATCGGACCCACAACCTTTCGTCAAAATTCGAAATTGAATCGTTCGGCTACCAACCCGACTCTTTTGGAATGCTGTTTTTGAACTGTTTGTTCTTCAAAAACTCGTTTTCCAGTCATAAATGTACGCTGCAAAAAAAGATAAAAAAAACGAACCTTGTTGTTGTATCCCTATGCCCCTAAGTGGAGACACAAAGGGAGTATAGAGAGAGAATGCAATTTTTGCGTCCGACTCATTAACAAGGGGATTCTGGGTTCGTCCAGTTTTTTACTTGAAATTTCTATTTTCTCTTAATATACCTACTCAGAAATCATTTTTAAATTAGTCATAGGCGACCCGCAACGACTAGAAGTTTGGCAATAGGTAAACAGGTGAGTATCTACATCGTATTATCTAAGTGTAGAGGTAAGTTGAGGTAAGCTGGCTCTAGGAATTATCTTGTCTACTTAATGTTATTAATGTTTCATTGTTAACTGACCGACAATGGTATTACCATTTTATAGGTAAATATTCCTCTATTAGCCACCAACTTAGCTATCAGGTCTACCCATCGTAACATCTTCCTATCCTACCAAACTATGTAAGTATTGTTAATCTCTTCAGAAACACCCACTACGTATTCATTACACCAGGTAGCGGAGGGCTTGTTCTATGATCACTGCTATTTTTTCACAAGGCACAATTGTGTTACTTTACAAAATAAAACATTGATAGGTACCTTAATGCAGTCAAATCAATAAAAATACTACTTTGACAGTGTGAAAGTATTTCCGAAATTCTGGATTGGACAAAGAGGCAGGCAGGCCTAAATCAACTATCAAACGAGCATTCTCTGCGAACTGAAAGAAGTAGTTAAAGTTGGGATGAAACTTTGAAATCGGTGCAAGACTTGCTTGATGTTTCATGTAATGCTATCCTTCTACTTGCCCAGTCTATGCCACTGTCTATGCCTATAGCAGTTGTGGTTTAGACGTGTACAAGTCTCTCATGAAACACCTCACCTGCATATCTTTGCAGACGAAGAGGTGTACGTCACTTTGGATTTGCCACAGCTGCAGGAGACATATTATTATTTTCCCCACGTACCTACGCATCCTCGCACTGTACCTACCTACACGACATGCAATTTACCTATTCAGTGTCTACCAAATATTTCCGATAAATCTGTAATAGATAAGTGTTGATATTGAATGTTAAAAAAAACACACATGGAATTTTTATTTAAAATTTTAATCGAAATAGAAAACATCACCAAGATTTTTTTTCGATTTTCACTCAGCCAGCCGTTCAATGAAATAATTTGAATATTATCTACCTAAAACATCATTTATCTTGCATGAAGACGAAAAACAAGAAGAGTAGTTGTCAGCGAAAAAGCTAAACCTTCTACTTACCATAGAACGTTTCACATTTAAATTGTTACTGTGATTGTTAGTTCAAAACGGCATTAAAACTATCAATGCTGCATAGGAAATAAACAGTGTGACTAGGTTAAAGTGGGTGAGACCGTCTTCATGGAATTATTGTCTGATCAATAATATATCTAAGTAGGTAGGTATGTACCTACTGGTACATCTACAATATTTCACCATGTGAAATCACTATAGAAATAAATTTAATAGAATAATTATTTAGCAATATGGTGAGACACACATATTTTTTTTACTTTCTTAGCAGTCAAATTGATCGATTGCTGGCTATTACCAATAAGCTTCATTTTTATTAAGTTTCTCAGCAAGAATATTATGCGATGTAGAAGAAACTCAAGTTTCATTGTCATCCAAACTTAATAAATGAAAATGAAATGAAATAATGAAAAAAATGTTAAAATAAGTAAATTCATTTAAGAACACATGTATTGTAATATACTTAATTTCCAAATGTTAGCTGACAGTGTAGAGAGAATTTTCTTTTTTTATTGTCTACAAAAAAAGTCACACGAAAATAAATATTGTTTTTATTACAAGCAACCTGTCTGCGGGTCACAATAAAAAGTCTAACAAACGATCAAAAGTGTCCAATTAAAGCTTCTGTGTGTCCGAAATAATGTAATAAATTGTCCTCCACACATTCTTCACTGGGACCTACCTTCCATTGCTCTTAAGCCACTGATTTTTCCTCCACCTAAAAAGATTTCACACTAAATAAATTTAATCCACTTACCTAAATGGAAATCCTTACATCCCTTAACACTCCACTAGTGAGTGTAGAGAGTGACAACGATCGAGTTGTCAGCAACGACTATCATTAGAGGCCAGAAATATCCTTGAAAAAGTGTAATGAATAATTTGTAGTTGGCAGACCCAGGTTGAGCCCGCTCAATTGCATTGAAAATGATCTACAATTTCTAGAAGTGATAAACTAACTTTCATCAGATGGGATACAATGACGACGACTTCTAAAATAAAAATTCCCATACATCAAAGTTTACCTCCATAAAAATAAATCATCAACTTTTGTTGCGCAAAACATCCCTCATTAATTGTCTTATTTTTGTATCTCGTTGTGCACTGCATTGTTAGGTAAGACACTTCTCCATGTTTTACTCGTTCAAACATAGAACTCTTTTTTTTTAATATTGTTTACTTCAAATAGTTCAAAATATGAATTTGTGCTTATTTATGTAGGTATGTGCCTTTAAATTTTTTTTAATGAATCTGGGCTCACTCTTTATGACTCTTTCACAGTAAAGCTTAAAGCTTGTATCGTGAAAGAGGAAGATGGACGGCACCTGGGATCGAACCCGTGACCTCCGCATGAAACAGTACGAAAGCCGGCGCGTCATAACCGCTAGTCTACCAACCACGTCTAGTATAAAAAGACACAATGAACATCGAACAGAGGGACAATAATGTAGACCCAGCATTGTACTTTGTCATTCGATTCGAATAACCGTTGTTTTTCCAATGCCTAGCCATCTTCCTATCTAAAAGCAACGTAATATTAAATTCTATTACAAAATAAGACAATATTATGTGCGTTTTGAAAAAATAAACATACAATGCGACATTATTTTATTAGATTCAGAGATTTGTCGTGCTTTTATTTTTGATTTTATTACACGAATAAAATAATAATTTGTTTTTTATATTTTTTGTGTACCATTTGTTTTTTTTATTATGGTAAATATTACAAAAATAGATACATTTTCATATTTTCAATTAAAATTATGATAATCTTCCGGCGGAAAAGTATATAAACTGTTTTTTATACTTACTTTTGAAACCAGGGGCCCTAGACAATTTAAAATTGGCGTTCGACTTCAAAGTCGTGAGTTTGAAATTAAAACTAAAGGATTCATTATGCGAGAAAAATAACGTTTAAGAGCGAGTTAGCATTTTAGTCACATAAATCACCTTCAAACGTCCAATGTGTCTTAAAACGTATTGACGTATTTCCCATTCGAACGAGAAATGACAGATTATCTTTTTTCATTATTTCTCCAAACGTGGGAACACGCTACGAAGAATGGCTGTTCTTTAAACTAAATAGCTTTTTTTCCTAATAGAGTCGCGGTACCTGCTTATAGTGATAGTAATTATTTTCTAATGAATACATTATTACTTTTTTGGGTTCGTGAATTGGACCCATCCATGGGAAACGAACGGATAATATATCGTCTGATGAGAACAGATCTTAAAGTAGGTGTATCTATCTGCATATTCTTTGAATATTCTCATCGGCAGTCATGTATGAAGTCGATAAGGGATCTTTGTTAATCAATTCCTATAAGATTGTATTTTAAATGACAATACACTATAAAAGAAAATTAGAGACAATGAAAAGATTGAAGAATATTAGGCATAGATATATTTTCTAATCTAACTGATATTTCTAGGATATGGGCATGAGCAATCCATTTAAGATGGGTTAGCCAGCAAAAAGTGCTAAAATATTCCAGACCTTTTCCATATCAAGGACGCCTATTTTTTATAACTTTAGGAATATTTATCGTTTATATTTACTTGAATTAGTTTCTTTATATCTGGTCAGATTTCTCTGATTAGTTCTGTACCAATAAAATTGTTTCTTTTTCTATTCTTCCTTACCCGAAATCATAATTTGTTATTACAAATAATCTATAGGAACTCTAAGCGTGCATGGTCCTCCTCAGAAATTTTTCCCCTTGTCACCCCTTCAAAAGTTTATTTCTTATCGCGGCTCCTATCCACTTTGCACGTCTTTCAAACAGGAGTAGGCGCCTTTTTTCTTCGATTCTAATATTATCTTAAGCATTAGGCATCTTAAATTTCTCAGAAACGGAAATTTTAATCGCTAGGATGTATTTTAATTTTTTGATTTTAATTCTTATTTATACTTTTATACCTCAAGCGATTCTATTCAAATTCAACATTTAAAAAGTTAATCCAAAAAGATTTAGTTAATTCAACAGGATAACTGGTAGAGTATAAGTAGGAAGCTTCATACTTACAAATGCGGTCGAATGGCCCGCACCCGTTGCTCACGCAGTATAGGCAGGGCTCTGTGTGTGGGTATAAGGAACACCCCGAGTATAAACAACGACAGTAAATTTCCCAGAATTGCCATAAACTTTACCTTAATACCCCTCAAGCTCATACGAGAGATTGTTGGGTAGAGTCATGTGGGATATGTAAAGAAATAAAAATCTCCACTCACCAAGCGTAAATCTGTGGACTAAAAGATTTTATTTCTTTGATCTCCCTTCCTTCCTTATTTTTTATTCCCACTCTCGCATTTTATTTTATATCTATTGGCCAATCAAATTAAATTTATAAACTTCGGACATTTTTCATTTATTTTTTATTGATTTTCCGATAAAATTTCTTTTCGTTTCCTTTGTGTTAGAAGTAAGAAGGTACCTGATAGAAAACTAAATTTCGAATTACAAAAATTTGTAAAGGTCATCTATGTTTACCATAACTCAGAAGACGTTGTTTGTACCTACTAACCTAACTATAGACAAAAGCTATGCGGGAGACATCTGTTATTGGAGCACGAGAGTTAGTAAAGGAGTGATGTGAAAATGAGTTGGCCTACAAACTATACAGGACATATACACTATACAGGCTTTACAATAAGCTTTAGTAACGGCGTTTAGAAAAACCTTCTGGATGATCATTCATGAAAAAAGAAGGAAACAGCAAGAAATCTAACTAATCTGAAAAATATAGTACGTTTTGAAGGACTAAGTGGAGATGATTAAGACAGGAGTAAAAAAACTTTGCATTTCTAAGTCAGTAAAAACAATTAAATGTGAAATGTATTACGAAGCAATAATAATATTAGCTATTTATTTATTTTGACAAAACACATTACAGAGGATAACAATATGTAGGTACATTTAAAGTAGAAAGAATATAAATTTATGGCCTTATACTAAGTTGACCTCCATCGAGATGTGTCACATGTTACATGTGTGTGAGTGCATAGTTGGCTGGAAGAGATCCTTCGGGATAAGTCCGCCCTTTCATTCTTTTAAATCGTTGTATCAAAAATGTATTTTAATTTCGAAATAAAGCTTTATAAATTCAATATACTACAGAATACTGAGAGATTTTGAAATCAATCGATTCTCCACTTATCTTTGGTGATTTATTCGTTGAAATGAACCATCATGGTAGGATTTTCTGGAAATCCCTTCCGAATTTTTATTGCTTGAGGAGCTATTGGCACCTTAACACTTGATCATATATGCGTTCACTCATTTTTTGTGTAATAACTGACATTCTTCTTAGTGGTAACCTTACATTAAAGATAGGGTAATGTGTTGAAATTAAACTGGTTAGGATATCTCACCATATTATTAAAAAAAAAGTTCACATCCTTTCTGTATCAATACCTCAATTTTATAAAACTAGTCTATTCACCTACCAAACCTACTAAGTTTTAATGAAATTCAATGTTGTTGTGTATTGTAAATAGTGGGTTTAATAGCCTATCCATAGTATAATATGTATGTACCAACGGATATGTTATTCGGTGGCAGTGTAAACGGTTTATTTAGTCTAACCACGGCTGTAAAAATCACATAAAATTGTTCAAAACTTCTCGACCACCCCACAAGTTTACGTCAGGGAAAAAAAATATTTTATTAAGTAAGTAGGTAAATGAATACAATATATATTTGGATTACCTAGTGGTACCTACATAATATATTTAATAGAATATTTTAAAAATGATCTAAATATTTTGAAAATATTGAAAAAAAAATTGAATGAATTTAAAAAATATATATTTTGCGTGATTCACGTATAGGTCTGTTACCTTAGTACAGTTACCTTTATGAGATCTTATGCTTTTCTCAATTTCCGATGCCGGTGTATCGTACTCGATTGTTGGAATAACAATCCTACTCCTTATACCGTCTGGACATAAATGCAGGCATGTTCGTGTATGATCAGCATTAGGAAGAAACCGCCAGAACCTAGTAGGAAGCTTATCGGTCAAAATAACTATCTAGCTCAAAACTCCCCAAAAGGATTTGGTGTAAGGTCAATCAAATAAGATATAATGTAGGCTGCACTTCTTCAAACCTATATAAATGAGGATAGTTGGACCAGCATGCGTAATGCGCTTGTGGGATGATACAAACAATCGAATATCAGACAAACAACTGCCCCATGTACGCATTCAAAGAGGGACTGCAGGACATACACGCATTGAAGGATGATACGTTTCAATCGCTGGAGATCAAATTTTGAGTGACCATAATAAGAAGACTTGTTCTACAATCTTTATTCTTATTCAGTCGGTTCGTCGATGCCAAGGATCGCGACCGCCGTGCATTGTCACCAACTCCCTCTGTCCCTCCCGGTGTTCAGTCATTATTAATTATAGGCACACAAGATCGGACCCTTTCGTAGGCAATTATCCCCTTTTGCTCGTGACCCCATTATCCTCCTCTCCGTGTGATGTGCCCAAAAAGGAAAGGATTCGAAGCTAGCATTCCGTGGATTGAGACATGACGCCGGGTTCGCTGCTGACATAATCATAAATCCTGTGTTCAGAATAATAATCACGGAGCAGAAGTCTCCCGCACCACATCTCGAATGCACCAATCTTCCGCCTTTCTTGGGCCTTCAGTCCAAATTGATAAGATGCACCCCTGCCGGACACCTCTTTCAGTAAATGGCTCAAACAATACGTCGTCAATTCACTGAGAGAAAAGTAAGGGGAAAAAGCTCGTATTTCTTGAGTTTTTTCTCGTAAGAACTGTTTTTTTTGACTCAGAGTGAAGCATTGGTTTTTTCAATGCTCCGTCATTGAATTTTCATACGAGGTATTTTCCCGTACGGTTTACTGGAAATTAGCACGTATTGGAGAGGAATTAATCTATGCAATGTCATTGAATTTTTAAATGAAAGTTCATTGGAAAAAGCAATGCCGTCATTGATTTATCTAAGTAAGAGTCTTTATATTTTATATTAACGTACGGGAAAAAAATCAATGCCGTACATGGTATAAACCGTTACATCATTGAAAAATCTAAGTAAGGGCCTGTATATTTTCTAGTAGTGTACGAGAAAAAACCAATGACATACTTGGTACAACCCGTTACTTCATTTATATATCTAAGTAAAGTCCTTTATATTTTCTAGTATAGTACGAGGATATACCAATGCCGTGCTTGGTACAACCCATTACTTCATTGATATACCTAAGGAAGAGACTTTTTATTTTCTAGTACATTACGAGGAAAAACCAATGCTGTAATTGATTCAACCAGGTAGCAACCCCTTTCTTACCTATTACATCATTGCTATCTAAGCTCTCAATACCTACCTAGATCTAAAAATTCCACACATCCAGGTGATTGAGTTTGTCTTCTTCGTACTTGATACGTTTTCTCCCAATTGATCAAAGCAAGACACTATGGAGGTATTGATGATGACTTGATGAAATTTTTGCGTCTCCCTAGATTACATTCAGCTCGTTTTGTGAAGTTTCATCTAAATTATAAACAGATGAGTTGGTGACGCATAGTCTCCTTGAGGAAACTCGCCAAACAGCTGGGAGAATACACCGTCTTCTCAGGGTATCCCTCAGTTGTCGTAGGTATGGATCACACATGTTTACCTAACATCTACAATGTGTTAATTTCGAAACTTGATCAAACGAATTGTACCAATAAAAAATTAACGATGAAATTGCGGAAGTTTTTTTGGAATATTCTTCTTTATTAAGACTTCTTTTATAAAAGAAAAAGAAGAAGAATTTCCCAAAAAAAATCGCAATTTCATAGATATTTTATTTTGTCTTTTCTATTTATTTATTATCCTTATACGGCACTTAATTTTTTATGTCCACACTTGATCATACGAGTTTTATGAACAAAAAAAATATACCAATAAATTGATAATATTTTTTTTTAAGTAAAATCACTTGATCTCAATTGAAGGTCTTTAAAATAAAATAGAAAAAAAAAATTATTTCCCATAAAATAATTTCCAAGTATACCTACTTATTTATAAGAAAATAGGTTGTTAACCTGAAGAGAAAATAAATATGAACACGAAGTTTGAATTAAGGTATCTATTTCAATTTAAAGTGCCAATTGCAATTTCAACGTAAAATGTTTGTCTTTTGTTCGTACAATTCGTTTGATCAGCAATTATCCAGATATCACATTGTATAGAGAAATATAACTAGGTACATACCTAGTTTGTAAAATGATTTTAGTATAAACTTTTAAGTAATGAGTAAACAAGTCTTGCATCTACGAGCTCTAGCAAACTAATGTAATCTAAGAGGTAGGTCGATTGCGTCTGGTAAAAAAATATCCCTACTCCGTCTGGAAATCACGGACGTACTTGCGAAAACCCCGTACGAACTTGGTTTTAACAGGTGCCGCACGAGAGAAAGTCAAGGGCCTGGATTTTTTCACGTTGTCCTTGCGAAATTCTCGTATTTACTTGTTTCTGTTGAAATTAATTATTGTCATTGGATTTTTCAAGTTTACTAGCTATTTTCCATTACCTACCAGCTCTTACCTAGTATCCTATTATTTGTACTGGCTTTACTCAAAACCAAAGAAATAATGGAATTTACAACAGAAATATATTTGACTTGCATAGGTTTTTGAAATTGTACGGATGTCCAGGAAAAAACTCCATGCTCCATCATTGAAAATACCAATGATGTTGCGTTTTCATATAAACCATCTCCATAATAGAAAGAAACAATTCCCGTACGGGATATTTTAAATTATTATAAATTGAATCATTGTTTTATTCCAGTTACATTAGTTTAATCAATGACATACAGCATTTACATTATTTCTATTCTTACTGGGAAAAATGTAAAACAAGTAAACTTGTTTCTTTCTATGAATTACTTGAATAATTCCCTGATCCGAGAATTTCGGAAATTCCATTCTTGGGAATGGAAATAAGCAGATAAGGTGAATTGATTATTTCAATGATAATGGTATTTTTCATAAAAGTTTATGATTTTTTCTTGTATTCTGCGGTTTTTATAAAACCATTTACTGTACGTGCCTTCATCATGACAAAATTTCTCTCACTGTTCGAACCCGAGATTTTCCATCAATTCATATGTTCTCTATAAGAATTCATTATTTAAATCATAATTGTTATGAAGATACTGTCTCTTCGTAATGTTCGGCGCCAATACTTCAATAAATAGTTCGGATTACCGCGGTGTGTACAGCTCTCAGCGAAACTTCTTCATTCACATACGAATTATATTATAGAAAGGAATTTTTAAGGAGGTCGCATGTACATTGTACATATAGTCGGCCGTCTGCACTTCCACTAATGATATGTTCAATAAATATTTGAGATTTTTGGCACTCCGTTCGATTGCATTATTAAAGCGTCGGTTGCAGTGCTCTCCTCGCACAGCACGGCACAGCACAGCACAGCATAGCATTACACGTTGTAAACTTTTATTGTTATTGCACAATTCATAATCACAAGCAACTCCACGAGGCGTTTGTTGTTCGCGAACCATTCTAATGAATATTATCAAGCCTCAGCTCATAATCTGTAAAAGTCCAAAAAATTGCATTAAAAAAGCTCTCTACTTTCCAGCAGATGTCTCTGGATTAAATCTTATAGTATAAAAGAGAGTCGGGTTAGTGCGAACACTTATAACTAGAGATCGGCTGAACAGATTTTTCCGATGTTTGATTTATTGGATTGGTGCAGAATACCCGTGCTCGGAATGCGGCAGAATCTGTCTCTACAGCCACACAACATAGTATAGAAGACAGAACTAGTTATTTTGTGTGCTCCTTATGCTCGACTCACAGGCAATGGGCATTATTATTATCTACTCCAGATAACAGAATAACTAATAAAAAGTTGAAAAATGAATAAGAAATAATATAATATTAAAGTTAGTATGGAACGGATTTCCTGCGACGCCATAACGACAAAATAATGCTTTACTGCACCTGATGGTATAGTTCTGTCTCACTCTCGCAAACATTATTGCCGATCTTACGCGGAAATATTTTTTTTTTGCGTTTTTGGAATCTACACCCTCGAAAACGTCGAGAAAATTAATTTCAGCGAAAACTATTTTTTTTTTGAAATCCGATCACAAGACTCATGTATTGTATATTTCATATACTACCCATTTTAAAATTCAAAATTTATTCATAGTAGGTACCTACGTAATTTAAATGAAACAATTACAAAATATTTTATTATTCAGACTAGTTTCGCAGGTCCTGCATGGTCACAGGTGACTAAGAAACTGAAGTTTAAAACGAATAAAATGCAATTATTGGCATACACACAAGTGTAGGCAAAGGTTGAACTTACGCGCATGTTCAATTCGTTAATTTTATCAAAATTTATTGGTCATACCCAATACGATTTTGTTGGCAAAAATGGTGTAAAAGGATCTATCAAATATGATAAGAATTAGAGAAAAACATTATTTTTAACATTGGTATGTAGTTCGTGGGGACGTCTACCTTCGGGTGTACTGAATTATAGGTATGTAAATGCACCGAGGCAGCATGGCGAAGCCGCAGCGCAATAACATACTCCACACATTGTAATCAAAATAAATGGAAGAACGAATCTAGGAAAAATATTTTTAGTGTCTCCTATTTACTAACTGTATTACATTAAAATAACTAACACATTTATAATAATTATTTATTTTACTTACAGGATATTAGTGGTCATAGAGACAACATTTTTTTAATTTTAATTATTAATTTTTTCTGTAAGAGGTGAATTAATAGTATATACCTTACGAATAAAAAAAATATGGGCCTATTTGATACCACCATGCAAAAAAATGAAACTGAAAACTATGTGGTATTCCAAATTAAAAAAAAATGGTGACGATTTTATCCTCATCCATCCACGTTCGCTCCTAAAGTGGAGCATATAAACCGCCCCTCCATCCACTTTTGTCTTGTGCCAGCCATTCCGCTTCCTCCCATGTCAAAAAAAAAAAAGATAGGCTCATATGTGTAAGGTAAATTAAAAAAAAAACGAATATGAAACAACTAATGACTCTAACAATTCATTACTGATGTTCGATTTTTAAATGGAACAAACCTCTACGGTCTTCTACTGTTATTTCGAAGGCTGGCTTAGTGTGATCACTTTACGTTAACAACGTTCGCCATTAGGTGGTAATGTGAAAAAAAAACTCCGAAACTCCTAATCATGAGAAATCTCGACATGTTCAACATGTCGAAAAATCCCATGTATACAACAAATAGATACCTAAGTATTCAACAACTAAGGAAATATAGAGATAAAAGTTGGAAATTATTGAGAACAAGAGAGCAACCAAATTTAAAGACTGCGACTGCTATCATGTATTTGGCGCCAGGATATGAATATATCCATTTTTAGTTAATGTCTCACAACGTTCTCATTATGTCTAGTTTCTTGTGTAAATTTTTAGGACTAGATCTTAACGAATATGTAACAATTAATGACTAAAACACAATGTTAGTAGGTATGTGGGTATTGTGAGTTTCTATATTTATTAACGGCATAAAAATAACTACCTACATAAAATGAAAATATTTTGGTTCGACTTGGGAGAAATTTTCAATTTTTTTTTTAACATGTTATATATTTAAATTCTTCTTTGTAAAATTAACATACACGTGCCTGGATTCAAACATTCAATAAAAAAGAAAAAGAAAAATTTATTATGTTGTACGGGAAGTCGATATCAGATTAGAATTGGTCTTGAAAACTTGGCAAAATATTTTTCCATCTTTTTTTCATTAAATTATTCTCACTAGGTCTATAATCTGATTTTCATTTCTCCTTTGGGATATAATAAGGAAAAGGCAAAACTTCACGAAGAAATATCCACGACTTTTTTTTACATAAAAAAAAAAGTTTTATTTATAGTTAAGTCGTTTTTACACTATCTTTCTTCAGCTCGGGTTCCGATAAAAAGTTTATAAAAATATATAACCTTCGCAGAAAAGTCGTCGCTATGAATTTATAAAGTATAATGTTTTATCGATATGCATCACAATAGGTTTAATGCATACATGATGAAGTTGGGGAAATGTTTTTATTCCTACGTTTTTTTTTACTCAAACCAATACTTTTCTCTATTAAGAAATCAAAAAGTTATTTCACGAGTATTTGAAGAATACTTTTTTTTACGTATAAAAAATATGAACCCGTGATTCGAATTCATATTGCGTAAAATTTCATTATTTTTTTTATTCAAGGTTTTTCTCAAACTTGTGTAAATTAAACTTTTATTACAATTATGTAGGTACGTATTAGACGCAGTATCGAATCATTTTTTAAAGTTATGACATTATTATTTAGAATGTTCGAAATTTAAATTAATGAAACCTTAAAAATCTTCAACTTCTTTTCTTTAAAACTTTCTTAAAGTTGTGTTTTCTCTAAACAACCGGTCCTGATCAATCCGAGAGGAAAATATTAGGGGTAGAAAATGTGAGACAGAACGTCATCAAACTTGGGTAAATCAAAAATTTACGTCAGTTTTAACTGGTTAGTTTAATGATACGGAATGTTAAAAAAAAGTATTTTTCATACCTACATTCTTTTGGTTCTCCATAGACTCAAGACTCCTTAGACTCCATTGTCAACGCGTTTTCGGGTGGTGTCATTAGGGAGACTTGATAGAGCTTCCAGCAGATCAAACTATTTCCCAAAACTTCGAATCCAAAAAACTTCCTACATGCCTCATAACCTGCTGATCAATATCTTATTTTTTCTAAAAATCTTTCCACTAGTAGGTACCTACGTACCAAGATCTAATTTTTAAAGCGCATTTTTCTTGCAAATATGTTATACCTACTTACCTATAATTTATTTTTACTGTAACTGCTTATTGATGTCTACTGTTTATTAAAATTCCACTTGAGATTACAATAAGGCATTAATGACACTCTAAACGTAGCTGTGGTTGATATTGGTTGATAGAGAATTCCCAATAAATATCAAGGTTCTGAAGGTGTTCTACTTGAGTCGAGTACGTAGAGGGGGAAAAATATGAAAATAGAGGTTCTACGGCAGATATCTTGACTGAAATATTAGTGAGTAGATAGGGATTACAAACTGTTTCGTACCGCGCCACTGTCTTGATTCCAGAACAATAGTCAACATTGGGACATCTGACAGGATACAGATAGAACAGAAAGAAGAATAATAAGCTCCCAAAATCTGAAAGAAATAAAAACAGCACAATCTTGGGTCACCTCCCACTTAGAGTCAATATCGAATTTCTTTTTTGTATGATGAACTTATGTTAAAAAAAAAATTACGCCAAATTTTCAGACATTTTGCTTCTAGCCGAAATATATTTGAACGAAAACATTGAGAGATATTAAAAGTTATTTTAATGTGTGTGGTTTACACCTTAAGCACGTTCATAAAAACATTATATACTAAAGCAAAAGAGTAGAAAGTAGTACACAGCGATAAGATCATCGCTTAATATTTTTCATTTGTGTAGTAAGTTAGTTATAAAATATAATGTAGGAGTGTAGCCAATTATTCGTACGCAAAACAATAATAAAAAGTTTTGCCGAAACGCGAAAGTTTCCCGTTCAGAATTAAACACAGACCTACGTAGAATTATTTCGAAAGCCAAATTTATTTATCTTTCCACATCAATGGAAACCACTGTGGTTGTTACTAACTTACTTTATCAAGACTAAAAAAATACACATTTTATTAAAATAACGTGAATATTGTAAAAGTGGATACAAACTGATCTAATTTTTTATCAGTTCTAATAATATTTCTTCAAACTTCGAACATAACTTTGAATTGACTCCAAATCAAATGCTGATTGCAAGCATCAAATTTTCATCGTTGCGGCAAAGTTTTATAAAATTAAAATCGAAACGAGTCGCATTTTTCTTTTATAAGAACGTCGATGAATGAACGAGATAGGAGGCTTTGTATCGAAATTTGATCATGATCAACTTGGAATCAGACACCATTCCCAAATCAACTGAAAATATGGAATAATTTGTTTCGTTATGAATAACTTTGTAAGGTTAACGGAAATTTAAATACGTATTTTGATATCTCCAAGTAGGTACTTTTCTTAAAGAACAAACATTTTGACACACAGGTAAGACGAAATGATTGATTCCTTTTAAAAATCAGCAGATATAGATTTACCCAAGAATATTCTTTGTAGAATATTTTATTTGAGCGTTGCGTCGTTTCCATTAATAATTATTACCAATCACTGCTGTAAGTCTACATTACAAATCCTACACGCGACCAATGCTTTTTACTTTATAGACATACAACAGCAATTATAGCAAGAAAACATTTAAAATTGTCACAGAAATATTTTTTTAAACCGACTCATTGGAGATTGTCGGCCCTAATCCCTTCCGTCCAAGATCTAATAGATAATTGTCTGTTGAAATTGGTTCCTAATACGTTTGTTTAATATCCCACTTATAAAGTTTAATATTATGTCCAATAACTTGTCCCAAAGGATAAAAATATTGACTGGAAAAAGCTGATGTACTTACTTACTTTGCGTTTCCGGTTTCACTTTGCCACACCAGTAAGCAGCGACAGTCATCGCCTTGTCGTTCGCAAGGATAAGGTCTTGCATGTTACATGTTTCGCCTATCAGCGGACATGTCAAGAGCTGGTTGTCGTCCTGGAGCTCACCACATTCACACTCTGTTTCGTCAGCAGAGAGGTAGCCCCATCTGTGTAAGTTTTCCTCCATCTGGTGACACAATTCCTAAGTCTATTGAGGGCAGTCCATAAAGAGTTCCATAAAAGCTGTTGTTATTCCAACTCTGACATACGAATGTGAGACATGGGCTTATTATCGGCAAAAAAAGTCCGCAGTGTCTCAAAAGTGAAACCTTCGTCAATTTCTGAGAATACCCTGGTTCCATTAAATAACGAAATGCTGAAGTGTGTACTCTGGAGATCATATTGCCACAGTATCGACAACATCTTGTCACGCACCTTCTTGCGTTGGTTTGGTAACGAGATTCGAATGAATGATAAAAGGCTCCCAAAAAATCATCCTATAATAAGGGAAATAAACTAACGGAAAAAGAACACAAAGAGAATACAGTGACAAATTACCCACTGCGCTTAAGAGTGTCGGTAGAGAGTAGGATTGGAAAAGCCTTGTTTAAAAAGACGTGGTCCAACTTTTGGGAGTGAACAACCGCGTCCGGATATTCTTGTCCTGAATTTGGCTCCACATGGCACGGAAGACAAAAGTGTTGTATTCCTGTTTTGTATCCATATCTAAGCTGGCAATGGACATTGAATTCAACAGAAAAAAAATCGATTTCGTAAAATAATTGAGTCTGTCTGTTGTCACCTTTATAATTTTTAAATCCCCCTCACAGGGCTCAAATAATATCATCAACACACCCCACCTACATAAAAACTTATATAAACATTTAAAAAGTTTCGAACTCATCGTGATATATTATGAGCCTTTATAATGCCTGTCTACGCAGGTAATACTTCTGTGGTTCCAGCCTTTGAAAAGTTTATCAACGATTTACACACAAACATTTCTACATTTTTGGTTAGCCTTGTTTTCAAACTGAGTTAGAGTCCCCTCCATCCCAATGCCTTCATTAAAAGAATTTCACATTGTACCATAAATAACGAAATTTTTCAAAAATTTGTAAGCTTTGGTTATAACATTATCTATGATTCAGAATAACACGATTACGCAATATTGGAAGTGAAAAGTAAATACATAGATAGAATAGAAAGACTGAAGATTTAAAACAAATTATTGAAAAAACAGGACCCCTTAAAAAACAGGATGTTGATCAAGATTAGATTATAGTTTAGCAATATGAATCATAACCAGATTTCATGACCAACACGCCTGAGCAGACTAGAATGAGTTCTCTTTCAAAGGATGTCCAACTATCTCCCTAAATCCTTCTTTTGCAGTGGGCGAATTGGGCGAAAAAGATAAGGAGTTAATGAGCAGCAAGGTTATAAGATTATGCAAGGAAAAAGAAGCAAAATATTGTAAGCTGTCCAAATCTTGGGCATTGTAGAAATTAATCTTGTGTAATTGGATGAGGACTTTAACGATTGATGCATTATTTTGCGACTGTATGTGAAAACCTGAATATTTAGTATAAAAATCACTTCAAAGTAAAAGTATTTATTCTTGTGAAATTAAAAGTATTTTTCATCAAGAACAAAAAACCGTAGTATAATGGAGTGAAAACACACTTCCAATAAATAGTACGAAAGACTTTTGTTTTGGTCTCTAAACTACTAAAATTTGAAGAGAAACAACTATTAGGGATGGCAAGGTCATTAATTAATATACTTATTAATTGAATTATATATAAATTGTGATGAAATGTAATACTTAACGTAAAGTGATCACACTAAGCCAGCCTTCGAAATAACAGTAGAAGACGGTCGTAAGCCCGTAGTGGTTTGTTCCATTTAAAAATCAAACATTAGTAATGAATTGTTAGAGTTAAAAAAATATAATATAATAAAAGTTATTTTTTCTTGTGATGAAATGGCCATTCGCTAAACAAATAAGGTCAAAAATGAAAAAAAAAACCACAAGAAATGAAGGAAAATGTCTGAAAAATCTTGGATCAACCAATAGGTACTCATGGAAGATGAGCTAAAAAGTGTAAGAAACAGGACAGCCCTTAGGGATTGTAAAGAATATTGAAGAAGAAAAATTGGTAGAACGTTATGAATTGGTAAACCAAAATTGTATTTGTTTAACAAAGTATTAGACAAATATAATAAAAGTTATTAAGCCTATAATGATGATATAGACCAGTGACATAATAAGCGGAAACCATCCACGGAATTTCGGTTGTAAAGAATAATATGGTAGATAGGGTTTCGCCAACCATCATTAACTTAGGTTACATACATAATTCCCGAGTAAATTGGAAGAGAATGAGACGCAGACATGAGAAATGTGAGGTTAAGGAAAGAAGATAAAAGAAGTTATAATATATTTCAATTATGTGTAATGTACCATAAGGCCGCATTTCGCTGGTAGATATTATTATTATTGTACGTAGAAGCTACCGCGAGTATAAATACGCATTATGATAATCAAGTACTTACTTACATAAAGAAGGTTGTTCGTATGTATTATTTACAGCGACCAACTTTTGAATAAATTACAATATGCGTATGACAGGGCATAAAAATATGAGACCACCCAATCGTCATGAATCTTTGAACGTTGAGGTGGTGGGTTCGAAACCCTATGCCGAACATCTTTCACCACACAATCTAAAGATTTTGTAACATTTTGGCCCAATCTGAAGCATTATTTTAAAAATGGAATAAGTAATTAATGAATGATAAAAAAGTTTAAAAAATCCGTATTTTATTACGGCAATGAAAAAAAGTTATTCCACACACAGACAATACAAAAAATACACAAACCTGTAAAAAATTACTCATCAATATTCAGAAGTATTGCAAAAAGCTGGATTTCCTATATGTTGCAAATTTATTGACTTTGTCAAGGAAAGAAAAATCTCCTACTTACACATACATCGCACGTAGGAAATGTTTGTTTCATATCGCCGAATCACTGGAAAACAATAATTGCAATGCTAAAAAAAATATACATGCATGGCAAGGCAAATGTTGCTTTATGTAGCTTAAATGAAGGGCAAAATTGATGGATATCGCGGACTGTATAGATGGAAAATAGGGTTATATGATAATAATATATAAAATCTTAAAATTAGATTTTACTATATTATCATATAACCCTAAATAATCAGCGGGTTGATGGTAATTAAGGGTGCTTTCACACTATATGTTCGATCTCGGTCCGATACCGCTTCGGTCGCGGTCGGGCTATGTTCACATTCAAGGTCGATCACGGTTCGTTCGCGGTCTGGTAACATTCTAACTCAGTTCACGATTCAGTATTCAACCGTCAATCAACGAAGTCGGGTGTGTTTGGTATTTAATTGCTTGTACATAATATTATTCGCATCCGAAAATGTTGATGAACTTTTCGATTGAAGACTTAGGTGTTATGTGTTTAATTATAAAAGTTAAGAAGAAAAGAAAAAAAATATGACACAAGGAGAAAAATGTGGGTGCATCGAATTTTACGATAAATTTTATAAAGATAAATTTTTACAATACCTTCGAATGGACTGGAGTGTGTTTGAAATGATTTTAAAGAAAATAACCCCAAAAATAGAAAAAAAACACAAGATTTCGTGAAGCATTTCTCCACGAGAAAAATTAATTGTATGTTTGAGTTAAATATCATTTAAAAAAGCATGTGATTATTTATTTATTTATTTATTGACGCAGCGTCACTTCAACGGTTAAAAGCTGACTGAAGCAGGAACGAAAGAAAGTTCACACTATCGATACAATGCCGTTACATGTTCGATCTCGCTCAAACTGACTGGTTCGTGACGGGAACGTGAATGGAAGGTGATTAGACCGGAGCTTGATCGGAACCAGACTGTTACCGATAGCGCGAACACTTACATTGGTTTCCATTAAACTAATATTGTACCAGAACGCAACAGGAGCGAGACGGGACTGGAATCGAACTTATAGTGTGAACGTACCCTAACTCTACCCATGACTTCAAATTTTCTCTCTCTGTAACGTTGAATTACAGCTCTCCAATTTTTTTTCAGGTGGAATGGAAGCCCTGGGCCTTTCCAGTATCAAACGAAATAATATACTTTCTGGTTACTACAAATAAATAGTAAATAAATAAATAATGTATATTTTGTAAGGTTTGTGTATTTACGTAGTGAAAGTTCATTATAATGAATTAAAACAAACACAGTTGCACTTTCACGATATTTTATTGAGGCTCGAGCGCTTTCGTCTATCTCATGTAGACATTATCAAGAGACTCAATCGCAAAACAGCTCTCTTGATAATGTCTACATGAGATAGACGAAAGCGCTCGAGCCTCAATAAAATATCGTGAAAGTGCAACTGTGTTTGTTTTAATTCAAATAAATAATGCTTCATTGTTCAAAAAATGCAGTCCTAATACAATCCATTCACAAGAGTCAAAGGGCGGACAATCCTAAGATTTGTCACGTATCATTAATAAAACCATTGAAAACGTAATTTTGATTCTTGATAAAGCTATTACGCCTTGATTAAATTATTTAAGATCATTTTATTTAACCGTATCTTCTTCTTGTATAAAAGTTTAATCGTGGGAATTCAAATCGACTACTTACTTACTTACATACAACACAGAAGCTCCGTGTAAGTATTGTGCAAATATACCGCCTGGCCTTATTGTATCTTGTAAATACTCATTTACCGTTAAAAGTTTCATGTTTCCATTTTATCTCAGTTTCTGATAAAAATAAAAAAAGATGCAGCATTAACAACGTTTTGTACTCTCCTTTATTATTATTTTGTTTTTTTTTATATTTATTTTGCGAGAACCCACCGGTAGCTGCTTTCCCCGTATTGCTAGAAGAATATAATGTTATGTTATGTAAAAGAACCCAGCCACCATGTTCGATTAAAATGAAACATGAAAAGATAATCGCTATCTGTTTTATTGCTGTAGGTGGTTTTTGATCACGATAATAACATTTAAATTCTTCTTCACTTATAATAAAACATTATGTTATACCTACTCTTGCCTATGTGAAGAAAAACTTCAAAGAGAATTATTTTTCATGATGGGTTTGTCTATAATATTTTCTAGGCTAGATCAAGCATTTTGGATTATTTTTAAACAAAAATGTAATAAAAAATACATAAATATTTCTACATCAGACAAAATTACATGTATCTTTATTAAATCTTCCGACAAAATGACATCGGATTAAAATTATCAGAAAAACACATAGGGTAAAAGAGGTTAACTGGGTACATGTATTAACTGGGCCACACGCTGTTTTATGCAGTTTGAATATCCCACATTTATTAATATTTTCTATACTAACCAATAAATTGCTTTACTTTTTGCTAATTTTCGGTGCGAATGCCAGCCACATAAAATTTTTATTCCGCTTTTGTCGTTTAAGGTAGTCGCGAGTTTTTTTTCTCTGCTGCGTTACAAAGTTGATAGAATTTGTGTTTATAAAATTATTTAAGTTTTAATAATTGATTTTTAAACTATAATATATTGTCTATTCGAATACACAAATTAATGGAATATTTAAAATACTTTTAACTTTTTGTTGTAATATTAATTTTGATGTAATTACCTACATAATCAATCAAATCAATCATAATATAACATAATATATTTTTTTTTATTTATTTTTAGTTTTCAAATAAATTACATGAAAATTCCCCGTCAACGTACCGTGCCGCATTGATCCTATTCCGTCAGGGCTTTGAAAATAGCAACGGCAAATATTATGAACGGTGATTTTTCGATTAGAAAAGCAGCGGCTATTCATCAAATTCGGAAAAAAAACTAGTTTTATTGTAATTTTACGGAGTAGGTTTCCAGTTTTAACCCCATGTGGTGGCCCAGTTAATCCCGACTCTGTTGTTAGCTGGGCCACAAGACACATGTCTAAAAAATGTAATATTTGTAAAGCCACATAGTAGACTGACAACTTATTTTAGATTCATAACTTAGAATATTAATATTCTCATAACTAGGAACATAAAACGTTATTAAAAAGCAATTATTTGTTATCATTACATCTCCTGTAAAAAAATTGTACCCAGTTAACCTCACTTCACCCTACCTACTTTTAAAATTACAAAATCGAGTGCGGTGGAGGATTCTCGTTGCCTCTCTATGCCCCTAAGTTTGGTAACAATGGGAGTATTGATAGATTGATTGATTTACATATAAGACTATGAATAAATAATATCCCCAGAATAAAATTTTCTCTACTGTAACATAGTATCCAGAAAACAGAAAAATACACGGGAGATGTGATGGGATGGAAGAGATATGAAAATACACTAGAAATTAAATTCAAAGGATAAAATAATCACGAAAAAGTATAATATAAAGTATACCTACTGTCGAATCTACCGATCAAGTAGAATTTATTTTCATTTCCAGGTAAATGGTGAATCTGTCATTCCAATTTACAGTACAATAATATATTGTATATGTGCGTACGTATTGAATATTGATCGACATGTTATTGAACTAATGATTATTATAATTGGACCAATATTATTTTAGCTGAGGAACCGCAATACGTTGATCGGTATGCAAATTATAACCATCAATAAACGGAACATCACATCGCTTCAGGTACCTACTCTATGTAGGTGTTACTTGTTATACGTAATTAGTTATTTATAGGAGGTGTGTCTATTGTTACAATCGATAGATTCCCGATTAAATAATAATTACTATCGTTATGATCACTTGGCTTAATGCCGACGATACACCGGGCAACAAAAATTCCAAATATTCAATGTTCAAAATAAAGACCGTTTTTCATGGACAGGGCATCATTTTCTTCAAGTTTTTTTAAAAATAACTTTCAGTTATCTCCATACTAAGCACATAACTATAATTTGACTTATGGATAAGTTAAGAAAAATTCAAAAACGTACCTGCATACAAAAAACATCATCGAGTTTTAAGCTTTTTTCGTATTTAGGTACTTACACATTTTATCCAGATTTTTATTTCTAAAATCTTCCATGATTTTGGCAGATGGTACTTGGAGGTAATCATTTTCAAATATAATTAAAAAGAGTTCAATATAGTTTTTCTTTTCGTTGGATTTTCTTTCTGCTACAAAATACGTATTGTGGAAAATAAAGAAATTCATGGAGAATAGAAGCAAAAATATCGGGATGCGAAAAAAGAGCAAATAGTTTTATGGGCAGAAAATTGGTAGAGAGATCATAAGTATGGGTTGTTACGAACGCAGCATTACTTATTAAAAAAACCGAGTTGTTTAAACAGTAATGGCAAATTTTCAGCAGGGGTGACGCAAAGGATTAACATCATAATATTATTGGTCCTCTTTAAATCGCTCACTGTATCATCCAGATTAAATAAAATCACTGTTTCAAACATCTTTGTATTTTTATCGGTTAAGCCTGCTTTTATTTGTTGCTCAGTACCTTCCCCTGGTATAAATTTTCAATGATCCAATATCGAAAGAAATCTCTTTATAAAATGGCCGAATGGGTCGAGCATTGAACGTAAGTAGAACACTTCATAATGCACGCTAATAAGCCCTTATGAAATTCGTACTTGACCCAGAGGTCATGTGAAGCGTACCTATGTCTGATGGTGAGTGGATGATGACGGTGCTGGGCTGGAGGCCTTAAAAAAGGACACAGAAGCGTGGGTAGGCCCAAAGCAAAATGAAACAACGGTATTAAAAGTGTAGCTGGAGAGTTATGGATTATTAAGACCAAGAGGAAGGCTTCCGATGCCAAGAAGGCTGAAGTAGGTAAGTAATGTGGTACTGATTGTATAAATTGAGGTGTAAGTAGTTATCGAAATTTCACAGAGGCATAATTAAGATTGACAATGTAAATAACACGGAGGAAGTGTCTGTTGGAGCAACAATTGACTGCAATTGACTGCGGAATATTTTAGGTAACTATTTTACACTTTGGGTGGAGTTTTAGTAAGGATGCCAAATATTTTTGAAAATTGCATATAGCCTATGTTCACCGGGGATAGTGTAGCTTCCCAAAAGTGAAAGAATTTTTCAAATCGGTTCAGTAGTTTCGGAGCCTATTCAATGTAAACAAACAAACAAACATACAAACAAAAAATCAAATCTTTCCTCTTATATAGACAAGCTGACCCGTCAAACTTCGTTCAACATCTTCGTACGATAATTGATTATTTTAAAAATATCTGCTTACTTTCTGAAACATCATCAGGAGCGGAGATGAATCCAATAAACTAAGCATCTTAAAAATCTGTTTAGCCGATTTCGAGTTCGCACTAACCCGACTTATATTTAATAATTGGTTGGGGAAAAAGTTTCTTAGCATTTTTTAAGAAAATTCAAAACATTTTTTAATATAGTTTATTTAAATTTAACTAAAGTATGTATGTACCATTTTGTTCGATAACCTTTCGCCATCTTGTAGGTAGGGACATGATCCCATTGGAATAAAAAATTTGGGACTTCTCATCAAAATACCGCGACAAGTGGATTTTGCAGTCCTCTCGTGATGTTAACCTAACATTGCCTAAAGAATTCTGAAGAGACAAAAACAGGTGGAAATCTGAAGGTGCAAGGTCAGGACTATACGGCGGATGCATTAACACCTCCCAGCCAAACTCTCTTAATTTTTGCTGAGAGGCTATAGATGTGTGAGGTCTAGCGTTATCATGATGAAACACCACACCTCTTCTGTTGATCAATTCCGGCCGCTTTCTCTCAGGTTTTTTTTGTACCCAGCTTTTTTCAAATGCGCCAAAACTGTTTTGTGATCAATTCCCAGTTCTTCAGCTACGTCGCAACTACTGATATGTCGATCTTGCTCCACTTTTTCAAAAATGGCATCCATTTTATCCGTAATAAGGCGACCAGAGCGAGGTGCATCTTTGACATCAAAATTTCCGGATTGAAAACGCTTAAACCAAATTTGTGGTACTCTCACAGACACTGCACTAGGTCCATAAACATCGCAAATTTTTTTCGCGGCTTGCGTTGCATTTTTACCTATTTTGTAGTAAAATTTTAAAATGTATCGAATTTCTTCATTAGATTCACTCATCTTGACAGTACGAAAAACAAATGAAAATCACACATTTGCCTAATTTGAATTTGGAATTATGTTCTTTAAAATTTTAACTTTCAATGATACCAAAACCAGCCAGATACAAATACTACAGCCAAAGAGATTTTATTACAAGTTCATACATACTATAATGCGAAAAGACTTTTTCCCCAACCTATTAGATAAATGTACTTTTAGTAAGTATCTACTTATCATATTGTTAATTATGAGATTTTTTCACAATATTTACATCTCCAGGAGGAAAAAGTGATTTAGAAAGAAAAATATTTCCTATTTCTCGACGACAATTTATAGTTTTAATAACGTTTAATATTTTTATTGCTCTCTTGTTCTCAATAATTTCCAACTTTTTTCTCTATGTTTCATTAATTATTAAATTTCTACTTGTTTCATACATGAGATTTTTCGACATGTTGAACATGTTGAGAATTCTCATGATTAAGAGTTTCGGAGACAAACATTACCACCTAATGGCGAACGTTGTTAACGTAAAGTGATCACACTAAGCCAGCCTTCGAAATAACAGTAGAAGACGGTCGTAAGCTCGTAGTGGTTTGTTCCATTTAAAAATCGAACATTAGTCATGAATTATTAGAGTCATTAGTTGTTTTTTTTCTTTAATGTGTTTGTTTATAACCTACCCTTGTGGATTGAAGACTATCGATTGTTGCTAATAAAACTAATTTAGTGATTAAAATAAATAACAATAACTGTATTATAATAATAAACTCTTCACTGTTAATCATTAAGATAATTTGAAAACCACAATGAAAACAATATCCGACGTCTCCCTAATAGATATTTTGAGGGAGGAAACGTTTGATTTTCTTACCTTATTTTCAATAAACATTTCAATCTCTGGTTACCTCACTTCATACTTGGCAATAAGGAAAGGAAAAACCTCCGGAAAACTAATACCATTAAGATTGTTTGTCAAACCTACAGATGATAGTCAGGATGTAGCGAGAGATATCGCGGGCATCAAGCCAGAAGGGCGAACATGCAAAAATGCGATTTTTCGTTTTTAATGCCATTCGATGCCTGAATATCATCTCCACCTCTCCTAAAAAAATAAGAGCATTCCATTGAGTATGTTTTAAGATTTTGAAAAAAATAATTATGGGCATATGCTATGATATTGTCGATCATGTTGAGCCAGAAGGGCGTATGAACATACGCCGTAGACTTGACAGAATATGTTTGTGTAATATTGTCGAGCCAGAAGGGCGTATGAACATACGCCGCAGACTTAACAGAATATGTTTGTGTAATATTGTCTTGCCATAAAGGCGAACGTACATACGCCCTGTAATTTTGATGCGTGCATGAAATATTTTTCCTAAACACCGGGCGAACACCATCTCAGCACCTATACGTATCAACCTACTAACGAACGGACGTTTGTATTTTTGTTGGTTACACTGGTTACATCCTAGCTAAATAACTAACCCTCCCTTTTACACTCACTCAGGGGCATTTATGGAGGCAACAAGAGCTCTCCATTGCGATCAATTTTGCGTAATATTTATGACCTCCTCCTACACCATGTCCAAATCCCTCAGCTCTGCTTCGAAGGAGCGGAACACAGTGTGAGAGAGTCTTCCTTGTCTTCGGGACCCTAATGGGAGTAAGAACAACGCTCTCCTAGGCCAACTGTCATTCATCATCCTGAAACATGACCCAGCCATTTGGCGGCACAACGGTAGAGATGATGGGCCCGCGATGGGTGTTCCAGCGTATTCAGCGTATAGCGTCGTTCGTGATGCGATGGCATCATTTTATACCCAAAATTCTCCAAAGGCACTTCAATTGGATGCGGACATTTTTTGTGGCAGGGCTTTGGTCAAGTGCCAGGACCCCTCACCCATCCAGAATGAGAACACACGCATTTCGTCTCGGCACTAAACGCCGACATTTTCCATATCTTGGTGATGTTGTTAATGGCGCCACTTGTCATACCGATACGTAGCAGGAGCTTAGCCCCTTGGTCACCAGAGGTGGTATTTTTGCTCCTAGTTCTTTAAATTTATCTACCCGGGAGACCTGGTGACCGTCGATGGTTATCGGTAGCTGTTTATCGGGGTAGGCATTTTTCGCCATGAGCTCCATCTTTCTAGCATTGACTCGAAGATCAAAGCGTGCTGTTTTGTCGCAGAGTCTTGAAACACTACGCTGTAATTTCTTAACTAGTGTTCTGAAGAAATAATACATTCCGTAATGGTATCAATATTACACCACATAATTGCTGCACAAGACTGTGAAATAGATGTCCTGGATCATACAATTTTGGAACTGGACCATAGCTTAATCATGAAGTGCGACATAATGCATTGGACAATTGAACGTGAATCCGAATATGCCAAAATTTATGTAACAAAGGACTGACACAATGTAATCAGTTTGGCACGTAAAGATATGCCTTGATTAAAGATAAGCTCAAAATTATGAATCATTAAGCTTTCTATTACTGGATATTCTGGAATATTAAAATGCCCAAATGCTTGTAATTCACACGTAAAGTATTTTTTTTTTCTAGATTACCGGCGACTCATTCTATTCGGAACGTATTGCGCCGTGGTTTAAATTATATAGATATTAGCAAAAGAATAGACAATATTCATCTCCAAGAGTTAAGGAAAGACAAAAAAAAAGAATCAGATTAAAATCATATTTTGTTCTACACACGTAAAGTATAATAATGGAACAATGTGAGGTAGCCACCTTTTAAGAAAGATGAACCAAACTCACTTTTTTCAAAAACAAATTATTGGTAGGAATTTAAGCAGCCGGTAATATCGAGCATAACGACTCGATCTGGATCTTGCAGGAACGTCGATCAGGCTTATTTTAGAAAAATAGGTGCCTATTAAAGCTAGTATAAAGATTTCAGGAATTTGTGTCAACTGGGGACTATTCAAGGAGTCATCAGAATTATAACGAAAGCCTATCGGTTGATCTGAATGACAATGGTTATTTTAATAGTGAAGAGTTTTATTGTCTCAAGAAGAAAATAAGAAGTTCTTTGTTTTTTTATGTAAATAAATATAAAGGTTTTTAAATCTGTTTTGTTTAATTATGTTTTTTTTTACTATTTAAGTAAAACTTTCAAAAAATTGATGTCATTCTGTTTTTTTACCTATTACAAATATTATGTACTAATATTTCTTTTAAATAAAGTTTTGAGTACTATGCGTACCAATAGTATTTTGTGCTTTACTAATTGATTCCCTATTGAAATTCCCTTAATGGCCTTAGAGAAAAACACTGTCGGTAAATGAGAGTGCTTGTTTTATGTCTCTACTATAAAATAATTATTTTATTCAAAATTGACACTTGTAAGTGTGATCGTGTTGGCTTTATTCTGTTTTATTTCAGGAAAACTCATTGATAGAACTTGAAATTAGGGACATTAAAATGTTATTGGTCTTTTCATTTTAGGTTATGGAATAATTGTTAATCATAATATATTTTAATTTATTATCAAAATCTATTTTGTAAAAAAAATCATTTTAAAATTACAACTTTTTTCAATTGGAGAGTGATTATTACGAAGAAAAAGTATATACGACCTCCTGTTAAAATGGCACGGTAACACTGAAATCTGTCAAGCCAGAAGGGCGAACAGACATTAAAAATCGTATAAGCTTTAGAAAAATTGGCTCAATTTCTGAATCAAGGGGCTTAAATATTAGTAATAAATAAGCTCAATAATTTTTATCTATAAAATATAGCTGTTTCCGACACTTGTTTTTACGCCCTTCAGTTTTCTTACAATTTGATGTACAAATATTGAGTCCATATTTACGTATATAAACGAACCAGAAGGGCGTATGTGCAGAATCTATACGTAAATAATAAAAAAAATTAATTTGGGTGGCACCCTTTGATTGTGATAATTTTTTGCTTAATTTCATAAAAAATAATAACATTGATAAATTCATTAGTTACGGAAATAAATAGTTTTTTGTCTCTCCTGTAAAGTAGTCATTTCGTTCATACGCCCTTCTGGCTTGATGCCCGCGATATGTAGGTAGGTACTCGTAGAACCCGAGCATTTTTCATTTGAAGCAAACGTGTGTGTGTGTGTGTGCCTATTGCTCATCGCAATGTCTATCCCACTAAGTGTATTTACCAAGATGTCATTTGATACAAACTTTAGGGTGAGTGTGGGATATTATGGCGCTGGGTAGCTGCCTACACATGTAATATATATAATACTGAGCAAACAGACATCTATCTACCCCCGCCGCGCTTCTCCTTTGTCTTTCAAAATGACAAGTTGTCCTCAAAACAAACATTTACTCTATCAGATACAATGACATCAAACATTACCGTATTAAATGTAGACCGTGTCAAGCACGACTAACAGAACGTGCCGTACCTACCATCCATCGAGGTGGATTCCTTCAAATATTGATTTGAGTAATTAATTAATATTGCCTGCGTAGATTTCACCAGCACCTACATCAGCTGATTAAGTAGGTAGTGTTTGTGCAAATAAAAGATAAAGCACACGAAAGTTATGTTAAATGAAACTAACGAATATGAAACAGCTAATGACTCCAACAATTCATAATTGATGTTTTGAATGGAACAAACCACTACTGTTATTTCGAAGGCTGACTTAGTGTGATCACTTTCGGCGTAATGGCGTGGTGGTAATGATTAACTCTCCGAAACTCCTAATAATGAGAACTCTCGACATGTTCAACATGTCAAAAAATCCCATGTAGGTATATTTACAAGGGGTAGATATTTAATAATTATTAATGAGATATAGAGATAAAAGTTGGAAATTATTGAGAGCAAGAAAGCAACTAAATTTAAAGACTGCAACTGCCGTCATGTATTTGGCGCCAGAATATGAATATATAAATCATTTTTGTTAATGTCTCATCTTTAGTGCCTATTGGATTTGTTGGTGCACAACGTTCTAATTATGTATAGGTTCTTGTTATCATTTCTCAGGACTAGAACTTAGTGAATATGTAAATACAACTACTCTACTTCGAATCATGAACTTTGTATGTTTTTTTTTATTTCCTCGAAATTTTCTTATATTTTATCATCACATTAAGTGTTGGGTGTAATTATCATGTTTTGTACTCGAATGCTCACGTTCAATTTACCTAGATGAGAACAATGCAATTGTTTTTCTTTGCGTCTTTTACACCCACATTTGAACAAAAGCATGTGGCATAAGATATAACATACAATAAGTGCAATAAAAGCTTTTAGAGTTTTTTTTTTCTATGTACAAAAGATTTGCGAATATAAGGCAAACAAAAAGGATCCAGTGAGTTAATTAAGTGTTCAGGATAGCCTTGGATAAAGAGATTTTCGCCAGTCTGATAGCCCACTTTTGGGAGACCTTACATGACACCTGAAAAGAACCCATGATCAATGAATTAAATTTTTGCTTTTTGGCAATGGATATCCTTTTTGATAAATAAATACAAGAAAAAGAAAAAAGAAAAGAATGAAATTTCACAAGAAACAATATGCAATGTATTTAGGTATCTTTTAAGAACTATAAAAATATTCTGTAATCCAATAATTTAAATTAATGCAAATAGGAACAACATCCTAATTAATCAGTTGGAAGATTTTAATTTCAAAATTATTTTATACAAACCGTTTATATTAACTCCTTATCATTCTGATTAAACGATTATCTATCTATAGCTTCATAATAATATGCAACATTATTTAGTAGGGTGACCACGATTTTTATTTATTTTAAACTTTTTTTCATAGAAAACAATTATAGATTTCAAAAATGTTTAAATAATGGGGTGCTTTGAATTATTGCCGAAATCATCACAATTGATTGAATATGTTTACAATCAGTCACTCAATATATTTACCATGTGACTTAGAGGTATAGGGAGGAACCATAAGTCCTCCACCGCTCTCGATTTCTTCCGCCAACAATACCCTTAATACATTTTACAAAATAATATAAAAATCTATTTACTAAGATCGATATCTAAATTTTGATATTTGAATTCAATACATACCTACCTAACAGTATATATCTAAGGGTAAATCAATTAAAATATGCATCGTCTCAAAAACATGACAATGACATAATATATTGACATTGACCGATGACAATATAAATTTGGGGTTTACAAAGAAAACAGCATAATAAGACAGTTCAAAAATCACAATATTTGCACTTTGAGGAAAAATATTAAAAATGGAGTAGGCAGGTAATGTGGTAAAGCAAAATAGGAAAGAAAAATTGAGGAGGGAAATACATTAAACAAGAGTCTTAGAATGTATTTAAACTGAAATATTTTTGTGTTTCCTTTAAGAAATCAGTTACATAATACATAGTTTTTTAGAATGTTTCTTCAGCGATTTTTTGGCTTTTAGAACTGCACGTCACGTTAAAATGACTAAGTACATATTATAATTCTTTGAAAAAGATGAAGAAACACTAGGAAATGAGCCATAGTTTAACATAATGTATCATTAAGTACATAAATTATGTAGAAATAAAGGCACATTTCATGGTCGCCCTATGAAATGCAGAATACAGAGTCTGTTATTGTCTCGACTATCTTAGAATTAATTTAATGCCGCAATAAACGCTTCCTGCACGCGTTAATGTAAATAAAAACACTGAACGTCCTCAAGGCGGTCTCCGGAACCTTGCAAATACTCTGCAGAACCTCTATAGAGACCTACCTTATTGGCAGACTTTTGCAAGCACCGCATACCATATTATCATGGTATCCACAAAGTTAGCATTATCGTCCTGGGGATCGTATATAGTCGGATTCTTATATTAAAGCGTTGGGTGTAAAGAAAGTTATTGCAATATATTATGCAATAATTTAACCTTTAGCATTGCAACTATGTGAAGCAAGTATTTTAACTTAGCTACTTTGTATCTTGTGAAATGAAGACAATATTGATGTGAGATTTTCTTTGTCTCAATTCATAAGTTCAAATTTGATTTGGTATTACTCATAGTATATTGAATATACATGAGTCTTGTGATCGGCTATCAAAAAAAAAATAGATTTCGCTGAAATTAATTTTCTCGACGTTTTCGAGGGTGTAGATTCCAAAAATGCAAAAAAAAAATTCAAAAATTTCCGCGTACGCGTAGGTAGGTATACCAAAAATGTGTGCGTACCCATAACTCATAGTAATTCTTTTTTCCGATTTGATTGAAATTTGGTAGAACGGTTAGCCCCTCGATGTAGATGAGTCAGTAAAATGTTGAGATCTGTACCTTCAGGGCAACTCTCTTAAAGTATCCAAAGAAAATTTCACTTGTTCTAGAAAAAGGGCTAAAAAAGGAAAAAAAAAAGTCTTCGATTTTCATAAATTTGGTATACGGGTTGGTCTTATGCTCCTACACAAGCACGTAAAATTTGAGGTCCGTAACTTCAGTGGGTCCCCCTTAAAGTACCGATTAATATTGAATATGTAGTTCTAAAGCAGATAATAATTATTGTCTTCTGGCTGTTATAATATACTATCAGTTCTGGGCTACCCTAGGTTAGCAGCTTTTTATTTCATATTGTGTACCTAATCATTCCTTATCAGGGTTTTTCTTTTAGGGAGGCGCTTTGAAATGGGGAAAACAGAGGACGATGTTAAAGCTGATGTAGATGATATCGTTTGATGGAGTAATACAGGGCATCACATTAGAATTTAGAGGAGGAAGAAGATAGAAGTGGTTGGTAGACTTGCAGTTACGACTTTCGTAGGTACTATTTCGTGAGGAGGTTGTGGGTTCGATTCCAGGTGGCGACCATCTTTAAGCTTTAAGTAGCTTACTGTGAAGAGTCAAATTGTGTATTTGTGTTCACTGAGTGAGCACAGATTCATTTTGAAAAAATGGAAGATCAATTCCATTCCAAATAAGCTAGTTGTTTTATGAAAGTTGCAAACAAAAGAGAAACTATCAAAATGCTGATGTGACTGCTGGTCATCAAGGCCCATTTTTTGGCTGATTGATCAACTTACATAAATAAATGGGCCTATAAAAAGACGAATAAGAAACAGAGATTCTTTATTGAATGTTGTAAGTACCTACCAAAAATTTTGTTGGTTTTTTTTATAAAACTAGTAGAGGATGTTTCTTAAATCCAATTTTTCGTTTTTTTATTTCCTTTTATTCGAAAGTACATAAATATTTTTTGAACGTATAGATGCAAAATATTTTAATATTATATAGACCTGTGTCATTATTTTCTAAAGTACGTATAAATATATGACACACCGCATGCAAAAACGTTGAATGTGCATTATGCATACTAACAGTATGAAATTATCAATGTTTTTCCTTGCAATGCGTTACATCATGCCAACCAACTTTTTATATAACTTATGTAGCTACATAAATATACCTATGGGAAGGTGAACTCATATCATTCTTCACTATAACTTCTTGCGAGAAATGCATTTTGTACTAACATGATCGCAGGTACTTGCAAAGATTGCAATAAAATATACAACAGACAGAGATTATCTACAATAGTTCTAAGTACAAGTAGACTGAATAGTGAATATTCATTTAAGATCATTTAAAAATCTGAACAGCCCATCTATAAAGTCATTTTATCTCAGTTTTATACTAGTTTATATAGGATGGCATTCGAGAGAAGAAAAACAAGTTTCAATTAATTTATTTTGTTAACTATTATCAAATAATCATTTTTTTAAATTTATTTTGTTAACTATTATCAAATATCAAATCAAATAAAACAAAAAAAAACATGGCACATTTGTTTTATTCTCGAACTTCATAAATTATAAGATGACATGGACGCAGCAAATTTCATAAAGCTCAGCCATCTTCGGTGGCAGGGGCATGTTCAAAAATCGAGCGAACCGTCCGTTCTGAAAGATATTGTCAGTGGGAGATCCACTGGAAGGAGGAGCATTGGAAGAACTATGCTGATGGCTGGATGGAGCGTAGAGAGACCTCAGACTGTGGGGGGTTGACGATTGGCGAAGAACAATGGGGACATTTTCGGGAGGAGGCCAAGACACACATAAGGTTGTAACGCCATGTATGTACGTGTGTGATGTTATTATTACATATTTACGAACTTGGAGGGAAGTTTGGCTAAGGGAATCCAAAACAAATCTAGACTTTCTTCACCCAAGACTCTACACAACCTAACCAAAAGTATTTTTTAGCCTAGTCACAAGCTTAACATACTCTTTGGGTAACATTGTTGTTCTGGATTAATTTGTTTGACGTAGCTGTACATACTCTACGAAACTGGGACCACGATTTATTTTTGTACTTTCTGGTTTATCTGAGGCCATTTTTCCAAATTTGATAGATCTGCCTATTTGAACGAAAATTTTTATAAAGGTCAATGTGTACTGATCTGAATTATTGATTCAATATGAGAAGGTTTAGTTTTAAAAAAAATACTTTTATCCAAGGCAAATTAAACACAGCAATAAATTTTAACGGAGAATTGGTTCCGTTTTCAAATTCAAGGTAATCAGTCGTGAAGGGAAGAGTCCCTTTTTAGTCGAGCGTTTGACGTCACCCTATCGAAGCATAGGCTTCGTGTGGTACATCAAGCTTCATAAACAAATAAAGCGAACAGAACATCTTTACATTCCCAATACATCCATAGTGTGACCATATTGTATTAAATTACGGTCCGCTATTTTTGATACGGATATGAATACACCATGCATAAAATTTTCTGAGTGATTTCACAATATTTTCTGCGCTCCCGGTTATTTATTGGATGGTACTGGGCCGCAGAATCACACCATGTGAACAATCACGAAGGGATGGAAATTCAAAATCGAAAATACATTTTCGACGCCTGTTTTTTTTTTTTGTTTTGATGTATATGAAAACGAGCAAACCAGCTTGAGCAATCGTTGGTTTAATTTAACCAACATGAAACTTTAACAGTATGAACTTTAAAATGAATGTGAATACCTATTTGACATTGTTTTTTTTTATGGTTAGGTACCTATGCCATAAATTTGTAACGATAGTATTGCAAAAGTGAATATTATTGTCAGAAATAGTGATTTTTACTCATATATTGACACCATTCGAGTACCTAAGTCTGTTCTTTTTATAAAAATCAACTTTTTTCGCTCCATTCTTTTTTCTCTTTAAATAGGTCTGGCGACCTCTTTTTACTGTAGATGGGTTTCTCGGGACACCGAACTCCAACTGTCTCGCCATCATTTGAAGGGGTTTCCCGGTTGGCGATTATTGACCGTCCATTATTGATTCAATAGAACAAAATTCTTGTCGAAGAAAATATAGTAAATCGCATCACTAAAAATGTTTTTTTTTATCATAACGATACAAGTAGGTATCCTTATTTAACTCTCGCTTATCGTTATGTATAGCGAAGACTGTCTTTGAAGGAAAAAATAGACTTGAAACCTTAGAAGGTAGAATGGCCTCAAAATCACTTGATTCACATTGTGCGTTAATATTTTGCATGCCATCTATACCTTTTTGCAAGTTTCATTCAAGCTTAGTAGTTAATGGTGTTATGTTTCCATTCACAACCTTTGCTATTAAATTGATAAAAAATGTCCACAAAAACAATACCTTTTTTTACAAAAACTTTTTGCACACACTTGTTATGGAATTTTGTCGAAAACACCTGTAAATTCATTCATCAAAACTTCACAATTTCCCGTGCCCTTGGAAAAATTACAGATTGACTCTTCACTGTTTGCGTGCGTCGTGTCCAACAATTTTAAGGACACGTTGTGCGACGTGATGCGGAATATATTGAGAGGCTTATAATAAATGGGAGTGTGGAGGACAGCAGAGGTAGAGCGCGCTCACCTGTGAGATGGAGTGACCAAGTGAAAGAGGCGATTGGGGAAACCATTTATGGGGCACTGCAGTTGGCGGAGAACCGAAGTAGAGTAAAGAGCTGGCTTTTGATTGATCACAATTCTCAAAGAAGAAGAAGAATTTGTAACAGAAATAAAACGACCATTATATGATGTGTCTGCCCTAGAAACTTCATATATGTATGTAAATAAGCATAGCGTGGAAATGGAGAGCTGAAAATTTTAAATATATAAAAAACATATAGGTATGAGAGCAACAAGTTCATATACCTAGTAATATGATTGAAACCAAATCGACACCTTGCACAAAAACCGCCACGTGATATTTAAAGTAAGTGAAAGACAGAATCTTAAGACAGAGTCCAGCATCACAGAAGGTAATTTTAGATGGGATGGGACATAATTCGGAAGCGTCTATATCGTAACCAAAATCCCCAATTGTCAGGCAGTCCACAACCCAGAAAACCCTCAAAAAGATAAAAGGACAACTGCTGTACTACTAGTATAAGTTTTCGATGATCGAATATAGAAACAATCATCGAAAGAGTGACGAAAAATTTCCATACAAAAATGATCGAACGATTCGATCGTTTGATTTTAGAACACTATTTACACGCTAATACACGCTTATTAGCATGCAATTAGCTTTCGATCAAACTCGTACTAGCCCCACTGGTAGGTACTCGGTGTAAAATTTATTGAAAAACAGATAGGTACATGGGTGGGTATATCTTTGATGAAGAAGAATTTCCAACAGATACGATTTGGTCCCTTAATCGAAACTTAACGTACGCGTCATTACCTAATCGTTAGACATCATACATACATATGTCTATGCAACCATTGAAAATTTGAAAACATGGTATATCCCCAATCAGGGAGACCCTTCAGAAGAGCTCATGATCCAGGAATTCACTCTTTACTAAAACATGTAAACCTATCTATTTCAAGAGAAAAAAGAAAATCGAGTATATAGGGTTTAATTTTCTTTTTAAGGAATGGGCTCAAGGCACATGTTGTTATTGAGAACACTGTTTCCCAAACTCAATCATTTAAGAATTTATCGATGTGTATGAGAATGTGTTTTACCATAGGAAAAGAATGTCTCTCGAAAATTTATTCACATTCTCTTGTTTTTTTTTCGACGTGCAATAATAATAAATCATAAAAATCTCGTACGCTCCATCAAGCGACTCAACCGGGGTCTAGAGAAGAGCGGGTTGGGAAAGTACTCTCTACACGCGTACTTGCTCTTACATTATTTTTATAGAATTCCGTGTTCATATTTACATACGTAGGTACAAGAAGAGGGACAACATGGAGCAGGTGTTATGAGTAAAGGCAAGAGAAAAAACTCAGAAAACTACAATTTTTATGGGAAATCGATGTCGATAATGATATATCTATACTGCGATCATTTTAAAGGTTGTATAAAATAGAACAATCAAGCCTCGAAATGAACTTGCAAAATAAAACAATGGTATGTTCACTACAAAATGTAATAAAATCAAAATGGATATCTAATAATTATGTATCTTACTACCTATATAATATGTATTTATCACAAACTAAACTCGGAAAAGAAAACCAAAATGTCGCGTTGTCTAAAATAATAGATTTAAGATGGTCTGCCTTTGGTTACACGTTATTTGATCATATTATAGAGGTCTCACTGGGTTTTATGGTATTTAAACATCATTAAATACTCCTTGAACTAGGTAGACGGCGTTTCGTGGAATGATAAACGTTTTGATTGAGCCTTAGAGAATAATATAATCATAAAAATCTAATAATGCAAATGCTACATCAAGGAAGCCAACATGAGACACTGCGAAGCTCAAATTGAGTGGCAATGGCAGTATTATACTGTTAGACAAGGGGATACCATCAGGTGGGTCTTCATTATGCTTACATCAAGGATCGAGTTAGAGAAGCTAAGAAGTGTTGAAGGAACATTTAAGACACGGTAAAAAAACCAATACAACAAAAATTATGTAGTCTCTAGCGGATGGGCTGAAGAAAAATCAGGAAAAAGAATAGGTATCAACAAATTGTGTGTGTTGCCCATTCTCCTGTATGGGTGTGAGTCCTGGCACCTGACTCTGGCCCAGGCACAAAAAGTATCTGCATTCGAAACGAAGTGCCTCAGGAGAATTTTGGGTATAAGATGGTACCACCGCATCACGAACGACGCTATACGCCGGCGCACCCAGCGTGAGCCCATCACCTCTACTATTATGTGGAGGAGATGGACTTGGCTGGGACATGTGTTAAGGATGCCGAATGACAGTTGGCCGAGGAGAGCGCTGTTTTTCCTCCCATCAGGGTCCCGGAGACGAGGAAGACCCTCTCATACTGTGTTCCGCTCCTTCGAGGCAGAGCTGAGGAATCTGGACATGGTGTGGGAGGAGGTCATTAACGTTGCGCAGGATCGAGCGCAATGGAGAGCTCTTGTTGCCTCCCTATGCCCCTAAGTGGGGTCTAAAGGGAGTTTGGATTTGGATTGGATCAACAAATTTAAAGTAACACAATATGATCAAACTCTTTTACTATAATTTTGGTTTATGAATAGGTAGATAGAAACACTTACATAAATACTTGACGTGTATAAATAACGAAACACTGATAAAAATATCAAGCAAGGGCGAAAATAAACCCAAAAAATAGTACAATTTTTTTATCTCTGAAAGAAGTTGTTGGAGAGTAAACGAGAGCATGGTAATTCACGGTTACAAAGTGTAAAATTATTTATTATGGCTGCAAGGAGAAGTTATGGTGCACGAAGCAGGGTGGTTGTCATATTACTAGTAAGGTTATCAGCGATACAATTCATCTAACACTCCGCACATAGTCACAACAGTTCACCAACCTGGCGACAATAACCTTACTGAGAAAAATAATGTAGTAATGCACCTTCAAGGGTCTGATTATTTACTCACTTCGTTGCTTTACCTGAAATATTAGTCACTAGTCTATTAGAAACTTTGAAATTGGCCCATCATAAGAATCTTGAAGATTCGATACTGTTGTCTGATTCTTAGAATGTTGGAATATTTGCTGCCCAGTTAATTTCAATCCCTTTTGATTCTTGTTAATCTTGTGTTAATGTGGTGGATCAATAATAACAATGACATATCAAACTGTAAAGTCTAGATCCGATAAAATTATGGCAATAACAATGAGATGTAAAAAATATTTTTTGATGTCTTCAAAAACAAGATATAAGAGATCGTTGAAGGAGCATAGAAATGTTTGTCATTGAATCTCAGAAGATAACACCAACGAGGTACCTATCTCAAAAGGTCTTAAAAAGTGGATGCAAAATTACATTGCGGTTTCTGGCAATGGCCAATTTTTTTGCTGTATCTATTCCATATTAATCTAAACTAAACTACAAACATTATCAAATTGAAGGTTAATATTTTTTTGGGTGTTTTAAGAAAATAGGTACAATGTGCTAATCATTTGAAAATATTAGTTAATTAAGATACACTCAAATAGATGTGGCCAGGCTATATTAAATAGCTGGTGCCGCAAAACAATGAAAGCACATTTGAGAACAGGAAAAAGATGGTTGGGCAGATCACAAGGCGCATGGAGAATTGAAAAATTAAGAGCGTTCGAACGAAGTTGGTTTGAGATAGAAGACTGATGATGAAGATGTAGTGATTTTGGATTGTTCACTAATAAAAGTGGGTGAGCTTAAAGCTGGATCATTTCCAGCACAACTATGTAAGATTTTTTCATGTTATTTTTCAAGAGACAACACTCAAAGCTTCGTGACTTTGAAAATTTTGTACGAAAATAAATTCATGAATATATTCAATCTATCATTCGGTACCATTCACACGTTCAATGGTTATCATGCATGAAACCCGTTCGGAGTAGGTACTCAAAATGATTAATTCTTAAAAATCGTGAATTTTTCTTTTTACGGAATATATCAATTTTCAGTTCATTAACTTGTAAATAATTTGACATCCGTTTGATGATTTGCACTTTCGAGTACATAATTTACATTCATGTCAGCTAAAAAAAAATATCTATAAGTATAGTTTATACTTATTTATCCCAGAATCTATTGGGTCATAGAACGTATAATTTTCTCTATAAATTGACTGTATGTTCCATCAACTAACTAGTTACTACGTAACTACATACCTAACTGATATTTTTATAACCAGCAACCCTGAAACGGATCAAGCAAACCTGAAAATGCCACAAACAAACGACTATTGTAAAAAGAAAAAAAACAACCTTAAATATACCTAGTGAAAAATTTAACACTTTTCGAAAGTTTAGTAAAATCTTAGCGAATAAGTATGTTTTTACAATATTCTAGGTAGGTATGTGATCATCAAGTTTGGTTTAAATTTTTTTTTATATTGACACTCTAAGGAGTAGGTAGTAATGAATTTAACGATTGACACCAGTTCAGCCTTTAATTTTGAAAAAGATGGTATACCAAACAACAGTAATAAGCTAGTTATTTTATTACTGAACAGATTCTTACAAAAAAACCTACGTAATTTTTTTTATACCAAATACTGATTCATTTACAAATTAATAATTACATACTCTTCTTCTTGTGTCTATCAGAGTCTTAAGTACTATTAAACTCAATGTCGACCGTTGGTAATGACAATCAAAATATCTACCAAATCAAAATGATGTCAAAAGAAGGTAATTAGGTAGTGTTGTTTTTATTTCAAGTACAAGAGGGTTTTTTATTTAGATATTTTTGAGACTCTCTCTGAGTCTCTTGATAATGTCAACATGAGATATACGAAAGCGCTCGAGCCTCAATAAAATATATTGAAAGTGCAACTGTGTTTGTTTAAATTCATTATAAACATTTGTATGTTAAATTATTTTTATGAATGTCCTTCTACAGGCTACGTTGCTAGTAAAAAAAACATTTGAACTAAATAATATTTGAATAATAATAAAAAAATATATTCTCTGTAGCGAGTCCAATAACCCCACTCCTACAATAATAATATTTCCGCCCGGTTAATATAATAACATATACCAAAGTAGTTCTTAATGTGACGTTAATTGATCATTTTAGTGCGACGAGGTGTGGCGATGGTAACCATAAACCCATGGGTCCTATAGCGTACTCCCATACTCGTAAATATTGTTCTCCGCTACCTGGACCAGATTTTAAAGTTATTCGACCACGATAATGCGATTTGGAGCATACCGGTGAGTCCTTTCGAAAAACAAAATACTTGCGACGAACATTTCTATTATATTTACTTGTCTACGGAAATGAACATTCCGTTTTATATCATTCAAATCCATAGTTAAATATTCTCTATTTTATATGACTACTAGATGACTAGGTTCTCATCATACTTACATCATAGGCATATTATAATACACTTAATTTCTAGTAAATCTAAAAAAAACTCAAAGAATCCATTTTTGTGACGCATCTGACAGGGAGAAATGCATTTTATCGGAAAACATAATGTTTGTGTTTTTATATTTTCCTAGCATTTTTCCTCACAGTAAATCTCACCTACTCTCACACTATGTCCCAAATACGTCAGCTCTGTTTCGAAGGAGCGGTACAAAGTTTGTGAGGGTCTTCCTTTGGGACCCTCGGCCAACTGTCATTTGGTATCCTTAACATATGTTTCAGGAAAGCTCATCTCCTCTCCATGATAGTAGAAGTGATGGGTCTACGCCGGGATTAAAGTACTTCATTTCAAATTCATATCCTTTTTGTAGCTGGGCTTTGGTTAGGTCCTATAGGACTCACACCTATAAAGGAGTGGCAACACACACACTAAAATGTCAGTTTCGAAAAAAAGATACCTTATAGTCTTAAATAGAAATACAAATATCAATTTTTTGAGCCTTTATGTATGTACGAAATAATATCCACAATTTTTAATCTAATCTAAAACATCTGTGAAAAACAGTGATTTCACTCGTTTTTTTTTATTAATTAAAAAAACCTAATAAGCTAATGGGGAAAAGAAATTGTGTGAAGACTTTTCTCCAAAAAAATATAAAAGAAAAGATGAAAATAATAATTATCAAGAATAATATCAGCTGCCTGTGTACATAATCTGGAATTTCTAATTATTAATTATCGAAAAAAATATTTTTGCATCATATTCAAAACACCCACACGTATTTTTTTAATAATTAGAAGAGCTCTAGAGAAGTATTTTGTTTATTTTTTCTCTTTCTCTTGTAAAAAGGACAAATTAGGTAAGTTATCATGAATCAGTAATGATTTGCAAAATAGTTACGCGGGATATACCTGTTATTGGAACACTGTTTGTCCAGTGTTATGTCGTAGCCTCTTCTAATCTTGTTGATTTTAACGAAAATTGCGCGGACGGAGGAAGATATTTCTGACATTTATAGTTTAAATAATAGATCGGTTGGTAGTCCAGTGGTATCAATCGCCGGCTCTCATGCGCACAGCGTTCATATTTTTTTGTATTAAATATCCATAGAAAAAAATTTGAACATATTATCAACATTTCAAATTTGACGTATCCAAGTCATTATTATTTGCGAGGGGTCCCCCCTTGTTTGCCAATGCGGCAACTTTGTCAGAGATGAGAAATGTTGATTTGTCATGTTACTTACTGTTAGTAATAAACAGGCATATTATTTTAATTTCAACATAATTCACTCAAGAAAATTAGGTTATTTTGCAAAAATTATGCTCAAACACTTAGGTCGTGATGATAGATCCACTTCCAATACGTCCAATCCAGCAAGGAAAATAATATTTTCACAATTATACCTAATACCTACGTTTTACTAGTTTGTAAGTCGATATTCCTCTCTATGACAATATCTTTGCTTTGGTGCAAGTTGGCACATTAAAAATACTCGATCACTTTGCATGCATTATTTCTTTTGAAAAATACATTCGGGTTCTAATCAGTACCAGTAATAGTTCTATAAGGGGCAATTCAGGTAGTAGGTATACCCAGTCTGAATTGGGTGCATTTTTATATTATTAGGTAGATACCTAATAAGGCTCAATAAAAACCATAAAGGTACCTTCTAATTAGGAGCAAGATTCTCTTACATAAGTACTCGTTATACAAAAGGTTTTTTCTTCAAACGCTTTTAACACCTACTTTGTTATTTTTTTTTAAAGGACGTTTATAACACTTTTTATAATACACAGGATCGATCCTTTGTTGTTTTCAAATATGCATCGTAAATAGCGGAATGATCAAGTTCCAAGTGAAGGGTCTAATAAAATGTAGGTATATTGCAGTCAGTGAGTCTGCTTGTAAAAAACATATACTAAGTATACCAAAAAGGTAAGAAAAACCCTTATTGATCATTTTCGGTCATAAAAGTACCTATACTTGGATAATTTTAAACTATAACCCTACCTACGTAAGTTTTTTGAAATTGTTTAATATACCTAAAATCAATAGTGTAATTTGAACTATTATTCAGACATGAGCATAAAAGGACTGATACAGATAGGGCCGAATGGAGAGAAAAAATAAGTAAAATTATTGTTGCCAACCAATCCTTGGATCATTGGATCAGAGAAGAAGAAAATATATAAGTAAGTAAAGTAATTTTGTAGGTACCTACTTGAGATTTATGTTAGAGATCAGTATCATGGGTAACTTCTCTTCAATAAAAACATGTTTACATAGCTGTTAGGAGAAAAAAAAGAGAAAACAATATATTGATGTTATAGTGAAAGCGAAAATATTCATAACGTTTTCTAAAATTAACTAAGTTAAAGAATTAATATCATTCGATCACTCTTCTGCGATGATAATGCCAATTTAAAACAAAGGCAGAGAATGGTCAAATGCTATGTTTGATCTACATTACTAGACGGTGCGTGTGGAGACTTCCACCCCCAAAATTAACATGATAAACCATATAGAAGCATTTTGAAATATTGTGTCATCACCGCATAATGCTCCGTATACCATGGACTGATCACTAGCTCTGAGGTGTTGCAATAAGATAGAGAATTGTTGGCCAGCATCAAAATAAGGAAAATGCTCCAGGACCTGGAACACATACTTCACAACACCAAATACAAGTAGTTGCATTACCTGATAATGAAAGGGAAATTTGATGGAAGTTCAGGTGTACACCAGGCAATGGGCCGGAATCAATCAAGTTGAAGAACTCATCCGGACAGCCCAGGACATAACCAACATAACCAACAACGGGGGAACTGACGTAAGAATAAGAAGATAGAACGGCACCTGCATCCATAAGAAGGCGTCAGTTGTTCAGACCGAATGTCACATTAAAGCTTAATTCTAATTTTAATATTTTTTTATAACACCACAATAAAATATTTTATTTCTCTAATTTAAAATTCTTCGTATGGAAATTTTATAGTAGCTTCGTCATTAGTTCTCAGCGTGACATTTAAAATTGACAGGGGTACCAAATCTTTTTAATTTTTCAATATCCTATTTATAAACTTAACTGTATAAGTTTGTATAAGTGTAAGAAAGGCTGGTATATTCAATTATTTTCACCAAATCCTTATTGAAGATAGATTGATATCAAATTTAATGATATTTTGATTTGATAATTTGATGTAAACAGTGTTCACCTTCATATTTAAATTTTGAAAACTGCAGACATTTTTGTTCTGTCAATTTTGTGTAGGTTACAATAGTATTGATAAAAAAAACTGTCGCTATTCTAAATTATGAAAATCGCTTAATTGACGGTCAAAAACGTAAAATTTTTGCTTATATTTTAAGAGTCGACTGTGATCACCGCCAGAGGATGGGCCATATAGTTGAGTGTCCAATTTTTGGTTTTGAGCGCGGTCTCAATGAGATTCATGGCGTCACTACAGACGCTGCCAATTGGATAAGAAATATGCAACTAAATTTGTAACCGCCAAACCAAACAAGCTTTATGCATTAAAAAAAGAGGCGAAAACGATATGCTTTCCTATCATGAGAGTGTATCTTAAACAATTTTCCTTTGGACTGCAATAAAGTGAGTTTGATCTGGAAGAAGATAATAATATAGATTCGGAACAATTTTAGTAATATTACGCCTGAAATAAATTCATAAAATTGCTTAGTCACCATTTGATTTGTGTCGAACGTTCCAACTAGAAAATTCCGTGTTCAAAATAATTGTTTTGTTGGGTTTTATAGAAATAAAAAACGTAATAAAATGTTGGCGACACCTGTTTGATAATGATCTAGAAATGAATAAATAGGTCATCAGTCAGTGACGTCGGATTCATGACGTGAACATCAGCTGACACACGGGTGATCATCATAACATTCTATTGACGGAGTGAGCCGAATCGAATCTCCTCATCAGAAACAGGACCGAAGGATTTACTGAGAATTTCACGCCTCACCACTTGGATGACTCCAATAATAATTATAAGGAATGATCCGTTCCTACCCGACTAATGTGATATTGTGATGTGGAGCGGCCATTGTAATGACAACCATTATTTTATATGCTTTCTTCTCGCTGAGGTTTGTGTCATTATGTAGATGAAGGAATATTGCGCCTATGATCTTTGTACTTTGGCCACTCCATCGCTCCACCGAATGGCATCTTTGTTAACACCCAGTCAAAACTTCACGAATATGTATGCCTACGCCTTTACTAGGAAAATCACCAATTTTGATCGAGTTTCACCCAAGTTTGAATTTCTTGTAGAAAAATGTTGAGATGGTTTAGGCATGTGGAAAGAATGGATGCAAACAGAATGACAAAGAGAATTCATAAGTCTGAAAGGAAAGGTGTAAGAAAGCGTGGCCGACCGAAAATGACGTGGATCGAACACATCGATTCCGTCCTCAAGGAAGGCCAGGTAAGAAGTAAAAGAAATAGGAGAAGATGTATGAGAAATGTTATATCAGTGGAAGAAGCGAAAGAAGTATGCTTGGATAGAAAAGAGTGAAGGTCCGTTCTCTCTGCCTACCCGTTAAGGGACACGGCGTGATGGGTAAAAAAATAATATCTCTTTTCGATAGGGATATCAATCTCATCGAAGAATATAACTGAAGGATAAAAAATGCACTGCATACGCTGTTAAGCAAATCTGATTCATAAAATATAAATACATAAATTGTGTTGTCACATAAAATCGACATCTTTAGTTAACTATCTTAAAATCATTTTTGTCACTTTTGTCGCCATGTTTTTTGCAGATTGTCTTACAGAATACTTTAATTAATTGGTGATAATGAAATGGCTCAAAGGTTGTTTTGAATAAGAAGAAAAAAAATTAAAACAAAGGCCATATTTAGAAATTAATATAAATGTTCTGAAAGGAATGCGAAAAAAAAGAGATGTCAGTGCGATTCACTGCCTCACTCTTTTTGTATTCGCTGGTTAACTCACGCCGTGGGAAGGTAAAATTAAAATGTAAATTTTGATAACATTATGTCGATACCGTTCAGTGTTTTTGCTTTGTTTTCGTTTTTTAAACGCAACGCGTTTAACAAAATTCCGCAACATAAAAGCTGTCAAACGAGATAATCTGTGTTGCATGCGCATTAGCCGAGCTTGTATATGGGTGTTTGTTGATATTATGATGGCCAGGCCAGCCTGCCACACCGCAAAGCAGGCAGGATGACGATGAAAAATGATATCCTCACCACAAAGCAGCAGACCATGCATGCTATGATTAATCAACATTTTTTTTCTCCTTTACCAACAACCATATTGCAGATTTTTCGCAATCTCGTGACACTTTCTCATGAATTAGCTATCCATTTATGTTGTTGGAAGTAAATCTTATTTTATTTTACAAAAATATTATACGCCATTTTTGCTTTCTATTCCTTTCTATAAAATATTCCTCATCCAAACACGATCTCTCAAACCGTTATTTTGTCAAAGAATCAAGGAGTTTCGTTTAACTAAGTTTAATCGATGCTTCTCAGACATTCTTTTCCACAATCAATTTGAATTCTTCTTTTGATATTTATATTACCCTAACTTATCATAGGATGAGATTTAACTGATTCTCAAGGAATCTCTCCTGTAAGTCTGCGTCTTTCTGTAAACTTAAACATTAGCGCTTTGGCTATTCTTGGAGAGTCATTTTTTACTTGTTGAATAATATCTATGTTTGTGGCTATGATACCTTTTGAGCTGAGATTGGTATTTTTACATAGGGCAACTCAGAATCTCCGTTTAAATTAATACAGTTTATTGGAAGACATTTCTTGTAGTCCAATAGTCCAAAAATAAATAAATTAATTAACACTTTTCTATACAAAAGTGTCAGTAGATATACCTGACCTACATGTCAGCCTGAGGCAAGTTTTTCCATCAGTCAAACGTTCCAGTCCAATCTGAGACAGGCCAACCCCGCGGGTAGAAATTCAAGTGAAAAAACTCTGAAGTCCACGCCTATACCACGATGAATCCCAAAAAAGGGAGAGGTGAGTTTTAAAAATAAGTTATGTTTTTATTTCTTGTTTATTGGTTCGACAAGTACCTTCCTACACATCTATGAATGTTGTAGGTAATTGAAAAGGAATTTTTGTAGCACTTTTCGAACCTAATGCATTATAAAGAAAGGACCTTTTACGATGTATTCTGATTAAAACAGCTGAGATATTTCACAACGGGACGCTAAAACCACTCTAGAAGTCATATTAATACACTCGGATGCATATTATTCTTTGATTGGCTTGAGTCATAAAACTGTAGAATCGACTCCTCCTAAGGATTGAGTGGCTCCAATATCGTAAAATTAAAATATGGGATATGATTTAGGTGCATTGCCTATTACAACTTTATTGAATTAACGTGTGACGATGACACCTTTAATGGATCCTTTATATTATTTTATTTCTCTTCAAAAAAAATCATAAAACAATATAATTATAAGATCATTGGTATTGTTTTTTTGATATAATCCCAATCTTTTTTTTTTAATTCATACCAGCATATCATGATTTTTCCTATAAGTCTAGGTGCATATTTTTTTAGAAACACTACGATTATTTAAAAAAACCTCTGGTGTTGAATAGTGTATAAACAGGCTGACTAAATACAATTATTTTGGGCTTCAATTGGGCAAAGACCTATTAAATACGGCAGATGCAAACGCAAAGCATCCTCCTGCATACTGCATAAATCTACTATACTGCATAAGACTTTCTTTATCTTCTTATGTAGCAATTGGATTTTGATGCTTAGATACTTACTGCATACTTATAACATATTTTCGCAAACTCGTTTTTTCAAAGGCTGCAGCTATTTATGGTTTCTTAAAACATACCAACTAGAAAATAAGCATACAAACATCCGAATCAAGGTGAGAATAATAGGTATTCTATATTTAAAAGTTATAAGACTTGAGTCCTCTCACATATGGAATACAGAACTTTAGAACCAAACCTGTCTTTGGATGAACGATATAAAAGACTCAGAAATATTGCTGGCAATACCTACGAGACAGATTGCGAAATACAAAAGCCAAAGCGTATGCCAATTTAAAGATTTTGTCAGATTGGGACCACAGAGAAGAAGGTTCTGGAATTGGCATATATATCCAGGATGGTGGATACAAGAGTTGTTAAAAATGGGAAGATCATAATAATTGTGATTTCACGTCATATTATGAGAATTAATAAAACAACAGGAAAGGCTGAAAAGCCCCAATAAAATTGAAAAAAGAAATATTTAGGTTACATTTTCTTAGTAAAACGGGTCCGTTTTAGTGTTGAAAAATGAACGACAAATTATTTAGCGTCCTGAGCGACTCGGTGATAATATTTTTATATGATTATCGGAACACTCCAATATTTATTCGATACTAAAAATTTTACTACTGAGGCGACATAAATACTAGGGTGGGCCGAACAACCCCAATGTAAAATTTCGACATTACAAACGATGTTTTCGTAATATAATAGTTTGTAATGTCTTTAAATGGAGCCTTAAAACATTGTGTTTTAATTCGGTTTAGATCAGTTGATAATCTTCAATCGAGCATTTAAGAAGAAAATTGTGCTATGTTGTAGAAAAACAATTACACATTTAAAATGTTCTAGTGTGTAGCTGTAGGTAGTTTAAAGTTGAAAACTGTGCTTTGTTGTAGAAAAAAATCTCACATTTGAATTTTTGCTATTTGTTTACAAACGCATCGATATGTAGATAAAAGTTCTGGGTAGCAAGATAAAGTTATGTAGTGGATAAAGTGAAGGAAATAATCTGACGGCCGTATCAATTGAAAACCATCAAGTAGATGGATATCTAGAAGATAACAGTGTTGCTATGCTGAAATCTATTGATTTCTATGATTGATAGACATCATGAATGGCAGGCAAAATTGAAGAGACAATGTGCAAGACATGTATCAAGGCAAAATCCCGTTCCCCTTAAGAACTTGCCTTCGCAGAAGACGATAGGGTTAACAAATAATTTGATAGTTTTTCAGCTAATCCTGAAAACATGTATGGTGGCCAGTTACTGTCATATTACCTATGCCAGTTACTGTATCAGGTGGCCAGTTACTGTACTTTTTGACCACTTTTTAGGAATTATTTTTTTTTAAATACAAAACTCAATATATCTGAAAAATATAATACTGCAAATTGTAAACAAAACAATTGTTTTGTATAAAATATTTTTTTTGGAAAAATATCTTGATAAATGAGCGAGATATAAATGTTTGAATCCTTAAGTGGCCAGTTACTATACTGCTTACCCTAAATAATTCTCATCTTGGTTTACGAAAAAACAAGTCGAAAGTTCTTCACATTCACGGCGTTACGGGAGTTTATAAACGTCACTGGACGCTATTTTGACAGTCATCCTAGAGATAAATCGTTATCCAACAGAAGGTACGTCTTGTTAAAAATGGCGTCGGATATCCTAAACATAAGCGATATCAACACGTTGATGCGGAAAATATCTCAAAGAAAGGCCTATCTGTAAGATATATTTATCTATCTACTGATTGATGCGTTGGGCCTATACGTCTCAATAACTCTCCGCTGAAGTTGGTCGCATAGTCGGGCAAAAATATATTTCGGAAATATAATCTAGAGTAATTTGGGATATATTATTTTCTTTTTATTGATAAAATTCGGATAATTTCACTTCAAAATATCACATTGAGGTTTTTCGGCCCCCCCTAATAAGTATATCAAAAATATATGATGCCTTCCTTCTTAAAATACTTTTCGATAGAATTTTCGGCCTCAAAGGAATTCGAATAGTAAAGAGAATGAATGATTTCGACTACCGAAGCGATGTTATTATTTATAGTCCATCCATCTTTATCTGACTAAAATATTAATCGACGGAAAAATTCTTCTGGACAGACTAAGGAGTTTCAATAGTACAACAAAAATATGTACCTACTCATTCTGAGATAATATGTATTTAGTGAAGCTATCGTACAAAATATAGGTACTTCTTTCATTATTGGAATAGCTTTTGTAATGTCACGAAATGTGCGTACTTGAGATGTTATCAATTAAAAACACCGCCGTCTATGATAATATTATATGAAAATCTTTTAAAATTTATGGAAGAATTAATAATAAATCTACGTAAAAAATCATTGCAGTGCAGCATTAAACAAGGTGATAAATATTTTCTGCAATGATGATATTAATCTTAAACTTTGTCAGAGAATGGTTAGGTGCTTTTCTACATGGAGTATGGACCCTCAATGTGAGCACTATGAACCGGCTAGAGGCATTTGAAATGTGGATGCATCGGCGAATACTTCGTATCCCATCTGGATATGGTCAGCAATGGAAATTCTCCAGGGAGCAACTAACAGTTGACAGGTAGCTGCTGACTGATATCAGAGCCCGGAAGGTATCCTATCTGGGACATGTGCTCAGGGAAGAGAAGTACGAACTACTGCGCCAGATTTTGAAGGGCAAAATTGCTCATAGGGCAAAATAGTGAATCCTGACTTCGTAAATCCGGAATTGGACTGGAATTAGAACAGTCGAGGGCGCTTTTGCAGCTGCCCAGGACAGGGAAAGAGGAAACATGACATCAGAAGATGAAGGAGAAGAATTTAGTTATGTACTCATGGCATCAACCATAATCCAAAGACTGCACGTTCGTTCTTTATCACCGCTGAACCTTGCAATTATATTTGTATTAATGTTACATACAAATTATTAAATTTTTTATCATGAAACATTCCTATTTACTTAGCCGTACTACAGTATCGACTCCCGCTAAACCCCGTATTTAACCCGAGGGGATTTTTAAGGGATATTAAAAATATGTACGAAAAATGTTGCCTTATATTCGGTCTAATAGGTTAATTGAAACACGAGTTTATATGTACAATCATAGAACTTGGGTACAAATAAATAAATGTTTTTAAATAACATTTATGTAGCACAGACGAATGAGTCTTCTGATACAATCATTGCTCGTCCCTACTATAATTTTATCGACAACATTAATACCAAAACAACATCATAAATTACAAGTAGTTTCTACTGCTGACAGGAATTCCTCTTCACAAATATAAAAAGAAAAGGTAAAATAAATATTTGATATTATTATTATTAAACATTCTACTACTGAATTTATTGTGAGATCGCCTAAACTCTAGATTATTATCTATCCCGTATAAATATTTTTATGGTTTTACTCTACTATATATTTTACAACTTTGAAAGCACGATGGTCCGTGCGTATCTACTAGTTTTTATGTAACGGCATTTCACCTAAGAAATAAATTTCGACACATAGTTCAAGGAATCTGCTAAGGTTTGTCGACCTCGATGCTTTCTTAGCCACTGACCTAACCTAGAGGCTTCAGGTTCAATTCCCGATAAGGTCAGAGTGTCTTTTCTACTCGCAGCTGTCTCAGATCGGGAGTGACCTAATGGCTGTTAGAAAATGCTTTAAGCGTTAAGTTTCGCTGGTAACGAAACCTATACATATATTAACAGATAAATGCTACATATTATGGATTTTTTTCTAGTATTAAAAATTAAATAAACACAAAATAAAAATTTCTTCGAACTTATAATAGATACTTAAATAAAATAATAGGAGCAAGTATTAATTACTCAAAATCGTTTTTGGCACATATTTTTATTCCATCGCCAACATTGATGTTCTAATAACTGAGTTCCTACATATTGTGCACACTTATGTTGCTGAAATAAGGATTTATTTTGCAGAACAATAATGTAACATCAATCATGATTACAGCTTTCGTCCAGCGAATATTGTTTATGTAATAACAGTCCCGACCATGCAGCTCTATCTTGAGCTAGCTGCAATGCGTCATTCAAATGATTACCTTTGGTCTTCTCGAGCTTGTAATGGCTTAGAAAGAACAAACTACAGTTTATAGATTGAGGATTCATACTCAGAAGGAGATGCAGTCATCTCATTTTGGGATTGAGAATTACCACTTCATATTTTATGTTATAATATTGATTTCTCATTTAAGTACGATGAAAACAGCGATGATACAATTTTCGTTATTTTCATTATACATGCATAGTATCCGTGGCGCTACAAACCTGTGTGGGTCTTGGCCTCCATCAGAAGATTTCTTCATGCCACCTCTGCATTCTCCGCCAATCATCCAACTCTCTCTCCGCTCCGTCCACCTTCTCAGCCTGGGTCATCCAATGCTCCTCCTTCCAGCGGGTCTCCCACAGATAATTTATTTGGCAACGGATAGTTTGCTCGATCTCTTGAACATGGCCCAGCCAGCGGAATAAATGTTATTGTACATAATATCACAGTTAGTATTTTTGCGATTTTTTTTAAATGCCTTATTAACGAAAAACAAATAATAAATTGATTTATTAATTAATGCCAAAATAAGCATTCAAAGTATTATTGTGATCTTTCGAAAAAATGCATGTTTATATTTTTGTCTTGATTTGAATAATTTTGATGCCGTAATTAGGGTTTTATACCTACCTTATTAAAAAGACATTTCGACAAAACAGAAATAATCGGTTATCTGACAAAATTATCGAAAAAGTGTGTTATTTGAAGAAAATAATATAAAACACAAAACTTTATGTTAAAATCGTTTCCAAGTTGACATAAGTGTTGCAATTAAAACTTCGGCGTTTCACGTGTGTTTGAATTTTAAAATGTTTCATAAAATTTTTAATTGCCTACTCGCAGCCTGTGTGAGTTTTCTTCAGAGTTGTAAAACGTTATAAGTTATGTCGTGTCAAAAAGATTTAACAACTGCAAACGTTTGTTTGTTTATACGAGTCTTTTTTTGTCTAATTTATTGTGAAACAAAATAATAAAAACATAATTGAGTTTGATATGTACCTACCTATATATTTTTATTATTATTATTATTTTAATGAATCTGTGCTCACTCAAAGTGAACAGAAGTATACTCTTGACATCTTTGACACTAAACAAAGACTATAGTGTCGTGAAAATGGAAATGGTCGGCAACGGGGCTCGAACCCGTGGCTGTACGCATGAAAGCCGCCGACTGATACCACTGGGCTTCCAAACATCCCAGTTCTGAACTACCAACCACCAATCCAATCTAACCAAACTCCCTTAACGCCCCACTAAACGGTATAGAGGTATAGGAAGGCAACAAGAGTTCTCGATTGCGCTCGATCGTGCGCAATGTTTATGACCTCCTTCCACACAACTATCACACGACCAACCACCACTTTTTATTAAATATAAATAATTAATAATTTAATCGGGTCGGTTGCTGCAGTAGCCAGCGTCTATTCTTGAGAAGGCTAAGAATGAGGGTTCGGATCCTAAAGGGGCATGGTGCCAGATTTCCATGATTTGCAACTCAACAACGTTGTCAACGTAAAGTGATAACACTAAGCCAGTCTTCGAGAAAGTAGTCTAAGACGGTCGCAAGCCTGCATTTCAATTTTATGGATGGACCTCTTAATGATGGATCATTTATTAATTTAATATTTGTATTAAATAAATTGTTCTATATGTAGGTACCTAATAATTTTCTGCTCAAAGGTGCCTGAAACATTTTTTCCAGCAGCAGCAATAAAAAAACTTCTTACTTGACAAAGAATCGAACCCGGAAACCTTTGAATGCCCAAGTAGATAAAAATATAACCAACAATTCTTATCAAAAATCATTAAAAATTTAAACTAGTTGATGCTACCAATAAAATTCCACAAGTATTTTAACATTTCACAACCGAAGTTAATAATGAAGATCACCTTTTCTACGAAATCAGATAGAATATTATTTATTTTATAGGTGATGTCTTTAAGTATTTCTTATCTAGCATTGGATCTTGATATCGTTAGCGTAGATATTCATTTAGATTTGTTGTGGTCGTTTTTTTACGGCCTATTATTTTATGTCCAAAAAATCAAAAGGCTACCGTCATTCGGTATGGGTTTAACAGCAAATGCTTCCGAATTATCTAGACCTCACCAATTGCTATAAAAATAAGTCAGACGACATTTTATTGAAATTGATGAGAGTCGCCCAGTCAGGTAAGTGCATTCCCCAAAGGGCGGTTTTTATTTTGTGCGGAAAGTCAAAATTGTAGGTCCAAAGTAGATGAGAACCTAATTCTGTTATGCTTGAATTAATTCAATTCAATGTAGGTATTATTATTTTTTTCTTTTTTCACAACTGGGAGCAGCACTGAGAAATAGGCGTAACTTGATTTGCGGTATGTCGAATTTTGAATGTTTATTTAAGACTTTTTTTTCCTTAACAATCATCCTTGCTTACTTTTTTACATACTCCCCGATCATTATTTATACAAAAAAGGTTTATTTGAAGATATCTTTACATTGGAAGCATTGGAGGACCCAGACGGAGTTGGCTGGACGGAGCAGAGAAAGACCTCGTACTGCTGGGGTGGACGATTGGCGGAGCATAGCGGAAGACACGGTGGCATAGAGACCCCTGAGCCACATAGGGTTGAAGGTTGCAATATGTTATAGATTTTAAGCTAGAAGAAAAGTTAAAATATTGGGATCATAAAAAATAGATCTTTATATTATGTACTCTTTGACGATGTCTGTCGGTACACAACGCATACATAAGGTACCTACATCCGTAAATATGCACTCCCTTTAAACACCACCTAGGAGCATAGGGAGGCAACATGATCTCTCCATTGCGTTCGATACTGCGCAATGTTTGTACAATATCTATTTGAAATTGAAATCCCAATAGTTCAAAATACTACATTACATAATACTGTTGATTTTACATTGTATTAAGAGCAATACATGAAATTCAACCAAAAATTATTATGCCCGATGTGGCAACTCTTTCTGCTAGGGTTCACAGTACACACTACAAACTTGTACACAGAATTAAAACTTACTTGGCAGCAAATTCACGGTTTGTGATAATAACAGTTTTGGTTGCATTTGATACTGTGTAATCCCAACATTTTAAGTAATACACATAGTCGTTGCACTCAAAATGTGAGCTATGTGTAATTTTTTAAATGAACGTTTAATCACACTATTATGTTCCCAATTTTTCTCTACGAAGCTGAAACCTGGACAATGAGATCCGAGACTAAGAAAAATGTTCGATTTAAAAATGGTTATGATGTCACTAGCTAAGTATTTCTGATACTGCCAAGAGAACAAACGATTCTGTCATGAAAGACTGTTGGGCGGGGGCCGTTTCTTGAGTCACTAGGCCAGAAAGTAACCACCTAAACAAGGAAGAATTCCACCTAGAGTTCCACACAAAAGGAGCAGGGGAGCAAAGATTGCCAGAGAGATAGTGTGTTCTGATTAAGAAAACATGAATAAGATTTAGCCATTTGAATTCTGGCTCTACCGAAAAATGCTCAACATCTCTTGGAGTAACCAACGAAGAGGTCCGGAGAGTAATGAATAAGGAGAGAGAGAGCTGCTCACCACTGCAAAAAAGACGAAAAACCGCATTCTCGGGCATACGGCCTCTCCTAAGATGGTCGGCAACCTTATTTTAAAGAAGTAGAAGAAAATACGTAGAGATCTGTATTCGGCTGTGCGAAATGCGGAGGACTGAGAGGTTTGCAGGCGTTTTGTACTTGAGCTGGTAAATACCAGTAAAAGTCTCAATAATAATTCGGGAACGAAGGAGAATAATTTTAGAATTTGATTTTTGCTTTTTGTGACGTACAATTTTTTTTTTAATTTTCACTTTTTAAAATTTTTCATACTCTAAAATTTACACATGAATCAAAACTTTTGTGAAATGACGACATGCTATGTGAAATTAGTCACTCTCGTGTTCCATTTGGACGCAATGAAACGAACATTTTACTGCAATCCCAGTCAAAAATAAAAGTTTTCTAATGAACAGCACGATGTAGGTACTCATAATAATATTATGCTGTGTAAATAAAAGCATGCGAACTTCTGGATGAGATTCGTTAGTTTAATGGTTGTGCGCATGTGGTGCTAATTATGTCAGGTGTTTGATGATTATATTTTCAAAAAATTCTAAGATAATACAAAAATTATTATATTAAATTTGGCTATTTACCCTATAAGTTGGAAGTAGTTGATAGCTTAGCGGTAACCATGGCGACTTTCGTACTGAATTGATCCCAGGTGCTGACAATCTTGCTCTTTTCCGACGGATTTATTTCTTATATAAAAAAAAATGTCATTGAGTATTATAATAGCCATCAATAATTTACGTGTAGGTAATGCAATTAATTTCGACGATTAATCAGATATCTCCATCAAATTACGTATAATTTGACAAATCCTATATTTTTTTTACAAATACATATTATGCACCACGATTCATAAAGGTAGCCATACTTAGCCCACCTACAACTTATTACCGAAGATCATCTAACATTCTCTTTGCACCTTTTTTGAGGCAATATTTAAATCTTCTTGCTTTCCTTGCATGAACATTTTGTAGGCGTAATTGACTCCAGGATAAACACTGTTAGGGTACCTGATAGAAATATTTTAAAACAAATTGAAATGTCATAAAAATAATAAGGAATTTTTCTTGTAGACACCTTAGAATTGTATTTATTTTTATAACATAATGTACTAGGTATGTTGATGACAAAATAATATTTTCAGTATTAAAAAATCATTGATGTAGTGGATAAAAGTAAACCAGATTTTTTTTTTGTTAATTGCAATTATAACGTACTTAATAACTAAAGTAGAGACTAGAGGTACATTTTTAAAACAAATATGCATGTTTACAAGTTGAGATGGTTTTGGAAACTTGTGAGAATGTATGTTAGATTGCAAATTAAAATAATACGCTTAAAGGAAAGGTGTTAGAAGGCGTAGTTTACCGACAGTAATGTTAATCAAAAACAAAAATAGAAGAAGTGAAATGTTCTGTCGGCAGAGAAACCAAAGAAAAATGTGAAAGTCCTTTCTTTTTGGCTAACCCTTAAAGAAAGTGTAAAAAAAGCAAATTTTATACATTTTAACTAAAATAAAAAAATGCCAGATAAAAATAAAAACAGTTGGGAACTTCTGGAAGTAAATGTCAACCTGGTTGTTATGTAGATAGTAAGCGGGTCTAAAGATATAAAAGGTAGCTAATATGGGTATTATCCTTTTTGGAATATGTCCACACCACACATCCATACTGCAGGCGTGTGGGCGAAGAATTCAACTCCGAATGTGTCGAGGGGTCGACGGGAACATTTTTTATGGTCAGGTTTATTCGTATGGAAGGATGATGGGATCCCCGATAAAGCTTCCGAACCTATGGGTGGCCTAAACGCCCTGTCAACCAAAAGAAACAAAAAACATATAAACGATATCGGAATGTTTCCTTTTTAATTAGCGGCTGATCGTAAAATCATGTTGGATTCAAATACACACTTTTGTTTTTTTTTTTTTATTATGAGATGGTTAAACTTTATTAGTGAAAAAAAGTACTAAACAGCTTATTATCATTTTGATGTTTTGTTAATTCACAAATCTCCGTGTTTATTTGATTTTTTTTACTGCCAAAAAATCTCCTATACTCGGGTTGATTTTCTGAGTGTTGCATGATATAAGTAGAATAATATTTTTTTTATACTAAGTGTCTGTGCTGTTTGCAAATATTTATTAAATATCTCACTTAAATGAACATCTAAAATTTCTCGATTCGCCTTCCTAGTTTAAGTTATCCTCGGTCTATAGTAGGTTTCCCTTGGTAGATTTGCTTTATATCAATTTATAATGGTAGGACACTATGGTAATCGAGAAAATATACAGAAACACCTACTCATCACGAACGATGTAGACCAATTACTTCCACCTTGTTTAGAGGAGATGGCAGTTGGCCAAAAAAGCGCAGTGGGCCTAGACAAAATGCAGTTGGCGATCGACTACAAACGAATTCTTCGACAATGTAGAGTAGAAAGAAAATTAGCTGTCCTCTTATATTTTTTATATAAGTGTCATTGCTTTGGTTTAAATAATACTTTATATGTTCCAGTGGACAGTAAATTTTTTCGCACTATACATTGGCGAAATCTTCGTTTGTAGTCGAACGCCAATTTGAATTTGTCTACGGGGCTGTTCTTCCTATCAGGATCGCGAAGAAGAGGACTCTCCCATCATACCGTGTTCTGTTCCTTCGGAATGGGTTAAAGAAACAGTGCACGATCGAGAGTGGTGGAGGGCTCTCATTGCCTCTTTACGCCTCTAAGTGGAGTCACAAAGGGAGTACGCGGGCTTACGGCGTTCTTCTGTTTATTCGAAGGCTTGCCTAGTGTGATCATGTTAAATGTTCATTATCACCAGAATTTGCAAGAATTACAGCAGCCAACTGTAGAGCTAATCTTTTAATTAGGCAACGTTAAAACATTATTGCAAGATGAGAAAAATAAGAAAATGCACATAAATATTCTTTGAAATTTGCATAAGTAGGTACACCAATAACTATATTATGTAATTTTAATTTTAAATTTTCTCATCTATTTTTTTAGATACGAAAAAAAATTATATCAATTAGTACAACCATGCCTATTATTTAATTTTCGAAATTAGTACCTACCTTTGACAAAGTTCGTACGGTTGTTCGTGCATGAATATCAAAGTACACAAAATATGGAATTGAAGTTCGAATTTTTTTACTCGTGTGTGCATTCACCCCAATAGAAAAGTAAGTACCTACCCCACGAAATGTGTGATAGAGTCCACTCATAATACAAAATGCATCAGACGTTCTTGCCCGGGGGAATGCAGTGACCATTTCCGCAAGCTCGTTACTTGACCAAGGGGTAGCTTAGCTACCAACCACCCGCCCTATAACAGCACATTTATATACAGCCACGCTCGGGGGTATTTTCGTAAAAAAGAATTTCTAGTTTGAATCGCTTTACATACGTAATTATTTTATATACTTTTACTTTGATGTAACAGTGCATTGAGCTTTGAGTCTGGTACAATCGTGTATATGAATGGGTACTAACATAACCTACAATTTAATATGTACTTTAAAATCTACGTACCCATAGGTATACCTAAACTACTTATGTATTTTTTTATCCATCACGCCGTTTTCCGGTGAGGGTAGGCAGAGTGTACGATTTCTATGCTTTCTTATCAAGGCAAACCTTTTCATTAAATACTTACTTAAATATACTTTATTAATTTTACTATGGTCGTATACATACTTAGGTATACATGTGGTTTCAAATAAATATAGTAAATATTTTTTTTGACAGATATGTAGGTATCTACATATAGATAAATATTGTATTTATTTGACAGTTATTTGTTTATTGGGAAATATACCTACTAAGAAAATGCCCCGTAGACAATCCATGTAGAAAAAATTAGTACTTATAGAATAAGTAATTTCTTTAGCACTCTCAAGTACCTACACCATAAAAAGCATAGAAACTTGGTACCTATTCAGAAACTAAAGCGCAGGATTCAAATCCAACAAAACAGTGTTCTAATTTGTCGGTAGAAAAGAAAACAGCTCTTACCTTTCTATAAATCACCAATGTTTTTTAACTGTTTTTTTTTTCAAAATTTGGTGTTTTTTTTTGGTAAATATGTAGGCATATTATGATTTTCTCAGAGTATGTTCATATATCAGTACAAGAGTGCGTCACTCTTATTTAAGAAATAGACTTAAAAGATCTTACTCACAAATTTGTTTTCGAAAATCTTCCAAACTAGAAAATTCTATCCCCTTTGTATTATAAGTTTTATACGCGACGCATAATCGTGTTAGTACCTATTCTGTATATCGACGATACATACAAAATTTGGGGTTTGTGTAAATTTAAAAATAAAATTAGAGTTATGTGAAAAATGTATTATCCAAACACCAAATCATTTATTTATTTATTACCAGTAAAATAAACACCACTCACCATAACAGCTTTCGCCTTTGCGATGAGTGATGATAACACAAACAATACAATAAAACAAAAATCAACATGTAAAATTGATAAAAACTAGAAAATAATAAATTATTAAAAGTAAAAAAATTAAGTATATAATCATGCAGAACTCAGTTCGGTAAAAAATACTCTTGCTCTATTTTTCATATCCTATATTTGGGTCTTCCCGAGACAGGCTTAGCCTAGTGTATAGGGTAGCCGGTAAATTCATCGCGAACAATTCATCGTCAGTACAATTCATCGCAGGTACAATTCATCACATCAGGTACAAATCATCGTGGGTACAATTAATCGCAAACAATTCATGGCGAGTAGGTACATTTCGAATACAATTCGATTCCGGGTTCTGGGTTTTTGTACATAACTTTGTAATTATTTTTGGTAAAACTTCAGTTTAGTCACACTAAGCCAGCATTCGAAATAACAGTAGATGTCGGTCGTAAGCCCGTAGTGGTTTGTTCCATTTAAAAATCGAACATCAGTAATAAATTGTTAGAGTTATTAGTTGTTACATATTTTTAAGATCTAGTCCTGAAAAATAGTCACAAGAATCTAGACATAATTAGAACGTTGTGCACCAACAAAGCTAGTAGGCAATAAAGATGAGACATTAACAAAAATGGATATACAAAAAATGGATAGCCAAATACATGACAGCAGTCACAGTCTTCAAATTTGGTAGCTCTCTTGTTCTCAATAATTTCCAACTTTTATCTATTTATTTCATTATTACATATCTACTTTAGTTATAGATAGAGTTTGAGTTATTAGTTGTTGAAGAGGTTAGGTTAAGGTTGGTTAGAGGAGGGTTTACCTTCTTGGATACGTCCCCGAGTAACACGGTAATACTCCTGCGTATGTCAAAATCACGCCATATTTAATTTATAGGAGTGACCTTATTTGTAGGTCACAAAATTTTTTACAATTATTATTGTTATCGCGATTAATAATTGCACCCACGATAAATTGTTCACGATGAATTCACAGAGGTTGTTGGTAGTCCAGTGGCTACGACGCCGGCTTTCGCACTGTTTCTTACGGAGGTCGTGGGTTCGATTCCAGGTTCCGACAATCTTCCTCTTTCACGACACAAGCTTTAAGTAGCTTACTGTGAAAGAGCAATAAGTGTATTTGTGTTCACTTTGAGTGAACACAGATTCATTTAAAGAAAAAAAGGAATTGTTTGGGATAATTTTCCTAGACGCAGTGGGTAGATTCATCATATTTTTGTGTGCTGAGATATTGAAATTCAATAATGGTTTATTACTGTAATGGTAATAATAGATTATTCAGAATAATTTGTTGTATAAAATTATTTACATGACTCGTATTTTGCATGTATCAACGATATTCGGAAGCTTCCTACAAAATAACGAACCAACCCGCTGGATATAATAACATCTAAGTACTGTCTAGTGTTACCAACTACAAAAATAGGGAAAAAGTTTTTGACAGCTAAGTGAAAAATTGAAATCCAATAACGTCATAAGGAACATTACGCTTTTTTTGTCATAGTCTACTTTTTCGCAATATTCCGTAGATACTTTGTCATATAATCAATGATCCCATCAGTGTATAGGATTATTAAAAACAACAGGGTGCTTCAAAAACCCAGTCAACTGATATTGTATATTGGTTTTTGGTTAGGTCGATGTAGGTATCTACCAAACTAATAAGTACTAGGGGAAGGGCGGGGAAAAGTGTCACAGGTAGGTAAGTAGTCATTGAACATTAAACAGAAATTAAAAGGTTCCAGAGATTTGCACCGATAGAAACCATTCATTGCACAAATTAAGTCTCGCCTACTATCCAGAAAGATGAAAGCAACACTCTATAAGACTCTGATTAGACCAGTGCTGACATGTGCCTCATAGACCTGGACACTGACCAAGCAGGATGGATGACCAGGAGCTCCCAAAAACAGTACGTACCTAATATTTAATGATCTAGTTGGAAGGAGAAGCTTTTGATGGCCAAAGCTGCGATGGTTGGATGATATTCTTGCAGACTGCAGGGCTCTCGAGCAAAGGAACTGGAAGGTGGCAGCCGTCAACAGGGAGGTTTGGAGACAATTCTTGGAGGCAGCTAAGACCCACGACGGATTGTAACGTTGAGGATGTATGTATGATATAGAAACTAGTTATTGGCTTCAGGGACAAGTAGCTAACCTCTCAATTGAAAAAAGGTATGTGAATTTTGTGGTTCTGATAAACCTAAGGTGAATTACGAGTAGTTAAACATTTAAACAAAAATAGGTACCACTTTTGAATGAACTTATAAAATACTAGCAGTCTGTTCCTGCTTCGCACGGGTAGGTACATAGGTATTTAAAAAAATAATTCAGTTTTCTTATGATCTTTATAGATCCCTAACTTTATCAAAATATTCTATAGGCTATGTTAATCTGGAATAATGTAACATTCTAATGGTCCCCTCCCGTCCGGCTCGTACCCCAGTGACGCCTATATCTCTGCCGCATTTCAAATTTTTTTTTTTTAATAAATCAACACTTATTGTGGCATTATTATAATAGTTAGACGTATGCTGTCGCGACATTTTTTGTAGATAATTATGTCTTCTACAAAGTTGTAGTACATTATTTTACTCTATCTTCAATAATTTTCGCAGCGTACGCGATGTAAAGAATATTTTAGGTAATTTTTTTGCACCTTGGGTTACATTATTGGAGTTTTAGTAAGAATCAAAGGCTATATGAAAATTAAATATAGCCTATGTTCAGCGGGGAGAGTGTAGCTTCCCAACAGTGAAAGAATTTTTCAAATCGGTTCAGTAGTTTCGGAGCCTATTCCCGTCAAACAAACAATCAATCAAAACTTTCCTCTTTATAATAGTAGTATAGATTTTAATACTATTGCGTTTAAGTAGGTATCTCTATTTACTAATAAACTCAATGAAAACAAATTCAGTTTGACATCGTTTGTGGCTTTAGGCTACTTTTATACGTTACAGGTAAAGTGACAAAGTAGGCCTACCAGAAGAAATATTTTTGGCATTATTATACCAAAACGTATAAAAAGATAATGCAGCAGGAAACATCCGATATAAAAAGCCATGAGAGCTGTTATAGTTCCGCGAGCCACATTCAAATGACAAGTCAAAGGCAAAAACAATCAGTTTTATTTTATTAAAATATTGATGTTATATTTTGTATTATTTCTTTGTGTAAATAATAATTGTTGAAATTCCGTTACAGCGTACTCAATCAAAGAAATGATTTGAAAATGTTGATATTTTGTAATATTTTTATTTATTCAAAGCTTAGGGTGGTCTCCTCACCCGTCCTTCCCCTAACGCTCTTCTTTATGGTATTTTTTCGAGTTTTTGCGTCATCATCTACAGCGTTACAACCCGTGGTGGGTCTTGACTGCCTCTAAAAAGCTTTGCATCCTGATTCACGGGCTGCCACTTTCTATAATTATTATGCTGCCTCAGAGATCGACAGTCTGCGACAACTCCATCCAGTCATCGTATCTCATCTTTTGTCTTCAAATATATTTCTCCCGATTGGGTTATCATGCAACCAAAATATGATAAAACTACAATGAACGCTAACAAAAAAAGTTCCTTGAGTTGGTTGACGTATAATTTGAGAAATTCTGTAGGTATTTGTATGTTCGAGTTTGTAATATACGAGTACCTAGTTAAAGCAAATATTCCGTAGACGTTTCGTAAATTCGAATAGAGATTAGATGTTTTTATTTTCAGAGCATGTACAAAATGGAGAAGAAAAAAAAAAGCAAAGTTGGCAAGAACATATTTGATGAAAATCTAAAAAGAGCGTAGACGTATATACGAGCTACAAGATAGAGGATGCTTTCAATACTTAACGTTTTAAATTTACGTTTTTTTTTCGCAAGCCAGGGTTAACTTTATTGGAGCGTTCAACATTCCCGACACGTCCGTACTTGGGTCGTCCGGTGTTGAACTATTACAATAGGGATCACAGAATAATAACAATAATAATAATAAAACTCTCAAAAAAAAGTTACAATCGTTTGCGTTTCCTTTTACCAAAGCACAAGATCAAAAGATAAAATGGGGGTGAAATTGGCAGCGAATTAGGATTAAACACGTTTAATTGCTGTGGTGCTGGTGGTTTGTTGGGAAATCATTTGAAGGTTTTTTTTTGTATGATTAGTCGGGTAGAATAGGGCGAGGGTAATTTTAAGAGTAGCATTAAGAATTATCTGAGAGAAACTTTTGTAAGAAAAGTATGATTATAAGCAGAAGAAAAAATGTTTCAATTTACTCATAATATATAGAAATTGTAAATATTTTCTTGGCCTAGTGGGTAGACTCATCATATTCTTGTGTATGAGATATTGAAATTGAATAACGGTTTTTAATATTATTAAGTACTAGCTTATACCCGTTTTGCTTTACGTTTTTTATTCCGAATGTCAGGCTTGATCGGTAGGTAATTAAACAGGTTCTAGTCTAGCTTCCCATTGCTTTGCAGACCTCTATAACTGACATAAGCACAGAAAAAGAAGAATGAATTTTTCACAATTCATAAAAAGAGAGAAGAATGACACTTTTAATGTTTATTAAAATTTTGTATGAAGATCCTAAAAAATAGAGTTTTTTAAATAGCTCTAAATATATTAAAGTTAATGCAGCAAATTGTATTAAACAACCTTCTCCAGCATTTTGCACGGCTCTGTGCAGATTCATATCTGACGTAGCATTTGTATTTTGAGCGTGATGCTATGACATACGGTAAAAAGCAAATAAAAAAACATTTCTGAATTATTATATAGATAGAGAAGGAGGGGCTAATGCGAGTTTTATTTAATTTCCCAATTTACCACGCAACTTTCTTAATTTTTTCTTTCATAAGAACCTTCTCCTGATAAAAGCCAACACGACAAAAAAAGAATTAGTGAAATCGGTTCAGCGGTTTAGGCGTGATGCGATGACATACGGTAAAAAGCAAATAAAAAAACATTTCTGAATTATTATGTAGATTTTCCACGCAACTTTCTTAATTTTTTCTCTCATAAGAACCTTCTACTGATAAAAGCCAACACGACAAAAAAAGAATTAGTGAAATCGGTTCAGCCGTTTAGGCGTGATGCTATGACATACGGTAAAAAGCAAATAAAAAAACATGTCTGAATTATTTTGTAGATAAAATGCAATTTACGATGTAAAAACTTAATTAATTTTAGCTAATAATTTATTGAATTATGTTATAGTTATCGTTGATTCGGGTGAAGGATGATGTTCGACGGGACATAAGCTTGAAATCAAAACAATTCCTCTATAATTGCTTTACTTTTTAAAAAATTCAATAGATGGCGGTGTAGTAGGAAGTACATAACATGTGATGTATGTTTGCCTATTGTATAGATACATCGAAAGAATTGACCAAATTAAACCAATTTTTCTGAATTATGTTAAGATATTATGACTTTGTACAAGTATAGTACCACCTAATGAAGCAAATATTATTTTCAGTTATTCACTACCAAAACCTTATGGATCTTTATAGATCCAATGTTGTGATACACGTGACAGGCTTTGTAATTTCTCTTTTAAGGTTTTTCCTCGCAATTTTTAGTAAGTATAAAAATACCACGATCTTTTAAAAATATTTTGAAACTAAAATAAGTCATAACGAATATGTAACATCTAATGGGTCTAACAATTCATTATTGATGTTAGATTTTTAAATGGAACACACCACTACGGGCTTACGACCGTCTTCTACTGTTATTTCGAAGGCTGGCTTAGTGTGATCACTTAACGTTAAAAACGTTCGCCATTAGGTGGTAATGTTTAAGTCTCCGAAACTCCTAATCATGAGAATTCTCGACATGTTCAACATGTCAAAAAATCCCATGTAGGTATACAACAAGTAGATATTTATTAATAATTAATAAAATATAGAGATAAATGTTGGCAACTCATATTTATTTATTTACTTCTTAAAAATATTACCACCCAACATAACAGGTTTCCACCCTTTCCGCTGAACAGTGAAGTTTTTACATTTGAGAAGCATTTTTTTCATGGTCTTTAACCATATACACCACATGCAAATTTACTCCATATTGAATTATCTTGAAAAGTGTAGGTACCTAGATGATTGATCTTTTTGTAATTAAAAGTAATTACAATGTGAGAAAGTTATATTTTTGAATTCAAATTAATAAAGTACATAACTATGCAAAATTTAGTTTACAATAAGTATACATAGGTACTGCTGAAATATTCTTTGTATAGCATTACACATTATTTTTTTGAAATTGTTGTATGCTAACAATTTCAAAATGCACGATCGTCCTCTATGGTTTATTTAAACAAATAAATTTTGTTTACAATATCAATTTTGTCCTCGGCAATGCGGGAGAAAACAAAACTCGCAGTACCGAAAGAATATTAAATTTTAAACAAGCCTTAGCCAGTAGATCAAGGACCTTAAGGGGCCTCGAGGTATTGTCCGAAGGAGGAGAAAGATTTACCGTCCCCAAAAACCCGAGAAAACATTTTAACAAACAACCACAGCAAACAAATTTCTTATTTTTACGGGTCGAGTGGGGTACCTTCGGACAGAGGGATAATAATCTGAAAAAATCTAAAGACAGATACTAGTATTGATAAATAACTAGTTTTTTTTATGTTTTGGCATTACTGTGTTATGCTTTAATTTTAATAGCAATTTCAATCTTTTAAACCAAATAGTATGTTTTTTTCTTAAATATTATTGTTTATTGTATATCTTATCATCCTTAGGTCCATTCGGACACTTGGAATCTTCATTTAAACATTATTTTTCAATTTAAAAAAAATAGAAAATAAGACAAAAAAGAAACAGCACAGGCATAGAAAAATATACATGGAAAAAAAATAATAGTTTATACAGAGGCAGAGAACAGTCGAAAGAACATCATACATGAGCAATGCTGGTTTCTGTGTAAAGGGCTACGACCAGCATTTTGTCAGGTAGTCTATTTACATAAAAAAATATCACAATAATAATTATTATTATTTAGGAAATGCAACTCTCATGATGAATTATCAATGTAATAGAACGCTGGGCAGGATGTATAAGTTTCACTTGTTAGTATTGCACTTGTTATTCAGACTATTTTATTTACACTACTTACAATAAAATATTTTTGGCTTTTTGTCTTTCTTTACTCATAGATCAACCGTTAGGTACCTTCGGAAATATATTTTGGTATATTGCAAGCCAAAAACAAGGTTTTTAGATTGATAGTTCGAATAAGGAAGATTATTTGCATATTTCCAAAGCTATAGTTTACTTGGCCTTTCTTTTTTATTTCCATTAATATTTTCATGACATATAATTTTATGTGGATCGATATAGGTAAAATCTCCAACATTTTACTGACCTTAAACCTGACCTTGTCTCCAACATACCTTCGGACAAAAAAGTATTCATTAAAAATAAAAAATAAATACGAAAAGAAAGTATGTTTATGTGTGGAGTGAAAAAATAATAATGCAAAAACAATTTTTCAATCAATATATTGGTCTAACTCAAAATGTTTTTTTTTTCCGAAAAACTCTCATTTATTCTAATAATAAACTACAAAACAACAAAAAAATTATTTGTTCGATAGTACAAAAGTTGCCCCGACCGTCTCCTGAAAATATTCCCTCCTTTCATGTGCCCACATTTGTATTATACTATTCGTTCCACCTTGGAATATAGGGGGTACACATTCATGTTAAGGAAAAAGATTATGCTAAAAAATAATCCCAAAATCTTGGTAATAAGATTCTGGACAAAGCAGGATATTAGATTAGATTTGAGGCATTCAGATATTATATTTGACAATAGAAAAAAAGGTGCGCGTCTCTTTCTGATTCATAATATGTATATTAAATCAATTGTACATAGGTATATCTGTAATATAATGATGTTATATTATTTCTAAAAAGGAAAAGAAAAGTTAAGAAGAAGAGGGTGTTTTTGATTAGAGATAAAAAAGAAATAGTTTCTTTAATTCTTGAAATAAACGAATAAAAGAATTTTTATATACACCTTATTGTTAGTCCTATATATAGCACATACATTCTCAATTTGTGAACACATTTACATTGGAGCATCATACGGATGCAAAAATAGACCTTTACCGCGCTCATTCTAGGGCGACTTCACTAATCTCCTCCCGCACATTGTCCAAATCCCTCAGGTTCACGGCGTACGAGTGTCTTCCTCGTCTTCGTAACCCTGATGGAAAGATGAGCAGTGCTCTCCTCGGCTGTCATTCCGCATCCTAAACGAATCACCATAATGGTAGACATGATATTTCAGGACTCCGATCCAGTCATGTAAAATGCCAAACTTTATATTTCTTTTCATGTAAAATACCAAACTTTATATTTTTTGTCATGTAAAATGTCAAACTTTATATTTCTTGTCATGTAAAATGTCAAACTTTATATTTCTTCTGTTTACCTTTTTGTTGTCTTATAATATACGTTTATAAGACACTAAAAAGGTACTTATATCTTTTGAGAGCCAGTACTTTGCTGCAATCAACATCAGCTCTACATTTAAATTTGCCTTATCGTTGATATTTTCTTTAAATGTATGCTTATTCCTGATTTCAAAAGATATACCTTAACCACACATTTTTCGAAGATTGCAGTGATGAAATTTAATAAATTTGATTAAATTACACATCAAAGGTACGAAAAAATAACGACTAAAAGCTGGCTCATGGTCACTGGCTTTAAAACGACTACTCTTATTCACTATCTTCAACACAACAAGCTTTGAATAGGTAGCGGTTATTTGGGAGACATTTCTACAAAAAAAAACTTAAAATTTTTATGTACCTAAACAATAAACATATATTAGGTAATTACTAGAGGATTCTCTACCAGTAGGCGAAGAAGTAGGCTATTTTGGCAGTTTACACAAACACAAACCATAATTATACAGATATTAAAAAATCTAACAATTATTGAAAGTGGAGAAATTTTCTAGTATAATACTAATAACTTAGCAGACTTATCCATCCATAAGTACCCACATTAATCCTTGAATACAGCATATTGGCGTTCCCTGCTTCTGGTGTATGGTGTAATGAATGAATCATTAGAGGGACTACTAATGGGTACCTAGATCTCCTATAATGTGTTATTCACTCGAATGGACCATTACAACATCGCGAAGCAACAAACCATATTCACATCACTGGTAATTTAATTTCTTTCTCCTTACAATCATCCTTATTCCTGTCAATTTTCCATTCCAGGATTCCTCTTTCTCTCCAATACATACCTAATATTATTGCAGTGTTTCTTGTGTAGGCACTCCGGTTTATATATTCAACACACGTCCTCCCTAGGGACTCGTTGGTACGGCTAACCTTATTGGGCAATGTTCTATCCCCCAACAAAGAGCAGACTCCCTCACTTCCAATCCAACTTATTCTCAAAACATCGTTCAAAATAAAACTGAGCCGAACCCAAATAAATCGCTTGCTGTTTTCCCTTTTTTGTACACGTGACATTTTGAATCTGCGATAAAATAAGGTGCACTCAGACTAAACTTAATATTATTTTATATTGTGCATAATTTTCCTCCTTGGCAAATCATGTCTATTCCTTATTTTATTTTTGGAATTGCATCCAATAAATATCATACAGCCAGATACTAGTTAAATTAGGTCAAAATAAAACCATTAGGTCGAGTACAAGAATAATATAAGCATGTTTTTATTTATGAAATCGGATAAGATATTATGGTGAATTTAGAGAAAGCAAGTAAACCATACAAAGGAAAAACTGACGTTATTGAAAGGACAAAATATTATATTCAAAGAGTCCCTCAGTGGACATCCAAAAAAAAGGCGTAATCTTCATTCCATTCGCATAGTGGGGATTGGCCAAGGCCAAATCTGAACAAGAGACTAGTCTAACATGTCTAAAACGCATCCTGGAAGTGTTCACTATGAAACTGGACATTCTCTTAGAAGTTAAACCATGGGCGAGAAGGTAAATCTGGCTGTATCTTCCTGTAGTGAGAACTTTCAAATCCTATTGAATTTTGCAATTATTTTTGACCTTAGGCACTAACGGTGTTTTAATTATATATGCAGTCTGTTACTCCCGTTAACTACTTAAGCATTCGTATTTTTGCACTTTCTATTATAGACTTAAACAATTCGTTATAGAGAAAAAAAGTTTTTTAAGTATGAAAGATTGTGAAAAGCATTGTAAGTAAACTTGTGGAAACACAGACGAGGCAGCTTTGTAAATCCTATCCAAATAAAAATTCTCTCCTTCGTGTCGTATTGGTATTCTGCGATAGTTCACTAATTTACTCGATCCTATTGCAAGGGAAGTGCCGAGACGATAGGCCGGGTGGAGTTTTAATATGAATTGACGTACGCCTTGTAAAACAGACTGTGTAATACCGAATTACTTCTGACAGCGTAGACTTTGCGCGTTCTAAAGATATCCTACCTTAAAACATATCAATAGAAACTATTGAAAGGAAATCGCAATAAAACCACCTAGTAAATATTTTCCAATGCTCAATCATTGACCATATGAGAAAGAGAGAGAGAATCGCTATCGATAAGCAATAAATCAACACAAGACATCAGCAATTTCTTTTTATTCAAATATTTCTTGAAGATTCACGTACGAGGACCATTTGAGCATACATGACTATTCTTTACTGGTGCTTCTTCTTCTTTCATATTCCTCAGCCATCTCTCTACTAAGGAAATAAGCAACATCAATCTTCTTCCACTCTGATGGTCTCGAATATAGATCGAGATAGTTTTAAGTTCTACAAATGAGTGCTTGCTCACACATATAAATAAAACAAGAAATAAACATTTAGGTATCTAAAATGACAAGAAATGTAGATAGGTAAGTAAGTATATCTCTCTTTATAAAATATATTAAAACACGGTCCATCCAACATCCAAACTTTTCAGAAAAAGAAGTACCTACTTACTCTATGCATAAAGGATAGTCAACATCGCCAAATGAATTTCGTTCAGTTCTTTAAATAAGATTGCAGCCATGAGTCAACCCCTGATGAGGTTTTAAGATAACATGATTATGACAAGTCATACAAAATGTTGTTTTTGTATTTTAATACCCCATTCCCTTAGATAGACTATCAACATTTCTAACAATTCAAAGTTGGAGATTTTGATAAATCAAGAAATTAGAATTCTTTTGTATTTTTTTTTAATATTCTTAAAATGCGACACCTTTGACAGTCTCTTCTAATCAACTCAATCTCCATACGAAATGACAAATTGATTGGAATTAATTATTGTTTTGCGTGTGTCCTTAGTGAAACAACCTTAGGGTGGATTATAAAACACAAATTAGCTTTAGACCAAGGGATGGCCTTAAATGTTTATCTGTAAGTTAGAGTCAATTTTATTATAATATATTTAAATTTAAACCGTTCATTTTAAGGGAATCATATTCTACGATTCTAGCAATATTTATTTTGTTAAATTTAAGATAAAATAATTAAAAAGGAGACTGCTTGACCGCATACAAGTTGTTGGGATGACATTGTGGTGACTGCCGGGTTTAGTTGAATGAGTAGGGTACAGGAGAGGGATTTTAGGCAAAATTACAGACTTTGATTCAGATATGGTTATTGGTTATACCTACAGTTCTGTTATAGATACGATACGGTAAGGAAAATGACTAGCATTAATAATGTATCTCTTCCACGATTTTGGAAAGGAGCAAAAATATCAAAGCTTATGCGGTGTCTTGAAACATGAACTGACAAGAAAATGTGCATGCTGCTTCATCTTATTCTTAAGGGGAATCAATCAGGTATGTTATTGGAGAAAACAGTCTCCCTGACTGAAATACCCCGGAGTAGACAGGACTAAGGAGCGAAAGAGCTTTGAAATCCCACGAATCCGACAAGTCTGGGGATTAACATGAAATCATATAACTCTTGCTGATGGGAAAGGTAGATGGTCGAAGAGGTCCTTGTGGAAGACAAATATCTTGGATGCGCAACGTGAGAGAATGGATCGGAGTAGGAATGGTGGAAGAATTGTTCCTGATACGGCACAAGAAGAAGAAATCAAAATGGGACAAGAAGACTAAAGAGATGTAGATCGTATAGGTACTGCCAGTCTAGTCAAAGAAAAAGGATCTGGGAGCGAACACGCACTAAATACAATATGATGTACATAACATTTCAAACGCAGCATCTAACATCCCTTACAATTCAAAAAATATGAAAACAAATCCTGAAATAAAAAAACAATTCACGTGGACTTTATGTAAGTAGTTTGAATTTTGGACCTCTAATATTATTATTTCAGTGTGATGAAATATAACACGAGGGTGTAGTAAAAAGGATGAAACTATATTTATTCCGTAATAACATTAATCATTTTATCCAAAACCGTTTTTTTATAAATAGCTATTTCACAGTGTTATATTCTTGAGATGATTATTATTATTATTGAAGGATATTGACTTTTACTGACACAGCTATTAAGTAACATTAATCAAAGCCTCCGCCTTACTTTGTTTCTTTCTAACAACTTATCTATTCTTGTTTTTCTTCTCTGCTTTCCCTCTTATCTCCACAAAACAACATTACCGTACACTTACAGACCCTTCCCCGATTATATATTTCACCAAAAATAAGTAGGTACCTTATTTTTATTATGAAAATGATTAGTTTTCTTTATTCCATTAGGTATGATTATTCCTAATGGAATTGGTATGGTATTCCTCATCTTGCGCCCCACCAGGTCTACTCGACGTTTGCAATCACTTTTTGAAGGCCTCTCTCTATCTCTTGTTGCCCGAAACAACCCCTGCTGTTCAGAGCAGCTGCAACAGAGCAAGCTCTATTCTGATCCAATCTCGCACATTGCTCAACCAAGAGATCTACCTTCTACCAGGCCCATGGTGTTCGTCTATCATGCCAAAATAAGTTGGGGAATCTAATATTATGGTGTTCGTCTATCATGCCAAAATAAGTTGGGGAATCCAATATTATGTGAAATGAAACGTGAATATGAAACCCTACGGACTTTGATGTTTTTCAGCAACTCTCTCTGTTGCAGTCAACTCTCCACAGTGCCTCTGAATTACTTACTAAATCTTACCACCGCAAGAGAAGCATTCTTCTATGAAGCACATCTCGAGTACTTCTAACCGGCTTATAGTGCATACTTTCAAGGTCCGGGTTTCCGAGCCTTTCAAAACTTTATGTCCTATTTTTAGTTTATAAAGTATGGATGTGAGGGATGCCAACGGGATGAAAAAGTAATAAGTGCTTTAAAAATCATCATAGATAGTTTGGTAGTCTAAATTTGTAATAATTAATGTGCTTTTATAGCGAAAATTATGTCTATCTTCATCTTGTTGTTTCAATGTTTTGTTACGAGCAAGACACAAAAATACGTGTAAAACATTTTTATTCGAAACAATTTCCTGCCAAAAAAGAAGAAATATTTTGTATCTCACCTGAAAGAAATCAACTTGAGAAGTATTTTGTTTTCATATTATTTTAGAATAAGTCGAAAAAAAAATTGCCAGGCACTGTTACTTGGCCAAAGATAGGTAGGAAAACCTTCGAACTTGGTATTATATTATTTTGTTATAGTTTGCTTGAAACTTAAAGATAAAGTTATTAATAAAGTCCGAGTAATCAATAATAATTATTATCTAGCGCAATTACAGGTTCAGAGATCGGTAATAAGTAAACAATACAGGTCTTTTCTTAGTGAAGGTACATAGGTACGTGATCTCGGGATCAAGTTCAGAATTTATTAAAATACCTATGAGTAAATATTTCACAATTTGTTGCTTATAGTCTATTCTCTATTTCTGTAGAGAAGGATCAAAATAAAATTTACGAATTGAAGGCTTTTCGTTGCTCTTTCTTCCAAAAACCCCTTGTCAGTCAGATGTCAATCATGAGTGTATGATAAGCGAGTGAGAACCACCTTAAATTTGGTCATCCCTTCAGAGATAGAGTGTGGTGCCTACTTTATTCCGGCCGCAGCAACTTCACAATGTGTCAAATTTCTTCTTCTACTTATTGGTTTTGGCGAATCGCCCCTAAATCGAGCGTTCCTACCATATGTGTCAAATTTAAAATTTACCTACTAAAATGAATTATTGTCTCATAAGAGATTTTTGCTATCGAGCCCTTAAGTGGGGCCACAAAATTTAATCTTCTATTCTCACAACATTACGAATGAAAAAAATGTTCTGACAAACATTGAGTTAACCTATGTTTTTTAGTTAAATTTTTGACATGTTTTTTATGTACTTAAGTATCGGAGTTCTTCGGCTTTCTTATCATATTATGTCTCAGTTATGCCCATCTCCTCGCAATAATGGGCTAGTATTATTCCTATATACCTACTGGCACATAAAAGCTATAGTTTATGTTAAATTGTCAGCATTTTGAATTATCAATAAATCCGATGCTTGTAAGTGTAGAAATTTGATTTTTTTTTATCCATCACGCCGTTTCCCGAAGGGGGTAGGCAGAGAGTACGGATTTCCATTCTTTCCTATCCAAACAAACCTCTTTCGCTTCTTCCAAACGCATAACATTCCACATACATGCTCTTCTATTTCTTTTGCTCCTGACTTGGCCCTCCTCTAAAACGTCACCGATATGATCTGTCCACGTCATTCGAGGTCGGCCTCGTCTACTTTTAGTCATATCCTCTCCTCGTTCCTTAATTCATTCTCTTTCATTCTAGTCCCTACGTTAACATCCAATCCACGCTAACATCCACTTGTTTCAATTGTTGCAGTTCTATTTTATTTGTGTTGGTTATGTAAACGATGCCTAATTATTTCTCGATAGATTCAGTGCATTTCAATGTGACAGCAATTTATAGAGAACCCCACAGTACAAGTTAGATTGACAGAAGCTATTACTGTTCGTAATTCATACGACAATCGTACCAGTGTCTATTAGCAAAACTTATATTGGGTAAATAATGTAGGTACCTACCGTTGTATAGTATAGCGCAGTATAATTCTAGAGGCGTGTAATTCCCTATATTGACTCATTATTCAAGTGAATTTGCGGCAGACTCGTAGTTTAAATATAATTAGTTTTTAATGAAGCTCCGCATTGAATGGAAGCTCATTATTAACAGGGACAAACCTAAGTGGGAAATAAATTGGTCATTCAATTCCAACTATACTCCCCTGTACCTATGTACCTACTTATTATATTTTATTGGGTACCCTATAGAAGATTTTCGCTTCAGCATAATGTCGGCTTATGCGGTAATTTTAATATGGACTTACATTAAATTATAATAAAGAACTTTTGGCAGTATTTTCATATTATATTAATAAATAATAGATATTAAAATATTTCGACGTTGCATGTTGCAACACAATACATAAATTAAGATGCGCACAAAGAGCTATGGAGCGACAAATGCTAGGAGTAAGTCTTAGAGACAAAATAAGAAACGAAGAGATAATAAGACGAACAAAAGTCGTAGACATAGTTTACCGTGTGGCAAAAAAGAAATGCCAATGAGTAGGCAATGTGGCGAGACAGGGGAATGAAAGATGAGCACCGAGAATTGCAAAATGGCGCCCCTTAATAAGAGACCAATAATTGGGAGACCTCAAAAGAGATGGGTGGATGATGTGGTTCCTATCGCGGGGAAAAAACTGGTCAAAAACTGCACAAATAGAAAAAGGTGGAAAACTTTAGAAGAGGCCTACATCCAGCAGTGGAGGGACGGATGACGGACAGGGACAGTGACAACGAAGAAAAAAAAGAAGATGATGTAGGACTTAAGTGCAAATTTTAAGTAACACCATAATATCATGTCGGTCATTTAAACAAAAAATATTGCCTTACGAAATTCAATTTAGTTGAATTAGCATAATATCGTAATCGTCAATTGTGGAGATTTCATTACTTTGTCCAAGTTTCTACTTAGGTCGACTTTGAAAGCTAGTTTAAAAATTTCATCCATCATCATCTATTCATCAGTTGATTAAATGAAATAATATTGGTGATTCGATTAAATGAATTAAAAAATGTTTTCACAAATCACCTATCATTTGTCAGACATCAGAGAAATACGCTATCTGCTTCATTCATGATACACGCAAATAATCTTGAAGCTATTCAAAACTCTACCACAATAATTGAAACTACAAAAGACCATTCTTTCATAAAAGCAGCTCACATCGTATATCTCTTCTATATACGGGTGTAAAGTCAATGCATAGAGACATCTACAGCCGCGCTAGCTATCTGACATTTTAAATCCCATACAAATTCCCATACTAATGAAATTGAGTTTTTTTTAACCATAAACGACGTTTTTAAGATGTTTTTTGCCCCTGTTTGTTTTCAGTACAACGATTACCTAGCAATAATCCTATTTTTTTTTTGTTTCTCTGAGAAACATTTTTTTTCTGGAACTGATTCCATACAAAATGTATGGAAGAGTGGAGCGCAAAGCTGTCAAATGACGTCACACTTTACACACGTATAGGAGAGACGGCCTCTTACCGTTTTGAGTTTTGTTTGTGTTTATGATTGACTAGTATCTACATTTTTATTCACGGTTTAAGTGTTCTTTGTTAGATTTAAAAATCAAAATACTTAACCGATTTAACATTTTTTTACTAGGTAGGTACCTATATATTTTCTACTCAGCACAAAAAATGAAGCGCCTTTTCCACTTTTACGCTATTCAATTCAACGAGAAGGGCTTATTAGTATAGGAATATTTTTCTGCTATAGATTCTCTTAATAGCATCACGTCGCGCACAGCTCGGAACACTTCCAAATAGAGAAACTGTCGTAAAAATACCGTAGCTACATACAAACCACGAGGCTCGCTGCCAACTGAAATGTCTCGTGATAGTGAAACATTAAATTAAGCGCAGTTTGCTTATCTTCGCGTGTCTTATTAAAATATTAGTTAATCTCCCGCTATACGAATAATTTTATGGCTTAAGAAGTCGTTTGATGGAAATCTTAAATTATTAACACAGATGGCGTGCACTTTGCTCGTATCGTTACTTCTAAATAGCTTACTGCTAATCCAATCACACTCTAATGATGTCCGCAATTCATGTATCGGTACTAAAAAATACTTATGTGATTTTGAGATATCTAACTATCACTTCCCGACATATCATTATTTTGTTGCCTTCCTTTGAGTAAATAAGTATAACTGAAGGATTAAGACGTGTTGTGAGACTTGATCATTGCCACTGTGTTAGATTAATCAAAACAAACAGAAATCATTGTTGCCTACCTTTGCTTCTGTCCTTCTGTGAGGTTTGAAAGAGAGGATGTATTATTGAGTTGCGGGGTTGCCTATATGTAGTACCTAAACTATATTCACTGGCAGTAGTATGAGCTATTTGATTGTTGGTTTGCAAAGGCTTCCCCAGGACAATAATCTTAATATTTATAGATTCTTGGTTCAATTGTTAGATCTCAAGTCACATTTTTTTTAGAAATTAATTGCATCTGTGGAGCGCTAAATATGGTGTAATGTTACATACCTAACATCTTACAGTTGGTAATATAAAACGCTTTCCAAGAAATCAAGGCACACTGATTTCTTTTAGACAGTACATACTTAACAACAATTACCACAGAGGCAAAAAATTGTCTTTATATTCTAGACAAAGAAAAATGTCTGTATATATATTTAAAAAAATTATCTAATGCTGACAAAATGCTTAAGTATATAACGTAGTACGTAGGCCATGAATTGATTGACTGATTAGTTTATATTAAGGGAGAGAAAGACACTAACACAATCATACCCCACACTTGCGTGATTCCTTATCTTTATTCACTTACCGCCACAAGTATGCAAGATATTATTAGATTGTGATTGGAATTGCTTACTGTTGATAAAGACGACTCATATACCTACTTTTTTCGAGACTTTTTCGGCACGAATTGATTTCCTTGTTGTATTTTGTAGGTTCCGATTTCGGAATTAACCATACAATCTGACCTATGGAGTAAAGTTTAAGTTTTAACGTCGTACTCATGAATTTTTCTGACGTTCCAAACCGTTTATGTTATTTATTTATTTAGAAATCCATATGATGACTTTTCCATTGCTTTGCAAAAAAAATTTCAGTCAAAACAGAAAGGATTAAAAAAATTGAAAGTACCTATATTCACCCAAGCTGAAAAACAAATTGGTCGGCCGTTATCTTTTATTAAGTAAGTTTTAAACGCTAGTTAAGATCATAATCATGAATGCCAGACCATCAATGTAATTAACTAACACATACTACTTTTATTACAAAACCTACGTGAAATTGGACCATAGAATTAAACAAGTGCGATAATTTGTTCAAAAATGGAACCGAATAAAGGAGGAAATAATTATATGTGTAAAGTAATTTGAATAAAACTACGCTTAAAAGTTTAATAATAACAAACTTAATAGGAACCTATAAGGGATTAAAGGTTCAGTTCATCATTATCGTTTATAATTATTGTAATTGTGTTAGTAACAGTTAAGTAAGTATCCATACTATTGACTCATTTTATGTAGGTATAACTCCCTTTTAGTGTTCATTCCCGAACCACCAATCAAATAACGTCATCTGATTCTTTTTTTTATGAACTAGCAAAGAAAAAATGTCACATATGAAAAGAGCAGTGATACTGACCAGGCGAGGACATAAAAGATAGAGGTTACCTAAAGATGCATGGAAAGCGCCATGTTGGGTAGGTATCACCCTGAAGGATAAGGTGAGGAACGAAGCGATACTGCCGAGATCAAAGGTCGCAGATATTACCCAACGTACTATCTCTTCTCTCAAATGGCGGAGGCAGATCATAAGCAAGAGACAAGAAAGAGAAATGGTCGAAGACGGTCGAAACCTGATGTCCCAGAATGACTACCAGAAGCATTGGGAGACGACCTCGTAAAACATATTGACGTCAACTGGGTCCAGAGAGCCCTGGATAGAGCGGTGTGGGATGGGATGAAGTTGGCCTATGTCCAGGAGTGAACGGATAAAGGCTGAGATGAAGAATCATTGATTGTATCATTCCTTTTCACAACTTAAATTAACCTTCATATTTATCAACTCAGATAAACCTTAAAAAAGCAAAATTGTCACCCTTTTTATATAGAAATGCGTGAAGAATAATACATATTAATTAATACGCTTGCAACATTGTAGCATTCATATTGCAATGCATACAGGAAACAGCCTACAAAAAACAAGGAATTTATTCATCCCTTTGTTGTTTTAGTATTCGAGTGTGTAATATTATTATAGCGTGAGAAGGAAGATTCGTATTAAAATTCAACTTTTTAGCCTTTGGTGTTATATGCAAATACGAAATATGCAATCGTCTGCCGGGACGTATCAATAAGCTACCCTTTGGACTATGCAAAACACTAAATCGTGTAGTCCATTTCCAATGGCGTAACATTCACGGCTTTTTTTATTGTTTTTAATCAATCTGAGCTCATTCAAAGGTAACATATAAACTTTCGACATTATTCACATATATAGTAGAACGTTGTGCACCAACAAAGCCAATAGGCAATAAAGATGAGACAGTAAAAAAATGGATATAGTCATATCCTGGCGCCAAATACATGATAGCAGTCGCAGTCTATAAATTTGGTTGCTGTCTTGTTCTCAATAATTTCCAACTTTTATCTCTATATTTCATTTATTATTAAATTTCTACTTGTTGCATACATGATATTTTTCGACATGTTTAACATGTTGAGAATTCTCATGATTAGGAGTTTCGGAGACTTCAACATTACCACCTAATGGCGAACGTTGTTAACGTAAAGTGATCACACTAAGCCAGCCTTCGAAATAACAGTAGAAGACGGTCGTAAGCCCGTAGTGGTTTGTTCCATTTAAAAATCTAACATAAGTAATGAATTGTTAGAGTCATTAATTATTGATATTTTTTTTTATTTATATACCTAGTAAAGTTTGTGTTGTGAAAGTTGAAATGGTCGACACCGGGATGCAGCCCAATATTCCTTGGTCAGTGCAACACGCATGAACGGCTGTACCCAATTCGCTTGTTATTTTTTGTTGTGTTAGTTATTGTCAAGAGAAGATTCTTGTTAAAAAATAAGAAAGTTGTACGAAACAGTACAAAATTAAACGGAGGTAACCTTCTTAGTGCTTTTAACATTACTAACTTTTCTATGTATTTTAGTTTTATATACCTACCTACTTCTCACCTGACAACCTTAGTGTTGATGATGACTTTTATTTGTTGTACCTATTCATTAAGAAACTTAAATAATCGTAATTTACAAACAATCTGCAGTGGATGTAACACCAATGCACCTTTGAACGCAGCAGTATAAACAGTTTGAATAAAACCATAACAGGATAAAGATCACAGGGATGCTGCACGGTCATCTCCTTCCTCCGTAACCTTTTATGGATTCAAGAAATGAAGAATAACAATGCTCCTTATAATAATATACCCAGAATGTTTCAACGTCTTCAATATTATTCGTCGTGACGTGTTTGTGGCCGAGAAGACCTCAGACTGATATCCCGTGGAAGATCAAATCTTGAGATATAAAAGAAAGTCGGGTTAGTTCGAAAACTACTTTACCTATAACTCGAGATCGACTGAACAAATTTTTATCATTTTGGGAATATTGGTTTCTTCTCTGCTCCGGATAACAAAATAACTAATAAAACATCCAAAAATGGATAAAAAATAATATAAAATATCAAAGTTATTATGGAACGGATTTACTGACAACAACGTCATCTTTGAAAACTCAATTTTTATTTATGTACTTGAGTTTCTTTCGAGCTTTCAGAAATTATTTTTTACTTTCAAACATACCTATTTAGAGTGGTTCTATTTATGATACGTTGAGTAATTTCTCTTGATTATCCAAAATTTCGTTAAGACGTATTAAAGTCTGAGTGACAAACATAGAAAAACATACACGAGACTTCATTGAGATAATTAATACGAGTATTAAGGCGTATGTAATAACTCCATAATATTAAAGGTAGCCTATATTGGAAGATGTCTGGTATTTCTAAGAATTCCTTGTCTATATTGTATTAAGACTTGTGTCTGTGGATGGGAACCTTTAGCCAACATGCCTCCTCCTCCACCCTTATTGCTTTGTCTGTCGGCCTTAATGGAATGTCACACCCAGGAGTCGAATGCAAATATCATATTATTGGAATATTCCAAGAGCAAGATGCATGATAACTTCCGTTGGCTAGCATTATTACGTACATCCAATAACGTGTCTGTTCATCCACACGTTGTATTATTTTTATTAATATGACTTTCAGGATGCAGATAAGAAAATATTTGTATAGACCTTGCACACATAGAATGAATGTCTTGCATTCGTGCATGCCAACTACAGCCTTCTTTTATACGAAAGCTAGGCTATCAGAGATATCCAAAAGTTATTTTTTAAACATGTATGCAGATGATCTAGTATTGATAGCTGAAAGCGAGCGTGATTTGCAAGAACTTGTGACGCATGATTATCAAAATTGTGAAACGAATGTCAATAAGACAAAGGTGCTTGTTTTTGAAAGAGAAGTTTTAAGAACGCAATGTTGTGTGAAAGTGAAAGATGTCAACTTGGAACCAGTGGATGAGTATGTCTATTTAGGTGGTCTGTTTAATAGAGATGGAAGGTGTGAAAGGGAGATTGAAAGAAGGAAACTGGCTGGTAGAAGGGATGGCGGTGCACTTAAACCTCTAATGAGAAATAATAACGTATCTCTTAAATCCAACCAGTTGATGTACAATGCAATCCTGATTTCATCCATGATGTATGGTAGTGAAACTTGGACATGGACGAAAAATCTGGAAGTTGGAATAAATGCTGTGGAAATGAGATCACTGCGTAGGATATGCGGAAAGCGACTGATTGATAAGGTGAGGAATGATAATATTAGAAAGGAATGTGGAGTGGATGTTAGCGTAGTGACTAGAATGAAAGTGAATAAATTAAGGTGGTTTGGGCATGTAGAGAGAATGAACGAGGAGAGAATGACTAAAAGGATATATAAATCTGAAAGAATGGGTGCACGCAGACGAGGCCGACCTCGAATGACATGGTCCGACCATATCGGTTCAGTCTTAGAGGAGGGCCAAGTCTGGAGCAAAAGGAACAGAAGAGCATGCATGCGGAATGTTATGCTTTTGGAAGAAGCGAAAGAGGTTTGTTTGGATAGGAAAGAATGGAAATCCGTACTCTATGCCTACACGGAAACGGCGTGATGGGTAAAAAAAAAAGTATTTTATAAACAAATTAGCTTTTAAATGGTACTAACCGCTTTGTAAATCAAAGGTATTAGTGGTTTTCGAAGTAGCTAAGTATGTATACGTACTTGCCTATCCCCATTTTCTAACATCTGGAAAAATAAAGATCAGCAATACAAAACTACAAGTCCGTTAAGCGTGCAATTAGTGTTCTAAAATCAAACGATCGTTTTAGTATGAAAATTTTTCGAATCTCTTTCGATGATCGTTTCGATATTCGATCAATACAAAACTACAAGTCAGTTAATTGTCCCTGCAGGATACATGCCTAGTGACAAGCCTACCTCCATTCGAGTTAAGCATCTTTGTCTCCCTTAACAAAGACTTTTGTGCGCTCACTGATTAAAGCAAAATTCTCCTAAATCAACCACTTGAAACGTTAATCAATACTACTTGTCAGGAGCGTAGGGAGGCAACAAGAGCCCTCCACCGCGCCCGATTTTGTGCGGCTTCATTGACCTCCTCTTGAAACTATGTGTCGGAAAACAGTTTTGTTGGAATGGAAAACGTTTTGTTGTTTTATTAGTAAATATTGCTGAAAAATTAGCTGAAACAAATTAATATCCAGTGACTTGCAAAACCACTGGAGACATTAATTGATAATTTTCAAACATTCATAATGTTATTCAAACCTGTACAAAGTTATGACGTGGTTGTGATTTCAACACACTAACTTACATCTCAGCATTGATTAAATATTTAATAATTGTTATTCCACCCTTCAGAGCTACATAAAGGCACCTGCGCGCACACCCCGCTGTACCGAATTCGCTAACAATATTAGTCAGTACATCCTCTTTTCCTTAGCTTATTAATAATAATCAAAGCAATGGAAACCATACATAGTTCAACAACTTGGTATCAAACGCTCGACTTCATACGCGACAAACTGATTTAGGACGACGTAATGAGATTAAGCTCGTGTTTATTACTACATACTGAGTGTGTAAACTTTTAATAAAACTCTACAGCATGTGCTTTAGCAATATTAAAAAGCTGTAATTTGCGACAATAATTTGAAATCAATTTACATTACTTTAACTGACCTGATTCAGATTTCTTGTGTTTAAAACAGGGCAGACGCCAAGATTTTTTTTTAATTTCATCGATCCATATTTTCTGGGTCTATCCACGCTTCTGCGTCCTATTTTAGGCATCCAATCGAAAGCTCTTTTCATCCATCAGACATACGCACCACACGAGTTGCCCAGTTCCATTGTTGTTCCGCAATTCTTTGAGCAAAATCTGTTATTTTAGTTTTTTCAGAGTACACATTCGTTGAATATTTTCTTCTTCAGTTGATTATTTGCCGAATGCAGCAATAAAAAATACAGCAAAGTCTCGCTTTTATTGACTCATCAAAAGCTTTTGATACTGTCTTTGTCAATAATGTGATTATAGAAGCTACGCCGTTGACAAGGTCCTATCTTTCGTTGTAAAAACAATTATTATAGAAACATGATAAAAATCCGAGTAGATGGAGAACACCAATCGGAGTTAGGCAGGGAAGCGGTTTGGGTCCGTTTATTTTCGTATAGAATCAACTTGTATAGATCATCAAGAGAATCCATGCGCTTTTTAAAATAAAATTCTGAACAACTTGTTCTAACACTATCAATTTTGTCAAACTCTTCATATAATAATGTATTATTTTTGTATGTGTCCAAAATTGCACATGACTCATAACTCGTGTGCAATTCGTTCGTGAATATATTAATAGATTAACGATAGCATCGCACATATAACCTCCCTTCTTGAATGTCAGATATTTCTCCGCACCCCATTCTTAAATATTATTAGGGTAGGTACCTACCGCATGTTATCTCTAGAATGTAGACTATACGTAATATTATTTGCTTTGCCACCGCTGCAACCCTTTGTGTGCTTATCAAGACTGAAACAAAGGTTTTTTCAGAACAGGTGTGTACAGGTAATTTTCCTCAGAGGGGTTGAAATCCTAGATTAAAATGTTCAGTAAATATTTATTCAAATAATAAATCTGATTACGTTTGTACATAGCTTTATTTTTGGTGGGTACTTATTAAATTTCCCTTTGACTATAATAATAATCTAGGGACAATAAGTTTAAAAGCTGTTTTCTGTTACTGTACCTACTGAGTTTCTTTGTACTGAGTTACTTAGGCACTGAGGTACATAGAAATAAATAAAAATAAGCGTAAAATTGAAGAATTGGACTAAAACATAAACTCCGTGAAGACTTAATGGATTGCAATTGGGAGAACCAATCACACCAACACCTTGCTGCGACTTTTGGCACTGAGCGATTGAAAAAAATGGTTAACCGGTCTAAGTAAGTATCTGTAGAATCAGCGAGAGAGTTACTGATTGCGTACCGTGATCTGAAAATTATTTGTAGCCATATAACCTGGTAGGTACACATAAATCTGGCGCTATTTTTGTAGTGGTTCGTGAGTTCTGTTGTTTGATATGGGTGCATACACACGACAAATATCCCGGTAGAAAAGTGACCTAATGCAAGCAAAATACAAGCAGTATAAATTCATTCAAATTTACATAATTTTAACGCATTATTGTTTACTATCATTGTGGAACCCTAAAAAAGGGGCGACAAATCCCGTCACATGGTGACGGGTAACTACTAGTATTGTAAGAAGAGTGCGGCATGGAGTCCACAGTCCACGATATCCATCTAGGATGTGCCCACTATTGTCTTTGTCTATAAAACATAGGACATTAGCATAGAACTCACAGTGATAAAATTAAATTTTATGTTAGATTCTTCATTAGGCATTGACTACACTCTAATGTACATAGGACACCAACCCTCCCCATAGTATTATGACTTTATGTACTACCCCATTTATATGGGAATTACCCATAGTCGGAATTGTCCCAAAATAGAAAGTCTGGGATTATTATACGTAAAACGACATCAGATAATTCTCATTACAATATTAAATGGCTTCTATAACACCACCTATTGTTTCCTGCAGTACTTAATCTATATCCTATGTACAAACTTATCGAATTGTGCGGTTCTAGGTTCCAAGATTTCAAGGAAATTTCAATAACCATTTTTAACAAATCTTTATTGAATCATCACCTCGAATCTGGTGACTTAAGGAGTTACGAAAATTGTTATTGTGTATTATAAAAATGTTAAAATTAAGAGAGGCCATTTATGAATCATGAACATTTATTTACTTCCTATAGCCAGATCGGAAGTCATGGAGGGAGTTGATGCGAATGCATGGCGGTCGCGATTCTCGGCACCGAAAGACCGACTGAATAAGAAGAATTAGGTATCCTATGCTTTATCGAAAAACATCAACAATTTAATCACCATCTATCTCCTGGCTCCGAAATGTAAGAAAATGGACCGGAATCTTAACCGTAGTGTAACTGAACTGAAGAATCTTCACCAAAGTGATCTCCAACGTCGAGGGAGCTGAGAAAAGTAACAAACATCATGTGGAAAAAATATTACAAATGATCTTCATTGCGAGATTTTAAAAACACAATTGTCAAAATCATCAATTGCTCCTAGACCCAAGAATTATCAACACAAAGACAACTTTGAAAAGATCGAAATCGTTAAATAAAAATCAATCGTTTCTCTCAAAGTGCAGCTGAAAAATAAATAAGACTTAGCGAACCCACATCAGATAGTGTACCTATTAGATATGTAGTATTATTAATCAAACTGTACCTAAAGACAAATTTCCGAAAAAAGAACAAACGAAAAATTCGAAAAATTCTTGTAAAAATTCAGTTTCAATTATCCCAGGGCAGCAAAAATATGATAAAGAAAAGACGCATTTTTAAAATACTCTTTAAAATGATTTGAATTTCCTAAAAGCAGCTGGTGTTTCCCAAAATAACTACAACAAATTATGAATATTTGCAAAGGTAAGGCGTAAATGAAAAATGTATGAACACCACCCGCGGAACAAATTAGTTGAGGCAAACTTTTAATCGTAATTGTATTTCCTTCTTCCCTCTTATTAACAGGAGGAACGCGATAAGTATTTTGTATCAGTACGCCTTTCCGAATTTCACTACCGTAAGTGAGAAACTCACGGAAATTTTGTATGGGTTCCGGAGCTTTCTAAAGTATTCTTCAGAGGCGCTATACCCGTTTCCATTTAAACAATTTTAGCGTAAATGTCACGGAAACTTAGAAAAGGGGTACAGGTAGGTTCTTGATGTGAAACAAAAATTCTACCCTAGTGAAATCCGTCTTTACTCAGTCTACTTGTAAGAAGCCATAATAATCTGCACTTAAAAACTTGAACACTAAAAATGTTATCAATAAATAAGTGAGAAGGTGATGGAGAATTTTTGGGGCGTCAAAAAGGGGAAACTGACATTTTGATTCTTTATTCATCACCCTATTTTCTTCCAAACTCTTTCGATGTTCTTGATGATGCTCGTTATGTTTACCTTATATAATGTTTTTTTTTTATTTCAAATGAAGCTTTGAACTCGAATTCATCAATTTCATTAAATTAGAGAAAGAGACTAGATTATTAATCTAGTCTCATCTCATGTCTAATGAAATAATAATTTCAATATTAAATCAACAATATTTCGACATTTTCTTGCGTTTTGATCTTTTTTTTGAGGAGCGGAAACACTCACGCTGGCAGACCTATCAACAAAAAGCCCTCCTCTTCATCCCTGTTGATTTTTAATCTAGAAACCTTCAACAAACTCCGGTACAGCTTCATTAAAAAATATTCCAATAAGCAATAATTTTTAAAGCTAACATTTTTTATGCCGTCATTAATCAATGGATGTTTGATTTTCAAATTTGATCCACTGCAGGCCTACGACCTTCTTCTAGTACCTTTTCGAAGGCTTACTTTGTGTGACCACTCTGCGTTAGCAAAAATCGTCACTTGCAATTAGATTTTTTCCAATAGGTCTTAACACTTGGTCACACGCAAGGCAATGCATGATTCTCTGCTTGAGGTACATTTTTTAAAATATTTTTATAAATAATGTTTGAAATATCTACATTTCATGATACCTATCACAACTATCAATCGCAACACACTAAAGGAAAAATGGGATTTTTTAGAAAAATTTGAAAATATTTTATGACTCTTTCTTATGGCCACGGGGGTTCTATGTGTATTGTACACATAGAACGTGTTACATAGTACACAACACGGCAGCAGTCTGATGATTTGTTACACAGTTGGGTTATAATATTATTGAAATTACTGTCACTTATAGATACCTATGTATATTAAAATATTTGATCTTATTTCGAAGTAGACACAGTAAGCTGTAATTTGGTATAAAAACTTGTAAAACAAAAATATTGAATAAAAACAAAAATGAAAAATGCGAGAATTCACAGATACTGTGTGCGACAATGGTATTTTCTTACAGCGTGAAACCAAGTGCAGTGCGTCGGATTACAAATCAATTGAGTATAATGCAATACAACAAATTATGTTCAAATATTTTTGAAAAGAGATTAGAAAAAAATGATAGAAGATAAATTTAGTTCGAGCACATCGAATAAACAACTTTAAGTTGGTTGAGGTAGTAACAGGGATGGTGTCGGTATCTGCAATTTCCCCAACATTAACTTCCAAGTATCTTACAACACCACTCAGCCTGCTGTGAACAATGCACACGGAACAATACTAATGTAGCCGAGTACGATGTAGTTACAATGGAAGTTTCTGCATTTGCTTAATGGATGAGGAATCGAAAGCGAAATGAAACTGAACATCAGAACTAGATACCCTCTCACCTACACCCCGAGACGAATTTATTTGAACTAAAACAGACAGGAAAATAGTCTGGTGATTTTCCTTCCGACTGCCTTGTTCCTGCTTGCAAAAGTCCGGTTTCAATAGAAATAAGAACGGACCATCAACTCTATGTTATTGTTTTCTTTAAAATGTGTACTTACTTCACTCAAACAAGGGAGTTTTCAAAGATGGCGAACATCAAACATACATTATAATTGTAAATTCATGTAACTTTTTCTTATAGATTTTTCTATAGTCAAGTATTAGGAGGGGGGGGGGGGGCTTCTTTCAAACTTTTATTAGTATAAATACCTACCTACTTGTATAAATCTTTATTGATACATTTTTTTTTTAAAAACGTGGAACTATTTATATGTAGGGGAGAGCGGGGTCTAAAGTAACGCGGGTCGGAAGTAACAACGTCCATATTTTCTACCCTGTACATGTGAATTTAAAATGAACCAACTCTAACAAACCGCTACACACGTTCCCTATCCATGCAGGATCACGGCAGCCGTCGTGCAGTCAGGGCGAGTGCGCTGTCATCTTTTGTGTTTTTTGACATCACAAGTATTTTTTTAGTGTTGAACTATTTTTATGAAAACATACTCAAAATTCGTATAACTAGTCTACGTAAGTATTTATATTTTAACATCTTAGATATTATTTTCGATATCTATATTTAGATTCGACTTAAACGGAGCAGTTTATAAATAATTTGGTTTCAATAATAAAAAATATGTTTGGGGTCCAAAGTAACAAAAATCACGGGGTCCAATGTAACTGTTACTTTGGACCCCAATATATTTTCTTACTACAAAAATGGTCGATATGGTCATAAGTAGATTGTAAGCGAATTCGCCTGTCAAGCAAAGGTTCGATGCCTGCTGCTGGCTATTACTTCAAGGTTACAATTTTTTTGTAGTACCTCTAAATTTTTGTTGTCACTCAACTTTATTATGTTTTAAATTATTGAATTTTGGCAATTTATTTTGTGATAATTACAAAACAAATATAGAGGTCAACATATTTATATTACAACTGTGATTATATATTATAGAATGCCTAGGAGTAACCCCAGAAAATCTACGTTGCTGATCAATCAGTGTACGAATTCGCCACTCTAGATCAACTTTATAATAAAATAAGCGTAAGAGAAGCGGCAAAGAATGTGCATTATGTCACGTCAGTTTGGGCAGATATGCCCGTGCTCGTTTCAAGTCCCTCTGATCGAAAAGCTTTTGAATCATGCTCAATGCCAGTACTCATTTCAAGTCCATCTGATTAACAAGCTCATTCTTCGGCCACCTCAAAGCAAATCGATACTTCCAATAAATACGTTAGACGAATCGGGACCAAGTGGACTATAATAATTTTCGCCTGTGCTGGTTCTTGCCCAAAAGCAAGCCCTAAACTTCAAGCAAATAGTGTAAGGAATTAGAGAAAATCCGCGATCACACCCCTGAAAAACTGACTATTGAGGAAGAAAGTTTGAATAGCAAAGCTAAAAGAAAAGTGTTGGAGTTTAAAACGACAATGAAAAAGATAAAAATTAAACAAATATAAAAATCTAAAATTAACAAGCCCCAAGAGGGTTCTACTGACGATATTGAAGATAAATGGTTGTGCATAGTGTGCATGGAGTCATTCACAGCATGTTGATCAGGAAAGCAATGGGTTCAATGTCATGATTGTTAACATTGGGCCCATGAGCAATGTACCCCAGTAATATGATAATGGTTTTCATAGAATGTAAGTGTTTTTTTTATAATCAAAATGGTTTGAAATCCTGGTATTCTATCCATTTGTACAACTGTTACTTTCGACCCCAATAGGTGTTACAACCGACCCTGCTAGTGGGGTCGGAAGTAACAGTTGAGGCATCTTTGTAAATCCTCCATAATTCTTAAATATGTATTATTAAACACACAAAAATTATCTGGAATTATGGGCAAATATGTAAGCTAATTCATGAAATAAAAAAATGTATCATTACGCTGTTGGTTTTCTCACAATGAACTGAAATGTGAAAATTGTTACTTTGGACCCCGCTCTCCCCTATAGCAACCAAAATCAGTGTCACATTACCAAAAATATGTTTGTTGCATCCTTATTAAGATTTAAATTGCATCGTAATAAGTAAGGTAAGATGTAAATTTGTGTAAGGCCCCCGCAAGGAAAGAACAAGTAGAGTGTTCCTACCTTTCAGACTAAAACTTGGTATTTGTCTCATTGTCTTGTCTGTCTTATAATATCTTCATCATTTTCTTTCTTTTGTATAACATTATTTACATTCTCCATGCAGGATATTCCCGATAGTGTTCCAGCTTCTATCACCTGCCCAAAAGTAGTGGGATTCAAATAAATGAGCACCTAAGATAATTGCTGGAATCGTCGTCATTGTTGGGCGGACCTGAAAAATCATGCAAAGTAGAAAAACATTCATTGAACTTTCGTCACAAAGGTAATCATTCAGGCCCATACTAATTTGTCCTCTGTATAAATCACATTTTTTCCGCAATAAAATTCTAATAAAGTATGTGATTTTGTCTCGCAGAAGATTTCGTCAATGCGCCCATGAGAATGTTACCTTTTAATTAACGCAATAGTGTATCTGCAAAAGTAGGAAACGTATTACTTACCCGTTACATGTTGTTACAGCCAGACGGATGTTGTTTGATACTTAAGTCTTGATGCACTGCACACTACTTGCAGTCGGAACTCATTGTTTGCTAAAGGAATTATTATCCTCATACATAATAGACTCTTGTCTTCATACAACGTGCTAACTTGATACCTGAATTAGGTTGCACTTCTTGTCTTTAGTAGTTGTACCTATAGGAATGTATGTCTTAGATTTCTTAAACGCTTTCATTCTGTTACTTTATTTTCTATGGGTCTCCTTTTTGTCCTCTTAACATTGATGAACACTTACGTCCTGCTGTCCTCTTTTTTCCCTTCCTTTCAATTTTTACTTGAAGTGAATAATTTTCTGGTCTATTTTTCTCCACACAAAGCTTTTTTATTGGTGGACATTTCGTTTAAGTACAGTAGAACAATTATTTAACTCATAAGCAGATAGGTATTCTAGGTAGATTGATTTGAGCCAGTGCGAGATGACTTTGATTGTTGCGTTATTTTGTTGCTGCCAGTAATTCCAAAAGGATTTAGCTATAATATTTTTTCAGTATTCAGTTTCCAGCTTTAGAATTAGATCACTGCTTCATGAAAATCTGGTATTTTTCTTTCGTCTCTTTTTTTGATACTTAAACGAAAAGGTTCACATTGTGACGAAAGACCAATTTTAGTTCTATAAGATAATTATTATTTTATGTGAAGGTACGTCTGTATATTAATTCCCACAGCTCGCCAATGTTGATGTACGCGTTTCTCTATCTCCTTAATTATTCTCCTAATAAAATTATTATAATGCTCTATTCTATTATGTTCTTAAACTCGGAATTCGAGAATGATAATAATAATAATTGTATTATTTAATCACAATGCGGGGTTCTGAAACTGCTTGTCTTTCTAAAACTAACGAATTCCACCCTTCAATTATAATTTTCTTAAATTTTTGAGCGAATCAGGGCACCTGCCTGAAATAATGGCTCCCAAATTTTCAACTGAGTCTTCTCAGCAAATATTCCATTCTGGAAAATTTATAAGATCATAATTTATTTTTATTTTAAAATACATATTTATGTAAGATTTTGTGTGTTTTCCCTAAATCCATCCTAAAACTCCTAGTTGTTTTGTAGCTGTGTTTCAATCCTTTAGTGCTCATAGTATGGAAGAAAGGTCTATGAAATAAGATAAGACGATGTAATTGAAGGCTTTTGTTGCATCTTCATGCTTGCTAGTGGAGAAGTAGGAATGCATTGATCTACAAAAACTGCTAGCTCTATTTTATATCCTCATCTTCAGGATTGAAGAATCATGAACTAAAATAATCGCTTGATATTCATACAAATTAAAAAAATTGCGTCGTGTTTTTTTTTTGCTGATACCAAGATTAAGTTCATCAGCAATGCAATTTGTCATTAGTAGATACCAAATACTCTTTGTTTAGTTTCATTATACATATTATTAGGTACTATTATAATATCTTCATCCATGTTGGGCCTATAACTGAAACGGGCCTCCCGTTTACACCTAAGTATTCGTCTTCGATGAGGTCTTGTTCGGCTTATGAATTTTTTTTTACCATCTATGTAGACTCTATACTTTTTCTGACGTATTAATGTGTTATTCTTCCTATCATGGAGTTAGTATAATCCATATTTTCCTACATTACTCTTTGTGGAACAATTTGTTTGTCTTGTACTGGCAGCAAAACCTATCTGTAGGAACCTGTGATCAAATTTAAATATTTTTCGATATAACTATTTACAAGTCAGCAATATTCAACATACCGACAAAATTAAGTGTATGAAAAACTCATAATGAACACAAATACACCCTTTGACTCTTTCACAGTAAGCTACTTAAAGCTTGTGTCGTGAAAGAGGAAGATGGTCGGCACCTGGGATCGAACCCACGACCTCCGCACGAAGCAGTGCGAAAGCCGGAGTCGTAACCGCCAGGCTACCAACCACCTCATTGAATGAAAAAATGTATGAATCTACTTAACTATAAGTATTTCAACAAAGTTAAAAACGAACTGAACAGAATATTATATTTAATTCTTTTTACAAACAGTGAAATTCATTATCATGCATCATAGATTATGATGTTCCTTTTAAGAACACAATATTTGGCCAGCGACAGTTCGTATACACTGCGCCTCAACTTTTTAATAAAATGCCTGTAGAGATTAAGCAAATCTTGTGCTTCTCTAAATATAAACGTGCCTGCTCTGGTTGGGTCTCATCTATTCAGTTGGAGGTTTTGCAGGGTATCTTGGGTTTTGTCCCATAAAGTATTTTGTTTAGTTTTTGTTTTTTTTTTCTCTCTCTTCTTTATACTGTTGATTGATGTTTGTTGGACCAAAGGCCTATTTGGGCAGCAGTTAAATTTGTTATACATTAGCATTGTATTATTATGTATGAATAAATAAATAAATAAATAAATAAATAGATATTTTTCTTTAGTATAATATGTAATATTTATTTATTTATTTGAATTCTACGCAACCAATGGCTTCTTTTACATTATGTACAATTTACAAATCAGAAAAAAAAATACAATAGTTATGCATCACAGTAAAGAGAAATAATTATCCACGCATCATAAGGATTTCTCTTTAAGTGGGAGTAATTTGGAGATTTTGAATCAGTGCATAATATTATAAAGTAGACAGAAACGCAATTTCTTGTAGGTAAATCCAGATTATACTAATAATTATGCGAGTTTCAAGTAAACATCTTATTACCTACTTCTTAACACAATTAACGTAGTTAGACTTCATGTTCGGTAATCAGTGAGTTTCGCGACAAACTTACTTGAGATTTCGAAACGTAATTACACAACCCACATAGGTTCCTAACCCGAAGTTATTTCACCCATGTTTTCCACGAACTTGCAATATTACATGATACTCAAACACGTTTCAATATTTCTATTATGGAAATCTTATTATCCGTATCTGGATATCATCAAATAATGCGTGAAACCCAATACTCGGCCAATCGTACAGCACCGCTGTTCGCTGCCACTGTTTCTGGGTGAGTGCATGTCGTTCCCATAGAAAACATAAAACACAACCACTTCATTTCTATCAGTCCTATAAAGTTTGAGTAGTTCTAATTCACAAAATGCTTTTTTTCTGTTATTTATAGACTGTGTTATACTGTTTTTCGGTTAATATAGCTGAGACAGGCTGGGCAGACACTCTCCTTTCTTCTCTGTTATTGAGCAATTTCAACCATTTTCTTTGATTCTCCTTAAATTCATGATTAAAATCATCCCACAATGCCATATCAGGTATATCAGATGTTTGATTTCGTTTCAAATCCGGTCCAAGGGATTTAATGTAGGTACCTATTCTGTCACTTACAATATAAATATTCCGAAATCTTATGCGGTGTTCACACGAGGCGAATATCGCCAGGACACCAAAATATCGCCAGCCAATTGAACCGTGTGAACAGATTGTCGATAAATCTGAAGCGATAAAAATGGTTGAAAGCGATATCGCCTCAAGTTGAACGCCTTTCAACTTTTGTTTCTGGTGGAACGATGCACGCATGCGCAAATATGCGCGGCGTCCGTATGTTCTGTTTCTTGACAGATGACAGCACTGCTCCAAATTTATTTCTCCTTAGAATCCAATTCCGCACCCAATATCTGCGTTTTTTTTTATTTTTCCTTAATTAGGAGTGTCCTTTAATCGTCTAAAACAACATTTTCAACTACCCCAAACACTACGTCCGCCATTTTTAAAACTACGTCAAAATCAGCGCACCTGACAGATTGAATGTATGCCGGTGGACTCGTGTGAACACATCAAACGATCAATGGGCGACCGAGCGATATTTTTTTTATGCAAGCGAAATCCTCTGGCCTTATATCGCCCCGTGTGAACACCGCATTACACTGTAAAAAGGTTAATCAAAAACCATCTTCAATAACTTTATCTTCTGGTAAAGGCTGCTGTTACGGTAGAGAATCCCTAGACGAAAACTTCACAGATTCAGCGATTTCCACAACTTCTTCTTCTAATACGTTATCCGTCAAAGCAATGCAATGAATTATTTTAGAGTGAAACCATATTTCAAACACTGCATTGCGTGTCTCAGTATTCTTTTAAGGGTCCAAGTATCGAAACTATCTAAGAATAAAATTTTAAAACCCTTTCACAAAGCTTTTCAAGTTTTGAAGTCATTTCAGAAGTGTACATACTCTCATTTTATTGAGCACAACAAGGTTACTTCGATTCCGCATTTCAATTCAATGTACGGATCAAAATGGTCAAAGGATCGGGCAAATCGACTACAAAAAACATTACATTTTTAGGATCATAAAGTTCCTATAATTTATGGAAGAGTTTGTGAAGTAAAACTGTGAGAAAGGAAATATGTTTCACCCAAAAAAAATATTTGCCATAATAAATAAATAATGTCCATTCCAACAAGAATAATATGGAATAAACAAACACACAAGTTTACGGTACACTTAATTTTCAGGTAATGTCATTCCATTCCACGCTACAGTAAACTCCTGCAGAAACACTGGGTGGGTTGAGTATATAGGATCCAAATAATAATTACGTCCCATTCTACGGTGCACTCTGTTAGTTGTTATGAACTATTACTCTGTTAGAATAATGAAATTTTATTTAAGGCGAATGAACAAAATATAAACGGAACGTTCTTTTTCGTTTTTTTTTCTACCTAAGAAAATAATTCGTTAAGACTCCAGCAATATGAAAGTTATTCTACAGCACACGATTGTGGACTATACAAAATTATCACACACATATTGTTTAAAATACATGATGAACTTTAAGATATTCTGTATTTTTTTACCTAAAATCGGAAACTTTTAAATATATACGCAGATAATAAGGTATTTAACTATTTATTCCGCGATCCTGATATACTATAGGTACTTGGGTACTGAGTACTGTTAGATGAAAAAATCACCTTCAGCAATTGATAATCAAAAGAAAGGAAAAACAGTTTAGAACTCTAATCTTATCAACTGATAAGAGCTTTCATAAAGTTTTTTATAAAGAAAATGGGCTGAATATGACGATCTGAAGATTTTTTGTTTCAGCAAAGGATCTTTACTGTGGGGATCGCAATGACATGGTGACACAATAATAGGGCCCTTGAGATGACCAATGTTGTTACTCTATTATAAGTAAAAAATATCTCCGATATCTTTTTCAAGTATGACTTCAAATGATCACATTTCGACTCACAATTTGAATCATTGATAATTATTGTGTACATTATTTTAGCCCGACACTTGTCATGAAGTAGCCTTTACCTGGCAGTTCAGCCGTCAACTTTCGTAGTGGAGGTCGTGGGTTCGACCTCCGGTGCCGACAATGTTCTTCCTTCACAACACAAGTTTTTTGTTTCTTTGCATTTATTGAGCCCTAGATGCATTATTATTATTATATAAATATGGCATTACGTCACGTAAAGGACGATTTGTGCCAACTGGCAGCAAAGTAAGACTTACTCACAGACGAAAAATAGACATGGAGAGAAAAAAAAAAAAAAAACTAAACAAAAAAATAGCTATCTATAATAAAATCATATTTTTCTCTATGTACACCAAAATATGTTTGTATATGCTCTTCGAAGGAGTGGACAAGAGATGGGTCATATTGATAGGGAGTTGAATATTCATTCTATTGTACAATTCGTATCTGTCTCTTAAAGGACAGTCAAAGAACACATGGTCCAAGTTCTCCAGATCCAGCTCGCACTCGCAATATGGACTGTCGACTAGATTAATTTTGAACAAATGACTGTTCAGTCTATGGTGACCAAAACGCATTCGGCAAATGTTAACGATTTGAGGTCGGGTCAACTTCAAATTATGATACCAGGGTTTTTTGGAGATATTATTTTTGATAGCTTTGTAAAGAGATCCCTTGGTAAGGCTCTCTCTATCCCAGAAGATTTCCCATCTTTTAAAGGCTGCCTCCTCCATAATGCGCCTCCGGTCACTTATAGGAAGAACAAATCTCCCAAGAATGGTCCCAGAAATAGATGCTGATCTCGCTAGAGAATCAACTTGTTCATTATATTGTATACCCTTGTGTGAAGGGATCCACGTGATGACTGTCTCCTGGTGGTTATTCATTTGATCAAATAGTTCCTTCTTAATTTGTAATAATATCTCATTATCCATACGAAATGGGTCTGAGAAAGAGAGAGATTGGACCAATGAGAGGGAATCTGTGAATATAACCGTTTTATCGAATTTAAGATCACTGACGATGTCAAGAGCCTTCAGCAACGCAACACACTCCGCCGTGAAAATCGATGCTTCTGGAGGTAACTTGATTAGAACTTTTATGTCGAGAGAGGGGATAAGGACTGCTGCACCCACGCATTCCTCGGAAGTAGTCTTGGAGCCATCAGTGTAAACCTGAATATGCTTTGGCCATTTAGACTCAATTTGAAACTGAAATTCACTGTTTATTTGTTGGGCAGGCATCAAACAAGATTTGTCTAAACCCATGTGTGGAACGGTATCAGGTCTAAAGATTAAAGCTTCGAATGGGAGGTTGTATATAGGGGAGGGAAATGGGTATTTTTTTACATGGAAGTTGATGCTCGAAAAACTTTCACACAGATTAGGTGGTTGTCGTTTCAACCAAAATCTATCATTTCTTACGATGTTATTGAGTACAGCAATTCTGCTGGTTAAAGGATGTCCTTCGTACATTATCTTTTTCGAGTAATAACAATCCGACAAATACCGACGTCGAATTCTCAATGGCATATCAGCACATTCGACCTGAAGGGCGTTATTTGGAGTAGATTGCATTGCTCCTAGAATCAACCTCAGGGACTTTGTCTGAATCCTGTCCAATTTAGACTCCAAAGTTTTTGGGAGAGGGTCAAATAGGAAACTCGCGTAATCCAAATGACTTCGGATTAAGGCATTATAAAGTAGCTTTAATGTGGAAGGGTGTGATCCCCAGGATATGTTGCACAGAGCTCTCAACATATTGATACCTATTTCACATTTTTGAGATATATGATTAATTTGGGAATGCCATGATAGCTTCCTGTTTATGAAAAGGCCTAAAAATTTAACTTCCTCCACTTGAGGAATTGGAAGACCTTCAGATTTTAGTACGATTGAAGGGTTGTTATGTTTTCTAGAGAATACTATTGATTGTGATTTATGGGCCGAAAGTCTCAAGGAATTATCAAACATCCATTTGTTGATCTTATCAATAGCAGAAGATATGCACTCCTCAGCAAGGGAGAGATTTTTGTTTGACGTATATATTGCGATGTCATCAGCATATTGGACAATAGAGCAGTTAGGTGGAATAAGAGATTCCAGATCAGAACAGTACAGGTTAAATAAAGATGGGCTCAAAACGGATCCCTGAGGAAGTCCCTTCCACACGCTTCTACTCACATTTTTCTCACCATGATTGACGACGATGGTTCTTTCAGAAAATATGTTGAAAATTAATTTGGCAAAGGGTTCCGGAAAGGAAAGATTTATCATTTTTTTATAAAGAGTAGAAAGACAAACATTATCATATGCGGAATCGATATCGAGGAATACTGCGATAGTAAACTCTTTTTTGGAAAGAGCTATATGTACGTCGGAGATAAGTAAGCTAAGATTATCAATACAAGAAAGGGATTTACGAAAACCGTATTGGGATTTGGGAAGGATTGACTTATGTTCAATTAACCAATCAATTCTATTTTTTAGGAGGTGTTCCAGAATTTTCAAAATACAGGACGAGAGGGCGATAGGTCTGTACGAGGAACCTAAAGAAGGGTCTTTTTTTGGTTTAGGTATTGGAATGATAAGTTGTTTTTTCCAACTTTCAGGAACAGAAGAAGATATGAGAATTTTATTTACAAAAGACAAAAAATATTCTAGGAAAGATGGTGGGGCCTTTTGGAAAAATGTATATGGGATCAAATCTAAACCTGGAGCAGAGTCTTTTACACGCTGCAGACAGCATATTAGTTCCCCCATTACGAAGGGTGAAATAAGAAAAGAGAATGTTTCTGAGCTGGAGTAATTTAAACAAGGAGGAGAAATTTGATCAATACGTGGCGCATATGGGGGAGCCAAGAGATTCACAAATTCAGGTAACCAGGTCTCTACTCCTTCCTTAGGGAAGGAAGGAGAGAAAGAACCCTTAAATCTCTTAATCATGCTCCACACGTATGACGAATGAGAATGGGGAGACAGCGAAGAGCAGAATTTCTGCCATCCCTGTCTCTTTTTTTGTCATAATCTTCTTTTGACTTTAGCCTGGATAGACTTAGCCGTTAAGAAGGCATCCAAACTAAAATTTTTCCGAACTTTGCGCATAGCCTCCTTTCGATCTCTGATGAGCTCAGAACATTCTTCATCCCACCAAGGGGCATTTCTTCTAGGGCGATTATTACATGCCTTTTTAGGAATGCTTTCATCCGCAGCTGAGTAAATAAACTCTAATAATACAGTATTTTCTTCATCCACATTTGAACATTCGTTTCCTTTTGAAATTAATGATGGAACGTTATTATCTAGATGTCTAGAGAAGGCATTCCAATCTGCTTTGTTCAAATTGTATAATTGTCTTCCGTGAGGAGAATTTTTGATAGGTTTAGTATGAAATTGAATCACAATTGGATAATGGTCACTGGATCGAGGGTCATCCATAATCGACCAGTGGAGGGAAGCCATTAAGTTATTGGTACAAATATATAAATCTACTGCGCTTTTGTTCTGGCCTGGAGGGGTCATTCTAGTTGGAGAACCATCGTTGACAATACATAAGTTATGAGAATCTAAAAACGAAAGGACAGAATTCCCTGCTCTATCTGAGATAGAGCTTCCCCAAACGTTGGAGTGACAGTTCAGGTCTCCTAAGATAACGAAAGATGAAGGAAGAAGTGCGACAACAGCGTCAAAGAATCCGACGTCGAAGCCGGTGTTGGGAGGAATATAAACTGATACATATGCGATCCCATCGACAAGGATCGCCACTATTTCCAAGTACGGGTTTTGTGGTAAATTAATAACAGAGTGAGGTATTCTATGATCAACTAATATGGCAGCTCCGCCACCTCTTCCATATAGTCTATCTGAACGCGAGCATACATAACCTGGTACATTAAAATTGAAATGAGGAAGGAGCCATGTCTCTTGGATCAATGCGATATCAATGTCCAAGTCATGGAGGAGTTGAATTATTTCGTGTTTATTTGATACGGCACTTCTGCTGTTCCACTGTAATAAATTTAAATGATGTCGGAAGAACGACTTGTTCTCCTCCTTCAAAAATCACCCAGGTGGGCGACAAGCTGTCAAGAGTAATTCCTACCTTCTGGTGCTCTTCCTCGGTCCTGCTCTAGTGGTCTTCCTTCCTCTATCGTCGAATCATCTATTTCAACTTGAAACTCTATGAAGACTTATTGAAGGATGTCTATAGCAGTCCACTCTGAGGTAGAACACCTCTGACAAGAAACAATAGGAAGCACAATTGTCTTAAGGAGTTGGCTAGCTCACCAAACTCAGAAATTAAAGAGATTTTCTTAGAGATGTATTTACTTTTGTTATGTAGCATGAGACTGTTATCACTGGAAACCAAATAATGGTTTATTTTTATCTCTAGGGTTGTGAAGTCCGAGATTTGAAGAGGAGATTCTATAACAAATGTTTGTGAGATAAATACAAAAGCACAGATCACTTTGAATTATAGTTCGTTTTATTGCAGGATAAACACATTTATTGTTACAGCAAAGTTTGACACAAATACATACACTATTTATAAGGTTTTTAGTGATTATTTTGTGATTTAGTTATTATGACAATTATTATTATTAAGTTACAATTGTTTTCTGTCCTTTCACTGTATCAGCACTTTGTAAGGTTATTTTTAATTATGAAGTTTGCACAAGCGATACGAATATTGCGCGGGAGATGTAACACAAACGTAGTTTTTGATCTGAAGCACAAATAAACAAATCGGGAGATCAGTGTTTGAAATTGTAATCATTAATTTAAATAAATGATACTATTATTTACGTAATCCCGAATATAATTCACGACATTTGATGTTAATGCGATTTGCGCGGCAACAAGGCCTAGAGACTAGAGGTCTCTAGTCCGTGGCTTGTAGTGATTGAATGCGTGCCCGAACAGGTGAGCGAGGGGTATATATATTCTTTATGAAGGAGACGCGGTTAGTGCGGTGTTGTTGCATCAGCCGAGGGTAGTTTTTGAAAGTGGACTGTTCCAACAGTCAATTCGTCTTATAAAAAATGAATTTACCCAAACCGGAACATATTAATGAACCAATCACAGACCCGTATTCAATGGTCTCCTTATAAGGAGCGTTACCCACTCAAATAGTCATGTGATACGACAACACACCCGAAAACTTTAGTGTTTGACGGAAAGTTTAAGTAATAAACTTTATATTGATAATATGATTTTATTTCAATTTTATAGTAATTCAAACGATTTAAATTTTGAATTACGACATTCCCCTCTAAGTTATCAAAAAAAAAATTATAAAAAAAAGGAGCTGAAGTAATCCTAGGTGGCTATTCCTGGAATGGGTAACCCCTGGAGTACACAACGAAAGAAAATTAAATTCAAAAATTTTCAAACTTAAAAAAAATGACCAGAAAATTAGGGGGTAACAAAACTAGTAACGTAGTGCTGATAGGTGAGGCAAGTTGACATAAGTTTAACAAAATTAAAAAAAATTATTAAAATAATTTGTAAGTGAAGTCGAGCTTTAAAGCTAGTACTTTTGTATGGGATTCTAATACATACAGGCAATCCTTTCTTTATGTTATGAACAAAAGTGAATGCAGAATACAATCCACTATTCGTTAAGGACTCAATTTACTCTCTTTACACTTATACAATTCAAGATCTCTTTTTATAAGAGATTATCAAAGATTATTTCATGAGGGAAGCAGGATTCTAATTAGATTATTATTTCAAGTGAGTAGAAATGTAGCAAAATTTATACATATACAAACTTAGGAGGCAACAAAATGCAAAGTTATACAGTAGTACAGTAAGGTTATTTCAATTATAAAATTATTAGCAAAATGAAGAGTGAATGCGCTCTTGACACAATCACAATGATGGAAATATTAACGAGTAGGAGTCTTTCACACATAATACTTTCGCTTAATGTACAGGCTTCATCAATCATATCATTCTATCATAATTCAAAAAAAATGCGCATAAGAAAATTACTATTAATTCATTCATACATCTCTGACTCCAACTTAGTGACATGATAATTTAAGACACTAGACTCCATCATGAGACCATATCGTAAGCTTAATTCACATAATATATTACACATAGAATTAATTAATATACATTTACATACAATACATAAGTATATAGTCTTAAAATTAAGTGAACCTATGAGTGTCCTGGAATTTATTATTATATGTATGGCTTTAAATTGCTTCTTGTCAGAATACAGAGTGTATTCTGATTATCACTTATTCACACTTATATATCACTTGTAACAAAATTATTATTTGAGACACTTCCTGACTTAGTTATTGCAAACTCAAAGTTTTATAGAGATACCTAATTTATTGTTTGACAAGAAAACATACCGGAGGTGCAACGTACAGGGTTCACTATTTTAGAGACATATAAATAAAAAAAATTAGTAAATATTAAAATTTTCTGTTTGCCCATAGTTTCACAGAAGAGTTTGAGGATGGTTTCTCAATGCTAGCTGAACCTAATAGGTGACCATAGGTTCGAAGTTGCTGAGCGCCAGTAATTTTTTACAAAAAAAAATTACAAAAATTCTTAACTTTAATCATGTCTTATAGACAACTATACTTTAAAACTTAAACTGACTTAGTAAGCGTCCTTACTTTGTCAAGTAACTAAATTTCTAAGGAACTAACGTCTTTAGTCGTATAACAGTCTTATACGCATTGGAATATTATACGTCACGATGAACCACTCAATTGAAACGAACGTTATTTCCAAACGTTAATTTTCAGCGATGTACGTATTTTATTATGGCATCAAGCAAGGGATGACCAACTGATAGACGAAAGAGACAATTATACATAACAGGGAAAATATGAAATCTTACTCTATTTGGCAGATTGCGGGATGTAACGCTTTTGCGTCACATAATTAACGTATCTGACCAAAACTTAGATTAATAATGGACTTATTTTTAGCCAATCCATGCTATAGTGTGTGACGATCCGGACTTTCGTCAAATTTTTGCAGTAGGCCTACTTACAATTAAAATTTTACCACAAAGGTCGTCCTCGTAAGATACTCTCATGGTTTCCTAGAGGGAATTCACCAATAACTAATATCTAATTTATTGATTCATTATTGAATTCAACAAATCATTCCTGACAAATTCAGGAGTATCCAACATTTTACATTAGTCATTAATTTCTCTTTGAATCAATGACTCTTTCCTTGCAGAGTTCTTCAACTATACAAGGAGTATCAAACACATTACATACATTTATACATTAGAATGCATAAAAAAAATCATTCTAACTAACTAAGGTCTAAGACATGAGTCTTAGACAACTCTAAAAATGACTTAAGAGTCACGAACAACTTGTACTACTATTCCCTCCACAGTCCTTATGACTGGGCAAGTTTGGGTCAAGTACTTCGTTGAGAAGGGAAAACAAAAATTTCTTCACACAAATAATAAACAATGGGTTAAGTAAACTCCATATCCTTCTCCTGAGCGGTAATTTATGACGTTGATATGTAAGGGATTTCGTTCTTTACAGGACAATCCACACGTTGGAAAGAAAAGAGGATGCGCTGTAACACTTGACTCTGGGGATTACTAAACTTCTATAGTAATGGAAACTGTTGGAATTCTATAAGAGATCCCTTCAATTAGGTTCAATAAAGAAAATTGTACTAGGGTTGACGATTCCTGACTACAAGGAATAACAAGGAAAAACTTTTATTTAACACTCAATACGTAACAACGGAATTTTACGAGAATACTCTTCTGATGCATAATATGCAATAAATGGGAAACGACCATATAACACTGTTGTAGACCAACTGGTCTAGAAATCCAACTTTGGCGAAACTTAAGTCTGGTTTATGTTTCATTACATTCTCAATCAAGGTAGTATCGAGTACCATATACTCTCTAGAACTAGATCATGTCTTCATCCAATGTAGCTATAATATAATAGTAACCACTTTAAATTTCAACATACGCCACTCCAGAACACATGGATTCCACACGAGAATGAAACAATTAATACCGCAGTTAGAATTCGTAACCATTCGTTACATCATCCTACACGAAGGTAATTAACACAGGGGTGTAGACGGAGACTTTAATTCGTTATATCACAATAAAAGAATTTCACTTATTACGATTAAAACGGGTCGGTTTTCCAAGGAAGAAATTATACGAGTCGCTAGTTACATAGGCAGTCACTGAAACGTAAAGGTACAAGAAGATATTCAATTTAATATGTTGCGGACACAGTGAGCAAGGTTAACAAAATCTATTTCAGTAATTCTATACGGAAACTTAGGAAAACTAAGGCAACCAGCTACATCCTTGATAATTGGTATCTACTGAAACCGAACTCTAATGGTTATGTCTATGAGTTTTCCTTCATAAATCAATAAATTTTCCTGTAAAAACTCTTAGAAGGATTCAAGAATTACCTATACAATAACGCATACTTCATGTATTTATTATGTATTAACGAAATTTTAACTAACAACTATGGTTTGAGACTAGAAGTCTCAAACAACTCTAATATTGACTGAAGAGTCACAAACTTATTCTACTATTACAAGAGTCAATCGACTGAAGACCCAAGTTACGCATCTTATACTACAATAAAGCTTTCAAAATTAAAGCTTCAATCGTGAGGAACAAAATTTTTCGTAACATCATTCATCTCTCAACCTTCACAAGGACGTACTATCTTATTTTGGAAAATTAAAGCAATCAGCTGTCAAAACTATTACGCTCCTAACTGGTTTTTTTCTTTTTGAAACTGTACCCCACTGGTTATGCCTATGAGTTTCTTTCTTATTCTTAGTATGACCCAAAGGTCCTTGTACAACTCGCCACAAGAGCCGATTCATATTTTCCTCCATAGTGTTTGCAATAAAATATCAATCACGTAAGAGTTCTATAATCACAACAATTTTGTGCAAGATAACAACTTATTAAACCGAGGGGGCAATCGAATGTGTTTTTCTCCTTACGAACGAGGAGTCGCTGGTACGTCCTAAATATAACTGGGGAGTCTGGCAGTCGTGAACCTGTACGATTATGTTCTACATGTGAATGACAATCTTCACGCTGACAGAAGGCCGAAATACTCTTATTGCAAAAAAAAAATTAAACTATTATTTGAGAGATGAGAGAAAAATTGCGAATGAATCAATTCGATGCAAGGGTTACGGTTCCTATACTCTGAGGTCCACTTCCAGGAAAGAAGAAGAAAACCTTATGAGGCTCTGACGGGGTCTTCATCCTCACGCAAGGAAAATAAAAATTAAATAATAAACTTTCAATAGGTATGCAATTTCTAATTGAGTTCCTCTCCTGAGGCCGGTCCTGACTAAGCAAAGCATAATCCAAATATGTGATCCTAAGTATGCTAATATTATTGGCTTCCATTGTTTGCATTTAGGAGAAGGAGCAAGGAAGAAAAGAAAAAAAAATTGAAAAGAAACAAAAATTCAATAAACAGAAAAATCAGAAAAACCCAACTGGTACCTACAGCAATAACGTGGTTATTATAAATTGAATTTATTCTGTGCGTAATTTAAATCAACACCAATATATACGCAACAAGTGGGCCGTTGTTGATGAATTTATTTTAACAAAATTTATCAATATCAATAAAATTGGTTTTAGTCAATTTTGATTTAAAACAGTAGTATCCTATCAAACTATAAGATATTTGAAAAGAGAGAGAATAAAGTGATAAGGTATTATTACCAAATAACAAACACAAAAAAAAACTATACTGGTTTCTTAGTAAAATTATTAACTCTTCACTAAGTACCTATTTATAACTGGGAAAATATCCTCTAACTATATTGAACAATATGCAAAAGCCGTACCGCATAACATTCACATACATAGGTATATTCCGCGTCTTAAAATAACGAAAGTCCCTGTTCTATAAGTAGGTATGTATGTCGATGAGAAAAAAAAAATATCAGCTGATGAGTTCACGGTCAAGCTTCTTATGCCGAGAAAGAAGGTATATTTATAACCACAAGTAGGTACGTACGTACTTACGAGAAAGTTCTACAGCTCCATACACGCGCGGTATGTTACGTCAGATGGCCTTCACAACTCTTCGTTGCAAACAGCGGACCTATGCATAAGCATTAACATAAGTATGTGCGCATTTTCGTGCCAGTCTCCACTAGGCAGCAGCACCCCGCTTCACCTCTCGTCCCCAATTCCCCGGCGAGAGCCCTGTTGCACGTGTGAATATATTACCCCGCGACTCACACACTCACTTCCTTTACTTTATACCCCGAGTTGGCTGTCCTTGTTCTAGCCGCGGCAGGATACCCCTCTCCCCGCTACATGCACACTCAACCCTTCTGCATCCTTTGTTCAAAACCGGTTTGTGGCCTTGCGTCGTCCAAGAGCCAGGATACCCCTCTCTCCGCAACATTCACTTCCCCTCCGAAGTCTAAAGTTGTACAAATTTTATCCGCGCGAGAATATTTCAAACTTATTACGTTTAACAAAGGATTTCGTAATGCATTTGTTTATTTTAAATTCACGTAATATTAATACTGTCCAAATGTGTCGTTCTGTACTTTACTAGCGCTATTTTTATTAACTTTATTCGTATCAGGAGAGAGTGGAAGAAATGGGATACTGAATTGACCAAACAACTCTTCAGAGTACATTAATGATAGACAATCCCGCATCGATCCCACTTTAATCTATATCATAACACGGCAAGTTTCACTGTAACACAAGGGGAAAATTTCTATATCTTGTACTCAAGATAATGACGCGATTTATACATGGCATTAGAGAGAGAAAAAAATTATTTTTCACGGCTTGACAGCTAGGAAAGAATTGTCGTACAAACAGAAATACAATTCTATACCAAAATTATCTACTGAGACCTTAGTATGAGGGAGACAGTACGTGTGAAACAAAATTATCAATTTGGTAATTCATTTTGAATATAAGGGCTGTCAATTTAAACTTCTCACAAGCGCGTCTGTCACAAAATAGCAGTTCTTGTGTGGTAACAAACAAACAATCTATTTATGAATTTACAACTGTAAGTGAACAATGCTATGCACCTGGTATATGAAGCACAATACGCAAATTTTTTCTTGTCAAACGGAATTTTACTCTAATATGATTTAAAAAATTTAAACAATCATCTATTTATTTATATGAAGAATCTCACCCAATCAAATCCATATGAGCCCGCGTTGGTTGGCGCCAAATTGTCGGAAGAACGACTTGTTCTCCTCCTTCAAAAATCACCCAGGTGGGCGACAAGCTGTCAAGAGTAATTCCTACCTTCTGGTGCTCTTCCTCGGTCCTGCTCTAGTGGTCTTCCTTCCTCTATCGTCGAATCATCTATTTCAACTTGAAACTCTATGAAGACTTATTGAAGGATGTCTATAGCAGTCCACTCTGAGGTAGAACACCTCTGACAAGAAACAATAGGAAGCACAATTGTCTTAAGGAGTTGGCTAGCTCACCAAACTCAGAAATTAAAGAGATTTTCTTAGAGATGTATTTACTTTTGTTATGTAGCATGAGACTGTTATCACTGGAAACCAAATAATGGTTTATTTTTATCTCTAGGGTTGTGAAGTCCGAGATTTGAAGAGGAGATTCTATAACAAATGTTTGTGAGATAAATACAAAAGCACAGATCACTTTGAATTATAGTTCGTTTTATTGCAGGATAAACACATTTATTGTTACAGCAAAGTTTGACACAAATACATACACTATTTATAAGGTTTTTAGTGATTATTTTGTGATTTAGTTATTATGACAATTATTATTATTAAGTTACAATTGTTTTCTGTCCTTTCACTGTATCAGCACTTTGTAAGGTTATTTTTAATTATGAAGTTTGCACAAGCGATACGAATATTGCGCGGGAGATGTAACACAAACGTAGTTTTTGATCTGAAGCACAAATAAACAAATCGGGAGATCAGTGTTTGAAATTGTAATCATTAATTTAAATAAATGATACTATTATTTACGTAATCCCGAATATAATTCACGACATTTGATGTTAATGCGATTTGCGCGGCAACAAGGCCTAGAGACTAGAGGTCTCTAGTCCGTGGCTTGTAGTGATTGAATGCGTGCCCGAACAGGTGAGCGAGGGGTATATATATTCTTTATGAAGGAGACGCGGTTAGTGCGGTGTTGTTGCATCAGCCGAGGGTAGTTTTTGAAAGTGGACTGTTCCAACAGTCAATTCGTCTTATAAAAAATGAATTTACCCAAACCGGAACATATTAATGAACCAATCACAGACCCGTATTCAATGGTCTCCTTATAAGGAGCGTTACCCACTCAAATAGTCATGTGATACGACAACACACCCGAAAACTTTAGTGTTTGACGGAAAGTTTAAGTAATAAACTTTATATTGATAATATGATTTTATTTCAATTTTATAGTAATTCAAACGATTTAAATTTTGAATTACGACAATGATCTCTTTTGTTTTTATTGTTATCTTGTAAATTTGCCATGATTATTATTTTATTGAAATATAAATGTATAAAACGATCGATTAATGCGTTGTACTAAGGTTGTACAACACATCATTCTCACTGTCAGACATCTTTTCAAATACTTTTGTAAGCATAGGGAGAATCAAAGGAATAACATCATCTTTAGGACTAGAAATAACTAGTGAGAGAATCTGGGAAAGCATTTTAAATAGTTGGTTTTTTTCCGAATCGTATGAAAGCGTGGAAGGAACGGTTTCTATATTTTTAAGAGCGCAGCCATTTTGGAGATTTGTGGATTGCCCATTGGAATATGAAAGAAGGGCCTCTGTGGCTCTTTTATCTAGATTTGGTTTTACCACAGGACGTGTAACAGGGGTGGTAGGTTTATTTTTTGTAGATGAACCATACTGTTTTTGTGAGGACGAAACCACCTCACTGTAAAATTTTTTTGAAGGGGGAGTTTGTTTGACGGCTTCAACAAAAGAAATATTTTCAGATGCCATAATGTATTTTATTTTCTTTTGCCTGATGAATTCAGGGCAAGAAACATCTGTCGTCAAGTGTTCTCCCTTGCAATGGGAACACTTTGGAGGGAGTTCTTTATCTGGGCAAGATTCACCAAGGTGATTTTCACCACAACGGAAGCATTTAGGGGAAGAGGTACAGTTCTTTTTAGTATGTCCAAATCTAAGGCAACGATGACAAATATAACATGGACGAGCGTACAACTCCACTTTGATGGAGTTATAGAACAAATATATATGCTCAGGCAGGGATTGGCCCTCAAATGATAACAAAATAGTGGTAGATGGTTTCCATATAGTAGTCCCATCTGGAGCTGTAATCCTTCTGTTTAGCCTTCGAAGTTTATTGAGCTTTCCACAAGAAGAGGGAACCTCAATATTCTCAAAGATTTCTTCGTCTTTAAGCTCTGTTGGTATTCCGCGAATGATTCCATGTTTATACAATTTATAGCTTGGAATGAATGCATTCAAATTGTATGTAGATAAAATATCATTAGAAATGAATGAGTTCGCTGAATTTGCAGATGAAAAAGTCACAGCTATTTTATTTCTACCGTCTGAACGCACGCCACCACTTACGATGCCTTTAACGCCATTCTTAGCCACTAGACCTCCAAATACCATTGGGTGAAGATGTTTGTCAGGGTTTTTATTTTCTACTATGACCAAAAATGGAGCATGAGAAGATTGAGGGTACCTGGCCGGAGCCTTTCCTTCGGGGTTAGGTTGGGCCTCGGTACTCGGAGAAGGTACTGATGAAGGAAATTGAGCATCCATGATTGTCCCAGAATCGGACATCAGAGAAGAATCATCCGTTCTTCTTCTCTTGGTGCTAGAGTTTACATCGTCTAATCTGATTTTATCGGGGTCTTTATTAGGAGGGTCTCCCATGATGCTACATTAGTATTGGAAAAAAAAATAACAACAAAAAAATCTAATTTTAGAATGAAAAAGAGAAAAAAATAAATGGGTACTTAAACCTACTTAACACTAATAAGTGAAAAAGAAAAAAAAAAAAAAAAAAAAAAAAACAATAATATTATTATTAAAGTGAAAAAATAATAAATGGTTTTATAAATATCTGTTTTTTCCCAGCGATGTTTCAATGTAAATAAATGACGTAACCACTGAACACCTGCACAAGAAATAATAATAATAAACGTAAACACACTCAGAGCCAGAGAGACGACCGTCCGCCACGAGAAGCCGAAGCGAAAAAAACCCCTAGATGCATTATATTTATCAATCAAAATCACAACTACCTTTGAACTACACTCTCCTGAGTGTAGTTCATAGGGAAGCAACAAGAGCCCTACATTGGGCTCGATCTTGCGCAATGCTTATGATTCATTTTATAAAAATTAAAAATAGGCAGTTATGTAAGATGTTCAGTAAAAATGAATTACGAAATTGTGAATGACTTATAGGTATACGATAGTTTTTTATCTTATGATAGAGTAATCTAGTTGTAGGTAATACTAACGAATTAAGAGTTTTCAACTCGTATTTTGTAATATTCAGTTCAACCACTTAAATTAGTTTATTCGTACACCGAAGACATGATTATTAAATCATAATAAAGTCGTTTAAGTATATAATTATAAATGAATAATTAACATAATGTTTATATAAGTTTATTTTATATCCTTAACCATTTTTTTCATGAACCAAACAGTGCAAATATATCACGAGACGTTATATTATTAAAAGCATTCGCCTGTCCCAGAATTCCTTTGCCTGTGTTCCACTTATGGCATTCCGCTTATATCATATTATCCTCCAGTACAAAACATTGTTTGCATAACCCGATATATTATTATAAAATAGTATCTGAAATAATGTGCTATTAATAAAATTATTACTTGACCGAGATAGTAATTTACGTAGATCGGGAGAAGCAATAACACATTTTAAAAAAAAATATCAATGTGTTTTGCATTTTTCGTCGGATCGTTTGAATCATCACAGTTCTACGCATAGATGTTTCTCCATTTTTTCCATATAAGGGTCTGCACACATCTGAACATACGAGGTAGCGTAACCAATGCGTGTTCATATGTGTACAGGCCATAACTCCTTCGAATTTAAGCGCTTGAGCGATAAGAAAGTATACCGACCTTTTTTTCATTTTTCTAAATCGAAATACCTAAGTTCTTTTGGAACAATCAAAATGTATTCATTTTTAGCTCTTCAACTCTCAGCTTAGAATGTTAGTGTGCATTTACAAACAAGAACCAGAGATATAAATGGAGCTTTCATTCTTGATAAGAACTAGAACTTTAGTCATGTGTCATCGCCATTTGATTATTAGTTCTAGGTGCTAAAACTTTTGTTCGTAATTGTTTGCTTGGTTTCAATATCAACGATCAAGATATTTCTAGTACTGGCTCTATGTTCTTTTGAAGTGAACACACCTTTATAGTATATCCTAGTAGGTATAAGTGCATCATTTTTTATCAAAGATTACCTACTTAAAATTAGTTCAAAAATTTACGTAAAACGATACATCTGATTTTACAGTACCTAAGAAGCTCGCTCTCTGTAGGTAAACGTTGTGCTTATTTGATGAAATCTTGTATTTTTTTAAATTATATTATGTAGGTACCTACAGCAAATTATTAAAACAATATAATATTATTATTACCAATTTTTCTATTTCTAAATGCTTAACTATACCTTCCTTCTGATACAAACTGATAATACATACATACTCCTACATCTAGCTTTAGTGTTTTTTCTTATACTTGATAGTGTGTAGTGTATGTCGAGTAGGGAAGAGAAAAACCCTCCAGAAATTAAAAAATAAGTAAGTAATGTTTGCAAACTTTGCTGGTTTATGGTTGTACTTTTCATTATATTTGTTATTATTTGTTAAAAAACTGTATGTTTGTGAAAATTTGAAAAATAAAATAAAAAAATAAAAATACTCCCTTTAACACCCCACTCATGATTGACCAAAATACTGTTACTTTCAAATTAAAAAACAAAAATCAAATTGAAGTGATATTTAGGCAGGTACAAGAACAAAGTTAGAAGGGCCACATGCCCAAGGAGGTAGTGACCCAAGAACGCTGCTACGAATGTCGCTATAAATATTTATATTTTGAGGGCTAAAAGCTTTGCAGTGTTCTTTCACCTGTTACATGCGCGTGTAATCTCTATTTGGTCAAACAATTTCAACAAACACACCACCGGGTACTAACTAACTATAAATTCGCATGGCCCTTACATTATTTAAAGTTCCACTGCCTGAATTCCGTACTCACTGTTTCTATTCTTATGTACATTTTATTATTATTATATGGCTGCTTTGATTCCACATAGGCATATCTTATTTTATTTTAAATACACTTCGTTGTTTTTCAAACTTCCGACTAGTAGTTTCTACCAAATAGCAGCTGCTGCTCCAATTCTAAAAGTTTAACAACGAAATAGTAATGGGACATTTCCCTATTCAGTCGGCCGAACTTGAAACCTTTTAAGTAGTTTTTACCAGTGAATTAGTTCTGTCGATTCAGAGAGTTAAACCCACTAGGGGTAGAATTTCCAAGAAAACAAACATTTGGGCTCTAGTTCAAAAGTGAAATCCTTGCTATAAGGCCATCCCGAAGGAGTATTTTAATAGCATTTTTTATCGATTCTGTTACTATAGGAAAATAAATATTATTTTGATAAATCTCACTATTCGAGCTTTTTTGGGGAGATCCAAATGCAAAGTTACTTGAAAATATACACATAGGAAAAAAAAAACTAAGAAAGCTAAGATAATAGGTATTCATGAATTTAAAAAAAACATGTCATTGTATTGTTACTGTCAATAGAAGTTATAAAAAAATTATGTTTAAGTACGTAAAAAATAGAAAAAATACAAAAATTTGATTATCTTCCGCTTTTAACATCGTTGTCCATCGTCTTTGCAAATTTTATGTTGTTCATCCCAAAATGACTAATAAAATATTATATTGTTCTTCTATGTTACATGGATCTCATTTTTGTAATTTTTATACAGATAATAAAAGACTGAGATGTTTCAGTGTTGAACCGAATCATCGCTCACACGATAATAATCGTTTTTGTTGAAAATAATAAGATATTTTATCGCTATCAACTCGTTTATCGCGATGGTAAAAGATTAATCATGTTCCAAATTAATGGAATTCCTAACGTTTGCAGAATTTCAATTAAGCCAACATCGAACTATGCGCCCGCTTCAGTGTTCCTCCTTTATCCGCTCCAAGATTATTCTTATAATGATCCGAAAAGGAATGCGAAATCTGATAAAACTTTAAAGAAAAATATAAGTAAATAATTTTGAAGTATTTTATCAATCGGCATTCTCTTTAAATCAAGGAAAAAAATCAACAAAATCTGATAAGCTATCAGTTAGCTTTATTGGTTTTTAACCCAATATTAAACAAGAAGTGGGTAGATAATGAAACAAACATACAAAAATCTGACTATTGAAAAAAAGAAATAAAAAAAAAATTCAAAATAATTTAGTCAAAAATTTGTAAATAGGTACCAAGTACTTAATAATGAACGAATTGAGGAAGAATTATCCAATAGGAAATATTACTATCCCGTCAACCATCTCTATGGACTGGAATTGTTGGAGATACGGTTCGATGGAGACTTTAGTTCGCCTTTCATTCCTCCTTAGAACAAAATTCAAAGACATAAGTGAACCACACTTTATTCTGATGAGAAAAAAGTCATTTTGTTTTGTTATTTTTTACCTTTTGCTTGCTCACAGTCTTACTTGGGAATCGAAGCCAATGAATGGCATTATCCACTAGACTAAGAAACCTAATGTTTTCTTTTATCAGTTATAACGCGTGCCTTTTTACTTTTCCTCGTCGGGTAGGTACTCTGAATAATACATTAGGTATTATTTGTCATTTTTCCCGTATAAAGCAAAATTTGTATGTAGGAATCTCGGATCAAGTATCACGTCATATTTCGTCGATATAATAATTATTATTTCCCTTGAACATTCTTATTTATTTAAAAAAAAACGAAAATAAATAGCAGATGAAAAATATATTTCTGAAAAATATTTCCCTTATTTGGATTGGATTTTTCATAACATTACATAACACCTAAGCCAATCCAGGTAAATAAAATTCAATGATAAATACATTTGGATATATTCATATCCTGATGCCAAATACAGCAGTCGCAGTCTTTAAATTTGGTTGCTCTACTTGTTCTCAATAATTTCCAACCGTTGGTTCTGTATCTCATTAATTATTAAATATCTACCTGTTGGATTACATGGGATTTTTTAACATGTTAAACATTACCAATTATGGCGAACGTTATTAACGTAAAGTGATCGCGCTAAACCAGCCTTCGAAATAACAGTGGAAGACGGTCGTAAGCCAAGAAGGGGTTTGTACCATTCAAAAAACGAATGAATCAGTAATTAATTGTTAAAATCATTATTTGTTATTTTATTCGTGAAATAAATTTCAAATTAGGTACCTACCTATGTTTATTTATTTCATTGAAACATCATTTTCATAAAAAAAAAAAACAACGTGCTCAGAATTCAAAATGATGTTATTACGATGTTTTCATCAAATATGATAAAATCAATCGTTCTACGTACATCATTCAGACATCGATAATATTTAATTAGGGCTCGAAATAGGAGTATATTGACAGGTACAATATGATTTAAATTTGTCCACTTCTTTACCAAGGTAACAACAGCATTCGTCCTTTGAGAAGAAATAATACTAGAGAAATAATGTGCTACTGCGCATGGTTCCATCAAGTACCACGTGACTGCTGTTAAACTCATACAAACTGTGATGTTTGTCGGTAGCGGTTTGTGACACACGATTTTTTTATTATTAATATTTTAGCGTTAACCTAGAGGAGTTTTATTTTTTAATCATATAATTAGTTGAAATATGGGCTTTGTTGTGTTGTCGTGTGCTTGTGGATGAAAGTAAAACTAATAATTAATATCGTTAATTTATCTTCATTCACGTGACTGTTGAATAAAGGAACCAATATTCGGTTCTGCGCATCGGAAAAAGTTCTCTAATAATATATTTTTACTCAGTGCATTCTTCCGACAGTTGCCGTCTGTGCCAGAATGATGGACAAGACAATGGGTCGTTATAGTGGACGGGGGCGAGGGATAATAATATATAACGTCTGCTCTCTCGGTCTGGCCGCACAGCGATGTAGAAAGAGATGACCTCGTCGTTTATGTCTGTAGATACCTACACAGCGCTGGTGCCAATAGTCACGGGTTGTCTTTGAAACTTCTGAAGGCTGTGCTAATAAAACAATCCGCAATTATGTATTTCTTAACAGGTTACAACTGTTCGACGCGTTGTTATGTGCCTACCATTGTTTCATGGCAAAACATTTTACAAGACACGTTTGTCCCTGCCGCCGACATCAGGTGTCACCAACTGTTGATAGTTGAACTTTTTTTTAATAATAACATGACTTTCATGTTACCTCCTGAATATTAGTTGTCCAGTTGGAGTGAACGTGGAATAAGTAAGTAATTACTTATTCCACGTTTGCTCTCAGTGTGGAGCATGTGGACGCCATGAAGTTCCTCCAAGCCTCCCTATCTTTCAACAGTTGCACATTCCATCTCAACTTAGTCCAGGATCTTGTAGAACCGCAGTGAATGCCCGCTTGATTGTTAATTTTGGCTTGCCTCGCCTTCTTGTTCCATCCGGATTGTAGAAAAGGCTTGCATACTCGAGACTCTCGGGGGACATGCGGAGAACATGTTCAAGCCAAGCCAATCTGCGATTCTGGATTACTGAGGTGAATGGCTGTTCTGGCGCGTACGGTCTCATTTGAGACATAGTGGTACCACCTAATCCCCAAAATCTGTCGCAGAAATCTATTCCAACACTAAAAATCTTCTGCTGTTGAGCCATTGTAATATGCCAGGATTCACGACCATATAATAACACTGGCATAATGCACGCATTAAAGAGGCGACACTTAGTCTTGGTTGAAACGTTGGTGGATTTCCACAGTTTTCTCAGTTGTTCAAGGACGAACTCGCCATTGCAATTCTTATGGAAAGCTCCTTATTTAGAATATTAGAAGAGGTTTTATTTTCGATGAATGTGAAAGTCGAAAAAATCAGTTTGAAGGAGAAAAAAGAACTGTCCTCTCAGTTGTTGTATATTTCTCTCAGGTCTACCTTGGTACGGGCTTTGCTCAGTTAGGTGGATTCAAATACTTGTAAAAATTATTGTAATGCTATTATCTATGAATAAAGAAAGTTATTATTATTATTATTATTTGGTGCTAAGATCGTGAACATTCCTTCAATTGAATATGTATATTTTATGAATTGACATTAGCTATTCTTAAAACAAATTCTAAAAGCAAATTAACAAGCAAATATAGACTAAATTATATAGCCCTCTATCTATATCGCCTTCCTGAGAAGATTATTTAATTAGAACTTACCTATATAGGTACAATCGGTAATAGAAATAGGACAGAGACATCGAGTTCGAGATCTCTACTGAAAATTAGACTAAAGTAGGTTGGATTGGAGTAAAGTGAATTATACGCGATACCTAACAGCTCTAAAGAAGAAAGTATGAGAGATAAGCTCGCGTGCTATAGAACTGCTCTTTGTGCGCTCCGATGGAGAATTCACCAACACTACTTACTTGCCAAACTTACTTAACATAACTTGAGCTGCGGTTAATGCCTTTGTGGCACAAATTCTCAATAGACATCCCTTAGTGATCCACGTACCTATAGTGGGAACAACTTTTGTACGAAGTATACACATTGGTATTTAATAATGTACAGTATTTATTTAATTTCGTGCGATGTGGTTTTGAAGTAACCCATTAGAAACTACCCAAGGCTTGTGGGTAGAAGGAAGGAAGTCGATTGATTAATTATGCATTCATGAAATTATTGAAGGCTTCTAATAACCATTTATCTTTGAGGAAATTAATACGACAAAGATCTTAAAGAGACCTCTTCTCCCTGTACTTAGCTCGCTTAGTGTCTCTTTGAAGAAACCATATGATTATTCGCTCACACTTGCTTAGGTAGAAAATGTTTCCGCATGAATAACTCAATTTTCATCGAATAATTTATCTAAGTCTGTTGTTTCCCAAAGGATCAGAGGATGTATCAAACCTTTAAAATTTGCAAGTAAATATACTCAAACTGAACGATACTGTATGGGAAACACCGGGGAATGTTTTGCAAATTTGCATACTTCGTACAGGTGTATTCAATAGCAAAAAAGCAAAAACCATTATGATGCCCCAAACATAAAAATTCTATAGATTTGTTAAATTTAAAAGGTTTTAGAATTCGTGAGAATGGAAGCGAGGTAGCGAGTGAAGTATACGAAGGATTAGAAACAGTACCCCCATATTAAAAAATCTCCACTAATACATCGACTTTAACAAAGATGTAGAAAATGGAGGTTTAATAAAACGCAATGAATTAAACCATTGTCAAGATATTTGAATAAATATGTTATATAAGTTTCTTATCACACTTAAGTAAATTACCAATAAGATTCGTAACGTAACGTTATTCGTCGAATAAGCGCAGAATGAGCAAATCTTCTACAATAGAACAGCGTCCCATATGGAATGACAAACCTGGATATAAGAAGTTGACGTACTATGATAGTTTGACATTCCATTTGGGACGCTGCGCTGCCGTAGAAGATTTTTTTATTCTGCGTTTATTCGATGAATAGTGTTCCATTAGTATGACTGTTAAGTGTACGTAGCTATTTGATGGTATGAATGAAAATGTATTCAATGAATTACATAGTGCGGTTTAGATAATGTTTTTTCTTTTGCATCACTGCAGATTTCTAAAAAAGCAAAGAAATAAAAATAAGAGAATAAATCAAAAGAGCAGTAGCACAAAACGGAGGGGCCCATTGTATGGAGGCCGACATAAATAGTTGTTTATCGCTGGTTGTGTTTTTCTTTGGTCGGTCCTATTTGAAATCACCTTCCATTCGCCTTGACTCCTAAGCCTTTTAACTGGTGATTTAGTGCTTCTGTCTCCATAGTGTTGCCTTTGAATAAATTGCCAGCTTTTTGCGATATATTTTCGATACTGGCATCCCGGTACACTTGTATTCGGAGATACAATTCTTTACTTTTTTGTCGTCCATATTTAAACGATGCGCCCGCTCTCCTATAGGTAGAATATTTTTAATATATATAATTTTGTGTTTTACAAGACGCCTTGAATATTTCAAATAAAAGACAGTTGAAAAGAATCAAATAAAATAAAGGTACAAAGGAACTTTGGTATTAAAGAATGAACGGTCCTGAAAAAAATATGTTAAGAGAGATAAACAACAATAAATAAATCTTTGAAAACAAAGTGCTGAGTCAAATTTGAGACATGTAACACTGGACAGTAATTAACCATCAGAAACTAGAATGGTGATCAATACAATAAATATTGATCGGTCTTAGATTTCATCACTATTTCTTGTGCTGTTTTTTAATCATAAGGCCATGTCCTAATTGAAAAGAGTTCACACATCTGAGCATCGGGCGATTATCGCGTGCTCAGTTTGAATGGTCCGTCCGCGTTTGAACGTCCGACGCTCGACGCTTTCCAATTAGGACAGTGACTCAGTCTTGATTTCTGTTATTTTTTTTTAAACCTTGGTTTTCTTAAAAAAAAAAATCGTGTAATAAAAATTGGAAAGGAAAAGGAAATTTTGTACGTCTTGCATTCTCAAATCTTATGAATTATTTATAAATCATTCTACGAGTATTATTTGGCGGAATTGGAAATAATTAATTTCCCAGTGTGGTGAATATAATACTTTCTTTAAAAAACACGAATATTTTTCACTTTTTTTTCAGTCATAAAAAAGATGCTGAAATCAGCAAATTATAACCAGCTTAAATCCCTAAACAAACATTTATACAATGAAAACATATGTTTATGAGTATTTAATGTGGATTTCCACATACTTATGGTAATTTGATCTTGTTTCAATCATTAAAGAAATCTCGAATCTATTTCTTGACTTATTAGCCTTTCTCCAGACTTGGTTTTGTCAAAAATGTTATGGATTCCACGGCTATTCTGGACCAGTGTTTTATTCTAGTCATTTATTCAACCATATAGGTATGTATGCATGTATCTTTAATAACAAGCTGATACCAATCCTGCTTAATATCTTCAAAAGATATCTATCTCATTTTTCCTTTTTTATTTATTTATTTTTACCCATCACTCAATTTCCCGAACGGGGTAGGCAGAGAGTACGGACTTCCATTCTTTCCTATCCAAACAAACCTCTTTCGCTTCCTCCAAACGCATAACATTCCGCATACATGCTCTTCTATTCCTGACTTGGCCATCCTGTGTGACGGCACCGATATGGTCGGTCCATGTCATTTGAGGTCGGTTTCGTCTGCGTGCACCCATTCTTTCAGATTTATAGTACCTTTAGTCATTCTCTCTATAACTACCTTAATTTATTCACATTCATTCTAGTCATCCACTCCACATTCCTTTCTAATATTATCATTCCTCACCTTGTCACCAAGTTTCACTCCCGTACATCATGCATGGATGGAATCAGGATTGCATTGTGCATCAAATGTTTGGATTTAAGAGATATCTACAATTATTACTGATAAGAGATACAATTAATATTTCTCTTAACACTTGGTTTATACTGTCTTGAAACTCAGTTGAATAAAACATTCCAACAAAAAATAGAGGTTTGAAGGACGCCTACTGGTTAATCTAAATATTGAAAAGTGATGTAGGTAGGTACACGTTAAAAATTTACATGGCAAAAACGTTGATTTTTTACAAAGCAACGTGATTAAAAATAGCTGGAGAACTCACATAATCGAGTTAGAACGTTGTTGCATTATGAAAAGTACATAAGTTGGTACGAAATCCAATATTGAAGTTAAAACAAAGGCTGTTGCCTCGACAAGAGAAGGAACGAATAAATGAACAAACTCCAACTCAACAAACTCCAATGAATGCGGTTTGCTGTGAAGATTCTGTGTGAAAATTTAGTCCACGTAATGAAACAAGTTAGTTAGTGCGAGATATTGCAGCCTTATGTTAGTTATGTAGGTAGGTACCTACCCTATTCTTATCTACATAGATAGATACACTTGCCCTTTGACACCACCTGCGAAGCGCCTATTTGCGCCCTCTGACCGCAAATCTCATCGTCTAATTTCCAGAAACGCGAAAACCACGACGGCGAGGTATGATTAATTATAAACTTATTCAAATTTATTTAACAATAATTATTTATCTCGCTTTGGTAGAACATTTGATTTGTTTTTACATATTATGTGTCGATTAGTATCAATAGTGGTCAAATTCAAAATTATATATTTTGAGGTTATACTTCAATGCGTTTGTATTCGTATAAGATAGTAAGGTATGTCCTTTATATTATTAGTTCTTTTATTATCAGTAGGTACTATTATGTAGGTAGATACCTAATAGTTTACAAGGTCTAATGAAGGACTAAATTTGTCAAATTATAGTTTCTTTTAGTATGATTACATATATAGTTTTGAAATTATTAGCCTCGAAATTTTATCGAATCCATTCCAAAATAACTAAATTTGTCATATAAAAAATAATTTTAATTTCATTTTACTTAAAACAATATTTTGATTTCAAAAGTCATTTAGGTATGTACTCAGAATATTTTTTTTTTTTTAGTATGTTTGAGATGTTAAATATAGTTTTTGACCACTTTTGTTATATTATATCAATGTCAAGGTATAGTAAAGTTGGTAGCCTAAAGCCGCGTTCTGACCAGAGCCGTTACGTCAATACCTATTAGATATCATATCTTACGTTAAGGTATGAAATCTACAAACATGCTAAATGAGATCAACAGGAGCAACAAGTCGAATTTCTACGACAGGGCTTTCAGCGTAGCAGAACCCGTCACCTGAAACCGACATCCCCAAGAACTAAGAAAGGACCAGCCCCTCAGCACATTTAGGAACAAACTGAAGACACTGCTCGTCCCACAGAGTTTCCCGCGCGCCCTTGAGATGGAGATCCATTAAATGGCGCCAAACAAATCATCCAATATCTCATCATCATCATAAGATCTACTGTGGACGTGGTTCGCAAATCGAACGTGAGTGGAACGCGTGCATGCTTCGTGATCGCGCTCGCAATGTTACACTACTTGGCAGCTTTGTCACCGACATTCGTGCTATTTCGTATCTTCATATTATTTCACAACACAATCTTTTATAAGCTAACTTTGAAAGAGTCAACGAGTGTATCTTCATATTATTTCACAACACAATCTTTTATAAGCTAACTTTGAAAGAGTCAACGAGTGTATTTTTTTTCACATCGAGTGAGCACAGATCTTTTTATATGTAAAAAAATATAATTAAATAAAATTTCAAACAGCTTTTTGAATACGTAGTTACCATCTTTGGGAACTGAATTAAGTCCAAAAGGCTTCCTTGATAAGCTGAAAAAAAATATTATCTTAAAGAAACCTTTTAAATATTTACAGACATACACCTTGACTGTAAGTGAATTAGTGAGAATATTATGTAAGTTCTTTGAGGCAATTATTAAGTGCAAAATATCTTGAAAGAAATTCCTTTTAAGAACACTTTTTTTCAGACAATATTATAAGCCGGGCTACGTTATGAATCGCAAAGGAAAGACTCGGTCTAAAAGTCTTTTTGTATTATCATAATTTACAAAGAAGGAAAAGTACAAAATATGTTGTGTGGAATATTATTATGTAGCTCGCTAGGTTCTTACCCACTCACTTTGAAAGATTATTATTTGGATATAGTACTCCCAACTTAAATTGCCCTCTCATTATTACATATTGTGCTTAGAGAAATTCCTCCTAAGTTACTTTATTCTTAATGAACTTTGTCGCTATTAGCGCCACCGCCAAATGACAAATTTCACATTGTTCCTCTCAACAGAACATTAAAAGTGATTGCACAAATTTATATGAATTAGTATCAAGCCATTGTGAATTACAAGTTTAGTACGAAGCAACCTAAGCCGGCACTTGAAATAATATAAAGAGAATGTTGGAGCTACCTCGCTTTCTGTTCAGCGAGTAGGTACTCAAATTTACTTAAACCTTCACATAACAAAGTTTATTTCAAGTTAAGTAGGCACACCATTTATGTTGCTGTTAACTTCGTTAGTAAATATTGTGTATTTTTTTTTAAAGTTTCGTTTTAATTACCTTACCCGTCTTCGTCCTCTTTGCTGAGGGTCGTGGCCATCATGAATCCTTTCTCGAACCATTGCACTTTAGGATGTTCTATCCGCTGCCAGATGTACGGCTTTATGAAGTTTCGTCGCGTGAATGTCTTGTTTTGTTGATCCAGCGCATTAGCGATCAGCCGCGTGTTCTTGTACTCGGCGCTCTTCCAACCGTTATCAGCTTTTCAAGGCTGTCCTCCCCTTTACGAGATATATACCCAAAAACTTAAACATTTTTTCAACACAGAGAGACGACAATCCTATCGTGATTCGGAGTTGCTGAAGAATTGAGAATTTGCAGAATTTTCCTCTGGAATTGCAGTGTATATTTTTTAGACTTGATTTGAATTCTCAGGAGGTGTTTATTGTACCTGCTTAACTATGCTCTGATGGGTTGGCCGGAAGAAATCCTTCGGGATAAGTCCGCCCTTTGTCCCTTCCACAATGTGTTAATAATTTATTTATGCTCAATAGTCATGCGGGAGATAGCTGTTATTGGAACACTGGAGTTGTGTTGTTCAGTATTCTGTTGGTGTCCGTTCTCTCTACCTGCCCTTTTAGAAACAAGACATGATGGATAAAAAAAAATTGGATTAGGTATATGGAAAACGTTCCAAAGAAAACATGCAGCGCAAATAAAATTTATATTTAAGTATCAAATACCAAACTTATGAGAACATATTTTGTTCAAGTCACAACAGAGTTAAGTAAAATGCTGTAAAATCTCTAGGAAATTTGATATCCTTTTCATAAGCCTGCCTTTGTTTATACAAGGATTAGGTACTTCATTTTTACGATTTCCATTAATGAAAAAACTATTAGGCTGAGGCAAAGGGACTTTTTACTTGATTTTATGATTATTTCGAACGATGGTAAAAATACTTGTTTAAGTATAAGAACTAAAAAAACCCTTTTAACCAGAACTATGCCTGTAAAATGTATGAAATTATAAAAAGGAAAATAAGACGGATTAAATAATAAATAATAATAAAGTAAAGCTGTATGATATTTAGTTGTGTCATACACGAATGAATTTCATTTAGGGGAGGCAGAGCTTTATGACCGCCCAATTTACTCGTATGGCTTATGTCAAAATGCACACCGTGTAGGCTTTTCGGTATGTGTGTTCATAAAACAGTAAAATATAAAGACCATTAAGTTGTTTGCCTTGTCTGAATTTAGTGGTTAACTTTGTTTTCATTTTTAAGTTAACATTTTTTACGTTTTGAAAGTACAAAATTTAATATTCCTATATATAATATAAAAGTTTATGACTTTTATATTATGAAGCCTTTAAAATGGCCGTCTAGAAAAATATAAAATGAGTGAATACATTTTTGTATTAATTTGAAATAGGTACGTTAAATTTTCATGGTAAAAAAAGTTCGTGGAAACATTTGATTTCATTTTTAATTATTTCAGTTTGTACCATAACAAAAATACTTAAATGCTAAACAAGATAACTTGAAAAAAATATAAACGTGAAAAAACTCCCCACTTAAGGGCAAAGGGTAGTAACAAGATCCCTCTTTAGGGAGGTCTAAAGTTTCTTTGACCTCCTCCCACACTATGTCAAAATCTCTCAGCTCTGTTTCGAAGTAACGGAACATGGTATGAAAGGGTCTTCCTCGTCTTCGGAATACTAAGGGAAAAATAGGGTTTTCCTCGACCAAGTGTCATTCGACATCCTCAACACTTGAAAATGTTAACTAAATAAAATAGTACATCCTTTTTTTATTAGTTTCAAAAATCAATAAGATTTTGAAACAAACCTATCAGTATTGCCCGAGGCAATTTTTTCCAGTCAACTGGCTCTGTCCAAGTTGAGACAGGACCCGGGTAATAATTTCGAGTGAAAAACTGTGACCCAATCCCCGGGGCTATAGCAGTAAGATCTAAGTTGGTACTTCATAAAACTACCCTAGTTATAAGTGCCATAAACCAAGATTACGTCAACACTACACGAGACTTCCCTTCAGATATTTCAGCATAGCATAGGAACTCCCGTTACATCTATATAATAATTTAGAAATGTTTTTTTATTTGCCTTTTGTCGTTGCTTGACCGTATATGTGAGCATCACGCCTAAACGACTGAACCGATTTCACTAATTCTTTTTTTGTCGTTTTGGCTTTTATCAGTAGAAGGTTCTTATGAGAGAAAAAAATAAGAAAGTTGCGTGGTAAATCTACATAATAATTCAGAAATGTTTTTTTATTAGCTTTTTACCTAATGTCATCGCATCACGCCTAAATGGCTGAACCGATTTCACTAATTCTTTTTTTGTCGTGTTGGCTTTTATCAGTAGAAGGTTCTCATGAAAGAAAAAATTAAGAAAGTTGCGTGGTAAATTGGGAAATTAAATTAAACTCGCATTAGCCCCTCCTTCTCTATCTACATAATAATTCAGAAATGTTTTTTCATTTTGCTTTTTACCGTATGTCATAGCATCACGCTCAAAATACAAATTCTACGTCAGATATGAATCTGCACAGAGCCGTGCAAAATGCCGGAGAAGGTTCTTTAATACAATTTGCTGCATTAACTTTAATATATTTAGAGCTAATTAAAAAACCCTATTTTTTAGGATCTTCATACAAAAATTTTAATAAACATTAAAAGTGTCATTCTTCTTTTTCTGTGCTTATGTCAGTTATAGAGGTCTACAAAGCAATGGGAAGCTAGACTAGAACCTGTTTAATTACCTACCGATCAAGCCTGACAATCGGAATCAAAAACGTAAAGCAAGACGGGTATAAGCTAGTAATAATAATAATAACCAGTTTTATACCTAGTCGGCAGAATACTGGCATTGGAACACTAATATGGAGTAATATTGTGTGTCTCTAAAATGCTTAAGTACGTTGGCTGGATCGTAAAAAGAAAATGATCGCTCTTCGAAATTGCTCTGAATGTTTTAACATTGCCAAGAATCTACACTCAGCAAACAGACACGGACTTTCGGACTAGAAAATACGGACTAAGAATGTGTTGTCCTTGTACATAGAAACTTCATATTCAAAAAAATATCCAGCTAAAGTTTGATAGAAATTAAATTTGTACACTTCATATGAGAATTTTAGGTAATTGATGGTACACCGCATCACGAACGACCCTATACGCTGGCGCACCCGGCGAGGATCCGTCACCTCCACCATTGTGGAGAGGAGATGGACTTGGCTGGGGTATGTGTTAAGGATGCCGAATGACAGTTGGCCGAGGAGAGCGCTGTTCTTCCTCCCATCAGAGACCCGAATACGAGGAATACCCTCACACTGTGTTCCGCTCTTTCCAAGCTAAGGGATTTGGACATGGTGTGGGAGGAGGTCATAAACATTGCGCAAGATCGAGCTTTTGTTGCCTCCCTATGCCCCTGAGTGGGGTGTAAAAGGGAGAATTGATTGATTGATTGACATTTCATTGTCAAAATCAAGGGAATTATAAAATGTATCTTCATCGCTTATGACGAAAAAACAATTATTAAGTAATCTTCTTCCTTTTGTCTGTTTGTAGCAGTAACTCGTCATTGGTCCAAAGGTAACTTCTCCCTCCACCTCTAACGGTAGTCCAAGTAGTCAGGGTTTTCTTGGCATGCTCAAAGCAATGACTGAGGGTTCTTACTGGGGTGACAAAATCTAGACTGTACAGTGACTTGTTTTAGTTTCTTCGATCATATCAACTGATTGGGGAGCAAATTAATAATTTGAAAAAATACAATGGAAAAACAAAGCAGAGACAAAACAAAGGCTAGACGAGATGGGACCAAATAAAGGAAATTACTGGTTGGAGACTTGCACTCGGCGGTTCGGGCTGCGGAATATAGGGAGTTTTAAAGGCGTTTCATTCACTCAATCATTCTACCATAGGTGAAGACCATCATCATTAGCTTAACGTTTTATCAAGTTAAACCTAATTTAACTTTTGACCCGATTTCGTTGATGTCATAATTTTACTAAAATCTAGATAAATGGAGGTGAAAGAAGCGTGCAACCTTTGGGAGTTAAAGCATAAATTGTAATCTTATTAAAGACATAAATGAATGCACAGTTTCCCAGTGCAGCGGATATAATAGACAATATTAATTAAAGAGAATGCTCTCTGCGCTTAAAGATGTCTACTCTCTTAATCTTCAGAGGATAACCGTCGGATAGTAAGCTGAAGTACAAAGAACAGAAGCAAACTATTGTTCATCCGTTGCAAGGAGTTGTCGCACCTGGAATTTATAAAACAAACAATAAATTATTATGTTACTAGTTTTTTAAAGGCGCCCGTGGCGCCCACCTATGGCCTTTTTATGCAAACTTTACTTTCTCATAGCATAGCTGTGAGCATTCACATGTGAGACTTCAAAATACTTGGTTGATTCAACTCTATGAAAACTCAAATACCTACAACTTAAACTTTTAATTACAAACTGTACATTCAAATAGCTTTTGGCATGTGGGTATTTACCGATTTGATTGATTAAACTTTTTCATGTAAACTTTGCATTCGTATTGCCGAATTCTTATATGAGACTTTAAAACACTTGATTAATTGAATTCTTCATGAAAACTCAAAAAACAACGTGAACTTTTTATAACAAACTTAACATATGTATGGCTTTTCAACGTTATGAATTCACATGAAAATCTTTAAAAAATTACTCTAGGTGTGTAAACTTTTTATTGAAAACATGACATTCGTATGGTTTTTCTCCGCTATGATCTCGTGTGTGTGGATTAAAGATTCGTGATTTGGTAAACTTTTTCATGGAAACTTTGCATTCGTATTGCCGAATTCTTATATTATGAGACTTTAAAACACTTGATTAATTGAATTCTTCATGAAAACTCAAAAAAACAACGTGAACTTTTTATAACAAACTTAACATATGTATGGCTTTTCAACGTTATGAATTCACATGAAAATCTTTAAAAAATTACTCTAGGTGTGTTAACTTTTTATTGAAAACATGACATTCGTATGGTTTTTCTCCGCTATGATCTCGTGTGTGTGGATTAAAGATTCGTGATTTGGTAAACTTTTTCATGGAAACTTTGCATTCGTATTGCCGAATTCTTATATGAGACTTTAAAACACTTGATTAATTGAATTCTTCATGAAAACTCAAAAAACAACGTGAACTTTTTATAACAAACTTAACATATGTATGGCTTTTCAACGTTATGAATTCACATGAAAATCTTTAAAAATTACTCTAGGTGTGTAAACTTTTTATTGAAAACATGATATTCGTATGGTTTTTCTCCGCTATGATCTCGTGTGTGTGGATTAAAGATTCGTGATTTGGTAAATTTTTTCATGGAAACTTTGTTTTCTTATGGCCGAATTCATTTGTGTGACTGTAAAGCACTCGATGATAGATTATAACTATTCATGATAATATAACTATTTATAAAAATGCAAAAAAAAACTTTTTATAACACACATTGCATTAGCAAGTGTTTTCTTGGCAATGAAATCGCGTCTGTGAGTTAAAGATCTGATTTGGTAAACTTTTTCATACAAACTATGCTTTCTTTTGGCCGAATTCATATGTCAGACTTTAAACAAATTTTGAACTTTTTCTAACAAAATATGCATTTAAATGGCTTTTATCATTTGATTGATTAAACTTTTTATCGCAATGGTTGCATTCGTATGTCTTTTCTCCGCTATGAGTTTCAAAACTTTTTATTGCACACATTGCATTAGTAAAGCGAAGTCCGGCTGTGCGTAAAAGTTTCCTGATTTGTCAATTTTTTGGCCGAATTCGCAAGTGATACTTTACAGCACACGGTTGATTGAACTATTTATGCAAACTTAAAAATGAAATTAAACTTTTTATTGCAAACTTACCATTCAAATAGCTTTTAGCATGTCATTGGTTGTTTAAATTATTTGATTGATTGAACTTTTTATTGCAATTATTGCATTCGTATGGCTTTTCTCCACTATGAGTTCGCATGTCATTCTTTAAATTACTTGAAACCGCAAACTTTTTATTGCACTCATGACATTAGAAAGGCTTTTCTTCACTATGAAGTCCCGCTGTGCGTAAAAGTTTCCTGATTTGTCAATTTTGTGGCCGACGCAAGTGAAACTTTACAGCACACGGTTGATTGAACTATTTATGCAAACTTAAAAATGAAATTAAACTTTTTATTGCAAACTTACCATTCAAATAGCTTTTAGCATGTCATTGGTTGTTTAAATTATTTGATTGATTGAACTTTTTATTGCAATTATTGCATTCGTATGGCTTTTCTCCACTATGAGTTCGCATGTCATTCTTTAAATTACTTGAAACCGCAAACTTTTTATTGCACTCATGACATTAGAAAGGCTTTTCTTCACTATGAAGTCCCGCTGTGCGTAAAAGTTTCCTAATTTGGTACACTTTGTTTTCTTATGGCTGACTTCGCATGTGAGTATTTTAATAACCCAAAAATTGTTTTCTCTACGTCAAGACCTTTAAAAAAAGTGCTCAGCCACCAGGCATAATAATATCATTATGTTACTGTCAGTTGTCACTGCTGTCAGCCATATTGTATTAGAAGAACAATATTATTATTTTGTCTTTAGTTGCGAGTGGCGCGCCATCTAGCGGCGTTAATGACATCAGTCAGTCAGGCAGTCAGTCAGTCAGTCAGTCAGTCAGTCAGTGTTCAAGGCAAATATTATATAGATATTTGAACAAACTACATTTTAACAATAATACATCCATCCAAACTCCCTTAAGACCCCATTTAGGGGCATAGGGAGGCAACAAGAGCTCTCCATTGCGCTCGATCTTGTGCAACGTTAATGACCTCCTCCCACACCATGTCCAGATTCCTCCGCTCTGCTTCGAAGGAGCGGAACACAGTATGAGAGGGTCTTCCTCGTCCTCGGAACCCTGATGGGAGGAAGAACAGCGCTCTCCTCGGCCAACTGTCATTCGGCATCCTTAACACATGTACTAAATTATTATCAAAACATCAAATCAGTAGATACATTATTATGTTAATGTGTTCTTTAATCGTTTTTATTTTATTTTTTTAATTTGTAATGACTTTTTTTTTATTTTGTGTGACCTTCTTTGAGACGAAATTCAGAATCTGAGCTCACTCAGATAAAACATTAATAAACATCTTGATATATTTCACAATGACTTAAAGTACGTACTTGTGTGGCTTAAAAGACGAAAATGGTAGACAGCGCAATACCTTCCATCAACCTTTAGACGTCGCTAACCGAGCCACCGAACTACATGCCAATCTGAGACATTTTAGTAGGTAAGGATTTTAGATATAAAAATTATTTTTTTGACGATGTTTGACTCTCTATTATTAGAACCTTAAATCATAATATTAGGATTAAGCTTCTTGATAATACACAGTGCACAATTATGACAATTTGCAAAGCAAGTAACCATTGAAACCTTGTAAATAAAATAATAACCATGAAATGGTTGATAGACTCTGTTGGTAGTCAGTAAGCATCTTTCGTAGACACAGTGTACTGAAAGTCGTGGGTTCGAATCCTGTAGACAATACCCTTGTGACAATATTGGGGCAATATTCAGAACTCGCCGAATCATCGTCAATTAAATAAATTTCAATTCTATTATAATCATCAATTTTGCATCGCATAGTCAGCCGCATTAAAATAAAACTAAATTAAATAATCATCACCACATAATCACGAGCTCGTGCCCGATCAATTAAATAAATAAATAAATAAAACTACTATTTAATACAAGTGAAATTAAAACTAGTGTGAGGAGACCAAGATAACCAACAAGGGTAAGTCCATTCTGTTTTCCTTCCATATATCTTCCCACACCTAAAGTCACAGTAGTGTCTTGCTGGTCAAGTTGAGAGGGAGCAAATACCCACACAAAATACTCATCAATCTGTCTCAGTCTAGCAGAGATTCCTCAAACCTATGTACAGTCCACAAATACAAAGAACCAGCGCCAAAATAAAATCTGGTCAATTCCAGTTTCACGACACAATCCTTTGGGTAGTCTGAAAGATGTTTTAGCTCCAATTAATTATTATAGACTTTTTGGATTGATTGCTTCGATCGAGCTAGAGGGTCGGGTTTGCTGTGGATTGGTCTCCTCCGGGCTGGCTTTGCAGTGTGCGGGGGGCCTTAAAGGGAGAATGTACCTATGTATGTATAAAAAAAGGAGAAAAAGAAAGAAAGACTAGATGACTCAGTAGGGAAGCGTTGTATTAAATATTTACATCCTTAAACTTATTTTCCAGTCAATCACTACTAGCAAATATTAAGATAATTTAGTGTGACACATCTGGCAGGCAGAAAGATTCTTATGGGAAAACAGAATTGGTATTCTTATATTTTCCTCGCATTTTTCGTATTTTTCCCCGTAAGAAAAAACCCCCAACTTATTCAAATATTTCTAAACTACAATTAGCCAAATCGATTCAGCCGATCTCGAGTTATGGCAAAACGTAAGCACAACTAATCGTTTTTCACATAAAACAATATGAAAGAGATGAACATTCTCAAGTCTATCTAGAATAGGACGTTTGCAAGAAAAGAATGGTATGAAATTACAACAAAATTGATGATGATGAAACAACGTTGATGAATGAATAAATAAAAATAAATAAAATGTCCCAAAAAATTAGGTTTCTACTTATTTGTGACTATTTTAAAGAAGGTTTATATCAGTGGTTACAAAGGATCAGCAAAGGTTTATAGAGTGTATTAGCATGAAGCAACCTTGTCGAGATTTAAGGGTAGTTTCCGGCTGGTTCAAATGACCCGAGCTATAATATAATTATTAGCAAGGAGCTGGATGAGTGCCAGGTGACCTGAAATAGTTAATAGTGACAATATTTCTTCCCGGTATAATTCCGAATGGGATGACTCGCCGAATACTTAATTATTGCAAACTAAAGGTTAACCCGTCATTATGTGACTTCATCGCCCGTTTTATGGTTACACTATGATAGTAAACAATAATGCTTTAATAGACAATTTATTGATAAGTAAGTTTTGATTAATAAATTTTCAGCGTTGAGACTCACCACCCACCATGTCGTGACAAAAAGGGGAGTCGCAAAGAGCAGCCCCCGTAGACAAATTCAAACTGGCGTTCGACTACAAACGAAGATTTCGCCAATGTATAGTGCGAAAAAATTATCTGTCCACTGGAACACGTAAACAATTATTTAAACCAAGCAATGACACTTATATAAAAATATAAAAAGTGGACAGCTAATTTTCTTCCTACTCTACATTGTCGAAGAATTCGTTTGTAGTCGATCGCCAACTGTATTTTGTCTAGGCCCACAGAGCGGAGGAGTGTGTGTAAGTTCGATGTTTAGAATTTTTACGTATTTTTTTTATCCATCACGCCGTGTCCCGTAGGCAGAAAGAATGCACCTCCAACATGTCATTGTGTTATCCAAGCACAATCCTTTCGCTTCTTCTACCGACATAACATTACAAACTCTCCTATTTTTCTTATCTCTGACTTAGCCGAGGACGGAATCGACTTGTTCGATCCACGTAATTCTCGGTCGGTCACGCTTTCTTGCACCATTCCTTTCAACCTTATAAATTTTCTTTGTAATCCTGTTTGCATCCATTCTTTCTCGGGTTCGATTCCGGTCGGGTCAGATATTTTCGATGTGTTTTTTCACTTGAAATTTCTACTCGGGGTTGGAATCCTGTCTCATATTGGACGGGACCAGTTGACTGGTAGAGAATGATTCCTAAGCATTAAGTTCCGCCGACTATACAGATACCTATGTATAGAAGAGTGTAATTTTTTTTTTTTTTTATGTAACGTTATTCATATTAAACTAAACTCGTTTAACTTTGCTGATTAAAATTGAATAAAAATATTAAACATTATTAATATTAGTTGAATATTTCAAACGATACAAATATATCATTCATGAACGACCTTTATTAAGGAAAAGATTAGCCTTTGAGCTAAAATAACCGAAACTGGTCCAGCAGTTCAAGTGTGATGACATGACCAAGGAAAAATAGGGTTTCATTTAAGAACTCTTAATGCAAATTTCCTGCAATAGTTTACTTTTCTGCCACCAGGGTAGCTATTGAGTCCTATTGCATGAGTATTCGCCCACTTCAAACAACAGAAATAATGCATCACAACATAGATGTGTGAATGTTTGGTTCCTTGATATAACGTCATAGCGTTAGTCGGCCAGTGTTTTGGTCTACTATGATTTCTAATTTGTGCTGGCAGTCACGTGCGATATTATGACGGTCCCTCACTTAAAACCACTATTAAGTATTTCCTCAGAGACCAACCTGCAGGTGTAGGTTATAGTTTTCAAATTTTATAATCTAAAAACAAACGTGAGCTTGTTCTTTGTCTATGAACTTTTTAGCTTATGAACTTCATAATAGGCCTTTTTATAATAGGCCATAATTAATAGTCCTTCAATATTTACCTCTCAACATTGAACAGTTACTAGAAAAATGCATGTATGTATTGTGGTTTCACGATATGTTAAAGTAAGTAGGTACCTACATACGTGCATCAAATTTTCAGCAAAAAAATGAAATAACTTATTACTTACTTGTAGGTAGGTACCTACATGCTATTTTATCCATGTATTAATACGTGAAGCAAAAACTTTGTGACCATTTTTACGGAACATGCGCGGACGGAGGAGTATGAAATTTCGTTCACTTATACTCTATAATGAAAAGGAGTGGGGTTTGCTTGTTTTTTTTTAAATTATGCATAAAAAATACATTACAAACACTTTTGTAATGTAATATTTGACACAGATCTTTTGTTTATCTTTGGTCAAATTGAGAATAGATTAATATATTTTTTAAATTTAATAACCATAGAAAAAACATTGAACATATCAAAATTTCAAATTTAACGTATCCATATCATTATTTTTTAAATAAAATTGTGAAATAGCGCTGGCTCAGTTTTTGATAAAGCAATTTTAATAATGTTCAAACTTATAACCTCTAAATTAGTTATGGTCGAATTTCGAGCACAGGTCGACCACTAGTAAATCTAACTGTTTCATTCGGAACGATTTAAAACAATTATAAGAATATCCATTCCAATTAAAATTGTATTAGATTTATTCAGCAGAAATGTTTAATAGAATTTTAAATATTTACATTGAATTTGCTGAATAATACAAGACGTAAATAAAATAATGGATGTATTAACTTTAGTAATTGTACGGAGTTGGGAAAGTTCTCCTCCAGACAACGGCAGAGACCAGAATACCGACAGTCTCCAGGACCGGGGATGGCAGAGAGAAAGAGAGAGGGGCTGTAAATTAAACCAGCGACATGACAGATGTTTCTCTTCACTGCTGAAATTAATTTGTCTGGCTGAGGGGGTGGGTGGGGGGTGACTTGTATCGCATTGTGTTGTGAGTGCTGACCTATTACTGTCGCGGTTGTTTCAAAAATGCGTTAGAATCGAAACTTCCTTCCGGTTTGACTTCTCCTTTGTTTTATCCACCATTGAAAGTGTCTTTTATCGAAACTTTGTCTACAGTTTGCGGACAGCAAACGTTAAAGAACATTTCCTATTTGCTATTTCTGTCGTTTCGTTTTGTATTTTTATGAAGACATCACGAATGATTGTGGTTAGAAGAAAGAAAGAAAGATTTATAATATCAAATTTTATTCCAAAAACTTGCTCCCATTGGCAGTTTCAATCATATTTGGGTGCGTGAATATTATTATTATTTTTTTTTTTATATAAAATGAATCTGTGCTCACTCAAAGTGAACACAAATACACTCCTTGACTCTTTCACAGTAAGCTACTGAAAGCTTGTGTCATGAAAGAGGAAGATGGTCGGCACCTGGGATCGAACCACGACGTCCGGAGTACGAAAGCCGGCGTTGTAACCGCTGGGCCACCAACCACTTATTTTATACATGTCTGCTCCCATATGTACCCCACCAGTCTTTGCGGCCCTGTCCTCCCCAATCCTAGTAGCCGCACCCCAATCACTTCCAACGCCTTGTTGGTCAGCATGATAGAGCCTTTTGTTTGGAGTGGCCTACCGCTTATCCTATCGACTTCGGAATTGAGGCTTAGAAGGGTTGTGTCCTTCATAGACTTGGTGCGTGATCCAGCCAGGTCAATCGGCGGAACCTAGTGATCCATAAATGTAACGTTTTTTTACTTATTATTTCAAATCTAACCACTTACATTGAAGAAAATGAAGAAAGACAAAGACCTGACTTGTTCTTTTGCCAGGTTCCTCCGACGTCGGCTTCCACTTTGGTGTAAGTATACGCTTCTCTGTCCTGTGCTATCCAGATGAGTTCTTCCACTCGCTGGATTTCGGTCCATAAATTGTTTTTTCTCGGCCAGGACATTTTTGCTGTATATTTACAACTCGACTATCACAAATTTTCCATATTTTATAATTAAAGAGTTAGTTTTTAAATCATTTATAGGTATAATCACTAGTAGATTCATTCACCAGTTGGAAGCATTCGAGATGCGGCTCCACAGAAGAATGCTTCGTATACCGTGGACAGATTTGTTAGTCTCTCTAGCTAGCTAGCTCTCTTGTTCTCAATAATTTCCACCTTTTATCTCTATATTTCATAAATATTAAATATCTACTTATTTATTTTATTTATTTATTTATTTAAACAATTATTTCATGCATGTACAAAAATCTCTTAAAATAATTTACATTCACTTTAATATCTACATACGTTATTATTCTCCCACTAAAGCTATAAGCTTGTTGTATAGGTACATGGGATTTTTCGACATGTTGTCAAATTCTCATGATTAGAAGTTTCGGAGACTTAAACATTACCAACTAATGTGATCACACTAAGCCAGCCTTCGAAATAACAGTAGAAGATGGTCGTAAGCCCGTAGTGGTTTGTTCGATTTAAAAATCGAACATAAGTAATGAATTTTTAGAGTCATTAGTGTTGTTACATATTCGTTAAGATTTGTTAGTAATTCAGAGGTGCCGAGGAGTGTAAACTGCAACAGTGAGGTTTCATATCTGGGAAAATAATGCATGAGGAATGAAATTCTCCAACTTATTTTGATGGGCAGGATAGACGTACACCGTGGGCCTGGTAGAAGGCAGATCTTTTGCTTGCGGTAGGGCGAGTAGGTACAGGAGCTGTTCGGAGTGACAAGAGCTTAAATTCTTTTCCGCCTTATCAGATTGGTGGTGCAAAGATTTGTTTCTCTTAGTCCAATATTATCCGTTCACTTTTTAGGAAGTATTTAACTTGGGCAAATCTCTAACTCAATTACCAAAAGTCCTCATAAGAAAAAGTCGTATTATTCCAAACTATTGGGGTACGACGTTGTAGCAATATTAATAAAAACTAGGCGCACAAAAACAGTCGAAACGTAATAAAATTACCGACTGACATTAGACATTAAATTAACGATGTTAGTGGGATAGAACGGTTGCCATTTCATCAAGGACCAATTACCGTAACGTCCGGAGCATATTGTGTCCGCCCGGTTGGACGTGGAACATTGGGGAAGAAATATTTAATTGCAATAATTAAAGGCATTACTCACCAGCACCTTTTGTAGCAGCAATTCTTTCTGTCTCAGGCTCTTCCTTTACTGCGTCCAAAACATTTTATCTCCTATACAGCACTTTATGTAATTAATATTTAATTTTGGGCCATGTTTTCATGGCATGCGCTATATCTATAGTAATTATCGAGCTATCTTCATAAAATTTTCCAAAAATTATGGTTGTTTCAAATAAGCAAGTCGGCCTCGCTGAGGATCAAAAGTCAAAAGCATAGCCACAATCTCTGGTGCTTTGATGATCAAAATATTCAGAAATAAATTATGACAAGGTCATAGAAAGTAAAAAAATAATTTACACAACATGCGTAAGACCTAATATGTTATCAAAAGTAAAGCAGACATTATCAGGAGCAAAAAGATTTTGCAAATTTACGATGCATCGAGGACGATAATTGGCGGCAAAACTTTGAAAAGTCCTGAGGACATATTGAGATGGATCAGCGAAGGACGAACTATGTCTAAATTCATCATCTCCCAATTTCACGGCACAAACTTTTCTATGTGAGAAAGATGTTTCACATGCTCACTTTGGGTGAATTCAGACTCTTTGAAAAAATTTTCTCCTCTAAAAAACCGAAATCTATAGAACAGTCGGAATCAGAATACATAGTGAAGTCAAACAGTATGAAACGTGTACGAAAATTAGGTTTTGTAGGCGCAGCAGTTAAACCCTACTATGAAAGCTGTTTTGAACTTGACGGTGCTAGAATTAAAAGTGTATAGCCGAATCCTCGAAAACGAATGCAGAGCTAAAAAAAAAAGAATTAAAAGTGTTGACTACACATTGTCCTTTTTTTATTTTTTATGTTCAAAAGTTAAATAATTCATCACAAGACTTTCGTAGGTTGTTAATTTTCAGACACTTTTACTAATAAAGCTAATTTAGTATCTCGGTGTGCAGGAAAACTTTTGCATTTTAAGGACTCCCGAGTAAAATTTAAAAGATAAGTTTTCAACATAAGGATGTAAGTAGGTAGATTGTATAATATGTTATTTTACTTTAAATAATTAATAAAATTTGTAACACGCGTCTGCAGTGCCGCCTCAAGTAATTTCAGCATTAAAACTTCTAACGAAATTCTTCACAATGCGAATTTTCTCTTCGTCTTTTTATTACTACAGCTTGTTGTAGGCGGCCTAATTTTGTTTATCTCGTGAAAAATATAATTCATTAGCCTCTTCGGAGTGAAGCGAGGACTTGGAAGTGAAGAAGTAACTAACCGTAGGGAATGAAGAACCATAATGTAAAAGCCTGTCTTTATTATATACCTTCTTCTGTACACACCCCGTAGCAGGGTGTATTTTATTTGGTGTTGCTTGTCTCTACATTTTGAATAATTTTCACTCAATTTAAAGCAAATACAACATTGGTTTTTGAAAAATATTCTCTTAAGAACAAAAATGTGTTTTACGAATACCTATATTGATATCAACAACTTATGACTCACTATTCTATTCGAAATAGCATTCTCTAATCTCTACCAGTCAAACGGTCCCGTCTAATCTGAGACAGGATTCCAACCCCGAGTAGAAATTTCAAGGGAATCCTTCCACCGTTTAATGACTTATTGAATTAGTCTTGTCATTAAGTTTACTATTTAAAAATGGCATAGAGCTGAGGAACGCAGGTAGGATTGAGCGCAAAATTAAGTTTTTTTTTTTAAATGAACTCACTCAAAGTAAACATAAATAACTAGGTATTTGACTCTTTCACAGTAAGCTACTTAAAGCTTGTGCCGTGAAAGGGGAAGATGGTCGGCACCTGGGATCGAACCCACGACCTCAGCACGAAACAATACGAAGCCGGCGTCGTAACCACTAGTCTACCAACCACTTCAAAAAAAGTAATAAATTGGACATTAAGTTTAATAAACGATTGGATCTTCTACGAAGCAAAAAAGTTTAAAAACAGCGGCTGTCAATATTTCAACAAACCTCTACATTTTTCAAATTTACTGACGACTGGAGTTCAATTAGGTACGTCAAGGGCTTCAATTTGAGGAATCATTTTAAGATCCAGACTTTTTTTAGAAGGGTTAACTAGATATTAAATAACAGAAATAATTTTTGTTTGATGTCTATAATCTGAACATTATAGCTCTAAAAAACTCTAGTGTAAATATAGAAACTAAAATAATGTTCACCATAATGTTCAAATAATGAAAACTGTTAAAATTTCTATGAAGTTACGTATATATTTCACAAGCATGCTTATAGCCTAACATTATACGCAGATAGTTCATAGTAACAACTTCAATATTTTCCAGTTTACACAACATTATTCAATTGCAATATTCTAAAGTATAAAGTAGAGATGGATGTTAGTGAACTAGGGTGATTTCACATAGGTACTGCTCTTTTTATCAAATATTCTTTAAGCGTCTTGCAAATGTGCGTTTACATACACCAAATAAATATAGAGCCGAATCTAGAAACAGAGCATACTTTCTTTTATGGTTGAAATTGGAAACCATAGAAACAACAGCGAGCATGAACTTATTATTGGACGATGAGAGATTACGTGAGCCAGCGTTCTAGTTCTTTCTCGTTGTTTCATTGGTGATAACATCAACAAACTATCAAGAGTGTATACTTTATTTCCAGCCCTGGTTCTACGCTCGTTAAGTGTAAACGCACCGTGAGAATGGTTTGTCGGTGATTCTGTAAAAGTAACTCTTTAGACAGGCCACAAACCCAAAAACCTCTTAGGCTCGGTACTCACTTGCGCCGCGAACGTGTATCGTTACATCAATTTTATCAAAAGGATGCCTGTGTTCTGCTCGAGTTTTCTTTTCGAATCACTTTTGCTCTTAACCTTTCGATTAAATTGATGCAATATCACACGTTCTCGGCGCAAGTTATACCTACAGAGCCTTACGCTCCTGACTACCTAATTATTTTATTCCTTTTTTTTTTATTTATTTCAAGAACCAAGAACCTCATTTTTAAAAATGAGATGATAATTCTAAGAACAATCTCCGTAAAAACTCTTCGAAACATGGAGATCTGAGAAATAGAGGATACTGCAGGTGGAGGAGTTCCATGGTTTTAGAACGATCACCTCTCAAAATTCGCGAACATTTCCAGGAACAACATGCGACAAGGAAACAGAGCTTCAGGAAGACAGCTTTAGCACTGATTGGTAGAAGTTAGCTTCCCAAGTGGACAACATTGTAGGCATAAAAGGCCAGCATGCCTTTTAAAAATAAATCCTTAAAGGTTGCGTCACTTGCGTCCTCCCAAACCGCTGGATGTTTCAGGAACCTTAGTTCTCATTCTATCCTGACTTTATAGATGAAAAAAGTTTTAAACTTTTCTTATAAAGAGGGAAAAAAAACACAAAATAAGATCAGGGTACAAATAGGTAAGTACCTACATGAATCTATAATGTCCAATAATACGTTAACCTTACAAAATGAAACGAAATACAAAACTAACAATGTTTAATTATTGCAACTATTTTTCAGCATTTTTATGAGGTTTCGTAGGTACTTGCTTAGGTAACTTATAATTACAGACACAGTAGGTATTCATCCCGAAAAAACTTCAAATAGAGTTGTTTATTTACAACGGATTTACCTTTTTCAAACTTACCTTAATCAGCATCGTGTAAAAATATACGAATAATAGTTCCTGTTCTTTCATTTCAGCACTGCTAAAAACCGTACATAGTTTTCTTTTGTAATATTCCCGAGTTAATAGACGATGAACAGACAAAATCCCTGGAGCAATGTGTACAGACTGTCTGGAATCTGGAATGGGTTGCCGTTACGCTGTTTTTCCATGGTCTATGGATGTTATTTTATCTAAGTACCTACCTATATCTGTGTTATTGTCCCGGAGATAAAAGTTATTCCTTCATTCATTGTGTTATTATTTCGCATTTATCTTTAATTTTTAATCACGTTCGCTCTAAAGCGATAAAACAACTTCTATTAATAGCAGAACGTTCTTGTGTATCTTCTATAAATAGCAAAACGTTATTTTCTATCTAAAATTCTATTTTAACTACAAAAATAATAATGTATTTCACTACACAGTTAACTAAAATAGAAAAAAAACGCCCTTAAAGTTTGAGGAAGCTGTTGGAGTAGGTAAACTAACAACATGACAAGTAATGTTTTTTTTCGAGTCATGAAATCCGAACATCAGTGACTTTCCTAATAAGTATACAATAGTTACCTGTGTCTGATCAACTATAACATCTACAATAATTGAATCCATAGACGACACACTCACACTACACAGGTTGAACTAATGCATAAGCATTGGTTAAAACTGCGGAGCTAATGAATTTACGTTTTATTTTGGGCAACAAACTGAGGGATAAAATAAGAAGCACCATAATTTGTACGAAAATGCTGCAACACTGAAAGCCTTGAAAATCTTTAGGTGAGTCAGGCGAATAAGGCAGTCTTGGTGTAAGAACGTAGAAAGAATAGACGGTGATAGACTTCCACGAGTAGTAACCCACAATATTCCGATGGAAAATCGCCAACCAGGAAGAAACTCGAAGAGTTAGTGAGACATTTGAAGCGCAATGTCCCGGGAAACCGCTTTACAATGAATATAAAGAGAAAGAATAAGAATGTGCGTATAGTTGATCTTAGTGAGTAGCTTAGTGATATATGAGGTGTAGACTTCTTATGAAAAGACCCAGGGCTCCGGGGCCAGGTTTGGTCAGAATTTATCTGTGCTTTTTACATGATTATTATACTTTGTCTAGAAATGTGAAAATTAATTAATTTATGATAATTTATCTTTTCGACCGTGGCTACTTGGTGGAACATACTTCGAACTTATTTTAAAGAAGCAAAATATTTGGTTTTTTCCACAATTTTATTCAGCTAACCGGTTTTCGAAGACCGAACGTCTTCTTCGGTCTCGTTCGGTCTTCGAAAAACCGGTTAGCTGAATAAAATTGTGGAAAAAACTAAATATTTTGTTTCTTTAAAATAATTAATTTATAGCTATTCCAGAAAGACGTCAATGTTGAGCAAACAAAATATATCTTTAAAAATAAGTAAGTTTTAATAAAATAATAGGTTTGTTCGTTTTCCTACTTGTATAATGATCATTTAAAAGGGATGGTTTTATTTTAAAGTAAATTTATTTCGCCTACAGGAGTCGTTGTACCAAAACGAAACTGCTTAAACCGCAGAAAGAGCAAGAAAGTTCGCAAAACGATTGTATAATTGTCGGATGTATTGCGCTGGAAGTAATGAGGCTGTGTAGATGTGGAGGCACGTGCCAGAGGTAATATTTAAGGAGAGAACGGGAGAACCAGCCCAGACCCCAAGGAGTGATCAGCTTATCTTCCAGAGGAACGTGTTTTGATAACAGATGACGTTTTATTTCTTAAATGACTGCTCCAGAATTGTATATCTCTGGAAATCTCACAATGGAAATGGTGAACACGCTGATTTATAATCGTAAAATTATAATTTTGTGCGATACTTGATTCAATAATTATATCATTAGTACCTATCTTGTATTATCTTTCTTGGATTGAGAGTGATTCCACATTTTCATTCTTTGATTGTACTAAAATGCTGCTAACAATTATGTTTTATCGCTATCCAAAAATCGAATTGCATCGTTCCAAATAATTTGAAGAGCTAAAATAGTAACTACTTAGGATACCTACAATAAGTAATCGGTTCAAAAAAACTTATCCGTGAGGTTCAAGCGACACCGCTAATTATTGTCAGGGGCTGAGACCCATTTGTGTCTAGTTGTTCAGTCTTCCTCGCGAACCGGCGCTCACAAAAAACCATATTGACAAATAGTAACCATCCTATCTCGGTTTCGTGTCTCAATCGCAGTGCGAACTTCCATCTTAAATGTTTTAAATACAACTGATAACAAAAAATAACAAAGATAACAAAAAAAACTGCTTAATAATATGTACATTTGGTCATTCATGAAGGGCTGTTTTGGAATGATGTGTTTCGTATTGATAACTTTCAGAGCCAATCGTTAGGGTGAGAACACAAAGAACGCCGATCGGCGCAAAGAATGTTTCAATGCAATAAGATGAGCATACGCACAACAAAAACAGGAACCCGCTTTCCAGTATGTTCATTTAAATGCATAGAAACATTTTTTGCTCCGATCAGGGCCGGTTGGAACCCGCATTATCTGTCTTCTGATACTGCCCCCTCCTCCCCTCTAATGAGGTCCATATCCAGTAGCCGATATGAATGGTTGGTTAAAAGAAGAAAGGCCTATTTCAAGCTTAAACTAAAATATTAGACGGAAATCACTACATTGTGAACCCTTAGTGCGTTTCATCCCGTCCTAGGCTTATATTTTGCGAATAATACGAATATCGAATTCCTATCATATTTAGGTTGTCTTTCAGTTTACAGATCTCGATCGGTACCCGCCAATTGCCCTTGAAAATAACAATTTGGCTTTCTGTCACTCAAAACTTCTAACAAATAAACCATCGGATAATAAATACCTACCATCGGCTACCACTTACTGGTTTAATGCCTGTAGATTTTAGAAGATACATTGTTATAATTTACCCTGCTGTTCATACATTAGTTATAGATATTTAAATTATTTCCCCATTCAAACAAAATATAATAATAATAGTTTAAAACAACGTAACTCTTTCCGCAGTGACGATCATAATATTGTCGCAATCAAATAAATCACTTACAGTTAGATCGCAATAAAGAAAACCTATGTGGGAGGAGGTCATAAACTGCGCAAGATCGAGCGCAATGCCTCCCTATGCCCCTAAGTGGGGCGTTAAGGGAGTTTGGATTTGGATTGTATGTAGGTATGTATGAGTACATTCATGGAAACTACTCTAATTGTAGATGTTTTCTGTAACTATAACTAGGAAGGCAAAGGCTGTAAGAGCACTGTTTTTAAGATTTATCCTTATTTTAATTTGGCCCCTATAGGCCCTTCATGAGGCAATTTGGTTGGTATCATCACCCATCGCAAATGAGAAATCTGTTTAGGTGAGTGATGGATTTTACTTGAAATAAATAAATAAATAAAAATATATAAAACAAAAATCATACTGCACAACATTAAGTAGTATTATGTAATGACATAATGCTTAAATCCTATGTTTATTTAATTCCGTTGAAAGCTAAAGATACGCATCAAGAGTTCTTTCATGAGCATCGCCAAAAAAAATCTTGGAAAATACATTATAACATGTTCGGATGTAATATTAAAGTTGGTGGTCAAACACTTTTCAGTGAGTAAGTGAAATTATTTTCTCTGAAATCGTATAAAAATATCTCTTCAAACTTTTCACTACTTTATAGATTAAATATAATGTTTTTTTTTGTCCATTTTCAAACTTTTCTTGACGGTGTCCTTACACTTAACCCTCCATAAAATTGCCCACTAATTTTAACTTTAATCCAACTGTCGATTTGTTGTTTGTTCTCGAAGAGAAATTTTTTCTCGAGACAGATCGGCAGTATCAAGCCAAGATACGTGAGATTTGTATGGCCAGGTCTACATTTTAAACGGTTTTTCAAACTTTGACGACAAAAAACAGCAACTTAGAGGCTTGGCAGCATATATGTTCCATATATGGATTTACTCAGAATTCGGAGGAGAACATTTAGCGTGTCTATGTGTGTGTCTGTGTGTGTGAGGGTGTGTGTTTGTGTCTGTCTGTGTGTGTGAGGGTGTGTCTGTCTGTGTGTGTGAGGGTGAGTGTGTGTGTGTGTCCGTCCCCTCCTTATAACTTTTGATTCGCTTGATGCACAGATCCTAAAATTTCATAAAATATAGAATACTTTACGCCTACAAAACTTGTATACTCAGAATTTTGAAATTTTCTTTCAGTCAGGGGTAATCAACCATTGTATTTTTACTTAATTTTTTCACATATCTCGAAAACTATATAAAAATATTTTTTTATCACAAATTTACGAGTTTCAATGCCTATATTTCAGAAAATATCGGAAAAAGCCGAAACACATCAACTAGATAATTTAATTTTCTAAAAAAATATATACATTATAGCAGTAAAAAACAATTTTTGTACGAATTTAATTTATTGACGACATCGTTTCATACGATAAACATACCGACTAAGGCCATCGACAGTTGGATCTCATGTTTACATGCAACTAGTTTTAAGAAATAGTAGAGTAGAGTAGGTACCTACCTACCTATTTTTATGCCTATCGTATTTATGACTTTCACTGTACCTCATATGAAGAATAAGCAGGGTTTTTTCCTTACTTACAAAATTCAGTCTAAGCTAAACATTTTGAATTTTGTGATAGTGTATCGATGTTATATTTTCTTATTAACTCATCACTATGAACTTTCTCTACCTGAATATAATAAAAAAATGCTTTTTCCTTTCAAAAATTTGATAAACTACCTATTTTTTAAGTTTTTTTGATAAATCAGATAGGTTCATTTTAAAATAATTCGTATTTTTTATTTAAGTATCTTTGGGATGTTGACACGGTGATCAAGGAGTGTAGCACTAATACTCGATGCTCCCTCATAGACCGTCTAGGGGCAGCTCCTAAGCTTCAGATGGAAGTATTAAAGAAGACTTAATGAACCCATAATCACCCTCGTCCTTCATATTTTTATGAAACTTTTACCTCACCACACAGCGCTTCTCGGACCAAACAGAAAGAAAGTAATTAAAACTCTTACATAACGTTAAGGCGAATAACACACTCAACTATCCGATTTCTAAAAAAAATCTAAGGATTAATAAAAAAAATGTTTCTTCCCATGGACTGTTATAAATTAAAATCTAAGCTGAAAAGATGACTGTTTATGTTGAGCACATTCAAATCAAATACATATAGCTAATATTGCAATAATGAACCATTTATCCTTTTCAAGATGATATTTCACTTGAATTTTTCAAAACAAAATTGACTGAATTTTAGTACAAATTTGTAATAAGTGTTAATAATTGAGTAAAAATATACCGGTTTCGAAGAAATGAGACCTCTCATCTAGGTGCTAACTTAATACAGTTTTAACCGGCTATGCTCTATATGAATGAATGAATGAAAATTTTATTTCCTTATTTCTTACAATTACAATATATATTTAAACGGTTACAAAGTTGGAAATTTTACTGCCTCACTAGACATGGTCTGTTCTGAGGCAGTACTAGATGTTTACAAATACTAGTATAAAATATTACGACGCATAACATGGCTTAACCTGTTAAATGGAAAAACAAACAAAATAAGCAACAACTAAACATTTTACAATATAAGATATTTGCGATCCAATGAATGGAAGGTCCGTGCCAGGCGACGAAAGACATATATTTATACACATTTATTAACACTTATCAAAAAGTAACGCATTATATGAGGGCAAGACGGAACTCTGATTAACACTACCTCCCCGTAAAAATATGGTTTCCTGAATCAAGAGATAATGGTTTTGTTTGAGTTCAAGTTATTCCCTCTTTGGTCCTACTCTGCATGTCTGAAGTTCTGAAGGTAGTCTTCACCCTGATATGCAGACATGGTCCATCAAAATAACATTATCCAATCCATCCTGGAGTCCACTACTTGTCGTTGCATTAACGAGAGACCAGATTGTGTTTTTTATGGAAGGTGTTGGTCCAGCGGGTAGGGCTTCGAATCCTTGATCATTCAACTCGACCATTTCGAAGACAACTAAACTTTCAACATTGTCAGGCACCCTCCTGGTGATATAACAAGGTTGGACAGGGTTGAATTCTTCATATCCGTGGCAATTTAAAAGTCGCTCCCATTGAAAAAAAGGTGACCGAAAGTAGATTAAGTTGGTACAAGTAATAAGAATGATGCAGGAAAAAATGGTAAGGAAGACAATGGACATAAAAGTGTTTGGTAGACTAGCAGTTACGACGCCGGCTTTCGCACTGTTTCGTGCGGAGGTCGTGGGTTCGATCCCAGGTGCCAACCATCTTCCTCTTTCACGACACAAGCTTTAAGAAGCTTACTGTGAACGAGTCAAAGAGTGTATCTGTGTTCACTTTGAGTGAGCACAGATTCTTAAAAAAAAATAGTAGGACCCAGAAGACCGGGTAGGAAGACTCTGACTATGTGGTTGTCCAAGATATCAGCAAGATAACAGCAAGATATCTTTTTTTTTGTATTTGTGGACGGATTCATTGTTAACTTTATATTGTATGTTTATTGTATTGCCAACATTTTTGTTTTTGACTTTATTGTAATTGTAAAAGGCCTCGGCCGTATATTTATTGAAAATAAAATATCTATGAGAGTCAAGGCTTCGTGAGTAGGATTCACGGGACAGAAGAACTTGGACGATGAGGACTAGGAGAGCCCATCCCACATAAATGGGACAAAGGCTAGATCGAAGAAGAAGAATTAAGCTAAGCTCCCTCTTCGCCATGCGACCAACTGCTTAGTAATTGTTTGATTTCAAAGCGTTTTAAGTTTAGTCTCAATGGAAAAAAACAATGGACAAAAAATCTGAGAGATAAAAAAATGTTAATATTCTTGAGAAATACATTTGTAAAAATATAGCGGCCTTATTATTATTCTAACACCCTTCCTACACAGATTTCCTCCCTTTCGCATCGACCTCCGGTTGGACGTGTAATGGCGGCTGCCACTTCCTGCAAGGATAAAATTCGCCCGTTTCCGGTTACACATGTCGGATATTCTTTCCTTTTAGCCGCGTAAACTTTTTACCTCTCAAATTCTACAAAAAAAAACTCCGCATTTAACTAACACCTATTTTATACTCTTATTAACTAACTCAAATTTTATCTTCTTGCTTGTTTTATATTTATATACTTATTGTAAAAGTAAAACGTTCATTACCGATAAAAAGTTTAGAATATAAACGTAATCTATAAATACGAAATCTCGTAAATGAAGTGTTTTTGTTTAAAAATTACCCACTTTTTTACCAACTGAAAATGCATGAAGAGATATGGTATCTTCCGCATTCATTCTTTCACATTTAGATTATGTTTATCCACACCTTTCTTTTGGATGCCAATGGTGCTTCTATTCCCTCACTTAAAGGACCAAAAAGTGTTTCTATTATTTTCCAAAAGTCTCCAATCACAAAAAGGTTGTAGTGCATTTATTCTCTTCTTATTATTTAGTTGCATCGATATGCCATCCATTATGTCCTCACTCGAGTCTAATACCGTATACCTAGAGCTTTGTCTCGTTTTAATATATTCCGAGCATTGATTTTGTGCATGGATTTAGTAATATTATGATACTGTATGTGATCTTAATTAATCTTTTTTTTTTTTGAGAAAGTGAGAGGAATGAGGAGGAAGCTTTCAATTAAGACAGTTAAGGAGGAAGCTATGAATTGTGAGGTAATAAAAGGTTCTTTCAGACTCCCTCACATGGAATTTCCCCGCCAACATCATGGAAGACGGCTCCAAGGCAGACCATTAGCGAGGTGAAGGGACAGCTGGGAGTCGACCTTGCAGAAAACTAACCCCACCTCTTGAATTGCAAGCCACAACGCCTTTATTAAGAAGAGGATTTGTTATACCTAAAAAATCAGGGTCTCGCTTTTCTTTTCAATTTCATTTATTACTAAAGACTGCCTAGTTTGTTTATTATCTTGTGACCTTCATGTACTACAACGGTCAAAGAGACTGAACATCTAAGCAAAATATCACAATAACACTACGGTAAAGGACGGAGGCTTTTTCGCAATTACGGGAAATATTAAATAACAATGCCCTAAATAATACAAATTTGCTCTCTAGAAAACCCTTTCGAGACAGTAACAACACATAATTATTATCATCCAGAAATTATTTATAATTTTCTCAGCTACCAACACTTTGAAGGATGGCCCGAGTCAGGGGTGTCACGTCAAGCGCACGCTGCGTCCTGGTGATTAATGGGACTGCAGTAGGCATGCGACCCGCACATTCTAGCTGCCCACCCTCTCACAACCCTCTTTTTTATTTTTTTCCAGTTCACGTTACTGTTTTATTTATGTGGCCGCCACTGGAACATTTGGTCCGTGAAATTTTTACTCCTGAAAGTATTTTCTTAACATTTTATTATTATAGCCATTGCCGTAACAAAACGGCCATACGAATTTATAAAACAAACGGACTTACTCCGTTTCTGTATGTGTCTTTAAGCTTAATGTAACCGTAGTTTCAGTTCAAATTTAAACGACTTTAATATTCTGTAGGTATGTAGGTACAGTAGTGTGCGAATTAATGTGCACACATCAGTTAAACAAAACAGAAAGATCTTTATTTTTAAAATATCACATTTTCTGTTGCTAATTGAAGCTTCTATAATTTCTTGGAAAGTTTTTGAAAAGATTATATTCATCGTCCGAAATGAAAACGTTGCGACCCATATCAGGGAGATCCCTAAGAGACAGAGTCCCCAATTATGAGATATGAAGAACCTGCAATGTCGACGATATCGTAAGATGGAGTAGACAGAGAAGAAGGTTCTGGAGGGACCATGTCAAAAGGATGGAAGACAACAGAATTGCCAAGGTCGTGATGCAAGGGATCCCAGATGGACACCGGCCACCAGGACGTACCCCAAAGAGATGGAGAGAAAGCTGGACTTCACCATCACAGGAGCCCGATTTGAGCACTTCTTAAACAGTAGCCCTAGTATAAGTTTCGATATTCGATCATCGAAAGAGTTTCGAAAAATTTTCATACAAAAATGATCGAATGATTCGATCGTTTGATTTAAGAACATTATATATTTGCAGGCTAATAAGCGCTTATTTATTTGCAATTAGCTTTCTATGAAACTGGTACTAGCCCCACAGATCGTAGATCTAAATAAGATCTAAAAATTCTTTCACCACCAACGGTCGAGTTCGCACTGACAGGTGGTATGCTTAGCGCCTAGAGTTTATTAACACATCTCCTATGTAGATATCGCATGTGGTTTGGATACACCAGGAAAGTCACCTAGTGCACATGCAACCGGTTGCGAACATGCTGGCTAGATTCTTAGCTCTAACGGTCTGTTTTATTTATTAAGTTAAAGCTGACAAATTTATTTTAATTTTATTTTTGCAAAATTTTAACGGTTTCGTACCTTCTAACAATGGTCTAAGATTTTCGACTTTAAAAGTAATATGATTGTAGCATTGATTCAAATTTGGTTTCAATGTGAAACAATTAAAAAATATTGTGATGAATTTATAGAAATCATTCTAATAAATTAAATAAAAATAATATTGAAAATGAAAAAAAGTAAAAAAGCAATGTGTTAAAATAACATTGATGAGAGACGCAATTGATATTTATTTCTTGCTAGAGAACGTAGAGTACCCAATAATAATATTGTCTATCTCCTTGGACTGAACTCATCAGGTCAACGAACTTATATTCCTTAGTGTCCAGATGAACATGATCCTAATATAGTCATATATTTTATTGTTTGTTAAATTAGTTTAATTGGATTGTCCGTTTTTTTTTTCTTTTTTTTTCTTATGAATGTATGATTTTTTGACATTTAATAGGGCCATAACATCCAGTTGGATGAGCCGCCAAAAAAAAAAACATTGAAAACTACTTAATTATATAAAGCTACTAGTGAATAACCGTAAAATCTATATCTATCTAAGTATGCATCTAAATTTTAATTTTAAAAAATAATTGAAAAAAAAATGTAAATTACACTTCTTGACTGGTATTCTCAAATTCACGTTCCAACTCAACGCAAGAAGCTCTTGCTTAGAACTTAATCGGTTGCCAGTAGTTACGTAACTAATGTATTGTATTGGATAAAACATTTTCAGAATACAGAAATGTCAAAAGTCTCAATAAAAATTGGATTCGACGCAACTCAATCGTCTGTTTTTCATTTCAGAATAACCGTCAATATCATTTCAAATTTTGAATGTTTCATCTGCAAAACTGTGTTAACGCTTTGTTACTTTTTTACTGTTTGCTAAAAAAAAAGATATGAACGATAGAATTTCATTTTTGAAAAATCTCAATAAAATAGTATTTCAATCACCTCCCTTGTGTAAATTCAAAAAACTATTTCGAATCAGTTGATCAAATATTTAAATAAATATATTTCTCGATTTCTATTTTATGTATTTCAAAACACTTCAACCGCTTGATTCAAAAATAAGAATACGACCACGAGTACCAGCAGGATATTTCATTTTCACAATTTCCATCTGAATTGAACTTATTTTAAATAAACGAACTCTCAATAGCCAGGGGAAAATATTACGAATCAAAACAGTACAAATGGTTCTTTAAAGGTTTTAAATGGCTGCAAATCCTCTTGGCAACCTTTTCTAGCCTAGTCGTTTATATAGTTTAAAAGTTCTAACAAAAAATTATTGGATATGAATCGTTTCTCAAAAAAAATATCTTCATTAGATACTTAAAATTTTGGTTAGAATCTGAGGCCCGTGATATTTTTTTTAATTGGGCCTCTCCCAGTAAAAATATTACGTGGTTATTTAATTTTAATTAGCCACCATAATAGTCACCCATCACTATAATATTGTGTGTATAATATTATATTTTAAAGCACCTGCCAAGTCGTAGGTAGGTAGGTACATTATACTCGTTTTTTTTTTTAAATACGGATTTTTTCGAACCTGTTTTAAGTCACAAAAAACCTCCTCTTTAAAAATCTTGGCTAGGAAACAAAAAGATTCGCACAGCTATTTTGAATTTAAAAAAATGCAGTTTTCTTCTTTCCAATGTGGCAGTCCACTCTGGAGATTTTGATCTATGAAACAGACATTTATTCGTACAATTATCCGCATACATTCTCTTCTAGTCAGGAGCAAAATGAATAGAAGAGCGTCTATGCGGAATGTTATGCGTTTGGAGGAAGCGAAAGAGGTTTGTTTAGATAGGAATGGAAGGCCGTACTCTCTGCCTACCCCCTTCATGAAGCGGCGTGATGGGTAAAAAAAAAGTTATAATTAAAGACAAACAATAAAATATTGTCAACTTGGTCACAGATAAACAAAAGAATATGTGCGTCTGTATCAATGTCTAATTCATCGAAGTGTGTGTGAGTATCAAATACATAACAGTAGTGTTTATAATAATATAATGTTTTTTTATTGATTTTTTGTATTTTGTATAATGTTTTTCCTTCACGTACCTATATAGATAATCGAACGTGTTTTCTTGCATAACAAAATATTTTTTAGGCATTTTGTTTTAACAATAATAAATCAATACATGGAACATTTTGATCAGTTAATTAGTAGAAAGAGGCTGAACAGGAATCGATTAAGGTCGATAGTAACCAGACAGAAACTAATTAATTATCTAGTATTAAGCATCATGATTATATCGTTAATCAATCTGATGCCCCTAATTAATTGATATCTATTTTTAAAAATAAACCGCTTTTCTTTATTATAAACCCTACGATCAAATTAAAAGGAGCCTGGCTTAATTAACTCCGAGAACTTGTATATTGACTTAATTCACTGGAAGAATTTTATTCGGAAAAGGATACTTGTAAAGGAATTGAATTGAATCTTCTAGCGTTTTGTGTAGTTTTCTCTATTATTTTCCAAAACAAATTAAAGCTTACTTATTGTTTAGTATTTCTTAATGTTTAAATGAATTAAATAGGTTCTATAGATGTTCATACTAAGAAGTTGTTCTTTTCGTGTGTTCAATGTCTATATCTTGTTATTCACGAAAAAAAAAAGTAACGAGAGAGTGCTTAAGGTTGGAAAGTAAAGGTAAGTTTATGGAGGTGATTATTTATGTAATCAAATTCAAAATAAATAATATCTCACAAAAAGCTTTGGCTGTATGAATTTATACCAAGATAGTCAAAGAGACCCGACCCTCGTATCGAAAAAATCTCTATCGCTTCTTAAAGTATCTTTCCGTTTAAATCTTTGTTTTTTTTTTAATTCTTCATGGTAAAATTAACAAGTTTGATCCACATGAATTTCAATCAACTTTCCTATTAGAATATTTCTATTTCCTATTTCCGAAGTGGTTGCTAGTATAGCGGCTACGACGCCGGCATTCGTACTGTTTTGTTCGGAGGTCGTGGGTTCGATCCCAGGGTGCCGACCATCTTCCTCTTTCACGACACAAGCTTTAAGTATGTTATTGTGAAAGATTCAAAGAATGTATTTGTGTTCACTTCGAGTGAGCACAGTTTCATTTAAAAAAAAAATAATGCATTATTTTCCGTCATAAGAAAAGTATTAGCATATTTTAATGAAAAAAATATGATTTTCCAATTCAAAGTGATAACATTTTTGAAAAACAGTAGGTATGTCATTTAACTATTATATACATTATGTATCTGAGCTGACGAAAAACAAGGACACATAATATAATAATAATTACATAGATACTTATTGGTCTTTACTCAAAAGAAAGTGGCGCTCCAACCCTGTGGGTCTTGGCCTCCTGAAAGAAGATACATAAAATTGTTGTTCTAAACCATCCTTTAACCACAGTTTATATATATAAATAGGCCTCCTTATATTAAGAAAGTCGAAACATTTATGTATAGGTACTTAACAACATTACTTAACTTATAATAAATAATTTCCTATTACAATGAAATATGTATTTTCCAGTATTGGCTCCATAAATAGTGCTGATACAAATTATCAAAGATAGCATTTGCCATTAGAAGTAATATGTTGTCTAGATGGGACCTGATCAATGTCTGATTTAGAGACAACACCGCATTTAAACTCTCCAACTTCAAATATTTAAGGAGCGAGTGTAGTAAGAGTTCCGGATAGTATCGCAGACATTTCCGGCTTCCACCGAAGAGGTTGGGTTCATATCTGAGTTAGAGTTCAATTTCCGATAGGATTCGCCCACACCGAATCTTTCCGGTAGTTGGGAGACGTTAAGTAAACATCTTCTAAATCTTGAAGGAATTGTAAAATACTCGTAGATTATGAACATAGCGAACCCCATTCCGATGGGAAAAGGATATAAGAATATATTATTATGTACCTATCTATGATCTGAACCAAAAAATATTGCTTTATAATACTTTTGGTACCTACTTAAGACATTTCAAAAAAATTCATCATGAAGGTATCATAAGTGATCTTTTTGAAATCGACCCTGAATTGAAAAAAAAAATGTACCTATCGGCAAAACAAAAACAGAATAACACAATGAAAAGAAAAAAATGAGGAGATATAAAAGTTTCTTTGGAATAGGAGGCTTTTATGGATTCACTTAGTTAAACCATTAAGCACTGTTATAGGTCTAATAGACTCCTATTACAAAAAGAAACACTTGGTATCTCGCTCTGGTGCGCCTGAGCATATTGTGCGTCTCAGTACCTTCAAGTAGATTAGTGTGCTAATGGCAGTGAAGCGGAGAGGACGATACGCAAGTTTTTTAAGGTCTGTATTGACATTTGAATTTTTTTTGTAGGTCTCACAGACCTATATCAGTGATTACGTAAGTTTTTTAATAAATTTATAGTTTGTTTTTAGGATGGATTCCGAATAACCATGTACTTCTCGCGTACTGCAGCCACGTGCAATTAATATATTAGATCCTGCCTCAGCTTGCACATTAGAAGACTGGGTTCTGAATGAAGAAAATGGTGATTTTAGCGGTGATTCTGATGTTGATGAAGATTTTTCTCGATAGATCGGAATGTGATTGGAAGTTATCCAATCATATTCCGATTCTGAAAGCAGTTTGTCTGATATGGAACTGAAAACTGCTCAAGATGTTCCTCAAGAGATGGAACATGGTGCTGGCACATACATGATGGAACGTGACACCAAAAAATTGGCAAAAGTTTAAGTACTCTCATTTTTTTTAGTGATCTCATTTTGTGAAAATTTAGACTGAGTAACAAATAATTATAATTATGTTATTAAAAAAAATATTATTGCAAGTTTTATTTTTTTATTAGTATATTAACAAAAAATTTCCTTTAATTGTTGTTTTATGTTAATTTACCTAGAAAACCATTTAATTGTGAAATTTATTTCAACATCTTTTGTTAAAATGTAAGTTTGTATTTCATATTTTTTATATAATAAAAAAAGACATTTCAAAAACAATTTTTTTTGTAAAAAAAATTCAGTTTTATTTTTGGGAGTCTCATAAACCTATATCAGTGATAATGTTACAAAACAAGGTGTCAGTGCTTAAGGGTTAAGAGAATTGATCGAATTTAGATAATAATAAAATTACTCTTATTTAAAAAGTTTAATAGGTGAACGCTACAAGTTATTCAATCCTGAAGATTTTCATCTGCAGACCTTTACGACGTGTCGCATTTCCCTTTCATTCATTCACTCGAAGTGGTGCACTTACATATTGCGCTAATGCAGACAGCTGAGTGGCTAGATGAAAACTCCTAAACCCCTTAAGGGCCTCTTCTCGTAAAATAGCCGTTTTTCACCATGTTACAAATTAAATTCCGACTCTAAATTTACAAAAATCGAATTTCAAATGAGGTTTTATTATAGATCAAACCTTTATCTGAAACATAGACATCGTCGATTTTTAATTAACAGCATGCTTTAGAAGTTATAACGGGTTTTATTGACCTCTCCCCCGACATTATTTTACAAATATCTCGAAAAGTATTAGACTTAGATAAAAAAAGGTTTAGACACAAAGATGGTTCTCGAATTTCTTTGAAACATTGTTGTTGCGGATTTTTCATTTATTGCTTAGTTTTTTCAGAAAACACAAAAAATCATTTTCCAATTAAAATTCTTATCAACGCTCGGTCTTATAGGATTATTGTCGAGAACTATTCTAATATATTGGACAATTTCTTTGCTGACGACCATATTGAATCGTCATACCAATTTGGTCTTTACGACCATTATATTTGTATATAACTGCGATGGAGATTCTTTTGCAGATTTTTGAGGGAGACTAAGCTCATAGAACACTATAAGCTCTCTCTGAAGGAATATTTATGCATCAATGTAAGTTCTATTGTGGAAGTTAGTTCAACATAAAATAATAATAATACCTATTATGTTTTTTGTATGTATTCTATATGTAATAATATTATGTTTCGAATGGCATCTAGAAGAATGTGGTAGAGCATAGTTCCCATAGTATTTGTTTTTTAAACATAAAGGGTTTTTTATTACGTAAATAATACTTTTTATAATGCATAATATAGAATATATTCGAAAATATTTTAGGCCGAAATAATTAATTGAATATCGAGTGAGTGTTATTATAATATTAGAGAATTGTAATGGTCGAATCATTTTTTATCGGTTTAGCTACTGTCAGTAAGTACCTACCTACCGTGAAACACGGGGCTGTAAAATTTATTAATTGTATTCTATCTAAAATAATTATTATACACCAGGTATATAAATTTAATCAATGTGTATCAACAATTATGGAAATCCGAAGGGTACGCGAATTCGAAGATATTGTCAGATAGGGTCGACAGAAAAGAAGGTTCTGGAACGAGCATATTTCCAGATTGGTGAACACAAGATCTGCAAAAGCAGCTAGAGATGGCATTCACCAATCTGGAAGGCTTCCAGGATGATCACCCAAAAGATGGAAGAATAGTTGGGAGTCCACGTCAGAAGAGGCGAACAACAACTACACCGCAGGAATTTGACAGGCGAACAGGCCTAGTAAAAGAGGAGGAAGAAGTATCAACAATTCTCATAATATTATATCTAAGCTATCAAAAAAATGTCATATCGCTAAAATTTTGACGCTAACCAAAGTTTATTTATTATTTTGGGTTAATTGTTTCCTAGAAAATGGGATAAAAAATCTCACCATCTGGAGTACCTAGGTAGGTACATACAATTTTTTTGTCAAAACATAATATGTATGTATATGGTATACAACATGTTTTTGAATACCCAATAATATTTTTTACGAATGTCACGCAAATTGATGAACACAAAATCGCATGAACACATAATGACATCTTTGTATAAAAATATATATACTCGTACAAAGATGTCATTATAGCCGGCGGAATTTTCCTCCCGTCCAATCTGGAATAGTTCAACAAATATCAAGTAATGAATTCTGACCCAACCGGGAACTGAACCCGGAATCTCCTGATCAGAAGTCCACGCCTATACCATTAGAACTAGTCTATCGAGGTTTTAAAAAAGGTTTCAACACCCGTCTAAAATAATAACAACGATTATAATATTATTATGTTTTGGGGTGAACGGTTCTTTGACAATGGCAGATAAAAAAAACGATTATGGTCACAAAATTTATTTAGGTAGGTACTTTTTTTCTGGACCATCTGGTAAAGGACATTGTCAAAATATTTCCTATTTCAAGAAATCTATGAAGATCTGGTGAAATTCTGTATAAACGTGTTTGAATAATAATTTTTAAAACAAATCTGCTCTAACCAAAAGTGGACACAAAATACACTGTAACAGCGTCACATTGTTATCTACCATGGTGAATGCAGTTATTGCAATAAAGTCAAAATGAACCGAGAATATCCTTTGCTTTATTTTTGTGAAGCTATAAACAAATCTACTTTTTACAAATATGGAATAAAATAAATTGACGTTTGTGTATTTGACGTCATTCTCGAGTGGTTCTGAGATAAATAATGGAAAACAACGAAGTGGTTGGTATACCAGTCTACGGAGTCGAGGGTCGTGGGTTCGAATCCCGGTGCCGACCATTTACACTTTCACAACACAAACTTTGTATGAATGATGTCGTGTGAGCCAAGATTCATTAAAAAAAACTTCACATGAGATCTGTTTGTATTACTTATAATACATCTGCTTTTAAAGGTCTCCAGAGCTTGAAACCGTGCTGGATCGCGTTATTAGGGCACGACATATCGTATCAGATCATTGATGATAGGGTTTTTTTTTATCCAAATGCATATAGTGAGTCTTTCTCTCCAAATCAATCCACATACGTGTTTTCGATTGATTATACCAAGACTAGGTATATTATTATTATTATCTTTCTAGGGCCAGGCTGTTCTTTTTTTCGGGTCAGATGGTTCCTAGTGTTGTAGCCATACACCTATTTACCAAATAAATATAATATTACCTACGTTGTTTTTTCATCTATCTTTCCATTTGAAATGTTTGAATTTGAAAAATAAAGTCGTAAGATAATATTTAGTTGTGGAAAAAACAATGTCAATTCAGAAAATATGCTTCATTCACACCTAACAATAAGTTTACTATAGTATAACAATGGGTAGGTACTTACTTATTATTATATAGCTTTGTTTAAACCTAACATTATAATTATTATTTGGTTTCACTGAATTCGGGTGTCCTTTCTGTTCGAACAGATTTTGTTCTTGAAAGAGAGAATACAGTAGGTAGTAAAAATTGGTCCATTATTGACCGTCGTCAGAAAAAAATATAAACATATGTTTCGCTTAAAAAATAGTAAGTAGGTGTAAATATGCCATAGACATTAGCTGGATTTCGATTTTAGGTTTACATTATTTAGACTAACAAAAGTAAAGTTCTTAGTAAAAAATGCATTGCATTCATAGAAAATAGTTTTTAACACAGAAGGCGAAATAAAATATTGTCTACACTATGCCATATTTTTCACACTCAAAGACATATTGTCAGTTTCTAAAAGGACATACAAAATGAAATGTCCATATCTCGTTAGGGTTCAGTTCTACCCAATAGGCGGTCTCTTTTTTTTTATTATTGACAATTTTTACAATTTTTTTTCAATTGTGATTCTGGCAGTTTGTATATCCATGATTTTTGGATGACAAAATTTTGTTCTAATAAGAAGATCTAAACTTCAGTGAGCGAGAAAGGGCCCTTAAGGCGATTTCAGGAACGGGTGAGTTTGTCTACCAACCGGAAAATGGGATGAGGGAGTGAACCGGTCGTTTGTCGCAATACAAACATGGGGATGATTTGGTTGAAGGAAACCTAAATCTTCGGTGGGTGGAATGTTTTACAACATATTGGTTTGATACTCTTCTACTATGAAATTTAATAAACAGAGAATGTAATGTTTACAAACTAATTAATTTTAAGACCAAACGCACGACCCTTTCAATAGAGAGCAGTAGCGTAACAATCAATGGATCTCCGATTGAACAGGTGACAAAATTTAAATACTTGATGGCCGCTATCAATACATGCAACATCGGCATTTAAGATGAAGTTTTAGAGCAATCCCAAAAGACTGCAGCTATTTACGAATGCTTAAAATAAACTATGTGGAAAAATAAAGGTGTGAAAATCCAAAGCAAGGTGACAATATTACACCTATGTTTGGCGTTGCCCAATCATGGCATAAATGTCTAGAGCCGTACCAGCGGAATAGAAGTACTCAGAATTCTTCTTCAGTCTTTTTCTCGAAGCTGAAGATCCAAGGTGCCGATCGTTATTCATTCTCACCATCTCCCTCCATTCCTCCCGATCTTCAGCCATTATTCTGAACCTATGTAGTGTGGTCCCCGTTGCCCGCTTCATAAGATCGGACCATTTCATGAGCAATCGTCCCCTCCCCCTCCTGAGAGAAAGAACACTGAATTCAGAGTGTTTTTACAATAAATTCTCATCATATTTGTTTATACAGGAATCTTTTGTTACCTACATGTACACCCTACAAGTCTACAGCCATTATTACGCTTCTAATAGAAAATCAAAGTGTATTAATTTTTATCCAAAATTTAAATAAATAAATAAATAATGCTTTATTGTTACTAAAAATGCAGCCGTGATACAATTCAATCATGAGAATCAAAGGGCGGACTTATCCCGCAGGATCTCTTCCAGCCAACCCAAACTACTACTTATAAAAGTGAATTACGTGAATATCATTGTGAATGGAAGCCTATAGTTTATGTTTTATATGTTTTATCAGCAAGAGAATTGTGCTGAAACCATGTTATATTTCCTGAAACATTACAAATAACCAAGTTACTATTATTTGGGTGTACATTTTACATCTGAAGGCAAACTACTAAGGGCCACATTTCGAAGGAAATTGAAGAATGGAAGTACCTTTCGCTTCCTCCTTTGTATTTACCCTTACATTACAAGTTCTCTGCCTTTGTCAGGGGTTTCTCGACTGAAGTTAACATTCCATCGCCTCGAGGTACAGCCACGGTCCATTCCTGTGACAGAAACAAATATGCAATTTACGTGAAGCCTTCTCTATTTTCATTCGATTTATAAGACGGCGACGTACTCCCTCGCCAACTTTCAAAGTACAAAGTTTAAACTTGCATTTTTGTGACTGTTTTAAATTAGAAAATTTGCATTTTTTAGAGGGGAGTTTAATGAGAAATTACGCAGTCAACTGTCCATAAATGAATTCCTTATTTTCCTTGAAATTCTAAATTCTTTACTGTTTTTTTTTTAAAACCAATTTAATTTCTTTATACCTAGTTCGGTGGAGTTTTCATTAAACAGTATTATCCGCATCATTTAACCTAATTAATTAGGCGCATTAATTATCTTAGTTACACAAAGAATTTATGTAGCTAACAAAAAAGTATACATATTATTTCTCTCCTAGTCTACGAACAGGCCACTAAAATAGCAGCAATATGCGAAAACGGTTAAATGGAATAATAGGCACATATGTAGGGTTGGAAAGCAAAATGCGAATAACCACTGCTTATTGGAACTTCAGGGATGAAGATCCTAACTACTATCCTGGGCAAGACAGTGAGGGAAAGAATAAGAAACACCTTCACACAATATGAGTCCTTCAGCTCGGAAGACATTGTCGGGATGGGCCGGAAAATAAGTTACTCTCAGCTCCGTCCAGCCGTCTCTGTCTCGGTCTTCCAATGCTCCGCCTTCCAGCTTCCACAGAAAATTTCTTAAACTATAGTTGCTGCTTGTACCTATATGAGTTACCTACATATTTTTAGAAGGTTAGTCTAGGATGAACAAATATTTTTTGTGCATCCTACACTGAACAATTATTGTCTTCACGATAAGTTTTCCGTTTGGTAAATCTGAATCAATGAATCTTGTGTTAATTAGCAAACTGCTTTAAGATTAACAGTTTACTGTTTAGCAAGTTACCATCAATTAAAGTAGTTGATAGACCAGCGGTTACGACGCCGGCTTTCGCACTGTTTCGTGCGGAGGTCGTGGGTTAGAATCCCGGCCGTGTCGACCATTTTCCGCTTTCACGACACAACCCTTTGGTTACTGTGAAAGATGTCAAAAGTGTATTTGTGTTCACTTCGAGTGAGCACAGTTTCATTTCTTTAAAAAAAAAAAATCTTAATTAGAATCTGAAATTTATAAGAATCGCCCCATCGATTGTTGATATTTTTAAATAATTCTGTGTTTTATCATAAACATAAAATCGCCGAGATAAATTTATTTCGTAGATTTTAAGAACATTTAACGGGAAAGTTTGTAAGAAAATAAATAAAAATCACGTATGTATATTATTTAATTTGCTTCGATTTTCATTTGTTTTATTTTGTGAGTAATTAAGTAAGAGTAAAATAATATGAAACACAACGAGCGTGAGCAATCTAAATGAAAAACTTTTTAACAAGCCTTATTGGTTTTCTCTGCATTTCACTTGGAAAGCGATGCCTACGTGATCAGGAAAAGTTTAAATGGTGCATTCACTGGAAATTCCGCTTTCGGCTCTGATATTTTTGTCCTCGTGTAGGCTTTTATGTATTGTTGTCTGATGTATATCTACTTCTTGTCGGCTTTTATGTATTGTTGTCTGATGTATATCTACTTCTTGTCGGCTTTTATGTATTGTTGTCTGATGTATATCTACTTCTTGTCGGCTTTTATGTATTGTTGTCTGATGTATATCTACTTCTTGTCGGCTTTTATGTATTGTTGTCTGATGTATATCTACTTCTTGTCGGCTTTCGTACGCGTGGTCGAGTTTTTCATAGAAAAATACCTGCCAGTCGATTCGTTACTTTACTATGAAGTGATTGAGTTTGAGGGTAATTATAAGATAAATAATTACTGACTCTAAATACCTTGCTTTATTCAAATTTACTTATATTCGGAAGTACCTATCTATCTATAAATTTCTGTAAATTGCTTCCCGATCATCTTGGGTTTGCCTTGATCATACAGACACACTTGTGAAACTATTCCCAGATCATCAAAAGGGTATAAGAGATGGACGCCTTTGTTTTCAAAGTCCGCAGTTTTTCAAGGTAGGTTTTTCTATTTAGCAGGCTATTTAGATATTAAGATATATCTGCATTTTGAGATAAATTGTATGTTGGTAATCTTCTTCTAATATTACACAAATAATGTAAAACATCCTGACCCATTCTGTGTCCTAAACAATCGATTTATCATCAATGTTCCCTTTAAGCCCCACGATAAACCTCAAAATATTTAAGAAGAAATTTTCCAATGATAATACTTAATTATTGTTAATTTTGTGATTTCAATAATTTCAAACTTCATTTTATTATATTATATTTTAATTAGTTATGCGATTCATTTTTTTTTCAGACAAAGACCATTATTTGTTCGCCTTTATCATAAAATGCAATTAATTGTATTTATTTTGTTCTATTTTCAATAACTTAAATAGATACAATTTCTTTTAATAGACGTTTTTGTGAAACAAATGGCAAACGTTCTCTTTTGTTGAACGAGTTTGCTTTGTTCTTTTGTTTTAAACGTTTCGCTGAAAATGGTTTGTGCTTTGCAATTGTTTCAATTATAACCTCTTGCATACCTTTAAACGACATCTAATGTCTGGTCCATACGTACCCACCTAGTTGGTATAAAGGTGTCCTGTTGAAAGTGAATTTTTAACGGAATAAAAAATGAGGTTGTTTTTAGTATTAGGTAGGTATAATTTGTGGCAATATACATACTCCCTTTGTGGCCCCACTTAGGGGCAAAGGGAGGCAATAAGAGCCTTCCACCACGCTCAATGTTGTGCGCTTCAATGACCTCCTCCTACACCATGTCCAAATCCCTCAACTCTGTTTACAAGGAAAGGAACACTGTGTTAAAGGGACATCTAGGGAACTGTTATTCTTATTTGAAACTACACTATTTTAATTGATACATATAATAATAATAATACAATTTTTTTCATCATCATCATCATCAGCCCAGGTTTGCCCACTGCAGGACAAAGGCCTCCCCTCTCCTTTGCCACTCCTCCCGCTCCTGTGCGATCGCCATCCACTGGGGTCCAGCGAACCTTTTTATGTCATCCATCCATCTGGTTGGTGGCCGCCCTTGTGGTCTATTATCGCCTCGCGGTCTCCACTCCAGTGGGGCTAGTACGAGTTCGATCGAAAGCTAATTGCACGCTAATAAGCGCTTATTAGCGTGCAAATAGTGTTCGAAAATCAAACGATCGAATCATTCGATCATTTTTGTATGGAAATTTTTCGAAACTCTTTCGACGATCGTTTCGATCATCGAAAACTTATACTAGTGGTACAGCAGTCTCCTCGTCCACCTGTTGTAATTCATTCGAGCAATGTGCCAATGAAAAAGAATACATTAAAAATAATACACAATTTAGTGACTCCCTCCACTAGGCAATGCCTGTCATGGAGAGGAGGTTATTGATCAATAAAATAAAATACCTATACCTAAGAATAATACGATATACTTAATAAAAATAACAATTATTAATCAATGGAATCCAGTAAACAATGTGAAAATATAATATACGTATATACTTTATTTTTTTGTGATCTACCCCATATTCCATCTAACATTGGGTTGATCACTGTAAGCAAAATTCCCTGTATGTGTATTATATGCAACGAGAATTATTTTACTTTAAAGCGAATCGCAATTATTTGTTTCATTTTAAAGCAATGACAATTATTAATTATGTGCTGCAAACAACAATAATTAATTATGACATTTAAAATCTCTACAATTGTAAGAAAATAAAAAGCTGCTAACCTAGGGTAGCCCAGAACTCATAGTATATTATAACAGAAGACAATTATTATCTTCTCTAGAACAACATATTCAATATTAATCGGTAGGTACTTTACAGGGGACCCACTGAAGTTACGGACCTCAAATTTTACGTGCTTGTGTAGGAGCATAAGACCAACCCGTATACCAAATTTTATGAAAATGGAAGACTTTTTTTTTTAGCCCTTTTTCTAGAACAAGTGAAATTTTCTTTGGATACTTTAAGAGGGTTCCCCTGAAGGTACAGATCTCAACATTTTACTGACTCATCTACATCGAGGGACTAACCGTTCTACCAAATTTCAATCAAATCGGTTAAGAATTACTATGAGTTATGGGTGCGCACACATTTTTGGAGTACGCGTACGAGGAAATTTTCTTCCTCTTCTAAAAAAAAAACTTATTATTGCATTTTTGCAATCTACACCCTCGAAAACGTCGAGAAAATTAATTTCAGCGAAATCAATTTTTTTTTTTTGAAATCCGATCACAAGACTCATGTATACTCCATATAGGTACTATGAGTAATACCTAAAATTATTATCAAAAACCGCATGAATCTGAATCATCGTTCTAATTATGAAGAATGTTCTAATTATGTTTAGACATAATTAGACACACGTTCTAATTATGTTTAGACATAATTAGAACGTTGTGGACCAACAAAGCCAATAGGCAATCAATATGAGACATTAACAAAAATGGATATAGTCATATCCTGGCGCCAAATACATGACAGCAGTCGCAATCTTTAAATTTGGTTGCTCTCTTGTTCTCAACAATTTCCAACTTTTATCTCTATTTTTCATTTTTTTATTAATTGTTGCATACATGAGATTTTTCCACATGTTGAACAAGTTGAGAATTCTCATGATTAGGAGTTTCGGAGACAAACATTACCACCTAATGGCGAACGTTGTTAACGTAAAGTGATCACACTAAGCCAGCCTTCGAAAAAACAGTAGAAGACGGTCGTAAGCCCGTAGTGGTTTGTTCCATTTAAAAATCGAACATTAGTAATGAATTGTTAGAGTCATTAGTTGTTATTTTTTCTTTATAAATGTTTGTGGTTATAGCTGGTTGTTGTTCTAAATACAGCCGGTGGGCTAGAACGAGTTTAATCGAAAGCTAATTGCACGCTAATAAGTGTTTTTTAGCGTGCAAATAGTGTTCGAAAATCAAACGATCGAATCATTCGATCATTTTTTTATGGATTTTTTTCGAAACTCTCTCTTGATCGTTTCGATATTCGATCATCGAAAACTTATACTAGTGGTATGGTTAGGCTTCCGAACTGTTTCGTTTGGAGGTTGTGGGTTCGATTCCAGGCGCTGACCATCTTCCTCTTTCACGACACAAGCTGTAAGTAGCTTACTGCGTAAGAGTCTATTTTGTGTTCACTTTGTGTGAGCACACCCGTTTATTTTATCTATATAAAAAATTTAAGTTTTTCGTGAATACCTCTGCTGTTAGTAGGTTACTTATGCACAATTCCTTTCACAAAAGAAAAACGTGAACGGTTGTGAAAGAAAATATGGTTGAAAAATTCTTTCCTGCTAAAGATTGTTATATCATTTTTCTTGTTTGCTTTATGCGTTAAAATATTTCCGGATGTCTTTTGAAAATAATAATATGGTGTGCCTTTTACAAACCGTGGCGTGTACCAAAGGCGAGCCCGGGGTATCTCCTCTATCGAAGTCTATTGTACACGGTGAATGGTAATAAGGTATAAATAAAAACATTTCCTCTTTAACAATAGATGTCTCGTATCATTGACTCTGCCCATTGAACCCTGTACTCGGCGAAATGCACAATATTCAATATGTCCCTCTCCTCTTCCACTTACAATACACGGGAATATTCTGTAGCTGCAGAGAGACCTACCAGCCAGCCGAGAAACACGATATCTAAATATTTTTCCATCTTGTGAAATATGCGAGCAATAAACGACATGGAAGAAAACATTTTTATAATATACTTTACATATTTTATATATATGTATTAACATAATACTATAGAAAATGATAAAAATATCAATGAGTGGGTAACTTTCAATGCAAAAACTTGATAGTGGGAAGATGTAAAAACTTCAAGGAAAAGTCAATTAAGTAATTTGGCGTAGATCACTCTCTCGATAATGGGTTGTCACATTCAAAATAGAAGAAGTAAGAAGTATGTACCTGAGTAGGTACATGGAAAGATTTCTGTAGTACATAGCTGTTTAGTAGCTATTACACCTTCTATCAGAAATCTCCAGTCTCCAACTCAACGCATGAGCTTCTTGCGTTGAGTTGGAACGTGAATTTGAGAATACCAGTCATTATCTGAATACGATGTCAAAAAGGATGGATTTTGTCAACTTGGATTTTCGATTAGAATTTTACTTAAACATGATAATTAGTCCTATTATAGTCTATATCGTTGTACCCAAATCTTGATGAAGTATCCCTTATTGTCTAAGCATATTATAAAAATGGAGACCGATTGTGCGTTGTCATCGCATCACGCCTAAACGGCTGGACCGATTTCGCTTATTATTTTTTTGTCGTACCTAATTGATTTTGCCAGGGGAATGCCTTTGCCTTATGAAAGAAAAAATTCAGAAAGTTGCGCCGATTATTAGGAAATTCAAATTATGTGAACTTATTAGTGCTTTTAACACTATATTGTTTTCCGATTAAATTGATGTTTTGGAAACTGTCAGGTTGATAGATGAGTTTGATAGTTGGTGCAATTGAAAAAAAAAATTGGAAGAAAGATATATTTTTTAAAGCAGATGTCGGGGTAATTTATTTTAATCTATATTAATTATACAAATTCGAATTCAATATTCATAGTTGGGACCACAGGACAGCGTCTGTGGGAAAAGCTAGTTTACAATAAAAATATGAATAATAAAGCTTTTACCAAACGTAAACAAAAATAGGCCAGGCTTAAATAACTGAAATCAGTTTCATTCTCTTTTCAAGATTATACGGTGCGACTATTTCATACAATATTGGTTAGATTATTTATAAAAAAAATATACTTTAAAGATGAAGTTTCATCCATTTACTCTCATAAAATGATAATACAGTAGGCGCTCACCGCTATTCCAATTTCAAGTATTTTTTCGGCAAACATATTTTTGTATAAAATGAACTTAATCCAAGTGTAAAATGACATTGAAGACGGGTGACGGAACATTCAGAAGCGATGTCTCGTGTAACTGAAAGCACCATCAACATTTTTTTTATGTTGGCTTATTAAAGGTTCTTATCTACTGAAACGTGATTGTGAATAATCATTCCGAAGAAAAATCATTAAATTTCATGGAGATGGGCAACTCTGTTCAAAGCTATTAGGGTCTAAATGACAAATTAACGTTTCCTGAAGGATGCTGATAACTGACGTCAACAACTTGTATATAATGTTTTTAAGGGAGTACCCACACTTTTTACTCTAAGGACTTTCTTTATACAACAATGAACCAACACAGCTTTGAGTAATAATCGTTTTAAAAAATAACAAACACTTAAATTATAAATACGATTATTTTTCAAATTTTGTGTAAAATGTTTTTAATTAATTTTGCCAGAAAATATATTTATTTCAATTATATATATATATATATGCGTATGGTGTCAATGGCGCTTAATTATCATTTTTTGCGCCATTGCTGTGTAGCAGCACCTATTTGTTGTCTATCTGCGTTACCCGGGGTGGACCACTAGGAGGTTGACAACTTCCCACCAACTTAATTAACTTTCAATTAATCAATCAATACTAAATTTTACACCCCATTCAGGAGTATAGTGAGGCAACAAGAGCTCTCCATTGTTTTCGATCTTGCGCAATGATGATGCCTCCTCCCACACCATGTCCAAATCCCTCAGTGTGAGAGAGTCTTCGGTACCCTGATGAGAGGAAAACGGCGCTCTTTTCGGCCAACTGTCATTCGCCATTGTCACTGTCATTCATATTTTATATACGGTAATCAGTAAGAAAATAGTGTATGAGAATAAATAATATGTGTTAAATATTAAATGAAAGTTGGTCGAGAATAGAACTGTACCACTAGTATAAGTTTTAGTAGAGTTTCGAAAAATTTCCATACAAAAATGATTGAATGATTCGATCGTTTGATTTTCGATCATTATTTGCTTATAAGCGTGCAATTAGCTTTCGATTAAACTCGTACTAGCCCCACTGCTTTAATCCATCAGTCTCCCGATAAGATCCTTTCACAATGTTTTTCGTTTTTTAACAGCTAGAACTACATTTACCCCTGAGCGGGAACGCAACGTTACCACTGATTGATTAAAAATAAGCCAATCTCTATGTTAGTAATTTGACATTTCAAACGTGATTGTTAAAAATGTTATAAACTGGATATACATAATATACACAAGAATCGTGAAAATAATATACCCTTACTTTTTAAACTCGAAAAACGAATATCTCTTCGAAAACCCGTTCTGCTTTAAATAAATTTTATGAGTGGAAAAACTTTGTACCGTTATTTGTATGTAATTGAAATGTATGTTCCACCAAAAATTGACTGTCGAATAATTAAATATGATTTCATCTCCTACCCTATTAAAACAATATATTATGATAATATCATATATAAAATTAATTAGCTGTGCGTGTGTGACGTTATAACACAAAAACGGCTGAACCAGTTATGTTATTTTCAGTTTCAAAAAGCGTAGAAGCTCAGAGTATTTTAAATGGTAAGAAACTATGGAAATATTTGCGAGAAAAATATATGAATAAAATTTAGTTTTCAGATGTTTCACAACAAAGGATCGTCAGTTTTTTGGTTGTGTGTTACTGACGTTTAACGAGCCTTCTAGTTTGTTTAGTATTTAGTATAATCATCTACATAATAATTCTGTTATGTATTTTTATAGTTGGGAACATCAAGCTGAAAATGCAAATGCTACGTCGGATAACATTCTGGGCAGAGCCGTGCAAAATGCCTCAGAGCGTTCTTAAATACAATGCAAAATAAAATCATCTGTTGAAAAAATTATTAACTGTCATCCGTTGATGAAACTACAATTTACACAACATTCTAAGTTTATCTAGATTCTTTTGTCCATTTTTAGGACTAGTTCTTAACGAATTGTTAAATTATACACGTATTATGAAGGAATAAGTGAACATTGTTAACGTAAAGCGATTACACTTACCCTGCATTCAAAATAACAGTAGAAGACGGTCGTAAGCCCATAGTGGTTTGTTCATACAATTTAAAAATCGAACAATATAAGTCAGTCATCAGCTGTTGTTGATATATTCACTGGATATTTACCTAGTTCATAGTGTGAGGCCCCAAACAAATCTCAAGCTCAATAGGGCCGAAGGATGAATGTTTCCTGATCATCTTTTATATTCTCGAATAAGTCGAAATTAGTTTTTCACTAAAAGAAATCAAACTCCGAAAATTTCGCAAGTAATTTGGAAGTAACACGTCTTGGATAGGAGCGAGTAATGAAACAGTTTACTGTATGGCCATTACTGTCTCCATAGCCCGCTCACCCAGCTCCGTCTAAGATCCTGGAAATATGATTATGGCGTCATATTTTCCCGGCGCAATCTGAAACGCCCCGCTTCATCGACTCGAAATGCTTTCATAATATAAAACACGCGGTGACACAAGTATGTACTCACTTATCGGCATTAAAATTGATCCCCAAAGGACGAACTGCGTAAGTACGTTATATTTTCAAATAATTTAACAAGATAGTGTTAGCTGATATAAAGAGGCAGACTCAATAGGATACTTTCCATTATCAGAAACATACTTAAAGTATTGCCTTTATGGATAATCCATTGTATAACCTTTAGATAAACTTTTGGTATACGTAAAATCGCATTTGTTTTAAAAACAAATTCTTATCGTTTCATTGCATTGGTCTTCAACATCAAACACAACCATATTATCATAGAGAGTCACAATTAAACACTCAGCTTCATTTGAAGTAGTGGTTGCGATGCTGATTTTCATACTAGAGGTCATCAGTTTGATCCCTGGTGCCTACCATCTTCCTCTTTCACGATACAACATATTTTTATGTAGCCTATTGTACGAAAGAGTCAAAGAGTGTATTTTTGTTAACTTTGAATGGGCACATGTTCATTTTACAACAAAAAAAACTGTCATATTTGGAAACGTACTTTATAAAAAGTGGACGAATTTCCTATAAAGTTGATACATTGAAAATTCACAAATAACCAAATAAAAATAGTCTAGCCAAATGAAAATATATGTAAGATGAGTAGGTATATATAAAAAATTAACTTATTATAACATTTATGTTACATGAGAGTTGGGCATAGCGAGGAAAGGGCGAGGATCAGGATAGAGGAGTAGAGGAAAGGAAAAGACGTTTAATTCTGTTCTTGAAAGAGAATACGTACGACAAAAGAAAAACTGATCTACAATGCCTAAGTTGAATGCGTTATTGATATACCTACATACATAAAATTCAATTTCTTTCTCACCTTAGAATTCCTACTTATTCATACAATATATTACCTATCTCTTTAAATTGGACGTAGAAAAATCCTTTTGAGTTATCAACTCATTCGACTTGTGTTATTTTTCAATTAAAGAGTGTGGATATATTTTGCTAAATTCACTATTCGTCTACGAGGATTACTATTGCTCTGCCAAGTGCAATAAAAGTCCTCACACCACGGACTAAAATAATACTTCTATGTCGGGGAGAAGTAATCGCTTAGTGTGGGTACACTTTATATTATATTATTTTCCAACAAAAATATTGCTTTCACATACGTACCTAAGAGCGAGACATATCACCATGGTTAGACCAGGGAGTCGTTTCATACGAAAATTGATATTAAAGCCACTTTATAGAAAATATTTTCAAGCACACTTTGAAATAATATTCTTTAAAAACCCATAATTCTCTGGTGGAATCATCGTAGGTATTCCCAAAAATGATATTCGTGATATCCTATTTCTTAAATGTTATCACATTTGGCCAGTGTATCTAGTGCTAGTGGATGATCATCCTCTACCTCTAATTCTTCAACACCATCAAGAATCACCAATTTCAAGGCTCGTTGGTCCTTTTTTTTAATGTGTCTTCAGTACCAAATTTCGAAGCCATCAATTCTCCATTCTTCTCTGGCTATTATTTCCCACAAATGTTTTGTACGGCATTGGAGAGACCGGAATCAGAGACTTAGTTCGTATGAGCTCAGATCTCTACTGAAGTGCTTCAGAATACAAGCTATGAACGTCTTCAATTTTACAATTGAATCTGGTGAAGCATTATTCCCCAACGATATGATAGGAGTTCATTTTTAGACTCCACCCCGCCATATAGGCCGCCAGTTTGGTCTGATGTTTTTCTGTAACAAAACGGAATTTGATAGCAAAGTGGTCCTCTCATGTATAACTTCGCCGAACACTCTTATATCCTTAGAAGTTGTTTCATTACCTATTCTTTAAGCAGAATCTACAATAGGGTATCCGATAATTCAATTTCGGTCATTTTTTCCAGCAGTCTAAAGCGATAGCTTAGTAATTTTTACTTGTGATTTGAAAGCTAAGATTTCGAACACCTATCTAAAAACTGAATATTATTCAACAAAAATATTCATAAGTGTTTAAATGTTCATGTTTCGCAGAACTTCCTCAAGTGATATTCAGTGTAGGTACAACAACAAAGAATGTCATTTTCACCACCAAATAATAATTGCTTTTGAGAACTGAAAAGGGTTAAATATTACACGAAGTGTTACAAGATCAAGATACCGTGTGTTAGGGGTGGGAAATGTCCCAAAACGATAAGAAATTATTTTATTATTAAACATTAAGAGAAATAATACACCAATAGGCAATAGAGATGAGACATTAATAAAAATGGATATATTCATATCCTGGCGCCAAATACAGCAGTCGCAGTCTTTAAATTTGGTTGCTTTCTTGTCCTCAATAATTTCCAACTTTTATCTCTATATTTCATTAATTATTAAATATCTACTTGTTGTATACATGAGATTTTTCGACATGTTGAACATGTCGATAATTCTCATGATTAGGAGTTTCGGAGACTTAAAAATTACCACCCAATGGCGAACGTTCTTAACGTAAAGTGATCACACTAAGCCAGCCTTCGAAATAAAAGTAGAAGGCAGTCGTAAGCCCGTAGTGGTTTGTTCAATTTTAAAATCGAACATCAGTAATGAATTGTTAGAGTCATTAGTTGTTACATATGCATAATGTGGGAAAATAATAAAAAAATAAAGGCTCTATTTTGAAAAGTATGGAGCTAGCAAGAACCTCCAGTCATTCTCATATACCTACTGACCTAACAAAATTATAATGACTATATTGTCCACTGAAAGTTGCTTAAGAACCTATGTACATTTTAAGCATTTAACTCCAGGTAAAAGGTAGACTTTCAGTATGTATTGATTTCCATTCTGCAATCAATCAATCAATAAAATCTCCCTTTATACCCCACTTGAGGGAGACAACAAGGCTCTCTATACCATTCTGACTTCAATTGAAATAGTTATGTTGACTATGTATTATTTTCACAACATCAAAATATTTTGTTGACACAAATTCTCCAATTCAATCATTTATGAAAGTTTCATTGTACAGTCCCGAAAGACTGTCTCGAAACGTCACAAGTAATTTTCAATAATCAGAAAAAAAAAATTATCTGGTTTATTAAAATTCTAATTTTCAGCCACAATCAAAATAATAGAAAGTCAACTTTTCGAAAGGAACATCGACTATATTGCTCAAAGAACCCGCTTAATACGATTGAAATAGTTGCGTGTTTCCTTGCCGCGTTTGCCGATGCTGTCACAGTTTCTAGAAAACTTACAACCCCTGAAGATTCGAATGAAACGCAACTGGAATTCGAAAAAGAATTCCATCCCCTTATTCAAATAATTCTCGAATGGAAATAAAATGATTTTAACGTGTTTCGAGAGAGATAATTGAAATTTCTACTGCGTGTGTACGCCGTTGTCATTGTTGCAAATTATTCAAGGATATTTATTTGTTGTTTAAGTAAGAGCCTCCTTCTCAAGGTTCTATATTTATACTTCCTACATTTTTATATACCTATAAAAATATATAAAACAAAGGTGTATGTATATCCAATAATATCCATGTTTATGATCAGAGACCTACCTATGAAGCCTTCCAATTCTTACTCACAATATTGGATCTGGTTGATGTAGGCTTCTTGGTATAGTTTAAATATTGGATTAGTGTAAAACTCTCATAACGTTTGGCATTGATTAGGTGGTCAATACTCAATCCCTCAACCATGAGAAGTTTCTTCGCGCAGGTGAAACATGTTATTCCACGATAGCATTCAGATCTAGTTCCTGAACTACGATAATAAATACAATTTTCCATATTCGATGATCGAATAAAATGTAACTGGGTGAAATGCAGTAAGATGGACCCGGTTTATTTTTCTTCCTTGGCACCTTTAGGGGGCTTGAGACCTGAATATTGTAGGAACTCTTCATTTGCTCAGTTATCTAATTTTGATTTAGGTAGGTATACCTTTTTTATTTTAATGTGAAATTCCGTTTCTTGATTGGCGTTTTAATATAGGTAAACGTACGAGTATATTGTAAATATCGTGTTTTTATAATTTGATTTTCATCCTTTATTTTGTTGTTTCAATAACTAACAAAACAATTTAGTAGGTAGATAGCTGTTTATCACATCAGATAGAAATTAAAAAGGTATAATATGTAAAAATCGACAATTGTTTAATATGGAGAAAAGTATCATGGGAACTCATTCGTCCTTGACATAAAACTGCTTTAAAAAGCTAACCAGTATTTCCACTCGTATTAAACTAGAATGCAATATCCCACCCTCTTAGTTTTCAGGAGAATTCATTTGAAATTACCTCCTCGTCCACTTTTACACTTCATTTCTTTACAAAGGATGACTTTCATTAAGTCCCAAACGTATTTGGGATGATCTTTTTCTCGACAGCTCCGACGCAATTAACCGACAATAAAAGCTTAGTGACACCGTTTTAACTGACTCGTGCAGAAACGAACTGGATTAAATTTTTACTAATCGTCCGTTTCCAGATCCGAAGCTCGTTTTAAATAATGGAAGAACCAATGCTCTTATAACTTTAACTCTAATTAATTACACGTTCACGTAGAGTTGAAGGTTAATCCGTTTAAATTTAGAAAATAACAGACCCATCCATAAAATCCTTGTTTATTTTGTGTTTTCTCCGTTTCAACAAGATTCACATACCACTTGGGCAAATAAACGTCATTTTTCGTTTTCAAGTCCTAAAGCTTTCTATGCTAGTGTTCTACAATGATCCAATTGGAAGAAATGGATCCGAAGACCAAAAATTAATAATCATTCTTCCAATGTACATTTTTAAGCGCATTCCAGAGCCGATAGGAAAGTTTGAAGACGTTTGGTGCTGTGTTATGCTCAAACAAGAGTTCTGACGTTGATAATAAAACTCAGAATTATCTTAATTCGACAGTTGCGATTGTTTTGGATTGATAGTTATCACACTGCTGGACACAGATGTCCATCTTTCACTTGCATTTCTCCCTTTTCTGGAAAACCTTTCAACTGAGATCCTGACGTTATGGGCTAGTAACTAGAGAAAGGTTACAAAAACCACATTCGAAGTTTGATTCATTACGTGGTTTGCATTTGTTTCACTCAAGTTCCCCGCTTTAAATTTATTCAGTTTATGAATTTGAAGAAAAAAAAACAAGCATAAGTAGCTCATGTAGATAGAGACAGGAGGTCGCAGCGGTTTGTGGTCAATTTTAAAATGTGTCCACTCGTAGAACCTGTCAAAGAAAATTTCTGTTATGTAACTAAATTGCATTTTCACAATGTGGTTTTGCTAGCTTTAGGTTGACGTTTTAAAGAGATATTTCAGACAAACTAGACGAGCGTCTTTCTCCACCATAACCAGCCTTCTCAGCCTGGGCCTTCCAACTCTCCAATACTTAAATATAACTATATTATACGTATACTTGATACAATGGTATATCCGATGATGGTAGAATCGTCTTCCTTTCACATTGGGGTTTTCTTATCGTTTTGATGAAATTAAAATTCAATTAATCCTACAATAAATTAATAATTGGATATACATAACATCTACCTAGTTTGGTTCCGTCGTCGATTCACCTCTCAGCAAATTTTCTTCTCAAAGTTTAATTTATTTCCCCGCTTCTCTTTCAATTATTCGTTTTTCAAGTATCCGAAACAATTATTCTCTATTCGAAAATTCCTTTTTCGAGACAGGCATTCGAAACGGCTTAAAACTGAAGTAAAACCGATCTCGTTGATCCATCAGTTATATATCTAGTTCAATAATCAATATTTTTTTTTTATGAATGTAATCTTGCTAGGCAAGTAATAAGTTTATGGAATTATTGCTGTTGCACTTTTAGTCCAAAAAAAGGCTTGACACTCAGATGTCATCAGTGATGGTTGTGTGATAAAGCGGGTGTGACCTGCCTGTGATAGCGCAAAAAAGCATCAAAATCGTACCTATACGTTGTTGGTCATTCTTTTCAAAAAAGGGAGTAGGTACTTACATAAATTGAAAATGAATATTAAACAACCATATTTGATAGAAGATTACGCCACGATAATAATATTTAAGTTGTCTATTTTTATTGCCTATTAGCCAAGTTGACCACAGTATTCTAAATATTGTCATATAATCTTGCCGTTTTCTATCCAATACAGTAAATAAAAGCAAAGTATCTGAAATATCGAACCATTGGATCGAGCTATCCCTGATAGTGTTTTAATAAGTTGATGGTTTGTGTCCTGTGAAATTACAATGTTGAGTCCATTACTCCAAAAGGAAATTATCCTTAAAAAAAACTCCAGTTTTCCCCTTCACAATACTCAACCCTGCTTTCATCTCACTTTGCCTTCTCAAATTCTAATCTAATTTCTCAGAAAGGTTTACACAATTACATCCGATTTGTTTTCAGCTTATTGAATGCTAAAGTTTTTATCGTGATGAATTATTGAATTAGTCCAGTGCCTACGCAGGTTCTCGAAATCGAGAAACAACTTTTAAGCTGAAAATTAAGAAAACATTAAAACTAGGTACGAAGAAATTATTAAATTGTCAAGTACTTGGCCGATAAAATATTACAGGTATTTGTATTTTGTGTTCTGAAAACAAAAATTTCGTTAATTTTGATTTTATATCTTTCCTTTGAAATTAATTTTGAAGGCGATGGGCAAAAGTGCACAAGTCAAAAACGTTGTGTTTTAATTAAAAAAATATGAATGCAACATCCCTGATTAATCGAATACTCAATTTGGTTTTTGAGCATGTTTTTTTCCGAACTTAGAATGTACCATAAGAGGATATCGATATATATTTAATATCGATAATATCGAAGAGTTAATATCGATTTTTTTTATTTAGTACTTACTATTTCATTAATAATTTCATGTCAACAGACCAAACCCATGCATCGAAAACTTATTCCTTCTAACTTGCAAGACTTGCTGTCCTTTTTGGAATGCGTAATTACTATTATTCCACAAGGTAGTTCAAACATATTCAAGTTCCCTTTGTCGATGTAAAAATCGATCAATGACTGAAAAAAAATGTATCTACTTTCAGCAAATTTTATACCACTGATATTAGAATAAAAATAAACGAAAAAAGATTGATTTAAAAAAAATGGACTCGTATGGTTTAGTTTATTGTTTTTTGAATCAGTGTCTTCCCACCATATTTATTTTTATCTTCAAATATCCTGTTTTTAAGAGGAAAAGCACTTACTTCCTATAAAATCCTTATTACATTAAAAATTTATAACAGAATCAAAGAGATTTGAGTAGATTGGACAACGTTTATCCAATCACATAAATCTATACTTTATTTCTTAATAGAACGATAAAAAATGCCTTAGAATTTGAAACCATTTTGCTCAATTCAATACAGTACGTTGCACTTGCGTCCAATAAAAACGCTCGTATAGAGAAAAATAAATGATAGAAAATAGAAGAACCAACAACTCTCTAACCCTGAAGTTGGGCCATAGAATATCTCTTTTATTACTCCAATCCATGCGCTACTCACTCGGCCTCACTCAGAATATTTCTCCTGAAATGTCTCCATACTCCACCAAATGTCCTTCGCAGATCCGTCCAACTACTTAACATTGGTCTTCCGATTCTCATCCACATTCGATTTTAATGGTGAGTGTTAATCTTGAAACTGACAAATCGTTAGCTTTAGACTCAAGATCCGGCCAGCAGACTCGAATTATCTTTTTAGATAATTAAATTTTGCTCCTTTGATGTCTTTGTATATTTTGTACAATTCATTATTGTACCTTAGTCATCGACAGTTTTTGTATTTGAACGTTCAATATATCCGACGGAGCATCTTTCGTTCAAAAACATTCTTCATTTCCCCATCGCGCTTACTCGACTATGTCTCAGAAGAATACGTCAAGACGACCGGATCAAAGTTTTATAAAGTTACTCTTTAGTCCATTTAGAAGACAATAGCTTGGATATAAGGAGTTTTTGGAGTAAGAAAGCATCGATTAACATAGATGATCCGTTTGCTGATCCCTTCAATGACGCTGTTCTGATTTGTTATGAGGAAACCAAGATATGTGAAGCTAGACACTTTTTCAAATGAGTGTGATTTTATCTGCGCTTGGCTGGAGTCCACTTCAGGAAAATATGTGGTCCGACACCAGGATTTGGTTTAGATTATGAAAGAAAAGTGCCCACGAGTAAATTATAACAATTGCTACAATTATTTTAGTTAAACCAACTGCATACAAATTTGAACGGAGACGTTAAAATATAAAATTCGTTCCTTAACTTCTATGTGTTCCAGAGTTTCTCTCAGAATAATTCTAATATAATTTCAGTCACACGTGTCGCAGAAGAAAGACGGTGTTATCGTTGAATTAAATTCTAATTGCACGAGTTTAGTTTTTAAGTGAACGATATAAATTGTGTCGCAATGCAGTGAAATCATTGCGACACAATTTATTTATGTCGTTCACTTTAGATAATATTACCTGTATGCCATGAGCTCGATTCTTACTGAAACTATATTGAAGTCTTTAAAAACTTTTGCCTGTCCAAAAGATACATCAATGGCTCTGCAGACCAAACAGTGCCTTGGCCTCCATCAACTTTCACCTCCAACATGTTCTGTCCTCTGATGTTGTCCTGAATTAGCTGGAGGCTTTGCATACTTACCAACCTCATCTTCCCATTTAAGCCTTGGTCTTCCAACCTTTATTTTTCCCCCTGGATGTACCGTTTGAATTTTCTTCTGAGCTCGAGAATTTGGAATCTTCTATACATGTCCAGCCCATCTTAACCTTTGCTGTCTTATGTGTGTTGAGATCTTTCAAGTACATTTTGAACAAGCTTGAAATCAAAAAAAGGTATGCCTTTCCGCTATACATGTAGGCAAAGAAACGCTGACAAGAACTGCCCGTCAATGTCGCATGCGGCATGGGTTGGCAGGAATTAAGATCTTTCGGAATAAGTTTGGGTAAGTAAAGTGTGATTTTTTCAAAAGCAAAAATCTGCTTCTGGATGGAGTTGTGTGTATGTATCCGCCCGTTTCAAATAACAGAACTTATGCAACACTCCATATAAGTATGTATGTATTATAGACCCGCGGGGAAAGCTCCAGGAAGGCGGCGCGCCTATTCCACTATCTATACCTAGATGGATAACTATATTATATTACACCACTATTATGAACCTATTATCAATACTGTCAATTATGTAAACAATATCAAATAGATCACTAGTATGTATAAATATGAATGGGGGTAGGTACTGTAGACAATGAGAGGAATTTGAAGAAGGTGGTCCCTTATACCCACTATACACGCGTACCCACACAGGTACTAGGTATACAGGGAAGGTAGACATTTCGTCAAACAAACCTGCGTAATCAACCTGTTGCTCGGAACTCCAGTACCACACCTGTAGTAAGTATGTAGGTAGAAATTTTATACATAAAGCACCCTATACCTGTACTAGCCGACTTGATAGACAACGTGCTTTTCAAATCTTTTGGAACGTATATTGGGGAGCCTTATAAGAAAGCAATAATTATGTCAGCTCAGTATACTTTAACTATTTTTTTTTTGAGTCTTTTGATTAGTTTTATTTTTTTATTTTAAAGAACATCATAAATGGCAACTCTTGCAATTATTAATAAGTAGAGATCGAATTATATTAGGTGTAAATTAAAGTATTTGCATAATATACAAATGCATACTTAGGCTATTTTTTTAAGCGCATTGCGTACTACAATAATTGAAATGTGATTTTTTGTGTGCATTTACAGAATTTTCACTACCTTTACCTGAATATTAATCCCAATTTGTGTACAGTGATAAAAAAATATTACCTTCTTATTTTTTACTAATTTTTTGTTTTTCAATCTACGGCGCCTTTTACATGTTACATTAAAAAAACAATCATAATATATTTCATTCTTACAACGCAGTAAATATTATCAATTATCACTAAGCGAATAAAACCAAAATGATATAAAAAAGTAAAAATATTAGCTTTGTATTGAAAATAATGATTAAAATAGTATTCTTTTAGTCTAGTTTAAAGTGAAATTTCTTGAAGTAGGTACGTACTTTTATGTTGCTGAATTGAGATTTTTGCGATTTATACTGATTTTTTACATACCTACATTTTTCTACAATTTAAATGGTCATAATATAATCCTGTCTCGGTTAGCTATTATACAAAAAAATGAATTTATTTTCAATTGAGTCAAACTATAAATTATATCCAGTCAGAAGACAGTAGAAATTTATATATAAAGATATCGACCGGGTATTATTTGCACCTGTACAAAAGGTTAGTAAAGAAATCGATTAAGAAACGTTTTTATTACAGCTTAGATCAATAGTGATGGATTTTTTATTAGGACCGTTTGATCGTTAATCATGTGCCAAGCGTTTATTACCTCCAGTTAACCCTGCAAGCACTGAACCTCGGATAACATCAACACCGTATTAAATTTATGCATGCGTACGTTGCCTTAGTCAAGTTTTAAACCAATGGTTTAGGAATACGATAAATTATTTATTCAACTCTAAATACAAATTTTGTAATAACCTTGAATTATAATACCGACCTCGTTAGCCTAGTTGTACTAGCGTGGACTTCAGATCCGAGGTCCCGGGTTCGATTCCCGGTCGGGTCAGAGTTTTTTCACTTGAAATTTCTACCCGGGGTTGGCCTGTCCCAGATTGGACGGGACCGGTTGACTGGAAAAAATTGCCTCAGGCAATAAGTTCCGCCGGCTATACTGACACACCTTTGTACAGAAATGTGTTATATTACTATTTTTTCTATATTTTTTGGGCTTACTATAAAACAGTTTCCTAACATTTTTATGTTTTGGAAAAATTAACTATTTTATAACTGTTTTTTATTTATATATTTATTTCTTTGACCAAAGAAATAAATATATAAATAAAAAACAGTTAAAAAATAGTTAATTTTTCCAAAACATAAAAGTGTTATATTACTATTATTTCAAACCATTTGTTAATTAAATCACAATATATCATGTAAAGCTAACATCATTGTATAAAAATTAATTAAAAAAAAAAATAAACACAATGCTATATAAGTATCTACCAAATATAAAAATATCGGTATTATCTCTCATGATTACATTACATCGTGATAACAGATCTTTGAACTACAGAGAAAGGAACTTTCTTAACATCCTACATGATGACAACAGAACTGCCTTTTGAATGGCATATCTGAGACCACTACAGATGCCCAGTTTCCCTAGATTGTCTTTAAGAGACTTAGGAATAACTCCATTCGTCGACATCACTATAGGTATTATGTGAGTGGTTGGTGTATGCCACATATCCTTGATTTCGTTATTATTTTTATTATAATACCATTTAAACTACGTCTATTAGAAGCGCCATGTAACATTTGTCTGTGAAAATGAACCTTGAGTATGCAACGATTTATGCTCGATAAAAGATCGTTGTATTTTCAAAGGTTCAAATTATTTATTGGATACCTTTTACAAAAATCTTTTGAAAATAAAAATAATAACAGTTTGTGAATTGCTCTCCCGTTTATGATGGAAAGAGACAAAAACAGTTCGAATAAACATAGCTCCGCCTTGAGTTAAGAAATTATGCAGCATAATATTTTTGTAAACCAACCAAAGGTGACCTTATTTTCCAAGGAAATAACAAGATATTGTGCCTGATGACTTAACTATTAATTAACTCGCATAACTTAATCGAAAACCTAATAAGTACAGAAATCTGAGTTGGTATTTGTAGATTTCGTCTAAATTGATTTGAGGAATAAAAGCCACATTCCTGTAATAAACCAATGAGTTTGCAAAAAAAAATATCTATAATCTCGCATGAACTACCTACCAAATAGACATTTTCAAAGTCAACATGATTCGCGTCACATTCTTCCGATAATATAAGTACCTACCCTTTGGGAATACAAGAAAGCTCAAAAAAAGATTGTGTCCGCATTATCGATGGTCAAAATGGACTCTCAATCAAAGGTTGCGTAACTCTTATGTTTTTTTTTCTTTCAAATAGATACTTACTAGCCGAAACATATTGTGAAGATTGTGCTGGAAACAATGTAGGTACTCCCTTATAAAAATATCGATAGGTACCTGTAAGGAGTACTAGCATAAATATCATTTTTGACTAATGGATTTATGATTCATTATTAACTGTATACAAGTTTTTGAGCCGAAGCTACATACTAATATTTTTTTTTTATTTAACTTCGGTGGAGGACTCTTGTTGCCATCATTTGCCCCTAAGTGTGGCAATAGTGTGTTCAGTGTGTTCCTCTAATATTCGTGTTCAGAAAGTGCTTCCAAAATTATTATAGGTACTGTTAAATCCTGGCACCCGACAAGACTCAATAGAGGAAACTTCACAGTTCTCAGAATGTATCGCTTCTGTACTTACCATTGAGACGGTTAGCCTTGGAACAGCGTAGTGCTACCAATCGTTTCAGTCATCCAGAACCTCTATGAATTTACAACATGCTGTCCTAAGCTACAGTGGAGATGTGTAACTGGCGTAGGTAGGGAGATTTAAATAAATTTCACGACGTTCCATACCAGAAGAAAACCTGGATTATATTAAGTTTTTTGGTATGCAATTTACATCATCAAAGTCTGCATCCTCATAATACTTACTTTACAATGTGTTTTGATCCAGCGCATTTTCTTGAATAATAAAATGAGAAGTCTTTCCAAAATAAAATGTTGAGAATCTTACTGTTTCATAGGACATCATAGGTCATGAAATCACCAGTTCCACCAACAATGAATGCTATCAATAAGGATTGCAAAGTTCGTGAGCGAAAAATTTCGTTGGATAGGTACTGAATCTAAACTGTAATTTGAAGAGTTTGCTTCAAGGAATAAAAAAAGATCACAATGGCTTTAATTAAGAAAATTATTATTCAAATATGACTATAAATATTCAATTTTATGTTTTGTCGCTTAAACAGTTACTCCTCTCAGGTGTCGAAATTAAAAAGTATCAGAGTATGTAAGCACCTACATGCGGCTGTTCCTTTAAACAGGTGAAACGTTTAGAATTCCATACCAGGTATAATAAGTTAGCAACATTGCCTATAGCTATCGAATGTAATGCTCTATCTATATGGGTGATCTATGAAGTCTAGCTACTTCATGCACCTGTCTATGAGCCTGTTATCCTGATTAGATTCGCCCTTTAAGGTGGTCATTTTTTTCCTTGACGATATATCTATTAAAACATCATAAAACTATTAAAAATTAAGGCACTATCTTTAGTCTTTATTGGTTTAAATTTGTTTATGATTCCATTTTAGTGACAGGTTTATATCAAGTAGTAGACCAAATAAAATGATTTTATAATTGGTTCAAAAAGGTTCAACAAAAAATACATAGCAACGATTCCATAGCTACATAGGCACGTAGCACTCCTTGGAAAATTTAATAGAGAAACATAAGAAATTGAGGGATGAATTCTGATTGATTCCCTTTAGTCACTTTCCAGATCAAAGTTTTCAGTCCACAAAAGCTTAGCTTCAAAAAGGATTTTATTTTCATGAGGTGACCGTTAAACATCTTCAAAGGTCAGAATTTGGGGATTGTTCTGTATTTTATGTTTTTTTTTCTGATTGTGGCATGGGTTGTACGCAGATTCGATTCTTCAACTATCATGCCACATTATGCATTATGAGAATAGTATACTGTCCTAAATCATTAGGATATATTAATGTATTTTTATATTATATTCAGGCATGCTTATCAGATCAAGCATCGGAACTAGGTATAGCCTATATCATAGCCAGATCAACGTTTCAGTGATTCTTCTCGTTCTCATTCTCGTTCTCTTTCGTTATGATTCTTTCTTCACCTTCTTCTTTTGGCTTTTATTATACCCACATGATGGTGGGGTCTTCCTTCTGTGTTTTACGCCGCCAATCAGCTCTGTTTTGTGCGTCCACGGGGGAAGCTTTACAACTCTTCATATCCTGGCCAAAAACTTCGCGCCATCTGCGTTCGGACCTCATTCCAGGAAACTCAAAATCTTGTGTCCTCTTGCCAATAATAAATTCTGGCTATCTCTTGCTCGCATGCCCGTAAGTGAATAATGATATTGCAGAGATGGTCGAACAAATTAATATGAACAATTTGTTACCAATGAGTAAGGTACCGATGTACATATTTTGACCGTCTTTATATACGAACACACTTTCAAACCATAATTCATACTCGCCCAATAACGCGAGCTATCACGAAACATCTCTACCAGAGTCTGGTGTCGTAATGAGTAACATAAAAACAGATAACATTAACGCTTATTAGAAGAACGTCTGCTAAATAAAAAGCCCACACGAAAAAAACTTCATTATTAAATATAATATATTATGTAAATTATATACCTACTTATAATTCTTCGGAACCTTCGGGCATGGCATAATACTCGAAAGTTCCTGTGGTTGGTAGAACAATGGTATCAGTCGGCGACTTTCGTGCGTACAGCGTATTGGAGGTCGTGGGTTCGAATCCTAGTGCTGAGCATTTCCACTTTCTCAACACAAGCTTTGTTTTATGTGAAAGATGTCGAAAGTGTATTTGTGTTCACTTTGGGTGAGTCCAGATTAATTTATAAAAAAATTGCCTACATGTATGCTTTAAAAAAAAACATCAATTTTATCTTTGTGCTTTTAACATCTATGTCCACAGGTTCCCATATTGGAAACATTCAATCTCATATAACACGATTGTTCACGGCTTCCTATATTGCGAAAATCCTTTCGCCAGTCACATTTTGTTCACAGGTTCCCATATTGGAAAATTTCTTTCACCAATACATATTGTATGTTCAGAAGTTCCCATATTGGAAACATTATTTTTTCTATAACACGATTGTTCAGTTGTTCACTGTCTCCCATGTTATGGGGAAGTTTCTTTCCACCTCTAGCATGTATGTTCAGAGGTTCCCATTTTGGGAACTTTCATTCTACAACAGGCAAATGAGAGACTCTACTCGGCATTATTAATATGATTTTCAGACCACAACATCATTATTGTACCTACATCGGAAGACTATTACAATATTTTGGCGTCTATTAAAATATTTTATAGTAATCTATTATAATTTATTTAAAATAATTTTCAATAAATCACACGAAGAACGAATAATCATTACTAAAATGAGTTTTAAAAAATAATTGTTTTTGCCTGCCTCGGGGTAAGGTGTCGGTGCCATACACACACGTAAGGCGGACAGAGTTGTCTACTTCAGGCGTGGTCAACAATTCAACTGGTCGACCACCAATAACAGAACTTTCGACAGCGATGCGCGGTCACAAAACGTTAAAAATTTGCTCATGTTTAACAATTTATACGCCATTTATACCGAATATTCGATGGAAATACATAATATGTGATTCTTTTAAATAGAAGACTGTACAAAATACGTCCTTCGAATGTAGAAACTCGATGGTTTCTACAGATTTGTATAAAGAGTTTTATAATTTAATTATTTATTAATACGAATAAAAAGATAAAAAAATAAAGCCTTTCAAATAAAACTTAAACAAATTAGATATTTTCCACAATTTTACCATCGAGCTTATCGGTTTTCCAAGAGCGAAAGTCTTCTTCTAAGGGGTCAGAAGTGATTGCTAGCCTAGCTGTTACGACGCCGTCTTTCGTACTGATTCGTACAGGGAATCGTGGGTTCGATCCCAGTCACGTACCATCTTCCTCTTTCACCACACAAGCTTTGAGTAGCTTACATTCAAAGAGTCAGAGTGTATTTGAGTTAGGACAGATTCATTTTTATTAAAATTCTATATCTACCTTCCAATGAATGAATATTTCAGAGATCAAGAGGTATTATAAATAAATTGAAAAAATATATCTTACTCCTTTTTATTAACTTGAAAGCTTGAGATAATTCAAAGCAGATCGCAAACCCAAATAAGTTGAACATCCCTGATCTACTTGATGCAAAGACTTACTATCTGACTATGTATAGACGTCTAAGGCCTATGAATTGACCGAACGCAACTGTCATAGGTGAGTAATATGATTTTTATACCCGTTGCTTTTCTATTGATTTGGGTGTAAGTAATTATAACGAGCTTAGCCAAAGTTGACTCACGTTAGTATTTTTTTTTAAGGAATTTAAAAATAGAACAAAAGAACAGTCTACTTTCCTGTCTTATTCGGATTGGTGGATGATCGTCTTTAAACATTTTTAAATAAATAAATAACTCTTACTAGTATTTCTTACTAGTATTACGATCTCCGAAGCATATTGCAGACTAATCCAGAGTCTTTGATTTTTCATCCACAAAACTCTTTTACGGTACCCAATTTTTTCCCCTACAGTCAATAATAATTGTAGAAAAGATGATTCTCATTTCTCATTTTTCAAATTTCTAAAGATTAGATAAGAAGTAAATTTATATTTTTTTTTTTCATTCTATACCCTATACCTTCCATGCATTCTATATAACGCTCTCATCTCCGCTCAACAGTATATTTTGTACCAGATAACTCTTTTTTTTTCATAGCCAGAATCACATTGCTACAAATTAGCTCCTAATCTTTTTTGAGTGTTTTGAATCTGTAACTGTTTTTTTTTTTTTCATCTTACTTGTATTTTCGGCCGGCTAAGCGACCATACCTACAGCAGATTTTTTTTGTTTATTTAAATTGGTATAACGGCTAAGTAAAACAAAGTTACAAATAATGTGTTATTCCGGACAATGTTAATAATAAATTCTGAAAAAATAAAAAAATAATGTAATCTTTCTCTAAACCTACTATAGCGGGTATTAAAAATCTATTAAAAATGTTACAAAGGTATCATCGACAGGACTTTTTTTTTAAGTATAATAAGGCAATCCTCTGCCTAAAAACAACAATGATTTATCCTTTTAGTGAATCATACGCACCTGTCTCTATGAATTTCACAAAAACAAAACACTATGATATGGGCCCGATGACTTTTTTTTCATTTATTATTATTAGTAGGTATTCGAAGAATAATAATAAAAAAATATTGATTTCTAGGAAAGAACAACATTATAAAAAATAGACGGAGGTCCTTTTTATCATTGAAATATTATTAGCAAATTTATAAATGATAAATATGTAACCATTAATCAAGCCAGCGCCTTATTTTTGATAAATTATTATTTGTTTTTGATCTTCTTCTTCCTTTTCAGCTGTGCCTATTCATTGCTGGAAAATAGCCACCCTCGCAAAGTGTTTCTAAACATTTAGGTATGTAGATTAAATAGAGTTTTTACATTCTTTTAACATGGCTTTACGTATTTCTTTACATCTTAATTTTGGATTGTCTAAGACTGTACTAACTTATTACTGTTTGTATGTGCGTTCTAGCATCATAATAACTGTGGCAATAATTGTAACATTAATTTACTTATGTGTGTGTCTTACTATTTTTAAAAAAATATGACAAACCTCAACTATTTTATTGGCTGGAGGCCATGGAAATGTAGAGGTATAACAGAATGTTAAAAATATCTTGGAGGGAACATATCACAAACGAAAAGGTTCTTGTGAGAATTCGGGAGGAAAGGTTAATAATATTCAACACGCAAAATGGCTGGGGCATGTAATGAGACACAGAAATTTACTGGGTACAATATTGGAGGGAATGGTCGAGGGTTCCATTGGTAGAGAACACACGCGTCAGGAGTATTTGCAACAGATATGCCAGGACATGGGGTGTAGTTCATACATCAAACTGAAGAGAACAGCGGAGAACGAAGAGGAGTGGAGAATGAGGTTTTCGCGCTTGCTGCAAACCAGTCCAGAAGATTGAAACCGTAGAAGAAGAATAAATAATGTTCTTTGATCGTCTGTGAAGAGGATTACAATGCCCTATAATAGTCGGCATAGATTATTCACAATGAATTACTGTTTAAAAGACACTTCAAATGTGTGTAATGTAGAGACATTATTATCTCATTCGTATATAAACGTAACACCGCTCGAGTCGAGAAAGTAAAGGGAAATAATAAGGAATTATAAGTGTTATTGCATTTGCTACGTTCACACTAGTTATAAATCCTGTGGAATAATGTGACAAAAGAATTTCCGTAGAAATTGATTTAGAAATGCACGACTATTGAATGTTAGATTAAGAGGTTCAGATACGAAACAAAAGGGTGTTGGCTAAAATATATTTTTCATAGTTCTGCTATGCAATTGCTTAACCCCTTTTCGCATTCAGCCGCCAGAAAAGCTTCTTGAAATTTGTTTTGGTGCAGATCAACTTTAACACTCTCAAGCCTTTGAAGTTATTAGTAAAACAATAACTGTAAGTCACGGGGTGACATTTATGACAAATTCAAGGCGTTGTGGGGTGGGTTGGGTTGGGATAAGTGAGTTAGAGAATATTTCTCCGCCTTGATAATAAAAAGTGACGGGAGCCTCAAAAATATGGTCGTTTTGAACGATATATATTGCGTGCGATAATATATTGAATCATTCACTGGGTCGCCGATATATCCCAATGCCCCTGTGCTCGTAAATTATGTTGTGAATTTTGAACAATCGCGTTAGACTGTCATTTTATTTTGCCGATAAAAATATATATCGTTATCAGAATGGAATTGCGAAATTTTGATTTAAAATACATTGGCTCATAAATACTAAATGTTATCATAAAAGTTATATAAATATATTATCAGGACGGCTACATACTATGTAATCCCCCACGTAGGTAGGTACATTATTGTTCAAAAAACGAATCAAAAACTTATAAAACAATATTGTCTGCCCATCTGAAAAATCATGAATTGACTGTCAGTATTCATTTCAAACTAGTATTTTTTCATGAATTTGAGTTCACTACACATTTTTAGGTGCTTTTTTATGAGGGGAAATCCTCCAAGGACACCTAAGCGGTAGTGCCGGACTCCTACCGGCTAAAACCCCTCATTCCCGGTACCCACCTTTCGGTCTACCCGGGAAGCGAATTTAGTCACCGATGATCTTCTTCCTTCTTATTCATAATCATAACCATAAAACCCTCAATGGCCTTACATATTTTTGGCGATTTCAGCATGTGGTCTATCAAATTTTCTGTATGTAGATCGCAGTCTACGGACTTAAACAGATCCTCTCTTTCTCTTCTCCACCTGTCGCACTCAAAGAGGTTAGTACATACATCCTCCGATTTTTTTTGTAGGTGCTGTACTTATGTAATATCACTCACGTACGTAAACCAAAGAAGAAGAAAAAGGAAATATTTTCAGACACTGCGTCGAACATTGAACGCATTTTTTAGGTGAATTACTGTTGTGGGTTAAATGTTGTGGGTATCTCTATATGCCCCGGCTGAGGAGCCAACTGTCGAAAGTTGTTCTTATCTTCCTGTCAAATCTCTCCTGAGGTGGGCGACAACTATAGGTGGTCTCCTCCACTTCTACTGTTACGGATGTCTTTAGTCTCTTACCTCTTCAGTTCTGTCTTCATAAGCTGCCTTCTGGTGGTATTGTAGCACTTGTTCGGATGAGGCTCACAGAAAGAGATTAGAAAGTTCAAAAGAGAAGCACACAGAAAGATCTATAAAGAGTTCCTCTATTTCTAGCTCAGTATACGATTCTAAGAGAAGTTTCTTATACTTTTTTAACTTGTGAGAGCATGAGTATAAAGCACACAGAATGATAGTCTTGTCTCAGGCAATTGTGAGGTTCGATCTGGTATTTAAATAGGTAACTTTGAGATGAATTTGAAACGCACTGTGGTAATTTCACTGTTACTTTATTGAAAGTTTAAACATGGTTTTGGTACAACAATTTTATCAACATTGAGTACAATTCTTGAGCACATAAAGAGTTAATTCACTTTTGGTTACATTAAGTTATATGTATTATTATTTGAATTGTTCTAGTTTCTACTTTTAACACAACCTATCAGCACTATTTTGTTTATTATTGTCTTTTCTATCGTAGATCGCACTAATTACACGGTGTCGATTAATTTTACAAATGACACGAATTATCTAAGCGACCTTCTTTATTAAAATACTACATTTTTGATAAGACCGATTTGGGCGGCAAAATGCCGGGTCGTAGTGCAAAGACTAGACGCGCTTGTTAGGACTTGTCCCGATGTAATGAAGTAATGAATGAATGCAATCGCCGTAGCCCTTTTATACTCCGCTAAAAGACGTGGGTTGAGAATGTTGCGTCAGCCACTTCCACCGGTGGTGAGGGGTGAAATCATTAATAGTTTGGTCCAACTGCCTAAATTTCTATAAACGAAATAGAATGTTCTAGAGATCGGGTCATAATTATTAACCAATGAGAGCATTTTGTCCATATATGGAGCGTGACGATGCTTATAAGCGGGTACTTATATCCGTAGTATGGATGTATAAGTATTATTACTGACTTGAAAACTTAATATGAGTAATTTTATGTAGGTTTTGTTAGATTTTTCTAATAGTAATTCAAATTTATAATTTGAATTACGACATTCCCCTCTAAGTTATCCAAAAAAAAATAATAAAAAAAAAGGAGCTGAAGTTATCTTGGGTGGCTATCCCTACAATGGGTACCCCTGGAGTACATAACAAAACAATTTTGAAGGAAAATTGAAACCGAAAAGTGACCTGAAAGTTACGGGGTAACTAAACTAGTACTGTAGTGCTGGTAGGTGACGTAGGTTGACATAAGTTTAACAAAATTCAAAAAAAATTAAAAAAAATCAAAATTATGGAAATTTGAAAGTGAAGTCGGGCCTTAAAGCTAGTACATTTGTATGGGAGTTTAGTACATACAGGCAATCCTTTCTTTATGTCATCAACAAAAGTGAGTGTAGAACACAATCTACTTTTCGTTAAAAACTCTATTTACTTTCTTTAGCTTTATACAATGCAAGATCCTTCTTCATAAGAGATTATCAAAAATTAATTCATAAGAGAAACAGGATTCCAATTAGATTATTGTATTCAAGTGGGTAGAAATGCAGCAAAATTTATACATGTACAAAATTAGGACGTAACAAAATGCAAAGTTATACAGTAGTACAGTAAGGTTATTTTAATTTTAAAATTATTAGCAAAATGAAGAGTGAATGCGCTCTTGACACAATCATAATGATGGAAATATTAACGAGTAGGAGTCTCTCACACATAATACTTTCGCTTAATGTACAGGCATCATCAATCATATCATTCTATCATAATTCAAAAAAATGCGCATAAGAAAATTACTATTAATTCATTCATACATCTTTGACTCCAACTTAGTGACATGATAATTTAAGACACTAGACTCCATCATGAGACCATATCGTAAGCTTAATTCACATAATATATTACACATAGAATTTATTAATATACATTTACATACAATACATAAGTATATAGTCTTAAAATTAAGTGAACCTATGAGTGTCCTGGAATTTATTATTATATGTATGGCTTTAAATTGCTTCTTGTCAGAATACAGAGTGTATTCTGATTATCACTTATTCACACTTATATATCACTGGTAACAAAATTATTATTTGAGACACTTCCTGACTTAGTTATTGAAACTCAAAAGTTTTTTAGAGATACCTAATTTATTGTTTGACAAGAAAACATACCGGAGGTGCAATGTACAAGGTTCACTATTTTAGACACAAAAAAAAATAAAAAAAAATAAAAATTTCTGTTTGCCCATAGTTTCACAGAAGAGTTTGAGGATGGTTTCTCAATGCTAGCTGAATCCTAATAGGTGACTTAAGGTTCAAAGTTCCTGAGCGCCAGTAATTTTTTACAAAAAAAAATTACAAAAATTCTTAACTTTAATCTTGTCTTATAGACAACTATACTTTAAAACTTAAACTGACTTAGTAAGCGTCCTTACTTTGTCAAGTAACTAAATTTCTAAGGAACCAACGTCTTTAGTCGTATAACAGTCTTGTACGCATTGGAATATTATACGTCACGATGAAGTACTTAATAGAAACGAACGTTATTTCCAAACGTTATCTTTCACAGCGAGGTACGTATTTTATCAAGGCATCAAGCAAGGGATGACCAACTGATAGAAGAAAGAGAAAATTATACATAACAGGGAAAACATACGAAATCTTACGCTATTTGGCAGATTGCGGGATGTAACGCTTTTGCGTCACATAATTAACGTATCTGACCAAAACTTAGACTAATAATGGACTTATTTTTAGCCAATCCATGCTATAGTGTGTGACGATCCGGACTTTCGTCAAATTTTTGCAGTAGGCCTACTTAATTAAATTTACCACAAAAGGTCTTCCTCGTAAGATATTCTCATGGTTTCCTAGAGGGAATTCACCAATAACTAATCTCTAATTTATTGATTCATTATCGAATTCAACAAATCATTCCCGATAAATTCAGGAGTATCCAACATTTTACATTAGTCATTAATTTCTCTTTGAATCAATGACTCTTTCCTTGCAGAGTTCTTCAACTATACAAGGAGTATCAAACACATTACATACATTTATACATTAGGATGCATAAAAAAAAATCATTATAACTAACTAAGGTCTAGGACATAAGTCTTAAGACAACTCTAAAAATGACTTAGGAGTCACGAACAACTTGTACTACTATTTCCTCCACAGTCCTTATTACTGGGTAAGGTTGGGTCCAGTACTTCGTTGGGGAGGGAAAACAAAAATATCTTCACACAATTAATAAACAATGGGTTAAGTAACCTCCATATCCTTCTTCTGAGCGGTAATTTATGACGTTGATATGTAAGCGATTTCATTCCTTACCAGGACAATCCACACGTTGGAAAGAAGAGAGGATGCGTTACAGGACTTGACTCTAGGCATTACTAAACTTTTATACTATTGGAAAATATTGGAATTATATAAGAGATCCTTTCTATTAGGTTCAATAAAGAAAATTGTACTAGGGTTGACGATTCCTGACTACAAGGAATAACAAGGAAAAAAAAACTTCTATTCAACACTCAATACGTAACAACGGAAATTTACGAGAATACTCTTCTGATGCATAACATGCAATAAATGGGAAACGACCATATAACACTGTTGCAGACCAACTGGTCTAGAAATCTAACTTTGGCGAAACTTAAGTCTGGTTTATGTTTCATTACATTCTCAAATAAGGTAGTATCGAGTACCATATACTCTCTAGAACTAGTTCATGTCTTCATCCAATGTAGTTATAATATAATATTAACCACTTTAAATTTCAACACACACCAATCCAGAACACATGGATTTCACACGAGAATGAAACAATAAATACCGCAATTAGAATTCGTAATCATTCGTTACATCATCCTACACGAAGGTAATTAACACAGGGGTGTAGACGGAGACTTTAATTCGTTATATTACAATAAAAGAATTTCACTTATTACGATTAAAACGGGCCGGTTTTCCAAGGAAGAAATTATACGAGTCGCTAGTTACATATGGAGTCACTGAAACGTAAAGGTACAAGAAGATATTCAATTTAATATGTTGCGGACACAGTGAGCAAAGTTAACAAAATCTATTTCAGTAATTCTATACGGAAACTTAGGAAAACTAAGGCAACCAGCTATGACAATTATTACATCCTTTATAATTGGTATCTACTGAAACCGAACTCTAATGGTTAGGTCTATGAGTTTTCCTTCATAAATCAATACATTTTCCTGCAAAAACTCTTAGAAGGATTCAAGAATTACCCAAACAATAACGCATACTTCATGTATTTATTATGCATTAACGAAATTTTAACTAACAACTATGGTTTGAGACTAGAAGTCTCAAACAACTCGATATTGACTGAATAGTCACAACTTATCCTAACGATAACTAGGGTCAATGACTGAAGACCAAGTTATATATCTTATACTACAGTAACATTTTCAAAATTATAAGAAACGAAAAAAAAATAAACAATGGGGGTTTGCTTCATGCCGGTAAACGGGTTTTGTTTTTAAACGTAGGTTGGCCTTAAACACACATTCTGAAGCAACAAGAGAATTATGTGAATAATGTTCTACAGGGTTGATAGTCGGAACTAACAGGTCAGCTGTTAGGCCGAGTCAACCGAAATCACTCCAAGTGGATATTTGACATATGGTCAAGTCCTCGAGCAAACATAGAATATCTGGGTACGTGCGTATTTTCTACTGAAATATACTTGAAGAATCTAGATTGTCTCTCAACAATAGAAACTATACTTCTACTCGTAGTTTACATAACAGGGTGTCGCCGTCGAAATGTAAACTACATGTGTTTTGGCTAGGCCGTAGGCTTGCACAAAACTTGTCACGTTCAAGAGAGATATACTTGTCAAAGTTTGACTATATCTTTCGAATGGAATTTTCCCACATAGGGTCCCGTAAAATCCTTTAATTCATATATAGTACGTGATAACCTTTTTACTACAATACATTTAATAAACCGGGGTGCTAACTTCTTTGAATAATACTGGCCAGCGTTTGACTGAGTATAAGATTTTCTCCATACGACTTGACCTATTTTTAGAGATATATCTCGTCGGCGTAAATTATAACGTGCGGCGCTTTTGTGAAAGGCCTTTACTAGGGTATGAGAGATTGAATCATAAAATTTTTCTAGGTGAGAGATATCGTTAAGACGCTGTTCTATGGGGTCTGTACTATCTGAAGAAGGAGATTGATTGACTTGAAGAGTTCTGTAAAAAGATGCATGTGGGACGCTTTCATATCCGAACATTAATAAGTGAGGCGTGTGACCGGTAGCGATGTTCATTGTAGAATTGAGACAAGAACAAATCTTAGGTAGGTAGGTACACCAATCTCGCTGTTTCTCTTGTACTAACATGGCGAGTAGGGTCACCACCGTTTGGTTATATCTTTCAGAAACATTATGCTGGGGGTGGAAAAAGGCGTTATAACGGAGATCTTTAATACCATAGGATGCAAGAAAGGAACGGAATTCTTGCGAGACAAACTGCTTTCCGTTGTCCATCACAAGGCAGCGGGGAACAGAATAAGGAAGAAATATGTGGTTCTCCAAAAGTTGGATTACATTACGGGAGGTAGCCGATTTCAGCGCAAACGTCCACAAGTATTTTGAAAAATTATCGACCACAGTCAGAATGAAAAGGTTCTTTTTATGACTGAGGGGGAAAGGTCCAATGAAGTCTAAGCTAATTGATTCTAATGGTCTGGTCAGGTTCTTGGGGAATAGAGAAGTACCTTGGGGAGGTTGATTATTGTGCTTGTATCCCTTACAGGGTTCACAATTGGAAACTATCTGTTTGACGAAAGCTAAAAGACCTTTACAATAATACGTACGAGAAATGAATTCGTAGGTTTTCTGAACTCCTGGATGACATTGTTCGTTATGATAACTTCTAATAAGTTCCAATATGTGACACTTAGGAACCACTATTTTCCACAAATAAGAAGGATTGTTAGAAATTGAATCCTTTTTATACTGGGAATATCTGTACAGGTGACCATCATTTATCATGAAATTTGGATAGCTCTGAGGTTGTTTTTCGCAGGAAGAAAATAATTTTATATAAACTGAATCTGTAATGTTAGTAAAAGGTTCGGGAACAGAAACTGGGGAAATAGGTATTCTGCTTAGACCATCTGCAAGATGATTTTCGCATCCCTTCTTAAATACGAATTCAAAATCATACTGGGACAATCTGCAAGCCCATCGCGCAAGGCGACCGCTCGGTGATGAAATTGAATTTAGATACTTCAAACAACCATGGTCACTCATGACTGTAAAACGCGTTCCCTCTAAATAACTCCGAAAATGATGAATTGAATCTACTATTGCTAACAATTCGCGCTCTGTGGTGCTGTAATTTTTTTCTGGGGGGGAGAGTTTCCGGGAATGATAAGCTATGATGTGTTCCATGCCGTTAGCATCCTTCTGAGAAAGGAAGCTTCCCAAGGAAATTGCACTGGCATCGCAGGTGAGAGTGTACGGTAAACTGTAATCGGGAGGTTTTAAAACCGGTGCTGACGTCATTAAATTTTTTAAAGTGTTAAAAGAAACTTCAGCCTCTTCTGACCATACGAACTTACGACCGTCATATTTGTTACTGGTTAATTTAGTGAGGGGGGAGGCTATTCTAGAGAAATCCTTAATAAAGCGACGATAATAGGCCATTAAGCCAATAAATGCCCTTACATTCTTGCTGTTTGTTGGGCGCGGATAATTTAACATTACTGATACCTTGTCTGGGTCTGTTTGTATCCCATTACGGTCTATTACATGGCCTAAATACTTTAAGGTGGACTTACAAAATTCTGACTTACTTAGTTTTATAGTTAAGTTGGCTTCTTTTAATCTTGACAGGACAATACGTAGGGTTTTTAAATGGGACTCGAAATCTTTAGAGCAAATCAGAATATCGTCCAGATAACAGAATATTTCACTCCTTAAATCAGGAAATAGGGTGTCCATCAGACGCTGCATTTCAGCTGGAACATTTTTGAGGCCAAACGGGGTCACGCAAAAATGGAAGAGACCTCGGTTCTCAACAAAGAATGCGGTTTTCTGTTTACTATCCTCTGCAAGCGGCATTTGCCAAAAACCAAGGCTGAGATCTAAAGCTGTTAGGTATTTAGTGTCACGTAAGTTATCCAATATGTGATTAATATTCGGGAGTCGGTAACTGTCAGTTTTCGTAATTTCATTTAGTTTGCGGGGATCTAACACTAGTCGACCAGTACCGTCTTTCTTTGGGACAATAAATACGTTGTTTAGATAGGGTGACCGTGAAGGCTCGATTACGTTCATTTCTAGCATAGAATCTACCTCTCTGCAAAGTTGTTCTCTACGGACGTGGGAGGCCGGGTATGTACGTTGTCGCACTGGCAGAGAATTTCCTGTGTCAATCTTATGGCTAACTAAATGGGTACGGCCGAGACCTACCTTCTCAAATGCTATCTGGTCGAATTCTGTTATAACTGATTCTAAAACTAATTTTTGATTGGGAGAAAGATCATTTATTGAATTTAAACATCTAGGGGCACCAGTTACCGAACTAATTTGATAAGACGATTCAGTATTTGATTTCGTGTTTGGGAACAGAGGAGGCACTAACTGTGATTTTTCTAAGAATGGAGTGCCCAAGATGAATTGATCGGTCAAAGAAGGAGCTATTATGAATTCTGTCATTAATACCTTATTATTGAAAGACAAGGGAAGAGTGATCTTGCCGATGGTGTGTATTGGTGAGTTGTCAACACCACTAATATTCCTAGGGCAATAAGTTGGTGTAAAACCGACTTCCGCGAAGGATAGATAAAGGTTCCCTCCGAGCACATTGATTGCTGCTCCGCTATCCAAGAGACCACGATAAGATAAATGAAAAATTTTAAAGTGTAGAAAAGGTCTACGATCACTGGCATTGGAAATTTTTATCGAATTTACCTGCAAAGTATTATAGAATAATCTAACACAAGCAATCCATGCTTTTCTCTCGTTTGTGCAGGTTGTAATATCAGGAGAGGTTCTAACTGGATTGCCTACAAGTTTTTTGCCTTAACTAAGGGAGGTGGACGAGAGAGATCAGGCACGGAGATTTTAGAAGAATTTCTAGAACGAGTAAACCTAATTTGGTTGACCGGGGCGACCGTTGGTCTCTGAGGAGTTCTACAATTGCGCGCTATGTGTCCCATTTTACCACATTGGTAACATTTGACCACTGGAGTATGCCGTGTCCTTTTGGGGACAACAGCATTTGGGGTTATAATAAGAAAGAAAAGTGTGGAAAAGAGGGGAAAATCAGATTAGTCCTCGGAAGGAAAAACTGTACAAATATACTTACTTCTTTTGTGTTTATACTTCTGCCTGGCTAGCATAGATCCATGTGAAAGAATAGAGTTCTTATGAGCAGAGACTTCTTAATAAAGGAAGGATTATTATCTCCCTTCAGATCTTCAGGGTGTCCAGAAGGAGGAGGAAGTACTAAACAACCTAGACAGGTTGTCGTGATATGTCCTTATGTCCGATAGATAAACATTGCAAAGGATAGTAAGGTATGTACAGTCACCAGGACTCTTCTAAGTTTTATATATATAGATTTGGGGATCCAAGTCGGATCGCTCCTTTATATAGGTGTAGTGGTTAAGATGATGCAATCTCTACTTATATGGGCATTCTGTAGGTACTTAGTGGTAGGATTGAAAAATATGGGTGATATCAAATCAAAAGCTAAAGTTATATTACACACAATCAATCAATTTATTCTGGATTTTACGAGACAGGCATTACATTCAAATGGAACATTATTACTGTACAGAATGAAAAGTGTCAATAAAATTTATATGAAAATAATTGCTTACATGACAAGAATTGGGCGATACGATGAGAAGATTTCAGGTGATGTGTCAGCCTTCTTAACGGATGATACTACGCATGTACGCACTGATTGGATCTGGACGAAAAAGGGTTCCTCTAGATAGATGAAGGTCCTTACGCACGGTCATCATGAGGTGGAGCCAGATGGACTCTGGTGAAATAGGCATCAGGTATGAGCGGAGATGAGGCGATCATCAGGTTTTATCAGGGTTTGATATCTCGGTCAGTGGAATAGGAAGCTACTACTTCGATGTCCAAGGAAGTAAACGGGCGTCGAAAGCTGCTTGTATCACTATTGAAGATTTTTAGCTGGATTCGAAATGGAACTGGTCACTAGCGCACTATAATGTCTAAGTATATTGCTAGATAGTATCCTTAGAATCGTCTGAACAAGGTTTACTGAACTTCCCAAGCGCGGAAGAAAAGGGTTCAAATCGTTGTAAAGCTTGAAGTTTAAATTTGCATTGTAACGGTCAACTCGAAAGAGCGGGAACCAGCGCGTCATAACAGATTTCAGCTATCACGTCACCACACAAAAGTGAGAACAAAGATTAATTGTTTAATTTTAAAACACCATTTCACAGTTCACTAATTAGTTCTTTCACCGTTCTTTTAGATTATTTCAAACAATTGATTTTAATTATAAAACTCGAGTATAACAGTTTAAGAGTATAGCCGGGACGCTAAGAGCGTGCGCCCGGCTATTATCGACCAAGTCCGAGCGAAAAGTGATTTCATAGAATCAAATTGAATATAGACTCGAAGTCTATGGCGGGAGCAACTATACACGGGAGTAGTGGGAATTATGCATATTCGTCAAAAGGGGCCGCGTATTAAAATGACCGGCGATTGGACATGATAACACCGGGGGCTGTCTTTTCGAGGAGCGGGTTCGTTTACTGAATGTTGCCGATAGATCAGGGATTACGGTGGAGAATGGCTATATGAATACATTTAAAATGTTACAAAAACTCGGGCGCATATACTATGAAAGGACCATGCTGAATATAGCTACATATTTGATACTAAAATCGTCGGGTCCAAAAAGAGACACGACATTTCCCCCCTCCTAAAATTAAACTTAGCGTGAGCAAGTTTAACACAGAAACATCTCAGTAAGAAAGAAAAAGCAATCACGAAGGCATGAAGAGACACATCCCAGAAATCAACCATCGCATCTGAAAGAATACAAACATAAATGCATAACAACATAAGTATGGAATTCATATAAAAGTTACAAAAAAAAATTTTTTTTTTTAAGTCGTCATATTGACGGGCCAATTACTAGTACATTTCCCCTGCTGCGATATATAAACAAACCAAAGGTTATATACCAGTTACAGATGTTAGGGCCACATATGAATTACCACACTATTATCTCTCGAGTGTCAAGGGATACATAATAAATAATGGACACTCAAATTTGCATGTTATGAAAGTATAACCAAAAATTGTTTTACGTTAAACGTGAATTGAACAGTATTAGAGTTAACAATACAAGGGAATAAATGATTTTAATATTATGATACAGTAAAGAACTTTGCAATTTAAACAAAAAGAAATGAGAAGAAGGTCTGATTCGAAATTAGTTGATCTCTTTAGGGAGACAACGATATAATTCGGCACAGATTTTTTATGTAAAAGATAAATATTTGAAATACATAATACATAGGCATGAAAGAAATTGGTTTGAAGACATACATACACATACATACGCCACTGCGACCTGACTTGAATGATAAGTATTCGCTCATCGCGGAATACGACACTGGTCAAATCACACCACAGAGGCCATACAAACATGAATATAATATAGAAAATATAGTTAATAACATATCATACACCAATAGCATAATATAGTAATTTAAGGGGCTTGACGCGTGGAAGGTTTGGCTCACGCCTTGCTTCCGAAAATATGGTCAAGACAATTAATACAATAAAAATTGGTTTGGAGTCCTCTTATTTAGATTCACTTCAATGAATACATACAGTCAGTAGACAAAGAAATGTATAGAGGGTTTGTCTCCGGTTGCATTCCTAATTTACAACCAACTGTTCGCGCAAGGCGCAATTAGATACACTGCGTTAATATTACAATTTTTCATATTTAAAACACAAGGGGATAAAAGCTGAATCGAATTTTGAAAATAATAGAAAAGAAGTAATGACGCAATTCAATACAGTCATTTAGTAGTACATACATTGAGAATCATATGAATTTAGGGAATGCCAAAGAAAATTAATTATGGAGTATAGAAATTAATTACATTGATCGCTGAGACCTGACTCGAGTTCAGTGCAGACTGCTATAGCAGAAGACGACAATCTCGGGTCAGTTCACAGAGAAAACATAACAAAAATATTAGAACATTTTTTTACAATATACAATTATTATTAAACTATAAGGTACATAACATTAATTTATATGCTCGGCTTAAAGGAAGCACGGTTCACGTGATTTCCGATATTACAGCCAAGACAAATAAGCAATAGAGAAAATTCGGGTTTGGAAGCCTCATATAGATACATTTAACATGAACATCCAGTATGATACATGTTGAGACGTATAGAGGTACATCCAGATTATATACATAGGTATAATCTCAGCAGAGCGCATAGCGCAATAATTTAGAGCGCACTATTTAATATAAAAGGAAAGGGTACCAAAATTAATACATATAACAATTTGACTCTAAAGTACAATAGTTCAGTGACAGATAACATAATGTAATCGAAAATTCCTGAACAATTCTACACAAAATTTTTAAGTATGGGAACATCTCGAGATTTGCCAGTGAAGCAATCCTAGCATTAAACGGAGTTGCTTCAGCAGACATGAGAGATCTTATGTCCCGATTCTGTCCCAGCAGAATCGTAATCACGCATAACGTGTATGGTTCCGTTTGAATAGGTTAATATTCAAACAGTACCCAGGCTTCACTAGCCTACATGACAACTTGTCATCGACCAAGCACAACGCTGGTCCGTGGAAAAGCTTTCCACCGTACAACCTTGGTGATCAGCCAAGCCTTGTACAAACATAAATAAATATACAACGGTACCCTTTTACAATTATACATAGAACATAATTAAAATACATAACATGGACTTTAGGTGGTCCCATGTCAGAATACAACATACATAGAAGGCAAAGTATCACATGGACTCCTTACGGTCCCTATATACTTATATAGTTATATTGAACATATAACAGAACACATATATAACTAAATGGCCAATTTATATTATTATTCTTATCTCAATAATATCTTACTTATGTCTTTACAATAATTACCAACATATTTACATAATCATAGGTTTCTTAGTTACCATTATTTATACATATACTTATAAGTACTTTTGTTTTTAATTTTTATATATATTTTTTTTTTGTTTTTTCATAGAATTACTGGCAGTCAAACAATATCCAGTACTTAGTTACAATTTAAAACATAAAAGACTAGCTCATTTTTATCTCAGACCAATAATTTAAATGTGGGTCATTCTCACGCAAGTACATAACAGGGAATGTCTAAAATTCCTACAAATATGACAATACATAACAATGGAGCAAGTGTATATAAATATACCACCAGTACATGCAGACAACAGTAAGTCATAAACAGAAATTCTCAACATTTTCTGAAAAGGCAATACGCATACTTTTTAAAAAACTTACGTGAGTTATTTTATCTAATCTATTATCTTTTTTTTTTTTTGACTATACAGTTCTTTAAGCAAAATGGTCTGGTTAGTTTTCAAAATCAGTTACATCTCAAAGGGAACAAAATTAGGTGCCACCCAAATTCTACATTAATTATATTTAAAAGGTTCTTATTTCTATACTCGTTGGTCATGTCTAGAATTTGGGAAGAAAACATCGACCAAGAAAACATATTGATACAATTTTACAACTACACTCTTAAGTAAAGTAAATTATTCTACAATTATAGTCAAGGTTTATATAATGGATAAGAGAACGTGAGTAACCATCACTCAGTTTGTTAAAACAAACAAAATTGTCAAATCAAAACAAACAATTTAAATCCAATTTCGAAAATCGTACGACTCATAATCATTCATACTTTTTTATTATAACACATACAACGGGTACCCTCATACATTCATCAGACATTCATCACAAGATTTCTCAAACATAAGTTCCTAACATCATGATAAGTCGACGATAGACAAAACAATATATACTCGAACTAATCTATAAAAACGGATGGTGAAACACTGATTCTCTCGTCCCTTACACAACAATTTAATTCGTAATTTATAAAAAAAACTATTATATCTAACTATAATATAAGGTTGGCAGTGATGCTATCACATAGACACTCTCAGTTTTTTTTTCAAAATTATGTACACCGATAGACGTTTCATTATGTGACGAGAGCTCTATACAGTATTATTATTAGCAAATTATCAATCGTATAACTGAGAAATGAAAATGAAATCAATCTAAGAGAAAGAATTGAATAAACGAAAAATTCGGCACACGAACTACCTGTAGCTGTATAGTTTCTAAGTATGTAGGTATGTAGTGACCTCGCCTCGCGAACAATACAAACATATCCATACTCTATAGTAGACCGGATACTAGGTAGGCATATATAACATTTCAACATCGCGCGCTCACAGTACATGCAAATCTATGTGGGTAGATCTCGGCCAACGTTCTCTGTGCAGGTTTATTCCTGTACAAGGGGTAAAATATAGCTAACCGACGCGTCACACACACACACTCACAAATATATACTTGTATCGGAGAAATAATCATGACGCGAAGCATAGGTAGGTACATATCTCGGTTTCCTGTGCAAGTCTCAAGGTGAACAATGACCGTTGCCGGTCATTATTATTTTTTCTTTATGCCGGTTTATTTCACAATACCTACATACACATACAAAACATCCGCTCTCCCAGTCAAGTTCAAACATGCAGCTTCTAGAAATTTGGCGACACGTGCAACAGAATACTAGCGGAACGCTGTGAACGTTCTCGCTATATGCAAAAGAGAAAAATTTTGTTACAATTATTTTTCAATATTGGTTCTAAATAATTATACAATTTTATTTACTATGTTCCACCATATTACCTACAATGATTTACAATTTTAAATCACCAAATCTCCAACCACCCCATACCTCAGATCTCATCATATACCACCTCACCGTTTGAAGAATAATAGAATTTATTTACCTATCTATTGCAATGGATGTGGACAATACTGGACAAAAGTGGGCAAGGAATTTCAAACGGAAACTTTTAATTGAAAGGGTGCCATGAATGCTATGGCATCCGTGAAACAATATCGAGCCCCACAGCTTTGGGCGCCATAAATGCCGTGTCCTTTTGGGGACAACAGCATTTGGGGTTATAATAAGAAAGAAAAGTGTGGAAAAGAGGGGAAAATCAGATTAGTCCTCGGAAGGAAAAACTGTACAAATATACTTACTTCTTTTGTGTTTATACTTCTGCCTGGCTAGCATAGATCCATGTGAAAGAATAGAGTTCTTATGAGCAGAGACTTCTTAATAAAGGAAGGATTATTATCTCCCTTCAGATCTTCAGGGTGTCCAGAAGGAGGAGGAAGTACTAAACAACCTAGACAGGTTGTCGTGATATGTCCTTATGTCCGATAGATAAACATTGCAAAGGATAGTAAGGTATGTACAGTCACCAGGACTCTTCTAAGTTTTATATATATAGATTTGGGGATCCAAGTCGGATCGCTCCTTTATATAGGTGTAGTGGTTAAGATGATGCAATCTCTACTTATATGGGCATTCTGTAGGTACTTAGTGGTAGGATTGAAAAATATGGGTGATATCAAATCAAAAGCTAAAGTTATATTACACACAATCAATCAATTTATTCTGGATTTTACGAGACAGGCATTACATTCAAATGGAACATTATTACTGTACAGAATGAAAAGTGTCAATAAAATTTATATGAAAATAATTGCTTACATGACAAGAATTGGGCGATACGATGAGAAGATTTCAGGTGATGTGTCAGCCTTCTTAACGGATGATACTACGCATGTACGCACTGATTGGATCTGGACGAAAAAGGGTTCCTCTAGATAGATGAAGGTCCTTACGCACGGTCATCATGAGGTGGAGCCAGATGGACTCTGGTGAAATAGGCATCAGGTATGAGCGGAGATGAGGCGATCATCAGGTTTTATCAGGGTTTGATATCTCGGTCAGTGGAATAGGAAGCTACTACTTCGATGTCCAAGGAAGTAAACGGGCGTCGAAAGCTGCTTGTATCACTATTGAAGATTTTTAGCTGGATTCGAAATGGAACTGGTCACTAGCGCACTATAATGTCTAAGTATATTGCTAGATAGTATCCTTAGAATCGTCTGAACAAGGTTTACTGAACTTCCCAAGCGCGGAAGAAAAGGGTTCAAATCGTTGTAAAGCTTGAAGTTTAAATTTGCATTGTAACGGTCAACTCGAAAGAGCGGGAACCAGCGCGTCATAACAGATTTCAGCTATCACGTCACCACACAAAAGTGAGAACAAAGATTAATTGTTTAATTTTAAAACACCATTTCACAGTTCACTAATTAGTTCTTTCACCGTTCTTTTAGATTATTTCAAACAATTGATTTTAATTATAAAACTCGAGTATAACAGTTTAAGAGTATAGCCGGGACGCTAAGAGCGTGCGCCCGGCTATTATCGACCAAGTCCGAGCGAAAAGTGATTTCATAGAATCAAATTGAATATAGACTCGAAGTCTATGGCGGGAGCAACTATACACGGGAGTAGTGGGAATTATGCATATTCGTCAAAAGGGGCCGCGTATTAAAATGACCGGCGATTGGACATGATAACACCGGGGGCTGTCTTTTCGAGGAGCGGGTTCGTTTACTGAATGTTGCCGATAGATCAGGGATTACGGTGGAGAATGGCTATATGAATACATTTAAAATGTTACAAAAACTCGGGCGCATATACTATGAAAGGACCATGCTGAATATAGCTACATATTTGATACTAAAATCGTCGGGTCCAAAAAGAGACACGACAAGTAAGGGGTTTCCTAAATAATACTGGGTTCGGAGGTCGTATGGCAATCGAAGGAGGATTTTTAAAAGAAGGCTTGGGAAGAGCTACAGTGATTGTCTCTAACTGGGTACATAATTCCTCTATCTGCTCGAGCGAGGTGGGTTGTGTGGCTATAATCATAGATGCGTATCTCTGGTCTAGTCCGCGCTTTATAGATTTGATTATCTCTGAGGCCCTGAGGGGAGATTCTAAAGATTGATTTAATATAACAATTCTTGAAATGAAGTCTCCAGCACTTTCCAATGGTAACTGGGTCGCTGTGAGTATTTCTATTCTCCTTAAGCTATTTGAATCAGGGGTGTCAAATCTCTTGATATAAGCTGACTTGATGGTTGACCATGATTTTCCGGAAAAATTAGAAGCTCTGTGAAACGTGAGAGCTCTATCAGCAATAAATTCAGGCAACGAACTACCCAGCAACTCAATAGGATAATTACGAGAGACTGCGAGCTCTTCAAGACGCGTGAAGAAATCTCTGACATTGGATTTACCTACAAAGTGTTGAACGGGCCATGAGGCGAAGTTTGTGGAATAATTCAACGCTCTGACAGGACGAAGTTCTTCAATGGGGTCACACGAAGAAGAAGAAGTGGGTTTTGGGTCTATGCTGATAGTTGACAGTTCCTTCACAGGTGTGGTCATAGTACGAGGGAGGCTCGTCATTGATTCAGTTTCTGAACTTGAATCATGACTATGAATTCCTGAAGATGTTGTCGTATCCCCACTTAATTCCGCATTATAATCAAAACATTGTTTACGCAACGTAAGCAATCCCGCAGATGGTTTTATTCCACGGATTCTTAAAGCTTTGCTCAACGTTTTTGAATTCGACTGTGCGATTCTAGGTATGCCAGTACTATTGGGTTCCATTGTTTGCATTTGGTAGAAAGAGCAGGGAAGAAAAAAAAATTGAAAAGAAACAAAATTCAATTAACAGAAAAATCAGAAAAAGACCAACTGGTACTTACAGCAATAACGTGGTTATTATAAATTGAATTTATTCTGAGCGTACTTTAAATCAACATCAATATATATGCAATAAGTGGGCCGTTGTAGATGAATTTATTTTTTTAACAAAATTTATTAATAACTATAAAATTGGTTTTAGTCAATTTTGATTTAAAACGGTAGTATCCTATCAAACTATAAGATATTTGAAAAGAGAGAGAATAAAGTGATAAGGTATTATTACCAAATAACAAACACAAAAAAAAAAACTATACTGGTTTCTTAGTAAAATTATTAACTCTTTACTAAGTATCCATTTATAATTGGGAAAATATCCTCTAACTATATTGAACAATATGCCAAAGCGTACCGCATAATATTCACATACATAGGTATTTTTCGCGTCTTAAAACAACGAAAGTCCCTGTTCTATAAGTAGGTATGTATGTCGATGAGAAAAAAATTATCAGCTGATCGGTTCACGGTCAAACTTCTTATGCCGAGAAAGAAGGTATATTTATAACCACAAGTAGGTACGTACGTAATCACTAGAAAGTTCTATAGGAGTATACACGGGCGGTATGCTACGTCATGAGTCCTTGACGAGTTCCGTTCAAAACAGTGAACCTATGCATATCTATAAGTATGTGTACACTTGGTTCCGGTTCGTACCAGTGGGGAGAGGCACACCGCTTCACCTCTCGTCCCCAATTCCCCCGGCGAGAGCCCTTGCACGAGTGAATGTTTCCGCTCCGCGTCCCGCACACTCAATTCCCCTGCCTTATACCCGAGTTGGCTGACCTCGACAACTCTTACCGGTTTCTTCGCGTGCAACAAATAATCCTATAATAGGTAGGTATTTGGTGGTGCGTCGTAACAGGTACTTAGACAATCCCGCGAAATAATATTTTAACGGCTAACAAAGGATTCACAATACATTTGTTTATTTTCAAACTCCGTAATTTTAATATTGACCAAATGTGTCGTTCTGTATTTTACTAGCGCTAAATTTATTAACTTTATTCGTATCAGGAAAGGGTGGAAGAAATGGGATACTGAATTGACCAAACAACTCTTCAGAGTATATTAATGATAGACAATCCAGCATCGATCCCACCTTAATCTATATCATAACACTGCAAGTTTCACTGTAACACAAAGGGAAAATTTCTATATCCTGTATTCCAGATAATGATGCGATTTATACATGGCATTAGAGAGAAAAAAAAATTCACGGGGCTTGAGCTAGGAAAGAATTGTCGTACAAACAGAAATACAATTCTATACCAAAATTATCTACTGAGACCTTAGTTTGAGGGAAACAGTAGGTGTGAAACGAAATTATCAATTTGGTAATTCCTTTTGAATATAAGGGCTGTCAATTCAAACTTCTAACAAGCGCGTCTGTCACAAAATAACAGTTCTTGTGTGATAACAAACAAACAATCTATTCACAAATTTATAACTTCAAAAGTGAACATTGCTTTGCACCAGGTATAAATATAACACATAATACGTTAATTTTTACTTGTCAAACGGAATTTTACTCTAGTTTTTGATCTAAAAAATTCAAACAATCATTTATTTAATTAATTTTTATATTCACCAGATATTAGCCCCACGTTGGGCGCCAAATGTTGTGGGTTAAATGTTGTGGGTATCTCTATATGCCCCGGCTGAGGAGCCAACTGTCGAAAGTTGTTCTTATCTTCCTGTCAAATCTCTCCTGAGGTGGGCGACAACTATAGGTGGTCTCCTCCACTTCTACTGTTACGGATGTCTTTAGTCTCTTACCTCTTCAGTTCTGTCTTCATAAGCTGCCTTCTGGTGGTATTGTAGCACTTGTTCGGATGAGGCTCACAGAAAGAGATTAGAAAGTTCAAAAGAGAAGCACACAGAAAGATCTATAAAGAGTTCCTCTATTTCTAGCTCAGTATACGATTCTAAGAGAAGTTTCTTATACTTTTTTAACTTGTGAGAGCATGAGTATAAAGCACACAGAATGATAGTCTTGTCTCAGGCAATTGTGAGGTTCGATCTGGTATTTAAATAGGTAACTTTGAGATGAATTTGAAACGCACTGTGGTAATTTCACTGTTACTTTATTGAAAGTTTAAACATGGTTTTGGTACAACAATTTTATCAACATTGAGTACAATTCTTGAGCACATAAAGAGTTAATTCACTTTTGGTTACATTAAGTTATATGTATTATTATTTGAATTGTTCTAGTTTCTACTTTTAACACAACCTATCAGCACTATTTTGTTTATTATTGTCTTTTCTATCGTAGATCGCACTAATTACACGGTGTCGATTAATTTTACAAATGACACGAATTATCTAAGCGACCTTCTTTATTAAAATACTACATTTTTGATAAGACCGATTTGGGCGGCAAAATGCCGGGTCGTAGTGCAAAGACTAGACGCGCTTGTTAGGACTTGTCCCGATGTAATGAAGTAATGAATGAATGCAATCGCCGTAGCCCTTTTATACTCCGCTAAAAGACGTGGGTTGAGAATGTTGCGTCAGCCACTTCCACCGGTGGTGAGGGGTGAAATCATTAATAGTTTGGTCCAACTGCCTAAATTTCTATAAACGAAATAGAATGTTCTAGAGATCGGGTCATAATTATTAACCAATGAGAGCATTTTGTCCATATATGGAGCGTGACGATGCTTATAAGCGGGTACTTATATCCGTAGTATGGATGTATAAGTATTATTACTGACTTGAAAACTTAATATGAGTAATTTTATGTAGGTTTTGTTAGATTTTTCTAATAGTAATTCAAATTTATAATTTGAATTACGACATTACCTACCTATCCACACCTCCTCGACATCTATGTTTCACGGATAACTTTATTTTTGAATGAATGGAAGTCCGTTCTCTCTGCCTTTGGGATACGGCGTGATGGATAAAAAAATATATTTATTCAACGAGTCACCAAACGCAGTGGATAATGTAGATTGTAGACCCATCGGCCAACGTTGAAACATGTCCTCGTCGACCCGCTTTGAAAAGCGCTATTGAAATGCGCAATTGGGCGGATAGGTAAAAGACATGCAGCATAAAATATGTTGAAATTTATGTACCTAACCATTTTTAAAAACAAAATGAAGGGTCTATACATAAAATCAACACATATAGAAAAATATATTTATTCAACGAGTCACCAAACGCAGTGGATAATGTAGATTGTAGACCCATCGGCCAACGTTGAAACATGTCCTCGTCGACCCGCTTTGAAAAGCGCTATTGAAATGCGCAATTGGGCGGATAGGTAAAAGACATGCAGCATAAAATATGTTGAAATTTATGTACCTAACCATTTTTAAAAACAAAATGAAGGGTCTATACATAAAATCAACACATATAAAAAAATACGTTTTATGTTTCGTTGATTCATTTTGACATTTAAAATAAGTTTGTGGTGAGTAAAATATAAATTATTGGGTTCTCAAGACAATTATCAGAAATTGATTAAAATTAATAATATTTCTACAAATTGTTATCATTTCGAAATGAAAACAATAAAACTCATCGATATTTCAAATTATTATTTACTTATACTGAATTTGATGAATCAATCAATTCGTCTTCATTATTATTATTTCAAACAAAATTTTATTTAATAAGTAAATTAAGAATAAGTTTAAATATTCACTGGATCAATTTTGATATTTTGCTTATCAAAGAGGAGTTCCACAAGGTATTCTACTATAACCCTTCCTTTATTCATTTCATTTCTAATGGGATCATTTTTTATGACAAACATCCGTAATAGCCATAAATTTCATTTTTCACCAGTTGGTATCATCGGATTATTTCCCATTATGACCATGTTTTCATAGATCTGTAGATAATTGCATTTTCAAGTAAGCCTTGATCTTCCGCGTCTTGTGCCACCTATATTGTATAACATTTGCAGTTCGCCGGATTCAGGAGGCTTATCAATAAAGCAAATCTTGACCATGCCAGCGAACGGGCTTTGCACCAAAGACTAACTGTTTTATTTGAAAATTCTGATCAGTGGAAAAAAAAAGTTCAGCGGTAGAAAATTTGCGATCAAGCCGTCGTCGAGGTAGTTTAACCCATATCGATAGATTGCGAGCTGATCTCTGTAGATTTTATCCCGCCGTGTTGGATTTTATGTCAACTGACAATGGTTTCGAGTATACAACAACGCTTTCTGTAATAAATATATCTACTAATTTTAAGTTTTTTTCCAATAAGGTGCTCCCTTCATATTTTGGTCCATTTTGTTTTGGTTTATCATTTTGAAAATAGAAATTTTAAACAAATAAGGCAAATATTGCATTCCCTTAATCATCGAGGTCTTACAACCATGATGCACCAACTAAATTTATCATAAATATAATTACGTTTTGAAGAAAATATTCAAAGAGTACCTACTTTTATAGTAGGTACAAAAATTAAAATTGAAGTGATCAAACATAAATTAGTTCATTTTGGCTAAAACATAAAGGTTTCGTGTGATTTTATAAGGACTTATCAATATTTTGATACTATAAAATTAAAAAATAAGGTCCGGCATGTTTAACGAATTTTTTATAAGTAAGACGGTTAATGTTTTAAAAAAGTGCGTTTCCTCAATGTAGATTGATTATTTGCTCTGTAGAATATTAAGAACTATCAATCAGCATATCTGTCGCTTCTTTTTAAGAGAAATTTCTTGACAAAAATTAAAATAAAGGACCCATCCCTGTCGAATTCCCTCGTTGATCCGAAAGTGAAGGCTTAAAATTTAGAAAAACTGTTTTTACTTACACTTCAGATTGCATATTTACACTGTAGGATTTTTCTAGACTATCGACATATAGGTATGTCGCTTCTTTCAAAGGTCATCCAAATAATGACGATTATGAAAATAAAGGGACCAATACGAATCCCTGCCGAACTCCCTGTATTGGTCCCAACAGCAACAGTAGGACATTCTTACGTTATCATGGTAGTGGTTTCATATGGATATGCATATTTAAACTTTTTTTTTTTTTAATTTTAACTAACGTTGTAAGACTTTTTATATTTTATTTTCAAGTTTTCAAAAACATCGAGTTTTACTATAAATATTATCTACTTATTCATAGACAGTCGGTCTATCACATAAACCAGCAAAGTGTGCTGTTTAAACTTTAATACATAATTATAGTGCGGAATAAAACCACAGTGAATCTATATAATATTTGCCTTGAACACTGACTCACTGACTGACTGACTGACTGACTGATGTCATTAACGCCGCTAGATGGCGCGACACTCGCAACTAAAGACAAATAATAATATTGTTCTTCTAATACAATATGGCTGACAGCAGTGACAACTGACAGTAACATAATGATATTATTATGCCTGGTGGCTGAGCACTTTTTTTAAAGGTCTTGACGTAGAGAAAAACATTTTTTTGGGTTATTAAAAAACTCACATGCGAAGTCAGCCATAAGAAAGCAAAGTGTACCAAATTAGTAAACTTTTACGCACAGCGGGACTTCATAGTGAAAAAAAGCCTTATTAATGCCATGAGTGCAATAAAAAGTTTGCGGTTTCAAATAATTTAAAGAATGACATGCGAACTCATAGCGGAGAAAAGCCATACGAATGCAATAATTGCAATAAAAAGTTCAATCAATCAAACAATTTAAACAACCAATGACATGCTAAAAGCTATTTGAATGGTAAGTTTGCAATAAAAAGTTTAATTTCATTTTTAAGTTTGCATAAATAGTTCAATCAACCGTGTGCTGTAAAGTATCATTTGCGAATTCGGCCAAAAAATTGACAAACCAGGAAACTTTTACGCACAGCCGGACTTCGCTTTACTAATGCAATGTGTGCAATAAAAAGTTTGTGAACTCATAGCGGAGAAAAGCCATACGAATGCAACCATTGCGATAAAAAGTTTAATCAATCAAATGATACAATCATGTTCAAAGCCATTTAAATGCATATTTTGTTAGAAAAAGTTCAAAATTTGTTTAGTCTGACATATGAATTCGGCCAAAAGAAAGCATAGTTTGTATTAAAAAGTTTACCAAATCAGATCTTTAAATCACAGACGCGATTTCATTGCCAAGAAAACTCTTACTAATGCAATGTGTGTCATAAAAAGTTTTTTTTGCATTTTTATAAATAGTTATATTATCATGAATAGTTATAATCTATCATCGAGTGCTTTACAGTCACACAAATGAATTCGACCATAAGAAAACAAAGTTTCCATGAAAAGTTTACCAAATCACGAATCTTTAATCCACACACACGAGATCATAGTGGAGAAAAACCATACGAATGCCATGTTTTCAATAAAAAGTTTACACACCTAGAGTAATTTTTTAAAGATTTTCATGTGAATTCATAACGTTGAAAAGCCATACATATGTAAAGTTTGTTATAAAAAGTTCACGTTGTTTTTTGAGTTTTCATGAAGAATTCAATTAATCAAGTGTTTTAAAGTCTCATATAAGAATTCGGCAATACGAATGCAAAGTTTACATGAAAAAGTTTAATCAACCAAATCGGTAAATACCCACATGCCAAAAGCTATTTGAATGTACAGTTTGTAATTAAAAGTTTAAGTTGTAGGTATTTGAGTTTTCATAAAGAGTTGAATCAACCAAGTATTTTGAAGTCTCACATGTGAATGCTCACAGCTATGCTATGAGAAAGTAAAGTTTGCATAAAAAAGGCCATAGGTGGGCGCCACGGGCGCCTTTAAAAAACTAGTTTTTATATAATTACAGTTTTTTTAAGCAAATTTATGAACAATTTTAATTTTGTAGAGAAAGCTAGTTCCGATATAACAAAATCCATAAGCCTCAATCAATGTATTATGGAGTTGTTGGAAATATTATATCATTTGACAAAATTTATGTACCTATTTGGATATATGTAGGTGCATAGTTTGGAATTTATTTTGTGACAGCAAAAAATGTATTCGTATGATATTGTAACATCGAATGGATCAACGGGCATTTTATTTGTGTTGTAAGAAATAACAGCATTGTTCGAAACTAGTCTTAAAATGCGAGAATTAAGTTTAAGTGAAAGAAAAATATTCTTCTAAACATATCCAATTTCGTGAGCGATACCAACGAACAAAGACACGAAAAATTGTTTTTATTACAAGGAGAGAAAGAGAAAAAAAAGCGTTTGTCTGGAGTTAAATAAAAAAAGTTTTGTCGATTTGGTGGAAAGATATTATTAAAGAAATTACTCGTCCTTCGCCAAATCTTTTCAAATATCCTCGCAAAGTCCGAAAGTGTTTCAATATTCATACCGCAGCAATCATTATGGCCAAACTTTGTGGCTGGAAGGATTTTCCTTTCATATATTTTCATTAATTATTATTATTGTTTTACGCGGCTATAAAAAGTGTACGCAGCCGAGTAATAAAAAAGTTTGCTGTGTCGAATCGAGCGAAGTTAATTCTTTTGAGATATCATAAAGATGGTCGTTGTTTTAAAATGAACTAAAACGGCGAGTCTCTTTTTATATTTTTTTAAAGGCAGAATAATATAGTTAGATTTATACGTAAACCTCTCTAAATTACGATTGATGGTATTCAAAATTTTGACTCTGTGCCAGCATTCGAAATTTCTCTAGTGATTCCCGTCTCTTCAATCATTAATAGCTAGTAAAAATATCACCATCTAAGTCTTTCTTTATAAGCGCCATGATACCCTAGAGAATAATTCATAGGTTTTATTATTAAAGACGACATATAAAATAGTATGTAATAATATTTTGCTAATAGGTAGGTATATTTTGTTTATAATTTAATCTGGGCTCACCCAAATTGAACACAAATACACTTTCGACATCTTTCACATAAAGCAAAGCTTGTGTTGTGAAAGTGTAAATAGTTTGCACCGGGATTCGAACCCACGACCTCCAACACAATGTGCGTACTAAATCCATCGACTGATACCACTGGTCTACCAATCAATCAATCAATCAATTCTCCCTTTTACACCCCACTCAGGGGCATAGGGAGGCAACAAGACTTCTCCATTGCGCTCTACTGGTCTACCAACCGGTTTTAAAATATAAGATTTATTAACATCAGCTTACATAAGATTTATTATCATTATCTTAGAAGAAGAAGATTTGCAAACAAAAAAGGGTTAATATTTTAAGGTGTTGGCATAGGTGTAAGTTTTTAACTTGCCTGTATTAAATAAAAGCTTTTAATTAGGTATATCACAATTTCTGTAATATTTAATATGAAACACGCACAAAGAATGCTCTTTCAAATGACACCACATAAAGTTTATCTTAGGTAGGTATGTCATTTTATAGAGATACATTTTTGGCTTTATTTTTTAGCCTTAGAAGGTATATAAAAAGTGTGATATCTTTTAAAATGAGAATTTGTCATGATTTCCATTCCTTTCTTATACCTATAAAAAACTACATACGAGTACATGCAATTCTTTAGAAATATTGCGGACTTTCCCTCTAAAATCCTGCTATTAAGCAAAAATTGTGCCAAAATTGTACAAGTATGGCGATTTCTAGAATGTAGACACTTTCAGATTCCCGTTATATTGCTGTGCACAGGAGCTTCACCCATGGTAGTAGTTATCTACTTACTCTCAAGGAAGATTACAAGGAATAACGCGACAGCAGGAATGAATCCGAGAATTTTCAAAAAAAGGAACAATAAAACAAAATTTAAAAAAAAAAGTTTTAATGAGTGCTATTGAATAAAAATATCGGAACATTATTTGAGCCAAATTCATACAAAATTAAATAAGCCATAATTCGTTGAAATTCCAGCCATAAATAAAATGCCAACGATTTTAATTCCGTTCTCTAATAACTCGGTAGATCGAGAGGAGCGCCGAAAGCTTCTTGGAAAAGCTCGAGTGCGGGCGCATGTAAGAAGAGCTGATGATTTTAATTCCCTCTTCAAGCGTAACATTAATTAACTGAAATACATTGTAGGTAATTCATTAAGGATATTCCAAGAAGAAAAAATATTGAAGAGGATTTATCCGCTCCTTGCTTTGATAATTATTTCAACAGCGAATCGATTTTATTGAAATTTCACATATTATTTTAAATGCTTCCTTTTTTATGATGGTAACATTTATTTCATTCTGTTTCTTCACATAAACCGTTTATATTTTTTTTTATTCTTCAAGAAGTTTCTTGATTTACAAAAATTTTATTGCATTACATTAATCTCTCATTTTTATGGCATTTAGGTGATGGGGAATCATAAACCATTCAATAGTCCCTTTACGGAAGTAAAAAAGGATGTCCATTGTCCACTACACTCGATCTTTCGCATTTGGGATCAACCCTCAGCTCTGTTTCAAAGAAACAAAATACGGTATGAAAAGGTCTTCCTCGTATTCGGACAGATAACAGAGCTCTTCTCGGCCTACTGTCATTCGACATCCTTAACACATGTCCAGCCATGTGCCCTCCAATCCATAATGGTAGAATTCATGAGCCTATACCGGGTGGACCGACCGGTGTATAGCGACTCTCGTGATGCGGTGATTCCAAAACTATTAAGGTAGGTACCTACTTCATTTAAAATAAACTTTTATTCCTGGGTTTTAGTCAGGTGCCAGGACTCACACCCCTCCAGGAGAAGGGGTAACACACACCCATCAAACAGTTTACATTTCCATAGATATTCTGAGCATAACTCTATCGGTACATCACTAAATATTTAACGTCTTTGTTTCTGCTTGCATGTGTTCATCTTTGACTTCCATCAATGTTTCAACCATGTTCCTCCCCATTCTTCCCTATCCAGTCATCAAAGGTCATAGGAGGGAATCTGAACGTTTTTTTGTTAGATTGTCCCATCGGTCATACCTACAATGAATATATGGAGGAAACCTTCAATTTCAAGCGTATTATGTTTCCCATCAATTTTTCCAACTTTTGAACAAGTTTTTGAGCAGAATCATTGCCCCGTCAATTCTTCATAAATCCTTATATCAAATGTTATTCGTTTATATTTTTAATTTATGTAAATACTAGACATACAATAGACGTGGGCGAAATTAGTATTTGAAAATAATCCTATGGATTATAGTTATTAATGATGATTTTAATATATACAGACTCTTCGTAATGAAAAATGTTTTTACCCATTTATCTCAAACTCCTCAAAAGGTAATTGAAACTGAGTATTAATCAGTGTTTTTTGTGTTAAACAAGCCGGTAATTAGTCAATTAATATAATATGGGAAAATTGATAATATAAAGGTAGTTCTTATAAGGATTGCTTTAAGTAGAAAATAAATGTGTTTTTTATCCGATTCCTACTTATTACAAGTAAACCTTATAAAAATACATGTCATTAGTTATACCTACATTTTTTAAACAGCAAAAAGCATTTTTATCAAATGATTCCAGTATACAAGCATAGTTGTGAGCAGAAACGGATGAAGATCAACGGCAAAATGTCTGCTAGATAATATACTAATGGGCTTTTATAAAGTACGTTCGTTAATGCAACTTTTTTATTTTTATCATTTCTCAAACAATGTAATAAAACAATTCTTTCCGCCCAAGATCCACTGTCGAAACTGAAGAACAATATTCGGTATCTTCCAATCTCCAGATTCCTCTAGTTTGAGGATATAAAATTTAACATAAAAACCTATAGCTTATTAGTATATAAAAATAAATTTAGATTAATGTTGGTTCTAAAAGGAATAACCATTCCAAAAACAAGAAGTTTTACTGAAACAAACGTTTTGCAAGTTTTACCAAACCAATGCCGTAGAAAAAGTTTAGAATTAAACATTTTTAGGGTAAAGCAGTATCAAAAACGTACATTGAAAAGAATCATCTTAAGAATTGAACGAAAAAGAGTAATGAAATCAGCGGGAGTCATGAAATTAGATCACGATATTATATCAAAAGGATCCAGGGATCAAAAAATATATCGCGCAAGTCACTGATTTGAATATAAACATTACACACAATATATAGCGAAACTTATTAACTTTTAAATGAAGAATAAAAAATTAAAAAAAAAACGTTTTCGTTTAAATATTAATTGAGCGAGCATGAACGACAGTCGGTTAAAATATTATTATTTAAAAACTTCCAAGCCATGAAATTTCCTCTTAAGATTAATGAGGATAAATGTCTAATCATAAGACCATTCAAATTTATTATTGTGCAGATAAACCAACCAAGCTAGACCTCACTCGTAGTTTAAAAATTTTAAACTCTATAGGAGGTTTCATAATAGTTTCTGAATTCTTGTTCTATTTTTTGATAAATGTGGGTGTTGGTTATATTACAGTTCATTTTCATTGGTATATTGCACTACCTACAACAAAAATACTATCATTTCCATTATACCAACATCTCATGATTCTTCTAATTTCGAGTCACAACCCTAAAAAAGGTCTTCCCCAAGCATGTTGACACTGATCCTCCACAACTCCCTGCCAGGCTCTTCGTCTCCTGTTCCCCGATCACCTGGTCTATATAGTTATCTCTGGGACGACCTCTATGGTTTCTGTCCTTTTAATCACTCTTTCGACGATGCTAAAAAGTAGATCTGGGTGCCTATCTATCCATTTAGCACTCTATTGGGCAACTATTTTTCACAGCTGCCTTATTTTACTCAGTACCTCGTCGTTTGTGATATGATCTGACCAAAAGATCCTAGCATGCATCTGTAGCACCACACTTCTACGTGCAAGATGACCGGACTCACTTTGGTTAATGGTCCATGTTTTTTTACCATATAGCAGTACATTCCAGACAAAACTCTCGATCAAATTCTTCCTCACTTTAATGTCAATATAGGGGGCTTTCAATACTTATCTTTGATCTTGCCTGATGGACTCTACTCTTTATCTCTGCCTTTGAGCGATCATCTTGGGAAATTTTGCAGCCCAAATATATAAATTCCTTCATCTTCCAGATAGGAACACACTTACAGAAACCTCGTACCTTCCAGTTACCATACATTTCGAACATCGACTCATGATCAGGCGATCTGTAAAAATATGCCTGCATTATCGGGACGTACCTGCCGTACAAGATGATACATTCTAACCGCGTGCAAGTTCTACTATGTGGATGGAGGAATCATTTTTTTTTTAAATCAAAAGCCTCTAATATCTCTATATGAAGATTCAATAAGACAGGATATTCAGTCAAAATGAATCTGGACTCACACAAAATGAACAGAAAATTGCACTTTATACATAGTTAAAGAAAGCAAGGTTTGCGTTTTGAAAGTAGACTGAACGACTGGGCTACAAACTACTATGCCTAAAAACTCAAAATTCTATCGTTTTATTTGTATGACTAATAGAAAATACCCTATTAAACAAACACATGCATGTAAATAAGTATAATAATATGAAACACGTCTATGAGATATTATAATAATTGCTATAAAAGAAAATAATAATACTCATTTGCATATTACTAAGAGTTAACAATAATAATATTATTAATATTAGTGTAATGTGGGCTTTAGTGAGTCTATGCTCATTAAACCCACTAAACTATTAATCATGAAAATGTTAAGAATAATAATTTCTATTTATTTTAACGGACAATTAATTTATTTTTTAGTTTAGACTAAGATATTATAATTGAAAAATAAGTACCTCATTATAAGGAAATAATTAATTTTACTTGCATATTAATTATTTTATTATTCTTGAAATATGTATGTACGTGACTTGAAGGTATATTAGTTTAAAATATATATTATGTTAATTAAAATTTAATTTGTTTTATACTGTCTGTCAAACATTCGTCTTAATTAATATCAAAAACCAATCATGGGTTGTTCAAAATATGCGTCTAACGAATAGAATATCTTGATATTATAATTAAATAAATAAAACTTTATTCCTGTAGTACAACGTAGTGACAAAAATAACATTTGGACAGTCGAAAGGGAGAGCTTATCCCGAAAGATATCTGCCAGCCAACCCAGATTTTGTTACACAATCGTTATAAATCAGAGATGTGGTTACACAGATGGATGACAGACAGTCACTATAATAAGATTGGTGTTAAAGACATAGAGAATATATTTATTTATTTATAATGATTTATTCACTTGGCAACCCCACTTGTTATGTATTTATTCTACATACAAAATTCCAGCAACTAGAGTCCTGAGAAGAGCCAACATCAGTAGAGAGTTTGTTATTACAAACCATTAGGATCTGGAACACGTTGAGGGTGCATGGGAGTTAATATGAAATCCTTCAACTCTTGCTCATGTGAAAGATAAATTCTTGGAGGTTGGATAAGAATAAGAACGGTGGAGTTGTTCCGGCTGATGCGTAACCGAAAAGCCTTCGCAGAAGTGATTGGCAATGTCAGGGAGACCTGATACGATAGGTAAAAGCAAAAGAAGAAGAAGATTTTTATATAAATTGAATTCAATATAATATGGTGTACCTATGTGCTAATCTTTAGCATCAATGTTTTGTTAATTCTGTTGTAATATTGAGGAATTTCGACACAACTGTAGGTAGTGGCAAGAAGTAAGCTGTGTAACTGGCGCAAGATAGAGAGGCTTGGAGGAGCTTCGTGGCATCCACAATAGTCCACATGCTCCACACTGGGAGCGAACAAGGATTAAGTAACTAAGTAAGCAGGTAGTGGCACTATAACTATTTAGTTTTAACTGTTACGTGAGCCATCTGTTGGAAAATTTAGAAAACATACTGACATTTTAGTAGTAAATATACAAATTAATATTGTAAAGCTTTGAGTGCATTTAACAACCAAGAGATTTTAACATCAAGCCATTTCAATCTTACGAGTGATTACGTTCTTAATTGCATATAAAATAATTAAGCAGTAATAAAGGATTAAGATGTTATTAAAAAACTTTTTATTAAATGGCTTGCTATTTGATTCGCTTGCGGTTAGCTCGAAAGTTATGACAGAAATTAGATGCTATTGAAGATTTGCTTGAATTTACTTTAAAGCTTCTTATCAAATTACAAGTTATGACTTGGGTGCTTAAGTATGTTCCTACATTAAGCGCAACGAGCTAATATTTAATCGTACATAAAAAGTGTGATGTGAATTCAAAATAAAGTACCTAAAGTACCTAAATAACGTAAAAATAACTTCTCATAATCTGACAGTTTTTCTAAAATGTCTTAAAGAACCTTTGTTTTTTCTACTCGTGGCATTACCTCCTTTCTTTGATTATTTTTTCTCAACAATGTGAACGTTTAATTACCATAGTTTCATATTTTTAGGGTCTGTGCTGAAGGACTGTTGATTTGACAAATATTGTCCCTGGCCATCCTGATATGTCGACTTTCTAGGTTGGTAGAAATTCGTTCTAAAATTTTATTAAGCAAAAACCTGGTTTTTTAATTCTGTATCAAAAATTACTTTCTTTATAACTATGGTCATCTTCTCTCTAGCTCTTGCTATGGAGGATGCACCTGGTACCTCTGTAGAGAATCTGAAAGTGGAGGGAACTTTTAGTACCCACAAAGAATGTGAAAGTGGAGGGTACTTTCAGTAGGTACCTACAAAGAGATAGGCCGATGTGGATGATATACATAGTACCTCCATATCGATGGTCAAAACGGATGTTAGATCACATGACCAAAAACAATTGTTGCAACTGACAGATAGGAATCCTTTTAGGACCTTCTTGCAGAGGACAGGAACCGGGAAGAGGCACCGAAACTCTACAAGAGGCATATATAGAAGAGACAAGGGACAGCACTCCAAAAACAAACTAAAGTATGCCACAGTAAACTTACATAAAAAAGTAATCGTGCATTTTGCCTAGGATATTTGCTAAAAAATAAATTCGACTGCTGCGAGTTTGATTTGAAAGTTGGCCAACAATGCACTATACGAACAATAATTATTGGTATTCGTTATAAAGACGTCACGTTGGTGATGTGATGGTTGATGCGATTTGATCAAGTCATGGAAATGTAACGAAATGCTGAGAGGCGATGATTTGGCAGAATCTAAGCGGTACCCCATGGAGTCTTTATACGGGCTACTGGAAATGGACTTCCACTCTTACAAAGCAATCATACATTTTAGTTTATACATAACGCATTTGGGTGAAAACACTGCCACAAAACCAAAATTTTGAACTGAGACGTTTAAAATTTCAACCAGCTTCCTTATGGGCGCTTACAATTTGACCTTCTAAGAGCTTACATAAATCCTCTAGAATTTTTATGACTTTCGTCTATTTTCTTAAAGAACCCAGGTAAACGAAAGTACATAAATAAATTCTGCTAGAAAACCCATCATCGACGTTCGAGAACAGCATTTTTTCACTTCTAGTTTTCTGGAATAACGCATGAGAACTGAATGCACGGTCAGAATTCACAAGAGGTGTGTTAGAGCAAACATGACATACGTAGTAGATCCTACACTTTTAGAACTAAAAACCTGCTCATAATATCAGAAATGAAGGTCTTGAGAGCAATCATAGGGAAGACGTGGCGAGATAAAATACGCAAACGCAATGTCGCTGTTAGGTAAACTTGCAGGCCCGAAGACATCGAAAACTGGGGCAAAGATAGAAGCAGATTTTGGAGAAACCATGTCAACACACACGCATAATATATTAATAGTGAGTCTGTCTAATGCTTGCGAATTCTTCAGAAGTTCTAATGAAAAAGTTGAATTGAATCAACAACATTAATATATAAAATACTAATAATAAAGCCACAAATGTATAAAACGTTGTTATGCCTATAGGGCTCGGGAGACAAAAAAACATGAAAATATTATGCAATACCTATAAGCGAAACAAACAGAAAAATTTCAAACTACTTCGGTTAGTATACTAAAACCCGTGGGAGGTATTGTGTGAGGAATGCCCTCCCTGACCCCTCTGAGTAATCCTTTCAGAGGCTCTTCTAATGAGTTGAATTTAATGGTTACACGACTGTGTAACTTGCAACACAAAACAAGTAAAATTTAAATCCTCATACAATACGAACTTGGGTATGAACAAATACTATGGTTAGTAAACTAGATACTCTCAAACCTCTACTGCAACCAGCCAATTAATCCAATTAGGTATCACTACACAACAACTATTATTTATTTAAACACTACTAGCAAATAAACTCAATCACTAGATGTAACTATTAATCTCTACTTGTTTATTTTAATACGTCACTACGCGATTACAGTATACCCGACACCTCTCTACGCTTATTTCCAAATATAAACCGAAATTACACTTTCACCGAATAACTAATTATTTTACAATAAATCTACGGAGACTTTCGAATCAAAACACTACGTCAAACTCTAAAACAACACAGGCAAGCGTTAGCAGTGTAAGTCTAAATGCGTGCAGCTACGTATATTAGCGTGTTATGAGGGCTCGCCTGGCAATACAGCTATTTTTAAGAAAGCTTCCGAGAGGCGGAGTCAGGACAAGGAAGGGGGAAAAATGGATGATCTTATTGGTGGAGGCGCCTGTGATGTAGTGTGCGAGGGAGACAGGGTAATTGTTTTTATAACTGCTACAAATTGTCTACGCGCGAACAACTTATAATGAAATAATTATACATAGTTTTTTTTTTATGAATCTTTCATATACCTAGTAATTAATAAATCTTTTCTTTATACATCATTTTTTCTTAACCGATATGTTAGTCTTATCTACATTGAACATAAACCTAACTTTAATACATCTCTTAGTAATAATCTTTTGAAAGCTTAATTCAATCTTCTAATCATGTTATGCTAATTTATCTCTTAAAATTAATTACAACCTTGTGAATCTTATATACTAGAAATCTTATATACTAGACATGTTCAATAATTGTCTTAATATTAATTATTATTAATCTTATTACTAATGTTGGCCATCAATCAATTCTATCTTAGGTAATTCTTAACCTACACATAGGTATATTCCTTCTTAATTAAGATGCTTATCAGTAATTAAACTAACGTGCCTTAATCAATAATTAATCTAATAGTCTTATAATATCTTATATTACTCCTTAAGCATATGTGTTATAATTTATCATTTCAAAACAACATTATAATCTCTACACATTATTTATTCAGTATTTAAGTCTTGTTTAAACCATAGTCTATTATAGAACAACAACATACCTACTTCTGTTAATTTACAGTTACAACTACATAGGTACATAATTTGATAATCAAAATACAATGCCATCTAAACAATTATATTTGCCATACCAACCCCTTATTATATTCTATATTTTATTATTACAAGGGTTTTTTCATTCTGCAAAACAATAACATGCACTCAAGAGCTACCCTTATCTACGGTGTTTCGAAGCATCCAAAAAAAACCCGTTTACCTAGAATATTGTGAATTAAACAAAAGCCTATGTTAGGGACAAACTGTCGCCGTGTTATTGTTTTCTTATCGCTCGGAACCCACAATGGGATCTACCCACCTCCCCTACTTTCATGATTTCTCAGAACAGATTTTGAACGCATCAATCGATCATAACATCCGCCCCCTCTTAAACGTTCAAAATCTGTTATTTAAATAACTGTAAACTAACTTAATATAACCTTCTAGGGCGCCAATACATTCAATGGTAATATCTAGGATAGCTGTGAATGTATAAGCCAGTTATCCTAGTTTAAATAAAAAAACATCCAACACCAACATTAACTACAATTCTATATATGTTTTAAACGTATTTACCACTATTTTTTGTTTTTTTTTTTTTTTTTTTTTTTGTTTTTTTTTTATAATATATAATTTCTAACTATGTCCTATATTTCTAATATAACTTATTTTACTTCACTACTTAGCCTATATTCCGATCGATAAGAAACTCAAACTTTAATTTAAGGTTCAGTTTCCTGGACCTCTTCCTGTTGAACAGGGGCTAAATTTAATTCGTCTGAATGTACTTTAATAGGTTTTCCTTTACGATCTATCCAGTAAACGTTTCCCCGTCCTACTGGTAATAGAACCGTATAAGGACCGGAGTATTTTGGTGCAAACCCAGCATGAAAACCCGCTACGCGTTTTGAGAGTGGATGTTCTCTCAACATAACCTTCTGTCCAGTGACATAACCAGGGACCTTTCCGTTGGTCTGGGCGTATTTACTTCTATACCGGTCCTGGTTTTGACGAATATTTTTATTTATATCTAATCTATTTGATCTTTCCGGATTAGTATTTGGGGCTACCGACGACCATTCGCCAGGTCGTTTAATTTCGTAGCCAAATAGAGCTTGGCTTGGAGTCATTCCCGACGCGTCGTTACGTCTTCCCCTAATTGACTCTAAAATTGAGCTTAAGTGCTCATCCCAACGCTTGTGTTCACGCCCTAATAGGTGAACACGGAGCAATTTTTTTAACTCTTGATTTCGGCGTTCTGTTATGTTAGCACGGGGTAGGTAAATCGCTGTGGTCCAATGCTGGCATTGCCACCTATCTATTGCCGAGTTCCAAGACTCGTGACTAAACTGTGGTCCGTTGTCTGAGAGAATAGCCCTAGGATACCCATACCGTGAAAAAATCTCTTTCTCTAACAAGCCTACAATCTGTGGTGCTCTCCCCGATCGCATAGGAAATGCTTCTACCCATTTTGTGAACATATCTGTAACTACTAATAAAACCGTATTCCCCTTAGCTGATCTAGGGTATGGGCCCATCAAGTCAATAGCTAAAATCTCAAAAGGATTTTGTGCTACCGATGATCCTAAAGGCGCGCGTGGACGACTTGGTAACGCTCTCGCTCGAGCACAAGTCATACATCTCTTGACAAACCTTTTCGCATCTCTATTTATGCCTGGCCAGATAAAATATCTCCGAGTCGCTCTAAGCGTTTCCCTTTCACCAGGGTGGCCAGCATGCCTACTGTTATGATAAAAATTTAAAACGTGAGGGATCATAAATTTCGGTACAATCAATTTCGGAACTGATTGTCCGCTAACCTGTCTATATAAGGAACCATCAATTAATTTGTATATCTCCAACCAATGCCTATCACGGGCATTTGTTGGTGGACTGTTGGCAGAAAGTAAGCTTTCCAAATGGTTTATCATTCGAGACAACCGTAGATCGGTGCGTTGTGCACCACGCACACGATCTGCCAGTTTTCCAGACTGCTGATCTTCAGCGTCCCGAAGATCCAGACCGTTCCCAATGAGCGTCACCTGAGGTAGACCTCTATCTGCTTTCCAGCCCTCCTGGCTAACATTGGGGTACATTCCCCTATCTAACGAATCAATATCTTCAGTGATATTAGATTCGGCCGGATTCCTCGACAAGAAATCTGGTAACTCATTTTTCCTACCTGGGCAGTGTTCTAACGTAAAATTAAACTCCTGTAATAACAATGCCCACCTAGTTAACTTAGCTCTTTCATCTTTGACCCGTTCTAACCATGTCAACGCCTTGTTATCTGTACGTAGGATGAAATGTGTACCTTCCAAATACTGACGATATTTCTTTATCGCCCAAACAGCCGCGAATGCTTCCTGTTCGTTCGAATGCCAGCGTTTTTCTGCATCAGAAAAACGAGCACTAGCGTAAGAGACAATATCACGACCGCCATCAGGTCGCTCGTGATATAGAACGGCGGCAACGCCGAACTTGCTGGCATCTGTTTGCAATACGAATTGCCTCTCGAAATCTGGCCTGCATAGGGAGAGTGGCCTACTTATAGCAATTTTAATGCTATCCATTGCATTTTGTGCTGAGGCATTCCATTTGAATGGCCTCTTCGTGCTCAACAAATCAGTTAATGGAGCTGCTATCTCTGCAAAACGATAAAGATACTCGCGCAACCAATTCGATAAGCCGAGGAAGGACCTCAACTTCTTTCTTGAAGTAGGCACTGGGAAGTTTGCAATGGAGATTGCATGTAACTTCTGGGGATGGTTACCACTAGCCGAAACTACGTGACCTAAAAATTCTAATTCTGTGGTACCGATCCTGCACTTATCTGAAGCGCACCGCAAATTATACTGCTGTAACCGTTCTAAAACTAATCTCAAATGATACATATGTGAAGCCCAATCTTTAGAATAAACGATCACATCATCGAGATAAACAAGGCAAAAATCACGTAGATATCCAGCCAAGACCTCTTGACTCATTATCCGTTGAAATGTTCCTGGGGAACCTTTCAAACCAAAGGGCATAACTCGAAATTGATAGCAAGCTCCGTCAGGGGTTGAAAAAGCGGTTAAATGTTTACAATCTTCAGACATTGGGATCTGCCAATATCCTTTCTGTAAATCAAATGACGAGAAATATTTCGCGTTACCTAAATCTTTTAACGTTTCATGAATAATGGGTAAATGTGATGGCTCGTCCTCAGTGACAACGTTGAGTTTACGATAATCTACACAAAAGCGATATTCATCCTTCCCTCGCTTGGGGACCATAACTACCGGAAAACTATAACATGATCTACTGCTTTCGATCACGCCATCAGCCAGCATGCCTTCCAGCTGGGCCAAGAGATGCTTCTTTTTCTCATCAGAGAGCCTATACGGAGGTAAACGAATCGGGCGTGCATCTTTCAGCTTAATCTCGTGAGGTTGTAGCGGAGCAGGGCCAGAATATGGAAGAAATACCTCTTTAAAATCATTTAAAATACCTATTAGACTCTCTCGGTGTCCGCGAGGTATATCGGATTGCAACTCTGGCAATTCGACATCACACTTCATCTCCCCACGTACTGGTATCAAATGCGTCGTCACTCTTTCTACTCTACCGAAATGAAGGCAACCCCTATGAAAATCTATAACGCACTTTTGTGACGTCATCCACGGCACTCCGAGAATAACATCATCCCTAAGCTTATCTACGACTAAAAACTCACAAATAACCTCTATACCCTGAACTAAAATATTTGTCTCAAGTCTAGCCGTTACCTCCATGTAAGCACCTTGTTCTGCTAAATATAATCTGTCAATATGGGTCTGTTGCTTACGCAAATTTCTAGTTAATCGGCTACATACAATATTATACGAAGACGCAGAGTCCACCAAAGCTGTACACTCTATATTATTAAACGACATTCTAATTCGCGGGAGTAATGGCGTTCCCGAATCTACAATAGCTACACACTGCGGTTCTTCAAAAAATTCTATCGCATCTAAATCTACATCTGATAACCTTTGTCTATCTCTATCGCGTTGTGGACTCTCTACCTCTTCGGAACTTGAACCCAAAAGTCTAAAATTATCGCGCTCAACATCTTTACCCTTACCTTCACGATGTAACCACGCTTGAACCTCGACTGGCCCATCACTACTTTCGCCCGTATCTTCCCATATTAGCACCTCATCTAACGTTTCATTATTATTTATAGAAATTGGTTTAGAAACTATGTTTCTAGACCTAAGCTTCACATCATTATCAAGGACCTTTGCTACAGGTTGAATAGTCGGTCGTAACTCTGATTCAACCTCCCTATGTTCTAATCCGTTTTCTAGTGATTGCCCTGAGACGGCTTTGATCCGGCGTTCCGTCCAGGGCCTTGAGCGTTTAAATTAGCGTTCTGGTTTCCGTTTTGCCTACCCCTGTTTTGATTCCAATTATTTCTATCCTGTCCTTGCCCATTTCTATTCCAGTTATTATTATTCCTATTTTGACCCTGTCTATTATCAAAGTTATTCCTTTCCTGTCTATTATCAAAGTTATTCCTTGCCTGATTATTGTAAAAATTATTATTATCCTGTCTATTATTGTTAACCGTATTTCTATTCCTATTCTGACTATTAGATCCGTTGTTATTTCCACTGTCCCTTCTAAAGCTATTTCTATTTTGATTTCCTCTATTTTCAAAATTATTCGACTGATTGAAATTATTATTATTAGCGTTTCTAAAGCTACCCAACTGATAATTATTATACCCTTGCCTACCTGACTGAAAATTTCCCCTACTATTATTATTATTTCCCTGTCTATGGAATTGTCCGTCGCTATTCCTATTATCAAAAGCCCTATCGTTCCTATTCCTAGTCAATGGACAATTCCTCTGAACATGCTGCCCGTTGCAGTTATAACACGAAATGCTACTACGCCTTTGAGGCTGATGTGTCGCTTGTTGTGGCTCATTATTTATTACAGGGTATACTAATTCTGTCGGGAAATCAATTTCAGAGACGCGGTTCTCTAAACTGTCAAACGTGATGTCATCTTTGGTGAATTCTCTACGCAGAACATTGGTGTAACGTGGCAGCATCAAATTTAATAGATGGAAAGCAAATTCAGCGGAATAAATAACATCGTTTCCATAAACCCGGTCATAAACTTTTGTCTTTCTACTCAAAAATGAAGAACCCGACTCATTATCTTGCTGTTTATGTGAGAGCAAATGGCCAGTCAATGCTAGTCTGTTATTATCAATCCCATACCGTTGTAATAAAAGAGCGCTGAAGGCCGACCATCTCAGCAACCCATTTCCACGGCTGGTCCACCAGGTTTTCACGTCACCGCGAAGTTTCAGAGCAGCCAACCTGACTTTCTCCGATTCCCTAATGTTCCGAAGAGCAAAATACTCTTGGCAATCCGCGATAAATGCCTTCGGACATTCTTGAGGTAACCCGCTAAAGAAGAAGTTCTCATTGAGAACTTCATCTCTCACATAAACGATCTGCGGTCTTGAATCAAAATTCCTATCCCTCGTTTCTAATGTGTCAGCTGGTGGCACATTATGGTCATCATCGTCATGTGACGAAATGGGTGGCGTTTCGTCAACGCCTAACGAACCTGCCGAAGCAGCCCCATTTCTCGTGACCACCGCGAAAATAAAAAGTTTGCAAACGCGTAGCAACAACTCGAACCAATTGAAAATAATCATTTTACTTGTCGATGTAAAATGGGATTTAAACTAATGAAATTGATGGATAGTAAGAAAATCTTATTGGATTCTAGTATAAACCGCGACGTCTCCACGTGTTCAAATATTCGAAATTTCTATAAAATTCACTATAAAAATAATAAAAATTGAAGACTCGTCTCAGGGTGAATTCGTCAATGCTTAATATATAACTAAACACACGTTGGCGCCAAGTTGTTATGCCTATAGGGCTCGGGAGACAAAAAAACATGAAAATATTATGCAATACCTATAAGCGAAACAAACAGAAAAATTTCAAACTACTTCGGTTAGTATACTAAAACCCGTGGGAGGTATTGTGTGAGGAATGCCCTCCCTGACCCCTCTGAGTAATCCTTTCAGAGGCTCTTCTAATGAATTTAATTTAATGGTTACACGACTGTGTAACTTGCAACACAAAACAAGTAAAATTTAAATCCTCATACAATACGAACTTGGGTATGAACAAATACTATGGTTAGTAAACTAGATACTCTCAAACCTCTACTGCAACCAGCCAATTAATCCAATTAGGTATCACTACACAACAACTATTATTTATTTAAACACTACTAGCAAATAAACTCAATCACTAGATGTAACTATTAATCTCTACTTGTTTATTTTAATACGTCACTACGCGATTACAGTATACCCGACACCTCTCTACGCTTATTTCCAAATATAAACCGAAATTACACTTTCACCGAATAACTAATTATTTTACAATAAATCTACGGAGACTTTCGAATCAAAACACTACGTCAAACTCTAAAACAACACAGGCAAGCGTTAGCAGTGTAAGTCTAAATGCGTGCAGCTACGTATATTAGCGTGTTATGAGGGCTCGCCTGGCAATACAGCTATTTTTAAGAAAGCTTCCGAGAGGCGGAGTCAGGACAAGGAAGGGGGAAAAATGGATGATCTTATTGGTGGAGGCGCCTGTGATGTAGTGTGCGAGGGAGACAGGGTAATTGTTTTTATAACTGCTACAAATTGTCTACGCGCGAACAACTTATAATGAAATAATTATACATAGTTTTTTTTTTATGAATCTTTCATATACCTAGTAATTAATAAATCTTTTCTTTATACATCATTTTTTCTTAACCGATATGTTAGTCTTATCTACATTGAACATAAACCTAACTTTAATACATCTCTTAGTAATAATCTTTTGAAAGCTTAATTCAATCTTCTAATCATGTTATGCTAATTTATCTCTTAAAATTAATTACAACCTTGTGAATCTTATATACTAGAAATCTTATATACTAGACATGTTCAATAATTGTCTTAATATTAATTATTATTAATCTTATTACTAATGTTGGCCATCAATCAATTCTATCTTAGGTAATTCTTAACCTACACATAGGTATATTCCTTCTTAATTAAGATGCTTATCAGTAATTAAACTAACGTGCCTTAATCAATAATTAATCTAATAGTCTTATAATATCTTATATTACTCCTTAAGCATATGTGTTATAATTTATCATTTCAAAACAACATTATAATCTCTACACATTATTTATTCAGTATTTAAGTCTTGTTTAAACCATAGTCTATTATAGAACAACAACATACCTACTTCTGTTAATTTACAGTTACAACTACATAGGTACATAATTTGATAATCAAAATACAATGCCATCTAAACAATTATATTTGCCATACCAACCCCTTATTATATTCTATATTTTATTATTACAAGGGTTTTTTCATTCTGCAAAACAATAACATGCACTCAAGAGCTACCCTTATCTACGGTGTTTCGAAGCATCCAAAAAAAACCCGTTTACCTAGAATATTGTGAATTAAACAAAAGCCTATGTTAGGGACAAACTGTCGCCGTGTTATTGTTTTCTTATCGCTCGGAACCCACAATGGGATCTACCCACCTCCCCTACTTTCATGATTTCTCAGAACAGATTTTGAACGCATCAATCGATCATAACATCTTTACAATATTTATAAATCGTGGATATTTCTAAAGCATTCAAAAAATTAAGTTGTTACATTTTGAATTGGCTGTGCGAAAAAAAAAACATTTCTCACAATAAAAACATATTGCAACATGTGTCGTCCTTTTGTTCGTCATTAGCTTATTGTCCCAATTCCGACGTAATAATTAGGTCAGGATTCAAATTTCTCATGAATTTATTATTTGTCTGTCTGGATGTTAGCAAAAAAAAAACATCGAAACGTGCGACTGTCCAAAAAAAAGACTAGACTACAATAAAACAATAAGCTGACAACCCGTCGTATTTCACGGAATTTATCTCCAATAATAGAAAATATTGGAAACTTGTAAACTATCTCTAAACGGTAGTCATCCAATAAGACCACCCGTCGACTTCTGCCTTTGTCGTATGTGTTCCAACTACTACTTGTCACTTTATGGTCTTGCTCAATACGCTTTGCCCTTTTTTGTTTTGTTATTGTTTTGTTTCCGTCCTGTTTGTTGCATTGTTTCTTTTTTTTTTGTGTGAGTGTAAATTCGTTGTCCGGCAGAAAACAATAGTGCGTAATAAAATTGTGTAAAATATATCTGGACACCCGGGGTCCTGGCTTGCGTAAATCATTCAAGACAGTTTCGTTCACTAAATAATAATAAAAATAATATTTAGTTCCAATACTTACATTTACATTCCTAACCCGCTGACCTACATCTTCATTTTTTACTTTTCGTCTTCTCAGAATTGATTTTGAATTCTTACATTATGAAGAGAGAGCTGAAAAAATAATTGCACTTTACGGCAGACTCCTGGGTGGCTACTTTTGAAATTCAATCCCGATTGCAACGTCGATTTATAATAATGTCAAATCGTAAAATGGTACTCTCGACCATCCGACACTCTTTTGACAAGCGCTCAATATCGATCGATCGTGTTTCAAATTGACGTGCTGTCAGTAGAATACCTACTCAATCGTGGACAAGTGATTTTTTTTTTAAATAGATTTTTCAGTGAATATTATTATAATCTCAATGGTGTACTATTAATTTCAAGACTAGATACCGTTCAAAATTTAAAGCGTTATTGAGATCGTATTGCGATGAAAATTTAGAGTAAACTTCCCAGATCCGGATCCACAATTGCTTGGAAACTAAAGCTTATAAGTTTGTTGTTTCTGGGTGTAGGTATGTTATGATTGGGAGAAAACATGCGGAGAGATGCCTAAGGATATCTAAGGACTAAAAAATCTACCAAGAACAATCTTTTCGTTTTTTGTTCTTTTTCTTCCTTCGCTGTTCCACTGTTGGACGAAATCCTCTTCAAATTTCTTTCATTCTACTCAGCCACGTCATTAAGGACTAAATGTGTTTCCAAATTACTTATGAAATGACCATAACACAAACTTTAATAGCAATGCGTTATCTCAATGATGATTTGCCTGTGACACAAAAAAACCTCCCTGATCAGAACACTTCTCAGCAATCAATTAATGGCCCCGATGAAAAACTAAAAGACCATGTTTTCAAACCTTATAAGAAAAACTACGAAATGTTAGGCCAAGAGTTACTGACGTCGAAAGAGATACCAACTCAAATGGGCATTTTGATAGAAATTTTCAATGCATCCAATTCACCCGTTGATGTGTGACAAAAGCAAAAGTTAGTCCTATGTTATAAGAATGATTTATATTAAGTATATACAGAAGGATCATTACAGAATTAGTTTACATAAATATTGTAAACCTATCTTCAATACGTATAGTTCGAACCTATCTTAGTTCTATAAACATAGGTACATGAAAGCTTCTTACATCAGATAATAATTCTGGTATAAACTGTGAGTAGAATCTAATAAGACAATAGTTGTCATATAAATCAGCAGACATCACTCATCAACGTTATATTGTTAGACATTTTGTTCTACTTATACATAATTAAAGCTGAAAAGGTAGATGTTTCAATGCCGTATTTACAATGTGGTATCTTAATCAAAATTTGATACGACTTTAATCATTGTATTTACCAGCACTAGGTTTGTACAACACGTGCACATCCCTAATATAGAATCTAATAGAACGTGTCCCAATTCAATTCAGGATATCATCCAGGGATAATTGCACAGGAGTGTAGTTGATAGTAAAATTATTTTTACCATCAGATATCTGTTTTCATCCTTTAGGAGTTAGCAAGTCAAAGTCTGTGAGTATTTCTCTCAATCGTTGGTCAGTATTGTAAGCTGCAGCATCTGGCACACCGTAATGTCTAAGACTTTTGAGCTTTAACTCGCCAATACTCTTTCGGTAAAATCAACAACAAGTATGACTCCTTGATTGTAAATGCATCGATGTCATAAGAACGGTCCATCATGCTCCTATGTGTGGGTAAGAACACGTAAAAAGCCGATTCCGACCGTCGCAAAGAATGTTGTGTATGGTTTCAATGCATTTAAATGGGCAGGCCGGAAAGCGGGTTCCTGCTTTTGCTGTGCGTATCCCCATTCAAATTCATACATAGAAACATTATTTGCGCCGGTCGGAATAGGCTTTCTACGTGTTTCCATCCGCATTATTTCTTTTCGTTCATCTTCTTTCTTTGAATTATTTTCTTCTTTTTATAGCAGTCACCAGTCCATAACTCTTACATTTTACGTAAAGCCATGACTTTTCAAAGGCATTTCTCTTTTTTTTATCCAAATCCATGTTTCACTTCAGTAAATTATTGAACATTGCATGATTTCGATATGCATTTTTTCAGCCTTCAACTTAATGAGACGCTGTTATATTCATGATGGTGTCTGTACATCCTATCATACCAGTAATTTTCGGATGTTCAATACCTCTTGCACACTTTTCATCCCTATACATACCTATTCGTACTAATTATTTTACAATTTATTCGTACAAAGAACGATTCTTAAATCGAAATAAGTAGGTAGGTAGTATTAGTTTACCCTCAAAATTTTTAATCCAGATATTCTATATCTTTTTTTTTTTTTTTTTTTTTTTTAATTTTTTGGCATATCATCCGCAAGGGGGATGTTTTCAAGTGTTTAATTTTCCAATTCCAATTATCCCTTTTACACCCCACTCAGGGGCGTAGGGAGGCAACAAGAGCTCTCCATTGCGCTCTCTAAGGAGCGGAACACAGTGTGAGAGGGTCTTCCTCGTCTTCGAGACCCTGGTGGGAGGAAGAACAGCGCTCTCCTCGGCCAACTGTCATTCGGCATCCTTAACACATGTCCCAGCCAAGTCCATCTCCTCCCCACAAGGGTGGAGGTGATGGGCTCACGCTGGGTGCGCCGGCGTATAGCGTCATTCTTGATGCGGTGGTACCATCTTAATCTTACTACTCCATACTATCTAAGACTAGGCCATTGTCTTATTGCATAATTCATAATATATGTATCTAACTAACAATATTCTAATAACTTTGTAGGTACTTATATATCATACTCGTACGGAACGTAATAGAAGAAGCCCCAAGTCGATTTCTGATTATCAGGTTGTGATATCAACGTAGATATTATTTGCATATCATTATGTGCAAACAACTAGGAGAGACGTGCTGGAAGCTGGATGTGTTTTCTTGTATGAATAATATCCCGGAGAACGACAATGAATATTCAATACATAATCATAATACTAATAAGGTATCTACACATAGGTTAGGTGGAGATAGCTCTGGCTCTAGAGTTGGCTGATATAACATAGGTAAGAACATTCATTACAAATCTCATTTTGGTGACAAAGCGCTTGGCATACTCTTGTGTATTGTATGCAGAGACTCTACTTACATCCCCGCGAACGTATTACGGATCTCATCAGTGGTGTTGCACTCCAAAGTTACCTCCGTAATTTGGAAGAAGAAAGAATATTTCAAAATGATATAGGGAAGAAATTCATTAGCAAACATGGACAAAAATACTGCAGTTCGAAACTTTTCTTAACTGTATAATAGAGTGGATAATATGATTTTCCAGGAGACAAATGGCAGCTGATATGCATTAGGTTTCATATATTAAATGCGTTTTAAAAAAAAACTTAATTTCAACTCCTCCTCTGAAAAGTGTTCAATACTCTAGATTTTCACGTTTATGCCCATCTTATGTACAGACATTCGATGGCTGCGTGGTATTTTAAGCAGTTGACACTTTATATACAGGAAGGAGTAATGGCAAAAAACACTTACCTGACCTGCAGAGTGTACGTGTTCCCTCTCCAGACCAACCGAACATAGAAGGTTATGTTACTTTTCCTTACATACGGGTAGGAAGCCTGTAGCAAAACCATCCAAACCAACCTGCCAGCACCGCGTGGTAGCCGTGTGGTATGGTGTCTTCACTGACTGTCCATTGTCCAATCCTCCCCCTCCCTAAAATCTGATAAGGCGGAGGCTTTCGTTCCGCAATAGATAAAGTGGATTAGAAAGAAGAAAGAAGATTCATCCTTCTGATGATTTCATCATATCTACAGATGAACCTGAAAAAACATTATTCAATGCAGTTTTTTATACCCTAAGATTTTGTGTCATTTTTATATTACATTACATACATTCTCCCTTTTAAGGACCCCCCCGCACACCGCAATCCAGCCCGGAGAAGACCGATCCGCAGCAAACCCGACCCGCACGAAACCAACCCTCTAGTTCGATCAAAGCAATCAAACAAAAAAGCCGGCCACACACAAATCAAGCCCGCCGCAGATCCCCCCCCCCCCCCTAAAACCAACCCGCAATGCAGGAGGCCTAAACCCCACTTAGGGGCATAAGGAGTCACCAAGAGTTCTCCATTGCGCTCGAAGGTGTCCGAGGCTTAAGGTGCCTTTTCTGACCGGTTGAGGTTTAAGGACGTGAGGTGGTCAACCTCACGGTCCCGATCTGATTTTTCGATTTCCTGCCTCTTACAGGATGCTCGAAAAAAATTTCATATTAGCAACCAACAAAATGTAGCTTCTGTTTAAATTTTCTAGTAAAGGAAGGAAAAAATTTGATTCAGTTCAAGAATTTCTTGGCCAAAGATACACCAATGCACTGTCACGTTCAAAATTCCACATACCTATAGAAGATACAATACAGATAGTATGAAGAAGCAGAGTGGTATGTGTGTTTATTAGTTTTGTGCTTTGCATGTTTTATACAGGTGGTAACGTACACAGTGTGTCGGCAGTGATGTGTAATTATACCTGCATGCCTACTCGCGCCACCAACCTGATAAATTTCGCGAGGTGAAAATATACACCAAGGAACAACACGACAGCGCTAAGGAAATAATGAGATGCCTGGTCCTGGTACCATTTTGATTTGGTGTCCGGGGGTTAAGCGATGTGTCATGTATCTGTAGTTGAGGGAGTGCGTAAGAGCACTGCTATTTTTCGCTCTTAGCAACTGAAATATGTCAGATGCTCACTTTTAACCCTTGGCTACTACTCATGGGTCTGTATGACCCTGCAACTTTTAGAAACACATTTTCACACAAAATACATTTAGACAACCCCGCTTGTATTTCCGTGTATTCTCAGTATTGGAGGTACTTTTTCACATCTTGGTTGTATACAGTCGCCAGGTGCAGGTTTTGTGTCATAGCAGTAGGTACAGGGTCAAATTGACCCTTGAGTAGCAAAGACATCACTTTTTGAAAATTATTTGATTTTATTAAAACTTTTTATCCTCTATTAAATTATAGATTGTTGAGGTAGTTTTGTAAAAATATTTTTCAATTTGGGCTTACCTTTGCCACATGCAAAATTTAGTATGCTCAAGACAAATTAACATTCAGCTCAAGGTCAAACTCCAGTCCACAATTTTATTTCTATTTCTGTGGGAAATCCTAATGGAAAAGTATCCATTTTAGGCCCAGAAAGTTCTCTTTTTAATGTTTTTGATCTCTTCATCGACGAACACATATTTTTCTATGTGCACACAAATATGTACTAATATACAAGATGCCTCGGCAATTCAGTATGATGGCATCGAGGGGGTTCAAAGTGTCCCTGCCTGAAAGGTCTTTTTCAGCTGTCATTGATGTCACATAAAAAAGAAAGTCGTTGCAGCATATCATATCATAAAAAGATCAGAAAATGAACAGTGATTTTCTTCTTAAAAAATGCCAGTGTGTTGCAACATACTCAATTTTTGAGGTCAGAACTCTTTAGATAACAAATTATTGTGTTTTATTCGATTTCTAAATATATGTTTAAAAATAATAAGTGCGATTTATTTATGTGTTTCTATTCAAAAATAAAATAAACCTTGTTTTTTTTGGGAGGGTCAGATTGACCCTTGAGTAGTATTTGTGCAAAATTTATTTTGAGTAGTAACAAATCCTTGTACTTTTTGGCTTCATTCCTGGGGCCCGAATATCTAGTTATCCTTACACCTCTTTCGGTTCCTTTATTTCAATGTGATCCAGTTACATAATACTCAGCCAAGAACACCAACTTCCTGATTTACATCAGATCATTTACCCGTTAGTTAGCCTTTAAATAATTAGCCTGCAAATTCTCGAAAGTATGTTTAAGTTTCTTGGACATATACAATACATAGCTCGTTGAGGGCAGGAAAGCCTAGAAACGCTGATAATAGTTGGAAGAGCGCCGTGTACCTACAGGACCACGGGGCAGTAAATCTGCTAGCGGACAGGACATCTTGGAGAGCAATGTTTCGAGAGAGAATTCATGATGGTCATGACCCTCAGAAATGTGGATGGTACTGCTAAGAATACAATCTGCTGTCATGCTTATTGAAACTGGTACATAAGTAGGTACATGTTGTATATTATTTGATGGTCAATAATTAATTTATAATCATCATTCGATAGAATGGATAAAGATAAAAATCACAGCTTTGAGCGGCTATTATTAATAACAGCTGTTGTAAATATTTTTCACAGTAACTAAATCACAGTTGCTCATATAAGTATGTTACATCACAACCTTCATTGTTGCGAAAAGAACGGAGCGGGTCTGGGTCCCGGGTAGCGTGGAGTGTCATGTGAAAGGCCACCCTTTAGCCAACATTTATAAATATTTATTAGCTAATTATTGTCTGGTTAGGTGCCGGAGTGCCAAGGTGGGTGCTTGTTTCTTCCATCACTGTCACAACACACTCTGAGCTAATTCCCATTTCGACTTATTCATCGCGTTCCTTTTTCAAAATCTTGACGTCTTGCATTTAGGGCTGTCACTTGCGCCATTTGTACACAGGGTAAGTTAAACCGAATAAAAAATTTCAAGAATTTTGTAAACTGCAAGATATTTATAACAACTGAGCGCTGATTTGTTACTTTTAAAATATGTCGTACGTATTGTGGTTATCGAAATAACGCCAAATAACATCGGGATATTATCTTTCATCGACTCGAGTCGAGTCTACGAATATCGAAACTGTGATCGAGAATATAATATGTAAATCACACTCGGGATACAATTATTCTTCTTTGTCCATCCCATGTCGGAACTAAATAGGTACTTCTAGATTTTTATTTACCTACCCGGACTTATCTTCAGTCAATGCCTAATCATAAAGTCTTAAAGGTTTTTGGGAAAATATCCAATCCAAACTGAGTATATTTAGTCGTCCTTTCATCAATAAGCTCCCCACTGCAAGCGATCTTTTGAATGGCAAAAAAGTCTTCTCACACAATTTTACAGTTTTTCTTTAAACGAACGGTTCACAGTATCAGGAACTATTCCCGATCTTTGGAATACTGATGGAACACACTAAACTTTTGGTCAGTTATAGGTAGGTATGTGCTAATTATTAGAATCCTTTTGGAAGTGAACAGAATTGCGTTTATTTAAATTTAAACTTCGAACGTTATAATGTGCATTTTTTTACAAAATAGGTACCTAACTAAAGAATCAATTTAAAATTTGAATAAAAATTGCGTCGTGTCAGCCCTACGCGGGAATGCAACCTCTTACACGCCGACTTGGATATGAATACAAGAGGATCTTTAACCGCGTAGGTATAAATAAATGAACATCTTATGTTAATTTATTCGGATTTTATGATACATTGTGGAGCAGAGCTTAACTGCAAATACTTAAACAACAGCAGTATGCCCTGTACTCTTACATACATGCTAACCCGACCCATTCTGCCTTGATCTTTTTAACGACCAGATTTAATGAAACCGAAATTTTAATGAGACGCCTCCGATATGAGATGAATAATTAATATTTTCAACTGAACACATGCCGTGCCAATATTAAACTCGCACCTTTTTTTATATTGCATAATAATCTAGACACCTTAAATTAAAAACGAATATATTATTATGTCTCGAAATTTTTACAAGATGTCGAAATGATAATGGTTTTAATGCTCATGGTAAGTCTTTCTTATCTGATGGGTTAACTAAGCAGGCTTTGGTAATGTCCTGATAACATTGGTTATCGAACTTCCTCTTTTGATAGATCTAACGATCTATTTTATGTCAACTCATAAGCCTTCTACGATGTAGCCCAACTGTCTCTACATCATTTACCAGGGCCTTCCACGATGCTTTCCTTCTGATGGCAATTTCTTGACTGCCATGGTCACTTACCTATCGTTATTCATTCTATCCACGTGCATGGTTCTTCTAATCTATTACGTGATCTGGATAGTCCAATGCGCTATGTCTCCAATTTGCATTTTTCCATGTCTCTACCTTTCCGATTCGAACTTGCACAATCTTCTCTGTTATACATCTCAAGATCCTCAGTTCTGAGCAGTTTTTTGCCTTCTCGTAGTCGGCTTTGGTCTCCAGGGTGTACATCATAATCGGCCTGACTCAAATAAATAAAATAAGTAAATTCTTACTTAACTGTCGATAGGTACTTGTATACCTACTGGAAATAAGAAATGCACTAAGTACCAGAAAATTCATTTTAAGTTAATCAAATTAAAAAAAACTTATTTTTCCCCATTTTATATAATACCATGATGATTTTTGGAACTGTTTTTTACACCTTTGGATTATGGATATGGACTATGTGCAATGTTTAGGCTACTGGCAATGGTTTATAACTCGATTTTTTTAATTCATTTTTTGGTAGGTACTTAGTGCGTATTTTATTTCCAGTATACACCTGGTTTTTAAGACAACATACTTTACACATCCAGACAACTAGAAGGCTTTTTTACTTGCATTGCTTTTTTGCTTCTTTATATTTTACTCGTTCTTGGACTTCGATACTGTGGGGCTAGTACGAGTTTTATCGAAAGCTTATTGCACGCTAATAAGCGCATATAAGCGTGCAAATAGTGGATCGAATCGTTCGATCATTCTTTGTATGGAAAATTTTCGAAACTCTTTCGATGATCGTTTCGATATTCGATCATCGAAAACTTATACTAGGGTACTGTGGCTTGATTTTTAATATGCCTCCTCTGTATTTGAAAGTATGGACCTTTACAAACGGTTCTTTGCCAATAATCAGGTTAGATATTTTAGGACGTCTTCATATTACCAGGATTTTTGCCTTTGGATGCTAGTTTTGGAACTACATTGAGAAATCCAAGAGGCACAAGAAAATGCGCAAATCATTTGTTGCTATTTTGCGAGATGCTAATAACAAGCGCACATCAGGGCTGTTTGAAGTAAATTTGTGGCTAAGAATTGGATAAGTTAAACTTATTCAACACAGTTTAGGGGTACCCGAACGTTGTGACCGTGAAGGTGAATAATACTGGAGTAGAAGACAACCACTAGTTCCCATTGGTTCAAACCTATGTTCAAAGTTACTCTCAATAATGGTGCACGATAAAAGAAATATGCACAGAATAGCACGAACGTTGTAGGAGGCTACTTTATATCCATTTCTAGCCTAGAGTTCATATCTTCTCATTTTTTTCGATGACTCTTCCACCTCCCATCTTCAATCTTCTTGATACCTACTAAAATGTGAGGTAAGTACTGAATGTCTAAATTGATAAATCGGGAAGTGACTTGTTTGTCAAATTTATGGAAGGCGAGGGGCGTCTGAAACCCCACGTCTATAGAAGATCAAACGCCTTATGTGCAACACAACTTTAGAAAAATGTAATGAAAAGAATAATATATACCTATATTATATCTTCTAGATAGCAATACATTATAAGTATATTTTGTACGTAATTATGAATTTAAATAACATCGAAGGTAGATCATCTTTCATATATACAATTTTATACCTAATACAATGTAAAACAACTAATCATAGAATTTGAATCGGTCAAAACAAAGTAGGTAGTTACTATATGAATCTACATGTATTATATTGTGGCTTCATATTAGAAGAATAATAATAAATTCATTAAAATTATAATTACCGTGTAATATTGTTATTATGATGTCATTATATACCAAGAAACAATATAAATAAATAATAAAATATTATAAAAAGCCGCTATGTTTATGATTAATGATATGTTAGTATTATATTGAATGCAGGTGCCTAAAAGAAAATTATAATATTAGGTACCTACCTATAAGCTTTGATCTATGTATAGGTACAAAGATTGGCAGATTCCAAATTCCGCTTCATAATACATAATACTTAATAACTTGATAGAAGAAGCACTTTTTATCAATAAAAGAAAGCCCAAACACTACAGACTTACACAGAAGAATAATTATTATAGAAACCAGGTCATCAGGCAGAATCAATGAAGAATAGTTTCCGTTATATTCGAGATATTTCAAATCTCCCGAAACTACCGAAGGGGCTATAGAGTTGCCAAATAATGCGGTAGGTATTCAGAAATTCCCTACTGATGGACTATAGAACAGTAACTGCCTATAAACGTTTGGGAAGCATGTCATTGTCAACTCAACTGCTTTTTACTTAATCCATCTCCTTGTTTTTTTAAACTTACGACTTTCTCTGAACAGAGTAGGCACTTAAAGCAATGCGTGATTTAGAAGAAGAAGAAAATTCGTTATTTAGTGACAACACTAGGCTCATCTTTCAGGTTCTCAGAAAAAAAACATGAATACACTGGTGAACATAAAATAAATTAAGACTCTTCAGCTCCCATTTTATAAAACAGGTTGGTTTCATAATATAAAATGCAGAGACTTTTTAACATTATATTGTGCGTCTATGCCGGGCGATACATCGCCATTGAAGATTTCTATAAAGAATCATTAATAACCTTTTTTTTGTTCTCGAGATCTATAGAAACCTTTCATCCTTAATTAAGACCAAAACAAATTCCTTGATTTATTGTCAATATAATTTTCTCAAAAACAAAATATTCAGGGGTCACATACCTTTTGATTTCGACCTATTATTCTAAAAAAATCACGTATCTCTTAAATCCAAACAGCTGATGCACAATGCAATCCTGATACCATCCATGATCTATGGGAGTGAAACATGGACATGGACGATAAATCTGGAAGTTGGAATGAATGCTGTGGAAATGAGATCACTCCGTAGGATATGCGGAAGGAGACTGATAAGGTGAGGAATGAGAATATTAGAAAAGAATGTGGAGTGGATGTTAGCGTAGTGACTAGAATGAAAGTTAATAAATTAAGGTGGTTTTGGCATGTAGAGAGAATGAACGAGGAGAGAATGACTAAGAGGATATATTATAAATCTGAAAGAATGGGTACACGCAGACGAGACCAACCTCGAATGACATGGTCCGACCATATCGGTTCAGTCTTAGAGGAGGGCCAAGTCAGGAGCAAAAGGAAACGGCATGATGGGTAAAAAAAAATCTAAAAAAAAATAATATATTATGTAAACTCCACTTTTCTAAACATAGATGACAACACAGTCGGTGGTGCCCGGCTAAAATTTTCAATTGATAATCATCTAGATATGTTTGGAACCGAACTGAAGAGCTTGCTGCTGGTTTTCCGTCCTGCTGCTGTGTGAAACCTGAACGTCGATGAAAAATCTGGAAAGTGTTGTAAATGCTTTAAAAATAAGATTTTTACACAGATTTTGCGGGAAAAGACTGATGAGTAGGTAATGTTTATATTACAAAGAAATGTGGACTAAAATTGTTATCGTAGTGAGTAGAATGAAAGTGGATAAACTGAGTTGATTCCAGAATGAAGAAAGAACTATATAAAGGATTTAGAAATCTGAAGAAAATTGCTGTTCGTAGACGTGGCGGATCTAGCTAAACGTAGACAGGTCCTTTCAGTGCCGTCTTCAAGAAGGGCCAAGACAAAAGTAACAGAAATAGGACACAATGCATGCGGAACGTTATACTGTTGAATGAAGCAAAAGAGGTTTGTCTGAAAAAGAATGAATGGAAGACCGTTACTCTCTTTCTACCCCTATTAAAAAAATATCTGTATAGAATTTTCTAAACAAAAAGTTTTTGACCCCTAGAAGGACTATGAATTAATAGTTCCATTAAAAAAATCCCTCAGGCCAGGCACAGATGAATGTCCCTATTATGCGAGTAATGAGAAGGATACAGGCCATGGTGCCGTTGCACACAAAATATGAGCCATTTGTTAATATATGCGCACACAAATTTAGACTTATGAGAACTGCAGTTGGTCCTCACACTCACTTTTGTTAAATTTTGTACTCAGGTCTTATTATATATACACCAATTTTTACACATGACTCGTATTTTAACACTAACTACGATAGTCTGTAGTTTTTATATTGTAAAGCCTTAGATATAGGGCTGTCGTTATAGAGTTTTACCCTAACCTCCAAGGCACAAATATTTCTAAAAATATTTAGCTTGTATTCTAATTACCACGGAGTCGAATATTCCAATAAATAATTAAATAAATAATAAGAACATTCTTAAATAGAAGTTATTCCGTGAGGAATTTTTAAATTAAATAATACTGCTTCTCGGTTATGTAGCCTGTATTATTTTTTTAATTTAAATTAAAATAGGTACTTAACAATTTTGTTATTAAATTTGTACATACTTAGTTACTAAGAATTTAACCAAATATTGAATACCTTTTACAATCTCACATTATTGATTTTTTTTAACATCATTGAACGTCTGACAATTTAATAAAATCGATTGTTTAAGCCTAAAACCCCAACTCGCATTCAAAAGTAAGCCCCAAAGATTTCAACATTTTGACAGTTTGTTGCTTCTCGTACTTTTGACAATATATCATAATTTATAATTTGAAGTAAGTGCTCATTGACATTTACGTCACTTTTTGCCAACCGATCTGTCAAAAGTGCCTTTTAATGAGGCTTCATAGAAAATATACAAATTTGAGACATTTTTAAGCAAAAAATGCTGAAAAAGTGCAACGACCTGTTTTTCATTATCGTTGCATTTTCATTCAATAAAAACGCTAGTCAGTCAGATGCCCAAATAAGCTCAAATATTGATGTTTTTGGTTCTTTTCTACAGAAATTAAGTACATATAGTAGTTATAACATTATAATTTCCTATGGGTGAGGATTCGATCAGATTCCCTTGTTTATTTTTCAAATGATATTTTTTTATCTTTAACTAGCTTTCCCAACAGATGTTGTCCTGTGTTCCTAACTATAAATATTGAATTCGAATTTGTATGGCGATGAATTGATTATCATTTGACCAATTTAATTCCGACCGATGCGTCACCACCAGTTTTAAACCACGTATATTCCATCCACATTCTGTCAATCGCACCAACTATCTAACAACTGATTGTTCCTGTCAAAATTTCAAATTTGGAATAAAAATGGAATGGTAAAAACGTAGATTTTTCTTTAATTTTCTAATTTTCCATGCAACTTTCTTATTTTTTTCTTTTATTCGAACCATCTGCAAATGCAAACACGACAAAAAAAATTAGCGAAATTGGTCCAGCGTTTAGGCGTAATGCGATGACCACGGAAAATAGCTCCATTAAAAAAATCTCCAATAAATCAAACATCGGAAGAATCTATTTAGCCAATCTCGAATTATAAGTGTTCGCACTAACCCGACTTTCTTTTATATTATAAGATTTATTTCATTTTCACAGTATAAAATATATATAATACAAATTTCAAATTAGCTTGGAACAATTTTAATAAAGTCGAAGCCAAATTAACCACTTTCATTACCAACATAAAATGATTAAAATCCCATTTCCTTTTTTGGTTCATTGGTTCCATTACTCGTGTTTAATAAGGTGTAAGGGTAGCTACCCCTATTTGGAAAGGTTCTGAAATATTAAAAGGATTAAACACTAACTGTAGTTCTAAGCTGTTAACTGCGCTTAGGGAATATTACAGTACACTTTTTGATATCTGTGAAATTAGCTGGAATAAAATAGTTATCTACAGTATCAAAATAAATGTGGTTTTAGCATCTAGAGAAAGTTTTTCCTTAGGAATTATTCGCCAGTTATCTTGTTATTAAGCATCATGTTTTAGTTCTAATCTAGCTTTTGGATCTAAAAGGTTGATAAGCATCATTCTGATGTCTTGATAGTTTATAAGCATTGTTTTTTTGGTGAAGTAAAAGGAAACCCATCGTTTTCATATTTCAGAATCTCGATGGTCACCATCAAACGCTTTTTTAAAAATAATTGAATATTATGGTTCAACACAAATGAACGCAAACAGTAGTTACAAAAGCTACAAGGAAAAAACTTGCTAAGTATGTAGGAACCTATTCATTATTTTTTTGGTATGAAATAGAAAATAATGAGAAAAGAGAGTAAAGTGCGTATCTACAAGACATGTGTCAAACCTGTCATAAAAACTCGGGTTGATACTTCCAGAACCACGTCTATTATCCGTACAACTGAGATGAGGACATTTCGCTCCATCGCGGGTAAAACCTTAACCATAAAAGAGACTGAATCAGCAACAGCAGTTAGGGAAATATGCAGTGTAGAAGACGTCGTTAGATGGAGCAGCAGCAGAGGAAGTCACTGGAGGGATCATTACGGTAGAATGGGAATAACCACATAGCCAATAGGTGGAAAGACAGCTGGCATTTGAAGAATTCGAAGAATAAGAAGATGTATGTAGGATTTTAATTTAATAATAAGCTGATACTTTTGTTGGAAAGTGGTGTTTAACTCATAGTATATGGAATATAGGTACATGAGTCTTGTGATCGGATTTCAAAAAAAAATAGATTTCCCTGGCGTACCCGTACGCCAAAAATGTGTGCGCACCCATAACTCATAGTAATTCTTATGGTATACGGATTGGTCTTATGCTCCTACACAATCACGTAAAATTTGAGGTCCGTAGCTTCAGTGGGTCCCCCTTAAAGTACCGATTAATATTGAATATGTAGTTCTAAAGCAGATAATAAAAAGCTCCAATAGTCGATATCATTTTAAAGTTTCTATAATAATTCCAAGGATAAATTCATTTTAATCGTAAAATTATGAATTTTTATGCAAAGATATGTTTTACACGAAAAGGCGGTTATAATATACTATGAGTTCTAGGCTACCCCAGGTTAGCAGCTTTTTTTTAAATTTGTTTATTAAAAAAAAAAAAACTAGAATTGTAGGTCTGAAACTTATCTAGATCAACGCGATGTGGTAACGATTTATTTAGACATTGTAAACTGAAATCTACAAAATAATCCATCAACTTAATAAATTGCCAACTAGCGCGCTCAGTTCGGATGTGAAACATGTCATTATTTTCCAATGGTTGAACGTTTGTTAATTTATAACATAGAATGATGTTTCTGTCCCTACGGACGCGTTTATATCATAGCAATAAATTTCTCTATAACAATTCGAAAGCGTGTTTCCACATATATCTACAGCAGTTATCGAAACATTATCGATGAAGGCGATCGCACATTTTTCTCAGAAACTTACGGTTTATTTCTTCCGTTAGGGCAACATTACACACATACTTTGGGTCTTCTCCTATAATAATATTTCCAATACTCGGGTTCAAAATAGCAAATTCCTATTTTCCAAAGATTACAATCGTTGTTGCTGTTTTTTGTAATTTATCGTTTTTTTTTAGAAATACGTAAGTAAAAAATATATTTATTAGAGGATATGAATGTCCCGTTTTTTGATCGAAGGATTCGAGGGTTGTTCATAGTATTCTTGGTATGCATATGAAAGAAACGATATGGATCATCTTTTGCAATTCGAAAATGCTTCTTTTTAACAGTCTTGCAGTCAGTTTTCCTTGCATTTTTTCCTTGTTTATTTGCTCCCTTCTTTCAAATAATGCATTGCGCTTGATTCATTTTGGTACATTCAAATAGCAAAATCCTTTTCGACTCCCAAAATATTGTTGTAACGAGCATTCGACGGATTCCGTGACGTGTATCTTTTTTCACGGTGTTGGCTCGCATTTGCTCTCAGGATGATAGTGCCTAGCCAAGATGTAGTTTCCAAAACGTGTTCTTAAGTATCCTATTATGATCGAAACAACTGCTAGGATTTTCACGACGTACATACATTCTTAGCTTCACAATCCTTGGTGAAAGAAGAAAGATCTCCAAACCTCCATGTCTTCGCCTACCACTTTGCTGCCAACCATCGAAGCTTTGGCCTTCCAGCGCTTCTTCTTTCTAACTTGATCATTGAAAAAAATCTTTTTGGGAGCTCCAGGTCATCCATTCGGAGTAAATGCCCTAGCCGGTGTAGTCTGTTATCTTCATGAACTTGACTATGCTGACATTCTGATATTGACCAAAGAGCTTGGTGTTGTGTCGTTTTCGCCATACTTCGCAATCTTTAATATGTCCATATATTCGGCGAAGGATCTTTCTTGGGAAGGCGTCCAGTCTATTTTCATCCTGCTTGTTAAGTGTACTGTTCAGGTCTCTGAGACATATTTCAGTACTGGTCTAATCAAAGTCTTATAGAAAGGTGATTTTTTTAATGAATCTGTGCTCACTCGAAGTGAACACAAATACACTTTTGACATCTTTCACACTAACCAATAAATGGTTGTGCCGTGAAAGCGGTCGACACGGCCGGGACTCGAACCTACGATCACCAAAATGCTCGAATATCTCAACAATGAGTGCAAGATTTTGATGAATATTTTTGCATCAAGCATTTTATTCCTCTAGAATCACGATTATAAAAAAACTAAGGGTAAAAACTTTTTCTAATTGTTACCTTGGATTATGTCATAATCTAACTCCAAAAATCTATCCTCGTTTCGAGCAAAAGATTTGCAATACCAAAAAAAAAGCGCTTATGTAATAATTGTGAACGATATTTTCATGCTTAAAGCAAGTTCAACTAAATTTTACTAAAACATAAATGATAGTCAAAAACACTTCACAAATAATGAAAGTCCCTTTCGCATCAAAGATAGCGGAAAATTGTCTACGAGTCGGCTTTTTGAGAATACATTCAGAAAGTTATTTGCAATAATAAGATTATAGTAATTAACATTCTCAAAACTAATTATCACCCGAAAACCTTTTCTAATCCCAGCGAGATGGGATATTTATAATTATCATACCTACACGTTATGTAAACATGAAACAATTATTACAATTTGCACACATGGTTTCACTCTAGATTACATGAAATTGCTCAGATTCCTTCCTTCTTCCTTTGCTGACGGAACAAAATAAGGAATGTCATTTCGCTCGAAGCATGTCGAAAATTAAAGACATTAACTTCGAAATTATGTGTTCATGCATACTTAGAAGTAGGTAAGTTCTAAGTTTTAAACGAACTGTTAAAAATAAGTTTCGTATTTGAATGGTTGCTTATCTTATTTAAGGTCTTTCGGGTCGCCTTCTTGTGGAATCTTATCTTGCATGATATGCTGTTTAATGCCACATAAGCTATGCTTTGCAGTTCACAATGTAGACATTATTATAGTTCTGTCACAAGTTTCCTCATTTTTTTTCTATTTCTTGGACATTTTCCATGGACGAAATACTGCCTGAGAAGGTCGAATCAAATGCAAATCATAAGTAAGAATATAAAGCTGCTGATCAATGTCAAAAGAAGAAATGGAATCAAAGACATTTTTGTTGTTCGCAAATGCCTTTGCCAAGACAACATTGAAAAAATCTTTATAAAACCTATAAGGTCAGCAATCATGGTTTTTCTTTTTCTTCTTCTTATGGTCGCTCACAACGTAACCTCCAGAGACCGAATCCATTGAATCGCATCATCCGTCAGCGCGTGCAAGTCCTGTAGTCCCTCTTTGAAGGCGTACATGGGGCACTCGTAAATCAGATTGTTTGTGTCATCCCACATACGCATGCTGATGGATTCCATCGATCCCCATTTATGTAGGTTTGAAGCGGTGCAGCCTACATCACATCTTATTCGGTTGACTCTACAACATATTATCCTTCTGGTTTGTGTTGAGCCAGGCAGTTCTTTTGTCGGGTCAGCTACTACATAGTTTCTGGTTCCTTACTGACGATTCGGTCCATACTTGTGTCCATTTATCTTCCATCGAGCAATCTGCACTTGTAGCAGCAACAAGCCAGTACGGATTTCGGGATTTAGCTTGCAGGCCAATTATCTACATCAAGATTTAGATTGGTAGATTATGGTTGGACTCCACTTTTACTTCTTGAAGAAAAGCTTCCTCTCGTCTTAGGTGTGGAAAAACTATATAAGAAAACGCACGAAAATGAGTTCATAAAAATATGTATAAATGTCATTTTATCTAAACACGATAGTGTATGAGAGAAGAATTTATATTTTTTATGTAAGCCTACGAAAGCTGAAAGGTGTGTTGAAAAAGGGATAATTACGTAGGTAGGTATATTTGATTTTTTGGTATTTGATATCTGAATTACATAATAAAAGATTACATCTACTTTAAAAGGCCTTAACGAAAAACAACTCGAATTCCAAAAAGTATTTACCATTGATTAATAATTATCGTTTAGAATTTAATTACAATTCTACGTTCAAAGGGGGATTTCTCGGAATACCTACCCAAATACTTTTGTCAAAATGAAATAATATATTATTATTTTCTCTGGTTTCCAATTTAAGACAAGGCCATGCTATGTGGGTAGGTGAGTGAGAAACATCCTATGTAGTACATCTCCATAGGATGTTCCATTATCTATTTTGTGTAGGGATTGCAATCCGGTCTCATTTTGAATCCGGCCGGATCCAACCGGATTTTCGTCAATCCGGCCGGATCCGATCGGATCCGACCGGATTGAGCTAACCTTGATGAATTAACATTTTTAACAATAATAAAGGCTTAAAATAAAACGGTACGTATACGAAATTAATTTAATTAGGGTATGACTTCTTTTAAATAGTAAAAACTATAAAAATTTAGTTTTTTTTAAATAAAATTACAAAGTAGATTACGTTTTATAAAATTCAAATTGAAATTCATCGAAAATAAGAAACATATTTATATAACCTGCTTGATTGATCATGATATACGATGTGCAAACTAAAACCGAGAACACCAAAAAGAAAGATACTCAAAAAATCACCAACCCATAGTGGAATAAACCATTCGAGGCAGAGTAAGAAACTCCAGATTCGGAGCTTCTGCGATATCGAGAACGTCAGGCAATGGGGTAGAAATAGAAGGCATTATTGGAAAGACCACGTCAACAGAACGGATCCGGTGATTCTGGAAATTATAAGAGGATGAAATCACATCAACCAGCAGACCCTTGTACGAGCACCAAAGAGATGGATGAGCAGTTGGACATGCGCGTCCCAGGAGTAATCCTATAACCGAGAATAATCAGAGACACTCCTATATAGGTACTTGTTATCAAGAATAAGTCTGAGAAATTATTTCAGTTTTATCCTTGAATATAACTGCACACACATTGTGATAGACTACCGAACTAATCTAATAAAAAGCTGACAATTATCACAATTTTTTTGCTTTTAAAAAGGTTAATAATATATATATTTTTTTGGCTAAATAATTGTTTAATATTCTCACTATTTTTCTAACAGGTGTCTTTTCATTCGACAGTCAATACTTTCAATACGATCAGTAAACACTAGCTTTAAAATCCTACATTGGGCACAAGGAGGCAAAAGCAGCATTACACTGCGCTCAGTGTTACGCATTTGCCTCCTTTTCTCTTTTTATCTTTATGGGTACCCACAATTTTACCTACAATGACCCTATGAAATTGCTAGGGATACGGGTTCGAGTTCTGTCCATGTTGAGTTTGTTGAAAAATCCTTTGATATGATAAACCGGATCCGATCTCCGGATCCGTCAATTTGCGCCGGATCCGATATGAGCATTTTGATGCCGGATCCGCCGGAATATCGGATCCGGTTTTCCAGATTGCAATCCCTAATTTTGTGGTACAAAAGCAAATAAAATACAATAATATTGATTTCATCGGAGGAAATACTACATAATAAAGAAATGTTTATATTTTATTTGTAATTTTTTGTAATGGGGATCTTCGGTAGGTACATAGTAATTCTTATGGTCGCTCACAGTTTGATCTCCAGAGACTGAAGCCATCAGTGCATGAAAGATCTGCATTACCAGCAATCCTTCTTTGAATACGTACATGGGGTATTAAAGTTTATCAGATGATCGGCACCTAAAAATGAAACGAATACATATTTCTATACTTATGTACAAAATGTAAGGACTCTATTATGCTCATGCATTTATTAGTTCACTTGGTAAATGTGTCCTTTCAGAAATTGCCACAGAATCTGAAGAGTGCTCAAGTGACGTCTATACTTAAGAAAACAATTATTTTTAGATCCCGATAATCAGGCAAGCAATATAGACCTGTATCTAATCTGCCATATTTTGCAAAGCCGATGAAGAAGAGTGTTTAATAAACACTATGTAGAAGACTACATACATACTATGTAGAAGACTAAGACTGAATAGTTGTTTGGTAAAGAATAGCTTTAAATAGAAAACAAACTAGAGTATGATTAACACTTAGATGAATTTATGATGTGATAATAGTAATAGTGGTAATTAATTAATTAATTATGTTGTTTAATTGAGTATTGTATTTTAAATGTATATTTATTAAATAAAAAAAATAAAAAAATGTTCAGAAGCACACAGTATGACTCGACAAGAAGAAGAAGACTAGAGTATGTAGATTGTAGGTACCTACTGCCCCAGGTTCCCCTACTTATTACATTAATAAATAGCTTGTTTTTTTTAAGTTCCTGAAGATTTGTAGGCGTCCACGGTCCAACAGAATCTCAGGCCAATGAAAAAATTGATTTTACCTATTTGTTTCATTATTTTTGACAGCTGATGTAAAGACGAATCAGACATTAAAAAGTCTACACGATATGACTAAATAGCTAGTGTTCTCTAATAGAGCTGTTTAGCAGTTCAAAGCCTCTCAGGTAGGTACCTAATAAAATAGGTTTTCTATGACATCACAATCATATTGTGTTTAGTTAAATACTTCGGACTTTTGACTTCCTTCTGGGTGGGCGGGTCTGTGTACAATGCGAGGTAGTTATACTATTTGTGTACACAACAGTACCTACTAATATATTTTGTTCCTTTGTACCATTCAAAAATTATTGAATAGAATAAAAATGATAGGATTATAACTCAATATGGATACAATAATACCAATCTTATAAATACTTCGTTTGTACAACAACTTTGATCTTCTAACCAGCAAGTCATCGTTAACGTTTTTTCACCTTTATCCCTAATCCTAATCCAGGTCGAAATAATCACCTGATTGGTGGGCTTGGCCATTTGAGAATCTTTCAATCGATAAGAAGTGTTTAATAGACTATCGGTATCAGTAAATACTGCGTATTGAAGGTTGTGGATTCGTCGAAATAAATATGAAAGAAAAAAAAATAGTCATTCAGTCTTTGAAACTGCAATTTCAAATAAAATTTAAAAACTATTTAAGAAATTTATAAAATCAGCACAAATCAATACAAATATTTTATTAACATAACGAATAATTTTCATTTGCTTCTATGATTGTTTTGGAAAGTCTGAAATAATGTACCTAAATAAACATAAATAAGCATACCTATACGAAAATTATGTTATAGATAGAGTCTTTATGGATGGAATGCACATTCTTGTAAGATTTGGCATTGTTATAAACGTATAAATCAAAAACCTGAATTATTGCAGCAAACCAACCTATGTTTTGAGCACCTACCCTTACCTCCGGGCTTGGCACAACCACCATCCCTACAACAAAAGGAAGACGTGAAGACTGGTCGTTAGAGCAGAATGGTCAAACGATCGAAAGGACAATTTATTACATAAAAGATCTGATATAAATTATTATTGTGGTGTGTGTGTTTATTTATGAAGGTGAAGGCATATTATGTCCAATGGTCCAATGTAATATTGGTATTAGGGAATGTACCTATCGCTGTTTTAGGATATTGGTAAATGCGTGATTCTCTTATTTCCCAACATTCTAACTGAAAGATACCTTCTTGGGAATTACGTAACACCTAAATAAGGTTTCTTAAGTGCCTACAGATTGGTTGGTCTTAACCTTCTTGATATTCTTTTCAGCCATGAAATTCTAAGAAATCACAAAGTATATGAGGGATGTCACATCTGATGTCTTAAAACGTCTTCGCCTTTAAAACCATGTAAGTGCCAAAGATGAGTTTATGGATATAAGATGATACTACCAAATCGCAAACAACACCGGCACAACAAGTGCAGATCCATCATTTCTACCATTATGGAGAGGATGTAGCTGTGACATAGAAGAATGTCGAATGAGAGTTGGCCGAGGAAAATTCTGTTATTCCTTTCATCAGGGTCTCGGCTTAAAACCTCGCATGATGACTGCAGCTTTTTCGAAGTTGGGCTGAGAAATTTGGACATGGTGTGGGAAGACATCATTGAAGCTACATAAGATCGAGCGCAATGGAAAGCTTTTGTTGCCTTCCTATGTCCATTTGTATAGGGTCATAAAGGACGAATGAACAATAAATGAATGTCTTGTATTCTAACCATGTTCCCCATAAATCTCACTAATAATAATCATTCGTTGTTACTATTAAAATCAATATTGGACTCCATACATATATTGGACTTTTTTCTGTTGTTAATATCAATACTTATAAATACTGGACACTTTCGAAGCTAAACAAAAAATAATCTAATAGCAGATAGATACACCTATTAAAAAAAAAGAAATAATTATGTTTCACTATAATATGAGCTGTTTCTATGATTCAGATGTTAGTCAAATTCTAAAAATTGACACAGAATACATACTTTATTATTCATTGGGTCGTGTTTCTAAGAAGAGAAAGACAAAAGGCTGCCTCTATCACTATTGACATAACCACCTACAGTTCCACGACAATATTTCTTTGATAGAATACAGCGAGGTCTATCCCCGGGTAAGTTACACAAAACCATTGTGGCAACATTCAACAATTGTCCTGTAGTATTTAGTCCATTATTATTTGCACAATATCGTTGGGTAAGCAAAATAACGAATTCATTATTATTGACAGAACACACGCCTCTTTACTTGTTAATATCAACAATGAAAGTCCACAAGATACTACTACTGGGGTATTGTCAGGATGGTTTATACACAAACCTCACCTTTTTGTGAAATTTATGAGCACTCCCCAAACAATGATACAGCTCACCTATATCTCCGTAACCCACTAACACAATTTTTTTCTGGACTACCTGGGTACATAGTTCCAATTATTAATTAGTCAGGTAAAATTTGGTGATAAATAGTGCTGTTTTGTTGGTTTTAATTATGGAAAAAAAAACATTTTGAATAAAAAATGAGATAATAAACCGACTAGAAAAAACGTCTTTATTTTGTTTCCGATATTCTTCGAGTTGGTAAAATCAATATAATTTTGTTATGTAAAAATGGAGCCCTATTTCGCTTGATCATCGGATTACGTTTTCTTTACATCGGATATTTAAAATACCCTGGACAGACATTAGACCAAATGCCGAAATCCTAAACTGAGCTGGTGTAGACAGGCAGTTGCTGTCAACTATGAAAATTCACGGGATAGATAAAAATCTACCGAAGTGATCACCAACTTCGGGAAGACCCAACAGTGCACTTGAAGAAGATGATCGCATTACAGTACTCCAGATAAATATACACTTTTTGCCATCCAAACTCTTGAAATGTTTTGGTATTATATAGGATTCCGTGGATACAACACGAAAAGAAGGAGAACATATTATATTGTGGACTAGGAAGATATTCGGGTTGAAATCGCGACTTCCAGAATGCTGTTTTAAAGTCAGCGTCTCAGAAGTTTCAATATGTAAATACTAATTTCTTGTAAGCTATTAAAAAGTCTATTAAAAATATATGCAAGGCAAGGGTCAAACAGTAAGTAATATTCTAGATAGGTAATTTTTACAAAATGAATCTGGCCTCATCCAAACCAAACACAAATACACTTTTGAAATCTTTTACAGAAAGCAAAGCTTTTATTGTGAACGAAGAAGATGGTCAACATCGGGGACCGAACCACGACGTAATTCGAAAATGGGCGTTGGAATCGCTCAAAAACTTCCTTAGCTACTTTCTGTCCAGATCGTTAGATGGGAAATTTATTTTGTTTTCCATCTGCGTCAATCAGGTCTAAATAATTCTAAAGATAACTAAACATCGATGAATCAATGAATTGGAATAACCAAGAAAGAAGGAAAGTCATAACCGAGTCGTGGCGTACAAGAATGAAAACCCCCGCAGTCTATGAAAGATATGCCCATAACAGTCTACAACGACAATAGTAGTTGAGATGAAGAATTCGTTTGACAAAATTTACCGACAAAAAATAACGAGCTCAACAAAATAAATGTGAGAGACATAACTACTCGTCTTCTGAAGTTCATTTATTTCTCACTTAATTTAACAATTACTATCAGTGATTGAAAAAAAAAATATTTTCTAGCGCCAAAGAAAATAAAGAGAAGTCTTAACGGTATTCAAATATTCCGACAAGCAGCAAATGATACGTTACTCCTATTCCGAATACTACTCACTAACGTAAGTGAGAAACTCACGGAAATTTCGTATGGGCTACGGAGCTTTCCGCAGTCTTCTGTAGCGGCGCTATACACGTTTCCATACAAAATGTTCTTACTTCACGGCAGATGTCACGAAAACTTAAAATAGGGGTAAAGGTCTGTTTGCAGACAGGTCAAAGAAAAGAGGAGTCATAAGGGGCGGTACGTTATATTATATTATTATATTGTCTCAGAACACTGACTGATTTAAAGATCGAATAACGCTATTACGTCATCCACGTGCAACACTCAATCATCTGACGCTATTCATGTAATGGTACGTGGCTGCTGTTGTTTGATAAGGGCGGATACGCACTACAAATACGCAGATAGAAAAGTGAACTAACGCAGGAAATTTGAGTTAAAATATTAATTTATTTAGGCGGGCCAGATGGATAGGCCACATACTACGCCACGACAATCTCCTGCACACCATAATGGAGGGCATGACTGAGGGTACGAATGCTAAGGGGCGTCCGCGTCGAGAGTACCTTGAACAATATTATTTGAGGATATGGGCTGCGCATCTTACATGGAGCTGAAGAGGGCTCCGGAGGACCGGTCGAGATGGAAAACTAGATGCAGATCTTTGCTGCAAACCAATACGTAGGATTGAGACTGCAGAAGATGTTCCTACACCTACAGTAACAGCCATCATTTTAATAAAAATTAAAATCAAAGGACGCACAGCAAAAATTTATTAATCAATCAATTCAATTCAATTTTTCCCTTTTTCTTGAACCCACGCAGGGAGGCAAGAAGAGCTCTCCATTGCACTTGATCTTTTTCAGCGCATTTTTAGATGCCCCCCTTCAACACCATATCCAGATCGCTCAGCTCTGCCTCGAAGTAATAGAATACGGAATGAGAGCTTCTTCCTCGTCTTCGAGACCCTGATGGGAGAAAAAACAGGGGTCTCCTCTGCCAAATACCTACCATTCAGCATAGCTACTTAGCCCATCCAAATATACTCGCGCTTGTGTGTCAATAATAAGGTTATGGATTTCTATAATTATTGTGCAATCGTAAAAACGAGATACGAAGTTCGTCATTTGGTAACGGGTAACTCCTAGTAAAATATTATGGGGAGAGTCATTAGAAAGCGGTCACAAGGAGCGTTATTATTGTTGCCATATTTCAAAATGTTATTTATCTCTACTGCTGTTCTTTGGTCACTTTTTTTTTTATTTCCGTTTTGTGTATGTGAAACTGTTTACTGTGGGAAGCTTGAGAGAACGTTTATAACGACTTTTCAAGATACACCAAGACACGAACTATTTTAATTATATTTTTATTATATTTATTTTTGTTAAAAGACAGCGCATACCAGAACGTTACTCGAATTTTTTGCATCCATTTTATAAACCAAAAGGTTATTTTATGGATTTGTATTAATTACTTAGTTATAGTAAAGATCGTAGGTCCTGTGGAACTAGTACGAGTTCAGTTTTATGGAAAGCTAATTGCACGCTAATAAGCGCTTATAATTTTTTTCTAAACTCTTTCAACGATCGACACGATCGTTTCGATATTCGATCATCGAAAACTTATACTAAGGGTACTGATCATTATACATATTAATATTATCGATTTACTGTTTAGTTATTCTTTCTCTATCTTTAAAAATAGCTATTAAACTTTTTAAATTATAATGTATGATTTATAACTATTTGTTTTTTATATCTTTTACCTATGTACTAATTAACTTTTCATATGCTTTTTATTTTTTTTGCATACCTACACAAAAATACCTACCATGCGTTTATGAACAGTACCTACATAATTTTAGGAAGAAGATATTATATAGATCCCAAGGGCGTCGCAAGCCCAAGGCCTAGGGGGGGGGGGGGCAATTGAACCCAGTCATAGGCTATTCTCCGTATATCCTATATTATGGAGGATGAGAAATATATGAATTTTAAGTATAGTCAAGAGTATGAAGATTTTTTCAGGATTTAACGTCAAAGCACGGTCTTAGAACTTTGGTAGCTTTGCAGTTGCCTACATTTTATACCTGACCCCCCTTGGCGACGCCCTTGAAGATCCTGATTTTTATGCAAAAAAAAACAGTTGTCACACGTTAAGAAATGAGATAAGTAATTTGTGCTGATAAGGATAAAATATCACAAATTAACGCCAAAGAGCGTTTAGATGGTTTCAGCGAACAATGAAAAAACTAAAATAATTTAGGTATAAATAGGTATAAATAACCCATATGATTCAATTATCTTGAATTTCCAGAAAAAGGTTTAAAAGAATTTAATAGAAAAAGAAACTAAATGAGTTGCTCGTTGCTTTTTTTAAATAATTTTCGTAATGGTAGAACTTCCATTGAATATGAACAGAATGTGGAAGTAATTTCCCGCTCACAGAGTTTAATAGATAATATAGGTCAAGACGTCCAAGGGGAAAAATGTTAGCAAGCCAGAACCACTAACCAACAACGTCCAACCGACTTCCAGTGATAATAAAGAAGGTAGGAACCACTAGTACACGCTACAGTGGAGTCGCAAATATCGAAGGCTCTATTGTAGTCACTGAAATATAATCTTTTCTTATATTCACTACATATTTTTTTCTGTACAAGAATTACACCAAATTTTTCACGTTCAAAAGTTACCAAACATTTTTATTTTCTTATTGAAAACCACCAGTACAATTAAAATTGAAACAAAACGAACAATTTGAAGTACAAGTCAGATAGCCCCTACGTTGACTATCACTTGGGTTGGGTAAAGCCCTCCCTGTTCATATCTGCATGAATCAGTTCTCCGACAGCTTGGATTCCTGTTCATATAAGGATATTGAGGATCCATGACACCTGTCTTCCTCCCAGACCACGTCTTCCATGATTGGCTGCAAAAGCGAGTAACTTGTCGCCACTGAATAGATGGCCAAGGTAAGAGATCTTGCGGATCTTAATTTTCATCAGCAATTCTCAATCAATAATAATTATTGACCTCTTTAGAACCTCCCGATTGCTGAACATATCCGTCCAGGGATAGGCTACAACAGCATCTTGTTTATGGTAAATATTAATCAAGTACCTACCTCCTCATAATTTCAAACTCACGAATTACAAGTACATACCTATAACGTTTGAGAAAGACAAAGCAATATAATATTTTTTAAATAATAAAACCAATAAAATATCTTTCTGATAATAATTGTTAATTGAGTATAATTAGACATCACTGTTGATGATAGTGTCCCTAATCATCTTTAACCACAGTTTAATAATGATGGCATACAAATGCAACCACAGTACAGTTAAGTTGTTGTATTGTTAAATTTCCAAGCAGATAATTGTCTTTGAACTGTGTCCCGGAGCAAAATGATAACAAAGAGTAAAAATGCTGTAGGAATTACAACTGTCACGCTGCTAACGGACTCCAAGCGACCATTTTTATTATTGCACGTTATATTTTACCTTATTATACGAGGAAGTTGTTTTTATAACGATACACTACTTCTGCGAATATAAAAAATAAGACTGTACATAAGTTTTTTACTTTAATATAAATTCTAGTTTTTTTACCGATTACTAGTTAATTAAACAGTGATATTGGAAACTCAATAAAAATAACGAATTTTAAAATAACCGTGGAAAATTAATGTCTTGAGCAAATGAATGAGTTTGTGTATTTGGGAAGAATGTTCATAGAAAGAAACGAATGTGTCAAAAAGAGTGATAGCAGGTTGGCCGGTGTACTAAGACCTATTATGAGGAACAACAACATCTCACTACAAGTCAAAAAAACTAGTGCATATAACATAATGCTGTTACCATCAAGGATATTTGGATTTGAAACGTGAGCATGGACGAAAATAGTAGAAATGCAGTTGAGATGAGAACTCTACGAAGAATATGTGGAAAGACTTTGTGGGATATGAAAAGGAATGAGAATATTAGGAAAGACTTTGTGGGATATGAAAAGGAATTAGAATATTAGGAAGGAATGCGGTATGGAAGTTAGTGTTGTGACAAATATGAAAGTCAAAAAGTTGATATGGTTTGGGAATATGGAATAAACGGGTGTAAACAGAATGTCAAAGAAAATTTATAAGACTGAAAGGAAAGTAGTAAGAAAGCGTGGACAACCGAGAATGACGAAGATCGAACACATCCATTCCCTCCTCAAGGAAGGCGAGGTCATAAGTAAGATAATTAGGAGAGGCTCAGTGCCTTATTATCGTATTGTCGTAAAATATCTTCTACTTCTCCCTAGCACTTTCTTTATTTATTTATTTATTCATTTTAAAGATGAACACTGCTCACCATTACAGTGTTTGACCTTTTCGGTGAGCAGTGGGAGCCATCATTGTTTTTCTTTTACAAATCTTAGTGTCTGAAGGCCTCAGGGTTTTATGACGAGGAAAATCCATATGCATGATACTGATCAAAAAATATTACGTTTAAAACACACAAAATATTAAAGTAGGTACATTAATAATTATTTGAATTTATAGGACTAAAGTCCTTTTTTATTAAGAAGGTGCATTTATAATATGAAGAGATAAATTTAAAATTGCCAATATTTCATGAAAAACTTGTGTCAGTAGGTAAATTTGAAAAATAAATATTTAAATAACCGTTTGGTATTTTTCAAAATGTAACGGCGAAGGTCTTTCAAGGATAATAATATCCAAGTCGGAACATTTCATTTTCGTGTTTGTATTCAACGGAATTTCAGAGGGCAAAACCACTGTTTGACTAATTCATACAAATTCTTTTTAAAAGAAGCCTTTTAATAAATAAATTATGCAAACAGTTCCATCTAATACCGGCGATGGTTCGTTTTCAAAAGCATAGCAATGAAATATTCGTGGAAAAAGGGTAAATGACTCATTATTTATTTAAAATAAGCGTTTCGCAGGTAATACCTATCTCCTGCCCTGGAATGGTTCCTCTTATTAATACTCTGTCCAAAGCCTGTAGGTAGACATGCTCCAGCAATCTCCCTAATTCCTTCGTCCTGTCACATCAAAAGATCCTCATTGCACCCTTATCGCGTCTTCTGTGAATACCTAAATACATCCAAAGATATAATATAAAGTCGGATTAGTTCGCTTATAACTGGAGATCGGCTGAACACATTTTTACGGTGCTTGGTTTATTGGTTCTTCTCCGCTCCGGATAACATAATAACCAATAAAAAATCGAAAAAATGGGTAGAAAATAAATTAAATATGATACTAAAGTTAGTATGGAACTTATTTCCATAACACCAACGCCATCTGTGTAAAATTCATCCAAAATCCATAACAACACAATTTTTATTTACCTTACAACCATTGAATTTTAAAACATTGTACACAGCAGCAGTATTCTCGTAGCGCTTGAATTGCAATCTTATCTTAATTGATATCTTAAAGGGCGGCTGGGAAAGGATCGGACCAATCTGAGAGAAAGAGGGAGTGTCAACAATACGACGTACCAATCGTGGAACGATCATGACATGACGAAGTCTCAAGCAAGTCGGGGTTATAATTCTATACATCGGGTAGTCTTGTTAATCTTGATATCGACATTCGAGATTATATTATTATCGAGAAAAGAGACATAATATTAGGGTCTGTACACTGTACAGACCTCAACACGCGTGGTAACGTTACCAATGTACATAATGTTGCATGCAACGTATCACATTTTCACGCGAGAAACCACCGCGAACCGCGTACTATGAAATTCTGATACGTCGTGCATACGAATTGCTTGAACGAACAATTTTAAAGAATCGTAAGTAGGTAATTAGTTTTCTTATAGTCATAATACGTAAGAAAATAATTCTGAATCATTTTTTATTGAAAATTAAAAGTTTTAAGATCATATTTTTATTTCTTTGCAATGAAATTTAACTTAAAACGTGAGAAAGAGTATAATAGTACCTAACTTCTTTTCCAATCAAGTAGTCTCGTCCCATAGGACATCAACCCAAGATTGAAACGCAGAAAATGCTAGATTTGATTAGGAATCGAACCTGAACCTCTTGTTAATAAGATCTTTGACATAATATTAATAATAATATAATAATATAAAGCCTTTATTGATAATATATAAAAATATAAAAATAACATGCTTACAGATAATAATTATTAACAACTAAAATATACAAACAAGATACCTCCCGAAAATGAGTATAATACTCGTGCTTCGGGAGGGAAATTCTTCTTCATGTTTATTTTGTTAAGTTAACATCAACAAAATAAACATTTTTTTTTAATTATGTTTTTTTTTTTTTCATATTTAATCAAAAGTGAGTAGAAAACCTGCTAAATATTGTACCTCGTTCGTTTTTACCTCAGCACGGCTTTCTAGGTGTGGTTTCTTAGAAACAAAACAACCAAACTTATTTATGTGATATCTCTTATATATATTTCTACAGAAAACATTGTACCAGTGCGAATCTATAAAGGGGAAAATCTCTTTAACATTCGGGGGAGAGATAGTATCACATTAATATTCGATGTACACCTTCTTGGTTCATTATGCGCTACAAACTCCAGGCAACTGTAACACTTTGAATTGCTTTCGAAGAAAAGATATGTAATGACACGCATGTTTCATTGAAATTCGTCCGTCTGATAAGTTTTGAATTATAATTTCATTTCCCATTAATAATTCTAGGCTTTAACGAAAGGACTCACTGCCTACAGTAGTCTTGCACAATAATCAATTTTCTTCTTGTGCAACAATAAATAAGTTACCTACTTTAAGAGAGTGCAATACTCTTTTTGCAAGTCTCGTGAGGCCGATACTTGAGTATAACTCCGTGTTGTGGTCTCCATATTACAAGGTTCATATCAATAGCATAGAAAGGGTCCAGAATAAAAATTGTTACGGTTTATCAACTTTAAACTGGGTATACCTGCGGCGGACATCAACTATGAACAGCTCAGGGACTCATACAGACTGGCGTCGCTTTCAATACGAAGAAATGTTTCTGATATGATTTTTTTGTGTAAACTTATTAGGGGTATGTCGTTTGTATGCCGTCTTGTCAGACGACGGACCGTTCCGTAGGAACCTAGTGCATAAGCAGTCGACCAAAGAGGTGGAATGACAGCTGACAGCCGGTGTCCGCGGAGGGTTTAGCAGACAAGAACTGATCGCAAGATCCAGAAGAAGAATAAGAAGAACAAAACGACATTATGTTAGATGGAGACTGCTGAGGTCTTTTGTTGTATGGTCACCTTTCTTGTGTGGCAATCATGATCAGAGAATAAGTCATCAGCAAAAGAAGACCCATTTTAGTTTTGATTACGCCACGAAACCTTTCTGAAATTGTACACTAACCGTACAATAATATTGATCAATATGATTGTTTGCCCTTCGAAAACCTACTGCAAAGCACAATAAGTTGTGCCTATGGACTGTTTACGGGAAGTGAACCGACCATTTATTTTCATCAGTCCGATTCATTAGTACTCCTCTACGAGAATAGAACGCCAGAGAAAATCTTTGGTTAATCTTTGCATACAGAAAGCTTCTTTGAACTGAAAGAGAAACATTAAGAATCCCAATGCCCATAGGCGTACAAAAATGTTTGCCTCAATATTCTGTTAAAATTTTGTAAAATTGACAGTGTTCCATAAATTCAAAAAGAAAATACTACCCGTTTTTCTGTAGGTACCTACCTAAATAAAAAAAAACCCCTAGCTTAAAATATTGGAGGTATTTTCTACAAAATGTTGTTTAAATATTGAAACAATACACTGCTTCTAACGCACAATTGAGTTGTTAGCTTAAGTATTGACAGAAGTTTTGATGGGCTATAATCATCTTTGACCAGATTTGGCATAATGTTAGCCTCATAATGTTGATAACTTGTCGTTATTTTGTTGTTGAAACAATGCAAACCATTAAGTTGTCAATAAGTGAAAACTTTATTCATTAAATATAGAATTTTATTTTAATTTCAAATTAAAATGAATTTTTTTGCCACATAGAAGCTAAAATAGTTGGAGAATAATTGCAAATAATCATTAAAAAAAAATTACACAATATATTCCACGCAATTAAGCATTAGTGTTCGCTTATTACCCAAATATATTAGACCATTAAAAATGTAGTATGCACTTCATCACACTTAATCACATCTTGAATAGATATTATAGTTGTCACAAAAAAATTTAAAAGTGAATCAATTCACTACAATGTTAAAAATAATAAAAATACATTCTTATATAGGATCTGATGTGCCTCTTTAAAATAACAGCTGCTCAAAGGTTCAATTGCCTTAAATTATTTTTTTAACAGTAATTATTTTATTAGGATATCATTACGTATTGTATATTCACCATTCAATCCCTTAATAACCATAGATTTTGATTTCCATGCTTCTGTAGATACACCAAAAGAAAGAATGTACGAAAAACAATCTTTGAAATGTGATAGAATAAGAACAAATTATGCTGAAATAAGATGTAGATTTAGTTCTAAAAAAACGTACGTACAATGCATCGTCTAGACATAATTAACTCTTGAAACGTTTTAAGAAAGCGTATAATTTTCTTAGAATATTTTATACCATTAATACAAATTTTTCAAAAGGTTTTCATTCAGACAATAATTTACGTTTTTTTTTGTAAAAAAAAAAAACATTCCTGATACTTGGAAAAAATATTAATAACCGAAATATAAAAAAGCACCACTGGATTTGGCGGTATATAACCTTTTATATTCCATTTTCTCATACTACAACCTACTCCCAACAGAACGAAATAGCTTCGGTAAAAGATATTGTGAGCTGAAAGGAAGAAACGAAGATAACGTGGTAAAGAATATTTTATTCCCCCTATTGGAGTCCATGATTTTCTTTCTCGACAAAATGGGAAATCTCGAAAATTCGGGTTCTTACAAAAAAAAACCACAAGTATTTTTTATTCCGAAGACTTCTGAAAAAGCCGTTAAATAGGTATGTGGAAGAACAGCTGAGAGTTTATTTAAAAGGCTATCTCAACTTCTATCTTTAATTCATAAGATCCAAATAAGGAAGTTGAAGAAATAATTTGGAAATCATAATAATAATAATATGGTAAATTTATCACTTTTAGTTGTTTTGATAGTGACTCGATTTTCAAATCTAAGTTTGTGGATTCAAGATTCCACTTCACAGCCAAAAGCTAATGATGAAAGTATATTAAAAATATTTATCATATGAAATTAACAAAAGCAACCGAATTGAAGTCTCGCGTATCAGTTCGCGCGGCGACCGAGACGCGACAGTGAAACCCGCGACTGAGACAGATAATCTAGTTAGTTATTTTTTGTCAATGATTATTAAACTTTGTATGAGCATGAGTTCGCGAGCGAGGCCGAAAAGCGAGGAAAATATGAGCACGAAACAGTCTCGGCCCTATACAAGTATTACAAGTAAGTGGTGTCGCGGGTCTCGGTTTCACTTATGTATACGAAGAGATCCTACAAACTGGGCAAGATCGGGCGCTATGGAGTGCTCTTATCTCCCTGTCTCTAAGACAGGTCTCAAGCAATTATATTGTTGATTAATTTAATCATATTCAACATTTATAAAATGTGGTGGTTTTAGTCTATAAAAAAATCAAAATATTATAGATGGGTTTGTATTTCTCGATATAACGAGAATCTTTAAGAGAGCTTTAAAAATAAATGTAAACGTATATTCGGAAAATACGTTTCATTAAAAGAGAAAACCTGCAGAGCGCTTTCCATTGCTTTGCCGGTCTGCGGTGTGGTGCGGTTCAAAATTTGATTTTTAATTTTGAATAATATATGAAAATATGTTCACTTCACGGCGTGCGGGGCTGACTTTTACATTATCTTTCGCCTTACCTGCCTTCCTTCTCTGCGTTTTATATTTTTTTTAACAATATTTGGGGTAAAAGGAAAATATTATTTCTTATAAAATATAGATTTTGTAAAAAGCCTCTTACATACATACATACATACATTCTTCCTTTAAGGCACCTCGCACACCGCAAGCCAGCCCGGCGGAGACCAATCCGCAGCAAACCCAGACCCGCACGAAATCGACCTCTTCCGTTTTGACATTTTGTAAAAAGCCTCTTACATACAGCATTATATTTAGTGATTTCGGACACCTCATATGTAGAAGATGGGCTAGATTATAGTGACCAGTAAAATAGCATCAAAGGGTCACCTTGTTAAGTGCGTTGATTTCAACTAGAATGACAGATTTTATTTGCTTAAAAAACCAAGTAGAATATAAAAAAGGTTGTCATTGTAGCCTTCAACGACCTTTGTACATCTTTTCCAACCTTATCTAAGCTTACAACAAGTTATTTGATTTATCTGGTGATAATAATAAAAGTGGAGCAGTATTCAATTCTTGCTTGAAAAATCATGGGTCAGAATCTTTTACAAAGCTCATATTATGTGTCACAAAATCATGTGTCTAGACATGAAGGTCTTGATCACAAGTATTATGGTTATTGTTCTTATTTGTCAACAAAAAATGCTTTTGCAACCGTTTCCTTGAATTTGGGAATGGTAACTATGCCCATATTATTCTCAAGCTTTTAATGCTATTGTTGGCTGTTTAGGAGTCAAAGACATGTTTCCATTTTTTGGTGGTCTTACTACGAGTCCACTTCTGTCAGCCGTCCAATACTTGTATTTGGTATATTATGTAGCCTGAGTTTTTTTCGTTGCTTATTTTTGTTACATACATGAAGGTCAGAGTTGCTTTACAACAACAACAAAAATACGAGAAAATTTGTCTAAAATATTTTATGTTATATCCGTGAAGTTGTATGATAAAAATACAAAATAAAAATAATAATAAAATATAATAGTAACATCGTTATTACGGAAGAGCCGAAATACCATTATCCTTTTTATGATTGTTGTCCCAAAATAACGGCTCAATTTATCAAGAGGAATCGTCCGAAATATGCTTCCAAGTGACAACTTACTATACGGCCGAAGCCACACACAGAACTAAGAAGTTCCTCTATAACAATTATTATTATTGTATTCTTATAGGTACAGAAGAAGTATAGAAATGTACACAATACTTATCATTCTACAATACAATGTCTCCTAAGATGAAATAAATTCCATACTTGTGTGTCCCATATGTTATAGAATAAGCCAAAAAGACGTCGTAATAATACATTCATACCTATAGTACCTACTTACTTACCTAATATTTTGTCCTGAAAGTAGACTTCTACTGGGTTACTAGAATATTCTTTATCCATTTTTTATTTCCTTCCTTCCTTCCGAGTCCGGTCAGCGGTCAAAACGAAGCAAATTAAGATATTTTATAAGATTTTGAACGTTATTCTGTGTCTTTAATTAAACAAAGGGATAGGCAGAGAAAACGCCCTGCCTCAATTTTTCTTCAAGATACAAAACATTCGCTTCTTTCCGTGCCATACTGTACCACTTATATAAGTCGAATCATTTCGATATTCGATCATCGAAAGAGTTTCGAAAAATGTCCATACAAAAATGATCGAATGATTCGATCGATTGATTTTCGAACACTATTTGTACGCTAATATCTTTCGATCAAACTCGTACTAGCCTCACTGAACTCTTCGACAGCTATTTTTTCATCTTCTAATCAGAGTATTCTTGAGGTCCATGTTTACTTAAACCCATCTTTTCAATCTTATATTAAAAGGATTTTGCACAAAATTCTATCTCTATAAATAGCTTCACCTTTATACAACACGCCAAGAGTCATCGTTTACTCTTTTTTGATCCAGTTTCTTCTTGAAAGCAAATTAAAAAAATATCACCTTATCATTTCATACCTGAGCTTATTTTAGTATGAACTTTACTATGCAAATTTTGGCTCACCCATAATCAGCACGCGGCTAATTTATAATTCATCCATTAAAAATAAATAACATATTTTAGTTTGCAATTTTTAATATGGTGATGTATAAAATATTAACGGTGTACGAACATGCATCAGGGTTAAAATATTATAAACCACAAAATAGGCAATGCAGGTAACAGGGGTGTCTCATATATCATAGACACCCTGTCCTTATCTGTGTGTGCACAGTCAAAAACGGAACAATGCAATACAAAAGTCATGAGTAAACAAATTTATATTTATTGGACATCAGCTGCCTAGTGCCTACCTACTTACATACACATAACTATCACTGCAAAGTATCATCACACTATTCGTCCAAATAATCTGTTGTGTAGTTTTATGTGTGAGTCTGCAATGTTCAATGGGTACAATAATTATTTACATCATTAGGTACCTAATTACTTTCCCTACTTTTTCTAAATCTTTACTAGTCTTTCCGATAACTACTGATAGTTCAGTTGTAAGTATTTTTTGTAGCCTCATTCTCTATACTCTATTACCCTGCAGCTTGTACGCTGCGAGGTCAATATCTTGGACTTTTCCGCAATCAAACATTACATACTTTTCAAAATCGCAAGTGCAGAATTTTTTATTACAATATTGTTCTTACAGCTACATATTTAATTCGTCAAAAAAATATGTCATTTTTTCGCAAAATTCACCCCACAATCCGAGATATTTAGGAATGATGATATTATAAATAAATTGATTATTTACAATAATAAGTTTCATACAGCCGATGGAAGCCCTCTAGCGAACCGGTCTCAATAAATCCAAGATACAAATTAATGTTAAAAATATTTCAAACACTTGAAGAAATCTGGCAAACCAGAAACCGAACTCGAGCCCTCTTGATTAGAAAATAGCACCTGTACCACTAGGCTACCGATATCGATATAACAGAGCATACCGGTTAGTACTCAGATTTGACAATAATCGACAACGTTACATCGCTCCGCAGAACCAACCCCAAGGTACTCCCAAGACCTCCCCAAAGATGGAGACAAACGAAAATCAATCTCGCAATATAAACTCCCCAATAATAGGACTGATTAAAAAAGCGACTTTTCCTTTTCAATTATTAGATACTTCTGCTTTTCTATTCCTTTTGCTCCTGACTTGGCCCTCCTCATATCGGTGCCGTCTTAGAGGAGGGTCAAGTCAGGAACAAAAGGAATAGAAGAGCATGTATGCTGAATGTTATGCGTTTGGAAGAAGCGAAAGAGGTTTGTTTGTATAGGAAAGAATGAAAGTTCGTACCTACTCTCTGCCTACTTCCTTCGGGAAACGGCGTGATGGGTATAAAAAAATTGAAAAAAAAACCCTCACGTAAAAACTAAATACACAAAGCTAGTACAAGTATTCTTCTCGATTGCACTGATCTGTCAAAATTTGAATTGTAATATGTTTAAAATGATTTTGAAAAGAGAATGGAATATTACAAGGAATCTCACAGTCATTTGTCCGTAGGTATACACAACGCAATATCCTATCGGTGTTTGTTCAATGGCGACGGATCTACAAAAAAGATGGCTCTATTTGCTCATCTTACGTGGAGATGACCAGAAAATTATTTTATTGCGTTCACCAAGAATTCTGTATTAACGGGGAACATTAGTATTACAAAAAAAATATCAAACAATTTTTTTTATCCAAGCATCCATAAAAAAATTGTCAAAACAGTATAATACTGATCTGTTGAAGTCTAGTTCTCTGTCCATCTTTTTGACAATCATTTGGGACCCCCACCCTTTCGACATAGTCCTTCCAGAACCTTCTTCTCTGCAAACTGGGGAAATATTAGTTGAGAACACTATTGGATTAATTGGTCCATAAAAGAAATTTTACGAACACTAGACTTAGGAGATAATTTTTTCCTTTAGAAAACTATTGTACGTAATCCAGAGCCGATGAATGGCGTACTAAATTACTGCTTAGAATCGCTGAAATGAAGAGCTAACGGGCTATTTTGGTTGACACAGTGAGTTCTGCAACACTGAAGACGCCGTCAGGTGGGGCAGGACAAGAATGTGCTTTTGGTGCTGATCGAAAAATGGACGATGATAGACTCCTTCAACATTCCAATGGAAAATCACCAACCAGGAAGACCACTAAGCGATGGTGAGACAGCCTTTAACTAGTTTATTAACAGCTGATTTTAGTGCAGATCGGTCGATTGAAGACATAATATGGAGACAACAAATATACTGCATTGTCAGAAAAGAACCAGAACCTAGTTAAAGTACTGCCTGGAAAGACACAGTGTGGAGCAAACGGAATCCTAGATATGACGAGTGGAGTCACCAGCATACGCATGTAGGATTACACAAACATTCAAACAATCATCTGATAAACGATTACAGGGACTGCAGGACAAGTACGCACTGACGGATGATGCGATCCAATGGCTTCAGTCTCTGGGGGTCAAAATATTGTGAGTGACCAAAGAAAACCGGATCTGTTTTATAGGAAAAATATAATAAATGGATGAACTACTGTTGGTAATATTAATGTATCAAAAATATTCGTCGACATAGACCAGTCCTCATATCACAAACGACGCATTGTCATCTGACTGATAAATTTATAATGGTCATCTCTGTTTACCTAACAATCCAAATGTGGTAGTCGTGACAGTTTATACATACTTACCTGAATTCTATGTAGACACAGTACATAGGCAGTCAGGCACCCTTACCCGTTTCATACATACATCATGTTTACCCACATACAATAAAACATAGGTATTCACGTTGAATGTAGCCGGATCCCATTTTCTTGCTACTCGTACCACCGGTGGAGGGATATTGACACAATCTTCCTCTCTGTCTACCCTCGCGCTACCTACATACTTGCCCCCGCAAACGCAATTGACAAAGTGTAGAATTACAAATCATTTAGTAATAATATGTACGTCTTCACCGTATTTTGCATAGGCGGCTCGTCGTATTATTTTCATTTTTTTTTTTAATTTATGAATTTTTGTTTAACTAACATAAATAATATCCTCATCAAGTAGGTCTCAATTTATTATTTGACCAATATACAGAAAAGTTTTTCTTATTATGTGCAACTGAATTATGAGATTGTAATTTTTTGTTATTAATCCACCTTGAATCGCTGAGATGACAGTAATCAACACCGAATGCTTTACATGTATAATTATGGAATCGTGTTTTCCAAGTCTTGAGCAATTTTCTGTAAATTTTACCGGATTGACTTCCTTGTCATTACTTGTCAACCTCGTCATCCAAAAGCAGGTGATAGCAAAGATGAATATAAAAATGTGCCATCGAATTGTTAGCATCAAAATATGGTTAAGGCAGTACATCGAAAAAGTACACGAATTTCATAATGAAAATCGTGTACTGTGTAAAAAAAATGATTTGTGAGATCAATTAATTATATTGTAGAATGCTATAACTATTATTTCGGTTCTTGAGGCCTACCCATAAATTTATATAAATTGCCATAAGAGGATTACACCTAATGACATGAAAAAAAATATACAATTGGCCGATGAGTCTTATTAGAATGTTCGAAAACTAGGTAGGTACCTATTTAATTTTGCAGACCTACTTTACTTTACTCATTGAAAATCAAAATCATTCGTTTTTACAAATTTCGAAAAAAAATTTTTGTTCCAAATTCAAAACTCGATTTAATTAACATGTGCCTCACGTGTCACCGCTGGATAATGTCAATTCCCGGTGTAGTCGACAGCGCTACCACTTTTTGAATATTTCACGAACAATTTGCTCCGTAAAGGTTTGGTTGGAGCAAACACTCCCCTTCTTTCCTTTATGCCGTTTAGCTTTGCCTTTGATGGGTGGTTGTGCCGAGGACCCGACTTAATACTTAACCCTGATTGTTGCACAGAGACATAGGTACGATGGCGAGCGCGGAGCAGACACCTCCCAGAGCTCTATTCATTTAGAAATCCCAGCTCTAATGGAGGTGAATTCCTATAATATTCCATTGTACCAACTCTGCTAAAGATATCTTGGAATCATGGAGGTACACAGCTTTATTCCATCCTGAATTCAACACCAATTATTATGAAAATTATTATTTTATATTCGTCGTTACTCGTTTGACTTTAAAATGAATATTAAGTTATGTAATATGACTGAATCTCTTCATTTAATACCTACATCACAGAAAAACTGAACATAATAACTATTATACTTGAAAAATCTTGACAACACAAGATTCCTTTTTCTTAGGATTTTTCTATTATGACTCTAGTAAGAATCTTTCAAGACATGATATTTTATCTAATCAATGACGTTCTTCTTACCGACATCCTGTGCTACTAGATTGGTTAGCTGATGCCACAAGAGCATATTGCTCGATTGAAAACAAAGAGACAACTATGCACCGCATCGACAGTACCTGTACCACTATTCTAAGCTTCCGTGACATTTACGCTGGCGTTAAGTTACCAAAATTTTGTATGGGAATCTGTATAGCGCCTCTACAGAATGCTACTTCGGAACTCTTCGCAACCCATACCAATTTCTTGTGAGTTTCTCACTTTGTTGGTGAGAAATATTCAGAATCTACATAAATGGGGATTGATAGGCTCCCCAGCAAGCACCTGTGACACAAAAAAACAATCTATTTTATGTTATTTATTTATTTATTTTTATTTTATTTTTATTTAATAAATTCCACGCAACAACAATGTTGCTTTTACAAAACATAGGTATATACAAATTTATCCATTGATATTACTAAGAATAACAAAATACAAGATTAAATGTGTCACAAGCAATACAAACAAATCACACAAAAAAAAAAAACATCAAATAATTAAGATGACTCAATAAAACCATAAAACAAATACTTTAAAACATGATAAAAAAGATAAGATAATAATATATCATTGCACTGTTTGTGAAACAAAATAAAACATTAAAATCAATTATACTCAACACAACCATAATCAAAATAAAAATAAGTACATACTCCAAACATGATAAAAAAGATAAGATAATAATATATTATAGCACTGTTTGTGAAACAAGATAAAACATTAAAATCAATCATTAACATTGCATAAAATGAAATACTATTGAGAATAAGGGATAAGGAAAAGAAATAAAAGGAGCAATCTTAACATTAGAATGAGTCGTCATGCAGTAAAAGCAAACAATATGCAACACAGAAGTGATGCACACAACAATACAAACGTAATACTGCAGTACCCAGTTATGTTCGCAGTCTTTAAATTTGGTTGCTCTCTCGTTCTCAATAATTTCCAACTTTTATCTCTATATTTCATTTATTATTAAATTTCTACTTGTTGCATATATGAGATTTTTCGACATGTTGAACATGTTGAGAATTCTCATAATTAGGAGTTTCGTAGACATTACCGTAAACTAAGCCAGTTTTTCGAAATAACAGTAGAAGACGGTCGTAAGCCCGTAGTGGTTTGTTGCATTTAAATATCTAATATAAGTAATGAATTGTTAGAGTCATTGGTTCTTATTATTTCTTTTTTTTTTAACAATCTATTTATTGAGACTACTGGAATTATACGTACTGAAAGATAACGAAATCCAATGGCTTCGGTCTAATAAATTGTGAGCGACCAGGCGTGATGACTTTGTCTTTGTGACAACAATCGTAAAAACCAAAATTTAATTTCAATATCTAAAGCTTAAAACAAATTTGTGACGTTATGATTTGCAATTCTGTTAGTATTCTGTACACCACGTTCGCTCCCAGTGTGAAGTATGTTGACGCCCCAAAACTCCTCCAAGCCTATTAAAATTTATCTTGCGCCAGTTGCATAGCTTCATCCCAGATTAGTCCAACCTCTTGTGAAACTGCAGTGAATGCCCACTTGATTGTTAATCTTGACCTGCCTCATATTCTTGTCCCATTCAGAATGTAGAAGGCTTATTCAAGCCTCTTGGGAGATATGGCCAAGCGTCCACGGTTCTGTATTACTGAGATGTTTGGCTGTCGTGATATTTTGGCTCGTACGTTCTTATTTGGGACATACTGGTACCACCAGAATCTTCTTCTGTTGAGCCTCCGTCGGGTGCCAAGGTTTACATCCGTACAATAACACTTGCAGAATGGACGCATGAAAGAGGCGACAATTAGTTTTGGTGGAGAAGTTATTGGATTAACAAAATTTCTTGTTTATTGTCAAATACACTCCCAAGTATTTGAAACTGTCGACATAATCATTTCCCAAAGTTATGGCTCCCTGGCTTACGCAGAAATCATTTTGCACATATTCGTAGTTCTACGTACCTAGATGGCTACACAAATTACGTTATTTTACATAAAACATAATCAGGGTTTATTTTCGTCTTTGAAACCCAATTACCCGGAACAAGCTTGTACTATATACCTAAGCTGGTGCTTGTAATACAGGTGTTCATATTATGTACATAGCAATGAATATGCAAAATAATGATATTTGGTAGGCTTCTACCTATAATAATAATATATACTTCACCCTCTTCACCTGGAATCTCAATAAGGCTATCTGGGTTTCTTTCAGAATAGGTACTAACTCGAGCACCACTTCAGGCAGCTCCAAGTGGCTATCTTTTACATGCTGCTATTGACTCGAGATTTTATGTATTTCTTCAATTTCCAATTATGTGTTTGCTCAATCGTTGAAATGCTTCTATATGTATAGGTATAAGTACCTACTTACTCGCAATAATATTTTTAAAACCGGCTGTATTACATACAAATGCAAATATTTGATTTTGAAGATGGGAGATAATTTATATATTATGGTAGGTACCTACTTCTCGACTTTTTTAGTAGGTACTTCAACAGTATTGAATAAATAGATACATAATTATGATATGAATATATTTTCTTTAATTACGTTAGGCATATACTTTTTTAAGCAGCCAATTATATTAAAAATTCCGCTATTTAGGTCATTAAAATCAGCTCTAATGAAGTATCTAGACTCAAAAAGCACATGGCTTTCAAAAGGTTCTTTAGTCTTCGACAACCTATCAACATACTTCGTGGACTATTTGGGCAATCTTTGTGCATAATAGTACCTAAATGCCGACCTCTGTAGCCTAGTGGTAAAGGCATGGACTTCAGATCACGAGTTCTCAGGTTCGATTCCCGGTAGAGTCAAGTCTTTTTTCACATGAATTTTCTACCCGGGACAAGTCCGTCTCAGACTGGACAGGACCAGTTGTCTAAAAAAATTGCCTAAGCCTTTTCAAGTAACTAAATACAATAAGGTATAAATCTAGTTTTAATATAATGAATGTGTAAAATTATTAAATAGATTTGCCAATTAAATAATATATAAAGGAATTTGACAGATATATTTGAATCTATAGACGAGGAAGACTCTCTCACACTGTGTTCCGCTTCTTCGAAGCAGAACTGAGGGATTTGGTCATAAACATTTCGCAGGATCGAGTGCAATGGAGAGCTCTTGTTGCCTCCCTATGCTCCTGAGTGGGGTGTAAAAGGGAGAATTGATTGATTGATTGATTTGAATCTATTCTAATTTGTATAAGGTTAAAATCGAAATAAAAATGAATCGTTTAGTACCTATACTTCATTCAATTTTCGAAAAAATGGTCACATGTGTCATTTTTAATATGCAACGACGAAGAATTGCTATTCCTATCTATTTTTTTATGTGTGAAAAGCTTTTTATTTCATACTTTATGTCATAATATATTGATTGATTATAGGTACCTATATGATTAAAAGAGTAAATTCTTATTCTTCGTTTATTTTAAAAGTTAAAGCTTTTTTTTTCAGAACAATTTGTTTGAAATATTGTTTCTCAAGTTTAGATCAAAATATTTTTTAATTAAAAAAACCTAGCAAACTTTTTTAGCGTAAATGCACTTATTACAATTCAATATCTTTGTAATTTGTTTCGAAAGAATTCTCTTTTGATAACTTTGAAATTTTTTTAAAGCGTAAAAAAAATGTTCACAACAACTCCAGATGAAATGAATATAATACTTATCTGAAATATAATATTTTCATAGAAGATAGGTACCTATCTAGCAAGTGAGGAGTGGTGTAATTATTCTTAATAGAGGGAGGCAAGGAAAGTTTGCTTTGCCGAAGGCTTTGTCTACTCGGATGTGCTCGAGGCAAAAGATTCACTCCGCAGCCGTTCCATAATAATAATATTACGAAAAAAAAATTATTTCTAGTTAAGTAAATAAAAGAATACCTACTTGGAATCTTATCAGAGTTTTCAAAACATTTTCGTGTTAGAAAAAAAAATCCACTTAATCCTAGAAAAAAAATGTTTTCGAAATAATTCTGAATTTTAAATCTTGCTCATTTTTCTACTACTATAGGGAGGTTTCTATGTCCATTCCATGCTGTAGGTTATATGAAACACCAATATTCCCTTCCTTCAGATCTACTTCAAAAGATCGAAACCAAATTTAAAAAAAAATGAAGATCGCCTCAAAAGATAGGGTCCTTCTTGGTAAGCCCCATTGGCTCGGTCATGGCCATATTTTCGAAGATTACGATAAAGAAAATTAACTTTCAAATATTCATATTTTCAGTAGCAGAAAAAAATTGCTTGTTTTAAAGAACAAATTTCTTTAGGATTTTTATTACCTCGTTGTAAACATTGCAAAGATCGAGCGCAATAAAGACCTCTCATTGCCTCCCTATGCCCCTGATGACGGTGTAAAAGGAGATTTGATTGATTGATCGTTGTATCAACCTAATACATATAAATATCCACCCTTATTTTGGTTCATGATTTCTATAGGTGCAACAATACAATACTCCCTTTTACATCCCACTCAGGAGCATGGGGAGGCAACAAGATTATATACTAGACATTATTTTCGTTAAAGGAATCCATTTTTATATCTACTAAATTCAAAAGTTACTGCTATATCTGTTCAAATTCACAAAACGTATTTATTTTATTCAAGTAAACATACATTTTAAATGCGTCGAAACGCATATTATTCAAACAGATTAGTAAAATCTAAAACCTATAAAAAAGCAACGAAGGAAAAACGCTACGTAAAGCATTATTCAGTTACCTATTATAATATCTAAATCTTCTATTCAAATGCATTGCCACGATATTGTGGAAAGAAATCTCTACGTAAGTATACATTTTTTTTATTTTCAAATAAAAAAAAAACTTTGGTAGCTACTTACTCTTTATAACCACAGTGGTAATGTTTTTTTTTTCTCTCCAGATAACTAGGTAGGTACTGTTTGTCTGGTTGAGGGGGCATAAAAAAATGAAAAACTGCAAATTAAAATCCTTCCACGTTTTAATGCACCATTATGCGTCATTTAATACGATGGTTTACGGATCATTTTCTTCAGGAATAACCTCCCCCACCCTAAGCTATTCATTCAAACAATACTTTGTATTATTATAATCTTGGAGTTTTTTTAATGGTGTTGACGGTTGATTCAAAAGGCATTATACTTCCTTGAAAATTCTGGGCTATAACGCTCAGGGCTATAACACGTTATTCAATGGCCCTTTTCAGTGCCCTTAATATAATAACCTTATACCTAACTTTGAATTTAGTAAAAGAAAAAAAAGCGAAAATTATTTGAATTACTTAATATATTATTTGAACTTGATAAATATAACGGTAAAACATAATTGAAAATTTACGATACATGTACAATATTATGTTGGATCACCAATTTTTCAACTGTTTAACAGTTAACTCATTATGATCCGACCACATGGCAAATATTTCTTGCTTAATCCTAACACAATAGTTTTTTTTATTGCAAGTAGTTTAATAAGGATTTAGATATCACACAAATGTGGAGAGTATGTTCAGAAATCAAAACTTCATTCATCATTCATTCTTTCTCAAATAACAATCATAAATTATTTATGTTAAAGGAAAATTCCTTAAAAATAAAAGTACTTATCTATTTATTTTTTTAGATGGTATCTAACAGTGACACTCGTTTTCAAACTATGTAATATTATTATGTAGTTACATGATGTATGAAAGCCTCCCTATCTTCAGGTGCCCTGAATAAATCTCCCACAGTACTCAGTCCGGTCCACTGACGAATGTTTCGAAGCCAGGAAAGTTGTTTTCTTCCGACTCCTCTGCGGCCGTCTATACCACGTGATATAAACTCGAAAACGATACGAAAAATACGTATAAGTTTTCGATGATCGAATATCGAAACGATCATCGAAAGAGTTTCGAAAAATTTCCATACAAAAATGATCGAATGATTCGATCGTTTGCTTTTCGAACGCTATTTGCACGCTAATAAGCGCTTATTAACGTGCAATTAGCCTTCGATTAAACTCGTACTAGCCTCTCTGTTCCTTAAAGGGTTAAACTGAATTCTATTACTAAAAGTTAAAATCAAAGATATTAATTTCTAAATTATTTTTAATCTATTGGAGAGCAGACATAAATATTTCAAAAACGTAGTTTCATACAATTTGTTTGCATAAAAATTGTGGAAACTCTACAAATCCACCATGAATATTTATATTGTGGAAATTGCAAATAAAAAAATCGCTTGGTTGAAAGTCAGCAAGTCCCGCGTAGGTAGATACAAAACAGGATAATTAAAAAACCTCGTCGGCGGGAGCCGGAGTGTTTTGTCCTGGATATTTCTTTATTGAGTACAATATGCGGGCTGTGCAGACAATGGTAGGTCATTACAGGATGTGCACAGCCTGCCATCAACAATAAACAATACCGAATAATGCCTCTGCATCCCCAGCGCACCCTCGTAAGGGGTGAATGTGTTTTTTTTAGAGAACTTCCGTCTAAAAAAACACTGAATGTGTTTAACTGCGGTCCATAAATTTACAGAATGCTAAAAAAATATGTAAACGAAGACGAGATGACATGTTTGCGGGTGTGTTGTGTTACTGATAAAATACTGTCTAGTTTTTTTTTTCCTGTTTGATTGACATTAATTTTTTTCCAGCAATGTAATTTGACTTTGACTATTACGTGTTTTTGACAAAAAATTCCAACATAGGAATAAATTTTATTATTGGACACATGAGAATCCTAATTATTAAATTGCATACGAAGTTGAATTAAAATTTCTTTCTCTTCTCCCAATAACATAACTTATATTCATAAACCTATGATGGTTTTTGCTGTTTCTTTCAAATCACTTATGGCATTTGGCAAGATATTGATATATTCGAGCTATATTTGACGCATCGTATGTAAAAACTTTGAATACTCATGTAATATTCAACGTTTTACCATTCGATGTGTATTTTATTATTTTTATAATTCTAATAGCTTAGGTAGGTACTAATTCAACACGCCGAAACTTATAAAAAACTTGCAGACGAATAAAGGCATAAAAACACTAGGTATACTTATATTCTTTATAAAGCTATCATTTCTGTTGTATTTTTAATACAAATCCTCTCTTTTTGTCTTTTTCCAATGTCCACGTTTGACATATGTACGTTATTGATGAATAAACAGGATTGTGTGATGCACTCTTTCACATCCTACTTGGGCATAAGAGACAATAGATGTTTACATCATGTCACAAAATCAGCCATACATTTTAGTCTAAATACAGAAATAGGAAAAAAATACTAACCTATTTGACAGTGGTGAAACTAATTCTGTATATCCTTACCAAATACTTAGAAAAACGTGATAATTTTTCAGCAATAATGCCCTTTTTGTGTTTGTATTCGCTATAAGTAAGTACTGATTAACTTTTTCTCCACAGATTTCCCATGAAGGGTTATCAGACTTTGCAACTGCTTCTTGAAAACTATGGGGGAAAACTATAGTCACAAAATATCAAGCGATATATATTCCAAATCAAAACAAACAATGAATCTTATCACCTTCTTCTCCATTCTTCCCCATCCAAACCAACCATTTTGAGTTCCTCATAAGAGAATTGAGATTATTATGTCCACATATACAACAATATACATATTATGTCCTGCGAGTACTCTTGGCTATTTGGTACTAAAAATATCAGTTGGAATCAAAAACATTACGAGCACACTACGAGACGTGCTCGCAGGATTTTAATAAAATTCCCAAGTACAACTTGGAAATCAACTTAGATCAAAATAACAACACAATATCAGTATCAAAGATATTCATAGTCCCCTCAACCACCAACAGACAAACAAAAATCCATAAAGTATGGTGGGGATTATTATTGTGCCTGGATATTTCTATGGGATGCCCAGACGTATAGAATGCGATGCAATAAGCCGTTTTATTATCTATTATTTCCTTTATTAGCATCGTTAATGGGCCTCCGTTGCAAATGTTGCAGTCCAAACTGAGATTCGTCGATTTATTAATCAACTACGATCTAAGTAATCTTTAAAGTTTTTGCATGCTTAAGATGTCAGACTTGCAGAAGTTTCTATCATTATTGACATGCCATGACAGTTTCTATCAAGACATGACAGTTTCTATGATTGTTTCAGTTATTGTTCGTAAAATTATTACGGTTAAGCTCAGTTGCACTTGTAAACTCAACCCATGACAGTATTTTTTTTCCTTAATGTTTATTATCTTGTCCATTACATTAAAAAAATGGTCCAAAAACAGGACTTTTCGGCATTTTAATTGTATAAAACTAAAAATATTTATGTACAGGTAGATCTAGTATTACCTCCAAAAGACATCATTAAAATCATTCGCTTTATACCAATGTTGCAATCCTTCGGGAAATTTTATTAAAAGTTAGTTTTTCACCCATCAAAGAGTAGGCAGAGAGAACAGACCTCTACTCTTTTCTATTCAGGCAAACTATTTATCTGTAAAAGTTCACTTTCTTTTTTCTGCTATGAACAATTTCGCTCCCACGAGTGATGTCTCCCAGAATTTAACTTCCCTCTGATCCGTCGGTTTTGAACCCAGAAATCAAACAATTTATTATTAGTATTAGTGCTTAATATTTCTTAAAATCATTAAATGCTTAAATTCTTTAACGGTGAAAAAAATATACTAGCCTCCCCGACAGACGTTGTCCTGTCTTTAAAATGAATATGGAATTCGATATTGGATAGTGATAAATTAATTACCTGTTTAACCAATCTTATTCCGACCGATCCAACTGTTTTTTTTGTTTGTTTTTGTTTATAGGGCACATTCTGACAATCGCACCAACTATCAATAATTAACTAACAGTTTATCAAACTCCAATTAAAATAATAAAAAAATAGGAATGTTTATACTGTCAAAAATACTGGTAAATGTTCACGCTAAAACCGTGATGAAAAAAAAACGCGTGATGCTCTATTTTTATATTCTTATAGGTAGAGATATTGTCTCTCAGTTTGCGAATGCTTGTACGCAATACAATAATTGATTTTCATATAATATTCAAATTAATATAAATTAACATGTCGGAGTCTAATCAAGGCAACAATAGTCATTTAGTCCTGCCGACTAAGAAAACCTCCATCATAAATAATATCATTAACACTTTTGTGGACGACGTGGGTATTTTGGTCATGTTGCGAACATACTCCCCTTAGCTCTGACATTAGAATGTTTGGCAAAGTAACAGATTTTCTTATGACAAGGGTCGACGTGTCAGTATGTAGCATCCTATACCTATCTCTAGTGAGTGTTACCCCACATTCGCAATACCCCAACTTACTCAGATGCCTCCGTACAATGTACATCATTACCTACTTACATGTAGGTATTTAAGTAGTAAGATAAACATTGACCAGTACTTACACTTAAAATATAAACAATTATTGTTTATCTTTTTGGGATTTTTAACTTTTCAATATTTCCCAAGTTTAAATAAACTTCGATATTCGTACGGCTTTTCAGATATAGGGGAAATAATCAAAATCGCTTAAATCCATTGTTTTCTGCTATTCTCTTGAAATAATTTTCTTTCAAAATATTTTGAAATATTCATTCAGAGAGTAACTAACTTATAATCTAAATTTCATTTTTTTTTTAAATGAATCTGTGCTCACTCAAAGTGAACACAAATACACTCCTTGACTCTTTCACAGTAAGCTACTGTAAGCTTGTGTCGTGAAAAAGGAAGATGGTCGGCACCTGGGATCGAACCACGACGTCCGCAGTACGAAAGCCGGCGTTGTAACCGCTGGGTCACCAACCACTTCTTTCATATAGGCTTTTATTATTTTTCCATTACACTTTAATTATTTTTCCTACGTCTCTCACAAATTGCCCTCCAGAGACCGCATAGGTGAATGTGAGGAAGTCAATGATGGAATGAAAATGTTGCAAACATAGGTCGCTAGATTACCAGTAGCCCTAGTATAAGTTTTCGATGATCGAATATCGAAACGATCATCGAAAGAGTTTCGAAAATTTTCCATACAAAAATGATCGAACGATTCGATCGAATGGTTTTAGAACACTATTTGCACGCTTATAGGCGCTTATTAGCGTGCAATAAGTTTTAGATGAAACTCGTACTAGCCCCACAGATCGTCTTCTCGTGAATTCATAGATTGCTCATGTTTGAAGTTGCACAATATTGTAATCGCATACCGGTTGACCCAGAATCACGTTCTTTTGTTGGTACGGCCTATGGCACCTGCCATTTTGACAACAATCGAGCAAATTGGATTGATTACTTTCAGCACTAGCTAAACGATTTAAATAAAGAGATCTCATACAATTTAGATGTGAATAATCTATAAATTAGAAGGGTTTTAAGGAGTGCCTCAATCCAAAAAAAGATTGACAAAATGCGCGCATCCTTTGATAGCATCAGCATAGTTGGTTCTATATCAAATCAAAATCGAATCTCTCTTTGAACTCCACTCAGGAACATAAGGAGGCAACAAGAGCTCTCCACTGCGCTCGGTATTGCTCAATCCTTATAACCTCCTCAACCACCATTTACAACTCCCTCAGCTCTGTCTCAAAGGAACGTAACACGGTATGAGAGGGTCTTCCACGTCTTCGAGACCCTGATGGGAGGAAAAACAGCTCTCTCCTCGGCCAACTGTCTTTCGGCATCCTCAACACATGTCCCAGCCATGCCTATCTATTCTGGTGGAAGGGATGGGCCTGCGCTGGGTGCGCCGGCGTATAACGTCGATCGTGATGCGGTGGTACCATCTTATACCCAAAAATTCTGAGGCACTTCGTTTCGAATGCAGATACATTTTGTGCCTGGGCTTTAATCAGGTGCCAGGACTCACACCCATACAGGAGAATGGGCAACACACACGCATCAAAGAGTTTACATTTCATCTCGACACTAAACGCCGACGCCTTGCATAGTTGGTTCTATATATGTATTAGGTTCTAGTACTGTAAAATAGGACAACAATCCATTAATACGAGTATTTGAAACGTTTATAGCGAATTAAAAATGGAGACCATATTTTACTAGTAGGTAGGTACATGTCGATCTTGTCTACCACATTATAAACAGGTGAGATGACGTCTGTAAAACATACATATCTTATAGATATGTTATGAATGTAACCTACCCTTAAGGAAATTATACGCCTAATAAACAAAAATATCATATTTCCTTAATTCTACGCCAATTTGTTACCGAGATTTAAACAAACACAAAAGGACGTTCAATAGAAATATCAAAACAAATATTGGCCTGTTATTTTGTTTGTTCCTGTCCTGATGTTGTGATGTTATTGACTCGACATCCTACCAAATGTATCAAAATTATTGATGTTGTTGTTTCACAGAAGTCCTAAAATATCAAATATCATAATGATTTTTTTTTACCCATGAATACCGGAATATTTTGATTTTGTAAACAAGGAATGACATAATATCACATTTATGACTATCTTACGACGAAAAAGAAAAAATGTTGTTATGATTTTGTAAATATTTATTTCCGTGCTTTTCCCTCAGGACTAAAAACATGGGACGAACCCATCAGCCATCTATGATAAAAAACTTGAGAACTCAAATTTCTTGGAGAGACGCAATGATAGTACCTATTAATACAGATAATTTTCAACTTGATAGGAGAATCAACAGTGCTCTTTTTGCTATCTTTTTTTTGTCGAAGTTTCCGGGGTCAAAACGGCCTTTTTTAAGGCTGCGATGTAAGCGAAAATTTCAAACTAGGTATGCAACAAAAATGAATTATTAGAAAAAGTAGATGTACAAAAAAGCTACCAAATAGGCAACAAGATTTCATTTTTAATGAATCTCGGCTCACCCAAAGTGAACATTCGGAATCTTTCACAGAAAGCAAAGCTTGATGTGTTATGAAAGTGGAAAAAGTCAACACGGGAATTAGGACCCATGACTGTATGCTGTTCCGTACGGTGAACCGCTGAGCTACCAACCACTTTTAAAAACATTAAAAAATGTTATTGGTAGCCCAATATTAAAACACTCGAGATTAACTACCTAATCGGAGAACTTCGTCATAGCCTCGAACTTCGATGCCGACCATATTAGGCTCAGAAAATTGGAAGACGTTAAAACCGTATTTCAATGCCTACAATAACAGATACATCCCTAGCAGTGACGTTAACCACTGGGCCATTTGACCCGATGCTTATTCCTTCACATTGTACTTGAAGGTCTTCTTTTTCTTCTTCTTACGGTCGCTCACAATCTGACTTCCAGAGACCGAAGCCATTGGATCGCGTCATACGTCAGTGCGTGCAAGTCCTGTAGTCCTTCTTTAAATGCGTACATGGGGCACTCGTTTATCAGATGGTCGATTGTTTGTGTAGTCCCACAGGCGCATGCTGGTGAGTCCATCCATCCCCATTTATGTAAGTTGGAAGCGGTGCAGCCTACATCACATCTTATTCGGTTAACTCTACACCATATATTTCTGGATTGCGTTGAGCCAGGCAGTTCTTTTGTCGGGTCAGCTACGAGGCTCTGGATCCTTACTGACGATGCGGTCCATACTTGTCACCATTTGTCTTCGATTGAGTAATCCGTAGTTGTAGCGGCAGCTAACCAGTACGGGTTTCGGGATTTCAGATGGCATGGAGGCGGATTATCTATTACTTATGTAGGTAAGAATGCCTTTCATTTTGGGTTGCCCACCCATACACCTGATGTTTCAGAATCTTTAGTTATCGCTTCATTCAAACTTCGTAGGCCAAAACCATAAGTTTTGAGAACTTGATAAAACCGGGTGCAAGGTTTGAGATAGAAGTCAAAAAGACGCCCCAAAAAAGTCATTTATATCCTATAAAAGTACCTACGTCGATCAATATGAAAAGCGTATACTTATTAGAATAAAAAAAAACACATTTATAATGCCCTTTCTCCAAAGCCCAGCTGCAATCGGAATAAACAAATTTATATTAACAAAAAAACTCCATTAAAACATATAAAATATTGTTGTTCCGTGTCATTATGTCGGCAGACACAAACCGCCTAAAATATCAAATAGCTTCCACATAAGTCTGACAGTTTGATATCAATAATAAAGGCTTTAATATAATTTAATACCGAATATTTAACATAATTGGGTAGAAGGGATGTGACAAAAACCTATGTAGTTAGATACGCCGAGTGAAGCGGGCTTATTATTATCAAATCTAAATAGCCTATTAATAGGAACATCCAAATATTTATTTAGAAAACAATGTGTTTACCCCTTTTTATCATTTTCAAAGATATTAACTCGTGTAGGGGTAGTGCCGTGACTTTTGATGACAATTTTGTTTAATCAATTTTTTACTTTTATAGTGTGCCACGGCGGACAATTTCGTTACCTACTTGAAAACTACACACCTTTCATCGTTGCACATAAAATAATATGAAATGTGTACGTATTCAAAGATAGACTTTAAGTCCAAATTATATTATTTTAATTAATTGTTCAATTCTTACTCTAAATTTTGCACATAAGTCGAACTTATTGCGTCCATTTAAATTAGTAAAAAATATGTCATTCTATTTGCTATTTTAAAACTAAACTTTGTTTTAAATTCGGTCATTTTGTGGTATAAAAATAACAGCATATTTTGTAAATATTACGCAAGCATAAGGCTCCAAAACGTAACGTAAGTGATAATTAATGAATTGTCCGAATAAGAAAGCAACAAAAATTAATGAAAATTGACTTTATCCTAGACTAAAGTAAAGCAGTATATTATAAAAAGACGGTCGTAAGCCCGTAGTGGTTTGTTCCATTTAAAAATCGAACATTAGTAATGAATTGTTAGAGACATTGGTTGTTACATATTCGTTAAGATCTAGTCCTGAAAAAAGGTCACAGTAATCTAGACATAATTAGAAGGTTGTGCACCAACAAAACCAATAGGCAATAAAGATGATAAATTAACAAAAATGGAGAGGTAGTCATATCCTGGCGCCAAATACATGTCAGCAGTCGCAGTCTTTAAATTTGGTTGCTCTCTTGTTCACAATAATTTCCAACTTTTATCTCTACATTTCATTAATTATTTAATATCTACTTGTTGCATACATGAGATTTTTCGACATGTTGAACATGTCGAGAATTCCCATGATTAGGAGTTTCGGAGACTTAAAAATTACCACCTAATTGCGAACGTTGTTAACGTAAAGTGATCACACTAAGCCAGCATTCGAAATAACAGTAGAAGACGGTCGTAAGCCCGTAGTGGTTTGTTCAATTTAAAAATCGAACATCAGTAATGAATTCTTAGAGTCATTAGTTGTTACATATTCAGTATATTATAAACATCTAACTAATTTGACTTTCTATAGCCTAACATCTTCTGTCCAAAGATTCGAAGAAATTTATACTAAGTTAGTAAGATTTATACTAAGTAGGTGGGTTCCATTAGTACCTACATACACAGAAACCCAATGTCTGCATGATGGCACAATAATAAATGAATGAGGTTGACAGCAAACCGGTAAACAGAAATTATAGAATTAACAAAAAAATTCATTCTACAGATCTGACAGTACAAGAAGACGTGGTAGACCAAAGAGTTTAACTATCAGGAAAGCAATAATTATAAACTGAAATGAAGTCCAAAAATTGGCTCATGATAGAAATGATGGGCGGAAATTTGTGGTGGTCATATTAATATGATCCACATAGGGAACTAACCTAGCATATGAGTAAGGCCAAAAACGAGAAAAACTTATTCTAACAGTTTATCCTGGCTTAGAAAAAGGCTAGAAACTGGGAGAAGAAATATTGCCATAGCGATTACGTAATTTGAGAAGAATATTGTGAAAAATCGTTAGTTTATTCCTCCCTCCAATAAAAATATCAGAAACTACGTATGGACTACAAAAATCTGTTAGACTAGGACAATTTTAAATATTATATCACAAAACTCAACAATGATAAATAAATACCTTTATATTATTATTCAAAATAAATATATTTTATCTTGATAACAATAATAGTAGGTATGTAAAAAAAGTGGGTGAATAATCTATAGTAGGTACTAAAGGATTAAAATGATCACAAATCCTTTCCTTTTAATATGTTTTTTTTTTATTATTATGTTTGTGAGAATCCTCGAGAATGTAAAACTGTCACGCATGTAATGTGTTACCTGAATCTATAGGTATATTTTTTTATAAATGTATATAATTTTTTTTATTTAAAATGCACCAGGACGCATAACTCTTAACCCTTTCGAAGGTAGTAAAAAAATCGGATAACGAATAATAATATCATTCTTATATAATACGTAGGTATATAAAAAAAGAATTTTTGACATTACATACTCCCACTGACTTTAAGAAGCCGGTTCTATATTAAAGTAAGTAGCTATAACGATTAATATGTAGAACAGAATGTTTTCGGAAGTCAAACGCCGTTTTAAAAATGGTTAACATTTTATTGTTAGCATATTTACATATTATTAATGTACTATGTTGGTTTTTACACAAATAATATATAGATAGGCTTGAACTTGCTAACATAAATAAGTCTAAATGCACGAAAATATCTGTATTGAATATTTTTAAGCAATATGAATTACTATTATTTATGAATATATATTTACCTACATTTACATTTCCGTTGAAAGGTTATTGAAGTTAACGGGGTAACTGTTTGAGGAGCGGGTGGAATGGTGATAGTCTACTAGCGGTTACGAGGCTTTAAATAGCTTACTTTGAAATAGTCCAAGAGCGTGTTTGTGTTTACTTTGAGTGAGCACAGATTCTTTTATGCAGTGGTTGGTGGTCTAGCGATTACGACGCTGGTTTCGTACTGTTTCGTATAGGAGGTCGTGGGTTCGATCCCAGGTGCCGAGCATCTTCCCCTTTCACGACACAAGCTTTAAGTAGCTTACTGTGAAAGAGTCAAAGAATGTATTTGTGTTCACTTTGAGTGAGCACCGATTCATTTACTATAAAAAAAGAACTTTTTGATCTATAATTGATCTATTTTTGACAATCAGAATTATGTACTTAAGCATTGTATTTCTCCTTATATCGGCTTCTAGCTGTCTCGATAACTTATTTGATAAATAAATAAAATAAAATAATGAAAAAAAAACGTTTTTTTTCATCGTAGGTGTATTAATTTTTTAGTAATTTTTTTTAAATAATTAATATAAAAAGAGAGCCATAAACCCAAATTTAAGACTAACAGTCCTTGAAGAATCGACTGCCCTCTACTTTCACGAAAAAAAACGTTTTTTTTTTTTTGATAAAGTTAACAATCAAAATGAATAAACTAGGTATTTGGAAACCTGAAAAAAAATTACGAAAAAAAATTAATAGATAGTTTTTCATGTGAAGTTATGATTTTATTAAATTTTTTCATGTGAAGTTATGATTTTATTAAACAATATAGGTACATACCTATTCGAGGCATTTTTTTTAATTGTATCGTGTAAACATTTTTATAATTTATTGCATAGAAAAGATTTTAAAACAATTAACGCTGGCATTTGGCACATCTGTAAAAAGTTTGATAGCAATAAATCAATACTTACTTAAAAAATATATTCCACTATTATTAAATTTTATTTTAAATACTATTAAAAAACCTGTTTTTTATTATCGATCTAAAACAAATGTCGTCAAAAAAATTTATTGCTTTTTTTTCAACCATTTAATAGCAACTTTGGCGACATTTGGACGTCATCTAAAATACTCAGTTATCATAAATAGCACCACAACAAATTTAAATCGAAGGATATTAATATGACATTACAGGCTGCTGAGGACTAAACGGTTCGATAAGCATCTCACTCTTGCCCCCCGCAGAGAACGACGCGAAGCCTCAAACAGCCTACGTGTCGAAAAGATTTGGGGGGGTAAAAGGCATAAAAAAACGTCAGACACATAATATTTAATGCATCGATGGCAACCTTCTTGCATACGACGTATAAATGCAGATTTTTTTTTTTTTGTTGAATATAAATATGATAATTTGTTGTATTGTTATTTTAATATATTTTTTATCATATTTTATTTCTTGTTTCCTTTATTATTTGTAGTATGAGTGAGTTATATTTTTAAATATGTTGAATGTGGGTGTTGGATGACAGTGGAAGATTTTTAACTACCTGCATAAGTTAATGTTCCTTTTTGCGATCAATAAAAATATTGTCAATTTATAAAACACACCATTCGTATTAGTCGTTAGATTTTTCTCAGAAATACAGTACCTTATGAAGTACCTACCTGCTAAATAAATGCCAGTCTGAATTGTTAATAAATTTTACGTGTTACAACATTTTCCAGAAAAACGCGGACAAAATCATTAATATCTCACTCTCCCTTTAAGGCCGCCAGCCCGGAGGAGACAATTCCGAAGCAAACCCGCCCCGCACGAAACCGACTCCCCGGTTCGATCGAAGCAATCAAACCAAAAAGCCAGCCTCACACAAATCAAGTCCGCCGCGGATACCCCCCATACCAACCCGCAATGCGAGGGGCCTAAACCCCACTTAGGGGCATAGGGAGGCATCAAGAGCTCTCCATTGCGCTCGAAGCCGTCCGAGGCCTATGATGCCTTAATATCTACCTAAGTTAATATATATTTTTTTTCTTTATTGGATACAGACAGCTAAACAAATTTTACAAAGGTTGAATATAACATTTTATAATTTACATCGCCATTTATATGTATCCCACTATATTTCATTTTTTTTACACACTATAGTCTTAAAAGCACTTTAATTTCACCGTTAATTCACTTTGAGGGGAAGGGAAATGGGGAAAGGGGTGGGAGAGGGAGAGGGAGGGAGGAACAGACCATGCTGGCACACGCTTGGTTAACTTACACGAGGTGCTGTAGACCTCTCCACCAACTTTTTTTTGAACTTTTTTAAAGAAATGCCAAAGGGATCCAACTCGGGGACGCCCATACAGTTTCTGTTAAAACTGTTACACGCTCTGTTTAAATAATATGTGTTTTGGTGGTAGTTTGTTTTTGAAGGTTCAACATAGAAGAGAGTCGGGCAACGCTGCGGTCTTCCACTGCAGTGAAATGGCAGGGCACCCAGCAAACATGAACTGTCTATTTTATTATTTAATATCTTATACAGATACACGAGGTCGGCTATGATGCGTCGATTCTCCAGTGAATTAATTTTGTAGTGAGTCAGGGCCCGGGATTTTGAAAATGGAAGATGTTATGAGTTCATTTGTTTTTCTGTTATATTCTCACATATTTTGTAAACAATTTAAAGTAGACAACGTGATAAAAATTTTAGCTATTATAGATTTTATTATGATTACGCAAAGGTTTAAAACGATATTGTGAATTATTAGAAACTTATTATTAGAAAAAATAGAAAAATGGATAACAAATAATATAAAATATATTATGTAATATTAAAGTTATTATGGAACGGATTTACTGACAACAACGCCATCTGTGAAAATTCCAGAACAACAAAATGTTCATTTATTTGACAACCATTGAGTTTCAAAATTTTGGTACGCATATTTTTGATAGAATTTCTTTCAAGCCGGGGCATGGAATTTTTTCACATTTTGAACATGTTGGAATTATTTCTCATAATATTCGGAAATTTGAACATTACCACCTAATGGCGAACGTTGTTAACGTAAAGTGATCACACTAAGCCAGCCTTCGAAATAACTTTGTAAGCCCGTAATGGTTTGTTCATAACATTAAAAAATCGAACAGTATTAGTCAGTCATCAGTTTTTGATATATCTTTCAAGCTTATTTTTGTGTAAATTACAAATTCGAAAACAATATTCATAGTGATTAGTACAACAGGTCAACGTCTGTCGGGCAAGCTAGCATCATATACATATTTATTATTTTCTTTGATATCTTTCATTAATCCTTTTACTCTTTCAAATCAAATTTAATAACATACCTATTTATAGAATAAAAAACCATCCTTTTCAATATATTTAAAAAAATATTTATTCACTATATATATTTATACCCTACTTTCTTACTGTATATATATTTTTCATTTTCAATAAAGAATATTCCTTTTATAAGATATTTTAAATCAAACACAAATTTCCATTTCAGTTTCCCTTTGAGTCAAAAATAAATATTATGTGTCAAAAATAATGATTATTGGGAATAGAAGTTTTTGTCAAAATGAAACTCGCATGAAAAAGTTTTCCTTTGAAAATAATACTACATGATAATGGGTAAGTACCTACTTATTTTATCCATTACATACGTTATATTTAGCATAATATTATGCCTTGACATACGGAGAAAACTCTTTTTTTGTTATGGTATTACATACATTATGTATAATTCAAGTACATGAAGAGGAATATAATCAATTTTTAACAAGTATCTAGCTCTTTAAGGGTATACTTTGACAAAAAACAACACGAATTATTTCCAAGAAAAGGCCTTAATCACAAAGCCGAATCAAAATACAAGGAGATGTGATATGCTTGAGGATCTCTTAACGAATCATCGACATTTTGATCACAAAAAAACAAAAGTAATGTCTCTCCATAATTATTAGGTACCTAATATGATAAAAAAATTGATATTAATAATATAACACTTTTCTATACAAAGATGTCGGTATAGCCGGCAAAAACTTATTGCCTGAGGCAATTTTTTCCAGTCAACCGGTCCCGTCCAATCTGAGACAGGCCAACCCCGGGTAGAAATTTCAAGTGAAAAAACACTTAGAAAACTCTAACCCGATCGGGAATCGAACCTGGGACCTCGTGATCTAAAGGCCACGCTAGTACCTACAACTAGGTTACCGAGGCCGGTATAGTACAGATAGTAATATAAATATTACCTAAAGGTTCTAAAGTGTGTCGATGTTTTTCAAACTTGCCTAAGTCCACTATTTGAGATTTTTTAGATATTTATGTCCATAGATCTACATAATAATTCAGAAATGTTTTTTTATTTGCCTTTGACAATACTTTCCGTTATGTCGGAGCATCACGCTCAAAATACAAATGCTGCGTCAGATATGAATCTGCGCAGAGCGGTGAAATTTGCTCGAGAACGTTCTAAGATACAATTGGCAACGTTAACTTTAATATATTAAGAGCTATTTAAAAAACTTTATTTTTTTAGGATCTTCATACAAATTTTCAAAAAAGACAGAAAGCCATCTTTTGGAAACAAAATTACTCGTGTAAACGTTGAATGGAATCTTGGTATTACGGTATGAAAATGTAATAAAATAATTGGAGATTGATTCGTTATACATATAAATGTTATTCAAATCTTATTATTCTCAATAAATAAAGATTTAATGCAAAATTTTGGAAATATAATTCCTCCATTTTGTAATTTGACACATTTAAAAAATTTATGGCCGCAGTTTGTGTAAATCTGTCGTGGCCATTAGATGAGTAAGTACCTGATAAAATCATATTAAATGTTGGTAAATAATAAAGATACATGAAATTAAATTCATAATACATTTAAATATATTAATCGTAAAAATGATTTTTGAAAATTGAAATGAGTATAAAAATTCTTTAGTAGATTTGGTCGATAAAACAGAACTCTGAAAGAAAGCGAATCTGACAGGAACTAATGACGTTCCTGTTTATCAAAATCATAATGGATTTGTCAGGTATGTGTGCATGTTTATTATAGTAAAAAATATATTTGTTTTATCCACATCATAATAAATAAGAAATACTGTATAATATCCATATCTCAATTAATCACATAAAACAGATTGTTGTGGACAGAATCATCGAATATCACTTTATTTGAAGATCACTTTATTTGCTATTATAATAACAAAATTATCTAAATTCTTAATTAATAGGTATGAAGATAAATTAAAAACAATGTTAAATATATATTAATATTTTATTGCGTTAATATAACAATCTTCACATATGTTTCATGGATTATTGCTGTAGTAGTTTCTTCCGTCAACAACATATTCTCTTTACACATCTCAAACATGATCATGTAGAATAAAGAATCCTTGAAAGACCAAAACTGCAATCGTTGGATGTAGTCTGTGAAGATTGACAGGTTTTGACGCAAAAAAACCCAAAGGTATCTCAGTCACAGCACAATTTGATGACAGATAAAAGTAACCAAGGTTTGTGACACTGAAAATGAATAAATTAATCATCAGTCAATAAATATTTGCGTTTATTTTTCTTTACTAACCCCCTTTGCACTAATGGTTGAATTTAAAATCAAATCTTTTAGTTTAGCATACATCATATTGCTTATATATTTTGAAAAAGAGTATGAAAGTCTTAGATCATTTGTTTTCAATTTGGTTACCATTTAAAAGTGATTCATGCATTCTTAAACTAAAAAATAATAAAATCATAGCGATGGAAAGAATGTTACAGAAAATGTCAATATTTTTTTATGTTTCTGAGCCAATACTTAAAAATTACAAAGAAGGGATTATAATCTTAATAAACAACATTTGGTACCTACCGAAAAATCTATTAGAGCAGCAAACTCATATTTATGTATTTATATTTTCAAAATTGGAAGCATTATATCACTCTCTTATGTTTTTTGACATATCAATATTTATCAACAATGAGTGACAAGTGACATTGACTATGAATTCTATTGATCTATGTATAAGTAAATCTATGATTACCTAATTAAAATAAAGCAGCGTATTTTTCACAAATCATTCTTCCAGGATGGGTTTTCTAAGAATAATAAAATAATAATATTACTTAACCAATTTATATATTATATTTTGTGTGTAAATGACATCTACTTCATATTATATTTTTATGAAGGTTTGTTTTACAGACACTATCAAAAGAAAATATGTATAGCGGAATAAAATGTCGTCTATAATTAATTAGTAATTTTGCTACGTCATAATTAATTATTAAATAAAAAAGGTTTTAATTATTTATATGAATAAAAAACATATTTTCAATATAATCAATTTTATAATGAATTATTTCTGAACTGTATGCACTATCTCCATCTATGGTACTTCCGCACGAGCTGTCAAATTTTTTAGGCGTGAAATTGTGAGGCAATTGTGAGAGTCTGAGAGTGGTTTGTCGAAAATAGACATCAAAACTGATTCATTCCTTGGAAAAATATTTAAATCAGTAGAGTTTGATGGATGGACTGAGATTTAAATTGATTAATATTGGATTTCAGGTATGTAACCTATAGCTTAAAAAAACATATAATTTATAACCTAAAAATAATTATCATACAGATACAAACATCACCTTCACTTACTTCTTAAGTTTCACATTTTAAACCTGTGGAACATTATTCCAAATTCCTTCCAATGTTTTATTGTAAATTATAAAAAGAAATAGACATTAAGTGCAGCAAATTTAAAACATTTGTCAACACACATTATTTTTTTGTTGCAGATAAGTATCTAGCCAAGGAGCCAGTCATTTCATTGCAACAAATCACAGAGACCGCAGAGCAATATCTGATAATATTTTGACTAAGGGATGAATTATGAATATAAATTTGCTTGAACACAAATCAATTCTAAGTAAGTATTGAATCTTCTCAATAATAACTTATCAATATCAACTTTTGTTTAAAATAATTATATATTTATTTTAGAATTTTATATTCAGTACATTTAATTTTACTTCTCACTCCTAAAATATGTTCTTTTTATTAAACTCATGTTATATCCATTACTTTATTTAAAAAGTGTAATCTCTTATTTGTTTTAAAATTATGCGTAAGATAATTTTGAGATACCTGTCTAACCTTAGAAAGTCCCATCCTAATATTGGTTTTATTATTATAGATAAAGACTACGCTGGGCCAGACATGAGCAGATAATGCCATCATTGCGAGCACCAAAGAGAATTATGGGTGAACATCCGGCCGAATTGGAAGACCTAGGCTGCAATGAGAGAATGTGGTCAGGAGGGATGCCGAGCAACTTTTTGACCCACGAAATCAGGACAGATGTAGAGACAAGGTTGACTCTGCGTCCAGTATTGGAAGCCAAGGCTAAATTAGGCTGTAGCGCCATCGGAAGAAGAAATATTTATAGATATTATGTTAAAATAACCAACACCAGGCCGATTAAAACGTCATTTACTTATAAATTTTTCACAATTTTTAATATTATTCTTATGAATATGAAGATTACCTATGTATATTTAATTTGCAGATTATGTGTATTAAGTAAATACTAAAAAGAGCATTCATAGATTTGTTAAAAGAACCTAGCAACATCATTAACTTACAAGTGATTGCATTGGAGGACAATTATTGTTAACTAAATTCCAAACTATTAATTTTTTTTTAATTTAGATATATTATTATTTTAATTTCAGAATTATTATTATTGTAAACCTGTTTTTTTTTTTGTTGAAATTTAGTTGAAGTTTCTATAATCAGACCTCTTTTCCTGTAACATCGAAAAAATTCATATTATTACAGACTGATATATTCAACATTACACCGTTATTTATGGTCAATTTTAAAATGCCATTTTTTTTAACATTTGACCAGTACTAACTGGATTATGACTTTCTTCTCTTGCTATTTCGAATGGCTTTGTGTGATGACTTCACGTTAACAACGTTCCTTATTTAGGTGGTCAAATTGAAATCCTTGAGTATTCGACAAATTCAACAATCTGCCAAGATGCTAGCCACCGGGCCAACGGCCCGTTGCATTTATGCCTTCCATAATTCGTCTATGGAGCTGAGATTCCTAGGATTATATCTTATAATGAATGCAATGCCAAAATGTCTACAGAATTTTAAAATGTGTCAAAATTTTCTAGATATTTTCTCACAACAATAACATTTACATGTTTTGTATATCTCTTATTAATTTTCAACTCTTGGTATGACTTATATTAAGCACCTATGAAAGATGTGAGTTCTAATTCTCTAGAAGTACCTAAATATTTATACTCAAAATTATCATTTATTAAAAAGTTTTACCCTGTTAAATGAAGTTTATCAACTGCAAAATACCTTAGTTATTTATTATAAAAGTGTGTTTCTTTACCAATTATTGTATTGATTGTTTTATTAATGTAAGTAAAATTAATTTTTGAAATCCAAACTCCCTTTACGCCCCACTTAGGGGCATAGGGATTTAATAAATTGGTGGTATAATTGCCATAGCAACTTGAAATTTTTATTATTACCCTATTCCTGTGTTATATTTTTAATAAGCAATCTACACTGATTTTTCTATTCACACGAAGGCTGGATGTGAGGTGCAGGTTCGAATCCTTGGCCACAAAATTCTTTACTATGCTCAAAATAATTAACACCCACTTCTGGTAAGAAATTTCTGGTTCCAATTCCCAGATGGGTCAGAATATTTATAGGAATTTTTTATGCAATATTTTCTTGCTGGCTATACTGACAATTTTTCATACAAAAGATTTTCAGGTACAAAATCACTGGCTCGGGTAGAGGTCTTAACACTTAAAATAATTATGTACCTACCTGTTAAATTTGATATTAAGAATAAATAAAGCTTTGTAGGTACATAATTATATTTTTGCAGAAGAACAACTAAAGCATTTACAGAAATCAAGTGTTCTATCTAAATGTACTTGAAGGGGAAGGTATAGAAAATAGATAAAAATGCTATGTTTATGAATCACCTTTGCTGCCTCCACAGCAATTCTACAAATTTATCATACTATCTAATTATATCTACCTATTTACCAATTCAAATCCTCAGACTTACAGGTAATACAAACTCGATCAGTCAATCAATTCTCCATTTTTTGACCCCACTTAGGGACATACTTTATAGGTACCATATTTTATTAATCCATAAATCAGGTTCTGTAATTCACATTTTTCTCAAACAACTTCATCAACAATTTTATGGACGGGTAAAAAGGCTAGTGGACGATAATTGAATTAAAATAAAAAAATAAATAATGTAGGTACTTACTAACCTTTTCGTTTTCACTTTGATTAGCTAAATCTACTAAGGATCTGGCTGCAAACTGCGGAGCTTTGAAGCTATATCTATATTCTGAAGAAACATCCTTTAGTGATCCACTTTGTAAGGAGAGATTATCTCGTTTTTGGGATTCTGTAAATACAAAAGAACCTCATTTAGAAATGGACAAAAAAATCAGGGCAAACATCGTGTTAAAATTTGTTTGTCTGTTTTGAATTTGTTTGAGTACCAAGTACAGTTATTATGTTATAAGTAGCCGTCCGATTGGTCATTGATATGAAAATAAAACAAAGCTTTATATAAAGTTTTTTTTTTTTACAAAACAATAGCCAAGATGACGAAAATTTATCTAGGTAAAATGTACGGATAATTTTCTAAACATAAGAGATGCCTGATAAAAATTCAAGTGAAAGAGGTTATGAGATATACTTAAGTTGGTATCTACCTATTTAGTTTTATCATATCTACTTGAAAAATAATAGGTATTTAACACGGGTAAAATTTTATTATCACGCAGCGAACTGATGCTTTTTAGGAAGGTAGATACATAGTTGAGAGTTGCTTTTGAAATAATGAAGGCTATGACTCAATCATAATATATATGTTTTTTTATACTTGTGACATTTAACTTTAAACTTTTCTCAAGAGATGGCGGTGTAATACAGCATAAGTAACATATGAAGTATGTTGAGTTATTTTATTTACTATCGTAAAATGAGAGATTACTACGGGGATAACATACCAGTAGGTCTACGTCTGCTGTACCATCTAAGTTCGTCGATGGTCATACCACGGGGGAAACCATCAGAGAGCTTTCCATCAGCACCGAGAGAAGTTGATAAAGTGTTGACCCTATTTCTGGACGGATCATAGCGTCTGCAACAAATAAATTTTAAATTATAATTTAATCTTTAATCAAACTTGCAAATTTTTACTCAATGTCAGTGCTGGCACACGACTGGCGATCATCATTATTTCGAATATCCTGTAAACGATGGTTGCCGTAAGCTCACACCTACCCATTACCATTGTGTGAAAGGGCAATGATGGCGCTTGATTGAGAACGATAAGGGAGCGTGGCGTGCAATCGCGGTGTTGTCATGATCGAAAGGATTCGTTGCATAGCGTGGCCCATTGTGTGCGACATTCACCAGTTGGATGATCTGTCGCGGGCCATTTTTTTTCAAGGCGATATACGAGTATTATTTATTTGGTCATTATTTGGTTTTTTGGTTTTCAAAAAGTCCCGATACATTTAGTCCATCATAACATAGCAATTTGCAGGAAGTATCTCATAGTTGAGGCACGGCATCCTATCTTGTTACTCGTATAGTTCCGTGTCAGTGGGTTAATCGCTGTGTTCTGTTGAAACAAGTTTTAAGTATAGTTTCAGTCAGGGAGGCGGCACTACCAGGCACAATAGGTTTCAGCTACCTACACACTGTGCTCACTTGTGCCAGACACTGATCTTTCAGGAGCGGCAGGAATCTTAAACTAATAACGAACTGATCGAGGTGTAAACCAAAAAAATAAATAAACAGAATTGTTTCTTAAAAATTGTATGACCCAGATGAATTTGTTCGAGATTCGATTGAATTTTTCAACAGCGTTGGATCTGTGAGCAGGGTTACCAATTTTTTGAAATTTATATTTGAAGAAAATTCCTGTAGTAAAGTAAGTACCTAATCGGCCAAACGGACATGTTTACAGTCAGAACTTTAAGTTTTTAGTAATCTATAATATAAAAGAAAGTCGGGTTAGTTTTTACTCGAGATCGGCTGAACAAATTATTTCGATGTTTGATGTATTGGATTCTTCTCCGCTCCGGATAACAGAATAATTATTATTAAAAACTCGAAAAATGGATAGCAAATAATAAAAAATATAATATTAAAATATGTATGGAACGGTTATACTGACACCAACGACATCTGTGAAAAAATCCATAACAAAACAATTTTTATTTAGATACTTAACAAACATTGAGTTTGAAAACATTGTTACGCAGATTTTTGATAGAATTTTTTCAAGATTTCAGAAATATTTTTTTAACATTCAAACACAATATTTTAATCGTATTTTTGTATAAATAACAAATTCGAAATCAATATTCATAGAGAGGACTACTAACAGGACAACGTCTATCAGGAAAGCTAGTAAATAATATTTGATTAACCATTTCTGTGTTTGAGTTCACTACTTTTGGTCGAAAAATTAAAAAAAATACGCTTTTTTTCAAATTCACCTACTTACATCCATGACAAAAAATAGGTATATACCTACCTAATGAGAAAACTGCAAATAAAAAATTAAATAAATGAGAAATATTGATATTTAGAAGTGTACTGAAGAAGCACATAATATGTCGCATTTGGCATTTTTGTTTTATCCTATCTTATCTTGTTTTATGTTATATCTTCTTTTTTTGGAAAAAAAAAACGATAATGCACGAAAAAGAATTATTGAAGATATGTGCCAACACAAACTTAGAGATTCTGTCCACGATATGAATTGCTTGTCCATTACAAGAGCGTATCAAATAATAATTGCATGTCGATTCGATATTACTTCCTATGATATTTTTTCTCCCCTGAGTCTTCAAATGATTTCTCAAATCGTATTTTGTATGTGGGTAATTTTTATAGATACAACGGTCACTAAGTCCAGAAAAACATAAGTCAAACTCTAAGCACCGCTCCAAGACCATCTGTAGACATATTAATCTGAGAACTGGATCTTAAAAGACGAATAGACGATATTAATCGATCAATCCATCTAAAAATAATTCCTTTTAGTGACAAAAAGAGGTAACAAGATCTCTCTTAATTGTACTCAATCTTCAGTTTTAATTACTTCCTCCCACAACTTGGCTGAAAATCCTTAACACACTATGAGAGGGTTTTCCTTTTCTTCATGGCAGTCATTCGGCATCCTTAACATGAGCAACACACACATATCAAACAGTTAACATTTCGGTCTGCTTTTCATGGGCATAATTATTAATTTAACACAAATTTGATAGATAAATTCACATTATCCATATCTATTCTATTTTCATACCGCTATTACACCAGCAAACGACGCTATACGCCGGCGCACCCAGCATGAACCCATCGCCTCTACCATTATGGGTAAGAGATGGACGTGGCTGGAACATGTGTTAATGATGCCGAATGACAGTTGGCCGAGGAGAGCGCTGTTCTTCCTCCCATCAGGGTCCGGAAGACGAGGAAGACCCTCTTACACTGGTTACGCTCCTTCGAAGCAGAGCTGAGGGATTTGGACATGGTGTGGGAGGAGGTCATAAACATTGCGCAAGATCGAGCGCAATGGAGAGCTCTTGTTGCCTCCCTATGCCCCTAAGTGGGGTGTAAAAGGGAGTTGTATTGTATTTCATTTTTAATGTCATGAATAGATACCACCAAGCACCTTTGGTCCAAACAATTAAGACATATCGGAGTGTTAAGTCTATTAACTTACAAAATGGGGGCTCAAACTCGATTAAGAAGAATGTTGGTATACTTATACTCGTTAAGATCTAGTCCTTAAAAATAATGGACACAAGAATCTAGACATAATTAGAACGTTGTGTACCAACAAAGCCAATCATATATATAAAAATGGAGAGCTATTTCCCGATGTCATCGCATCACGCCTAAACGGCTGGACCGATTTCGCTAATTCTTTTTTTACCGTGTAGGCTTTTATCAGGAGAATGTCCTTTTTGAAGAAAAAAATTAAGAAAAATGCATGGGAAATTAGAAAATTATAGAAAACTCTACGTAGACAACCTTATAAGTACTTTTTACCTTATAACTTTTATTCCAATTTTGAAATTTTGACAGAAATTGTCAATTGGTGCGATTGACAGAATGCGGATGGAATATACATGGTTTAAAACAGACGCATCGTTCGGAATCACATTGGTCAAATGATAATTAATTCATCACCATACAAATTCGAATTCAATATTCATATTTAGGAACACAGGACAACGTCTGTCGGGAAAGCTAGTAGGCAATAAATATGAGACATTAACAAAAATGGATATATTCATATCCTATTATAGGATATTTGAACTAGTATCGACACTCTACTGTTTTTACTACTGTAGGTACTTGTTAATTCCTTGCTAGGGCCTTACCCTGCGTTTACATCGCGATTCCAATCCAATTCCAATCTTAATAACGATGACATTAAAATTTTGTTTGTTTATTTCTAATCCAGTATTGATTTACGAAAAATGCTATAAATACAGATTTATACAAGAACTAGTAGAATTATAGAGGAATTTCAAAAGTAGCCCCTCAGATCTTATAGAGCAAAATACCTACCTGGGAATATGTCATGTACACACTTAAAATTAAAAACCAACAGGTAGTATTTAAAAAAATATTTACTCATCATTACTCTCTAATAACTTTTGAACTGTCACTTGAGCACTTTAAATTAAAATACCGCTATATAAATTACTTTATAATTTATATGAAAATAATTGAGTCGGTTAGAGTAGGCTTTGAATTAAATCAAATCATCCTAGGTATAATTATATTGTAAATATCCAATAAAATTATTTATACAAGAATCGTTCATGCGGTATGGCCTAGTGAGATTATATATTCCCACCCACGTATTAAATATGTAAGTGTTCCTTTAGTTAGATAGTACATACATATGTAGAGGAAATCTTAGACGCGACGATAGCAGTTTCGTAGTCTTCTAAAGTTCTATAAAACAAACCTCCGAAATTTTCTAACTTTATCACTTCTTGTCGTGTGTCGGATCCGACAAAGTGTCGTGTGCATTGGGTTAGTGAAAATTTTATATGGAGCGTTTCATATTTATCCGGCATAGATTTTTGGTCGTCAAGAATTCAAAAAGGAATTCGGGAATCTTTTCTTATGCATAAATAAAAATTTTAAGCTAAGTAATTGGGAAAGCCATGTGGAGCTTAAACCACAATGTTTGCTGAATTTTTTGTTCTATCCACATTTTTCAACAATATGCATCATACAATTATTTAGCCTGAGATATTATTTAACGGTATTTTTGATAAAGCGATATACTTTTTAAGAGTGATTTCCATTAATTTTTTTTAATGAATCTGTGCTCACTCGAAGTGAACACAAAATACACTCTTCGACTCTTTCACAGGAAACTACATAAAGCTTGTGTTGTGAAAGAGGAGATTTTAATATGTTTTTTTTTTTTTTAATATTAATAAAAAACAATTTACTACACATTAGAGTCAGTAAGGCCAATGGAACTAAATTTTAGGTAGTTAGAATCTAGATGCCCACTCTGGAAAGAAAAATTTAAGACATCCACACGTTTTATTTATTTATTTACGTTTTAAAAAGTCAGAACTGACCGTGAATCTAGCCCAAGAGCGCTTTTTCAAAATTGAATTATAACCTCAACATATTTCCAATACTTATTCTTTTTACCGTTGTTGTATTGAAACTAATACTTCTACTTAAGTAGGTACCTACGAAAACTGTCAACTAAAAAAATATTATCGCTTTTCTCAAAACCTTATTATAGTCCCACCACAACCCTTACGACAAGATAAGAAATACCCTATAGATTCGGAAAGTGTAACATCGGATATAGATTTATGTAGATTTGTAGGAGTGTCTTTGTAGTCAAGCAGTGAGGCAGCAATTTGATTGATTTGAGGAAGATACAACAAATAAACATCACGATGATACACAAGAACTTCCCTACACAATACATTACAATACAATAACAAATTATACATATTTAACAAATACATACTAACCTTATAATATAGTTGTACAAAATTTGCATAACAATCCCCCCTCTTTCTTTGTAGTATTGAAGCATTTATAAAATAGAAGCGATCCATTAGGAACAGTCTAACATCTTCCAATATTGATTGCACTGCTCGTCAGAAAATATAAGACGCTGCTTTACAAAGCCACACTCTGGTCGGGGATAAAGAACTCTTCAGAGACTCGGCCCCTGTGTTAATGTGGTAAAATAAAGACTTCACACATTTGAACATAAAAAACCGAAAAGAATTATTTACGGATCAGTCAATGACTAAGAACTCTGCCTTGCAACTTTTTAGACCCCCCCCCCCCTCCCCCATAGTGATATTTAGTGAGAATTTATAAAACTCCTTTCCCCAGAAATCACGTGTTCTTTTTTAGTCCAAAGAATGAAGAGTGTCGTGTTTTTCGTTTGCGGCATTTTTTTAACTGCAACTGTGTTTCTTTATATAAATTAGAAAAAATATATGCTATTGATTTTTTACTAAGCCCCCCCCCCCCACTCTCCGTACGTGATCTTTCGTTATTTTTCGCACTAACCCGACTTTCTTTCATAACTTTAGAAGATATACAATATGTGCTCAATCAAAATATTTATTAATTTTATATTTAACTATCCTATTTCTCATTATGTTACCTGCATAAAAAATAGACTTCTGAAACTAAATAATAATTCATTTTTAATACCTACTAAAACGATGTGTAAAGTACTTCTCCACCCTAATACAAAAATATAACAATGACAGTAAAACATTTCCACCCAATACTTATAACGCATCTACAACTTCGAATAAAAAAATAATTTAACTATTATAAAAAAAGATGGTCTATTGATAAAAGTACTTTGCGTTTGACACGTTCTTGTATTTTATTCAAATATTTCTCAGCGGAATATTTGAGGGAACTTGAAATTATTTATTTAAAAAAAAGTAACATTTTAATGTGATATGTTCGATAAGTTTTTTTTATATTTCTATCGGCTGTCAAAAAACTTTCTTTTTATAGAGAAATAACAAACGGGAAGAATAAACTTAGAAAATAAATTCGTTCTTCTTCTGAATAATATTTTACTATACAATAAATACCTACCCTGGACATAGTCATTTCTTCTTTTCAATATCCACTCCTTCTTTTCCTTGCCGTTCACAACTATTTCGCGTAGCCTGGATACCTTACTTTTTGTCACAATTTCTTGTACGATCTTCATCTGTTTTCGACTTTGACCATCTCCTACTCGGTGGTAGGTAATGTAGAAGATTTATCGCTCACAAAAAAATCTTCTACATTTTAATCAAACCTTATTACAACAAGATAAGTACACAGTAACCTATTAAAAAGTAAAACGTAAGATACCTACCTATCAAATTCTTACAGTCATCGTCATTAATAATATCGTTATATCTATTTTGTCCAAAACTAGAATATAAAGACTTCCTTCACCGACAATGTGTTAAAACACGGAAAATTCGTGTAAATTTTCTAGAAAAGAAAAAACCCTGTGGTCATGAATTGAAGAAAAAACTGTAATTCGGCGTACTTTACACATATCCTAGTCATGGCCATGCTTACTGAGCTGGCGTATAGTGTATTTTGTGCAATTAGGGTCTTGTGATCTCTAGAGGCGGGGTTGGCCTCCTGCGAGGTCGAAACACAGCTGTCCCTCCACCTCTTTAGTGTAAAACCTGGGAATCGTTTTTCATTGGGTTGGCCTTGCAATACATGGGAGCCTGGATGAGTCCATTCTCCTCACTTGTGCATACCAGAACCTAAGTGATTGATCCTCAAACTTCTTCTAATGCAGTACATTTAAGAGCGGAAATTTAGGATCCCAGGAAGTGTGTTCCGTTCCTTCGAATCAAATATAAAATATTTGAATGAGGTGTGGGAGGAGGCCATTAACATTGACATTGTTTGTTCGTTTGACGAAAAAAAATTATTTAAATTGTTTCAATGTGAACTATTGTTATGTAAAAAAACTGACGATCCATTTTTAACCCTTACTGTGTGAATGCGCCTGCCCCTCCCCTCTTAGAAGTGGGGGCGTTTTCTTTTTTTTTTTCTCTTTTATTAATTCGAGAACATTGGCTGCACGTCCCATCCCCAACACCCCAGATATGGTTTCACAATGAAACCACTTATACCCGCCTCAATGATTTTTACTTTTTGAGCCCACAAACATCCTTAAATTGTTCAATGATTGATTATCAACGTCGATTATAGAAACACAATATATTTTGAGATCATGACAAGTTATTTATATAAAAAATATATTGACCTAAATTTGAAAATACTAGTGGTCGCCCAGTGGTCAATATTCGACCATAATCAATTTAAATTACAAGTTTGAACATTATTCTTTTTATATTGAGATTTTATTATATTAAGCGACCGCTATTTCACAATTTTCTTTCGAAAACAAGGACATGGATTCATCAAATTTGAAATACTTCTTATTTATTTTAAGTTTTTTCTATTAATTAAAAGACAAACAATATTAATCTATTCTCAATTTGACCACAGATAAATTAAATGATGTACCTATTATCATCATATCAAATCATTACAAATAATCCCTTCACACATGAACGTGTAATGTACCTATTATGCATGTGTCAATTTCAAATACACCGAAGTGTGTGTGAGTGTCAGATACATAACATCCAGCAGTGTTTGTAATAATTTAAAAAATATACATTAGCATCCGCCACTCCTCTAAATTACAAATTATATAAGTTCGAAATATCATACTCCTCCGTCCACGCAATTTCCATATAAAGGGGTAAAAAGTTTTTGCTTCACGTGTTTATATAAAGATTTGTTAATAATAGAGGGTTTTTCACGACACAAGCTTTCAGTAGCTTACTGTGAAAGAGTCAGGGAGTGTATTTGTGTTCACTTTGAGTGAGCACAGATTCATTTTCTTAAAAAAAAATATATATATATATATAATATATATTATTATGTATAATAATAATTAACGTTCTGGGTCTTATAATGCTTTGTTTCTCAAATTTAAAGTACATTCCGACCACCAAACGCGTTTAATCCACATCATGCAAGAAGGTAATTCTTTGTTAAAATATTATTATAACTACAACTGAAAAAAAAGTACTGTAAGTCGACTGGGAAACGAAATTGCCTACTTTTATTGAGAATGTTATCTTGTTATATGAAGTATGTACTATGAAATACAACTCTTGTGAAACTGATGAATATTGCTGAAGATTGAATTGATCGGTAGCTTAGCAGGTCAATCATCGACTTCCGTTGGTTTAATAACCGGTGTCGACCATCTTCATCTCTCACGACACAAGAATTGCAATCTCTGAAAGAAGTCATATGTAGGTATATGTATGTTTTGAGTTATCTTTGAATGTGCCTAGATTCATAATAAAAAAATATTCCTATTGTCAAAATATGTACCTATAGTATTATTTATACCTACATGCTTATTTCGATCGATAACTCACTCTACATATCATTACCATATGGCTTATAACGCAAGTCGAGAAAACACTACATTTATATACATAACTATGGTGTAGTAGGATTAATGATATATGACAACACACTCCGAAATACTGATTACCATACATTATTGTACTATTTCTCGTGTTACCATTACTCAAAATGGCGTTTGGATATCCCACACCATAATCCCATGGGGGAGGAAAAAAAAATACACGCAGTGAATGGTGGAACTTTTTCAATTCGCCAGGAGACCGGCGAGAAAGAAAAAAAAACATAGAAAGCAAGAAAAAATATATAATAAGAATAATGACAAGTTGTAAAAAGAAAGGCAAACTAAAGTGGATTAGGAGATGAAAGAGAATGGTTTTATTAGATTTTTTTATTATGTGGCGATGGCTTTCTCTTCTTCATTTTGTCCTTTATTATTATTTATTATATTATTTTCATATATATATAATAACATTATGTAAAATAATATAATCAGCAGCTATATTATTTTGCCAAGAAATAAATGTTACGAGTATAATTCATTTTATTCAATACACAAACATATGCATGCATGGTGAGTAGTTAATATGACTAACTAATAACTTTTAACGGATTTACTAGACTATGAAAAGCATTTGATAAAGTAAGGCACAAGGATATTTGATGACCAATGCACAAGTTGATGACCAATATTCAAGTCTTGAAACTTTTTGGTGGCAGGGGTATCGTTCCTTTATGAAATCTTGAATAACGATTGAACCTTTAGTCTAATTGTTCATGATTACGCACTAAAAAATACATAACCAATGCGTATTGTTGTATAATAAATATCCAGCTGTCATTTTATTGGTCGATATTCACTTTCTTTCTGTCTCTACTAAACTTAAAAAAATCTCAAATAGCGTGCAAAGCATAGCCCGTTTCAAACAAATGATAATCGGTTTTGCATTGTTTTGTCTAATATTTTATTCGATTTTTCAAAAATTCGTTCATAAACGCTTCATGGTTTAGTAAAATATGCTGTAGATAAGTGCAACATATTTTGCGGATGCAACAAAAAAAATATCAAAACTAGAGAAAAATAATTAATTAATGTAACTTTTGTTTATTATTAACTTAATGTAAATTTTTGCTTCAAAACAATACATAAAGGAAAGTACACTAAGTACCTACTTAAGGAGATAATATTATTTACTCAGAAGTTGAACCCCATAATTTGCATGGTATAAGATATATTATATGTGTGTGTGTTTATAGGTACTTTATAAAATATTTTATAATCTCGATCGAGTGATAACTAAAGTTCGTAAAACTAGCCGACACCGACATCTCAACCACTCTTGATTTAGTGTCGAAATAATAGCAACCACATACGAACCTCAAACCACAATGAAAGGTTCAAAGGTTTCCAATATCTATACATTATACCGACATCTATCGACCAAACGTCAAACCTCGCTATCCATCAAACGTGGTCTGATATCTACCACGAACCTCTACGCCTGCTCAGCTGTACGAAATTGTATACCTACATACATACACCCTTATTATTTAGTGTGTAGGTTTATTATTAGGCATTATCTCCAAGCGTGTGAAAATTTTGTGATGAGGCAGTACCTACTTACTTCCATATATATATAGTACCACGATATATTGCCAACAGAATCCTTAAGCAAAAGAGACGTAATGATATTATAATTGCACACATATTATATTTTCTTAACAGTAACAAGACTACTTTGATTTTATTGATGAAATTTATATGAAAAACGGCAAAAATCTTCGATTCGTATGGAGTACTTGAAAAATAAAAATGTCATTGATGTTTTGGACTAGAGCAGAAAAAACTTTCGAGAGCTCATCTATATTTGTAACATCCAGACGTAGACAGGAATCTTCATCAACAGCAAAACAGTCTTATGTGTACCTATACCCTGGCTGAGGTATAATGATATTTCTCCACTCCATCCTTCCAAGGGCTGCCGACCTTCAGCTCCTCAGTGCAAAGAAATCCGCATCTATATTGAATACCGTTCAACAACCGAAGCTTTTGATTCTTTACTTTTGTTCTTATTGGGTTTCTTCATTCATTTGTACTATGTGTCCAGCCCATCGTAGTCTAGCAAATTTAAGCAGTTATTGATTGTTTCTCCGACTTCATACTCCTCCGTTATTCAGTGATCTATTAATTTTGGAGAGGATCAATCTCTCAAACATGAGCTATCACTCGTATAATAAATACGGAGCATCAAAATTTTAAAGGTGCTTCTCAACACTGCTGATAATATGAGTTTTTGTAAGGCGACTAATTTGTCTTATTACTGTTCATGACTGAAGTTGTTTGGTCAATCTATCTCGACTGGCAGCTATTATAAGTTTATGGATGGAGGTTGTAGAGAAAATAAGTGCCTAATTAAAAAAAGGCATTTGCAAATGGAGAGGAGACGATAATTTATTAAAATATAAAGAAAAAGAAACGAAAACACCTTTGTTGATCTGCTGAAAATGGAGGATGGTTTTAAGGACAACAGCACTAAAGAGACGTACAAAAAGTTTCAAATCAAACACTGTCCTGTGAATAAATGCTACCAGAGCAACCAAAATCTATAGATTCTACAAAAGGACAGGACAAGAAAATGTGCACGCTAAATAATGAATATACGAAAATGATTGTAAGGTTCTGATGGGTGACTGAGATTGAAACTGACGCAGCCTGGACGCCAATAGGGAAAACACGGAGAGCCGTACGAAAATTAAATAATGCTAATCCACTATAAAAATAACACTAAAATAGGGTAAGAATGAGCAAAAAACTACATAAATTATTTTTTTGGGATCAGTTACTATAGTCTAGTATACTTATTTATCAAATTCACTTATTCGCTCTGATCGCAATGAAAATAATTAATGACATAATAACACGATGATGGGATCCAACATGGATGGGGAGCTTCTTTGCATGAATGGTTGTGACATTTACTTCATATAATATAACATTAACAATTTTTCTTTCTTTCTTCAGCCCTCTCGCGTCCATTGTTGGACATAGGCCTCCCCCTGTGACTTCCACCGCCCTCTGTCCTGCGCCAGCCGCATCCACCCATTCCCGGCAACCCGTCTAATGTCGTCAGACCACCTCGCCTGAGGCCTGCCAACACTTCTCCTCCCGGTTCTCGGACGCCACTCAAGAACCTTCTTGGTCCATCTGGTGTCGGTTACTCTGGCCACATGACCAGCCCAACTCCACTTTTGCTTAGCGACCTTCTGAACCACATCGGTGACTCCCGTTTTTTGTCTTATCCATGTGTTGGTCTTCCTATCGCTCAATGAGATACCTAGCATTCTTCTCTCCATTGCTCGTTGTGTTACAGCTAGTTTATTTAATATTCTTTGAGTGAACACAAACGTTTCACAGCCATAAGTGAGCACAGGGAGAATACATGCATCAAAGAGTTTTCTCTTCAAGTAATTTGAATAATTTGGAGACTTCAGGATATAGGACAGTTTACCAAATGCTGCCCATGCCAGTCCTCGCCTTCTATCTATTTCCGCTTCTTGATTTTCTCTTCCTAGTTTTATTGTATGGCCACATTAACAATATTCCTGTTATATTATATCTTGAATATAATTTGTGTCAGGATAAAACATACGCATAATGCGGTGTTCACACGGGGCGATAAAAGGCCAGACGATTTCGCTTGCATAAAAAAAATATCGCTCGGTCGCCCATTGATCGTCTGATGTGTTCACACGAGTCGACAGACATACATTCAATCTGTCAGTTGCGCTGATAGTTTTAAAAATAGCTGACGTCGAGGTAGAAGTCGCGGAGTAATTGGGGTTAGTTGAAAATATTGTTTTAGACGATATAAGGAGACTCCTAATTGAGGAAAAATAAAAAAAAAAACGCAGATATTGGGTGCGGAATTGGATTCTAAGGAGAAATAAATTTAGAGCAGTGCTGTCAACTGTCAAGAAACAGAACATACGGACGCCGCGCATATCTGCGCATGCGTGCATCGTTCCACCAGATACAAAAGTTGAAAGGCGTTCAACTTGAGGCGATATCGCTTTCAACCATTTTTATCGCTTCAGATTTATCGACAATCTGTTCACACGGTTCAATTGGCTGGCGATATTTTAGTGTCCTGGCGATATTCGCCTCGTCTGAACACCGCATAATTCACACATTTCTGCATTCAGATATAATTCGTAAAGCCACTAACACATCGCCGCATATGTTATCAGCGGTTACAGAGTGTATCAATGGGTTTTTGTTTATTGGCCAATTTTATTTTACATTATTTTTTAAAATGTTTTAATTATATTCTTGAAGAGCTAGATATCTCTACCTAGAGCTTATGCGATTTTTATACTTTTAGACTATAAAAAAGATATTTTCTCTATTTCTGGAGAGACTGACCAAAAAAGTATACTAATTTGAAACTTTTTGTGCAATTAAAGGCAGGTCATCGCACTATCGTCCAATAAAAAATGGTTGTTAGTAAGATTTCAATGATGGATGTATGATTAGTGGATGTGACCTGTATTCACTTAGGTAATTGTGCAAAAAAGTTTGAAATTCGTATACTTTATTGTCATTTTTATAACGATTGCCGATAAAGCTGGATATTTTGCTATATTTTTTAGCCCAAATTTTAGTATGCCAGCTTACTTTTTGGCAGAACGTCATGGCTGATATAGGGGACCTTGGAACCTTTGACAATGACATAACACCTTATCCCGAAAAAGTATTTCCAAGTAACGTATTTGTTGTTCTTATTTTTCTTTTTGACCATTCGATGATTTTTTCAGATAGCTTCAATGACATACATATGTTCAAAATCTTGTATATTGATGATTTTATTAATGCTTAAAATGGCAACAATATTTGAACGGTGCATAAGAAAAATTTCAAATTATTTAATATTATTTTTAACAATTTCCAGACACCAAAACATACTGTGAACAGTCCACAGTCCATGCAAGCAGACGGAAATAATGTTCTCATAATGAATATTGTAAAGCGCATGACTGCGCCGCGATCAATGGTGGAATGATCATACAGATGTGGCTGTCAGATAATTTTATCATTTTATTATTTCCATTATGTCCGAAATTTATAAACAAAAAAAATAAAGTTAATTTATTATCATGTTAATAATAAGCTATTTTTTTTTAATTTCAATACATCATTTCCTCTATACATGATGCGCTCACTAAATAATTATTTAAAAATAACGCAAGTTTTAACCGTGAAACTTTTTGTATGCGATTTATCCTTGTGCGATTATGTGATTTTCAAGTTTAAGAAATTAATTTAAGCACCTACTAAAATTTTCCTTGTTTTGACGCTGTGTCTCCTTGGTGTTGACTTCTAGGTTCTTTAACTGTTCTTGCTTTTATTCAGTGCACACGTTGTAAAACCAAGAAATTAGTCTCCTGACCTCCTCTGTGAATATCTTAATAATTCTTATTTACTATTTAATATAGCAGGTTACGCATATTTTATATAAAGGTATGCACATGAAAAAGTGCTTTAGTCGCTCAGTTTGATACCACGTACCTAATGACGATCTTAGTATCTTTTACTCGCCAGTAAAACAATGCTCCTTTATTAATATGAGAAAAACATTTTTTTAGGTAACAACGTAATGTAAAATATGTAGAAAGTGTATCTGCTTCAATTTTTAGATAAATAATTAAACGGTACCATCATTTTTTTCATGTTGAATTTGTTATTTTGTTTACAAAGAATAATTTATCACCTCATTTTCTGCAAGCCATAGTATTTAATAAGTTACAATTTTTATGTTTCTTTATTTATTTTTTTATTTTTTCGTGAATTTTGATACGTTTTGTAATGTTTACTGATTGATTCTCAATAAATAAATAAATTGGATGTTACGTTTAAGTTTTATAATCTTTAATTGGCTTTTTCCAAATTGACAAACAAAAATGTTTGGGGAAAAGTATTTTCATCTCAAACCATGCAAATCGTTGCCAGTCTTTATATTAACTGACAATAAAATCTTAAAGAAAAAGACTGCGTCTTTCTCAGATGTAACATGTTAGACAATTTAAAAGAAGTTGCTATTAATTAGGTACCTACCTACTTATTGAAGAATAGTACCTACCTATTCATATCAGTCATCCTAAGCAGTAACTAATACTATTTAGTTTTAGATCTTACCATACCAAATCCATTGTTCCATCAAAATACCTGAAACAAATCCCAAATAACAGATGTCAAATGATTTTTATGCTGCGATGCATCGTTGGACGCTCTAACCGTGAATAAGGAAGCCTCAGCATATAAAATAACGAACTGATAAGAATCGTGTTGACTAAATAGTGAAATAATACGATTCCACACACATAAAGTATCTACCTGTAGTGTTTTATTAATGACAGTTTTGTAGATAATAAAACAAAAAACATCGAACGTTCGTTAAAGGGCATAAACAGCTAAGTCATATAATAAATAAATTGTGAATTCACATAAATGAATTAGAATTTATTTATCGATGTTTTCATATCAAATAGCAACTCTTAATAAATTTCACTCAACGACAATATTATATGAAGAATTAATTTATAATCCAATTGCTTGATTTTTTTTTTTTGAAAATTATCGCGGGTTTATTCACGAATCAACTAACTATAGATTATGCGATAGTGGCCGTTCTGTTGAAAGTATTGGGACGCTATAAACTCCTCAAATAAAACTTCGAGATTGAACTGTTTGCATACATTACAGTATTAAAGACTAAAAATGCAATGCATGTAATCTCAATACGTCTCGAATTCTCGTTGGATTGTCATTTCATTATCAGCTAAATAAAAAAATATTAATGTTAAAAAATTATCCAGCAAATATTGTGGCCACATTCTATTCTGAATTGATGAACATATGTTGAAAATGGTGAGAATACCAAGGCAACCAAATGTTATTAGAAACAACGGTAGATGGCTCTAAGGTATGAACCATATCCACTTTTACTCTACGAGAGTGTTCGCATCAAAATGGTATTGATTAATTAATTAATAAGCGCATTGATTCAATTTTCTTGTCTCCATGTTGATACAGCATTTGTAAATATCAACATCAATTTGGTTTTGGAAAAAAACTTGGAACAGACAAAATGTCAAACAAACAAAATTATTATAAAAAAAAAACAATTTGAGATTAAAATCAACATCGTTAAAGAACGATAATTCCCGCCAAAAATATAATATTTTTCAAGATCAACACCACTGCCCCTTCTCTGCGAATGACAGAGGTTTTGTTTTTGGCCCAGCGAAACAAGGGTTTATTTTTATGAATTATTATAAGGTGTATTATTATTGTGAGAAATATTTTTTGTCGTGTCTTCTCTGTTTATCCCGCAATGAGATCATTATAGTTTACGGTTTACAAGGACGAAGTAATAACAGTAAAAAATCAAATTTGCCTTTATGCTTTTGCGTAAATTCTGGTTACCCACAAGGATTTCCAGAGACGTTTTTTTATCAGAAGAAAGGCATTTTTAATATTTCCACAGAAAACATGATAAATGATAAAGAACTGCTTAGCTTTGGGATTTCAAGAGTTCTTTTTTGGGTGTTTTTTTTTGTATAATCTAGTTTCAGGCAAATCTATGTTGTGGTCAGGTTGAGTTTCTGTTACTTCATATGTTGCTAAGCTGTTTGAAAATTCATATCTTAAAATTTTATTCCTATCTGAAGCTCTTATGAAAATCAAACTGTGTAATATGGCGTTAAAAAAAAGTAAAAATAGAGGAAGATTCACAAATCGAGTGTGTAATGTCGAAAATGTAAATAGACCATAGATCAACTGAGACTAAATATTAGACTGATGGGCCAATTTTAGCCTGATTGACTGTAATTAGGATATAAAGTGTGTTATAATTTATATGAATATTGAATTATTGATCGTCTATTTTATCGAATAAAAAACCCTCTTCTAGATCTCCATACTACAGTGAAATCGCATTATATAATGACATTACATCCAAAAAGATGATGAAGCCAATGACGCTATTCCATTATGAGTATTCAAATTCGGTTAGAAATCATAGAATAATTAATTTACTTCTTATTATATCATTTAGTTTTTGATGTACCTATCGCTATAGATTTTAATGATTACAAGCAGGAAACATTTTTTATTGGATACAATGTGTCATCTACGAACAAAAAATAGTCCAGATGGTTTGAATTTCTTATGGGGCAGGCAAACAAAACATGTTCAGCCGACTCCTCATCCATGCCACATTCGTAGAATGGAGATATATTTATTTTATTGGAAACACAGAGCTTTTCATCAATTTACAGAATTCAATATAATACTTAACATTTTAATTGTGTATCGCCATTCATGTAGGTATATCCCACATTTTGTTCTGCACACTAATTAGTTTTAACACTTTTATTTTCACTTAGGTATTTAGTTCATTTTCACTTTTAGAGAAATTAAATGTAAATAAGGAAGAAATGCGTAGGAGATTAATTTGTAGTCTGAATCTGTAAGAGTTCTTCAAAGCTTTATATATGCAATCATATTAAGACTACGTTCCTTGTTCATGTTTTGTATGCATGTGAAAATCAAGTTTTTTTAAGTTTGCCAAAAGTTAGTTGCTAAATGAAAATAACCGATAAATTCACCTATTAGGCTTTCAAATTCCCCTCATTCGAAGACACTTGAGGGTTCTTAATACCTTCCTATGCTTCCAAGTAAACCCGAGAGTGTTGATTGATCTATTGAATCAAAGTGAAGTTAAATAGAAAATATTATTATAGTACCTACCTACGTTAGGATACTCTTGTTATTATTTCTAACAGCAATAAAGCAACACCTACATAACAACCGCAAGATGCCACGATTAGACTCAGGTAAGGAGAAGACATACCCTCCTGCCTTCACCGCAAGTCTCAATCCACATTACACCCGCTTCCGGCTCAAAGAGACTGCTGTCTTTCGAGAAACCAAATGGCGCTTTATAAACTTAAGTGTTGCAGTTACTACGATATGAGACGGCGCTGACAATCGCTTACCGCAAAGCTCTCAGAGTGAATCTAACGTTACTTCAGATTTATACTTGAAATTAGTGATACATAAATTACTTTTTACTTAGGACTAATTCATTTGAAATATAAAACAGATGATTTTTCAATCCAACATTTTCCTCGTATTATTTTTTCTACTTCTTCATCTCTTCCTGTTTTTTTTCAACCATCCAAAATATATCAACCTTATGTACCTACTCTCCCCATTCAGAGCATATGGACAAGAAATCGCGGTCCTGTATGCAGCAGTAGGACCCAAAAGTCATCAAAGTATAGCCTTGTATATAATCTTCTTACCGTCTAAAGGAGCTAACTGGGTTTTCTATTGCCTAACAGATGGACTGTCTATCTGTGGGTTTCCTCAGTAAGTGACACTGTCAAATAACTTATTTTTTATGTTCACCTGTGAGTTTGGAAGGCGTGCAAGAAGTTACCATCTTCAATTCTCAATTCTCTATTTCTGGAGAGAATGATCAAACAAAAATACTAATTTGAATCTTTTTTCAGGTTGTTACACTATCGTCCATTTAAATGCTTTTCAGTCAGATGTCAAATGAGGGGCATAGAACCAAATTCGAATCAATCCACTTTTCTAAGAAAATGAACTATAAATGTAGTAATATTCAGAGTATGAAATGCTTCTTATTAAAATATTCAGTTAGTATCAAATTCAAATAAATCCCAAGTTATTTAAAGTCAAAGTTTAAGGTAAGAAGCAAAAACGCATCAATCGATTTTTGATTAGATTCAAATTCACATCACTCCATTTCAACCAATCACAGGCGCCCATAGATAGATTCAATATGGCGGATATTGTTTAAAACGGTGCGCGTTGTTAACAAAATTGCGGGTCTATTTTTATTGTTTTATATTTAAAAATGGAAGAATTTGTTGTTTCTGTGTCGCCATCATGCACCAGAAAGAGAGCACGAAATCCAGAAACTTGGAAAAAACATCAAGAAAAGTTGAAAAGGTACGAAAAAAAGTATTTGCAATCTCCTTAAAATGACATAAAGTATTCCTTTCAAAAAGTAATTGTGTCAATTTTTTGTATTATTTTTATTTTCTTATTTTTTAATTTTAATTCTCAATCATATTTAGTATTGAAATTGGTTTTTAATTTATATTTATTTTTTGGTTCCAATACTAGATACTCAGCAAAAGGATTGCCCATCAAACCTAATTGTAAGCACGGAGAAAAATCTTCATTCAAATGTGGCAAATTGACAATGAGAGATATAATAGAATTCCATACGGAATATTACAAAAATAAAACAAAAGTTGAGCAAGATGCCTTTATATTGAAGTATTGTGACGTGCAAAATGTGAAACGTCGCAGACAAATCAAATCTGATAGGAAAGTCGCTTATTCTAAGAAGTTATATTTGAAAAAATACAATACAAACGCGAATATTTTGGTATGTCAAAATGCATTTGTCGGCATTTTAGGAATTACAAACCACAGAGTCCAAAAAGTCGCAGAAGTGTGGATAAAAACAGGAGGAATAGTGAAAGAAAACAGAGGAGGGGATAGAGTTTCAAAAAAATATGAAGAAAAATTGTTAGCAGTCAAAAAATTCATTGAATCTTTTAAATCCATAGAGTCTCATTATGGTAGATCCTCGTCGTGTAGGAAATATTTAGATTCATCACTAAATATAAAAAAAAATGTGGCGTATGTTTTGTTGCAGCAGCAGTTTAGAAGTAAAGCAGAGTTACTTCAGGAAAATATTCAACACACAATATAATATTGGTTTTGGAACTCCAAGGACGGATGTTTGCTCATTATGTACCGAGTTACTTGGTAAAATTAAACAAGAGAAAGACATATCGAAAAAAAATGATTTAATGATCCAAAAACACGTGCACACAGCAAAATATAAAGCGTTTTATTCTTTCTTCAGTGATTTTAAAGAAGGCACAATTACAATTGCTTTTGATTGTCAAAAGAATCAAGTGTTACCTAAAATACCTGATCAAATTGCCTACTATAGTAGGCAATTGTATATTTACAATTTTGGAATGGTTGTAAACACACAGGGTAAACCATTGAACAAAGAAACTGTTCAGCTATTTTCCTGGACAGAAAATAGTTTTAAAAAAGGGGCGAATGAAATCGCTTCCTGTGTTTACCACAAACTTTGCCTCATGGACTTTAACAATATTGAAAACGTGAGGTTTATAGCCGATGGATGTGGGGCACAGAATAAAAATTCTATCATGTTTGGAATGTGCGCTGCTTGGCTTGCTAATAATGCTCCAAAAAACGTCAAAGAAATATCACTAATATTTCCAGTACCGGGACACTCTTTTCTGCCGCCAGACAGAGTTTTTGGCAATATTGAAAAGGAAATTAAGAATAAAGAAGTCATTATTTCTCCAAGAGATTATATAGATATATTCAACAATTACGGAACGGTCATTCACACGGATAGTTTAATGTACGATTGGAAAAAATCCCTCAACGACCTTATCAAACCTCCTTCTGGATGGCATTTTCAAATAGGAAAATGTAAAAGAATTTTTATCAAAAAAGGCAAGAATGGCAAAATTGTTGTGAGAGGTGAACCTCATTATAAAAATGATATTGGCTGCTACAAAAGTATTCTTAAAAAGGGAAAAAGTTTCTATAATTGTCGCCCAGACTCTATTCCAATAAACCAAGTGACAATTAAGGCGGAAAAATTGAACGATGTTGACAAATTGCTAAAAAAACATTGCGGAATGGACTGGAAACAAGATCCCGCTTTTAAATTTTATAGAGATATTATTGACAACCCAGTTTCATTTAATGTTGTTGCACAAATTGGTGAAAATATTGAATTAGCTGATGATGTATGTGTACCTCTCGTATACGAGCGTGAATTAGTTGTTTGAGTTTTTTTAATATAGCTTAATAAATGCTGACTTGCGACCCATTCAAATTGTTTATGTTCTCTTCAAAAATACTGATGTATAGTTACTTTTAATAAAATTTCTTTTTAATAATATCATTATAATGTTCAAATTATTCTTAGTTTTGTTAATATTGTTGATATATTATTATTCTTTTATCATTTTTGACAAATATTTCTGTATAGTATTGTTTCTCTTAATAAAATTACTTTTTAATAATATCATTATAATGTTCAAATTATTCTTAGTTTTGTTAATATTGTTGATATATTATTATTCTTTTATTATTTTTGACAAATATTTCTGTATTGTATTGTTACTCTTAATAAAATTACTTTTTAATAATATCATTATAATGTTCAAATTATTATCATTTTTTGACAAATATTTCTGTGTTGTATTGTTACTCTTAATAAAATTACTTTTTAATAATATCATTATAATGTTCAAATTATTCTTAGTTTTGTTCATATTGTTGATATATTATTATTTTTTATTATTTGACAAATATTTCTGTGTTGTATTGTTACTCTTAATAAAATTACTTTTTAATAATATCATTATAATGTTCAAATTATTATCATTTTTTGACAAATATTTCTGTGTTGTATTGTTACTCTTAATAAAATTACTTTTTAATAATATCATTATAATGTTCAAATTATTCTTAGTTTTGTTCATATTGTTGATATATTATTATTTTTTATTATTTGACAAATATTTCTGTGTTGTATTGTTACTCTTAATAAAATTACTTTTTAATAATATCATTATAATGTTCAAATTATTCTTAGTTTTATTCATATTGTTGATATATTATTATTTTTTATTATTTGACAAATATTTTTGTGTTGTATTGTTACTCTTAAAAAAAAATACTTTTTAATAATATCATTATAATGTTCAAATTATTCTTAGTTTTGTTAATATTGTTGATATTTTATTATTTTTGACAAATATTTCTGTGTTGTATTGTTTAGTGATTGCATAAATAAATTAAAAAAAAAAAAAATATATATAAATTTTGAATCAATGTGTTTTTGTATACTACATCTGACACAAACGTCAAACATTGGGTGAGATCCAAACACGCATCAATCCATCCCTTAGTTTCAAACTCACATCGATCCATTCTATTTTAACATTTTTATAAAATAAAATAATCTCATTTAGGGTTGCAAATACTTTTATTTAAGCTTATTGTTGTCTATCTTGGAGATGGAATAAATTTCTTATTGAAATATTACGCAATGACGCTGCAATAAAATTTGTCGATTTTCTCAACTAGTGTCTAGGTGGATTGATTCGAATTTGGTTTTATGCCCCTCAAATATGGGTGTGGAATAAGCGGGTGTGAACCACCACTAATTGTTCAAAAAGATATAAGATTAAGATAATTTTCAATTATTAGGTGTATTTATTGAAAAGATTTTGTTTGGCAAAACTCAAAGACAGATATTTGTCGACGATCAAGCAAATTTTCCTCAAAAGAAAATCTCGTTTTTCTTTTAAAGACGCCTACAAAAAAAAACAATCAAACAACCTGAGTATATAAATAGTACAAAAAAAAGCAAATTTCCTAAAAAATTGTCAAGGTAAGAATGTAGTAGGTAGGTACATAGATGTTTAGTAAGCAGCACTAGGTATGCCTACGCATTCGAAAAATACAAAAACATACCTACATACATAATATGTAAGTTCGCGGTAACAGGTAAGAGATTGCTGTCTCTTCTTCCTCGAAATTTCTTTTCTTTCTGGTGCCATTACCGTGAAATATATTTGTTTTGATCGTACGTGTTTGACGGTATTGATTTTGTATAGATGATAATATTATTATTATACCAGCGATTTCATATATTATTATACTTGAAAAACGATATCTGAAAAACCTTCAACCTTATATTATATCATGCGACATCTACGAGCACGGAATATCTACCTACATATCTTCAAGAAACCAAAGCTTATAAAATATTTTTTGCGTGTACAAAAAATACGACACAAACAAAACAGTGACAGATTTTTTTTATATGCAAATAATATAAGTAAAATTTGACAGAAATTATTAAGATTTAGGAAAAGTATCCTTGTTTACTTACTTGGGCCATGTACTGCGAGGGGAAAAATATCATATTCTGCATCTGATATTGAAGGGCAAAATTGAGGGACGCCGAGGGCCTGGCCGGAGACAGACATGGCTGCGCAACATTAGAGACTGGACCGGCATCCGAAGTGTGGAGGAGCTGTTCCAGGCTGCGCAGGATAGAGAAAGATTCGCCGAAGTGATCGTCAACGTTGGGGAGACCCGACAGGGCACTTAAAGAAGAAGAATCCTTGTTTGTTATTCGCAGTGTTATTGTCAATTCTAAGATTTTTCAAAGCAATATTGTGAGATTATGCCCGGTACTTGCTTGCGCCGCGAACGTGTAACGTTGTATCAATTCGTTCAAACGTAACACGTTCGCGGCGCAAGTGAATATCGGGCCTTAGTTATCGTATTGTAGTAAGCTGTGTAAATTTTCGTGTTTTTGAAATAATCTCAATACGTAGGGAAAGTGTATGTAGTACCTACCTTGAAAACGTTTTACCTTGGAAAACTATCAATCATGCCAGGTTCTAGGTCGTGTCCAGTATCTATTCAGGCGATCTCGATTTATAAGTGTTCGCACTAACCCGACTTTCTTTTATATTATAGACATCGTTTTTTCGTAATGAATGTAGATATACTTTAAAAATCAAGACAATAGACGTAAACATGACCTAGTATATGAGTTAAGAATTGAGGCAAACGTGTACATATGATGAGAAGGAACAGCAGCAAATCAAAAGTTTTTTCGCTTTCACTAAATCAGATTGTTTTTCCAGATTCGATGAATCAGCACTCAAATGTCTGCTAGGAAATTTATTGTAGGATGTAATAAAGAAAAAACAAAGAAGCTTTCTTAGAAACGGTTCGACTCTTAACTCAAATTCTACAACTAACTTGTATTTTTCATCATTTTATTTTGTTTCTGTTGTTTGGTCGTAATTTTGGATGTTTCCTTGGATTTAACCAAAACGAAACTATAACATGAAGGTTGTTTTTTTTTATTAGTTTGTTTGTTTTTGTACTTAGAAGAGTAATGAGAAAATCGTGAAACAAATGTTAAAAAGTATAAGAAATGAATTATTGATTTGTTCTTCTCAGTCATAAAATTGTTCATACGTAGGTATAGGTAATTTTCAAATAAACAAAACTACATAAATAGTTGGTTGGCTATGCCTATAGTATATACTGACGTCGCCGTTTTTCATTGCGTATAAACGGAGCCTATCATTACCTAACATTTCACGACACAAGTTTTTGTGAAAGATGCAAAAAGCTCAGCGAACGTATATTGTGCAAAAAATAATAAGAAATAAAGAAAGTTTGGAAACACTCACAGAATGACGAAATGTCTATGACGTAAGACAATGATAAAAATTAAATTTGCCACCGTCATTAAGAGCACCAATTGACAAAATGTTAGAAAGATTGCATGATTTAAAATGAAAAAAATATGTAAATATATCTGTTTCTTCTAAATGAGTGATAACTCTCAAATTTATACGGATAGATACCTACATTAGATAATAGTCATTCTTTCAATACTTTGCCATCTATTAGAAACATCGATAATATAAAAAAAAGTCAGGTTAGTGCGATTACCTATAACTCGAGATCGGCTGAACAGATTCTTATGATACTTGGTTTATTGGATTCTTCTCCGCTCCGGACAACAGAATAAATATAAAAAATACGAAAAATGGATAGAAAATAATATAAAATATAATATTTATTTATTTATTTATTTGAAATCTACGCAACCAATGGTTGCTTTTACATACAATTTACAAAACAGAAGAAGAAAAAATACAATAGTTATGCATCACAGTAAAAAAAAAATAAGTATCTCTAAGAATTCAATGAGCCAAGCGGTACCTATCCCTTAGCATTTTTTTGAAACCATACAAAGGTGCAGAATTATTAAAGTTAGTATGGAACGGATTTACTGACAACAATGCCATTTATGGAAAATTTCATAACAGCACAATTTTTATTTATGTGGCAACTATGGAGTTTCAAAACATTGGTACGGAGATTTTTTGATAGAATTTCTTTCAAGCTTTCAGAAAAAAAATACATTTAAACATATTTTAAACGTATTTTTGTATAAATTACAAATTTGAAATCAATATTAAAAAAAAAATAAACCGCACGCAGACGAGGCCGATCTCGAATGACATGGACCGACCATATCGGTGCCGTCTTACAGAGTTACAGGAGGGCCAAGTCAGGAGCAAAAGGAATAGAAGAGCATATTGTATGCGGAATGTTATGCGTTTGGAGAAAGCGACAGAGGTTTGTTTGGATAGGAAAGAATGGAAGTCCGTACTCTCTGCCTACCCCCTTCGGGAAACGGCGTGATGGGTAAAACAAAAACAATATTCATAGTAAGGACTACAGGACAACGTCTGTCGGGAAAGCTAGTTTTTAATAAATGATATTTCTAATAATGTAATAGTATTTCTTATTTTTTTTTAATCAAGTATCTATTTATTTAAGCCTCAGGACTCGTAGACGATGAATAAATGATTATTATTGTATAATAAACAAGGCATTGAAATGAAATATAAATGCTTTTTTTTTTAAATGTTAACAATAAATAAATAAACCGTATTTTTTGCACTGTAATTGAAAGTAAACAAATAGTTCACGAGAAATAATAATATCGCTATATATGAATCAAAATTCTACGTAAGTCCACATGATTGTGTCCACAAACATTAAAAACAAAGAGCTCTTCCAAATTCAATGTTTTCAAATTAAGTATTTTTATTTGAAATGCAAAAAGTTTTTATACATTTATAACTCCTACCTACCGCAAAATAATTAAACAATTTGTAGATGAATTTTGTAGACAAATCATTGAAAAAACCAATAATGATAGGCACCAAGCGCTAAAGTGCATTGCACTTTTTCCTCAAAAGAAATTACAGTTCATAGTTTCTAAAAATATACCTTCATCCAGCTATTTTTGTTTCTATGTATGTATGTTGAATTGTATTACCTATATTATTCGAGTTTCAAGGGGCTTATGACCGACGATATGATCTGCATGTTGGAGATCCATGCATCTCAGGTTGACTAGTCGGAACTAGCATCTACTAGGATGCTGCGCTTTCAGCCCGTGCCGACATAACAGGGTCCACTCCGAGTAGGAGAGAGTAGAGTTGAAATTCAAAGACTAAAGAGATACTTTATACTGCCCACGACATTTTTTGAGAGACTCCACATATATCAATCAATCAATCAAAACTCCCTTTACATCCCACTTAGGGGCATAGGGAGGGATAACAAGAGCTCTGCATTGCGCAATACATAGATAGGTACCTACAAATTAAAGACTGTTTAATTATGAAAATGTGGCATATTTTTATGTTCTAGCATTCCGATTTCTGATGTCACTACATTCTGTAAAATGATCATAGACGAAATGTACCTAAACGTAAGGAAAACGAGCAATACAAAAATGTAATAACCCCACACATTCAAGATATTATATCTTTGAAAACCCGATGGTGATTTGTGTCTTTACTACGTACTCCAGTATAGCATAGGTACACTCCCAATGAGTGGTCGTGCTCGGAAGATAATAAGAGAAAAGGTTTTGTCCCTCAACAAGGGATTGATCGGAATCTTCTCCTTGTCCTTCCTGTGGGCACGAAATACACGTACCGATTTGGTCAAAATAGGCAAATGAATTGGATATTTTGATAAAAAAATTATTGTCTGAAATAGATTTCTGCATTTCCTAAAATAATTGTCGTTAATGACCTCAATGATCCTGGGTAAGTCTTACTAATTCTGCTGCCTCCAGCATACCAAATCACTGTAATATTTTTCAGCTACGAGGCTTTGTTACGCTGTATACCAGTTTACCCTAAAAAAATCGTTATAGATGGACATATTTTTCGTTTTGGAATACACTGCTATGCTTCTTTTGACATTATTTGTCAGCAGCTCTCTCTCCTTGATCATAATTTGCATGACCTTATTAAGTCCATTCTTCGATATAACCATGGATCAAACACCGCAACAATTATGTTCATGGCTAAAATTTTGAAATTCCAACTCTCCACTCCATACAGCAGCACTGGTAGAAAATACCTAGGCTTAAATCTTGAGGTTTTTTAATAGATCACTCTCTCGAGAGTGGATTGCTACATTGGAAGAAAGATGAAGAAGAATCTTGAGGTTAAGATCACGTTACGATTAAAAAAGACTGCATTTTGTAAAATATTGCTGTCGCCATCTCAATCATGTTAATATAAAATACTGTTTTTTTGTAACATACTATTAATAAATTTGTCAAAAAAAGGCTTCACTGGCCTAGGAGTATCTGCTGCAATATTATATTGATTCTACCATACGGCATCTCTAGTCATCCAGATACCGCTGATGCTTGTGCATCGTTTTAAAAAATCCAATAACTTTCGACCGTATTACTGAATCTACAGCCGGCCTAATGCGTATCCAATCCTCTACGAGTCTACGCCATATAATAGGATACACGTATGTTGACATACTGGGTACATACCTACATACGTCAGGTCCGACTACGATGAAAATACTTGAATGGGGAGCAGATAAGAGACAGACAGGGACAGACAATTGTACATATTATTATGTATAGAGCTTACTTTTTCTTTTGTAATCTCATAACAAGATTTTATCATATCGAGGAGAGCAAAGATATCTTTCCAATTTAATCAAGAATTCCACTAGGGATCGCTTCTTTCCGAAAACTCTACGTAAATCTTACCGGAAGCAATTTAAACAAATTACATAAACCTTTCAAAAGGTTTTTTGATTATTCATCTAAAGAAAAGTCAGAAAAATTATAGTGATAAGCATGATCGAGGTCCATGGGAGGAATTAGCCACCGAAAGAGGGCCTTCCATGTCAAACGAACCTTCTTGCCAAAATTCAGGCAAAAAAAAAACTCCGAAGGTCCGAGACTGGCCCAATTCGATGCGACGTCACGCCTCGAACAGGTACCAAAAAGGGGGCCGAAATTCGGCTATCAGATATAGTGTATATAGACAAACGGAAAAGGTTCCTGATGGTGTACAGACTACAGGGGCTGAAAGCTATGTTTTAACTATCTAACTCTTGACTCTAAATACCTAAATGTACTTTCGGCAGAGACTCAAAATAGGACAGGATTTTACTACGCGAAAATTATGCCACGACTAGCTGCAGTCAAAACGATCCTGCCTATTAACAATTTTTTCAATGTCTATCTCGCGTGCATTTAATTATTATCGATCTCAATATCAAAATAAACGTTCAATTACTTTATAAACGAACCAATCAACCTTCTAGTCAAATTTCGTACAGGCTGTCATTAAACCGCAAGTCCTTCCTCATTGGAATTCCAAATCGCTCAACTGCTTCGGTCTTAGCGCGCGACCTTTTCGCCAGTGAACCTCATGAACTGAGCTGAAAAGCGTCCAAATCAGCAACAGCCCATTCTCATAGACAGTCATGTGGGGAAGGTCTTCAGCTTGCGCCAACAGCCCTCCTACACATACCGGTTTTATAACTTTACGTTTATCACGGCGGCGAAATCTAAAATACAAACTCTACATGTGCGCGGACAGACGCGAACTTTTAGTAAACTCATTCATAGCTCGACTGAATAAAATTACTCTCACGGGTAACAAACACACCAATGTACCTACTTTTACAAATGAAAATTCTACACTAAGCTTACTAGAAGGTTCTAAATATGAAATTCTTAACCGGATTAAAAAATAAACATTAAAGATAGGTCACACCACTGGTATCGGAAAATGGGGTAACCCGCGAATGACAGATAACAATTCGCGACGTGTGCTTGACATGTGACGTGTGAAAACAATACAGGGAGGTACATGCTGCAATACAATAAATCCATTGGCACACAGAGATCACAAATATTCATAAATATGCCGTATCGCGTCGGCCATATATCTCTCATCTAAAACCACATCGAGCAATTTGCTCATAAGCATGCTTGGCGGGGGGCAACCAAGCAACAAACAAAATAAAACATAAAAATATATCTCTGTGCCCTATCATCGTCCTGGGGGTAGCTGCCAGCGACGAAACAAAAACACTCTAATAAAAGTATGGCCACTCACCCGAAATTCAGCATACCTTCAAAATAAAAGCACACAGCACAAAAGAAAATAAACACGTCACATTCACACATATGAGGTATGGTCTGTCACTTGTCCCTTTCCAACCACGCCACGCCACCCCGCTCAGATCGGGAATCTTCCAGAGTAATGCTCACAATTAAACGGAAGGTTTAATAAACAATCGCGGGACTCTAAACAAAACTCTAGATATGTGACACACCATAGCTCAATCGTCAAGCACTCGCAAATTACTACAGAAACTATAAAACGCGACGAAAATTATAAATTGATTAACAAGGAAACAAAATTGCAATAAACTATGGAGAGATGTTTTCTGAACGAGATCTAATATTGAACTGAAGTCAAAAAAAATCAAAGCATTCACCTCAAAACGGGAGAATTTGCCTTCTATACTAATCGCTGTAAACAATGAAAATTTTAATGGTTTCCTGGACATATCTTCAGTGCGTAAAAATTCCAACCTTTCTAATCCGGCATAAACAAACAAGCAACTGTTTTTCAAACTGTTTACCATCGCGCTCCCAAACTTTCAAATAATGACTTAACAATATTTTGAATAACAATATATGAATAAATACCTCACATCAATTCGCCAATCCTTTTTTTATTCAAAATATTGTTTCTTTAATTTCAACATAAAAAAATACATTGTACCAATCGATCATTACAAAAAAATAAAACAATTCCACCCTCTCTTTAACGATTGTACAATATTTTTTCCTATCCACCCATAATCCGTGCTGTTAGTATTTATTATAATAATTATTTAAATTGCTACGCCGATAAGCATATCAAAAATCTATGCGCAAATTGGCTGATTGACACTTAAAACACTATTATTATGCTAAAATCCTCAGATATTTACAGTTCTTATCTAACCTTCACCATAATATTCCTAGGCTCTAATCAAAACACTCAAAATCAAATAATTTATAAAAAATCAACTTTCACACAACAGATATTAAATATAAAAAAGGTTGCCAAATATTTCAATATTCATTATCCAAAACTACTGTAAATTCTAATCCATTCATTTCCTTGACATTTTTATAAGTAAATCCCAAAAAATTCTCTGCTACTAAAATAAACTACTTTTGCTAAAACATTTTAAGAAACATCGTTATTGTACACAATATGATATTATTATTGTAACTAGGTATGTCCAAAATTCTCGGATTTGTCAATTATTATGAGGGTAAACCACCATTCGTTATTATCAACTTTAAAATCATAAAAATACTATGATTATTATTTACAACCAGATATTATGCGCTACAACAAATCCTGTAATTTATGTCTATTATAAAACAATGCCTTTTTTTTTTAAACTACATACCTACTTGAAGTGATTCCTCAAAAAAATTTCAGACGGTTCATAAACTTTGAAGCCACCTAATTGATTATAGACATTGTCACAAATTTAATAACATTAATAATTCTAATTATCTATTGAAATGCCAACTGCGTAAATAATCTAAGTACTTATAAATTATAATATCTCTACAAGTCTTATCTTTCCTGGTCACATTTAACTTAATTATTTAAAATCCATTAATATCCTACGTCTATTTCTTAATACATCGCTATTCATACCTTAAAACTTAATTTCTTTATAATAATTACTCATATTAGCTTATCATGTATATTAAAAATTATACCTATAACTTAAAACTCTCTATCATTGGCCTTATAATAATTATTTATCTACCATATTTATAGTATCGGCTTAACATAAGCTATCGCAACCTCTAACATTACAAAATATTCAAATATTTACATACAATTTCTCTTCTCAACCACGTTTAACATCGAGAGCTCGATAACTAATAATTATTCCTCATATCTACAAAAATTGCTTGAATTCTATAACACTACTCAAATCATATTATTCTTAGTAAAAAAAAATATACTTTCACATCAGACTAACTAGCTCAGGAATTTTCAACAAAAGAAAATTTCGAAAAAAATTTTTTCAAACACAAACATTTAAAAAAAATTAAAATTTATCAGGGTCTTAAGGTTCTTTAAATATGCTCTGTGATATAACAGAACTATCGTTGGGCGCCATTTGATAAGCATGATCGAGGTCCATGGGAGGAATTAGCCACCGAAAGAGGGCCTTCCATGTCAAACGAACCTTCTTGCCAAAATTCAGGCAAAAAAAAAACTCCGAAGGTCCGAGACTGGCCCAATTCGATGCGACGTCACGCCTCGAACAGGTACCAAAAAGGGGGCCGAAATTCGGCTATCAGATATAGTGTATATAGACAAACGGAAAAGGTTCCTGATGGTGTACAGACTACAGGGGCTGAAAGCTATGTTTTAACTATCTAACTCTTGACTCTAAATACCTAAATGTACTTTCGGCAGAGACTCAAAATAGGACAGGATTTTACTACGCGAAAATTATGCCACGACTAGCTGCAGTCAAAACGATCCTGCCTATTAACAATTTTTTCAATGTCTATCTCGCGTGCATTTAATTATTATCGATCTCAATATCAAAATAAACGTTCAATTACTTTATAAACGAACCAATCAACCTTCTAGTCAAATTTCGTACAGGCTGTCATTAAACCGCAAGTCCTTCCTCATTGGAATTCCAAATCGCTCAACTGCTTCGGTCTTAGCGCGCGACCTTTTCGCCAGTGAACCTCATGAACTGAGCTGAAAAGCGTCCAAATCAGCAACAGCCCATTCTCATAGACAGTCATGTGGGGAAGGTCTTCAGCTTGCGCCAACAGCCCTCCTACACATACCGGTTTTATAACTTTACGTTTATCACGGCGGCGAAATCTAAAATACAAACTCTACATGTGCGCGGACAGACGCGAACTTTTAGTAAACTCATTCATAGCTCGACTGAATAAAATTACTCTCACGGGTAACAAACACACCAATGTACCTACTTTTACAAATGAAAATTCTACACTAAGCTTACTAGAAGGTTCTAAATATGAAATTCTTAACCGGATTAAAAAATAAACATTAAAGATAGGTCACACCACTGGTATCGGAAAATGGGGTAACCCGCGAATGACAGATAACAATTCGCGACGTGTGCTTGACATGTGACGTGTGAAAACAATACAGGGAGGTACATGCTGCAATACAATAAATCCATTGGCACACAGAGATCACAAATATTCATAAATATGCCGTATCGCGTCGGCCATATATCTCTCATCTAAAACCACATCGAGCAATTTGCTCATAAGCATGCTTGGCGGGGGGCAACCAAGCAACAAACAAAATAAAACATAAAAATATATCTCTGTGCCCTATCATCGTCCTGGGGGTAGCTGCCAGCGACGAAACAAAAACACTCTAATAAAAGTATGGCCACTCACCCGAAATTCAGCATACCTTCAAAATAAAAGCACACAGCACAAAAGAAAATAAACACGTCACATTCACACATATGAGGTATGGTCTGTCACTTGTCCCTTTCCAACCACGCCACGCCACCCCGCTCAGATCGGGAATCTTCCAGAGTAATGCTCACAATTAAACGGAAGGTTTAATAAACAATCGCGGGACTCTAAACAAAACTCTAGATATGTGACACACCATAGCTCAATCGTCAAGCACTCGCAAATTACTACAGAAACTATAAAACGCGACGAAAATTATAAATTGATTAACAAGGAAACAAAATTGCAATAAACTATGGAGAGATGTTTTCTGAACGAGATCTAATATTGAACTGAAGTCAAAAAAAATCAAAGCATTCACCTCAAAACGGGAGAATTTGCCTTCTATACTAATCGCTGTAAACAATGAAAATTTTAATGGTTTCCTGGACATATCTTCAGTGCGTAAAAATTCCAACCTTTCTAATCCGGCATAAACAAACAAGCAACTGTTTTTCAAACTGTTTACCATCGCGCTCCCAAACTTTCAAATAATGACTTAACAATATTTTGAATAACAATATATGAATAAATACCTCACATCAATAGTACCTACCTAAGTAGGTATGTGAAAGACTCCAAAGGACAAACTAGCAGACATCAGGGATTTACGATGTCCTTCCACACTGAGAGACAGCCGAAATAAACATTCAATGAAGTCGTTCAACATAAAATCTAACAAACTATCCTGGTCCTTTAGCCGGATTATGAAGAATTTTAATACGTCTTCTCTGTAATTACTGCGAACGATAAAGTAATAATATGTAATGTAGGTTCGGTACTTAGATTCGGTCGTAGGTTTGATGGAGGTCGCGACCAATTTGGTTTCCGCGTTCCTGGCGATGTCTCCTCAACCCTCCCTGCTCTGCGCCAACTGTATCGCCTCATGTATCTAGGTACGGTATATGTATCGAAATTCTTGGTAAAATTTAGTGCCATATTTGTTACTCCATCCATCAGGCAAGCGCTGAGTGTAATGAGTCCTTAGGCATCCTCTTCCCGCTCCTCATCCTACCTTTTAAAACTCACAACCCCAGTTGTCGACCGATAACTAACAAGGACAATTACATGTCAAATCAAAGTACTAATACCTTTATCAGAATTTTATCGTGATTAAAATCTTTTTCACACTTTTCATTGAAAAGATGTCAGTTGTTATGAGCGGTTCTTACTGCCTTAGGAGTTGTTCCTGTTCCGTTCAATCTGAAGTGTGATCGAAACATCGAGTAGAAATTCTAAGTGAAAAAAAAATAGAAAAAATCTTACCCGAGCGGATATCTCCCATTAATGATAACAATTATTTAGATGCCCAAGACAACTACTTAGGCTCCCGATATCGATCGAATATTTAATCACAAATGTTGTATAAGCCAAAAAACCTCCCAAGAAAGTCATTTCTATAATAGGAATAGTTATCATTTCAAGATTTTGCATCAAATCTGTAACGTTGATAGTACATATGTATGTTAATCTAAGCCTTATTACAGCAATCCAACATTTACACTTCAATCAGGCACGGATACTGAATGAAATACAAAGCAAATTAGTCTCTACTAACATTATTTATGTACGATTCCCATAATTTACTCCATAAACATAACCCATATTCCCAAATACTACGGAATACAAGTTACATACCTAGCTGAAATATTGAACCTATACAGAGAGGTAGGTATCTTTAATCTATACAACCATCCTGCGAATATTACACTCTTTTTTAGTATGTTTGGGTTTAACCCATATTTTTTCCCAGCAGGACGCGTCTCTTAAGAAGTAGGCAGAGAGAACAGACTCTTTTCTACCCAGACTCGCTTCATTTGCTTTTTTATTAACAGACCGTTTCTCACAAAACATCTCCTATTTTTTTTTTACTTACCTTTCCTTCCTTGAGGATGGAATGGATGTGTTCGACTAACGTCATTCTAGTCTACTATGACTTCTCCGTTCTTTATTTTCACCCACAATACGATCTTAACATCGTCTTCTACCCCTGATTCAAATCTAGGTTTGATTACTTTTAAGTTACCAACGTCGGTTATTAAGGCGAATAGCGTTATGCATGGTGTTATGTGTCCTGATTGGAAAGCGTTCGCGCGTCCACGCATAAAGGCATAGTCTGACTATTGACTTGATTTTGAATTGACAATTTTAATTTGTTTTTCACGAACGTCAATAACCCAAATTATTGACCTTTCAGTCAGGTAACTAAGCAATAAAATCTTACAGTATTATTAATGTATTTTATATTAACATTAACAACATTGTAAATTATTGTTGTTCTCTTGGCGTTATCTCAATTCGTTCCAACTTGGGCGACCACTAGCAATTCTTTCTATGTCCTGTGCCTCACGAATCAACAGTACAGAATTTCGTCCATTCTCAGATACTACGCAGTGAGAATTATAATATAATATACCTTCAAAGAAGATAAATAAATCATCTAGAATGGAAAAGGGACTTAATATAAAACATGGACTTTTTGTCACGAAAAAGTTAGAATGCAATAAAAACAATAATGTCTGTTTCTTTGTCAAATTTTACGCCTTGTTACGTGAAAAAGTAAAACAAATATCCAAATTCTTAAAGACTAAAAAGCGATGAATTCAAAGATATTTTTTTTTTCATATTAAGAGCCCATTAATCCAAATTTTCTCGTGTATATTTTTTTGGATTTGATTTTTTAAGACGTGTCACACTCTGTTAAGCGCCCGAGTTAAACAGAACGTAAAATTTTAATGGTGGCACTTAAAGGCAGACGCTTCTTCATAGACTTGAAAAAATTGTCAAAGGTACGCGACGTACACATACGAGGATCATGCTCAAAGTTTAATCTTTCATGTGATCTCAGGCGAACGTATTATTATGAATTATGTACGTGAGAGATGGGAGGCGAGCAGCCCTCTCGTCTCAAAGAGAAATCCTAAGTGTGTGTTGCACTTTTGAATCTTTAATCGCTCTTTGTATTTACATAAAATCTTTCACAACCTCCCAAATCTTCAAGGATCACTGCTTTCCCTAGCACTAATAATATATTACTTACAAGATGCTTCGTACATTCCGACATCATTTTTTAAAGGCGCTTTCAAAGTTTTTTTTTTCGAATATAGGTAGTAATAATTATTGTGCTACAAACTAGAGGTTTAGAATAGTGTTTTACGTGCCTTTTTCAGGAACAAATACGTTTCAAGGAAAAAAATGAACTTAAGAAAGTGTTGACGTGATGGCAAGGTCGACGTAGCCCTGACAATTTTTTTCCCTTTATATAGGCCTCTTGGCCTGTTCTGTCGAAGCCACCCTTGTGAGGCGGAATCCCAGCTGTATTGCCATCTTTTAGGTGGTCTTCCTTGAGGGAGACTTCCATGGGGCTGGTTGTGCAGAGCGATACAAGAAAGTTTGGTAGTATCCATTCTCTGGAAAATAAACATGGCTCTACCATTCCCTCCTTCGCTGTCTGCTCCATCTAACCATAATCACGCGCACCCATTTCGCAGAATGTGGTATTCATCGCTCGGTCTCTCAAATTTTTCCCGGCAATCATCCTTAAAGTCTTCATTTCGGTAGTTCTCAAAATGAGATGAGACAACAAGTAAAATGAGAATATTAAAAGCGTGCTTAAGTCTGCTATGGAGTCGAAAGTAGAGCAAACACGGCCAGCAGATGTTTAGAACCTCCAAAATGGCATTAAGGAGAACTGCCCTGAAAATTATCATGGTGAGAAAAAAAAATCTCAATAAAATCTAAGATCATGGTAAAACGTGGACACTGCACACATCTCGGAAAAAGTTGTATGTATATGATCAAGTAGAATCAAGTAGGTATATCAGAGATTCCTACATACGACGGTCTCTACGGAAAAAAAATAAGGAAAAATGTCCTTAGTTTCTTAAGTGGTAAAGTAAAATTAGGTTCCTTTAAGAGACTATATTACCACTAGTACAAGTTTTCGATGATCGAATATCGAAACGATCATCGAAAGAGTTTCGAAAAATTTCCACACAAAAATGATCGAATGATTCGATCGTTTGATTTTCGAGCACTATTTGCACGCTAGTAAGCGCTTATTAGCGTACAAATAGCTTTCGATTAAACTCATACCTACTAACCCCACTGATTTATAAAACAATCAAACAAATAATGACCTTTTCTATGTCTGTCGTTCAACAGGTCTTGCTGCAAACTGATAAATGAAACACAAAAAGTATATTTTGACCTGACAATCATTAGAACTTTCAGTTTATTAAATCTCTCATAATGTAAAGGAGGAAAAACCATTTTAAGTTTTTAAATTAAAAAAATATTCTATTCCACAGTTCGCATTCTAATTACATAGTACAAAACTAAAATATTTGCACAAAATAATTCGACTACACGAGCCAGAAAGAGAGAGCAGCCGCCATGTGTATTTAGTTTGCTCTTCCTATGTTTGTCTCTGTCTTGTCTAATGAATAATTCATGAGTGTTGAAATACTACATAGAGTTTTGAAGCCGAGTTACACAGAACGTGGTTGTATCTACAAATATGCCGCAGAGCTCCTCTGAAGAAAAAGGGAACAAAACCAAGTTATATCGCCGCCGTTGAAATTGTTGAACATTCAACGCTCCATGCTTCCATCATACAAACACTCTTCTAGGTTTTGTATCTAATGAAAGAATGAAATGCTGTAACGTACACGTCTCCCTATACTACCTCCAACATATCTTCCCTCGCCAAGGAAACTCATTTAATTCAATGCGAGCTTTCTTTAAAATTTCATAAAGTAAATTCTAAACAGTTGTGAAAATAGTTTCAATGTTTACTTAACCTATTTCTTCTCCAACAAGGCGGCACCTGCTATAGTATGAGAGATGTTAGACAATTTTGGGGAGGTATTTGGACTGGCTTTAAAATTGTATAATACTTCTCCTAAAATACCGAAACACGGAACCGTACACCGTAGGGGAAAGCGGGGCAAAATCTATCCCACCCGAAATGTTATAGTAGCGTTTTAAAATGATGTATGTGTACCCTTGGATTTGACTACAACAAAGAGTATAAATTATAGAAGCCAGATTAATTAGTTGGGACTTTTACTCTGTCAGGCGGTCATAAAGTTGTTATGGTAGCCCAACGGCTACGTCTGTTTCTCGGGGAGGTAGTGGGTTTGATACAAATTACAGATCATTTTGGTGGGACAATCAACCTTCCAGGCGATCAAGAAAGTGTAGAAGAACATATAAGTTGATTTAGCCATGCTGTCCCCCAGCCAAGTCTACTGTTCTACGTTAAGGTATTTTAGGAGAAGTATTAGACAAGTTTTCAGCTAGCCTCAAATACCTACTCTAAATTATTTAACAATTCTCGGACGATAGCATGTAAAGATCCACCTGAATGAAAATTTCATATAAAATTATACGGGATTTAATAAAAACTTTTCCTCTCTTTGTGTATCCAATATCTATTTCTGAGAGCAAAAGTATAAATGAGTATATTTTTATACTTTTTGCTACACTTTTATTTCCAAGAAATAAAATTCTAAGATATTATAACAAAACGAAACGGGGCTCTTTCCTCCACTTTGTCTTTGAGCCAGAATAGTTTAAGTTTATTCTTCTTATAAATGCAAGAAAACACCAAACATAGGCCTCCCATAACACTTATATTGTTTCCTTCTCTTCGGCCTTCTTTGAATCCTGGGATTTATAGTGGGTTCAACACCCCTTATCATCATCCTCCAACTGCAAGATTTAAATACGATTTTAATACTATAAACAATATTTACCCCTAAAGTTCAATGAAGACAAAACCAGCACATTCGGTAAGTTAGTGGCTTCCTATACACTATACAGTCCACCAAACCTCACCGTTTGTCAACGTACGTGTTAAAAAGTGAGTATTATTTGTGCAAAAATGAAGGGGAAATTTTTCAACATTGCTCAAAATGGAAAAAAATGTAGTTATCCAAAAAAAAAAAAATATTTTATTCAATCAATTTCTTACAATAGTTATAATTTACACTTTATTTAATTATTACATATTCATATTATTATAAACAGTTTCTTCCTCTCTCATAAAACTCAGAAAGATTATGTAGAGAGAGTGAGATAACAAGATGAGCATTTATTAATATACATACAAAATAGGTACTTTTAAAATAATATGTGATAGTTTATAAAAAGAGGTAGGTATATATTGACATTTTTCATATATGCACCTGAAAGGCGCCATGATGACTGACAAAATCCATAGGAGAGATTAGAGATTAGAAGATGGTCGACACCTAGGATCGAACCCACGATAGTGTAAAACGCTGATTCCGACCGGCGCAAAGAATGATTGTTGTATATATGTAATATGATTTCAATGCATTTAAATGGGCATGCCGGATGGAATAAAAGTTGAAAATAGATATAAGTTGTCAATAAGGTTCGACACATATTCGGCAGCGAATAATTTTATTGTCTCCTCTTTCATTAAGGATAATAATTTGACGGCAGTCGTACCATCTTTTCGTTTGGTTAAACAAGGTCTCGTGAGACGTATCCCAACAGATCTTACTGAAGAAGAAATTGTTGAAGGTGTTCAGGTTCCTCCCGGTTTTGGACGCGTCACGAGATGCCGTCGTCTTAGTAGAAAAGTATTAACAGATGATAATAAAGTGGAATGGAAACCGTCCACCACGTGCGTTCTTTCTTTTGAGGGACAAAGCCTTCCATCCAGAATATTTCTATTCTTTAATTCCATTCCGGTAGAGTTATACTCATACCCTACAATCATCTGCAGGAAGTGTGCTCGTTTCGGGCATACGATGGCCAAATGTAGGGCGTCCGTACCTAAGTGTGCGAGATGCAGCTCAACATCTCATTCCCGAGACCAGTGCTCTACATCCACTCAGGAGCTTTTATGCCCAAACTGTAATGGTCAACATGAGGCCACATATGTCAATTGTCCTGAGTTGATTAGACAAAGACAAATTAAAAATGCCATGGCTAGAGACACAATATCCTTTTCCCAAGCGGCAAAACTTATTCCAAAACAAGCTAAATCGTTCAGTTCAGCAGTCTCATCCTAAAAAACAAATGCCATCACTAATAAAAAACCAAATGAACCATTTACACAACATTTCAACCGAAAAGAGTACAATGATAATTTGATGTATAAAAACGGCCAACCTGGAAATCTTCCAGATGGTTTTGCTATCCGTAACCCCCACAGTAATGAAAGTATCGTTCATGAGGAGGAAACACTAATAACTTCTGAATCTCAAAATGCGAATGTGAATTATCTACTATCCAATGTTGCAAAAATCTTGTTCAATATTCTTAACTCACAAAATGATAATTATGCTACAGAGGCTATACCCTTTTTAAAATCTTTAATAAATAATGGACAAGTACCAAACAATAACTAATCATCCTTACTCTAGCCCTGTACTTCAGTGGAATTGCAGAAGTGCGGGATCTAATAAAATTGACATAGAATTACTGTTAAAAGAACTAAATATAGGAATCGCAGCCCTGTCAGAAACATGGTTTAAGCCGGGAGATGAAAATTTTGAAATACCACACTACACATGTATTAGAGATGATCGCGCAGATGGAAAGGGTGGCGCGGCTTTTCTCATACACTCATCTATTCCGTTCAAGAGAATAACTATACCAAATCCATCTCCTTCTATTCAAATAGTTGCTATACAAGTAAACAATATCGGTCTACTATCTGTATATATAGCCCCATCAGCAAATTTTGACATTTCCTTTTGGAACAGCGTTCTTACTCACATCCCATCAACTTTCTTTATATTAGGGGATTTGAACTCACATTCCGCCAGTTGGGGAAGTGCCTCTCAGGACTCCTCTGGAAAAAATATTTTAGAGTTTACTGATGAGCACAATCTTTGCATCTTAAATGATGGTAGCCCTACAAGAATAAACCATCTCTCTAACCGACCAAGTGCGGTGGACTTATCTATTTGTACTGTAGATATTGCCTCTCAGATGGGCTGGAGGGTGTTTCCGGATGTGCTGTCCAGTGACCACTTTCCAATATTAGTCACAGTTCCCACTTCACTCATTCCTACCCCAAAAATAGCAGACAAAAGAAAATTTATTACAAAAAAGACCGATTGGTCTAAAGTTTCCAAAGAAATGAATCATTTAAATTTTACCAATATAACACTTTTGGATCAGGTTGATGATATATATAATGAACTACATAACGGTTTAACTAAGGTAATCGACGCTAATACTAAAACAATTAAAAAACAATCGGAACCCCGCAATAATCCGCCATGGTGGGATGATGAGTGTAGTGAGGTTGTTAGGGAGAGACGAGAGATAACAAAGAAATATAGACGTAATATGAACCCGGAAAATTTCCTTGAGGTAAAATTGATACAAGCAAAAGCAAAGAAATTACTACGACGGAAAAAGAGGGCTGGATGGAGGTCATTTTGTGAATCTTTGTCGCCTTGTTCTCCAATTTCCTATGTGTGGTCAACGATAAATCGTTTCCGTAACCGAAACATGAGCAGTAGGAGCAATGGGCTGGCACCAAAGTGCCTTACGGAGTTTGCTGATTGCGTTGCTCCATCATATGTTCCAAATTTTGATGAGATCCCGTGCCAGTATTCACAATCGAACCAATCAGTGTGGCTGGACGCACCCTTTCATATAAATGAACTGAAATTGTTTTTGAATTCCTTGGGAAACTCTTCACCAGGTCCTGATGGAATGACATATAGAAATTTCAAACGATTTCCAGATGAAGTGTTAGAGATTTTACTTGATTTATTTAATAGGATTCTTGATACATCAATAATCCCACAGAGTTGGAAAGTCCAAAAACTAATCCCCATTTTAAAAGCAAACAGAGACCCATCGTTGGGCTCATCTTATCGTCCCGTGGCGTTATCGTCCTGTTATCTTAAGATACTGGAACGCCTGATTAAGAACCGAATAGAGTGGTTTATTGAGCACAATCGGATTAGTCCAAAATTTCAGTTTGGATTTAGAAAGAATAAATCATGTCTGGACAATCTTTCAGTTCTTACAACGGAAATAAGGAACGGCTTCATAAAAAAAGAATATACGCTCGCTGCTTTCATCGACATCAGTGCAGCTTACGATAATGTCCAAATACCAATATTAATGAAAAAGTTACGTGAAATAGACGTGCCTGAAAAAATGGTTCAGTTAATTCACAATATACTATGTGAACGTAAGATATTGATTCAATGTGGAGAGGAGCTCAGGACTAGGACGGTGTGGAAGGGTATTCCGCAGGGTTCTGTCCTCAGCCCAATCCTGTTTAATATTTACTGCAGGGACATCGGTTCGGTGTTGCCGACAGAATGCCGAATATTGCAATATGCGGACGACATTGTGCTCTATGTTAAAGGTAAAAATATAGACAAGGTAGCTGGAATGATGACGGAAGCATTGGAAAAGGTTTATCAATGGCTCACAAAACATGGGTTGCAATTGTCTTGCGGTAAAAGTAAAATTGTCTTATTTAGTAATAAACATAATCCGCCCGAATTCACGGTCAAAATAAATGACGAAAACATACCGTTGAGTGACGATGTAAAATTTTTAGGCATTCATTTGAACAGAAAATTATCATGGAATTCCCAGATCGATCATATTGTCAGCATCTGCGAGAGAAGTGTGAATGTCCTAAGAGCGGTATCGAGGGTTTGGTGGGGTTCGCACCCTACAACCATGAAAATGTTCTACAATGCCCTCGTTCGTAGTCGTTTGGATTACGGAAGCTTCTTATTGGACCCAATCCCAAAGTACTTACAGGATAAACTTAATCGTCTCCAGTCCAAATGTTTAAGACTAATTTTGGGTGCCATGAAGTCCTCACCTGTAAATGCATTACAAGTGGAGGCAGTTGATATGCCATTAAATATCAGAAGACGAATGCTGGCTGATAGATTTTTAAGTAAAAGAGTTAACATTTTAGATCACCCACTAATCAATGCAATAAAGAGCCTTCAATCAAATTTCCCCTCTAGGTTAAGAACACTTGGCAAAACGCCCATTCTCCTCTCCAGTTTTGAGAGTGTTGTAACTACCAATCTGGATGTTTTGGGAAGGGCTACATCTCCTTTGTTCAGTGTCCCATATAATATAATCACATCTCGACCAAATGTCGTTGAATATACAGGCATAGACAAGCATTCTAACCTATCACCAACTTTAATAAACACTTTTTTTAATTCATTATTGACAACGAAATTTGCTAACCACACGGCGGTATTCACGGATGGATCAAAGTCCGATGATTTGTGCGGAGCAGCTGTGTATATCCCCTCAGAACCTCACTCAATACTTATTAAATTGCCTCCACAGTCATCTGTGTTCACTGCAGAGTGTCTGGCACTACGAGAAGCATTACGATACTGCAGTAGTGTAGATTATAGCAAAAAATTCGTTATTTTCACAGATTCACTAAGCGCATTAATGGCAATATCGGGCAATACCCTCAGAGACCCGAATAACGACTTGATTCTCTCTATAAAACATACGATTTATGAAATGGAGAATATAAAAAATATGAACGTCATTCTAGTATGGATCCCTTCCCACAAGGGAATAATAGGTAATGAACACGTTGACTCCTTGGCAAAAAGAGCTAGTCAGGAAGGAACAGATCCGAACGACTTTACATTACCCTTTTGGGATTGGAAGAATGTATTCGTAAATAAAGCGTACGAACAATGGTCTGTGGGCTGGACGGAACATAGTTCCAAAGGTTCAAGACTGCGTTCAATACAGCCTAAAATACCTAGGACTCCATGGTTCAAATTATACAAACTGAACAAACGCGACACTTCAATTATTTCAAGATTGCGACTGGGGCACTGTTTGACTGCTCAACACCTTCACAGGATCGGAATCCTACCAGACCCGGGGTGTGAATGTGGTGAAGAGGAACAGACGATTGACCACATACTCTTGGCTTGCCCATTTAGAGGGTGTGGTGACGTATTTATGGAGGGGAACTTTCAGGGACCCCTCAGTTCTATTTCTTTACTTTCTATGCGTCCGCGGGACTCTTACGGTTATATTGCAAATTTTCTAAAAAGACACAATATTAAAATATAGTTTGGTTTAATAATTTATCTGATCTCGAATAATTTTTATATAATACAAACTATTTGATTAATAATGGCACAAATCACTCTTTGAGGGTGGAATGCCTAATTAATAATAAAAAATAAAAAATAAGAAATACTCCTGGTACCCCACCGCTAGTCGGAAAACTCTAGGGACTTGAAAATATAATTTTATCGGTCTATTGTACGGGAACACAGCTTAGATTATAAATATATAATCATCATTTCTTATTATCTGTAGCAATTATTTCGAGTAGGTATCTGTAAGTGTGACAGAGAAGAAGCAACTAAGAAATTATTTATATTTAATTAGTTTATTTTGATAATTCTGAAGCTTTCAAGTCTTAATCTTAAAATTAAATTTTATTTACACGACACTTCATTAAAAGATTTGAAAGTTAAACAAACTCAAAAAGGATGGGCTAAACTAACATTTTAAATCTTTCCGGAGATAGAATTTGCTCTTTGAAAATGATTTGTTATTTTAATTGGATTTGAAACTAAATGGAATCAACACTATGTTTATCTTTTCTATAATAAAAAGGCTCACCGGTTACTCTGTGACTGGACACGTCTTCTATTTTTTGAGTCGAAACGTCTTCTATCTAACATTTTTAAACTCAATGTAAAATATTATGTAATTGCAAACGTATAAAAACCTATTTTAGCACTCTTATAAATAGCACTCTTCTATATATAAGTGCGGCAGTACAACCGATGGAACTTAATGCTTAAAGCATTTTCGTCCAATTAACCGTTCCCGTTCAATCTGAGACAAGATTCCATCAGATACCTTCTTCTTCTTATTCTTGAGATCCGAGGATCTGTTATTTTTACAAAGAAGTTTCCTGGGACACCGAACTCCAACTATCTTTTCATCTTTTTGTTTATCAGTTCTCCCGGGTTGGCGGCTGCCCGAGGAGATATTGTTCGCCACCACGTTGGGAATTCTGGTGTTGTCCATCCTGGCCACGTGGTCGTGCCAGAAGCGTTTCCATGACCTGCCCCATCTGACAATGTCATCTGTGTTGCAGGTCTATCTGATGGTAGTGTTGTGAACTCTATCCCTTACCTAATGTTTTCCCCAGAATAGCACGAAGAGTCTTCATTTCGAATGTTCTGAGCAAAGCTTTGGTTCTATTTGTATCGACCCTGGATTCAATATCATATGACATAATTGGCCTCACACACGTTTTGTAAATCCTCACTTTGCTCTCCACCTTCATATGCTTGTTTCCCCAAACGAAGTTTCAGGAGCAGCCGGATATTGCGGCTGCTTTATTTTGTCTGTTCTCGGACTTCATTATACGGTAGCCCTAGTATAAGTTTTCGATGATCGAATATCGAAACGATCATCGAAAGAGTTTCGAAAATTTTCCATACGATCGAACGATTCGATCGTTTGATTTTAGAACACTATTTGCACGCTTATTAGCGCGCAATAAGCTTTCGATAAACTCGTACTAGCCCCACAGGTCGCTTTGACTTGAAATCCCCACCCCCAAGTACTTGAAACTTCAGATACATAATTAACAAATTCCTGACCACAATTTTCTGTTCTTAATCGATTTGGAAGTTCTCAACTGAAACACCTAAAATTACGTACATTATTGACAAATTCAGACGTCCTTAGTCGAACCGGGGCAGTGCGTGAACTCCTGTCGCAAGAAAAGTTCGTTAAATTTCATGTTGGGGAAAAGTATCGACTGATCCACCTGAAAAGGGAAAGATTGAGGGTCGCAGAGGGGCTGTATTGTGGAACAACTGTTCCGAGCAGCCCAGGACAGAGAAGGATTCGCCGCAGTTATCGCCGACGTTGGGAATACCTGACATGGCACCAAAATAAGAAGATTGACAAAAATATCCAGAAATTATTCAATCACAATATGGACATATTCAGTTGTTCTTATAATGTCTTACACTTGTACTTTTGTCATACACAATATCAATGTTTGAAAATCACTGTTTTGAAAACATAAGATACATCCACAGTCCACACCCTTGCCGTAGCGTAGTCTATAGAACGAGCAGCCACTTACCGGTGTAAAGCAATGCAATTATGATAACGTACATACCTGCCAAATTACATTTGCAAAGAGTGGTTTTATCTACCGTCTTGGCATTAAAATAAAATGGTGTGGGGCGAATAAGGTGGGGGTATGAATACAAGATGGGGGGGGGGGGGGTTACAAGTGTCTACCTTCTCTCTACCCCCACCCTTTCGCCATATATTTGAATGAAAGATCCCACTCCAAATTAAAATAATTTGTCTGCCTTATGTTAAAATATTCTATGTCCAAAAAAAAGTTATCGTCTGATTTTTTTCTTTCAACTTCGCTACATATTTTCTTACTATTGGGTAGTTGATATTCAAATTTTTCATATGTTGATAAATTTCAAAAATTGACTTTTTATTGCCTACAAAAAGGTATATATTAGAGAGCGACAAGGTTTAGTGAAATATGGTGTAGTTAATAAAAAACCCTTGACGCTTAGGTTGACATAGAACAATATTCATATTAAATACATATTCTGCGACAATATCATAATATCTCCCCTTTCAAGATTTCAAAAACCAAATCTTTCATCTCTTCTTCTCTCCCTAGTCCACTTCTTTTCCTGTTGAACAAGAGTAAGTCACTGAATTGTAAGGTCATACCACGCTGTCTAAGCTGTTTTGAATGGGTTTATTACAGGTTTACCTTATGGGGATTTAGTCCAACAAAGGTGATACGGTTATATCGCCGATGTTTGTGCGCCAGAGCCTCGTTGTAGATGAGGTTGACATTTAATAAAAAAAAAACAAGACCTGCAGCCCGATTCACGGAAAAGTTTAAGTCTAAGTTTAGTTCGAAGTTCGAACGAAGTTCGATTCAAACCCTCCGTGAATAGGTACATAGACTGTAGATAGTCGCCGCCTACAATAATTATTATTACCAGCAGCCCTATTCACAAAAGTTTGAATCGAACTTCGTTCGAACTTCGAACTAAACTTAGACTTAAACTTTTCCGTGAATCGGGCTGCTGACCAAAAAAGCACTAAATAGATAAAGGTTACTTAAAAATCCATAGAAAGTGCCAAGCTAGGTATCACCTTGAGGAAAAATCACTAAACGATATGGTAGAAAACAAGATCAATGGAAATTGCCCAAAGTATCAAATTTCTCAAATTTTTGTGGGCATGGCGGAAGAAAATGATCGAAGAAGGTTGAAATTGGAACTACCGCAGGTTGATCACCACTACATAAGGGATGAACTTATCGTTAAGTACCTACATTATTCGTGTCAACTGTCTCAAATTCTTCAGACATGAGTTTTTTAACTCCCTGGCACCTCTCCTGCCTTCTATTCATTTCCATTCACAATAACTACATCAGGGTATATTTTTCACTTCAGAAGATGTGGCTGAAGTATGCGGTTCTTCCACAAGATACGGAGCATCCTATGGTATTCTCTCATAGTGTTTTATAACTAAGTAAAATATATAAGAATGTAATTATTTTAAAAGCTTAAATAAATTAAAAATTATGGTTAGTTCACAAGTAGTTAAAAACAAACAACAAAATGTAGGTATATTGGAATTGTGTCTCCTTGTCAAAAATTTTAGTTGCTGTGGTGTAAGTATTCAATCGCCTTTTAGTTGTGAATTTTACTCATTTTAGGTGTCTACCGATTTGACGATCCAGTAGGTAGGTCCAATATTTTAATTGCTGTTTTTATATATACACTAACTTATTTGCAAAAATATTTTAATTGACTTATGTAATATAACTAAATAAAATATAACTAAGTAGGTTGGTACTCTAAGTTTTAGCAACATTTACATAATATCTCTCTAAAAACTCTTACATCCGTATAAAAAAAGACTCATTTTAAACAATATTTTTTGTCCTAAATGTCTTTTATTTTGTTCAAAATAAAAAAAAAACGCAAACCAATAATAATAAGAAGAATATACGACACTCATCCCTTCAAGACATTTTCAAAGAATTCATCAAATTTGTTTCTTTGATGTTTCGTGAAAATAAACGCTAGAAAAATAAAACCCTCCACATCACCCAACGGTTGATAAATACATATTAACGTGCTCCGCAAAAGAAAACACCCCTACGCCCTACACACAATATTATATTCTACTATGATCTTTTTCCTATTTCCAGGTAGGAAGTACCCGCTCTTATAAACACTCTTGACTCGGAGTAACACTGTGACGACTCATTATTAGATGCGATCTCACACTCTTGTTGGTTTTCACTTAATGTGTTGTTTGTTTAAAACGTTTTGAGATATTTGCACAAAGGGAGGTTGTACATTCATTCAAAACTAAATGTCATTTATCATCTCAAAGGAGCGTTTGTGGTATGAATTTGCCAGTCACTTTTTAAAACGAAAACACCCACAATGTTATATTACAATACAGGCAAATTCTTGTACACCTACAACGTGACTTAAAATATAATATCTTAAAGCGTTGTTGTCACTTATTTAAAACAAAAAAAGAAACATGGTAACTACTCCCAAGTAGCATCAAAGGTTGTAATTAGGTTTAGGTCTTAGCTTTTTAAGGTTTAAGTCTTAGTCCTGAAAAAGGGTCACAAGAATCTAGACATACATAATTAGAACGTTGTATTAGACATTGTGTTAGAATTAGACATAATTAGAACGTTGTCTCTTAGGTTTAGGTCTTGGTCCTGGAAAAGGGTCACAAGAATCTAGACATAATTGGAACGTTGTGTACCAACAGAGCCAATAGGCAATAAATATGAGACATTAACAAAAAAGGATAAAGTCATAATCCAATACAGCCTGGCGCCAAATACATGACAACAGTCGCAGCCTTTAAATTTGGTTGCTCTCTTGTTCTCAATGATTTCCAACTTTTATCTCTTTATTTCATTATTTATTATTAAATATCTATTTGTTGCATACATGAGATTTTTCGACATGTTGAACATGTCGAGAATTCTCATGATTAGGAGTTTCGGAGACTCAAACATTACCACCTATTGGCGAACGTTGTTAACGTAAAGTGATCACACAAAGCCAGCCTTCGAAATAACATTAAAAGACGGTCGTAAGCCCGTGGTGGTTTTTTCCATTCAAAAATCGAACATCAGTAATGAATTTTTAGAGTCATTAGTTGTTACCCTAATGTGCGAAGTTTCTTTTCTTGTAATCTTCTACTTCTGTTGTCTTTATACTGTAGTTATTTTCTTGTATGCTTCTTGGACGTAGAAGTCCTTCATCCATATTTTCATTTCAGGATCTGCTCTTTCTCTACCTGATCTCCTTAGAAATTTATCTTATTTTTGAACTCCTTTACTTTAAGAACAGTAGGAATAATAGGATACCATTATACAGCATGAAAGGTATACCTACGTGCTACAATAACAAGACCATCTGCATCTTTATTGAAGAGTAGGAAGACTAAGACGGTGGTGACGGTGAATATTTCTACATTTCAATTAGGTAAATTGGTCCAGCCTTTCTCGAATTTTACCGAGACACAGACACAGCAAAAATTTATATAAGCACTTACATACTTATAAAATTGTTAGAATCATCCGCCGTGTAGGTATTTTTTCTCTCCCGTTGAATATCAAACGAATAGGTTACTTATTCTTGAAATTATTAATTAATATGCGTCATGTGAAAATAAAAACTTAACTTTGATATTGACAGAGCAAGCATACCGCATTAGCTATTATGGGTTTTTCTACAAACTTCATCCAAGAAAGAGACATGGCTGCTTAAAACAGCCCACATATGCCCTAAAGGTGATAGAAGATCACCTTATTGCGAAGGCTCTTTTCAGAGTCAACCATTTTTCATGAAAACTTACTCCTTAAGTACCTACCCCTTAATTTTGCACTTTAGTAAGTGCCAATTATCTTTGACATTTGCACATTTTCTTCAGATGAAGTTGTTTGAACATTGTTAATAAAATAATATGTTTCTACATAATGGGTTAGTCAAAATGTCAAAGAGTCAACCTCCTTCATCAAATTTGAAGATGTTCGCAAATAACAACACCAAAAGGTATTTATTGGTTTTTCAGATGTCACCTGTTTTAAAATTAGAACACCTATTATCTAATAGAGTTGAAAACCCACTTTCTTAGTTATTTTCCCCTTCTGGATATACATAGGTCTCTATTTTTCCCTCTTTCAACCCTACACACACTTGTGCTTCGCAGTCACTTTTCTAATGTCATAATGTCTAGTGTACATCTTACACTTAGTGGGTTTTAACTGCCTCCAAGAAATGTCTCCAAAACTCCCTGTCGCCGGCTGCCACCTTCCAGTTCCTATTCAATCCATAGGTTCTACAAAAATAAATTAATCCTCAAACCCAACACGGGAAAAAGATTCCTTTAGGCGATGATGTTCTTAGATTAGTTGATTACTAGGATGAAACATTTCTTCGGGATTGTGAATGAGCGATCCACAGAAATGACTCACAAAAAGTAAGATAAAATATTGTATCAAAGCGCCCAGTACACGGACAAGTACAAGATTGCTTTTAAGATAAAAAAAAACAACTGTCAGATGTATTTCATCTATGAAGTGTCACTAGTTTCAAATCCCCTAGTGACAGTTAGATGATATGTCACAATTTTTACTACTAAAAAAATATCCAAAAGATTAATAATGTTTTATTTTTTCTATGTTTAAATTATGTATAAATTTAAACTTGAATATTTTAGTCAACTGACATATTTCTGAAAATCCTAACTATCTCCAAGAAAACGAGAGAAAAACTACTAAAAACTCTGGAGTGGGTCTAATGACCATACAACCGTGGACTCCAATTATTTTCCATTTGTATAAAAAATATTTTAATTACATAGGTACCTTTGTATTTCGCATCTTTCTAAAACCTGTTTAATTTTTCGTCATATCTTTGCCATCGAAAATTTGTACTCTTCGTCGCTGAGAGTGACAAAAATGATCGGCCAGGTCCCAGGAGATTGAAAAAATAGAACAAATAAATCTCAAACTATAACAAGAAGAGGATTCAGTTTAAATGAAATAATGAATTCTCAAAAGATTTAAATGACGTGCGAAGAATTGGTTTAAACTGTAAAGCAAAAAAATTCCAGCATCAAGAATGCAAGAGACACGGATCGGAGGCATATATCTACATAATACTATGAAGGCAGCGGTGTACCTAATGTTCGGGTTATACTAACAAGCAAATTACCCCCTCACTCGGGATGAGATTTACTCAAAGGTATACCTCCACCTGTATAAATCATAATAACAGGGATGAAAGTAGGAATAATATTGCAGCTTCCTCTCGGTGTATAATGTATTATTATGCGCCACCCTCTATATTACATCAAGGAGAAGATAAAAATAATAGAATGGGTGATGAAACAACGAAAAAATAATATGAAGTTGCATACAGCATGAAATACACCGTGTATGTGTTGAGTGGAGCGAGGAAATTCTAATTCCATTTCGACACCTCTCCACTGTTCCCCTTTTAAATGTTAACACTTTTCCACGAGAGTTGCGCTTCGTAAATTACGAAAGTTTGCAAAATACCTGACATTTCATTATATAAAAATGTTTGGAAATTCTTTTTATGAGAGTCCTCCAATAACCGCAATCATTCTAAATCGCAGAAGAAGTTGGCTTGGGTGCCGTCTGCGAGTGGCTCCTGAGCCTGAGGCACGAGAAGATCTAAAAGAACAAAACAAACTATCCAAAGAATTTGATGTCGATTGTGATACTGATCGAGATTGGGATAATGTACTGGAAGCAAAAGTGGACCCAAGTAAAAAAGAGCACATTAATAAGTAGTATTACAATTAATATTGAAATTGTGGCCAAATATGGTACTGGACAAGGTTAGGAGGAGTAGATGAATTATTTCGACGGCACAGGATCAAGAAACTTTCAACTTCGGGGACCAAAGGCCCACTGTAAGTAGATAAGGTAAATTTCAAAAGTTAAAGGACTTGTATGAAACAAAACTTCATACCTATGCAGTAATCTAAATTATTTTACCAACTAACTCACGATTAACAACATCATCTACTTTATAAGAAATTAATACATATATCACAGTAAAGGGTTTTTTGCAGAACAGAATTAGTGTGCAAAGTCCGCAGCTTTGCACATTATAGTTTATCCGCATGTTTTTCACAAATATTTAAGAGTGATTGTACGAGAGTTGTTTGTTCTATACAAGTATGTGAGCTCTTGGTATGACTGTATAGAATATCAAAGGAATTTAAGATTCTACGTTAGGTATCTACGTGTATTTTAGAATATATTGAGTGTAGATTTTCTCCGCATTCCTCGCACGAGATCGCATTAACGCCCCCATAAATCTTTTGTCCTCTATAAATAATAATATCATATCACGGAATCTAATATTGTAATATAACTCCTTGATCCGGAACCCTTTTCCCGAGAATTTTTCTTATCACATTCCTCCGATATTATGATGACTCATCGACTACGTTTGGAGAAGACTCTCATGAAGGAATTTCTCGAAAAGACGGATATTTGATATCCAAACAAAATGGGGAAAAACCCACTACACGTACAATACTGGGTATAATTAGATAGCTGCTGTAGCGTAAAGAATTTGGACAAAAAATCCAAAGAAAAAATCAAATAACCATGATACTTACCTACTTATCAACCTATCGAAATTTCGTTTTCATTGCTCAACATATCTGAACTCTTTGGCCATTGTGATTAATACCTTTATTTTAGAATTCGGGTGGAGTTCTTAAAAATAAAAAAGCCCTTGATGAATTAAAATTTTACTAAGCCTAAATATTAAGCTTGTTCATCTTTACTTAATATCCAAATTTCTCAAGTTATCAAAAATAATGTATCTTTTCGGCTGTAACTAAGTACCTACTAGGTAAATTGTAATATTATATAGTATGAAGATCATACATTTTAAGATCTATAACGCGAAAATGTTTTCTACATACAAATCTTTACCAGTAACAGGAGGCATGATGTATATAAACTGTAGAGATGAGATCTCTACGAAAAATATGTGGTAATAGAGGATATTGGAAGGAATGTGGTGGGGAAGTAAGCCTTGTTACAAAGATGAAAGTCCAAAACTTGAGATAGTTTGGGCATGTGGAAGGAATGGATGGAAACAGAATGACAAAGAGAATTCTTCATCCATCTTCCTCTTTCACGACACAAGCTTTAAGTAGCTTACTGTGAAAGACTCGAGGAGTGTATTTGTGTTCACTTTGAGTGAGCACAGATTCATTTAAAAAAAAAATTATAAGACATTACGGAAAGGTGTAAGAAGGCGTGACCGAAGTGGCATGGATCGAATAAATCGATTCCGTCCTCCAGGTCATAAGTAAGAGAAATAGGAGAGGTTGTATGAGAAATGGTATATAAAAAGAGTGGAGGTCCGCTTTTCCTGCCTGCCTCTTACGGGACACGTCATGATAAAGAGGCGTGGATTAAATAATATAACAAACCACTGCGAGCTTGCAACCGTTCTATTATTTGATATTAGTAAAGAGGAAACGTTCAACTCCAGGAATCGAACCCACAACTCAACAATATAAATGTGAATAACAGTGTTTTCACTTTTCAACTCTACCGATAGTTAAAACAAACAAAAAGACTCGGCTTATGTATCGTGATCTATTTAAAAATAGACTTAAGACCATTTGAATGCTTGTTCCCTTAATTAGAAAACCATTCAACGATTATTATTTTCAAAGAAGATTATTTTATGTACAGTAGGTAGTTTCTTCTCTCCTGAAGCAATATGCACACTGTTTGATACCAGCTTCATTGTAAGAAGTATTTTTTTATATTCTCAACGTCATTATTTCAGTGACAAAGAACGGTAAAGTTTCCCGTTAACTAGCTCCCTAAGGACCTATGTGTCATCCTTTATAATCATGATAGCCCAACCTACTTACATTATATTACACGTCTCTGCCCGGAAAATAAGTAGGAAGTCACAAGAAAAATAATAAAATAAACACAACACCGAGGAACTTCGTACTTTTTTGCTATTACTATCTAGTTTCATACTTCATAAAAGTTTAAAAAGTTCTTTGCTCACTAGATGCCATGGAAATGCGCAAGAATCCTTTTTTTTTAAATACGGTTGCTATAAAAATTTCATAACATTACATCTGAACAGAGCCGGTATCAGGTTTGTGTCCTGGGATTACGTACTACAACAAAATAAAAAATGTTTAGCAGGAAGTTCTCTCATACTTCTATTTTCTGCGTTCTGATTATCTAGGGTTAGGCCACATTATTGTTGATTGAGGGACTCTTGTGCTACCTACGTTTTCGATTGTAAACTACCACGTTGTTGCGTCTCTTTCTCTGCCCGACGACTTCACTAATGGCAGTTTTTAGAAATTGTAAGTATTTTTTTTTCACTAGAGCAACCAACATTTTGTAGATAGCTACCACTGTCATGTATTTGTCGTCAGGATGTTAGTTCAGCGGTGCCTGCCTACTATTATTTTTATTTGTTTTTATTTAATTGTATTCCTGGATTCGCGCGCACTTCGCATTGATGCGCCTAGTCCACTCGATATAATATTCTTTTCTTTTCGTGTGTACTTTTTTTGTTTTGTTATTGCTCGAATTGTCAAACTTAACAATTGACCTAATATAAGAAATAACTTAAATGATACGTACCTATGCTCCAAATGACTTTTGACAGATAATACATATATTCGCATGATTACGTTAATTATGTTACAGACGCCTGTTATTGGAGCATTGGGGGGTGCATGTGTTTTATAATATTATGTTTATCTTTGTATGTGTTATCAATGCTCTGTTGGTGTCTTTACAATAAATAAATAATATCCATTTTTGTTAATGTCTCATCTTTTTGCGAATTGGCTTGATTAGTACACAAAGTTTTATGTCTAGATTCTCGTGTCCATTATTTTTAAGGACTAGATCTTAACGAGTATAACTATATCAACATTCTTCTTAATCGAGTTTGAGCCCCCATTTTGTAAGTTAATAGACTTAACACTCCGATATGTCTTAATTGTTTGGACCAAAGATGCTTGGTGGTTTATGATATTAAAAATGAAAAGACGAGTTTGAATTTGTAATACCACTATAATTTTAAAACATTAACCAGTTTTCAAAAGCTACCCCTAAATTTATGAAATTGAGTAAAAGGACTCCTGATGTAAAATGGAGACTAACTCCACCTGAGGAACAAAGCAATAGCTTTCGAAAACCAGTTAATCTTTAGTATAATGAATTACAGCGGTACCTATTGCAGATTTCCTGGCTAAGAAATACGCGCAATGGAGCGGAATCCAAAAGAAGAAGATGAACGTATATACAAATACGTATAGAATATCAGGTCAATTTTTTTAAATGAATATTTGAAATGCTTTGTAGTTCTAACTATCCATGAAATAAATTAATTAATTGGTTCACAATTTTGACATTTGAAGACAAATAATATTAAAAAAGCTACAAATTTCTCTAGAACCGCCTCTGTCCATAACCGATAGTATTCCTTGAGAAAAAGTTTAATACTTAATTTTATTTTTCATTTTCATTTACGTAATGCGGATTTAGTTTTAATGAAGGTTTGTGTACCTACTTATATCCTGCCCATACTTAAAATTTTATATGAAATTTTGTTATTTTTTTTTATACTATTCAACTTTATTATTAAAATATGATGATAACAAAACAAAAAAAAACATTACAACTTTCTAATGTTCATTTTCTCCCAAATGAATACCTATACGAACTTGAAACTTTTTCGCGGTGAACAAAGGTGGATCACCATCGCTTATCCTAAACCCGTCAGCGACATCTGACTGACAAACATTTTTATTGGGTAAATATGCAACGAAAAGCTTTTAATTGCGGGAATTGTTTAGGTTATTCCCAAAGAAATATAGAGAATAGGAACCCACAATAGCAATAACGTAAAAATGCAGGTGGAGGATCCGTTCCTACGAAACTAGCAAGGAGAATAAGTATGTAGTTTCAAGCAAATAAATTGTTTAATCTATTTATTAATACGTGAAGGAAAATTTTTGTGATCATTTTTACGAAAATTGCGCGGACGGAGGAGTATGAAATTTCCCACACTTTTAATTTATATAGAGAAGGAGTGGCGAATGCTTATATATTTTTTTTAAATTATGCATAAAAAATATAGGTGTTACTTAAATCAATAAAAAAACATTACAAACACTACTGTAATATTATGTATTTGATACTCAGCCACACATATCGATGAATTAGACATTCACACAGAAGCATATATTCTTTTGTTTTTCTGTAGTCAAATCGAGAATAGATTAATATTGTTTGACTTTAATAATAATAGAAAAAACCTTGTACCTACATACATATCAACATTTCGAATTTGACGTATCCATCCATGTCATTGTTTTTAAAGAAAATTGTGAAAAAGCGCTCGCTCAGTCTTTGACAATGGAACCTTAATAATGTTCAAACTTATAATTTTAATAAGTTATGGTTGAATTTAGATCACTGGTCGACCAGTAGTTTGAATAGTTTTATATTTTTATTAAGAAAGTATGTTAAATGGAGATGGAAAAAAGGCGAACGTAGAAAAGTGGCTGATAGCAGTGGGCGGTGCACTAAGACCTATTATGAGAAATATCAACATGTTATGTGCAATACTGTTACCATCAATGATGCATGGATGTGAAACGTGGTCATAAACAAAAAAAAAAGAAGAATGTAGTATTAATATAGTAGAAATGAGAGTTCTACGAAGAATACGTGGAAAGACACTGTGGGACATGGAAATTAATGAGAATATTAGGAAGAAATAGTATATGGAGTTGATTTTTAATAATTTTTATTTTGTAACATAAAAATAATGAATGCTAATAAAACACCAAAAAAAAATCATAAAGCTGAAAAAAAATGTGTAAGAAGAACGGATCGAACATATCGTTCCGTCCTCAACAAAGGACAGGTCAGAGGCAAAAGAAACAGCGGAGGTTGTATGATATATAATGGTATGTCGGACGTCGGTGGAAGAAGCGAAAAATGTGTGCTTGAATTAAAAAGACTGGGGGGCCGTTCTAAAAAAAGATAGAAAGTATTGTTAATGCAGAAATTATAATTGGGTATAATTGAAAATATAAAAACCCTTCGTGTTTGTACTTAAATTCAAACTTATTGATTTTGTTTTCAAAATAAGAACCCTATTTAGAGGATGTTTAAAAATAACCGAAGGGGCTTCAAACGGATACTTAGGTACCTAATATTTGAGAATCGCATCGTTTCGTTTTATATTAATGCTTTTTTTCTAAAGGGAGGCAGGCACCTTCTGAAAATCAGTTTTGAAAAGGGAGATAAAACACAAAATGGTCAAAAGAAGAATAAAAAAAAGAAGATCGCTCGTGCGATAATGACAAAAAGGTTTTCTTGCTTCCAAAATTGGGTCGATTGTAAATTTACACAAACGAGATGAAATCAGAAATGGTAATTGGAACGTAACAAATACTTCACGGAGTATTCTGATTCTTATCGAATTATCTTTTAAGGGAAAAAGAGAGGAGGGGAATGACAAAGAAATTGTATTGTGTCTCGCTAACCGGTGATTTGAATTTCATTTTTCCCTTTGACAAATTATCCAGTTAGCAATAACACTTTTCGCTTCGATATCGCTTCTTCGCACTGAACACTTTTGTATCTAAATTAAATATTATTCAATACAGTTTTACAGAACGAAATTTTGTAAATCAAATATAATAAAATAATTAGTTCATTTCGGTCGCTACTGAGCATTTTCGTCGAAATACTCTAAACCAAAGTGAAATATTATTCATACAAATAACAAAACCAATCCGACTATAGAAAATTCATCATACTTATTATTTTCCTCGGTCAGTTATTCAAAAGATGTCCGCAGAAAATATTGTTTTTACATTTTCTACTATTGCTAGGGAAAGAAACCATCCGAAAATTTGTTATACAGAAAAGTGAAAATACGCTAAAATAAAAAAAGGTCATTAAATAAATTTACGACCGTACATTTTTGGTTTCGCTTCGACAGGTGGCAACTGATTTACAATTGTACAATCAAACAATTAATTGCTCTTTTTTTTACTATTTGATATAAATAAAAACGATTTCTTCCTAATAAAAATCTATATTGGGTTGGCTGGAAGAGATCCTTCGGGATAAGTCCGCCCTTCGACTCTTTTAAGTGTTTGTATAAAAATTGTTTTTAATTAATTTCACAATAAAGTTTTATTTATTTATTTTTTATATAAATACCTGAAGGAAAAACTTTGTGACTATTTTTACGAAGATTGCGCGGACGGTGGAGGATGAAATTTCGCACATTTATGATATTTTTTTTTTAATTATGCATAAAAAAGATTAAATCAATTTAAAAAACATTACAAACACCATTGTAATATTATGTATTTGATACTCATACACACACTTCCACAGACTACTTACAAGAACATCGACTTCATAGAAACAAATGTAAAATGAAAAGCGCCTCATAATGGGCGCAGAAAGCTTTTGAAGGTGGTATATTCAAATGGAAGGTGAAGGTGAATGAATGGCGGGATATAAAATGAGAATAGGTTAATATTGTTTGTCTTTGATAATGATAGAAAAAACTTTTACATATCGACATTTCTAATTTGACATATCTATTATCTATGGCATTGTTTTTGAATGAAAATTTTAAAATAATTCTCGCTCATTCTTTGACAATGGAACCTTCATAATGCTGAAACTTATAATTGAAATAAGTTATGGTCGAATTTCAAGCACTGGTGGACCACTAGTTATGTTAAATACACGAAAGTAGGTAAATCAATATTGCCTATCCACCTTCAATAACTATTTTATTGATATGCCGAACATATGTATGGAACCTTTCCATTTCTCTCATTTTTTTTTGAAAATACTCATGTTTTCTATTTCTTTATCCAACATAATATTTCGTAGACACGTCATTTGGTTAATCATCGTATTCACAAACGCAATGTAAGGTTAGATAGGCGCCTGCCATACGTAGAAACACGGGGTAGTCTGTGCATTACTTAGGTCTAGTTACGTACGGGCCATAAAATATTCAGTTTTGAGAAAACTACAACACTTTGTTGCTTCTATCTGGATGCAACGTAATCTCTCCCAGAGATTCAAATGCAAAGACCTTCCTCAAACGAGTATTATACAAAAATTATATAATATGGACCTACATTAGGGCGAAACAAAACGCTTAAAGCATTATTCAACAGTCAACCGGTCTCGTCCGATCTGAGTCAAGATTCTAGTCCCAAATAGGGTTTGATGCAAAACACGACTTGGCATGTCATGACCTCACTGGGAATCGAGTCCAGGACGTAGGTCAGAAGTTGGTACCTTAACAACAAGGCTGGCTTGAAAAATATTGTTCGTATCATCATCATCTGCATCACAAGCCTTGCTGGGTCTTAATTGCCTCCAAGACACTTCTGATAACCTCCCTATCGTTAGCAGTCTCCTTTCAGTTTCTTTTTTTTTTAGAAAGAAATTAATCTGGACTCATTCAAAAGTCGTAATTCACTTTTTACTTATTGAATTCGAACTATTTGATCAAATCACAGAATGACTATAATGATTAAAGGAACCTTGGATGTAGTTTTTGAATCTATAAAACTCGTTCATTTTCAATGGGCAGTTTTTTTTTCTCAATTTTAACCTCAAATTTTTATTACATTTTGAAATATTTTTCACATAAATATGAACCTATGTAGGTATTTATAATATTTCTTGATTCTTTTATAATACGGCTTTAACTATTTTCAATTTTAGTAGAAACACTATGATGAAAAACTTATCAAGATGTGGCTAGTACGAGTTTAATCGAAATCTATTTGCACGCTAATAAGCGCTTATTAGCGTGCAAATAGTGTGCGAAAATCATTCGATCATTTTTGTATGGGAATTTTTCGAAACTCTTTCGATGATCGTTTCGATATTCGATCATCATCACTGTCTTGATCTTCCTGGTGTAGGTATATAACCAATTATTGACGTACTGTCTATAAGATTCTCTGTGGTTAACAATGGTTGTCCAGTGAGCGCGGATATCTTCTCATTGATTCTGCCTCCAGGTGCCGTCCGCAATTCCTGTTCTAGGTTTTTTAAGTCCTCCGGACACGGTGCGTTGGGTACCTAATGCGTGAATCTTCCCCGTTGAAGACGCGCGAGCGACGTACGCCAGCAGCACGAGTACGTACTTAGATTTTCATATGTATGTCCGCACACGAAGCGTAAGCGTATGGACGCGGGGATGACGCAACGCTGTGAGAGGATTAAAGCGTGAAAAATGTCGGAAGTGTACCTATCTGTGTGTTTTCAGGAGAACCTATACACGTTGATTCTATAAAATAAAGCAAATTATTAAGCTTTGTGATATAGAATAGTAAAGAGAAAATCTCCCTCTTCCTCGTATGATCTCTATGCAGCGTTCCAGGATTTCGCTTGAAAGCATAACAAGTGCACGGCATAATAAGCGCGCACAGACCTATTACCTACCCGGCAGCCGCTTGTATGAGGAATTAGTTATGAAAGTACCGAGCTGTGCTGTGCTGTGCTGCGCTGTTATTCTTACATCTTACAAAATGTTAATTTCCTGTCAGAAACATGAATTCTCTTTAATATTCCCACCAAGAAAAACTTCCATTATTATTATTATTAGTACGCTTGTTCCTACTGTTATAAACTTAATGTATTTATATTTTTTATTACTTTATTATGTTTTAACTATGTGTAAGATAACTCCGTATTTCAAGTATGATAAGTGTGCATTTTCTTTAGTGTCCAAATATTAGATAATAAACATTTTTTTGGGTACAAATACGAGTGGTATAATATTCCACATAAAAATTTTAAATATTTATAAATGACCACTGAACGAACTAATTCTACAATGTTTTCGATAACCGTGATAGTTTTTACGTTGAATGTTTACAGTTTTCCATCGTCTTCCTTTTTCAAGTAAATTTTTGCTACTGCTGAAATAGACCCTTTCCTTTATTTGATTTTAGGGAGATTGAAGGACAGTACTGGAAGTGACACATACCAACTGTCTAAGAAATGGGTTTGCTAGATTTCTCTCCTATAATGGGCATCCTACACAAGGCTACGATTCGGGTCTATAAGACAAGAAAATGCCATTAGACATCTGTAATAGTTTAAGTTGACATTTCTTATGCGAATTGCACAATACGGTACTTTTTTAAGTTGGTTAGTTACATAAGTATTTATTTTACAACTTTGGTAAAGGTTGGTACAAATAAAAGCCAACGTTATTCAACATTTAAATTCAAAATAGAGAAGTATGTTTCTCAAGCGATGAACTTTCGTTATGCATTTAAATAATATTATCTTGTGAAAGTTTTATTGCATACCTTGTAGCGTTTAAGCAAAGCGCTTAACTTACACAAAAGAACCGAGGAAACTACGATTAAATTGTGTAAACCCCTCTCAGGGTCTAAGCCGGATGTAGGGGAATGAGAAGAATATCCTTAAAATATACGTTATATTACACAATTAATGGTATTTTCGACCTTTTGAACATATTGACGATTTCTATGCCGGAGGTTTGGATTTGTCCACATAAGTGGCTAACTGCGGTATCAAGCTACGCTTAATGACACTACACATACAGCTTACACTATCTCTTTCGCACTTTCATTATTTCACTGCCGACAAAGAAAGGCCAGTTAGTTGTCTCAAAAAACACTGAGTTAGAAAAATATTACATAATCACTCCATATTCTTCGATAAGTTCAATTGTGGTTTAAAATATTAGCTAGACAACGTTTCCCTAATAATGTAGTTATTTGAAACTATTAGCTTGATATAACAGAAGTAGTTATAATGACATTAGTGCCCTTCCCTCACTTAAATAATCAAAATAATTCTATTAGTTTGATCGATATCTTTTTCCATTTGTACACTTCCGCATTTTGTAGATTGGGCCCGCATACTTAGTTCAGTTACATAATAATAATATAATCAAATCAACTATTGATATACCAATAAAAACAATCAGTTAGTATATTAAAGTACAATATATTATTTACAGATGTAAAAATATTAAGACGAGTCTTCAATTTGAACTAGGTAGGTAGGTACATATTTTTCTTCGTTTTAACGTGTCTTGCTGGTTCCCCCCTAACGTCGACTATCACACGAGAGTGCGTCATGTGCAGCCGCAAAAAGCGCTCCGACCGTTCTGATTCCATTCCAATCCTGATGGATTTCGGGGAGGCAGAAAATCAGCCTTCGGCCCACGCCTCTTCAACCCTATATTTTGCCCATCAAAATAAAGAGTAAGTAGGTACCTAGTTTTATTTTTATATCCGCAAAATGAACTACTACTTAACACCCTCGGCCAAAACAATTAGAATTTACAATTAGAATCTTTAATATAAAAGAAAGTCGGTTTAGTGCGAACACTTATAACTCGAGATCGGCTGAACAGATTCTTCCGATGTTTGATTTATTGCATTCTTCTCCGCTCCGAATAACAGAATAATTGAAAAAATGCCTAAGAAATAGTATAAAATATATTAAAGTTAGTATGGAACGGATATTCTGAGACGCCAACGCCATGTATGAAAAATTCTATAACAATAAAATTATTGTTTACCTGCCAACCATTGACATTAAAAATATTGGTACACAATTTGTTTATGGAATTTTTTTCCAGCTTTCAGAGATATTTTTTCAATATTCAAACATATTTTGTATACCTAAATTACAAATTTGAAATCAACATTCATAGTAAAGACTACAGGACAACGTCTGTCAGGAAAGCCTTTAAATAAAAATTGCCTTTCAGTTTAAGAAATATTCACAGATTTTCATTCTCTCTTAGCAATGAGTAAAAAGCTACTTACAAAAAATCTGCATGCGAGCTAAAACTACGTGCAAACACAAACAATACTAAACTTCATTTTGTATGGAACTTTAGGTAAATATTGTTAGATAATTACAAACTCTTGAAGGCGCAACAGACTGTAGAAATTCCCACAAAAATTAATCTCACTTACAGACTTCCGATGCCATCAATCACCCAGGATTTTTAAAACTATTTGCAATCGACTCTATATTCCGGTGCAGTCGTTTGTTTCGACGGGAAGACAGATGGGTTCTTTGTTCCTTATTCCTTTTATTACTTCCTTTTTTCGTGAGGTCAAATGAGAACCAACACCATTCGCCAAATCGACACTCATCCTCACCAAATAATGTGCTGCCTCAGCTGTTTTTGGAATTTGAATCAATATACATTATTGAAAATACTTTCCAAGTAGGTTTTTCAGTTTGAAAAATGTAATACTAGAGAAAACGATTTATTATTATAACGCAAATAATAGAACGATTAACGCAAATCGTTCGGACATTGTATTGGTTGATCACTTGATACCTGATGAGGAAAATTTGAAAAGGGCGGAGCAGTAATACTAGATAATAAAATATCTTGATCTTGCTCACGAAATCAAATATATGTGGCATACACCTACCACCAATATAATACCTATATGCATGATATCGACGAATGGAGTTAATCCTTAGCCTCTTAACGACAATCTAGGGAAACTTAGCATCTGTAGAGGCCTCAGATACACCATTCAAGAGGCAGCTCTTTTTCACTTATTAGGTAAGTAGAAATCATAATTTTGTGTGTGCCTGTTATAATAAGTTATAATTATTGTAGGTAATTTGCTGTATTTTTAAAAGTCTTTGTATATCTGGGGAAGGGGGCAGTCGCTCACGAAATCTAGTTTATGGTGATAGAATAAACATGTATGTAGTAGCACAAAGTGAAGACTCCATTATTTTTACACCAGTGTGAAAATGCACCAACACCAAGCACCCTCGTCCGAAACTATCAACGGTAATTTTACAATGTTTATTATTTTCAACTGTAGTAATCACTTGTCAAACGGGTGGAGCGAGTGCTAGAATAAAAATACAAAAATGTTAGGTATACCTGTTATAATAATCTATACTAATATATAAAGAGGAAAGATTTGATTTTTTATTTGTTTGTTTGTTTGTTTGCATCGAATAGGCTCCAAAACTACTGAACCGATTTGAAAAATTCTTTCACTTTTGGGAAGCTACAATATCGGCGGTGAACATAGGCTATATTGAATTTCCAAAAAAAATTGGATAACCCACGAAAACTTCAATAATGTAACCCAAGGTGTAAAAAATTTACCTAAAATATTATTTTTATCGAGAACGCTGTGAAAACTAATGATGATTGAATAAAACAATGTACTACAATTTTGTAGAAGACATCATTATTTACAAAAAGTATCGCGACAGCATATGTCTAACTATTATAGTTATGCCACAATAAGGGTTTTTTATTTTAAAAATAATCAATAAAATGTCACCTCTAGAAAAGACTCTTTATTGGTATCTTGGTATTACTCCTTATTAAAATAAATTAATTCTTATTCAAGTCTGCTTCAATATGTTTGTATAACTTTTTGAATTATTCGATTCGGACATTCCATTCGAAAGTTATCACGAGTTTAAAAATGTGAGTATTGGAAAAAAAGCATAGTCTCTTATCATCTCAACTTATCCGATGCAGAGTGCGTACGGGAGCGGGGAAGGGTCATGTCAAGTTTAGTAGAAATACCGCGCAAAGTAGTCACGGTGGGAAAGTGACGTGACACGATACATTGCAATCAATGCAATTATTCCAGATTAACATATGTTATAAAATATTTTGAAAAAGTTAGGGATCTGTATGAAAACTAAATTATTTTTAAGTATCCATCTACCCATGCGAAGCTGGGGCGGACCTGAGTATTAAATAAGAAAGTTAGTATACCTATTATTTTTATTAAGTCTCGATAAGAATTTAAATAAAAAAAAAATAAGAAAAGATAATAATAAAACGTAGAAGTATGATATTGGATAACACGGGATGAAAATGAAGATATCACCCGGAAAAACCTTCAATTCCCGAAGGATAATAATATAAATATTTAATACCCAAAACACGTGTTAAAGAAGCATGTGCGTGTCCTGTTTTATTATTTACTCGGTGTTGACAACGCGAAGTGAAAGGATATGGAAAAAATATGGTTAAGATTCCCGATAAGTCAAATGGAACGGGAAATCGCTCCGAGAAAAATACTCCTCAGCCTGGCTGTTATTAAAACACGGAGTCGGTTATCACGTATGCCGCCGCCAGCCCATGTTCGTGGAGGCTCTTCGGTATTTTGCCAGATGTTACCTTCGTATTCCTTCCGCCTGAAGCTGCCCCTGCCCTATATTTTGTAAGAATACTCTTGCGAACAGACAGAACGTAAACAATATGAACACGAGTAATATTATAATTATTTCCTGTGAAGAATTATAACACTAGCTACAAGTTCCCTGTATTATGAAAAAACATAACCGTTGTGAAAAGAGGCAATTGCAAACTATCAGAGAACCTGTTGTCGATTTTAAAGTGAAGGTGGGTGTAAAATAAAGCATACTTTCTTGATCTGTTAGTGTTAACGAATGTTCTTTTCAAATTTCAAAAAACAAGAACGCTTAGTATTCTGGAGTACATGCTCTAGAGATGTTGATGACGTTACCAATCATTGAACATTCGTGTATACCTATTAGAGTTGACTGAAATTGTAATTATTGCAAGTTCAGCGCCGTATATAGCAAACATTTTTATATAACATTTCATAGAATACTGTCGAATAAAGTTAGAAAAACGAAAGATGATCTTTTTCTATTTACAGAAGGAGAACTCGGTAGAATCATAGAATAAGTAATGAGCGTTCGCTCGTCTGGTCTAACTTAACCTACCTTTTAATGCAGATGGTCTGCTGTGTCTTAGCATCGCCCGTTCTGTAAAGGAGCATAAAGGTTAACATTGTACAAAATGGAACGATTCGGGATTTACTATATTTGAATGAAATATAGCCGGGAGTAAAGAGAGATTTGTTAAAAAAAACATCAGTTTCATCATCAAAGATAAGATTTAGGGATAAAAAAATGGCTGCTAATACAAGAAGAAGCCGAAGAATATGACATCTACAGAGAAAAGATTAAGAGTCAATTCTTCAGAAATTAAACTATTTTATTTGTATGTAATGAATTACAGAGCATAGATCACTCTCGCGGTAGTGGATTGCCACGTTGGAAGAAAGAAGAAGAAGAAGAGTTTACAGATTCCTGAGAGATTCATATTAAACTACAAACATTTCAAAGTAAGCATTAAAGATGAACAAAATCAAGACAAAATTTTAAACTAAATTGTAAACCAGAATTAACATTAATTCATGCCAATGTGGTAAAAAATTAAACAATAAATAAAGCTTTATTGCTTACGGACACCCTGAGAAAAAAACGTATAAAAGGCCCGTACTTTGTTCATGTTAAAAGAAGCATGGTTTTTATATTTCATTTTATATCGAGTTTCTTTTAAATCCTTGAATTTTACAAAGTATTTTGAGCAAATTCAAAAACTAATCTTCGACATTTAAAAATAGAATTCTCGTTTCTTTTACATAAAGTAATATCCGTACATACATAGTAAAAGATAAAATTGTACAGTGTTTCTCAGATTTCCGACAATAATTAATTAATTCTCCAATGTATCTCCAATTCACCCCAATTTGTCCATATTTATTTAGCTGCTATAGGCGTTACAAGTTACAACCATACTATTCTGAAAATGAGACAAAGCCGAATATTCATGACTCATGAATAATTATACGAAAGCCTATGGGTGAAAACACAAAAAACGCTGGTTCCTACCGGCGCAAAGGCAGGACGACAGCAGCAGAAAAAGAAGTAAATCTTAAACAAAATAAAAATATTATGTGGAAAATGGCAATCGAAGGAAACCTGTAGTTCATTCCACGCTTAGGTATACTGCGCAGCGCTTAAGTCATCTTACTTAACCGAAGATTAATTAATATTCATCAGGTAATTATAAGATACCTACTCGCTTATTTCACATATTTCCAGGATAAGAACTTTTGCATATAAACGAGTGCTCCGTGCTCATTACCTCTGTTAATTACCTACTTCTGTTAATCTTCTTTTCTCAAACGATTGCTATCTTCTATCCCGGAAATTGTTCACACTACTTTATTCCTTCTTTTTCTTTATTCACTAGATACTATAAGGTTATCAGCGAACCAATTATTCAAGGTGACAGTGAACATTTCTGTATTTGAAATCGTTTCTTCGAGGTCACTTCTTCTCAATGCCCAGATTATTTTGATGAAACCTTTTTATCATCATCTTAATCTCATCAATATAGTCTTCCACATTGTGATCACACATAAATTCTTTTTACACGTTTCAAACACGTTTTATTCCATGGGGCTTACGACTCCCCATGGAATAAAACTCCCGTATTACAGGTTTCCTTAATGTAATTTTTTCGAATCTAGAGAATCGAAAGTAATTTGGAAGAAAGTTTTTAAAAATTTGGGCAACGTGCTCCAAGCATTAAATTTAGCTGAATGTGCTTGATAGTACAAAAATACGCAAATTTAAACACAATTCTTAAATTTGCACTTTTCATAATTTTTATTTATAATCATAATTATGTATTTTTCGGGAGCTTTTTCAGACAGAAAAATACTCAGTTTAATTGTTATAAGTAGTGATATATTGAAAAAAAAAATTGGTCGCATTCTGGTCGCATTATATGAATATTAACAGTACCCGTATTCGCGGAAGTAAAGTAAGTAGGTATTACACGATACATTTTGTATGGAAAACGTGTATAGTGCTGCAACAAGGATATTTCTAGAAACAAAAGCAATTCTCGCATATAAACGTTCTCCATACAAAATGCATCGTGTTACTCACTTTACATCAGTGACTACTCTTCGATAAACTTAAAACTTAAAATACGGGTACAGATAACGATAAGAAAAGACGAGTTTTTGGCGCTACCAAACCAGGACCATACGGCCAAAGGAAGGGAAACCTCTGCAGAATAAGAACAATCCACTGTCTGACATGAGAAAACCTTTCTGGTTAAGAAATCCATATTCTTCACCGTGGTGATCGGCAACATCATCAGGGTAACCTGGTATGGCACTTCCTCAAATGAAACTGAGAATTAGAATGTCCTTCCTCATATCGCATAAAAAAAAATTAATCCACTGATGCGAATTAGGTACGTCAATCCTCGTTATTTCATTATTTATGGTAAGCTTCTTGTAAGTCAGTTGATTAGAGCAACGGCTGTGATAATAGAGCCAATTAGAAACAATTAACACCACGTCTCTTGTCTGTCACCATTTAAATGATGATTCAGTGGCTACCAATGCTGCAGAAAGATTAGCAAACCCAACCACTTTATTAATTACTTCAGCACATATGAATACCCGTTGGTGTCGTATGTGATTAACAGACTATAAGTGGTACCAACTACTAAGTTGGTTTTTATATTATCTCTCGCCATTTTCTTTCTTAGTCCATATCTTTTTGATAGCATATTATAAAAGTAATTTGTACTAGGTACCCTTATGGGCCATTTCCACTTTGTTAAGTTTCACTCGCGAGCTAAAATTGCATGTGAAAAATGATTGTCCACTTTATTACAATGTGTTGTTGATTTTCATCTTTATTTCACCACCGAGGATAGCACTGACAAACAGGGTGCAGTGTGCACAGTGCACGCACCTTCATTTGCGACATGGTGCACATACTTACTTACTTTCCGAATCCGGATCGTCAGACCAAGAACTTCCAGTGGTTGGCAACATGTATGGCCCTGTCATTGGCATCAGCAAGGTCCTCCTGTATACACCCCTCTCCAACATTCGGGCACTCCAGAGGGTGGTCATGGTTCTGCACTTCCCCACACTCACAAGTGTCGTCCATCCAATGGTGCACATGTGCGGCATGAGGGCTATTCGTAATAAATATGTAGAACCCGCTTCGTTGAATTCATTCGCAACTCGCAGTTTCCACATTTCCACAGTTTTCGCATTTCTACACGGTGCCGGTGTTTACTACTTGTTACTTCGCACCCGCACTCACACATAATTTGCTGCTTCGCAAAACTTCCAGCAGCACACATGCCTAGTATTATACTCTTTTCTTTGGGTTCTTTAGGTCTTACAGTTCTTTAGGATGCATCCCATACTTCAATTACCTACATGAAAATCAAAATTCCTTTTATCTTCAACTTATAATTTTGGGATGACTCTTTCTCAAATTTGATCATTTTAATGGCAGCCTTCTCATCATTATGGCAATCAGATAGGTAAGTAATTGAGAATGTAAGTAAAGTACAAATACTGTCTATTCCAAGTAATATTGTAAGTGTCATTGTATTTAATTAGAACAATGCAGTGACACAGATCAATTAGATGAACAAACATCACTATTGATTGTTACCCACACTTGAAAACACCCGTCAATGTTCACGGTTAATATTTTTTCTAGTTGAGAAAAAATACCTTTGCATCAATATAGGAACACAGGAAGATAAACCACAATAGTCCAGTGTACATAAAAACCACAATAATTTCTGCATCAATTCCAGTTATTTGATTCATGTCAAAGTCACTCACTCCTATTATGGCGATACAGCCAATATCGAGCCTTGACCTCCGCTATCTTTCGCCTCCAACAGTCCCGATTCCCTGCCGCCGTTTTCCAGTTGTTCTTCCCTAGCAGTTGTGCCGCATCCCTCTTCACCTCGTCTTTCCAGCTTTGGTTTTCGGAAAAGTAGATTACCTCAATCAAATAGGTAAAGTTAATTAAGCTCTGAAAAAACGAAAAATCCTATTCTAACATCATCTAAATTATTATTGAGCTACTCATTCAAAATTATGGAAATTTGACATATTTTTATAACATAAATTTTTACACGATCAAAAATTGTTGACCTTTTCACGTTGATAATTATTATAATATGAAATAATACGATTCTAAATCAATATTTTGGTTCAATAAAATGATACCACGTCACATATACTCCCTTTTTGATGATTAAATTCACATTTTAGCTAGTACCTACTATAGAAAACTGATTTTCATTCAAATTTAAAATGTACCAAGCATCTTCTGCCCAAGACGCGTTACAGTGACACTCTTAAAAGTGTTTTATATCTCTTTGAAAGAATATCAATGTCATTCTTGCATCAAGTTTCATATTATTATAATAAGCAATGTAAACTGTAAAATTACCATTGTCACGTCTTAATTAGGAACTTCTCTGTAAAACAAAAATGTTAATTACAAAACATACACATACATACATAGGCATATCTGTATGGGGGTAGCAGGCTACTAATTTATTTTAATGAATAAAACTATAATTATTGTGTTTCAACCAACCAAACATCAATTAAGAATTGTAATATGAAATACTTACTTACGCAGTTGAATTATTTTAATTTAAGCACTTTTGCACATAACATACCTAAACTATCCACAAATAATAAATCCTACCTAATTTTTAGATATTTGAAAGTCAACACATGATCTATATTCATATCTGTCAAAGATTTCACCTAAAATATTGCCTTTTTTAGACTATATCAAAACAATCCAAGCATGTCGACTTAAAGATTTAAGTTTAATGACGGAAATAGTTACCCCATCCATTTACAGGATCCAAAGCATAATCCTCCATCCAGAATCACATATGTACATTACCTTTTATCTACTTATTGATTCTGTTATGTATTTATTCATAAAACATTCCCGACACAATAAGCCAAAAAACATTTTTTTAATGAATCTGTGCTCACTCAAAGTGAACACATCTTTAACACTTTCATAGTAAGCTACTTAAAGCTTGTGTTGTGAAAGAGGAAGATGGTCGGCACCTGGGATCGAACCCACGAAACAGTACAAAAGCCGGCGTCCCAACCGATTTTTTGGTCATTTGATTTTTTTTTACGCAAATATTGGTATTACTTTCATTACAATTTCATTTCCTTTCATTTTAATTTGGCCATTTCTGAACCATATAAAATAGTTAAAGAATTCAATGATTTATTTCTAGCTTCAGTTAATAATAAACTGTTATCAGACACACAGCCCATCATGTTTTATTTGTTTGATGAGTGTATTATTATGATTATTTCTGTTCTCGTAATAAATGTTTAATAAGTCAAAGTGGACCGTGTCAATCACACACAGAGGACCTCCCAAGAGAGCGCTGCTGTATGACGTCAAACTGACAAACACATTATACTTAACAGAACTACACATTAATATCTGTCGGAGTTTATATTATGAAATACCATATTTTGCCACAAAGATTTCCTGGCTATAGAGAATATTACGAAATCAATAATTTCTTTTTTTAAGCTCTGATCTCATCTTTTCATTCTAACTTCGGTTTTTCTGAGTTGTGAGTAAAGTACAAAACTCATCAAACAGTCAAGACAAAATAATGTTATATGTACCTACGATATCCGATTTGACGTGATTGAGAAAACATGGTAAGCGGATGCATACATTTTTGATTTATACTTAGACCTCTAATGAGAAATAAGAACACAATGTCTCTAAAATACAAACAGTTGATGCACAATGTACCTAATGCTGATACCATGATGTATGAGAGTGAAACTTGACTATGGACGAAAAATTTGTAAGTTGATATAAATGCTGTAGAAATGAGATCTTTACGCAGGATATGAGGACAAAGACTGATTAATAGGGTTAGGAATTTTGAATGATAGAGGACGTGCCGACTGTCAAACAACTGACGGCTTGGTCAAACGACAATTATTTACCTACTTAAATTTAAAAATAGAAAAGTTTATTTCGTCAAACAAAAGCACTGAGAAGCACTAAGCAACCATTTTCTAAGCCACGTATGAAGTAAAAAAGAAAAAACTAAGTTGCCTACTTAACGTTACCTACGTTTCGTTTTCCACTGTTCCTGAAAATATCAAACAAAAAAAAAAGAATTACCGAAGTTTGCCCAGCCGTCCACTCGTGATACAATGACCAAAGGAAATAGGGTTCCATTTTTATATTAGGTATAGATGTGAGTTTTTTTCAAGCAAATTGCATGGCAACTGAATGTTTGAAAATTCAATGAGTGAAGACAATAAGAAGAAATTATGTGTTGGTGGGATTATCAAAAATATAATATCATTTTTATGGATATACTAAGATCGGTTAGAGGGATGATCAATCGATAAGATGATTTTGCCGAATATGAATAAAAACGGGTAAAACATTTTATCCTACTTATAAGGAATATACTTTGCGCAAACTTTTACTCTCCGTCTACGGTGACGGCTTATCATTAATCACTCATATTTTCAATATTAATAATTACATTTCGGTAACGACATCTCCATGTTCACCTACCTCTACGATTTAGGTTTCGAGTTAAATACCTTCCTACGTCTTGAGAATTACTCAAATTACTACCTCCATAGTTTAGTTCTTCGGGGTACTAAATTATCTTACGAGAATAGTTTAATTAAGAATTGCCTAGCTAAAATTTAATCTTACTACTGTTTAAGTATTGAGAATAAGTAGCTTACGGAGACTCTCTTCATCTTTGCTCTGCCTTTTTGTAAAGGTTTATCCAGGTTTGGGCCTCCTTGTACATAGGCGACTGGATCTTCAGTTATGGGTTATCGATTGAGCGACATCCTATGCTGCCAACTTTCTCTCAATTGCAGAACACCAGTTTGCCGGAGATTTTCGTCTCCCTCACGGATATGTAGATATGTTCAGCGCTGTTTTTTTTTGTAACAGAGTGATTTACCCCTTCATATGGGACCCTGTAGGGGCGGAATCTATTTCCCTAGCTCTTCCTTGTAACAAAATGGAAATTTTTACTAAATCAAAGAGGTGGACTATGGAGGATGCGCCTGGCACCTCCGCAGAGAACATGCAAAAAGGGGAGTATTTCTATTATCTACAGTGACGACCTGTTGAAAGACAATATTATATCCAGTACCCCCAATGAATGGTTCAATAGGACATTAGGTCACTGATCATTCAAGGGTAGTAAAAGATTATTAAAGAAACTTCTTGCGAAGGACAGGAGCTGGGCAAAGGCTCCGACGCTTTGCAAAAGACCTCTGTCGAAGAGGCAGACGACTTGAAGGGTGTCACAATAGACTTCTCAGTGACATAAGGCGCATATTTCCTTGAACTTCTTTAAAAAAAAATCTAACTAGGGTTACAGAACAGTTCCCTTTAATGTATATATTTATTCTATACTGGCTAGCAGCTATTTTTGCATGATGCAGCTTCCTAATAGGAAACACTAAAAAACGTCGAGAGGGTCGACTGTAAGTAAAAAAAAAATTAAAAAAAATGCTTTATTGTTCAAATTAAAAATACAATCCTGATACAATCCATTCACGAGAGTCAAAGGGCGGACTTATCCCGCAGGATCTCTTCCAGCCAACCCAAAGCCAGACTGTACTGGTGTTCCGCCATATATATTCGCACCTACCCCCGTAGACAAATTCAAACTGGCGTTCGACTACAAACGAAGATTTCGCCAATGTATAGTACCTACGAAAAAATTAACTGTCCACTGGAACATGTAAACATTATTCAAACCAAACAAAGACACTTATATAAAAATATAAAAAGTGGACAGTTAATTTTCATCCTACTCTACATTGTCGAAGAATTCGTTTGTAGTCGATCGCCAATTAATGCATTTTGTCTATAGGCCTGCTGTGTATACAAGCGTTTTACTGATTTTTTTATCGATACAAAGGAAAAAAAGACGAAATAACCATGATTTTAATTATTATCAAAAAGGACTCGTTAATGATTGATTTTATAGAAAATGTTTTTATTACTCCGGAACTACAAGTCACCTCTGATTCATCATTTAGCAGAGATAATAGTAATGCCGAATGATTGATTTGGATCAGTGATAGGATTCAATGAAGAATGGAAATTCCTGGTCCATCCATCACCCAACGCTGTGTCCCTTCTCAATTCACACGCAACTCCTGGATAATATGTGGGTCATTCCAGATAAATCTGCTCATTACTCAATGCTAAGACAATGGGCAGACATTTATCATTTTCTCTACCTTTGTTATTACACTGAAATCATTTTTATAACCCGCGATCAATCGATTGTGATGTACATACATGACCTAGATTTTGCCGGAAAATTGACTTATTTTTAATTTTAGTTAATTATTATTAACTAGTTTTTTAAAGGCGCCCGTGGCGCCCATCTATGGCCTTTTTTATGCAAACTTTACTTTCTCATAGCATAGCTGTGAGCATTCACATGTGAGACTTCAAAATACTTGGTTGATTCAACTCTTTATGAAAACTCAAATACCTACAACTTAAACTTTTAATTACAAACTGTACATTCAAATAGCTTTTGGCATGTGGGTATTTACCGATTTGATTGATTAAACTTTTTCATGTAAACTTTGCATTCGTATTGCCGAATTCTTATAGATAAAACACTTGATTAATTGAATTCTTCATGAAAACTCAAAAAAACAACGTGAACTTTTTATAACAAACGTTGCATATGAATGGCTTTTCAACGCTACAAATTCACATGAAAATCTCTAAAAAATTACTCTAGGTGTGTAAACTTTTTATTGAAAACATGGCATTCGTATGGTTTTTCTCCGCTATGATCTCGTGTGTGTGGATTAAAGATTCGTGATTTGGTAAACTTTTTCATGGAAACATTTGTGTGACTGTAAAGCACTCGATGATAGATTATAACTATACATGATACTATAACTATTTATAAAAATGCAAAAAAAAAAATTTTTTATTACACACATTGCATTAGTAAGAGTTTTCTTGGCAATGAAATCGTGTCTGTGATTTAAAGATCTGATTTGGTAAACTTTTTCATACAAACTATGCTTTCTTTTGGCCGAATTCATATGTCAAACTTTAAACAAATTTTGAACTTTTTCTAACAAAATATGCATTTAAATGGCTTTTATCATGATTTTATCATTTGATTGATTAAACTTTTTATCGCAATGGTTGCGTTCGTATGGCTTTTCTCCGCTATGAGTTCACAAACTTTTTATTGCACACATTGCATTAGTAAAGCGAAGTCCGGCTGTGCGTAAAAGTTTCCTGGGGGGTGAGTACGTAAGGGCTATAGCACGACTAACTACTTCCTAGTGTAGTTAGCGCGAGTACGTAACGTTACAAATGTAGTTAGTTGTGCGTTTCAGCGTGGTTATTATGTAGTTAAGCCGTGGTTATGAGTAGTTAGATTGATGTGTGGTTAGTCGTGCTATAGCAAAAGTTACGTACTCACTACCCTGATTTGTCAATTTTTTGGCCGACGCAAGTGAAACTTTACAGCACACGGTTGATTGAACTATTTATGCAAACTTAAAAATGAAATTAAACTTTTTATTGCAAACTTACCATTCAAATAGCTTTTAGCATGTCATTGGTTGTTTAAATTATTTGATTGATTGAACTTTTTATTGCAATTATTGCATTCGTATGGCTTTTCTCCACTATGAGTTCTCATGTCATTCTTTAAATTACTTGAAACCGCAAACTTTTTATTGCACTCATGACATTAGAAAGGCTTTTCTTCACTATGAAGTCCCGCTGTGCGTAAAAGTTTCCTAATTTGGTACACTTTGCTTTCTTATGGCTGACTTCGCATGTGAGTTTTTTAATAACCCAAAAAATTGTTTTTCTCTACGTCAAGACCTTTAAAAAAAGTGCTCAGACACCAGGCATAATAATATCATTATGTTATTGTCAGTTGTCACTGCTGTCAGCCATATTGTATTAGAAGAACAATATTTTTATTTGTCTTTAGTTGCGAGTGGCGCGCCATCTAGCGGCGTTAATGACATCAGTCAGTCAGTCAGTCAGTCAGTCAGTCAGTGAGTCAGTGTTCAAGGCAAATATTATATAGATAGTTGGCGAATTGGTTGGAGGCAAAATCAGGTTCTTATTTCCCTAGCAAATACCTATATCATAATATCCTCTGGTACAAACGTGACTTTCTAATTCAGTGCAAGAATCCGATACACATTATTTGCAAGTTATATCTTTAATACTATCACTACGAGTACAACACTAGCCTACAACAATCGTGTTCGACTTTTGATGGTTAATTTGCACAAATACCAACTGCTGGCCGTCTTCTACTGCTGTTGTGAAGACTGACTTAGTTTTCCTAGAAAAGAAAAGCACACCTACAAAGAATTTTATATTTATCTCTTTCACTTTCGGTAGTAAAATAATGAAAGTATGCGAAAGCGACAGTTAAGCTAGACTTTTAGTGTCATTAGGCGTATTTTGGATACCATATTCTTATTAAAGATAGTAGGCGACTGAAATCATTGTGATTCTAAGCCATCCTTGAATAACCCATTTTTTCTTATTATTATCCACTCAATTTTGTAGAAGGATCAGTAGCCCTAGTATAAGTTTTCGATGATCGAATATCGAAACGATCATCGAAAGAGTTTCGAAAAAATTTCATACTAAAATGATCGAATGATTCGATCGTTTGATTTAAGAACACTATTTGCGCGCTAATGAGCACTTATTTACGTGCAATTAGCTTTCGATAAAACTCGTACTAGCCCCACAGGGCATAGAATTTTGTGTTTTTTGGCATTTTTTGTGGTTGTAGTTGGTATGTGATGGACGAAATAGCTGCGATAAAAATAATACAGATTGCAATATTTCATTTAATACAATTTTTTTCAACTTTTTATGCTTACCTACTAAACATAAGCATTTCAATAAAATAAATGAATATAAAAAAACCCACCCGAAATGAGTTTAATCAACAATATACAATATCGGTATATCAAGCAGTGCGAAATTCCGAATCAAATCGACCCAGCGAAAATTAATTTGTCGTTTACAGGGTAAACAACGAGTGTCCCCCTGGTACATTATTTTTTAGGTACCTACACGATTCCCGCACGTGACCAACACAACATTATCGGCAATGTCTCATTCGTTCGCATGTTTCATTATGGTTCTGCTAAAAAAGCACGTGTGACTAGGGTTCGACGCAATAATGGACATTTAATGGAATATTTTCTGACAAACGGATGTGAAAATTGGCTCAACTTTTTTTCTGTCACACCGATTCTCTTTAGTAGAAGGCGTGGAGAACAGACTTTCACCGACACAAAATTCTCAAATATCCTTTCAATTAATTACTTAAAGCTTCGACTTTAGGTTTATATTGAGGAATGTGAATGAAACTAGGTACGGTCGAACGTAGAAGACGGTCGTAAGCCCGTAGTGGTTTGTTCCATTTAAAAATCGAACATCAGTAATGAATACTTAGAGTCATTAGTTGTTAGATATTCGTTAAGAGACTAGGTACATCTGTTGAATATTATGAGAACTAATCAACAACCAATTCTGTATCTGAGAGCCAACAAACATGTTTTAACTCTAATTTTTTGGGTGAAATTACTTAAATACCTACATAATATTCGAAATATACGCCAAAAGTCCTGGAAAGTCCATAAAGACACAGAAAAGCTGTTGGTTTTTTTTTTGGAGTTAATACATGTTGGCTCTCAGGTACAGAATTTAGTTCGTCTTCTTCGAAGAAAATGCCCATATTTGTATGTATGTTGCATGTGATAAATGAATCTGTAACATCAAACGACAAATAATGCGATTATGTCGAGATGTAACTGGAAATGAAACGACGTTACTAGCTGCCGGCCGTGGTGCGAATGCAAGATGAATCGTCCTGGTCTTACCTGATTAATTAAATACGTGAGTGCATCCCTCAAGGGCGCTGATAAATACAATTGACATTCTTAGGGAAGTTTTATAAGAGGGCGAGCATTATTGACAACGCTATCTACATTATTGGGACGTGTCTCCTAGAAATAACCGATGAGCTGGAAGTTGGTGCCTCGGCACATTACGAATCCTACCGGGGTATGGAAAATTTTTCATGTGGAACATCAAAACAACTAAAAGTTCATTCGAAGTCTTTGCAGTATTACAATAGATTATATTTTTTATCCGAAATATATTTTCGGTCGACTACGCAAATTCGGTCTAATATACTCTCCGCTGACGATGGTCGCGTAGTCGGCCGAAAATATATTTCGGATAAAAAATATAATCTATTGTAATAGTGCAAAGTTAGTTTAATTTATAAATATTTATAACTAGCTTATACCCGTCTTACTTTACGTTTTTGATTCCGATTGTCAGGCTTGATAGGTAAGTAATTAAACAGGTTCTAGTCTAGCTTCCCATTGCTTAACAGACCTCTATAACTGACATAAGCACAGAAAAAGAAGAATGACACTTTTACAATTTTTGTTTTACCGACCTCATAATATTATACGAACCTACCGACATAATTTGCAAGTTTTCATAGAGAGAGAGCTCTGTGGTTTGAATCTTAGCTACATTCCATACTCCCTGTGATAATTAATTAGGCATTCCACCCATAGAGGGTGATAAAAACAGCTGTCAAACTTCAAAATGGAGGAATTATTTTGCAATTTTTTTCATTAAATCTTTATTTATTGAGAATAATAAGATTTGAATAACATTTATATGTATAACAAATCAATCTATAATTATAATAAAAAACACAACTTTGCAAAGTATCACTTTTATTTTTTATAAAAACCAAAATATTTTCAACCACAATGTGGCCATCTTCAGTGGTGATTTAAATTAAACTGATGTATTGTGTCGCGTCACTAGTGTGTTGTTGTGGGTGTGTCTGTATGGTGGGGGTGGGGAGGTGAAGTGTTGGTTGTGTGTGTGAGGGGGTGAGAAGGTATGATTGTGTGCGTGTCCTGTACGAATAATTTGAGTATAGGTGACAGATTTGGAATTTGATTGTTAATTACGTGTTCTTTGTGTCTATGTATTTCTAATGTTTCTAGTAGGTTCATTTTATGGTTTTTGTGATTGTATATGTGTAAGTACTGTGTGTTTTCTCTGTCAATGTTGTGTCCTGTCTCTCTACAGTGATCCGCCATTTCTGAATTGATTGTGAAATTTTTTATAGCTTTGTGATGTTCATTAATTCTTGTTTCGAATTGTCGTCCTGTTTGTCCAATGTAACATATGTCGCAGTTCTTACAGTTTATCTTGTATATGCCTGATTTTTTGTTTATGTCTGTTTTTCGTTTATAGTTGCATAGTCGTTTTTTTAAAGAGTTATTCGTGTAGAATGCTGGTCTAAAGTGTTGGTTTTTGTGTTTTGATGTAATTTCGTCACTTATGTTGTCTATGTATAGTATTCTTCTCCATTTGTCGTCGTTGTTGTGTAAGTGTATCTTGGGGTAAATGTAATCGTGTATTAGTTTGTTCTTATGTTTTTTGTTTAGTAGTCGTATAATTATGTTTGGGTGGTATCCGTTGTTATTAGCTATATTTATGATAGTGTTGATTTCTGTCTGGTAGTTTTCTTTTGTGAGTGGCATTGTCAATAATCTGTGTATCATGGAATTAAAACCTGCCATTTTTTGTGAGTATGGGTGATGTGAATTTGAATGAATTATTGTATCTGTATATGTTGGTTTTCGGTAGATTTTGAATGTAAATTGGTTCTCGATTATTGATATGTTAATGTCCATGTAGTTGAGTGAGCTGTTATCTTCTTTTTCCATTGTGAATTGTATGTGTTTGTCTATGGAATTGAGGTATGTCAAAAACTGATCTAATTGTCTGTGTGTCCCTTCCCATGTACAGAAAATATCATCAACGTACCTATTGTAATTGGTCATATGTTTCAACAGTACATGTTTAGATGCAAAAAGTTTCGTCTCAAAATCGTCCATATAAATGTCTGCTAATAATGGGGATAAACTGCTTCCCATTGGAAGGCCGTTCGTCTGTGTGTATAGTTTATTGTCAAATTCGAAATAATTCTGTCTTATACATGTTGTGATGATTTCTATTGTTTGGTCTTTAATGTTGTTGTCTATGTCTAGTTTGTCAAGTATTTGTTCAGTCAATTTTAGTGTCGTTTCCGTCGGTATGTTGGTGAATAAACTCTTCACATCGAAAGAGACAAGGATACATTTTTTAGGCGGTGTTGTGTTGTGTAGTTTTTGTGCTAATTCTGTTGAGTTTTTTATTGTGTATCGTGGTGTAAAGTTAGTGATGTTATTGAAAAAAATATTTATAAATTGACTTAATTTGTGTGTTGGTGAATCAATGCATGATGTAACTGGTCTCGCTGGATTGTTCTCTTTGTGAAGTTTGATGAGGGCGTATAGCTGTGGTGGTGTTGGGTTCATTGTAATTAAATTCCTTTTCTGGTGTTGTTGTATTATGTTGGATTTTTTTATAATGTTTCTAGTGTTTTCTTGGTACTTTCTCGTGGGGTCTTTTTGTAGTTCTTGGAATTTAGAGGTGTCTGTTATGATATCGTAAATCTTGCCGTTGTATTGTGTCTTATCAATGAGAACTGTTGAGTTTCCTTTGTCTGCGCGTGTAATAATAATGTCTTTCTGAGTGGTGAATTGTTTAATTTGTCGTACTATTTTTTCTTCATCTGATGTTTTGGTATTTTTGTGTTTTTGTATGTATTTTTTGAACTGATTTGTACATTTGTATAAAATTTCTGGGTCTTCCTTGTTGATTGCCAACTCCGTGTCAATAGCCAAGTGTTCAAGGTTTTCTTTTGTAGGTGGTGTTCCGATGTTATATTTTAACCCTTTTTCTAGCAGCTTCAGATGTGATGAGTGCAATGTCTCTTGTGTAAGGTTAACCACTCTCGTGTAGAATGTTTTGTTGGTGTTATGTATATATGTTTGCTTATTATGATGTGTGGGATGCTTCCTTAGCGCGTGTCTCAATTTGTGCAAGTTTTTCATAATGTATTGTGTTTTTTCCTTGAGTGTGACATCCTGATATGGTGTATTGAAAGTTTTTATGAGTTCTTGTTGGTATTTTTCGTCGATCAGATTGTTGAGTTTCTTATCTAAATTGGTTTTGCTGATGAAGCCCTTTCTACTAGCAATATCTCTAACTTTGTCGTCTATTGTGTACCATTCTACATAGTGTAGATTTTGCGATAGTAATTTATGCAGGTATGCTATGTATGTATGTATTGCGTTGAGTTTTGTATATGCACTTTTCATTTCACTAACCAACCATTTCTTTTTTGCACTAATGATTGCTTCCTGGGCAGAACGAGATTTATTGTTACACACTATTGCCGTATATTTGGGCCACACTTCGCACTTTAAACACGTTTTATTAAAATATATTTTTAATGACAGTAATTTTTCTTTTATTTTTAATTTTAGATATTGTTTGGAATTATAGGCTGTGCTAGCCAATTTTAATTTATTTAAAGTATTTTTATCAACTTTGTGGTACTTTTCCATAATGATAATAAAAAACACAACTTTGCAAAGTATCACTTTTATTTTTTTTTTTTTTTTTTTTTTTTTTATTTTTTTTTTTTTTTGTAGAATGGTACACAATAGACGACAAAGTTAGAGATATTGCTAGTAGAAAGGGCTTCATCAGCAAAACCAATTTAGATAAGAAACTCAACAATCTGATCGACGAAAAATACCAACAAGAACTCATAAAAACTTTCAATACACCATATCAGGATGTCACACTCAAGGAAAAAACACAATACATTATGAAAAACTTGCACAAATTGAGACACGCGCTAAGGAAGCATCCCACACATCATAATAAGCAAACATATATACATAACACCAACAAAACATTCTACACGAGAGTGGTTAACCTTACACAAGAGACATTGCACTCATCACATCTGAAGCTGCTAGAAAAAGGGTTAAAATATAACATCGGAACACCACCTACAAAAGAAAACCTTGAACACTTGGCTATTGACACGGAGTTGGCAATCAACAAGGAAGACCCAGAAATTTTATACAAATGTACAAATCAGTTCAAAAAATACATACAAAAACACAAAAATACCAAAACATCAGATGAAGAAAAAATTAAACAATTCACCACTCAGAAAGACATTATTATTACACGCGCAGACAAAGGAAACTCAACAGTTCTCATTGATAAGACACAATACAACGGCAAGATTTACGATATCATAACAGACACCTCTAAATTCCAAGAACTACAAAAAGACCCCACGAGAAAGTACCAAGAAAACACTAGAAACATTATAAAAAAATCCAACATAATACAACAACACCAGAAAAGGAATTTAATTACAATGAACCCAACACCACCACAGCTATACGCCCTCATCAAACTTCACAAAGAGAACAATCCAGCGAGACCAGTTACATCATGCATTGATTCACCAACACACAAATTAAGTCAATTTATAAATATTTTTTTCAATAACATCACTAACTTTACACCACGATACACAATAAAAAACTCAACAGAATTAGCACAAAAACTACACAACACAACACCGCCTAAAAAATGTATCCTTGTCTCTTTCGATGTGAAGAGTTTATTCACCAACATACCGACGGAAACGACACTAAAATTGACTGAACAAATACTTGACAAACTAGACATAGACAACAACATTAAAGACCAAACAATAGAAATCATCACAACATGTATAAGACAGAATTATTTCGAATTTGACAATAAACTATACACACAGACGAACGGCCTTCCAATGGGAAGCAGTTTATCCCCATTATTAGCAGACATTTATATGGACGATTTTGAGACGAAACTTTTTGCATCTAAACATGTACTGTTGAAACATATGACCAATTACAATAGGTACGTTGATGATATTTTCTGTACATGGGAAGGGACACACAGACAATTAGATCAGTTTTTGACATACCTCAATTCCATAGACAAACACATACAATTCACAATGGAAAAAGAAGATAACAGCTCACTCAACTACATGGACATTAACATATCAATAATCGAGAACCAATTTACATTCAAAATCTACCGAAAACCAACATATACAGATACAATAATTCATTCAAATTCACATCACCCATACTCACAAAAAATGGCAGGTTTTAATTCCATGATACACAGATTATTGACAATGCCACTCACAAAAGAAAACTACCAGACAGAAATCAACACTATCATAAATATAGCTAATAACAACGGATACCACCCAAACATAATTATACGACTACTAAACAAAAAACATAAGAACAAACTAATACACGATTACATTTACCCCAAGATACACTTACACAACAACGACGACAAATGGAGAAGAATACTATACATAGACAACATAAGTGACGAAATTACATCAAAACACAAAAACCAACACTTTAGACCAGCATTCTACACGAATAACTCTTTAAAAAAACGACTATGCAACTATAAACGAAAAACAGACATAAACAAAAAATCAGGCATATACAAGATAAACTGTAAGAACTGCGACATATGTTACATTGGACAAACAGGACGACAATTCGAAACAAGAATTAATGAACATCACAAAGCTATAAAAAATTTCACAATCAATTCAGAAATGGCGGATCACTGTAGAGAGACAGGACACAACATTGACAGAGAAAACACACAGTACTTACACATATACAATCACAAAAACCATAAAATGAACCTACTAGAAACATTAGAAATACATAGACACAAAGAACACGTAATTAACAATCAAATTCCAAATCTGTCACCTATACTCAAATTATTCGTACAGGACACGCACACAATCATACCTTCTCACCCCCTCACACACACAACCAACACTTCACCTCCCCACCCCCACCATACAGACACACCCACAACAACACACTAGTGACGCGACACAATACATCAGTTTAATTTAAATCACCACTGAAGATGGCCACATTGTGGTTGAAAATATTTTGGTTTTTATAAAAAATAAAAGTGATACTTTGCAAAGTTGTGTTTTTTATTATCATTATGGAAAAGTACCACAAAGTTGATAAAAATACTTTAAATAAATCAATCTATAATTATTTTATTACATTTTCATACCGTAATACCAAGATTCCATTCAACTTTTACATGAGTAATTTTGTTTCCAAAATATGGCTTACCGTCTTTTTGAGAAATTTGTATGAAGATCCTAAAAAAATAGAGTTTTTTAAATAGCTCCAAATATATTAAAGTTAATGCAGCAAATTGTATTTAAGAACCTTCTCAAGCAGTTTGCACCGCTCTGCGCAGATTCATGTCTGACGTAGCATTTGTATTTTGAGCGTGATGTTCACATATACGATAGAAAGCAGACAAACATTTCTGTTGGAAATTCTGAATTATTATGTAGAGATGACTAAGTAGGTATTACAAAGTTGAAAATAATTTATTTATTTATTTATTTTATACTTTATGCATATTAGAAATAGTGTACAAAAAATAGTGTATAAACAAGTGGCAATGGCGGGATTATAGCCGTAGCAATCTCTAACATCCAACCACATATGATAAAAATAAAAATATAGATACATACCTACATAATATATACATAAATACATACACACAATACATATAATCAACAAACACTAACAAAAAAAAAACAAAAAAAAAATAATGTGTTAGAAGAATTTCAATCGAAGTCATTCAACCCGTGAAGTCGACCGTTTTCATTTGTCACGGAATAAGCTGCATTTAAGAGTGAAACATGGTAATATTGTATCGGAATGAGCACAAATTAATTTTCACTTAAAATTAATAACTTTCAAGAAACTGGTGGCTTTTGGACCTCTCGATTTTATGCAACTTGGAGCACTTCCTATATATAATCACTCTGATCATCAATATTTTCACACACGCAAAATGCGAATCATAAGCTAAACACGAGACTTGTATCTACTTCGGAGGTTGTTTGATTAAGAAAGCACTGGTTGACTCAATACCATGAACTCACCATGACGAGGTAATGGTTTTTACTGCGGTGATCACAAACGTCGGGATGACCCGACGGCCGACTTGGTACTCTAAGAAGAAAATGATAGAACCTTTTACATTACCTATTGCTGTTATGGTATTTAAGATCTAGTCCTGAAAAATGGTCACAAGAATCTAGACATAATTAGAACGTTGTGCACCAAAAAAGCCAATAGGCAATATAGATGAGACAGTAACAAAAATGGATATATTCATATCCTGGCGCCAAATACATGACAGCGGTCGCAGTCTTTAAATTTGGTTGCTCTCTTGTTCTCAATAATTTCCAACTTTTATCTCTATATTTCATTAATAATTATTAAATATCTACTTGTTGTATACACGGGATTTTTCGACATGTTGAGAATTTTCATCATTAGGAGTTTCGGAGGCTTAAACATTACCACCTAATGGCGAACGTTGTTAACGTAAATTGATCACACTAAGCCAGCCTTCGAAATAACGGTAGAAGACGGTCGTAAGCCCGTAGTGGTTTGTTCCATTTAAAAATCGAACATCAGTAATGAATTGTTAAAGAGTGATTAGTTGTTACATATTTTTGAAAACGTCACAGGCGAACTGTCCCATCAATATTTAAATGACGACTATTAGAGTCGACATTACCTCTAGGTGATCTTGGCACCAGACTCCCCTCTGCATAGCACCGCATCCACACACCCATACCGTGTCGTTACATAGACGTGACATTGGGGAGGGATAATGTGTCAGTGTCAGATTTGTCAATGTGCTACATGTCACTAAATATTATGCCAAATACACGACGCGAGCCCCACGATGCGTCATTAAACTTACATTTTTGATACGATATTTTAGGAGTACACCGCCACAAGTATTTCGCACTTATATCAGAAACTACTTTATGAAATAGCAAGCACTGTAAATGACAGCAATATTTAAGTGTTGCCCTCAATACTATGTATCCAATCCATTTTGATATTTGCGATTTCTTTTCATCTGATATTTCAGCGAACGATATTTGACACGAAAAAATAGTGAACTAAAAATTCCGGAAATTAATTTATTTTATGATGAATAAAATTAAACACAGTTATTTTATGAGTATACTGGATGAGTAGAACAAATAACCACAGACAATAAATTCCGCATAGGTGGAGGGAAAGCTGGAGTACAACATCCCAAGAGCCTACTCCTTAAATGAACAACAGATTTTGAGTTTTCGAAATGAAAAGAAGAAAAATAATAAATTCTGCAAAATTAAAATAAATACAACACTGCGTCCAGTCTTGTTTGATTTGAAAGATGACTAATTTGAAGTAAAAAAACCTGTATCTACCCACTGACAATTTAATAAAGAATGTTTTATCAGTACGTATAATATTATACTAAAAGGAACTTAATTCATTATTTAATTTGATATTTTTAGTGTTCATTTACACCAAACGAACATACAGCTGAACCTTAAACAGAGCATATTTTCTTTTATGGTTGACACTGGACACCATAGAAACACGAAAAAATGTTTGCTCTGTTTCTAGATTCTGCTCTATGTTATTCTTCAAACACATTATTTGTAACTTTGTAATACTTAGTCATTATACCTATTTATAAATAAAACAAACTTTGTATATATTATAGTAATACTGCAAAGTTTGTTTTATTTATAAATATAATATACTGCTCTATGTTCTTTTGATGTAAATGCACCTTTACATTTCGTCAATCCGTAAGAATATAATGTAGTGATATATTGGACGATAGCCCAGTGTTTGAAAATAGTGACGATTGAAAAAACAAAAGCCAAATGGATGGTGGGTTAGAAATAAAGATTAGAAATACCTACCTACCAATAAAGGTGTAAATTCATACATCCAGTTGTGAAGAAAAGCTCGTGATGAAAAAGACATAATATTGTCAGTCGCTATGAACAATATACCTACTCAAAAACAACTTTGTAAAGAAAAATTAATAAATTTTTCAGGTGAATTTACATGCTTAATGTTCGTATTTATGAATATTAAACAGACGCAGTTGCACTTTCATTTCCTAATCAAAAATAAGTTGTTAACTTAAAAGTTCAACTGTGATTGTAAAAATTCTCATACATTTGCGCAATTCAAAGGCACCGTCAGATAAATCTAAATAAAACATTTAATAAATTTCAATTTATGTGAACAATTTCAATAGTAAAGATTTACAGATAGATATTTCTACAACTCAGTGAAATGAAATTCTTCACGAAACATTGAAATTGATATTCTCTCATCTAGAAATTCCTAAATCTCGTTAAGTTTAAGTAAAGCGATGAAATACTGACGTTAGAGATGTAAATTTGATGAATAACTATAGCTTAGCTTAGACTCTTCCCCATGCATTTGTAAAAAACAAAATAAAAAAAAGCAAAACAAATTATATTCAATACAGCCGCGATAAAGGGATATGCATATATTTCACTACGCGTTTTCATATAAATTCTAAATAGTTTCATTTCTCGACGGGGGGTTATGTCCGCGTGTACGAATGTGATTGTGTACTAGCTGTATACATACACCTGTGCCAACATAATTTTAGTAACAGTCCTAAAGCTTGCTTGAAATTTCAACAGATGTCTCACATTTAAAAAGTAAAAATTGTCGTATGATCACGTTCTGTTGAGCTGCCAAGCAAACCTTCTACTTGTTTCTCAGTGAGCTTCGCAATGTCTATGTCGGATTATCTGCACTTTGCAGTCGGCGGATTTAGAGTTTTTTTCCTGTTCCCATATGAGAACCAAGTAAATTGAAAAAGGACGTAATCACAGAAACCTTTCCAGGGCAGGGCTCTTACTACGGTAGACAGTGTGACTGGACAAATATAATATTGTATTGAAGGAGTAAAGTGCTTAAATTTGCCACATAATAAAACAATATGTCGACCTAGGCAGCTAAGTGGCAAAAGGAGTTCGATACCCGATCGGGTAAGAAGTTTTAATTTTTTTTCCACTCTAAATTTATACTCGGGGTTGAAAGTCAATCTCTAAATGGACAGGATCGGTTGACTGGTAAAAAAGGCTTCGAACATTAAGTTCAGGTGGCTATACTAATTTGTAGGAGAGTGTTATTTATTTATTTATCAGCAATAAAGAAACGATTAGCATAATTTTCTTGTCTTATTTTGATTCTCAGTCAAGCTCCCCACCTTTGGCGCTTACTTTGTCGAACTTAGGTATTCCTAGAGTTCTGATGCCGATCCACTCTCTTAAATTGAGCAGTCAGTATATATTATGTCTTAGAGGTCTTTGGGGTCTTGATATGAACTAATAAGAAGCCTTATGTAGTAAGAATTAATATGCCTTACTTTAACTTCCTTTCAAAAGTAAGTATTCCATTTTTGAAAAATGTTCGTTCGAATTTATAAAAAATCCGATTTTTAACGACACACATGTTAGCACAATATGGTGAAATAATATATTAGCGGATAAGAGTGCTACCCTCGCTGCACAGTAGACACCAGGAAGTCGGGGGTAGGTATGACGGGGAGGATTCATTTGACACGGGCGGTATCGTGCGTGCATTAGACACGCTGCGTGTCAAATCGGACCGGTATGCGGGGTCGTGTTACACCCTCCCCACAAACGGGACACCATCCGGGGTATAATGCTGGAGCGTGTACTCTAACTCTTATTGCACATGAAATGGAATATTTCTTTGTTGAATCTCGTAGGTCATGGTAGCATAGAATTGAATTATCTCCTTCTAAGTCTTTGCTGATAGATTGGATTATGCGTGATGTTAGGTTGTAATAATGCAAGTACGTAACACAGAAAACGAACTTTTTATTTTAGTAGGTACTAGCTGACTCAACAGACGTTCCTCCTGTCTTATGTATGAATATTGAATTCAAATTGGTATAGCGATGAATTTAGAAAACTTTATACAGTATTGTCAAAAGCACTGAGGTTACATTTTAGTAATATAGTCCATGTAACTTTCTTATGAATGAATGAAAGATGATAATAAGTATCCAAATTTTTCAAATTTTGAACTGTTTGGCAGACTACCGGTTACGACGCCGGCTTTCCCACTGTTTCATAATATAAGATATCGCAAACAGTAAGCTTAGGCACATTGGTCAATTTTTTATTGCCTCTTATGATTGAAACACTTGCGTAGATATTTTGCTGGTTTGACGGTAACACCATTGGTCTATTGAAATACCATTAATCTGAAAACTTCATAATCTCTCTATCCATTATGAGAATCTTCAACTTGCATAAACGTTGTGAAAAATCGTTAGGTGGTTTCGAAGCTGTTGCTGGCGACTCCGCACATGAACATACTAACTCTTTTACGTAACCTCTGACTATATTAAAACATAGTCATGGTCATTTCACCCAGCGCAGGTCCATCATTTCAACAATTGTAGAGAGGAGATGGACAATGGACATGGCTTGAACATGTTTGAAGGATAACTAATGACAGTTGGCCGAGCAGAGCACTGTTCTTCCTTCTACGAGGATCTCGAAGACGAGGAAGACCCTCTCATTCTGTGTTTCAGGTCATCGAAATCGGACGAAATCTAGCGCAATGGAGAGCTCTTGTCGCCTAAGTGGGGTTAAAAAAAGGAAGTGTAGGTACTATGTTAAGTTATAAGTTATCAGTCCATTTTTTTTACTTCTGTTGGACTGAAGAAAAACTTTTTTTATTTAAATAAGCACTATTAATAGTTTTATCAATTTCCTATTTTAAAATATTATTTTATAAAATATTATGTTACTTTATAAAGCACATACCTACCTACCTGTAGGTAGTAATCTAATGTATCGACCCCGCCCTTATTGTAAGTAAAGGGAGTTTTGGTCGCCATAGTGCTAAATATTTCTCACCCCTTCTTATAGGTTAGGTAGGTACTATATTTGAATGCGTTCTGTAAAAACTTATAGGTACCTACTACAGAAAATTCAAAATACTTGACAAGTGATATACCTACCAAGTACCACGCCAAATATATAGAAAATAATAATTGAGTTATTAAAAATTATAATGATATAATATCCAAATTACTTCTACAATACTAAAAGAAGAATAAATTTTAATTTTCGACTTTTTCTCTAATTACTTTTGATACGTTCCGCTCTTTTTAGTTTAAAAATATCAGTATGAAAAACTTTGAATGTTTTAATACGAGAATGAAAGTTCGCACCATTTCACACACATATCTATACTAATATATAAAGAGGAAAGATTTGATTTTTTGTTTGTTTGTTTGTTTGTTTGTTTGTTTGTTTGTTTGTTTGCTTCGAATAGGCTCCAAAACTACTGAACCGATTTGAAAAATTCTTTCACTTTTGGGAAGCTACAATATCGGCGGTGAACATAGGCTATATTTAATTTCCAAAAAAAAGTGGGTAACCTACGAAAACTTCAATAATGTAACCCAAGGTGTAAAAAATTTACCTAAAATATTCTTTTTATCGCGAACGCTGTGAAAACTAATGATGATAGAATAAAACAATGTTCTACAATTTTGTAGAAGACATCATTATTTACAAAAAGTATCGCGACAGCATATGTCTAACTATTATAGTTATGCCACAATAAGTGTTTTTTTATTTAAAAAAACCCAATAAAATGTCACCTTTAGAAAAAGCTCTTTATTGGTATCTTGGTATTACTCCTTATTAAAATAAATTAGTTCATATTCAAGTCTGCTTCAATATGTTTGTATAACTTTTTGAATTATTCAATTCAGACATTCCATTCGAAAGTTATCACGAGTTTAAAAATGTGAGTATTGGAAAAAAAAGCAGTCTCTTATCATCTCAACTTATCCGATGCAGAGTATGCGTATGGGAGCCGGGGAGGGCTGAGGGGAGTCGTGTCAAGTTTAGTAGAAATACCGCGCAAAGTAGTCACGGTGGTAAAGTGACGTGACACGATACATTGCAATGCAATTATTCCAGATTAACATATTTATGCTATAAAATATTTTGAAAAAGTTAGGGATCTGTCTGAAAACTAAATTATTTTTAAGTATCTATCTACCCGTGCGAAGCTGGGGAGGACCTCTAGTAGTTTATATAGAGAAGGGATAGCGTATGCTAGGTAATTTTTTTTTTAATTATTCATAAAAAAATAGATCAAATCAATATAAAAATAACATTACAAACACTACTCTAATGTTATGTATTTTATACTCACACACACTTCGATGTATTTGATATTGACACAGACGCATATCTATATTATTTATTTTTATCTGTAGGTTTAATTTAAATAAGTTATGGTCGAACTTCGAGCACTGGTCGTCACTAGTAATTTATTCAAACAATAAAATCTTAATGTTTATGTACCTACGTAAATTTAATAATATCGAGTGTTAATGCTTAAACATTATAATGATCTTACCTGGTTTTTATATTTATTTATTTATTTTTTGTCAAAATTAAGCATTGCTCACCATTACAGAGTAATCCTTTGCAGTAATATTATTTGAATATAAACTTTTATACGTCGCTCTACAGAACCTACTTGCTCTTTTTTCATCATATTGCTTTCAGAAATATAATAATGGCATATGATAATTACAGACAAATGTAAATTTTTTTAAAGTTTGATATGTATAGCAAATATAGCAAAGCTTATGTAGAAAAACGAAAAGAAATTCTAACTAAACTACTTAATATCGTATTTGATAAAAACTATGTACTTCAATTTAAGCAGTGCTAAACTTTCAGATAAACTACGGAACCCAAACGAAAATAAACACGTATTAAAACTAGAAGCCCCGAAGCTTTGGTTCCCAAACAAAAAATCTGACAATAAAAACTTTTTGAAGATTACCGCATTAAAATACTCGTAGAATCTGAACAAAATGTAGTTTCAATGATGTAAGTATGAACTAAGCAAAATTTAATGACAAATGTGACCAAAAGTTGATATCGGGATAGAACAAAGACTGTGCGTACGAGATAAAAGGGAATTTAACAATTTAAGATGGTCGTTAAATGTGAGGATAAGGTTTTTATGACAAGAAAAGTGTATTGTCCAGCAAATAAAACAGCAATCTATTCCATCATCTAGCTAGAATCTAGATGGCTGTCAGTCAAATGGGCCAATCTCGTCTATTCCAACTCTACATATAGGTACCTACCACTTCGGGCTATATAATAACGATAAATTAAATCGAGGGTAGAATTATTTTCTTGAACCGAGAGTGATGGAGAGAGAGAGAGAGAGGAAGAGCTAGATAACTTTCTGGAAATACTCTAGTAAGGGTAATTTGATTGTATCTCGGAGAAATGAAAGAAACTCAAAGGCAAAACTTTGCAGAAAACAAAATTAATAATAAAATCTTCCTTCTCAGTTTCCCGGAAAGAATTATCGTGATAGCTGTCGTGGACTGGAATATATTAACAATATCAACTCGGTCTGATAATAATCATATTATATTGTGTTCATCCCTTGCGTTCTCGTCATTAGAAACCTCTAAATAATAAGGCCGAATTCCAAAATTTTCTGCCAGTGATCATTTTTTTTATTCGAACTCGAACATACATTACAATTTATTGGACGACTGAATTTGAGCTGTTAGGTACTCTGTGAATAGCTTCTCAGGTTAAGGGCTATTCCAATTGCTAGCTTAGTACCTTCAATCGCTTTACAAAATAATTATTTGCAGAAAAGCAGATTCTAGAAAATACTTATAACAATGAAACGCTTTTCAGAGAAGGCCGTTTCCGTTATCGAATGTTAAAAACTGATTATTTTTTCTCAATTTTTCCACAAATTTGAACCCTTTCTCTATCAAAAATATCATGATTGTTACAAAACGGCTGAAAAACTCCTATTTTAACATTTATCTCGTCTCGTTTTTGCATAGATACTGTACCGCACAGCTGCGGCACAAGGGACTGTAAAAAAGGGTATATTACAGCCGCGGGTGGAGCACCCAGTGCTCGGTACGATGGCCTCTCGTCTGCTTCTGCGCCCGGCGGCTCTCGCGTCTGCTTCTTCGCCCTGCGCCCACGACGAAACTATTCGTCTCACACTTCAGTCGTCAGCTGCGCTTTTCGTCCCCTGGCTTGTAGAGTCCCCAGACAGAGATCAAAGATCAGAGCTGGTTAGCCTCGTACACCAGGAATCTACTCAGAACACTTAAAGCTTCAGACGTCGGTGCGTACGTAGAATAGCCTCGGTCCAATGGTATCGGTCGTTGTCCAGGTCCACAGCAAAGGTCCAGTCCACGATCCAATCGTCCAGTCAGAGGGGTCACACAGGTCAGCGAAGGGGTTCCAGGTCAGGTCAGGCAGTTCCAGGTCAGATCAGGCAGGTAGGCAGGCAGGCAGTCAGGCAGGCAGGCAGGTAGGTAGGTAGAATAAAACACCAAGTGTATACGAGGAATGATGATATATTGAGAGAGAGAGAGAGAGAGAGAAACGCGCGTAGCGCGGTTCGAGCGCGCGTAGCGTGCGTTTGTTCGGTCGAAAATGGTGTGGAGTTTACTTGAGTGTGTTGCTTGAGTGTTGAAAATTTTCCGCGGACTGGGTCTGTGCCATTATACGGATTTCTACTTGTGGTTGTGATTTCATGTGGTATGTATTGAGTGTGTATGCGCGATACAAGTGTGTTCGTGTGAGAAGCTACTTTAGTGTATGTGTCGTGAGGTGTGTGGTGATGTGATAGTCTGTTTGTGAGTTGTAAGTGCAGAGTGTGGTGTGTGAGTGAGGTGTGTTTGTCTGGACGCGTTGTCGTCGGCTGGTCGGACACCCTTCTGATGTCCTCTGTGTGGTGGTCTCCATCCTTCTGATGGTCCTTGAAGATCGTAGCTGGCCGTGCCTCTGCCCAAGTGTGACCGAGAAGAAGGCGTTGGACTGAAATAATAAACGGTTAAGCAAAAAACAAAAGCGGGACATGAATGAAATTGCAATCTGCGGGAGGTTGTGTTAACGCGAAGTTAATTTAGGTATGCAAGTGAAGTTACTCGCGACTTTGGTACCACCATATTCATATAAAAGGCCCCCTTCAGGGATTTTTCTTATGCCCCACTGCTGGTAAAAAGCCCCACGGCATAAAAACCCAGCAGCGGCGCTAACTTAAGATAGGCTAATACAATATATTTTGCGGTCGGGTTATGCCCGGCCGCGGCTCTTAAGTTATTTGAAAATTAATAACAATTCAAGGCTGTCCATGAGCTCTAGTATGACGAGAGCCTTCTCCATCTTGTTTTTGCATGCAGCCAGCCTGGGTTTGATCTCCATGATCAACCTGACGAGCTGGAGCAGTTCGCTGGGGTCCTCTTCGGCCGCTTGTCTCCTCTCTGCAGGTACGGGCGCTGCTCTGGCCGCGGGCGCGGCGGCTGGGGGGGGCGCTGTCGTCTGGGCGGTGGGTGGCTGCGGGGCGGGTCTAGACGGCCCCCTCACCACATCACTCCAGTTCCTGGTCGTCTTCTTCGGAATAGATGCCACGTACTCCTGTCTCTTCGGGCACCGGCTGAAGTTGGCTGGGTGCGGGCCCCCACAGTTGCAGCACACTGCGGGCTCCTCTCTTGTCTTCTTGGGGCACTCACTTGTGACGTGAGCCCCCTGGCATTTCACGCACCTCACAGCGTGATTGCAGTGCTTCGCTGCATGGCCGAAGGACTGGCACCTGAAGCACTGGGTCCCGGCTCGGCCTCTCGGTCTGTATTTCTCCACTTGCACCCTGCAGTGGCAGATCACCTTCAGTGAGTCTTTCACGAGACCCATCTGTTGGTCGTGGGGGAAGTATGCGATGTACATCGCACTTCCCTGTGACCGGGTCGTCATTCTGACGACCTTGGTGACGTTGAGGTCCTGGGCCCTCAAGTCTTCTTCAATTTCGGACACGTCCAGTGGCGGCAGACCCCGGATGACCGTCTTCTTCAGCTTCTCCGCCTCCGTGGAGAAGGTGTGGAAGGGGAAATTCCTTTCCCTCAGCGCCTTGAGCAGCGACTCCCTGTCGGCCGCTGTGGTGAGGTTCACGGAGGCCCTCCCTCCGGAAATATACTTCATCGTAAACGATGAAGTAGGCGACGTGTTCTCCTTGATGAGCCCCATCACCTGGTTGTGGGTCATCTCACCAAGCTTTACTATGACGGGCGGGAGTCTACTCGTCCGTGGTGACGGCCTCGCCCCTTCGCGCACCTCAGGTAGTGCGCTGAATTTGTTCGCCAGCGGTGTCGCGTTCGCTGGGCCCTCAGCTTTCTTCTTCTTGGCGGGGCTCTTCGGCACCTGCCACTCGGCCATCTCTGCTGCCGCCTTGCCCTTCGGTCTCCCCCTCGTGCCGGTCTTGGAGGTGCTGGGCTGAGCCGGGGGGGACGCTTTCCTCTTCGTAGGCGTCGGTGGTGCGGCCGCCGCCATCTCGATGTAGCGAGCCTCGTCCTCAGGGAGCAGGGTCGCTGGTGGCCCGTTGTTCGCCAGGTACTGGGCCGCTTCGGTGTCGTCTATGGGCTCCAGGCCCGAGGCCCTGACAATGGGACCGTCGGGGAGCCTGATGCGCATCCTGAAATTTAAAGAAAACACACGGAAATATAAAATTAAAAAATTTCTTACTCGGTCAGCTATCGCTGTCCTGTGGTTGTGGCTTCAGTCCGCTCTGTGGGTTTGGGCCGCAGCTCGATGTTCCGGGTGGTGCGGGACAGCTTTCGCTGTCCGCCTTCTGTGGTCGTAGATCTGAAACAGAAAACAGTATTAAGTGTTCCGACTGGCGTGCGTGAAACGTTTTTTTGCTCTGAAAAGAGCACTTTGTGGCGTGTGGAAACGTTATGCCCACTCAGTTCTGAAAAGAACAAGTAGGCCTGTAGAAATGTAGTCAGCTGGCGTAGCAGGTAGTCGTCCCAGGAGTCGCCTCGGTGGTCCGTCTAGCAAGCAGCGAACCATGATGATATATTGAGAGAGAGAGAGAGAGAGAAACGCGCGTAGCGCGGTTCGAGCGCGCGTAGCGTGCGTTTATTTGGTCAAAATCGTGTTGAGTTTACTTGAATGTGTTGCTTGAGTGTTGAAAATTTTCCGCGGACTGGGCCCGTGCCATTATACGGATTTCTACTTGTGGTTGTGATTTCATGTGGTATGTATTGAGTGTGTATGCGCGATACAAGTGTGTTCGTGGGAGAAGCTACGTTAGTGTATGTGTCGTGAGGTGTGTGGTGATGTGATAGTCTGTTTGTGAGTTGTAAGTGCAGAGTGTGGTGTGTGAGTGAGGTGTGTTTGTCTGGACGCGTTTTCGTCGGCTGGTCGGACACCCTTCTGATGTCCTCTGTGTAGTGGTCTCCATCCTTCTGATGGTCCTTGAAGATTGTTGCTGGCCGTGCCTCTGCCCAAGTGTGACCGAGAAGAAGGCGTTGGACTGAAATAATAAACGGTTAAGCAAAAAACAAAAGCGAGACATGAATGAAATTGCAATCTGCGAGAGGTTGTGTTAACGCGAAGTTAATTTAGGTATGCAAGTGAAGTTACTCGCGACTTTGGTACCACCATATTCATATAAAAGGCCCCCTTCAGGGATTTTTCTTATGCCCCACTGCTGGTAAAAAGCCCCACGGCATAAAAACCCAGCAGCGGCGCTAACTTAAGATAGGCTAATACAATATATTTTGCGGTCGGGTTATGCCCGGCCGCGGCTCTTAAGTTATTTGAAAATTAATAACAATCTGAAATAAGAAATGATTAGGCTGAAAGTGAAAGGTTAGTGTTACCTGAAAAGAATTTTGATTAATACGACAACTTACTCAAGGCTGTCCATGAGCTCTAGTATGACGAGAGCCTTCTCCATCTTGTTTTTGCATGCAGCCAGCCTGGGTTTGATCTCCATGATCAACCTGACGAGCTGGAGCAGTTCGCTGGGGTCCTCTTCGGCCGCTTGTCTCCTCTCTGCAGGTACGGGCGCTGCTCTGGCCGCGGGCGCGGCGGCTGGGGGGGGCGCTGTCGTCTGGGCGGTGGGTGGCTGCGGGGCGCGTCTAGACGGCCCTCTCACCACATCACTCCAGTTCCTGGTCGTCTTCTTCGGAATGGATGCCACGTACTCCTGTCTCTTCGGGCACCGGCTGAAGTTGGCTGGGTGTGGGCCCCCACAGTTACAGCACACTGCGGGCTCCTCTCTTGTCTTCTTGGGGCACTCACTTGTGACGTGAGCCCCCTGGCATTTCACGCACCTCACAGCGTGATTGCAGTGCTTCGCTGCATGGCCGAAGGACTGGCACCTGAAGCACTGGGTCCCGGCTCGGCCTCTCGGTCTGTATTTCTCCACTTGCACCCTGCAGTGGCAGATCACCTTCAATGAGTCTTTCACGAGACCCATCTGTTGGTCGTGGGGGAAGTATGCGATGTACATCGCACTTCCCTGTGACCGGGTCGTCATTCTGACGACCTTGGTGACGTTGAGGTCCTGGGCCCTCAAGTCCTCTTCAATTTCGGACACGTCCAGTGGCGGCAGACCCCGGATGACCGTCTTCTTCAGCTTCTCCGCCTCCGTGGAGAAGGTGTGGAAGGGGAAATTCCTTTCCCTCAGCGCCTTGAGCAGCGACTCCCTGTCGGCCGCTGTGGTGAGGTTCACGGAGGCCCTCCCTCCGGAAATATACTTCATCGTAAACGATGAAGTAGGCGACGTATTTTCCTTGATGAGTCCCATCACCTGGTTGTGGGTCATCTCACCAAGCCTTACGATGACGGGCGGGAGTCTACTCGTCCGTGGTGACGGCCTCGCCCCTTCGCGCACCTCAGGTAGTGCGCTGAATTTGTTCGCCAGCGGTGTCGCGTTCGCTGGGCCCTCAGCTTTCTTCTTCTTGGCGGGGCTCTTCGGCACCTGCCACTCGGCCATCTCTGCTGCCGCCTTGCCCTTCGGTCTCCCCCTCGTGCCGGTCTTGGAGGTGCTGGGCTGGGTCTTGGAGGTGCTGGGCTGAGCCGGGGGGGACGCTTTCCTCTTCGTAGGCGTCGGTGGTGCGGCCGCCGCCATCTCGATGTAGCGACACTCGTCCTCAGGGAGCAGGGTCGCTGGTGGCCCGTTGTTCGCCAGGTACTGGGCCGCTTCGGTGTCGTCTATGGGCTCCAGGCCCGAGGCCCTGACAATGGTACCGTCGGGGAGCCTGATGCGCATCCTGAAATTAAGAAAAGAAAAACACAAGAATATAAAATTAAGAATTTCTTACTCAGTCCGCTCTGTGAGTCAGCTTTCGCTGTCCTGTCCTGTGGTTTTGGCTTCAGTCCGCTCTGTGGGTTTGGGCCGCAGCTCGATGTTCCGGGTGGTGCGGGACAGCTCTCGCTGTCCGCCTTCTGTGGTTGTGGGTCTGCAACAGAGAGACAGTATTATCTGTTCCGGCTGGCGTGCGTGAAACGTTTTGCTCTGAAAAGAGCACTTTGAAGCGTGTGGAAACGTTATGCCCACTCAGTTCTGAAAAGAACAAGTAGGCCTGTAGATATGTAGTCAGCTGGCGTAGCAGGTAGTCGTCCCAGGAGTCGCCTCGGTGGTCCGTCTAGCAAGCAGCAAGCTGATCTCGATGATATATTGCACAAATATGACTCTATTAAATTCTAGTCGAAGTGCGCTCGCGGCTACACAATGCCGTCCGCCAGTGGATATGGTTTGACGTATACCCCGTTTCGCGCTACGGGGGATCGGCACTCGTAAGTAAGCTCGCAGCTCATTTTCCCGCCAAACCATATTCACCAGCTGAGCGCACCTCGACATAGAGCTACACAATACTACTTCATAATCTATTTATTACAATCGGTAATTAACATGAACAGTAAGGTACTTGTGAATATAAATGTATATCCACCAATAGGCAAATATATGGATACCACTAGGTATCGACATGAGCCGTGCTACCACTACTGGCCACCGTCGCTACATGCTCGGCACCACCAGGGGGTCTCAAACCTCTGGTGTGCCTTTCAATAGAACACAAGAGAAGCATGTGCTAGGTTGCTTTGCCGTCTCATAGCCCAACCAGTCACAGCATGCTTTAGCCACACCAGAGTCCAATCATCTGGCGGGCTTTCAGTAGGTAGGTACCTACTTTTATCACCTTACAGTAGCGGCTTGTGCTGGGTTGCTTGGCCGTCTCTTGGCCGAACCTCAGCCACAGCACGCCTAGCCTCACCAGTGTCTAATCAACTGGTGAGCATTCGGGTGTACTATCAGTAGGTAGGTACCTCCTTTACTTCACCAACCAGATGAGGCATGTGCTGGGTTGCTTGACCGTCTCACGGCCCAACCACAGCCACAGCATACCTGGCCACGCCAGCGTCTACTCAGCTGGCGGGCTTTCAATGAGTACAACTCGTAAGTAGGTACTTTCTTTACAGTTCTACCTACAGAGATCTAATACATACATGTCGTTGGCCCCCCACCTCGGCACAAGGGAGAAATCATCCTTTATTGATTGTCCGAGGTGGGGAACACAACGATAATACAATTTCACATATTATGAACATGTCGATGTGTGTACCTATTCGTTAGGTACGTACCTAATCGTCAGGCATGGGGACACGAGGCGAGGTTCAACGCGACTCGACGGCCCGCGGTCATGCGGGGCCCCCCGAGACACACCAGTGCGGGGCGCCCCGTGGTGCACCACCGGGCGTGCATGCTCCGCGGTCGTCACTTAATTCGGGTCCTCGTGTTCCCATACCTGATAGGTATTTACATGACGTCTAATACTGCCGTTCGATACACATCTATCACTACATAATATTCACAACACTCTGGCGTTCGGTACAGATACTCTGTTACCAAGGCAGATATCAAGTACGTTTTCCTATTGCTGGGTACCTAATAGGAAAAATTGTATCGTTGGAATCAATTTTCGAGTCACTTGGAGAGTACATACATACATACATTCTCCCTTTAGGGCTCCCCGCACACCGCAAGCCAGCCCGGTGGAGACCAATCCGCAGCAAGCCCGACCCGCACGAAACCGACCTCCTAGCTCGATCGAAGCAATCAAACCAAAAAGCCGGCCCCGGACAAATCAAGCCTGCCGCGAACTACCCCCAAACCAACCAGCAATGCGGGGGCCTAAGCCCCACTCGGGAGCATAGGGATATACCTATATTTATTTATTTATTTATTTACATATTTCAAAACAAACACCACTCATCATAACAGCGACAAGCCTTTGCGATGGATTGTTTGACACACGATTAAATCGATATGAAACAAAAAATATTAATTTTAAATGTTGTGTTAATTTTGAATAATTTAAATTTAAACGCATCCTAGTAAAAAAAATTAAGTACATCATAATAATTAATTGTGATATACCCTAAAACGAGCTATGTGTCGGTTGGTAAAAAATAATTCACATTCTTCAAACAAACGATAATGATCTTTTTATTGTGTTAATTCTTTTACATCACAAAAGATTAATAAAAAAGGAGAAAGATCAATTATAAGTTATACAGGGTGTACTTATTCAGACGATGTATTATTATATTCTTAAATGTTTAATTTACTCTATTTTTTTATCAACTGAACGCGTCACCGCCACTATAAATTTTCGTTGCCCGACGGGCCTTACTCCGATCCAAAGCTAATCTTTATAACGACGTCATTGTGAAATTTAGCTAGCTAAGGTCTATGTAGGTCTATTTTGAATCCGCTAGGTATTGCTTTTCAAAAAAATTATAAAATAAGGATTAATACAAGTACATAAATATATTTAGTATTAAACGCATATATATTACGGTCGGCATGTCAATGACAAAACCAATCCGACTACGGGAAAAAAATCTTGCGTATAATTTTCGTTGCTAAGTCGATGGTTTCTATTAAAATCAATCAACAGATATCCGTGGGAAATATAGTTCCTACATAATAGGCAGGTACAACTGTTGCTATGAGAAGAAATGTCAAATTGCCCGCAATTTTAATAATAATGATAATATAACACTTTTCTATACAAAGGTGTCAGTATAGCCGGCGGAACTTATTGCCTGAGACAATTTTTTCCAGTCAACCGGTCTCGTCCAATCTGAGACAGGCCAACCCCGGGTATAAATTTCAAGTGAAAAAAACACTTAGAAAAACTCTGACCCGACCGGGAATCGAACCCGGGACCTCGGATCTGAAGTCCACGCTAGTACAGCTAGGCTACCGAGGTCGGTACTTTTCAACGTGGTAAAGTAAAATTGGCCTAGTGACAAAGAGAAAGGGATAATCAAACTCACTTAACAGTTTTTGCTGCCAGTATTGCATACTTTTCAATCCCATGTGCTGAAAAAAGTTACAATCATAAAAAACGCGGTAAATAGGCAAGTACCTACCTTAATATTTTTTAAACATAATACACGGGATAAATAAATCCGAACATAATCTAGGACTTAAGCCGCATTTGCCCGAACACGCTTCGCATATCCGTTCATAAAGATAATCTCTTATAGTGTGGCTAAGTATCAGCTATAGTACCATAATATTATATCCCACTTAACACCAATTAAAGATAACTTTTCATTCGTTTATCGTATGATATATTGCCTCGTATAAAACAATAGCACTTTCTGTATCATCACTCGTCTCTTCGTTGTCCTGTCAAATATGACGGTTGTAGAAGAATACATTCTGAAACTATACACAAAAGTATAATAAACGTTATTTTTCTCCTAGTGGGATACTCGTCTTTTTATGCTATATATAGCATTCGAAGGACTTCTTGTACTTGGCATCCCTCAACAGTGACAACGAGTTGTGCAAAACAGGAATGCCGAAGAATCCAAATGGCAAAGGGCGCCATAATATGCCATCTTTGAATAAGATTTGAAAGAGTGGGAGCATTAGACTGGTTTTATCTCTAGTTTTCTCCATATTTTTGTACAGAGCTGAAACTTAGACAGAGACAAAATAGACGCCATCGAAATGTGGTGTTGGAGGCACCTGCTGCGAATCCCAATATCCGAATAAAGCCCGTAAGCTTAACAAAAATGTGAGCTAAAACTAAATATTATATCGTATCATTAAAATAAGCCGTATTCTTTAAAAAAGGGGGTATTTCGCATTGTATGTATATATTCATAATATAACGGACAGACTGTTATTAAACGTTATTTAACGTTTCATTTTGACACATGGTATAATGAGTAGGTACCTCTACCTACACACAAATACGATTAATTGATTATATAATAAAACAAGCGTATGACCCCTCAATTGATGAATTTCTTAATTCTTGACCACACATTAGACATTATCCTAGAAAAAATTTTGAAGTGGTTGGTGACCCAGCGGTTACAACGTCGGCTTTCGTACTGCGGACGTCGTGGTTCGATCCCAGGTGCCGACCATCTTCCTCTTTCACGACACAAGCTTTCGGTAGCTTACTGTGAAAGAGTCAAGGAGTGTATTTGTGTTCACTTTGAGTGAGCACAGATTCATTTTTGAAAAAAAATAAATAAATAAAAAAAAAACAAAACAACCGTCTAAAATAATATTATATTCCTCTCTAGTTCCTATAGGTACATAAAAAGGTTGACTGAAAGGGATCTTTGTCATAATTTCAATTAAATTATCCTATTCGAATCCAAACTCCCTTTATGCCCCACTCAGGGGCATATGGAGGCAACAAGAGCTCTCCATTGCGCTCGATCTTGCGATTAAATTATACCAATATTTATTTATTTATAAATATAAGATGAAATTTAACTTAAAGAAGACGAAAAACTAATGTTTTGATAAGGAAAAAGACTATGGTAGGTAATATGTGGATGTGGATCAAAGAAAACTTCTCAGCGTCGAAAACAGACTCCTGCGACAATTTTTGGGAATCAGGTGGTATGATTTAGTAACATCATCTGACACCATCCGAGAAAGAACACTACAGCCCTTTGTTACCTACCCCAGTCATCCTTTAGTTAGCTCGGGCACGTCATCCGTTTTTCCCTTTAAAAACTTAGGTCAGGCCAGCCTATTTTACAACCCGGGCAGTACAAGAAGAAGAGGAAGACCGTGTATTACCATTGTAAGAGCCTACACCGCGGACCGCAGAGCATCGGACTGACCTGGGAGGAAGCGGAGCGGCTGGCACAAGACAGCAGTGCATGGAGGGACCTAGTGGCGATCACATGCTCCACCTTGGGAGCGAACGCGGATAGGTAAGGTAAGATACATAGTATATCATATTATTATCTAGTTAAATTATATTATTACCTAAAATCTGAACGAGACGTTTCAGATTGGACGGGGTCTGTTGGTTTCCGCTGGATATACTGATACCATTGCCTAGAAAGTGTTATCTGCCTGTGTCGAAAAATCAAATAATGATATTAATGTCTATATACCTACATAATCTATGCCATAATTTATCCAACTATCAGAACTATATTTTGTTCCCTATAAGCATATTATAATAATAATTTCTAAGTATAATAATAAATAACAATACAATTTTAGTATAATAACATAATTTTAATTAAAACAATAAAAAAGTCGTAATGCGTGTAAGCCAGAAAGTGAATAATTTCGAAAGTTTATTTACCTATACACAGTGCGCGAGTGGGTAGATGGGAGCGTTTTGTAATTTTTAAAGAATTTTATGTTTGACGAAATCAAAATTAATTAGAAAACATAAAGTTTTCTAATAAAAAGAATATATTTTATAGTCTTTTCATTATGAAAGAGAAGAAGAAAAAAATAAGAAAGTTATGTATCGTAATAAAAAACGGTTTTATGAGTCATGAAAAGATAAAATGGGATACAGACGAATTTGTAACTACACTGTTGGATATAATAATATTATACTTACTTTCTTTAAGAAATAATATTTAATTTTTTTACGAGAGTAGCGAATTTAATAATTCTCCCGAGCACGTAGGCAATTTCACGGAAAGGTAAAATCGAAGACACGACAACAGAAAAATCCGCTGAAAGAAACGTTAGTTTGTATTGTGCTGTGAGGAAAAACTGATACAATAACCTATACCTGATCTTTTCATCTGGTTTTTAATTGCTGTGTCTGTATTGAATCAACATCGTAAAGACATATTTTGCAATATAATGGTTCAATGCTGTAAAGGAAATCATTACTTTTATTAAGAAAATAATGTTAGGCATTATTTTGAATGATTTTTCAAAGTAACTAGAAAGTAGAGGTTGTTGAATTCTAATTTGTAAAACTATTAAGTACCTATTTAACCGATATAATTCCGACCGATGAATCTGTTTTGAAGATGAATGGAAGTGAAAACCCAAGATTTGTCACGAAATGCATGCGAACAACATGCACCTCGAAAGACAAAAAGGGATAATCAGCTTTTCACAGGAAACAATATGAAAATGGAAGGTTTACTCCTTTTCACTGTAAACAATATGAAGATGGAAGGTTTACTCCTTTTCACTGTGAAAAGCTGATTATCCCTTTTTGTCTTTCGAGGTGCATGTTGTTCACATGCATTTCGTGACAAATCTTGGGTTTTCACTTCCATTCATGTTATGCGGCACTCCCCGCTTTTATCGGATTCCACGATGTGTAGGCTATTTTGAGAGATATTCCTGATGAGACACATGCGCACAATGTCGAAACACTTTTTGAAACATCTTTTTGACGAATCCAATCGCATATTCTGGTGATGGGCACAGCCTCGTCACATATGCAAGTGCAGTAGCATAGTCTCTGCCGAATTCATCACAGTGAAAAGGAGTAAACCTTCCATCTTCTGTTTTGAAGATGTTTACAGGTCATATTCTGACAATCCCACCAACTATCAAACAACTAGCACTTATGTAAAACGCGTGTATAAATCCAAAAATTGAAAAGTTTGTAATATCAAAATTACTGAGGAGGTTACCAGCGTTAAGTTTTCTTAAATTTTCTAATGGTCCACGAAACTTATGTAATGTTTTCTTTCATAGAAACCATCTTTTGACAACAACAAACAGAAGGGGAAATAGGAACTTATTTTTATATAAAGAAATATAAGATAATTTATATCTCAGGGTTGTATATTATTTAAACCTACTAGCAATATGAGAGTTTTGTTTATAAAATAATTGCACTTGTAGATATATTTTATAGTACCTATTGGTAAAATGTCTCGATTAGAATTGGTTCAGTCTGAATCAAGATAAAAGTCTAACTGACTGTAGGTGGCCAAACACCCCAAGGCCTTGTAATCCGAGGCCCGCTGCTAAATTGGCCCGTAGGTGTTGTATCTCCCCTTTATTTCAAAATAAGGATCGCATGGGGAACGACACACCCCAATCTAAATCCAAGGCACGTGACAAGGGAACTTTTGTTCTTTCTGTATTAACTACTTGCTTATTTCTACGTTTTGATTGAAACAAGAAATAGCAGTTCTTTAAAATTCATTAGAAAAAAGTAACAGCTTTTAAAAAATCATAACAAAAAAGTAACAGCTCTTTAAAATTCATAGTTGTATTGTTACCACTGTTAAGATAAACTGGTCGTAGCTGGGACATTAGTTACAGTTTTTTTCTCCCATCAGAGTTCCGAAGATGAAGTCTTCTCATACTGCGTTCCATTTTTTTGAAAAAAAGCTGAGAAGTCATTCACTATGGACTAAATTGAATGCAGTGGAGATCTTTATTTGCCTCCCTCTGCTACTAAGTGAGATCACGTCAAGAAAGTATAATATTGAAATGTATGTAGATAGCAAAAATAGACAAGCTAGTCTCAACACAGGTCTATACCTAGTGGGACGGCACCTTGTTTTTCTTGTAAATTATATTGTACTGAATGTTCGCTTATTTTTGTAAATGATAATAATAATTATTATAATCTAACTGTGAATAAATAAATTAATAGGTGGTTGGTAGTCCAGTGGTATCAATCAGCGATGAACCCCGGCGTTGCCGACCATTTCTGCTTTCACGACACAAGCCTTTGCTTAGTGTGAAATATGTCGAAAGTGTATTTGTGTTCACTTCGACTGAGCACAGATTCATTTTATTTAAAAAAAAGCACCAAAATGATAATGATTAAGGCGTCGCCAAAAGAGCAGATACGGCTAGAAGCAAACAAACGCCTATTGAAAGTACTGTCTCTTTCGTGTTGAAAACAGATCCCTACATGTGCCTTTGTCCTCATTGTTCATAGTTCACCTCATCGCCGGCGCCGCGTTGATAGTGGAATCGCAAACCGTCTAAATATGGTAAGTGGTCAGTCCAACGGGCAGGACTTTGTTCTCATTAGTCGCATTAATAAAAAAAAAATAGGAAAAGAGCTGGGAAATCTTTTGGAATACCCTCATTAGAAAATTATTACATTGTGACTGATATACTATTATAGGACGGACTAGAAAACAAAGAAGGGTCTAGTCTAGTGTATTGAAATTCTAAGAATCAGGAGATTCGCCTTCATAGAAGACCTCTCGAAAGGTAGAAGGATAGTGTAAAGGTTCTCAAAAGAGAAACAGTAGGGCTATTCTCGTAATCATTCGCTTTTAAAAATCACTTAACGATAAGATTAAGACAAGATCGCAAGCAGTCGTATTCACAAAACTATCGGAATCTAATGTTAATCCTATCTTGAACTGGATCATTTTCATACTGATATTTCAAACATAACGTATTTTTAAGATATCTACTAGATATCTTGTTTTGTGAATACCAATCCGCCATTTTATGATTGTCAATCAAGATAAGAGCGTATTAAGACCGCTACGAGAATAGGGGCACAGTTCTCTACGATAACACGAAATGTTACTGTGAATTTTATTTGCGTTTGTATCTTATTTAATTTTAAAATCGAGATACTTTGTTATATGTCATTATATTTCTCAAAATTGCATTAAATCTCATTTATACTCGTTCTTTCTTGGGATTTTTACAATTGAAGCTGAAACAAAATTGCATTAGAATGTAAAAGAAATATAGTATAAGTACTTATAAGAGTAGATGCCTTCTAACCCCAGTGAAATTCGAGGGGATGTCGTTTTCTTATTATGCACGAATAGTATTATCTATGTACATACTGAAATTAGTACCATGTTTTTTTTTGTATACTTATTAGTGTGGGCCGATTTCCTTTTTTCCCTATATTGCTAACGTAATAGTTATATTTTAGTGCTAAATGCTGTTTTAAATACGTATGCAAAATATTTTTCAATTCGAAAGATATCTTCTGTCTCCGAATTGAGCTCAAAGTTTCAAGAAATTGTTAAATTTGTCCTATTTTGAAGCAGGTATAAAGAAAGTAAAAATATGTTTAACATAATATTTTTTAAGATTGTATGTCATAAAAATGATGGAATAATTAGTTCTGTATGATATAAAGCATAATAATACAATTTAAGTTAGCAACAAAGTATATAAAGCGCCGCAATAAACAAGAGAAAATCGCATGAAATGAGAAAAGGGTTAAAAATACCAGTTTTGTATTTTGATGGCCGTAAAGCCAAAGTTTTATGCTAGTGATTAGAAAATGTGGACAAAAATACAGATGAACAATAATTAAGAGAGTGTTAAAGGAAACTGATTCTAAATTGATGGAAAATTTGGAACACCGAAACCGATAGAGAGATCGATTACAGATTTCTTTTCAAAAAGCAACATTTCATTGGATATTTTACTTATCGTCTGATGTAATGAAAAAAAGTGTAGGTAAATACCGGAAAACATGATTGAATAATTAGTTTGCAGGAGAAAATACTAATAAAACCATTAGAATGAATATTTTGCTTATTGCAAACCACAAATAATCCCAATTGAATGAGTCGCCGATAATCTAGAAAAAAACTGCAAGTAACAATATATTTAGGTTTTTGTATAATAATGTGTTGATAGTCCTTTCTCAAGTCATCATACGCATTCTGACCAAATTGGAAAACAACTGGAAAAATAAAATAAAAAACAATTGATATGTTCCAGGTGATTACAAGAGAAACTACTATTTTATAATTTCAAGATCTACGAAAAGATCAATTATATTTATTCCAAATTGGTATAGTCATACCAACAGGAACATTTTCTAATGATTTATGCAACTGAGCTCCAGGAAAAATAATCCATGTAATAATCGCTAAACTAAGCTCATAGGATTCTGCGACTGCGCTTCTTTCAGAAAGTTTGATGACTTTAACTTATCTTTATTGTTAATGTCTGTGCACCAACTTACCTCGCAACTGATCCAGTTATACCTATGGAAGTTTAATTTCTTATTCATATATTTATCAGATTATCAAATCTGTTATATAAACTGTAATTACTAAAAGAAAAAGCTATCTCGCTCAAAATACACTATGAAGTAAGAGAATGAACCGCTCGCTGGATAGTGAAAGCTCGAATCACCCAAAAAAACGCATTTTTGATCCTTGAAGTATCGAAAGTAAATTTTGAAGCATCCTTTTACAAGAACTAAGTTATAGATAGACAGCAAAATGTAACAGAAACACCAATCGACAAGTATCCGACGAAGATCTTACGGCATTCATTACATACAATGGCGAAGATGAATAAATACAGTTTCCTGAATTTTTCTTGTCAGCAACGAGTAAAAAAGATATCAAACCCAATTTATCAAAAACAATAACCGCAAAATAACGTAATTTCATATACTTGCTTTACATAAAAAATTTGAAAGTTTTGTTTATTATTTTTGTGTTATTAAATAAATAGAAGTATGTTCTTGAATTATCTGTGGTATAATAAAAAAAGTGAATAAAAAAACAAGACCGGAATCATTTTACATGATTATTATAAAAATATCAGTTAGTATGGGATATTTTCGTCCCATACAAAACTTCAAGGTCGATTCGGAGACAGAAGATCTTATTTTTTTGTCATGAAATTTTGTAGATAGTTATAATACATCATAAGGCAACAAATTATCACTATTACATTAAGATTAGAAGCACTTTTTAAACTTCCATACTAGAACGGCCCAGCCTAATACTTATGTATAAAGATGGTAAAAAAATAAATCATCCTTATCAGATACGTCATTTGAAATGCAATACTAGTATTTTTCGGCTTATGTCATTTTTTACTGTTTTATACCGGAGAAGTACGAGTATTATTCAACATGTCACAGGATAGCCAACGATTTTGAATGAGTTTTTAAGGCATTTGACTTTTTATACGAATAATTAATTAAGTAGCGTCCTAAGGTTTTCTTATTCTTTAAAGATTATTTTAATATAGGTTTATTTTTGTTACCGATCATAATATTAGGTACTTAGGTCATATTAATTCCGATGCAAAATACGAAAAAAGAATAATCTTTTGAAAAAGGAATTTCATTCCCGTTGGATCTGCAATAGAAAACATAACTCTTTTTATCTCAAAACATACATAAAGCACGTCTTATAAAATCCTACAACGTAACATGAAGTTTGCTGTTTTCCACATTTCTCAAGTCTGCATGAAATAATTCTAGATAGATGGATGTATAACAATCCCGTTTTATTCATATATAAGATGATCTTATATATTTTTATATTTTGTAACAAAATGCAATGTTTCTTCTTTTGATGTTCTGAACATGGGTTTTAATATTTTCTTATAAAAAAACTAGCGATTCACCGCCAACGTTTTCTTCGTTATTTTTATTATTTATTTCATTTTATATTCGTACTTACCAGTCATCACTTACACAATATCTTCTTCTTCTTTCATCAACATCAGCACGATACAATATGTTGTTGTAACTATATTTTATCTTCATCATACCTCATAATTATTATGGATATTGGAATTCATACCTAATTTTTTTTAAATTTGAAATTGTGCTCACCTATATTGAGCAGTATTTCATTTCCGGAATGTGTGCTTACTTTGAGTGAGCCCTGATTCATTAAAAATCAAAACATTTTATTATGATTGATTTAAAGGCACAATAGTGCCGTGCACATATTATTACTTTTCATATGGACAAAAAAAATCAATCAATCAATACTCCCTTCTTGACCCTAGGAGCATAAGGGGGCAACAAAAGCCCTCCACCGCACTCAATCTTGTGCGGCTTCACTGACCTCCTCCCACACCAAATCCCTCAACTCTGCTTCGAAGGAACAAAACATGGTGTGAAACGGGCTTCCTCGTCTAATGGACAAAAAATTAATAATATGCACCTACAAGCTACTATTATTTAATTTACAGAATAATTCAGTTAGTATTTACGTAGTTACAATTTTTTCATGTAACTACATAATTGCATACACCGCAGACTTATGTTAGAGTTAGTTCGATTTTAACCGTCGCAAATCCTTGCAGATATAATTGTATTTATGTTGGATACAAATTATTACGTTCTCTCGAATATGTTTAATATTTTTCATAAATTTCTAAAACTATGGAATGTCTATGAGAAAACGAAAATCTATGACCAATCTACTTGATTTTAAGTCGCTTCAACTAGTATATAGGTTTTTATTTTTTTGAATATCACATGATTGCCATCTGTCTTTGAACCCGTGAGGCAAAAATAAGTCAATTCAGACATGCAACCCACTACCGATCGCTGTGTATTTTATATCACTTTTAATACATACTTTTAATCAATTTGTATGTTTATTTATCGTATTTAAAAATATATTTATTCAACTTTACGAAACGCCACAAAAATTATATTTATTTTTTAAATTAAAATAATTATGACAACTATTATTTCCAAACAAAATAAAACGTCAAAATTAATTTATTTTCGATTCAACGACTCGTAAAAATTAACGTTTACAATACAATGGAAAGAGTAGGTATAGCGAAATGAAAATATTAAATTTAATGTTCGTAGCGGGATAAAATGAAACGCAATACTATTTTGATATATTATTATTGTTATGTTCCATACTAATCGATGCACTCGTTTTTTTCAATGAATCGATGTGCGTGTGTACGGAACTAATTGATGACTTTTTATTATAAGGATGCCAAAATAATTATTACACTCTGTAGGGGTGGAAACGATTATATTGAAATTAACCACGATCATCGATTCCTTTAAAAAAATATGAAATCCCTTCATTTACTCATACAGATTTGTTAATAAGCTACGCCAAGATGCTGATATACAGTCCATTAAAAAAAAAGCTGTTAGCAAATGTAAAATGACTTCTAGGCTAGAAATTCTAGTAATATTATGTTTTCATCCTCGCTCTTGAGAGTCGTGGTTATCGTACTTGGATGACTCCAAGCTTGTCTGTCTGCAGCCAGATGTACGGTGCGATAGAGTGGAGCGATATTCTGATTTATTTGGTCCAGCGCATTGGCAATCTGCCTTTGGGTCATATTCCCGGTGCTCTCCCGAACAATATCATTTTGATGATATTTTTACAAAACCAGCTGTAGGTAAAACTGAAGACAACTGAAAAATATCAGAGATGTAATAAATAATAGAAGTTAGAAAAGGCTTTAGTCACAAATTGGCCGCATATGTTAAGGCCCCTATGTAGTAAAAATGGTAAAATGTTTGTGATTTGGTAATAAAACCATCATATTACTTTTTTACCCACCACTTCTGAGTCGCAATATTTGAAAATTTGATGCTTTCTGTTTTTACTTATTTCCAAATGACCAGACTTTTAATAGCTATTCGAAATTTCAATATAGAAATGCCAGGAAGATTGAGATAAATATAGCCTTTCTGGTTCAAGATAGAATAATATTAGGATATTCGGAATAGATTTGTTTTCAAGTATCAAACCAAAACTATATGAAATATTATTAATCTCATAACTTTTCGATGTAACTATTGCTCGATTTCGTATGTCAAAAATCGCATGTTACAACCCTATTATGAAGTGTAAATACATTAAGCATACACACTAGGTATTCGATTTAAACACAAAGTTGCATCAAAATTCGATGTGTTCTTTCTCTACGGTAGATTTATAAATGATACGCTTTTATGAGAAAGGGAAACTTATTCGGAGATTTTTTTGTTGATTTATATCTTTTTTCCAGACAACTGCATATGGAATGAGGCAGTGATTTTTAGAGCTTATGGGTTAGAAAAATCTATTAAATAAAATAACCAATGATGATATTTCAAACTCTGGTGTGATTTACTGATATTTTTTAATTCTTACGCTTGGCCATGCCTAACGAATGGAGGATGAGAGATTGATAAAAAATAAACTGTTTGGTTTGGTGAAAGGTGCGTATGACAATCATACAATCCACATAGATATGTTGTATGTTTGGGTAGTATGAAGCACGAGTTTGTATATTTTGAAAAAGTTATTATGATTTTACATTTTCAGCAAAGTTGAGTTATTTTGCCAAACTTCAACACGGAATGTCTCCCACCTACTATGAAATTTCTCCCTTTCTACATAATATAGGAAAGGCGTCTTGAAAATCATTTGCGACTTGAGTTATTTTTTTCATATTTCATCGAAGGAAGAAAACAATATGATAATAGTATATGGTATTTCAAGTCAAAGTGACTTTGATCGTGAAGTTTGAGGACAGAAAAACTATGCAGCCGCAATCCGACTGTCTCAGAAACTTCGTTTGGGGAACCAAGCAAATGAAGGTGGAGAGCAAAGTGAGGACCATTGTGTGTAAGGCCAATTATTGTTATGACATATGGAGTTGATTCCATGGCCGACACAAATAGATTGCTTTACTCTGAACTCTGAAATTAAGACTCTACGTCCTATTTTGGAAAGATCTTTAAGGTATAGATACTTCCATCAGAGAGACCTGCGACACAAAGGACACTGTTAGACAGGACTACAGGACAAGGAGACGCTTCTGGAGGGCCACGTGGCCAGGATGGATAACAGCCGAGTCCCCAACGTGGTGGTGAGCTACATCCCATCGGGCAGGCGCCAACCCGGGTCACTTCCAAAAAATAATATATGGAAGGATTGTTGCAGTTCGGCATCTCAAGAAAGTTCCATGTGAAAAGAACAGATTCTCGGATCTTTCCCAAGAGTAAGAATAAGGTATTAGTGTATTTTTAAACTAAAAATAAATGATTTATGAATTTCAACCTTTGTAGCTTATATTTTTTTTTCTGCAAAGATGATGACGTCTTCCCACTGTTACCCTATAATGTTATGTCCACCCATCAAAGAAATATTATCTCAGTGTAAGGCGGTGGGGATATATTTTTTCTGGAGTTACATTGTTGGAAATAATATGCAATATTATATTAATATGAGATCAATTATTTCCAATATAAAAATTCTTATGAAATACGAGGAAATGGGGATGATAATCATGGATAAAAAGTCAACTGCCCTTGGGGTATTTAAGGGATAAGATTTTTTTTTTAATTTAAAGAAGGAAAGAATTATTATTATCTGATGTGACGAATTATATTATGGAAATAATATTATCAATAATGGAAATAGGTTTATTTATGTTTGGCTACAAGTATCTACAAAATTTTGAATAGGTACCTAATTACTTATTCACAAAAACTAAAGAGTTCAACTTCCTGCTTTACAACAACTTTTTGCTCTTGGGTGGTTTAAAAACGATTCAATTACAAAAAGAGTGAATCATTTCACGGTCGTTTCATTCAGCGGCGGAGATTCAATAAAAAGATAGCGAACCGTCTGTCCATCCCTAGCCTAGGAACATCTGCACCCTGATGAGTAGCGCAACAGCGGATCAGTTTAACACTGAATGAATTAATATGCATACATAGATACGAGCATACTATATTAACCCTTCTGCTATGACCAGCCACGTACACATAATGTGGTGTGGTGTGGTGTGATATACCGTGCCTCGCATGGGCTCAATGTCTACCTAGGTATCTCTCTATAGTGGTTGTTCATTAATATTAGGTATATCAGCGATAAAATGATTCAAACCATTAATTTTAATGAAGAAAGAAAGAATACACCAGTAGATTAGATTAGATTAACTGGCTGACCGTTATAAAGAGGGATTTTAAACGCGCTACAAAAAAAAACATCGATAAAAATCTCAATTGCCACATCGTAAATCTTTTTATCTTGTAGGTACACACTTTCAAACACGTCAAATTTTGAATGTTTAGTTTTTTCTATTACCTAAAATTCTTCTTCCTCTTTACATGGACTTAGATCTGTTTTTATATCAATCGAATCAAAACTCACTTTACTCCCCACTCAGGAGCATTGGGAAGCAACAAGAGCTCCCCAACTCTCTCGATTTTGCCCAATGTTTAGGACTTCCTCCCACACCATGTCCAAATCCCACAGCTCTGCTTCTTTCTGTTTTTATAGTAACTCAGTCTTATTCGTAGGATGTGAATGACCAGCTTTCCCACCATCCCTTCGGAGATTTTCCCAATGGTGTACTTCCCTCTGGTGTCTTGTGCATCACTATATTCGGCAGTCTTTCAGGACCCGTTCTGCCAACATGATTTCCTCAAATTCACCTTCTATTTCAGCCCATCTAACAACTTCCTCTCACTTTCAGATTCTGCGGATTTCCTCATTGGGTTTTCTGTCTCTTAACAGTAATCCCTAGGTCTGGTAGTCTAAATTTACTATGTTCTTAGTAGTTGCTTAGTTCGCGGTGTGTCCGCTCTTGCTTCAACTGTATTGGGTTATGGGTCTAACGCATGTTTTGTATAATATACCTAGTAATTGAAATGTCAAAACTTCTTCCAGATTTAATAAAAATACTGCAGTCTGTTTTTAAGCTTACAGATATAGAAATAAATAAGTCTTTTCTGTAGGCACTTGGTAACACAGCTGGTTACGCGAAGTAATCCGAAGGGTTTGTGAAAGACCAGGCGCTTTATTAGGAAAAGGAGCGATAGGGAGGGTTTGCCTCTGACACTCTCCTTGTATTCCTGGAGACGCCAACTCTGGATGATGCGGCAGTTCTTGTGCACAAATTAGTCAAACAAAACAATAACAAAACAACTCGATGTCGCACTTATTATCAATCGACACGAAAAAACAATACGAATTATGTTTCAATATAATATTATGTTTCGACACTATGTTACCACAGCGAGGTACCATTTGTTACTGACTAGTGTCAGAGACATTGAGAAGCAGGGATGTAGGTATAATGGACAATTTTGACAATTACTGTTTTTGGATTTCAAGGAAAGTGTCCGGCGCAAACAACACCAAATTGGTAGGGTATCAATCGCACCGATTACAAATCAAATTTTTGAATAGACGGAAATCATGTAGATACATTATAATACATAGGATTATTGTAATAATTTTTGATTAAACGATACTATTCTTCGGATTGAGAGAACATAATCACATGTGTGATTTCCTATTAGTTATTACTGAGAAAGGCTAAGTTAGAACTACATATATATCTGCTTACTTTTAACACAAGGCCTTACACTACACCCTTATCTCCAAACTCCTCCATAATCTGCTATGTATGTTGCGAATAAATAAAAAAAATCATCGTTTTTACCTACATACTTTTAATAATTTAATCCTATATACTTCCTTAACCTTTTTGAAAATAACACAATTTAAATAGGTACATGAAAACATGGTTAAAATATTAACATTAAGATTCAAGTTGTCCCGAAAATGAGTTAAACTCATTCTTCGATAATAATTATTATTGTACCTACTTAAGTAATTTTCATCGAAACAATAAAATAGGCATAGGTCGATGGTGTGGATGTTGAGTCAGGGCCTCCCTATAATGGTAGCGGTGCAAAGGACGAAGCTAATGGAATGAAATAATCATTAATTATGTGACATTTCCCTTTGTTATTGTCTTGTTAAATTTTGTTATCATATATAAAAGTGACGTTTTATACAGCGTTTAAATATTGTATGGAGCCGCGTTAAGCAGAGGTGGGCCCTGTATGTGTATACTTACTACCTACATACCTCATTCATTTAAGCCTCTTAGCAATGTATGTAGTAGGTAGCAATTACTCTTTACTCAAAAACCAAATAAGTAGGTAGATATTTTATTGAATATTTTGGTAATGTATTTTCTTTTTTTTTGCTGTAGACTTTTTTTGTAAACTTTTCCTTGTAAAAGTGATGGAAAACTGTCATGAACGTCAATCAGACTAGATGCCAACCGCTAAAAATCAAACTTGTGTCATATTTCGAAGTTCCTTCAGTGCATCAGATAGTTTTACTCTAGAGTTTAGAATTACTCAAATTTTAAGAATCAAATGCGGACACGTATTCACTGTGGAAGCTGACAAAAATGTTCGCCATCTTAAAACCGAACTAGCCATCAAATGATCCAACGGGTAGAATTGATTTGAACATAAAACGTTATGTTTTGTTTTACTAGAAAAGAAAAGCGGCCGTGACATGACGAATGCAGTAGGTATTCATTGAAACAAGCATGTTTATTATAATATGTCCATCTCTTTCACTGCCGGCAGTAAAATAGCGAAAGCGCGAGACAGTGTAAGATTGATGTTTAGTGTCATTAAGCGTTGCTTGGGTACCGTAGAGTACCTAATCAAGACTCTAACTGAAATCAAAATAAATGTATGAACTAAGTAAAAAGGTTAAACCTTTGCAATATCAGTTAGTAATATTGAAAATCAAATGTTTGAAGGTATGTAGGTACCTATTATGGCTGTTAAATTTCGGGTACCTACATTTTTTCCTAGAAAACCATTGCAATACGGCTGCCATCAAGTCTTAGACCAGTGTCCTTTAACAACAATATCAACTAAGTCCATACTGGCCATCTCAAGGATGCAGAAAGTAAGAAAAATAATAGGGACTATAACATCCATCAAAATAATGAGATAAAAATGTATAGATATGGCTCGTGTCTGTTTGGTTCCAAGCCACAAACACAAATGCATAATGGACATTAATATCCATTAAATAGCAATAAATACAATCCCATATCTGGTTTATTTATTGATTCGTCTCTCCCCTCAACTTATAGGTACATAACAGATATAAATCTGTAAATAATAATAGTAGGTAGGTAATATATATCTATTATAAAAATAAACAACGAATCAATACAAGAATATAATAATAATGTCGTATATTATATTTGAGTGATATGAACAGAATTCTGCAAGCGAACTTTTGATCTTAATATTTCAGAACCTCGAAATTTTCTTCTAGCTACCGAACTTGTAGGTACCTACACTCGGACTACTCGAAGGGTGAAAACACAAAGAACGCCGATTCCGACTGGTGCCGATTGCTGCAAAGAATGTTGTCTATGGTTTTAATGCATTTAACCCTTAGATTAGGAACCTAATCTAAGATTTAACCGGAAAGCGGTTCCTGCTTTTGCTGATTCAAAATTCAAATGCATAGAAGTATTATTTGCGCCGATCTGCGCCAGTCGGAATCGGCGTTCTATGTATTTTCACACTGAGACAGGATTCCAAACTTATCAGAACACTGACTGATCCTCAACTAACGCCGCCTACCCGAAGCGTGGGCCACACATACACCTATCTATATAGTGGTGCATGAATTATGTTGTTAAAAAATACCTACACATACGAGATACCCTACACATGTGTCGCGTCAGTAGTTAAGGTATTAGGGTGCGTTTATGCCATTGGAACCTAGAGCCAGAGCTGGAAAATTGAGTAGGATCGTTGATAATATTATGGTCACCAAGGAAATAACAACGCCCGTTATCTGTCATTTCCAACTAATCTATACTTAATTATTGTTTATGGTGTCTAAACCAATATGAACCATAAAAGTATGCTCTGTTTCTAGATTCGGCTCCAGGGCTACAGGGTTTTTTTAGTTTAGTTTAGTTTTTTTTTTAGTTTTAGGTAGTTTTTTTTATTATCTATCATTTATTTATTTTTATTAGATACATATTTCCCACATTATTTTTATACAGTATAAGGTACTTAACGGAGGTCATTAACGTTGCGCAAGATCGAGCGCAATGGAGAGCTCTTGTTGCCTCCCTATGCCCCTAAGTGGGGTGTAAAGGGAGTTTGGATTTGGATTTGGATAAGGTACTTGGTATATAATCCAATCCAAACTCCCTTTACACCCCACTTAGAGGCATAGAGAGGCAATAAGAGCTCTACTTTATGACCTCCTCCCATACCATATCCAGATCCCTCAGCGAACGTAACACGGTATGAGAGGGTCTTCAGGACCCTATGATAGGAAGAACAGTGCTCTCCTCGGCCAACTGTCATACGGCATCCTTAACGTCCAGCCTAAGTCCATCTGTGACAGTTAGATTTAGCTATTTAGTTATTTTAGCGCAAAGGTAAAAGCTGTAATGGTGTTGATTGTTTAAATTGTAATTCTGTAAAATAAAAAAATCTCCTCTCCATTGCTTTCGTTGTTTATTTTGTATTAAAATTAACTTTTTGCAGTTTTCTGGTTAGGTTCGATTTTGTGTCACTGTTAATATATACAGAGATCTACAATAAAAATAATTACTTGAAATAAGTCAGAAAGATAATGACATTTGTCCAGAAATGGGGATTCACACATTGATTTTATTCTACTGAGTAGGGGAGGCTACTATATTATATAAGGGTAAAGTATACAATGGAATAACTCTTACATTATACTTATACAGAAGAAGTGTAACCAATGATTGAAATAAAATAAACAGAACAATCAAAATCATTCATGTTATTATTTCTGTAAATTTATTCAAAGTACCTACCTACCAACATAATTATTTCGTTACAGGGTTATCAGATCAAAATGTGTACATACTGCATATTATAATATTTTTTTAATGAATCTCTGCTCATCCAAAGTGAATACAAATACATGCACTCTTTGACTCTTTCGCAGTAAGGTACTTAAACATTGTGTCGTGAAAGAGGAAGATGGTCGGCACCTGGGATTGAACCCACGAAAGGCTGCTTCATAACCGCCAACAGACTACCAACAATTATTGTCTGTATTGATATTACATAACACTCGCTCAGTGTACTGTAGTATATTATTTATATTGTTTTATGTAATTAAAAATTATTAGTTGCAAGTGTTACAACATGATTCTGATGTCAATACTGTACCACTAGTATAAGTTTTGCCTTTTGAAGTTGAGGAAAACGAGACTGTAAGTATTTCAAACACTCGCTCAGTGTACTGTAGTATATTATTTATATAGTTTTATGTAATTAAAAATTATTAGTTGCAAGTGTTACAACATGATTCTGATGTCAATACTGTACCACTAGTATAAGTTTTGCCTTTTGAAGTTGAGGAAAACGAGACTGTAAGTATTTCAAACACTCGCTCAGTGTACTGTAGTATATTATTTATATAGTTTTATGTAATTAAAAATTATTAGTTGCAAGTGTTACAACATGATTCTGATGTCAATACTGTACCACTAGTATAAGTTTTGCCTTTTGAAGTTTTTTTTTTTTTTTTGACCTTCGCCTTATTGGCGTTCTTGGTCAGTCTCAAGTTCATATATATCTTTTTAATATTGCCTATTTATTAAATTATAGTAGTTACAATTATTATATTATAGTAATACCTAGAATGTAATTAAAATCAAAGTTTTAGAGAGTTCTCCCGAGCAAACCAACCAAGAGATTTCACAATACTCTTTGATGGATCAGCAAGAACAAGCGAAAGCTGGGTAGAAAACCCCACTCCCGCCTGCCCCAGCATCTCCATCAAAGAGTCTGTGCCTCTCATGTGTGAGCATTCCATGATCAAATGGTTTGCATCACCCAATTCTGAGCCACAAACGCAGTGAGGTGTATCTATAATATTTATTTTGTGGAGGTGGGCAGGAGACAGACTGTGGCCAGACCTTAGTCGACAGACCAGAGAAATCTGCCATCTTGGGATATTCATACTCCAGAACCAGGGAACTCTGGGAATATGAGGCTGGATCTCTCCAAACCATCGACCCCGCAGAGCCAAAGACTCTCTCCAACTCCTCCCCCACTCTTCTAATGCACTCCCTTTGCAACTCAGAATCAAGTCAGCATATGGAATCTGATTAATCTTCCCACACATGGAGACTGAAGCCTCCTTTGCCATTTCGTCTGCCTTCTCATTCCCCGCAATCCCCCTGTGACCAGGTAGCCAGGCCAGAACTACGGATTGCTGATTGCAGTGTAAAAGATACAGCTGAGATTTCACTCTATTGACCAACAGATTTGTTTCACCCTTAAATGGACATGACAATAATTTTTTAAGGAAACTAAGTGAGTCTGTTAAAATGATTGAATGATGAATTTTTTCATTATGAATATGAATTAATGCCTGCATAATGGCACTTCCCTCAGCTGTAAATATTGAAGCCTCTCTGGGGAGATTAAATCCCTCTTCGATATTCAATGTTGAGTCGAAGAATGCACACCCGACAAAAGGCGCTGAAGGGGATTTTGATCCATCGGTGTAAATTATGTTGTAGCCCATAAAATTCTCCACAAATGAACCGAAAAGAGAGCGCAAAATGGGGGTTTGGGAATGTATAGTGTTTTCCTTCAACCAATCTTCATTCAATCTAATATCTGGAATATGAATGAGAGAGTCATATGATGTGTCAAATGTTGGGTTATTGAATGTTCTGATGCATTTCAATGCAGAGAAAGAAAGATTTTGGAAGCTATTTACGAGTGAACATGGGTTGTTATCAAAAAGTGTGAATAATGTCTTGATTTTTTTATTAGAGGGTGAGATTTCATTGAATAGACTCGGAGGAAGAATTTATCACTCAAATATTGTCTCCGGATACCAAGAGGCTGATCCACACATTCCACATGTAGCACATTAGATGGAGTGGATTGCATGCAACCAGAAATTAGTTTTAGACACTTGCTCTGTATTCTGTCTAGTTTCAGTTTCAGGTATTGGGGTAAGGGATCCATTACTATCAATCCATAGTCGATCCGAGATTTAATTAACCCATTGTAAAGCATTTTTAAAGTTCTTGGGTGAGAACCCCACCAAACTCCTGTTGTTGCTTTCAGGACATTGAATGCCTTATTGCATTTTGACACAATCTGATCTATGTGGGAGTTCCAAAGGAGCTTACAGTGAAAAATCATTCCCAAGTACCTAACCTCCTTGCATATTGGTATTGAAGTGGAATCAAAAATAATTTTTATTTCGGGAATTTTCCGCTTTTTGGAAAATATGACTACTTTGGATTTTTCCGGAGAAATATGCAAGTGATTATTTGTTAGCCATAGTTGAAGACTTTTTAGAGAGGTTTCCAATTTGTTAGCTGCGAGTACCGGGTCTGTGTTCTGGGTGTATACTATCAAGTCATCGGCATACTGTATCATATGTGCCTCCTCAGGTAGGGACTGCTCTATATCATATGTATAGACGGAGTAAAGAATTGGACTTAGGACTGAACCCTGAGCCAAGCCCCTCCATGTTCTATGAGAGAGGACAGGAACTCCTCGATGTAGGACCCTAATAGTGCGGCTGCATAGTATGCCATACACAAATTTAATTAAATTAGAAGGAACCTTAAGAATATTTAATTTGTTAATGAGGATTGGGATATTTACGTGGTCATAGGCTCCAGCAACGTCCAAAAATGCAGCTGTCAGGGAATTTTTTTTTTGCAAATGCGATCCTTATTTCGACACACAGCAAGCTGAGAGCATCATTAGTTCCCATATTTTTACGGAAACCAAATTGATGTCTCGCCAGCAAATTGTGGTGCTCCAAGAACCAAAACAACCTGTTTTTTATTAAATTTTCCATGATTTTGAGGAGACATGAAGACAAAGCAATAGGCCTGTATGAGGATCCCAATGTAGGGTCTTTTTGAGGTTTAATAATAGGTATCACATACTGTTCTCTCCAGCTATCAGGAATAGTTCCTGATGCAAATATTTGGTTGAGGATGTTTAGAAACAAGTTTTGGAGACTTCTTGGAGCAAGTTTAATAAATGAGTATGGAATATCATCTGGACCCGGAGAAGAGTCTTTTAGCTCAGATAAGACAAATTGCAATTCAGCCATCGAGAATGGATTGTTTAATTCATTATTGGGTGATATTTTGAAGGACACATTTAAATTTGACTCTTCTTTTGTGGGGACATAAGGAGGGGCGAGATTGTTTAAAAAATCATGAAGCCATGATACACCCAGTGGTGAACCATCCATCGGCGAGTCGAATGAAACTCTGTATCTTTTTATCATAGACCAAACAGTCTTGACAGAGGTAATTCCATCCATCCCTTTTCTTTGTTCGGAGAACCCTCCTAACTTTTGCTGCTGTGTTCTTGTATTCAATAAAACTATTTAAAGAAATGTCAGATAGGTATTGGCGAAAAGCATTCCTTCGTTTTTCTACTTCATCATTACATAAGGAATCCCACCAAGGTGCGGGGAATGGTTTTTCCCTTTCTTTTGGAGGGCGAAATGGGATATGTTTTTTCCCTACAGAATAATCAAATCAACCAGGTTGTTATAATCACAAACATTTTGGTGAGGAGGATGCAGGAAATCATTTGCAACCCTTTCTAGATCTGCTTTAAATCCTTCTAAATTTGCTTTTCGCGAGGATATTCTAAAGAAGGATCTGGATTGAGTTAAGCCTTTGTGAGCAGCCTTGAAATTTGATTGGAAAATGATCGCTTCCATATGGGTCGTCAAGGGTCTGCCAAGAAAGAGTTGTTGCTAATTGAGGGCAGGCAAATGTTAGATCTAATGCGCTTTCTTTTCTATTAGGGTAAGGCATTCTAGTGGGTGATCCGTCATTAAGAACGCAGAGACTTGAGTTATCAATAAAAATTTCAGTAAGAATTTCCCCCTTTTTGTCGTTGGCGTTACAACCCCAAATGGTGGCATGAGCGTTAAAATCTCCTGCTATTAGGAGAGGAGATGGCAAGGAAGACACAAAATCATTCCACCATGTGGTATTAAACTTATATGAAGGACTACAATAGACCGATACCAAAGTGAATTCAGCAGTAGTTATAGCACATATTTGCATACAATTATCAAGAGGTACTACTTGAATTCTATTAAAGGGAATTCCGTTCTTAATAAGTATGGCTGAGCCACCCCAGCCGTCCTCTCGGTCATCACGAATCAGAGTATAACCAGAGATATGCAATCGATCCGTAGAATGAAGCCAAGTTTCCGCCAGAGCTGCAACTAAAACTGAATTAGAGCGGAAATGACCATATCAGCGGAGAATTAAACTCGTTGAAGAATTTGATTGAAAGAAACCACGGCGAACAGATGAAGAGTATGGATGAGTTCAGACAGGCTGTGACAGCACAGAAGGGTCATATTGAGACTTCGGGCCCTGTGAGTTATGCCAAGGCTCTTGGTCAAAAGTCACATTCCATAGTTGTATGCTCCAAGGAACTGCAGAGATCTGGGGAAGAAATTGAGGGATTAATAAGAAAGACCGTCAACATGCGACAACTGGGCGCTGGCGTTACGGGCATGAGAAGAGCAACAAATGATAGAGTCGTTATAAAGACGAACACTGAGGAAAGCATTGGATTGATAAAAATGGAGTTATCAAAGATCGGCGAACTGCAGGCGGAAGTTCTAACAAAGAAAAACCCACTGGTAGTTTTTAAGGGCCTAGTGAAGGGGATTACCGAAGATGACCTTAATTCATCTCTGAGACAGCAGAACAAGAGTTTGAAACTTAATGAAAAGTTGTCTATTAAATTCAGACGAAGACACAGAAACTCACTGCTTTCCAACGTCGTGTGCCAGGTAAAACCGGAGACATGGAAGCGATTAGTTGAAACAGAGAGGGTGTTTATAGGCTACCAGTGTATTTCAGTGGCCGATGAGAGTCCACTGGTCCAATGCTATAAGTGCCTAATGTATGGTCATACTTCAAAGGTATGTAAAAATGAGGAAAAATGTGCTTACTGCGCCAAAGATCACAGCAGCAGGGAATGTGCGAGAGAGAAGCTCCAGTGTTTCCAATGTGCACTGTGCTTAAAGAAGGGCAAAATGGCAAGTGACCACTCGGCATTTAATCATCAGTGCCCTTTGAGAACTGTGTATGAGATGCACGCTAGGGAAAATACATGTATTGCTAAAGTTCATAATGGAATTCTTGGGACACAGAACGACTTAGATGGATACGATCCAATTACAACACAGACGTGTGACAGTCCTGAGGCATGTGGCATCGCCATTGGCAGTGAGGTGAATTTCAGGCTCATACAAGTAAATATAAGAAGTATAAACCACAATTTTGATGAATTCGTTATCTTAATGCAGAGACTGAGGACTGACTTTGACGTTGTGGTTCTGAGCGAGTGCTGGATCAATGATGGGTACATGCCTAAGTATATCCACGGTTTCCGGAGCTATAACACACAGAGGCATTACAACCAGAATGATGGCGTAGTTGTATACGTCAGAGAGTCTCTTTCAGCTACAGTGGAGGAACCTGAAGTGATAATAGAGGCGAACTGCTTGATGCTCTCCGTTAATAATTAATACAGGGTAATAGCAATCTATAGACCACCCTCATTCCGAAACAGCTCTGCTTTTGTTGAGTCTCTAAGTAGTTTGCTACTCTCAGTGGGACAGAGCAAAAACATTATTGTGACTAGGGAATCCAATCCCGCAAACCGCGGATCCCGCAAATGCGGGATCCCGCACCTTTTTTGCGGGATTAGAAATGCGGGATTTCTCATGCGGGATCCCGCACGTTTGCGGGACTGAAAAGGAAAAAATAATAAACAATTAGAATGGACTCAGATGAAGTTCTGATTATTTATTAGATCCTGTACAACCTCATTAATGAAAGATTTGTCAACTTTCGCTGGAAAAACGGGACTTTTCCTTGAAATTCATATGGAAAATAATTATACTTTCAGTTTTTAACTTACAACTAAGTAAGTTTTGAATTTATATTTTGTGTTGTGTGAATCCTGTATCGGAACGGAACAAAATCAATGTCATTTGAATTACTCTATGGCTAGGGATTCTCCCACGGTAGGAGATTCAGTATCGAGCGTAGTAAATTGTCAAAGAAGGTTACTGCGTGATGCAATGTTAGTTAATGCAGAAACCAAATTGATCGACAAAATACCAGGATAAGCCAGGAACTTATAGTGTCGCTATCTCGTCGGATAAAAGAACGCCGTATATCAATGGCCGTTATATGGTTGTGAATCCTGGCATCTGAAGAAGCCTCAACAGAAGAAGATCCTTAGTGTTAAGAATAGATTTCTGCGACAGATTTTGGGGGTTAGTATTGTACCACTATGTCACAACAGCGAATCACCTCAGTGATCCAGAATCGCAAATTGAGCTGGCTTGGGCATGTTCTTCGCATGTCCCCCGAGAGTCTTGAATATGCAAGTCTTTACTACAATCCGGATGGGACAAAAAGGCGAGGTAGGCCGAAATTAAAAATGATGCGGGCATTCACTGCGGTTCTACGAGATGCTGGATTGAGCTGGGATGAAGCTGTGCAACTGGCGCAAGATAGAGAGGCTTGGAGGAACTTCGTGGGGTCCACATGCTCCACACTGGGAGCGATCGTGGATTAAGTAATCAATGACTGCCGTAAAAATATCTAGAAAAAGATTCAGGATCTACAAATGTGGTGGACGTTCCATTATTTTATCTGAGCAAAGTAATAATTGAAATGTGTGTGTTGAATAGAGAGAATTCTGTCAGACTCGCGGGTCCAACAAGAAACTGAACACCAGCAAGTTGATGACAACGACATCAACGACGATGAAAAAGGCATACCTTTAACGAATCTGTTAAATGATGATCCTTCGCTTACACTAGAAAATGAATGAGAACGTAGTCTCCGTACCGAATGGATAGCTGAGTCTAGACCTGTTGTGCCTGTATCCGTACCCACTCGAGATAATTCTCTTGATCTGACTACTACAAAAAAAATTCATTCCGAAAATTTGATGTCTGTTGGCGGTAAGGTATAATTTCGCTAAAAAGTCATTCAGTAAATTCATAACTCTGATATATTTACAAATATCGTTTAATACGAATAACGAGAATAAAATATTTTTATTTATCGAATATTTTATCAGCTTTCGTTATAACGCTCACCTCTTCTTGGAAACTGCTTACAATTATGTAAAGTCAATTCCGTCTACAACGTTTAGACACTTTATGATTTCTTCGGAAGTATTATTAGAAAAAAATACTAGTTTTTGTGCCTCTTAAATCAATAAAATGTGTTCATTTGTCAATACGAATCACAATGCTAAAAGCTCAAACGTTCAAATGTTGTATTATATTATTATTATTTCTTAAAAGAAGCGGATTTTTTATAACTACCTCTAAAACATCATTATTTTCAATTGCTAACACTTCTAATAATTAAAAAAATGCATACATATTTTTATTTCATTGTTTTCTTAATAATAATAACCTACTTCAAACAAAGAAATGTCAATCCCGCTGATCCCGCAAATCCCGCGGGATCCGCGGGATTGAGGTCACCAATCCCGCAGGCTTGCGGGATCGCGAATTTGATGCGGGATTGGATTCCCTAATTGTGACAGGTGATATTAATCTTGATATTAGCAGCCCCAATGATGGAAAAGTGGACGAGTATTTGAATATGATGGCATATCATGGTCTTGCCTAAGCTATCAATGGACCCACGCGAGGTGACTCATGTCTTGATCACATCATGGTAAGGTCAAAAGGTGATGTGAAAGCGATTATATGTCGCTCAGCCTTGACAGATCACTTCCCTGTACTAATTGGAACAGGGAACGGGCGGGTATAAGCGAATAATGATGACAGGAAACAGCAGAGGAGGATTGTAGACTACTCTCAGTTGGTGAGAGATATAAGCGAGGAAAGCTGGGGTGGTGTTTATGCTGCCGATGACGTGAACGAATCTTACAATAAACTTATAGATATCATAACAAGACTCACGAGGGAAAATGAACGGATGAGGACGATATCGAGTAGGAAACATAAAATCAAGGAATGGATAACGGACGGAATTGTTAAATCAATAAGAAAAAGGGACAAATTACATCAGCAGTGTATCAGACGACCTTCAGACAACGCACTTTTGTCGTATTATAAGAGATACCGAAATATTTGTTCTAAGCTATTGAGAGAGGCCAAAATAATACACTATAGAGAGCTAATAGAGCGAGACAAATACAACCCAGCAAAGTGTTGGAAAAGTATTAAAGAGTACATAAATTGGAGTAGTAAGAATTCCTCTGGAACTAGTAAACTGATGGAGAATAGAGATGATGCTCAGCTCCTAAAGAGTAGATTAAACTAAATAAATGAATATTTTGCAACCACGGGCAGGAACCTGGCTCATAGGAAACTTGAAGATATGACGACCGACACTCAAACCTTGATGGGGAAAGCTAGGTCAACTTTTGCGCTGGCATCCTCGATGTTTGTCTCTCCTACAAGTGAAAACGAAGTTCTACTCACCATATCAACGATTAAAGAGAAAAGCTCTGAGGGAATCGATGGCATTAGGCCAAGGTTACTTCATGCTTGCAAGCATCTTTTGGCAAAACCCTTGACCTACATATTTAACCTAAACATAGTAAAGGGTGTCTTTCCAGACTCAGCAAAATTTTCAAGATTATGCCCGATATATAAAAAAGGAGACCCACACGATGCAGCTAACTACCGTCCGATATCGGTGCTTCCCTGTTTTTCCAAGGTATTCGAAAAACTTATGAGGTCCCGACTCATTGATTTTATTGACAGACATAAAATTTTGTCAAAGAATCAATACGGGTTTAGAGCCAAATGTAACACGGAGGATGCTATGATGAGTGTGACTGAATTCATTTCGGATGGACTAAATACAAATAAGAAGTGCATTGGTATATTCATCGACTTGGCAAAGGCCTTCGATACAGTCTCACATGAAATATTGACTCAGAAACTTTATAAAATTGGTATAAGAGGAGTGACAGCAGAATGGTTTCGGAGTTACCTCGCTAATCGATCTCAAGTACTGAGGTTGGACGGAGCCACTAGTGATCCTATCGAGGTGAGTTTCGGTGTTCCGCAGGGAAGCATACTGGGACCAACATTATTCCTGCTATATATCAACGACTTGTGTAATCTGAGCGTATGCGGTGCAAAGGTTGTTTCTTATGCGGATGATACCCTTCTCCTGTTTAGTGGCAATACTTGGAATGATGTTCAACATTACGGTCAGGTGGGCCTCAACAGTGTGTCAGATTGGTTGGATGAGAATTTGTTGACACTGAACTCTGAAAAGACTAACTATCTGTGCTTTTCCATCAACAAAAAGGGAGCTCCTGGAACAGCTATGAGAATTGTTTATCACAACTTTGGATGTCGATCTGGGAGAGTTTGCTGTAAGTGCGAAGAAATCAGGAAGGCTCCTACCACAACATATTTAGGGGTGGACCTGGACGAAAACCTAAATTGGCACCATCATATATTAAAATTAGCAAAAAGACTTAGAAAGCTAGCGTACGTCTTTGTACAGCTACGAAACGTCCTAGAAATAAATCAGCTGAGGACCGTCTACTGTTCGCTGATCCAATCCTTGTTAAACTATGGAATACTGGTGTGGGGAGGGGCGGCCAAGTCTGTTCTTGTCCCACTACTTGGTGCGCAGAAACTCATTCTGAAGATTATGTTCAGGCTCAGCTTCTTGTTTCCATCAGTTGATCTTTTTAGAGCCTCTGGAATGTTGAGCGTTAGGCAGATATATATGGTCAAACTTTTGTTGCTTGCATTGAGTGCGTTTGGCACGCCAACAGATGTTGGAAACCATGTAAGAAGCACCAGACACGCGGGTGATGTGCCTGTGCCTCGACCATATTGTACTTTTTATCAGCGGTTCCATAAATACAGAGGGGCCAGACTGTTCAACGAGTTGTGTGGTCCTGGTGGACCTTTTTCCGGCGAGAGATTGAACAGGAGGAAAATTACTGGACATCTGATCCAGTTGGGTGAAGACTTATTTATTTATTTAAGTATACATCTTATTATTTTATTTATTTATTGATTTAGTTATCTATTTTACTTCTCATTTTATTTAATTTTTTATTATTTATTGACTTTTTTCTATATAAGCATTAATCTGTTTTAATTGTTTTATTTATATATTGATTTATCTATAAAAGTACCTACTCATATTACTATTTTATTTATTTATTGACTCATTTATCTATATAAGTTTTCATCTTTTTTATTGTTTTATTTATTTGTTGAGTTGTTTATCTATATAAGTAGACATCTTATTTATAATTATTTTATTTTAATGATTTTTTTTTTTTTTTTTGTTTCTTTATCTTTCTTTGCTTCTTGGTTTTTATCTTCCTTAGGTGTATTAACTTCTTTGTATGACAGCTTTTGAGTGAAAATGACTCGACACGGGCGAAAGCCTAGTGAGACATTCAAACCATTTTATATTGTGCATGAACTCATGTGGCTTTTAATCTTTCAATTACACATAAACATCATGCATCGTGTTTTAAGCTCTCTCTCTCTTCAAGGTTTGTTTGGTTCTCTATAAGATTTGAAACTGTACAAATTTGCAGGGGCTATCTATTATTAAGCTATATTTTTTGTTGTGTTCGCTCGTTTGCTTGGCTTTATGTTTCATTTTTAACTTGCCTGTCTTTTTTTGTCATGATTGCATGTGTTTGTTTTTCGTGTATTTTGTACTATTTTCCCAGAATAAAGATTATTATTATTTCAAACCATTTATTCATTAAATCACAATATATCATATGAAGTATACATCATTGTTAAAAAAAAATTAATAAAAATAAATTAAAATTAAATACAATGCTATATACTAAATATAAAAATATCGGTATTATCTCTCATGATACATCACGATGTAATGTAATCATGAGAGATCTTCGAACTACAGAGAAAGGAACCTTCTTAACATCCTACATGAGGACAACAGAACTGCCTTTTGGATGGCATATCTGAGACCACAACAGATGCCAAGTTTCCCTAGATTGTCTTTAAGAGACTTAGGAATAACTCCATTCGTCGATATCACTATAGGTATTATGTGTGTGGTTGGTGTATGCCACATATCCTTGATTTCGTGAGCTTCAAGATCAAGATATTTAATTATCTTGTCTTGCTCGGCTTTTTTCAAATTTTCGTCATACGGTACAGTGACATCCACGAGATACGTTATCCCGTTCCTACGATCAACCAATACAATGTCCGGACGATTTGCGTTAATCGTTCGGTCAGTCTGTATTGGTATATCCCAATATAACTTTGTATTATTGTTTTGCATTACCGAAATTGGGGTGTACCTATAATAAGGTACTTCAAAATCGAGTAAACCATATTTTAAGGCAAGTTTTTGATGAACTATTTTAGCCACATCGTTATGTCTGTGCAGATACTCAGAACCACACAGGAGAGAACACCCAGACAAAATATGTCTGAGTGTTTCTCCCGTTTGGCCACATGCACGACATTTATCAATAGTGTCAGGTGTTTTAATAATATATTTTTTATAATTATTGGTTACGATGACCTGGTCTTGTATTGCACAGACAAAACCTTCTGTTTCGCTAAATAGTTCACCAAACCTCAACCATCCAGTCGAATCTTCAAGACTTACATGTGATGAATTTAAAGTTTCGAAGAATCGACCGTGGAGAGACTTGCCTTTCCATATATCAACCCGATCTTGCACCCCAATTATCGGTGGTGAAACAGGATTTGATAAATTTAAGGGCGTGTACTTCAAATCACACGCAATGAGGTCTTCATAACCCAATTTATTCCTTGATGAGATAAAGTAAGATTGGAGGAGGTTTATCTCTTTGTTATTCATGTTTTTGATGTTTAACATGCCTCTACCACCAATCTTCCTTGGTAAATATAATCTCATCAAGGAACATCTTGGATGATGCATCCTATATTGCTTGAGCAAACTACGTACCTTTAAATCCATCTTGTCTAGTTCCGTTTGGTTCCACTTAATGATTCCAAAAGAATACAAAATTTTCGGTACAACCCATGAATTAATGGCCATAATTTTATTTCTCCCGGAGAGAAAACTTTTCAAAACTTTTTTTAATCGTTTAATAAATTCATTTTTAATGTTATTTTTAATAATTTTGTGGTCAAAAACTAGATTTTGTTGAAAGCCAAGATATTTGTAATTTTGATTATCTAAAAGAGGAATGTCTGTAACAGATGAAGAACTATTTTGATGATTGTTTCGGATTATTCCTTTTTGAACATTAATTTTTGCACATTTTTCTAAGCCAAATTCCATTTTTATATCATCACTAAATTTTTTTGTAATTTTGATTAATTTTTCTAATTCAACTAAATTTTTACCAAATAATTTTAAATCGTCCATATAAAGTAAATGACTAAATTTAATACCAGACCTTTTTAATTCATAGCCACAATTTGAGGATTCCAATAATTTACTCAGCGGATTTAGAGCTAAGCAGAACCAAAGCGGACTAAGACTATCTCCTTGAAAAATACCTCTTTTGATATGGATTGATTCAGTAATATATTTTCCAGATGGTTGAGAAACAGATATTTTTGTTCTCCATTTTGACATCAAAAATTTTAGAAATTCTATGAGTTCGTTATTAATTTTATATATTTCCAATACTTTTATTAGCCAAGAATGTGGGACTGAATCATATGCTTTTTTGTAATCAATCCATGCCATAGAGATATTTTTCTTTTTGTGTTTCACCTGCTCACAAATAATACTATCTATTAAGAGCAATTCTTTTGTGCCACGAGATCCCATTTTACATCCATTTTGTCTGACGGATAAAATATCATTTTCGATTAAGTTCTTACTTAATCGAAAATGATATTTTTGATGACATTCTTATGTATTTTGTTTGAAATTATAGATGTCAAAAGTTTATAAATTGTTGGTAAGCATGTAATTGGTCTAAAATTATTTGGAGTTGAAGCATTATTGATTTTTGGGATAACGTGGGTTATACCTTCTGTTAAGAATTCTGGAAGGTCCAAATTCTCAATTGCAGATTGAAACTGTCTGGCCAAAATTATATGTGAATTTGTAAATTTTTTAATCCAAAAGTTTTGTAGACCATCTTTTCCCGGAGATTTCCAATTTTGTATTTTTTTTAATGCAGTTTTAACGTCAATCAAATTTATATTAAAATTTTGCATTTCTGGATATTCAGAATTAATTTCTTCTAACCAATCACTATTAGTATTATGAGATATAGAATTCGACCAAAGATTTTTCCAAAAAGTTTCCATATCATCTTTTATTATTATTATTAAAAGTTGAGAAAGGTTGTCTTTATTTCTTTTTATACTTCTACAATTCCACTGTAGGATTACGGGATTCAGACGTTTTTGTTTCATTTTGTTTATTTAATTTAATAATGTTATTTGTATCATCGGCAGCGTTGTTCGGTGAATTAGTATCTGTCATATTAATTATATAATTTCTCAATACGTTTATACGGGATATTAAGGAACTGGTGATATTCTCTATTTCCTCAATTCTGTCATGTTTCAGAGCCACCCCGTTCTCCCGACTGGACTCCAATGGGGTACCATTGGGAGACAGAAGTAAATCATTATATGCTTGTCTGTCAAAAGCTGTTTCCATATTCTTTTGGGTAGGAGTCTTGTATTTGAAAATAGTCTTCCTGAATGAAGAAGAACTAGGAATTTTAATGTTATCTTTCACACCGTCACGAAAGGTGTTTTGAAGGGACTCTATTCTCACTTTGTCTGCGAAGGATGATTTGACTCTTGGCGCCTCTTTGGATGCCTCCGAATATGATACGCTCTTTTCCGCCATGATATGTTTAATGTTTTTTTCTCGAATATATGCTGGACATGATTGGTTTGTTGCCATGTGAGGACCACCACAGTTGATGCATGTAGGGTTTTCCCTCGAATCACATTGTTCGCCAAAATGTTCTTCCCCATGCACAGGAGAAACATCTCGGTTTCGATCTGCAATTTATCTTAACGTGACCGTATCTACAGCAACCGAAACATTGAATTGTTGGAAAGATGTATGTTTCAACAGAGATTCTGTTGTAATTCAGGAAGACGTGTGTTGGAAGTTTCTGACCTTCAAAAGTAATTACGACTGTTCTTGAAGGCAGCCACTTTGGAGTCTCTGAATTTCGGTCTCTATAATTGAGTCTACGGATCCGCATTACCTTTCCATATCCGTCTGGGCATATTATTTCATTAAATAAGTCTTCATCTGGAATTTCTGTAGGAATATCCCTTATAATGCCCATTTTAGTAACATTGTATGTAGGAATGAATATTTTGTATTTTTCAGAGAAGCTGCTTGATACAAATTGATTTGCTGCTTCTCCCGAAGCAAACTCTACTTTAACTGTAAACTTGCCAAGAGCTTTTATGCTGCCTTGTTTCAGGTCACAAGCCTTGTTTTTATATATTTCTCTGCCCAATAATATGGGATGAATACTTCTTGGACCTTCTCCTTTCATCTGTATGTGCACAACAAAAGGACCTAAGTCCTGAGAAGTGTAGGATAATGGTTCGATTTTATTTTTTTTTGTACATAAATTTTCCTCGGAGGAATCGCTCCCTCTGTTCCTCTTGAGTCCATAATCTCCAGATCCTCCCTTATCTGGGGGATCAGGAGGAAAAGGATCCTTATTTTCCATAATAAAATATGATAAAATTTATAAGTTGACAATTATTATCTACCCGTCCTAGTGACGACAAAAATACTTAAAAATAACAAACAAAAATGAAAAAAAAAATAAAAAAACTCACCTGAGAGCAGTAATTACAAATATTAAAGTAATAAAAAAGAAAAACAACAAAAGAACAAAAAACCTGGTGGTCAAATCCAACAAATTCCTGGCACAAATATTAAATTTAATTCAAACTAACTAACAGAAATAATTTTGACACTTAAACACAACCACACTCTAGGACAGTCAGTCATAGAAAAACGCCTTTTGAAGTTGAGGAAAACGAGACTGTAAGTATTTCAAACACTCGCTCAGTGTACTGTAGTATATTATTTATATATATAGTACCTACCTCTGCTCTTTTTGCTGGTTTTTCGAGTATCCTGTAAGAGGCAGGAAATCGAAAAATCAGATCGGGACCGTGAGGTTGACCATCAGCCGGACACTCGAAAATGGCTGTTTTTATATAAACGTTGTTCCCTTAATAGGTATCGTAGCACAACAAAAAAGGAAGTGTGCTTTAAGTTAGAGCTTTGGCTATCAAGTCTTCCAATTTGAATTTATATTTTCCAAATTTAGTTCGATAGAAAAAAAATTCAAAGTTTGCTCTATATTTTTATAAATCATAACGGTTTAGGCTATCTACTCAATAAAAAACGCTTTAAAATATACCAAAATGCGTGTCTTTTAATTTTCTTCAAAACCATCGTCTTTTTTTATTTCTATTTAATATAGTTTTGTAATTAATCGGTAAAAAGTGATTGGGCGCTTAGGACCTTTTCCTTTAGAAACAAAAACTGTATACGCTCCATACAAATCCTAAAATTCTTCATTCGTGAGAGAACGTTGTGGCGGGCGGACGTGTCTTCTTCTTCTTCTTCTTCTATTAATTATTGGCTTGCACCCAATCTTGGGTGATGCAGCCACAATGCTTTAAAAATGGTATATCGAAGTATCGAAGCGGACGTGTCGCTCTGTGCTCTGTAGTTTTTTTCTGCAGAAACCTTCCACTTTCTAATGTTGGTCATTTGGGGCTAAATGCAATATTTGTGAGAATCCATGGTTGTCAAAAATTTTATATTTATGTATTTTTTACATGTTTTTTCCCTTCTACATTTTTTTCTTTACAATTAATATTTTTAAATTCAATATTTTTTTTTCCATAAAATAATATAGAATTACGTTTTGACGTATTTTTTATCGTAATATCTTAATTAGATATAATAAGTTTTTACCACATAATTCTTGACTTTTATCGGTAGCTAAGTCAAAGAACCTATCATCAACAAAATTGCGTAAATAGTACGTTGATAATATAGTAATTGGTTTATAACTACATACGTACCTACAATATATTATATGAACAAAAAAGTTTTTATGTTACACAAAAATAAAAAGAAAATAAACTTAAATGAAGCCAACCTCTACTCGGGGTTTGAATCTTGTCTTAGATTAGACGGGACCGATTGATTGGTAGAAAATGCTTTAAGTTAACTTCCGCCGGCTATACCTACCGAGAAGAGTGTACTTTAGTAAAACAAAACTCATGTGCGTTTATTCAATAAGCTATTAAAAAGTTGGTCTTATTAATGTCACTCAACTTCGTCGAAATACGCACTCAACGAATACGAACTCAAATAGTACTTATAGAACTTCATTATATTTAATTCTTCAAACACACTATTTTCAACTTTGTAATACTGAGTCATTATAAATATTTATAAATAAAACTAACTTTGCAGTATTACAATAGATTATATTTCGGATAAAAAATTGGATGTTGGTTGGTTGGATGTTAGAGATTGCTACGGCTATAATCCCGCCATTGCCACTTGTCTATACACTATTTTTTGTACACTATTTTTAATATGCATAAAGTATAAAATAAATAAATAAATAATATATTGTAATACTGCAAAGTTAGTTTTATTTATAAATATTCATTATATTCAATTTGAAAAATATCCATTATTTGACATGACACAAACTTTTAAATGTATTAATTAACCTGATATTTATGGTTTGGCTGCCAACCCTGACTCCGATTGCATTTTGACTAAGGATAAAGAAATGAACAAAATATCATTGTGTCAGTAGTGACAGAGACAGCGAGAAGAAAGTTCAACCTGTCTCACGCACAATATGACGAGGTTTGCGCGGGGAAGCGGGGACAAAACTCAGTTCGGTGATTTGAGTGTCCGGCTCTTAAACCTCAACCGGTCAGAAAAGGCACCATAAGCCTCGGACGCCTTTGAGCGCAATTGAGAGCTCTTGGTGCCTCCCTATGCCCCTAAGTGGGGTTTAGGCCCCCTGCATTGCGGCTTGGTTTGGGGGGGGGGGGGATCTGCGGCGGGCTTGACTCATGTGGGGCCGGCTTTTTGGTTTGATTGCTTCGATCGAACTGGATGGTTGGTTTCATGCGGGTTGGGTTTGCCGCGGATTTGTCTCCTTCGGGCTGGCTTGCGGTGTGCGGGGGGGCTTTAAAGGGAGAATGAATGAATATAATTATATATATATATATATATATATATATTTATTTATTCTACGCAACTAAGTTGCTTTTAGATTTAGGTCTTAAAAAAAACATCTGCGGTGAATCTGCAGGTAGACAAATCTGTGTCAGAATCTTGCTCTGTCCTAAAATTGAATTTTTGTACTATATTGTTGTGCTGTAAGTATGTGAATTATAATAAATATGCTGACTTTTTTATTTTGATTTTTTTTCGCCCCGGGCGCCGTAAACCCACGGTACACCACTGTCTACATGTATGAACATTTTTTTATCACTCCATTAAATAAACTGATTAGGCATTGATTTGAATTATTCTTGAAACTTGAGGTATTGGTAAAAATAAAGAAAACAGTTTTAGAATGCTTATATCACAATCAACTTTTCTGTTTCTTCCATTCAACTATTCAATCACAATGGACAAGTTGACCTGGGCATACCTAATCTAAGGCACCGAGGTTTAGACTATGCTCTATAACATGGGTCGGCAACCTTTTGTTGTAAAAGGGCCAAAAAATTTCATGAGGATCAGTGCGGGCCGCACTTGCAGTAGGTATACCTACAATATTTATGTATAAATATTTTATTTTTAAAAATAAAACGCTAAGTGTATATTTTAACGACATTTATTGTAGTTTTAAATGCATAGCACTATGGATATTAATTTTTTATAAGCAATTGTGTATAATCTTGCGGGCCGCACCAAGATGTCTCGAGGGCCGCAGGTTGCCGACACATGCTCTATAATATAAAAAAAGTCGGGTTAGTGCGAACACTTATAACTCAAGATCGGCTGAAAAGATTCTTCCGGTATTTGATTTATTGGATTCTTCTCCGCTCCGGATAACAGAATAACTAATAAAAAGTTGGAAAATGCATAAGAAATAATATAAAATATAATATTAAAGTTAGTATGGAACAGATTTCCTGCGATGCCAACGCCATCTATGAAAAATTCTGTAGCAACAAAATTATTGTTTACCTGACAACCATTGACATTAAAAAAATTGGTACTTACGCAGATTTGTGACGGATTTTTACTCAAGCTTTCAGAAATAATTTTTTAACATTCAAACATATTTTTTTAAACGTATTTTTGCATAAATTACGAATTTGAAATCAATATTCATAGTACCTAAGGACTACAGGAAAATGTCTGTCGGGAAAGCTAGTTTTTAATGAAAATAAAACAAAAGTATGCAGGATGCAATAAAAGTACCTATACATTTTAATTTCAGCTTTGGCATAATGTATTATTTTATAAAAAAAATTCAAAATATGTACAATAAAATGATAATCATTAATTGTTTATATTAGACTATAATTTATAACGCACTTAAACATTCAAAAGTACGGTAAAATTTTTCCAAAATCACTCTCCAATATAATAATAATGGTCCATGTCAAAAATTAGTAATATTTAAAATAATATCAATCAATATATTGGAGATAGATTTTTTTTTATAAATTTCTTTTGTACCTATTTTCTTTGAAATAAAATTCATTCATTCATTCATTAGGTACATAATATTATTATCATGAATTTCAATACTGCAATCTTACATACAAAAAAATATATACTTCACACCATCATTAAATTCTTTTTTAATAATATACCTAATAATAAAATAGGTACTTTTTTCAAGCATACAGAATAGCATAAATTTTATTTGACTACTGATTACCAGTTCAAAAATAATACAAACATTAATTTCAATTAAATATCTATCTACAAATAACATAATAATATTAAGGTGTGTGTGTGTGTACCTATCAAATAATTTAAATTAATTAATATCAAATTTATTACGAATATTTCAATTCTACTATCTATATTATAAATGGATCCCTATTTTCTTTGGCCACGGAATCACACGTTGGACCAATTTCTCTTATTCTTTATTCATTGTGTTTGCTATTGTTAGGAGAAGGTTCTTATGAAAGAAAAAATTAAGAAAGGTACGTGGAAAATTAGAAAATTTAATGTAGATAACTTTCTTAGTGCTTTTGATAATAAAAACTTCTCTTTTTTTTTTTTTAATTTAAATTGGCAGTTAACATAGCTGTCAGTTGTTTGATAGTTGGCGTGATTGACAGAATGTGGACTTCAAATATGGTTTAAAACAGGTGCATTGGTTGCAATTACATTGGTTGAATAGATAATTATTTTATCAAGACAATAGCTGTCAGGAAAGCTCGTACTACTGTTTTTTTGTGGGTTTTTAGTCAGTTTATATATTTTTTTAATGATTTATTAATTACTGTGTCTGAGATTCGGGAGCAATTTCTGCAATAGTTATATGTTCAGATGAAATATGATGTATTCTTAAAAATGAGGGATCAATTTGGAAAAGTTTTTCTCCCGAATTGGATACCACCGTACTTATGCTATCGGTAGGTTGAGCTCTCAGAGTGGATATATTTAAGCCACTCTTCTGACTTAGGATACTGACTTCACCACTAGCAGTCAAAGCAACAACATTGACCATACTGCTAGGGAACGTCGAAGATAACGCACTCGGCCCTTGACTCTGTTTTTCAATTTTATGAGATACAGGAATTATTTCCGTTTTACTAGGCAAAATTGCTTTATTAGATTTGACACTATTTTTAGGAATTGCAACTTTCCTTCGTAGTATCGCCACTCTCTTGAATTTTTCCTCAAACGAATTCTCAGAAGATTCTTCTTTTACTTCTTCTTTGGGGATTTGCCATATTCCTGTAGTGTTGTGGGCCCTCAGCATGTGCTTTTTCAAATAGCTGGAAGTCGCACAACCTTTGCGACAAATCGGGCAAACAAACGGTTTTTCCCCTGCAAGTTTGATTTGAATAATTAATCACTTTCCTCAAGAGACAATATAATACGTAAACTATTTTAGATAGATGGACAAAAATTACCAGTGTGAATTCTTGTATGCTGGTTCATCTGTCCAACAGTGGCAAACTTTTTAGGACAAACAGAACACTTGTGAGGTTTTTCACCTGTATGTCTGCGCATGTGAGCAGACAAATCATGCCTTGCAAATCTAAAATTATAAATTGAACATTAGTGAACCAAATTTATAAAAAAGTTCAATAGAAAGTATAAAAAATGTTCTTACTTTTTTTGACAAATATTACACGAATATGGTTTTTCTCCAGTATGAATGCGTCTGTGTGTAGTTAATGCTGATGAACTTGAAAACTTTTTGGGACAGTAGTCACATGAGTAAGGACGTTCCTCTAAAAAAGTGGAAAATTCAAGGTTACTGAAGAACAAAGAAAATATAGGTAGATTGACCCAATACCACCTATATAAAAAGGCCTTAGCGCTGGCGGCCATTTTGCCGCTAACGTCACACCCGAGGCCCAGATCGCCGGCTCTGTATGACAGATATCATAGAGTACAGGTAAGTACATACAGATATAGGCATGTGCATACTGGGCCATACAATGTGACGTCACAGTCTCAGCGCTAAGGCTTTCTTATATAGGTGGTGTTGGATTGACCATTTGAAATCAACCACATTTAAATACACCTATGTTAGGGCCAGTTTTAATATAAATATCCGCAGGTTAAAAATGTTATTTAATTGTTGGTTACTATGGTTCCAAAAGCTAACTTAAATTGCGACAGCACACCACACTATGGAGTAAAACTCTAAAAAAAATCAGAATAATTATATTCTGCGTGTTTTCTCCAGTTTTTTGGGGCAAATATTCCATAGTGATCCGTAGTCATTCTGTCAATAACTTGAATAGTATTCTTCTATTGCTGCATTTGACGAGTCTGAGTAACCGAATGAAGGTCAATAAATAAATAGAATAAAAAATTAACACTCCATATCACTGTCTATAAGAAGAAATTGCTCAATAGGTTAAAATTAATACAAAATTAGAGAACTGTCAAATTAACTATGAATTCACAAACGGCTAACTGATATTCAGGCGAACAGTAAAATATAACCGAAATTTGACTAAGAACGGGCCTATATCAAAGTTCAAAAAATATTTTTTTTTAAATAAAAAAAATTAAATATACTTGATATAAAATAAGCATAAAATACTCACGAGTATGCGTTCTCATATGCAATGCTAGATTGGATGACTGTACAAAAGCATTTCCACAAACGGAACAAACATATGGCTTTTCACCAGTGTGTATCCTTATATGAGTGGTGAGCGTGGATTCGTGTTTGAATCTGCAACAAATATAAATTATTTGTATGGAACTGTGCAAACTTACCCAGTCAATGTGAACACCTCTATACAAAAGGTTCTGCCAACGGAACAAATTTGACCCGAAACACAATAAGTAGGAACAAGCTGTTAATGTTCCCCGGTTTTCCACCATCAACAATGCCATGTTGAAAGTCGCATTATAAAGATATACAAATTTCATAATATGTGAGTTACACCAGTAAGCTTAATACAGGAAGATCAGGGACAGAAGATAGTAACTACTAACTACTTTAACTTACTTTAGTAACTACTTAATTAATTAACTCTGATCAATGGAAAAAAAAGGTCAGCGCAGTGGCGTACCGAGGGGGGGGGCGGAGGGGCGGACCGCCCCGGGCGCCTCTATTTGGAGGGCGGCAAAATTTGCTTGAGCTGTAATAAACACTCCCAGATTGACAAAATCAGAATTTTTAGTTTTGTATTGTGAAATTGGAAATGGTCGGTACCGGGATTCGAACCCACGACCTTCAGTTTTAAGTAATGAATTGTTAGACTTATTAGTTGTTTCATATTCGTTATGATCTAGTCCTGAAAAATGGTCACAAGAATCTAGACATAATTAGAACGTTATGCACCAACAAAGCCAATAAAGATGAGACATTAACAAATATGGAAATATTCATATTCTGGCCCCAAATACTTAACAGCAGTCGCAGTCTTTTTATTGGTTGCTCTCTTGTTCTCAATAATTTCCAACTTTTCTCTCTATATCTCATTAATTATTATTAAATATCTACTTGTTGTATACATACATGGGATTTTTTGACATGTTGAACATGTCGAGAATTCTCATGATTAGGAGTTTCGGAGACTCAAACATTATCACCTAATGGTGAACGTTGTTAACGTAAAACGATCACACTAAATTTATTTTCTTAAAAAAAAAATCCTTGCTTTTTTGTTGTGCTTATTTTTTTACTATTTTAATTTGAAAAAAATATTTATTACTACATTTTTTTTTCAATTTTTATAGGTACCTACATTTGGTTGGGGGGGGGTACAGTGCGCCAAATTTGGTTCCCGCCCCGGGTGACGAAAACCCACGGTACGCCACTGGGTCAGCGGTAGAAAATTTGTGATCAAGCAGTCGTCAAAATACATTAACCCATATCGATTGATTGTGAGCTGATCTCTGTAGATTTTAGCCCGCCATGTTGGATTTTATGTCAACTGACAGTGGTTTCGAGTATACAACAACACTTTCTGTAATAAATACACTATTTTTGCTTTCTGTAATAAATACACTATTTTTAAGTTTTTGTCCCGTCCAATTAGGTGCTACCTTCATATTTTGGTCTATTTTGTTTTGATTCATCATTTCAATAATAGAAAATTCAAACAAATAAAGCAAATATTGCATTTCCGTAATCATTTGAGTTCTTACAACCATGATGCACCAACTAAATTTTTAAGAGAGATAATGATATTTTGAAGAAAAAATTCAAAGAATACTTTTTGAGTAGAATCAAATATGAAATTCTGTAGATATAATAAACATTATGGACCTAATAAGGTACCTACCTATTCTGTATCAACAACTCGAAATCATTCAAATCTGACATAGTACATCTTGGTTGTAAACACTCGCGTTGCCCGGCTACTATTTTGTTTGTGTACAAAATTTTGTACGAAATGTCATCTTCATACAATAACAGACACGGATCAAATATTTTTTATAAATACAGTAAAAACTGATCAGTGAGTCATAAGTAATTGTGCGATTTACATTTTTTTTATAAATAAGACTGTTAGGGTTTGCTATTTCAATTTGAGAAACAGCTATTAGTTCTATGCCAGTGGTTCTTAACCAGGGTTATATCGAACTCCAGGGATTCGGTGAATTAGTCTCGTGAGTTCAGTGGAAGTCAAGACACATACTTGAACTTGTACGTCCCGGATGCCTACACTAGATCACGTTCACATGATTTATTTTATCCTCCTAGGGGCCGAACCAATCTTGTCTCGAGCTCACCGGTAGGAAAGGCTATAATGTTGCTTAATATTTTGTCTATCAATGTCGATTTGTTTAATATTAGTTATAACGAGTTTATTAAAAGTATCGAATATATTTTGTTGTAAATATTATAAATACCTATATATGCATAATCTGAAGGCTGTTTGTCGATAAGGAGACTGATTTTCTTGTTTTATTTTTTGTTATTGTAGTACATAAGCATATTTTGTCGATGTGTCGATGAATTTTTGTTTTTGGTGCGATGGTACACTCACTATACCGGCGCGCGACTCGACAGTATTGTTGACGTCTGTGCGTGTGTGTGTGTATCTGACTGTCGGCGAAGTAAACTGTCCATGTTATGTTATTATAATATTATTGTCTATGGATTGTCCATTTTTTTTTCTCTCTTTGTATGGATTTTGATTTTATTTTAGTTTAAGAAAATATTGTTGTTGTTTTGTATTGTATGTGCATTGTTCACCGCAAAGGATTATTCTGTAATGGTGAACAATGCTTAATTTTTGACAGAAAATAAATAAATAAATAAATAATACTTAAATAATTATATTAAGAGCTTATCACTGAACCGCTCTTCAAATTAAGAAGGATTTAGTGGCTTCGCATAAGAAACTGGTTGGGTTCGGTACCTCCAAAAAGGTTAAGAACCACTGATCTATGCAAAAAAATCAATTTTTGGCATAGGTACCTTTTATCACACACTTTACACCTAAATGGCTTGCTGTCACTGTGAATCTTCATATGAGAATTGAGTAAACGAGAATCGATGAATCCTTTCCCACACTCAGAACAAATCCACGGTCGCTCCCCAGTGTGTTTCCTCATGTGTATGTTGAGAGAATGACGATCATGATACCTGTAATAATTATAATTTATTCAAACACTCAAAACAATTACTAAGAGTAGGTAACACCTACGCTTTAAGCCGAGGTTGCTTGGTAGTACAGATGAAAAAAAAAATCGAAACACGACTCTTAAATTTTTGTACTACTAATAATTGTTTTCGGTAATGAATGAATGAAAATCTAGATAGTTTACAAATATAGATTGTAGCACCTAGTAGAGATTGAAGATCAAAAGTTTCATTAAAGGGGAGGTTTGAGCGTTTACTTTCATGTTAGCAATATTCACCATTGGATGGTTCATTACAAAATGTATCCTTACCTTAATGACTAGATCTAACATAATATAGAACCAAAGAAATTAAATGAATAAAGAATACAGCAGTTAGTCCATGAATTGAAACCATGTAATATACTTACGCTTTATCACAATGCTTACAATGGTGTTTTTTTTCTCTGGCTTCCCCTGTATGGCTGCGGAAATGGCGCGTAAGCGAACCCATTTCTGGGAATCCTTTTTGGCAAATACGACACTTATACGGCTTATCAGATAAATGTGTTCTAACGTGTCTTTTTAACTGAAGAATTGCTAAAAATATAAGAGTACAATAAAATAAGCAATAATCCATTAAAAATAAGGATACTTTTTTTATTTATTATTTTGACAAAGTAACAATTTGTGTCTTTTGAATGACAGAAATAGCACATCTAGTATAAACAATAGCATGTTACAAAACTCTATATAGGTCTCATGTGTAATTGTGTATCGAACAAAGTTAGAATGGTTAGGTAGCCTAGCAGTCAGTCCCAGCAACACCAGCCTCTTATGTGTTCGGACACAAATTTTACAGGAGGCACGAAAAACTGTTTAAATCTTTTAGGTTAGCCTCACATAAGATATTAATTTTTTTAATCATATCATTTTTAATATAACTTTAACAAATAAGATATTTCATTGATATATTATGCAGCTCGACGAGATGAACAATTTGACAATAAAAACTCGATTTGCAAAAAATTACACACAGAACCAACAACGATAACCGTAAAAAATGGTTTACTTACTATCAAACTGCTTTTTACAATGGCGACAAATCTTCTTGCCGCTTGATTCAACATGAACCGCGCAATGTATATCAAGATCTCCCTCGGAACTAAATGACAAGTTACACTGCGAACAAGGGTATCTAACTTCTAAATCTTTCTTCCCATCTTCAGCTAATTGCTTCTCATTTTCTTCCTCTTTCCGCTTATGGGTCTTCTCGTGCCGCCTTAAATCTGATGACTCATTAAAACCCTGAAAATCACCAATGACATTAAAAAATGTGTGCAACCAGAAAGAACTTGATGAAAAATGTATCTTCGTGGAGACATCAATCACCAAAAATTTTGAATGGCTTACCTTGCTGCAGACTTTACATATGAATGGTTTGATAGAAAGATGGGTCTTTTCATGACGAGACAGTTTAGTTTGACCTGTAAGAAATCCATTTAGTATTAACTCTCTACACCAAGTTGCATCGATTTCATCTAACATATAAAAATTTTGTGTAATAGTTATCATCGTACTCATACGAAACAGCTAAATCAATTTTTATGATTTGCTAACTGACCCGCCCGTCGAATTTCGACCTAACCCAGAATAAAAAAAATAATTTACTCCTGGTTTATGCAGTGTTTGTTACATTTTAACCTTTTCTACTTGCAACTACAATCGATATTTCCAGGTGAGAGTGGGGGAGAAGCTGTCTACTAGTAGGCCTGTTATTAGTTCGGTGCCACAGGGATCGGTTTAAGGGCCAGTGCTTTTTGTGTTATACATCTTGCTAAAAGCTTACAATGTAATTCACAACTTTTTGCCGATGACACCAAGTTCTTCGATAACCCACTGACTCAGTCACGGCAACTGCAAGAAGATCTCAACACCATTATGGCCTGGACAAGAGAGTGGCTTCTCATGCTCAATGTGGATAAATGTACTGTGCTACATGTGGGACCCAAAAATCCAAAGATCCAGTATACACCTGATGGAACAATTTTGAGTAGGGTTGAGAAACAGAGGGATCTGGGTATAATCGTAAGCAAAGACCTTAAGTGGGACCAACACATAATTGGTATCAGCAAAAAAGGCAAATAGTCTAACCTATCTCATAAGAAAATCGTTTAGTCATATTCCTCCCGAACTGCTGCTCAAGATATATAAAACCTATGTGAGACCTGTCTTGGAGTACGGTTTCCAAATATGGTGTCCCTACTTTGAGAAAGAAATACAGGTTTTGGAGAAAGTGCAGAGACGCTTTACTAAGATGGGAGCGAGGCTTGGTGACATGTCTTACGAGGATCGCCTTGAGACACTAGGTCTAACCACTCTCAAGGAGAGGAGACTGAGAGGTGATCTAATTGAAATATATAAAATCTTGAATGACCACTATGACTGCCCAGAGTTGAGAAGCATGTTCCACAGAAGCCATAATCAACATTTGAGGGGACATAGTCTGAAGTTGGTAAAGGACAGATGTACTCAGAACCCTCGTAGACATTTCCTTACAAATAGAGTTGTGGATGAGTGGAACGGGCTGCCTGCCGAGCTAGTTGTTACAAGGAACACCAATGCATTTAAGAATGGACTTTACAGTTTATAGTGTGACGCAAGTGTGGGATATCAAGCACATCAGCTCCAAGCTGCCTGCTTAATGGCATTCAATAATAATAATAACTACCCTCCAAGGAGTGGTATTGAACTCATACTCCACTTAAACCTTCAACGATATTAAAAAATAAGTTAAAACAACTATTATCTATATTTATAAAAATGGAGTCCTATTTTGCATGGTCATCGCATCACACTCGAACGGTTTTTTGCTAATTCTTTTTTGTCATGTGTTTCAAATAACCTGTGACCATGAAGGGCGTGCCCCTTCGAAACATGTCAGGTACAATAAATTTGTGGAATAGTTAAAAAGTTTTTTATTTAAATTTGATTATTTAAATTACTTCCACCAAGAAAAATGCATGTTCAACAACTTGATAAATTAATTAAATTTTAAAATCACACAAATTTAATAAATCACACAAATTGGAATTCAATATTCACAGTAACGACCACAGGACAAAGTCTGTCGGAAAAGCTAGTTGGTTTACTTACTAGAGAATTCTTTTCCACAATGGGTACAGTGAAATCCATTTTCTTCATTATATTTATCCCCATCGGCACTGTAAAAACAATAGAAGCATTGATTGTCAAATTAGGTGATAAAATAATAGTCTATTAAACTATTTTTATTAGTGAGAGTATTACCTAACAGTATCATTTTCATAATCACTATCTTCTAACTTGATAGTAAGATCCTCAAATTTATCTACATTACCACAATTGTTTGTAACCAACGGTTCCAGTTTGCATTTTTTGTCTTTTTTAGAAGCTGTAAATACAAAAAAAAATTAAGGTTAAAATTTGATGAAACCAATCATAATCATTACTTATCACAAAGGAGAAATCTGTAATGGTTAGTGATGTATTTTACTAAATAGGTAATAATAATAATTTGATATTTTAAACATAAAATTATGACCAACTCATTTCCTTTACATGCTGACTCGCTCATCGAACTCAACCCGGAATAAAAAAAATCTCTTTCTGAGAGTCTATTAAATACACGCACGCCCAATACGGAAATGATGAGACAAATACATGAATGAGCAACATTTGTGATACAGCAGAATTACAATCTCTTCTCAATTTTTTCTATGCCCTTACTATCAATTAATTGCTGAGAACTTTTTGTACAGACCCTGGTTTTAGATTCCAAGAAAGACACAAACTAACTCACCATCTTCTGATTTAGTCTTCTTTATTCTCTCCTGTTTAATATCTTCAAGGGAGTGTGGCTCAATGCTTATGGGTGGGTTGCTAACAACAGACAGTGCAGATAACTTGGTATTATTGGAGATGGTTTTAACGCGTAATTTTTCAATGGTTTCATCAATAATTGGCGCCGTCATATTTATCGCATCATCGTCAACATCTTCCTCAACACGCGGTTTATTTGTATTTTCATTTTGGAAATCATTTTTATTTGTATCAGGAGTTATATATTCTTGATTTTCTTCATTATTTCTGATTATTACAGTTCTAAAACGGAAAAATAAATTAAACTTAAATAATAATAAAAAATTAGAGACAGTATAAATGCAGTTAAGACGAGAGCTGTACAAAGAATATGTGGGACATGTAAAGGAATGTAGTATGCAAGATAGTACTGTTACAAATATGAAAGTTAAAAGTTGAGATGGTATGGACATGTTGAAAGAAGGGATGTAAGCAGAATAAGGCTGAAAGAAATTTTTTAAGAAGGTTTAGGGCCGATCTTATAAACGAGAGACCAAATATCCGTAAGTTTATCGATGGTTTACTAACAAATTGCCGTACTGAAATTTGAATAACAAATTTTTTTAAGACGGAAAAACGAGCAAATGGATCAAATTTCGGTTTATTTGGTTTGACTTTTACATAACGGATGTTTATAAGAGCAGCCCTTAGTCAACCAAGAATGGCGTGGATGGAATACATTGATTCCACCCTCAAGGAAGACCAGGTCAGAAGCAAAAGAAATAGGAGAGGTTGTATGAGAAATGGTATGCCAGTGGAAGAAGTAAAAGAAGTGTCCTTGGAAATAAAAGAGTGGAGGTCCTTTCTCTCTGCCTACCACTTAAGGATAACAGCATTATGAATTGATAACTTAAATACTAACCTATGCTCTGGTTCAGTTTTACTTTCATTTAAATCATTATCTTTCAAAACTTGAGCTTGCAAATGTCCTTGATTCATTAGAAGCCGTAACATAGATTCAGATCTTTCGCACGACTGCTTGAATGAGTAACATTTACCAACTAATTCAACACAATCGTGGCACAGACTCTCTGGTAATCCATCACCTAAAATAAGCTAATGAAAAGATATTTTTATGCATAATTAGTGTACTGTGCATCGCATGTTTTGTAAATTTACTGTGCACCGTTTAATTCAGCTCTGAGTACTTTAGAATGGCAATAAACATTACAAAAGTTTTTTAAATTCTTTGATATGTTAATAATATTTAAGAAGCATTCCATAAGTAGGTAGTATGGAGTGTTTTATTTTCTTTACGCTCTCCTGTAAAATTACAATTTAACAATGAGCCTGTTTTGGCCTTTTACTCTAAAAATGATTTTCATCATGTCAAATTGATAAGTGGATTATCGATTGATCTCAAAAAATTCGTTTGAAATGCTAGTGTTTTTCTAAATAACCTCAAACCATAGAATTACTCAGTATTAATAATTATCAAAAAATGCAAATTATTTCAAATGTGAAATTAAGCTATTTCCAATGGCGCCAAAAAATAATCAATTCAGATTGTTTTACAACAAAATAAATACCAAAGCTTGGCAGTAAAGTATTTTTCAAGTCAACATATGTGTTTATGCTATTCGGTGATTTCACCAATGGAAAATCAAATTATAGGGCCAGAATACTAACCTGGACAGAGGCAAACGTCGCTAACATTTCTGCCAGAGTTTCGACATCCCAGGTGTCGTACAAGGAATGCATTTCGGGTTTTTCATTTAGACATGTTCTACAAAGTTTAGTTATTTGGCTTGTATCAACAGAAATGAGTTTTTCAAATTCAAGGGGAAGTTCGATTTCAATTTCTTCAGACGTTTCTTCATCATTATCGTCGGCTACTGTTTGAACAACCAAAATTCTATCCAAAGGAGCGCCAGTGATATTAATATCAGAATCTTCCCCATTATTCATTATATTTGGTGCATTTGTATCATTATCCATTAATTCAATATTCTCAGACATAGCTATATTTAAATAAAACACATTAAATAACAAACTAGAAAATAAAAAATACTTTTAGGGATAAAATTCCACAAAATTACAAGTTTTCAACACACAACAGTCAAATTTGTTTGACAATCACACTTGACACATAACTATGATGTTGCAAGTCAATAAAAATATTGCCATTAATAAATAAGAAATGTTTGTTGGGTAAGGACACGTACAAACTCAATATTTTTCAAATAATGACACCAAGATTGAGATTGAGCTATGATCCTATGATGTTGAAGATTAGCATGGATACTGGCAAAAAATTTTGGTATGGTCCAAAAATAAAATATTAAGTATTCTAATTTATATCTATGGTATTTTCACTATTTTCCATCATTTCTCTATGATACTTTTTGACTTTTACAGGAATTTTGAGTAAAAGTTATTTTAAAGTGCATTATTTATTTAATTATTCATTTAAAATAATTGGAATTCGTCTATTCGATCAGTAAAGTTTCTTCATTTTGTAGATAACTAATAATTAGGTAGGTAATACCTATAACATATTTAGTTTTTCAATTTTTCTTCGTCCTTCTGAAACAATAATTATTATTGATATCTTTGGACATAATAAAAATATATCCCAGAGTTTTAAATGTTTTATTACAAATTCGCTCTTCCGTTAATTTCTTTAACTCTCTCCAATTGTTTGATTGTTTATACAGTTCACAATAGCATCAAATATGACAACAAATCCAAAAGCCCCTGCATCTTCATTTTTCAAATAATTACTGCTGACATAACTTGCTCTACCAGCCCTAAAATTAAAATTTATTAGTATAATAATGGAGGGGCCCTTGATAACCTGGCGAAGCCTACACAAGTAAAATTACTACACATAAGTTAAAGTAAGTAGCTTATTTATGATGGAAATAATAGTCTTTACCTTGCTTTCATATTTTTAGTTTTTTCACATCCTTTAACAGCTTCTTGTAGACCAATAGTTATTATTTCATTAATATTATATGTCTGATTTTTGCAACATTCATCCATAGCTTCACTTGCTGGATTAAGGGCATCAATCTAAAGTTTTGAAAATTTACGAATTTATTTCGTATTTTAAAATAAATAAGGACAACAGAGACATATTGAGATTCCGACAAATTAATGCTAAAAAATGTTACAGAGAAATAATCTTACTTAGGCAGTGTAGGTAGAATATTACTTAACAATTCGCACATAATTGATTGTGCTAGAGAAGAATTTCATAAACCAGGATGACATCAAAAAAGTCTTGATTTTAAAATACGCACACCAGAATTTTCAACTGAATATTGAGAATAGCCTTTTACAAATTTAGTTTACTAAACATATCACCATATGCAAATGTGCTGACGTGATGTATTTTGTTTTCCCTCTATTGGATTTATATTTTGTGGTTTCTTATGAATTTTCTACATACTGAATAAATATAATAATTTTTTTGGGAGATTGGCTTGTTCGAGGTTTCTAACAGTAGTCCAAGTTCAATGATACAAGAACAAAAGTGGCTTAGCTGAGAGTCAATAAGACTACTTATCTTACTTACAATAGTTCTATCTCCCATTTGTGCTCGACTATAGTTCATAACTGTTTCGATACCATTTTTCAAAGCCTTTATCCAAGCGATACAAAGAGAATCAAACCGGGATCTGTAAATAATGGCATAGTATGAACAATATTCATAAATTCATTCTCAGTCATGATGACTATTGTTAAAGCTTACTTACTGTGTAAAATATTTGGCCATTGCTGTAAAACACAAGGAATGAATAGCGCCCGATGTTCCTCCCATTTTGCTCTCGGCTACTTCCGACAAGGTTTCTAAAACTCCTTCAGGATGACTAAAATCCATCACATTCAACAGATCTAACACTCCTAAAAGAAAAATTCACTGGGAGTTGGTTTAAAATACCTTTTACTACATAGTGCACATTTTTAATCTATGTAAAACTACCCTGTGCTAAATTTTTTAGAGTTGTTCCACAATCTCCATCTCCGCATCCAGAATCCAAATCATTTAATTTACCCTCATACTTTATCAATTGATGACTGACATGCTGTAAGCAGTTTTTCAATAATAATTGCTGATCTGTCGATAGTTGGTATTTGGACTTTTTCTGGAAAAATTAAAAACAGTAGAGAATATAAACAAAAATGTCAAAACATTATCCGCAGAAATTCCCATATGTTTTTTACTTTTTCTAAAGGTTTGTCTTCAGTTTCAGCTAGTTCTTCACAAATATGACTCAAAGGTATAGATCTCAAGCAACCCGTCCAAGAAGGCGCATCCGTTACAGTGTCTAAATATTGTAACCATTCATTTTTAAAACATGTAGGCAATTTGAGGATAGATATTTGGAACCCAGCCATTTCCAGTGATGTAAAGCATAATCCTGAATAAATTCTCTCAACTCTATACTTCTTTTCACCTGAAAATGTAATAAGTAGGTAAATACTATGGCTTACCATTGAAGTAGAGCCATCACATTTTGCCTTTGCTGTGAATGGATTTTTGCTCATTCATGATATTTCTCGTTAACTAATGACTAAAAAATGACATAACTACCATAGTAATCATAAAATGATCATAAATAGGTCAACACCACCTATATAAGAAGACCTTAGCGCTACGTCACATCATGAGGCCCAGCATTCACTCTTCTATATCTGTATGTACTTACCTGTACGCTATGATATCTGTCTACACGCAGGCAGCCGTGACGCGAGAGGCCAAAAATGGCTGCCAGCACTAAGGCCTTCTTATATAGGTGGTGTTGAAATAGGTACATGTCTTTATTTTCAACATCAGGTTGGGGATGGATTTAGTGTGTCAAGATAGTACTTAAGTATATCCATTTTTTAAGTAGTTACTATAATATTTTTTATTCCCTCACATTTAGTTGTTTTTTGTTAATAAAAAGAATTATTTTTTTTAAATATGCAGGTGTGTTTATCGATTTTGAATAACTTTTTGAGTCTAAAATGTCATTGATTTCTGTTAATGGGGAAAAAACTTTTAACGCCTATAAAAAAGTGAAATTAAGCCATTTTTATCAATACAGAAAACACTTATAGAGAAATATCAAGAATGTTTGAACCTTTTGAGAAGAATTAGAAAAAAAAAATTGCATTAAAAAAACATCATAGTGAAGACAAAAATGGGATGACCCTATTTCAATGTATATCAAAGATTTCTCTGTATATGTATCATGTATGAAAACGCACTAAGTTGCCTGTGAACTTCATAACAAATAATATTCTGTTCCAGCTGTGAAGATGCTCCAAGATTATTGATGAGAACAGCAACGGAACAACTATCTTCTAGGTTGAGTGATGCATAAATTTTTTCTAAAATGATTTTCACAACTTCTTTAGCCGATGCTAGTTTAATGGTTGCTATTCCTGCTTCTCCGTGCACTCCAACACCAAGTTCCAGCTGATCATCGTCAATGGTAAACAAGGTTGGTTGACCTGAAATTGTTAAGTCATTTTCAAAATCAATCTGTCGATGAATTGATAAGTTTGGTTTGGATTGTTTTTGGTCAAAGTCAAAGATGTCTGGATTGTTTTTGGCTTATTTTGATTTCTGAATATTTGTTTAAGCTCAGGGTGTTTTTAAAGGTGAGACAATATGGATAAATTGCGAGGAAAATAACAATTTGTTTTCCAATGACGAAGGATCGTTATATTTTGGTTGTGAGTTACTGTAAATAAAGTATGCTTAGAATGTAGGAGACATGATGTTTACCGAGACATCTAGTACTTAATGATTTTTACCTGGTAACGAACATGGATGAACACTTACTCCCAATGTTGCTATATTATTTTGAATGTTTTTCAATGTTGCCATTATGTAATTTGAATCTTTACCCTTTTCAGCCAATCCTCCACAAATCTGTAAATATTTTCAAAAAGCGGATCTAGCAGTTTGTAAAAATTTCATACTATCTGCTAAAGAGAATAAATCCACATTAAATAAGTTACTTGTTTTAACCATTGAATTTTAATTATAGTTAAAAAATCTGTTAACAAAAAGTTTTATTGTGTGAACACATAAACATTTTTTTATTCATGTGTAATTAATATAGGCAGCTGGTAAAAAATCGTACCTAAGGAAGTCTGTCATTTTCCTTATGAAATTGCATACTTGATTACCTATTTTATTTGGGCTTTCCTCTCAAAATTTTTCCTTATTCTAATATATGCAACGGCTGTTAAAATACAACTACAGGTTGCTTGCTACATTAGCTACTTTCTTTAATTTTCGGAAAGTATTGATCAGACCTCCCTGAGAATTTACCTTGCGAGTAAATTGCGGGGTAGGGAAAATTTTATAAAAGTATTTGTGTAGAGAGATTTTTTAAACAGTTTCTAATTTTTACCCATGAGGTCTCCTATTTCTGACCCAACATTCCTTTAGGACGGAATCGATATGTTCTGTTCGATTCACACCATTCTTTCCTATCCAAACAAACCTCTTTCGCTTCCTCCAGACGCATAACATTCCGCATACATGCTCTTCTATTCCTTTTGCTCCTGACTTGGCCCTCCTCTAAGACGGCACCGATATGATCGAACCATGTCATTCGAGGTTGGCCTGTCTTCTTGCACCCATTCTTTCAGATTTATATATCCTTTTTGTCATTCTCTCTACATGCCCAAACCACCTTAATTTATTCACTTTCATTCTAGTCAGTATGCTAATATCCACTCGACATTCCTTTCTAGTTTCATCATTCCTCACCTTATCAATCAGTCTCTTTCCGCATATCCTACGCAATGATCTCAGTCATTTAAATTCTTTTTGTTTTTACCATTCTTTTAACATGGCCAAACTATCACAACTTATTAACAATATTGTAACAACATTAACTTCCATAATATCATAATTTCTTTCCAATATTTTCATTCCTTTCCATGTCCTACAGAATCTTTCCACACATTCTTCATATTATCTACTACATTCATACTGCAATACTATGTAAATAAGAGCTTCCAAAAAACTGCACCGTCGTAAACTTATAACATAAATATAAAAAATTATTCTCTTTTTTAAAAGATATCTATATAGAAAATAAATAGCTTACTTTATACGCCAATATAATTCCACACATTCCTCTTTTTCCCACTACTGAATTATTACCTGAAGCACAGTCTTCACCAAATGACATTGACGAAACCTATAATAGCGATAAAATAACATGATGTTATTATGAAAAATGTTGAAGAAATATAATTAATTATTTCAACCTATCGGAGGTTCACTTACGGGAATCCCCTCAGATTTAGCATGTTCAATAGCCATTCCGAAATTCAAACAGTCCCCTGTGTAGTTTGGTATAATCACCACCACTCCCCCTAAAAATTGAAATAGTCAGCATTATATTTTCTCTTGCAGGTGATGCATATATATGTATGCTAAAACAAACTATCTTACGATCATCCTTTACTACTTAAGAGCCGTTGGAGTATAATGTACAATTTTTTGAGATTATTTCCCCCCCCCCCCCATACCCCATTAAACATGCCATAATGATTATTTACCCCTCACGAAACATGTAAGTATGAAGTCAGCATCGTAACCGCTAGGATACCAACCAGTTCAAACAAAAAAACTCATGTAGGTTTATCTTTTTAAAATTTTATATTAAAAAATAATTATATATGTAGCTACCTTTATAATATCTGTATAAATATCGGATAGCATGAAGAATGTTGGATTTTGGAGGAGACGCAAAGACGCTCCCCGATACGGATCCAGATAACATTCCTCGTCCAACATAACCTGAAAATTTTCTTTCATGAATATAATATGAAAACTATATAATATTCTTTTGACTGTACAGCGATTTAGATTTTCTTTACAAACTAACCGGAACTGAATGGCTCATGACCGGAACCTCCACCGGACAGCAGGCCGACACTATGTGTGACTTTATTCTAAAAGAAAAAGGTTAATTATTTTTAACGCGACTTACTTTTTTCTTATTAAAAAATTTACTTTGCAACAATGCAATATTATCCTGTCTTTACTATAAATATTGAATTCAAATATGTTTAATCATAAATTAATTACCCATTTAACCAATAAAATTCTGACTGATGCATCTGTTTTAAACAATATTTACCCACAGGGCACATTCTATCAATAGCACCAACTATCAACCAAATGACAGTTTATCAAACGTCAATAAAAATTCATAAACAGAAAAGTTTATATTGTCAAAAGCACTAAGAAGGTTACCTACGTTTAGTTTTCTAAAATTTTCTATTGACCCCCATCTTTATTGTTTTTTCTTTCATAAGAACCTTCTCGTGACAATAGCAACAACTACAAAAAAGTATGAATCGAGCCAGCCATTCATGCATGATGCGATGACCAAGGGGCATAGGGTTTCTTTTTTGTGCATAACCTTTTTACATACTACATGCCATTAAAATAAAACATTATTTTACACATTTATTTTTCTTAACAATGAAATGCTTACCTCAAATAACGATATGAATCTGTATTCAGAGTGTAATTTGAGGCTTGGATATAAGAAGCTGAATCCTTTGAGAGATTCGTCCACACAGTCAGAAATATTGTTGATGAGTTTTTTTCCTATTTTATTACTGTTACTCATTATTTAATATTGATTGACACTGCACAACAACGCCTCTAAACAAATTCAACTAATACTACTAGTACCTAATTGTTGAGATATAAGAAAAGATGATTGTATTATTTCTGATTTGACCTTAAGTGTGATGTCACAAGCTATGATAATATCCAGCGCAACACGCCAATCAACATACTAATTACTATTGATTATCTATCTCTATATATAAAAATGGAGCACTATTTTCCTTCGTCATCACATCACGTGTAAACGGCTGGATGAATTTCGGTAGTTATTTTTTTAATGTGTTTGCTATTTTCAGGAAAATGGTCTTATGAAAGAAAACAAAAAGAAAGTTGTGTGGAGTATTAGAAAATTCAATAAAATCGTTACTGTTATGGTAGGTTACCTTCTTAGTGTATTTCAATTTTTGAATTTAAATTGTCGTTTGACATAACTACTTTGTTTGAAAACAAATAAATGAATGCATCGGTTGGATTGTGTTGATTATTATTACCAGGCCTACTACCTCGTAGGAGGTTGCCACCACTGCGTTCCATTATGGAACTATTGTGACTGGCTTTACATTTAGAATTCATTGCTCAGTCCAGCCACCTGGAGAAATTGGAGGATTTCATTGGCGTTCAACTCTTTGATTTCCTCTGGGCACATTAGGAATTTGCCCAGGTTTTTGTATCTGTTATGCCTCATTGATATCCTGGCGCCAAATACATGACAGCAGTCGCAGTCTTTAAATTTGGTTGCTCTTGTGTTCTCAATAATTTACAACTTTTATCTCTATATTTCATTAATTATTATTTAATATCTACTTGTTCCATATATGAGATTTTTTGACATGTTGAACATTTTGAGAATTCTCATGATTAGGAGTTTCGGAGACTTAAACATTACCACCTAATGGCGAACGTTGTTAACGTAAAGTGATCACACTAAGCCAGCCTTCGAAATAACAGTAAAAGACGGTCGTAAGCCCGTAGTGGTTTGTTCCATTCAAAAATCGAACATTAGTAATGAATTTTTAGAGTCATTAGTTGTTACATATTCCTACTCACACAGGAGGTGCATTGGGTCCTCATCAGGTGACTCCCCACAGATTGGTTCATATAGTATTGGTTAAATAGGTAATAAATTTATCATTATCAAATTCGAAAATACATAGTAAAGGCAGTAGAACATCTGTCGGGGAAACTAGTATATGATATTTTACCAACATTTTGGCTGCTCAGTGATGTATAGCTGATAAAGAAATTCATGCATCCACTGTTTGGTAGATTAATTTGTTCAGAGGAAAAAGTAAAAGAAGATAACTGTACATGGCATTTGTTTATTTAAGTATTTTGAACAATCTTTGGTACAAACAATGCAGAAAAAACCTTTTTTTATGTATAAAAAAAAATTGCTACTCCAAAAATCCCAACAGGCAAAACCCGAGTTTGGTTTTTTTTTAAAAATACAACATTTTTTAAATAAAAATAAAGCTAATCTACATCAAATTCCAAATTTTTTTTACAAAATTACAGTAAGTATATTTATTTTATGGTAAAAATTATACAACACAATGCAGGCCGTACACGGCTGTGTTTGGTATATTTTCAACAAACTACTAGAATCAGTGGGTTTATTCACAATATTTCATTGTAAAATGATATTGTGTGTTAGACCAAAGTGAAAACAATTTGACATCTTTCACAGAAAGCAAAAATTTGTATTGTAAAAAAGGAACATAGTTGAACTTAAGACCTTAATCAGACTGTTTTTATAACATGTTAAGGTTGATTTAGTAATGTCTTTCACAATCTCTTAATTTAACCGCTTCTTCGCTTAATTTCCATAGTCTGTCAGCAGTGGCAATGTCCTTAGCTACTTTATTGGTTGTTGTCTCATGGCAATCGGTTAAATATTTCCCACTTACATTAGCGACACTAGGCGACACACACAAATAAATGGTTGTTTGTGCCCCTTCCCACGCGTTCTGTAAAAATAAGCATGTTTTTACCCCAAGTTCAATGTACAAAAATTTTTTTTTTTTTTTTTTTTTTTTTTTTTTACCCATCACGCCGTGTCCCGTAAGGGGTAGGCAGAGAGAACGGACCTCCACTCTTTTCTATCCAAGCATACTTCTTTCGCTTCTTCCACCGACATACCATTTCTCATACAGCTTCTCTTATTTCTCTTACTTCTTACCTGGCCTTCCTTGAGGACGGAATCGATGTGTTCGATCCACGTCATTCTCGGTCGCCCACGCTTTCTTACACCATTCCTTTCAGCCTTATGAATTTTCTTTGTCATTCTGTTTGCATCCATTCTTTCCACATGCCCAAACCATCTCAACTTATTAACTTTCATCTTTGTCACAACCCTTACTTCCATACCACATTCTTTCCTAATATTTTCATTCCTTTCCATATCCCATAAAGTTTTTCCACATATTCTTCGTAGAGATTTCATCTCTACTGCATTTATACTACATTCTTCTTTTTTCGTCCATGTCCACGTTTCACAACCATACATCATCGATGGTAGCAGGATTGCGTTATGCACTAGTTTCTTTGCTTGTAGTGAGACGTTGTTGTTTCTCATTATAGGTCTTAATGCACCGCCCACCCTGCGACCAGCAACTTTCCTACGTTCGATTTCTTTTTCACACTTTCCATCCCGACTAAACATGCTTCCTAAATACACATACTCATTCACTTGCTCAAGACATTCATTTTCTACGGTTACTTTGCAATTCGTTCTTGCTTCATCCCTTTCAAATACCAACACCTTTGTTTTGCTTACATTCATTTTTAGACCATTTTTTGCACAATTTTCAAACACACTTGACACAAGTTCTTACAAATCATTTTCACACTCAGCCATAAGTACTAAATCATCTGCGTACATAAGCGCACATACCTTTATACCATTCAATTCAACCCCTATATTTATATCTTTTAACCCACTGACGCAAAAATCAAAGAACAAATTGAACAACCAGGGTGACATGACGCACCCTTGCTTCACACCTTTCGTAAGATAGAACTCCGGTGAAAGGTGACTGTTCACCTTCACACACGCAGTACTTTCCGAATATAGCGAAGCAATGGCACGAATCAACCGGTTATTCACTCCATACATTGATAGAACTTCCCATAATTTACCCCTGTCTACCCTATCATATGCCTTTTCCAAATCTACGAATGCACAGAAAAGCTTCTGATGTTTACTCAAAAGCTTCTCCGTAATCATCCGCAGAGCGTAGATCTGATCGGCACACCCCCTCCCATTCATAAAAGCCCCTTGTGCATCCCAAACTTTATTTTCAGTTCTGTATATTACATATTATTAGATTTATGAAATGTGTACCTTAAAGAAAATCTTTAGCACAAAAGTGTTAATATGCTCTAAAATTTGATTGTAGTTTCTTGTAATCTCTGTGGGTATGACTCCTGGGTGAGCGCTGTTCACGGTTACACCTAGAAAAAGTGTCCAACGTTATATTACCTATTCTAAAAAGCCCCGCCCATCAAATGGTAATTTATTTTTCAGTATTGGAGTGGAGTTAACTACTTTAGAAAATATTTATTAGGTACTTAATTTACAATACCTGTTCCTTTCAACTTTTCTGCAAGAGACAAAGTTAGATACATGATGGCTAGCTTTGTATTACTGTAATGTCGTCCTCGTGTCCATACATTGTTTTGATTTAGATCGTTCAAGTCTAAATGTGCAAACATGTACATGTAAGATGTGAGGTTTATGATTCTGCTAGGAGCTGATTTTATGATTTTACCTAAAAATAACGACATAAAGTTTTGTTTAGGCATGTTTTGCATTTTTGTTGAACAGAGAGTAGCGAACAGTTTTTGCAGAAGAAGAAAAAACTTTTACAAATAAGATATACATTTACAGAAGAGTTCGTGAAAATTCCAACATGCATTTTCCTTCCAACTTTTCCAGGATCGAGCTGTGTCAACCGGTCATTGAACTCTCTGGCTACATCAAAACTAAAATTCATTACATCCTAAAAGCGATTGTGAATTTTATTTTAAACTAGCCCTCCCGACAGACGTTGTCCTGTAGTCCTTATCTCAAATTTGTAAGTTATACAAAAATATGTTAGAATGTTAAAAAAATTATTTCTGAAAGCTTGAAAGAAATTCTGTCAAAAATCTGCATACCAATGTTTTGAAACTCGGTGATTTTACAAGTATATAAAAATCGTGTTGGTATGAAATTTTTCACAGATGGAGTCGTTGTCAGTAAATCCGTTCCATACTAACTTTAATATTATATTTTATATTATTTGCTAAACATTTTTCGAATTTTTAATAATTATTATGTTAGGTATCAAATAAACCAAGCATCATAAAAATCTGTTCAGCCGAACTCGAGTTATAAGTGTTCGCACTAACCCTAATTTCTTTTATACTATAGATCGGAAAGTCAGAAGTCAAATGAAAGTAAATCGAGTGGTCATAAGCACAACGGCTTCTTTTGTTAACAGAATTAAACATGGTGCAGTAATTTCTGCCTGTTTCAGAGATAAATGAAGAAGGGTTGTGACTTCTTCGTCTTTTTTTTTCTTGCTGGAATTATTGTTTGATAGCTTTTGTCTTTTTTAATGTAATTTTTGGTGTGTGGTCTTGTTTTAGTAGGAAAATGTTGTGATGATGTTAAAAAAAACTTACCAACCTAATAAGAGATTTGTAAGAAGGAAATGTCCAAAGTAGTTTGTCTGCATCAATAAATTCAGTCCATCTTCTGTAGTTTGATGTATTGGCATGTACCCAGCTCCAGCATTATTCACAAGTATATCTATCCTCTCTTCTTCCGCCAATATTTCTGCAGCACATTTTCTAATAGAACTTAATGATGCTAGATCAACACATTTTACCTGTAACATTACAAAATACTTCAATACCATACAAGATAACTGGTAATTCGACCAATTCCTTGAAAGGGGTTATACTAGAGCTTATTTGCAATTATTTTGTTCCCATCAGCCAGGGGTCTAATGCCAGAAGAGCAACTTATCTTGCATTATTTTCAAACAGACGGCTCTATACATCAACAAGAATTTATTTCAAAGCTGGTACTTCCTTTATGATCACTAACACTAGTCTTGAGACTTGAACTGATTCCGCTCCTTTTGATCCTTCAATAAGATTTATTTTCCAAAACTGTAGTAAAATAGAAAACATTATTACCTTTTTGGAAAGCTTATTAATTGGGGAAGATGTTCCTGCGGTTTTTACGCCAAGTGTGTTATACTTTTTTTTTAATGTATGAAATTATTCGTAGAATCTTTTTGTTTTCGTTTTATAACTTTGGAGTTGTTACGTAAAAAGATTTGGGTTTTGATTCAATACTTCTTACCACTGTGTCGCTATTTCCAGTTTCATTGATGATATTTTTTCTAACTTTTTCCGCTTTTTCCAGATCTCTACACAGCATCAACACTCTAGCACCTCTTCTGGATAAATCTTTTGCAGTCTCAATTCCAATACCTGAAGTATAAATTATTTTATATTACCTATAATGTAGGTGAAAGGAACATTACGGACCATTTGAACTACTATAATCCTATAGGCAGCTGGTGTCCCTCTGTGATGGCCCAAGATCGAGCGCAGGAGAGAGCTTTTGTTGCCTCCCTATGCTCCTACGTGGGGTTTAATTTAAAGGGAGAATGGATAAATGAAATCCTGTATTATAATTTGTAAGTTCATCTGTAGCGAAGTATTTTTTTCGGAACGCTAACCCCATGTGAAATATTTTTAATACGTATGACAAAACCAACCCAACTATAAGAAATATGTTTTTCATATTTATATTATTTGTTTGTATGTCGATAGTTGCTATGACAGTAATAATGTCCGAAATATTACATTGACAAATTATGTAATACTTGATGCATACTACTGTCGCTACAGGAAGAAAACTCAAATTGTCCATAGTCCCCGAAGTCGTAAGTAAAAATAGAGACCCTTTAAAAGGGACGATATAACTAATTTTATAGTACAATAATTTAATTAATGACCCATTTATATGCTTGTCATTCAATGGGTTTTGCTGCTTTTATAAGTTTTTGACGTGGTTGGTAGCCTAGTGGTTACGACGCCGACTTTCATGCAGTTTCGTACTGGAGGTCGTGGGTTCGATCCCAGGTCCGACCATCTTCCTCTTTCACGACACAAGCTTTTTGTAGCTTACTGTGAAAGAGTGTATTTGGTTCTCTAATTGTGCATTATTTAATGTTCCATTTAATAACTCTTAATTTTTTACATATATTTTTGTTTTATTTCAAATTTAGATTTTTGTTGTAGCTTTGTAGTTTTTGTTTTTATTTCAATTACTTTATTTTTTAATGTGATACTCTGTTTTTGATTTGTATCTTTTGTTTTTATATATCTATCGATATTTATACTTTTATATAACTACATAGGTCCTTTCTTTTTAAATCTTTTTAGTTATAGTTGTTTTATTTTATTTTATAAGTGTTTACATTGGATGATTTAATGTGTTGACTATATTATTTATTTATATTTATGTTGTTAGATTGGATATGCATTTGTTTATTCACTCTATGTGATTAAGTTTAGATACCTAATACTTCTGTAATACCCACGAACGGGCACTGCCTTGTGGGATTTCTCGTTTATGTGTTATTTGATATTATTTTAAACTATTTATTTATTTATTAAATCATTCACGGCGTTAACGCCTTTTACATGTCATTAATTTATTAAGAAAGTGAACAAACAAAAATACCAACAATATCACACAAATCGAATACAATCATACAATATAGTTAAAACAATAATAAAAAAATTAAAATTTATGATAAAAAAGCACGATTCTATTTTAATTTTATTTAATTTAAAACAAAAGCAAAAGAAAAACATTATCTACGTGCATAAAAATATTAAGGATAAAAAATAAAAATCGGAAAATAAACCAAAATACAATATTTGTATAATCTTGTTTTTATTTGTTTAAATTGTCTGCGAAATTTTTTATACGAGAAATAAAGAAAGATTTTATTTTATTTATTTATTTCACTTTGAGTAACAACAGATTCATTTTGAAAAAAAAAATTCCAATATATTCTAACTTGCAAAACCCCATAACCCACAAAATTCCAAAAATGAGTTAAGTATACAGAAATGCGGAAATGTGTATCTGAAATTAGAGCTGGTTACTCCATTTTTTTTCACAAAATGTTATGTAGAATGTTATAACTAAACTAATAATACAAAATTGTCATTAATAATTCATAATTACGAATTTAAAACAGTTTTTATTGCTCTCCTGTAAAATTTTGTCAATGTGGGTTATGAGGTATTGCAATTTAACCATCGATATAGGTATTCTAACCTGCACTAGCTCCAGTTATTATAGCTGTTTTCCCATCAAGTCTTTCTTTTCCATGATATATTCCCGTAGTCCATTTTAAATATATTTTAAGACATATTAAAACTATTGTCAAAACTATTAATAAGATCCACATTTCAATATAAAATGAAATTGAAGATTATAAAACACTGAACAGACACAACCATATCTCTTGAATGCAAATATGAGAATGAATTCATAATCTTCAATTGGCTAAACGAATTAGATATTTCCAATTAAAATAAGTTTTTCCCAATATTGGTACACTGCTTTGACAATAGATTGGTAATAATAATTACTTATGTGGTAACTGCATAATAGTTTGGTAATCCATTTGCCAATGAGTCTCAGATCTTGATGATCTTCAAATGATCTTCTCAATGAATGAGAAGATCTTTTGTACACAAATAACGATAAAAAAACATGGATGGCTAGCACTATCATTTTTCTAGTATCTTTTATGTAACAAAAATAAGAATACTCTTTATCCAATCATATATGGAGCGACGACATCGTGCGTGCCATTGGGACAGGACAGAGAGTAGTGGCGTGAGCGTGAGGAGGCCTACGTCCTGCAGTGGATAATTACGGGCTAACATGATGATATGGCCTTCGGCCATTAACCTGTTCTGGCATAAAATTGGATTGAATATAAATAAATAAATTTACACTTTCCTATACAAGGATGTCGTGCCGTGGGGTTGCAGGCAGGTATTGGCAGGAAATCGAAAAATCAGATCGGGACCGTGAGGTTGACCACCTCACGTCCTAAAACCTCAACCGGTCAGAAAAGGCACCATAAGCCTCGGACGCCTTCGAGCGCAATGGAGAGCTCTTGGTGCTTCCCTATGCTCGCATCCCAACCCGCATTGCGGGTTGATTTGTTAGGGATCTGCGGCGGACTGGATTTGTGTGGAGCCGGCTTTTTGGTTTGATTGCTTCGATCGGACTAGAGGGTTGGTTTCATGCGGGTCGGGTTTGATGCGGATTTGTCTCCTCCGGGCTGGCTTGAGGTGTGCGAGGGGCCTTAAAGGGAGAATGTATGTATACAAGGATGTTAGTATAGGCGGCAGAACTTGTTACCTGAGGCAATTTTTTCCAGTCAACTGATCCCGTCTAATCTGAAACAGGCCAACCCCACGTAAAGTTTCAACTGAAAAAACACTTTGAAAAACGAATAGGTATAATTATAATATAACAACTAACTCAAGATGTGGTTGGCAGACTAGCGGTTACAACTCCAGCTTTCGTACTTGAGGTCGTGGGTTCGTTCCCAGGTGCTGACCATCTTCTTTCACGACACAAGCTTTAAGTAGCTTACTGTGAAAGAGTCAAAGAGTGTATTTGTGTTCATTTCAGTGAGCACAGATAAATTTACTAAAAAAAAAATTAATGACTCTTAACAATTCATTACTGGTGTTCGATTTTTAAATGGAACAAACCACTACGGGCTTACGACAGTCTTGTACTGTTATTTCAAAGGCTTGCTTAATGTGATCACGTTAACAACATTCGTCATTAGGTGGTAATGTTAAAACCCCTAATCAGGGCCGTCGCGTGGGTGGGGCGACCGAGGCGGTCGCCTTGGGCGCCGCGATTCGAGGGGCGCCGCCGCACAGTGGTCCCACAAAGAAATTTAGGGCGCCAAAATTAGAAAAATGAAATGTACCAGAGAGACAAACTAGCTATGATCTGATGTACTGTGACCTTGAAGGCTTCTAGTACCACATATGACAACTCGCTCGAGGTACGTCTCGTTGCTATGGAGATGGTGGTTATCTACAGCAACTGGTATTGTCAATTTGTGTGTGTTTTTCAAGCGCGTTTTACAGTGACTTGTTCCGGTATTTTAAAATTAATAAACATGGTGTTTTATTGAATTTTTCTCGCTGAATACGAATCTGTGCTCGTTCATTACTGTAATTCAATCGGTAGTCTGGAAATTTGCATTTAAAGTAAGTACTTTTTAGTCACTTTTAACTGGCTATATGTAGTGTTACAAAATTTTACCATCCTTTCCCATAAAAACTTTTCAAATAAAAGTTTCTCCTTAAAGCCAGTACTATCACCTACATCACTTACATTTCCCCCGTTTTCCCCCCAAATCCTTAAAATTTGATGTATAGTACTAAATTAGTGATTACTATTGTGTAAATTTTAGTTCTTCAAGCAATCATGTTTTTTATTATTGAAATTTAATTTAAATGCTCAGGAGACGTTGGTTGTACCTACCTAACTATGCACAATAGCCTTGCGGGAGATACCTGTTATTGGAGCACTGGAGATTATATGTTTTTGTTTCGTGGTTTCTTTGTTTGTGTTGATCAGTGCTCTGTTGGTGTCTCTTATATAAATCAATAAATACAGTTAAATAAAACTTGCTAAAAGAATAATTTGATTCTTCTTTGTATTTTGATTTTACTTCTCAGGAAATGTTATTAATAGATAATGGAACTTATTTCCCACACCCAGAGATATGTTAGACTTGCAACGCCATACAAATTTTAGTAAAAAACTGTTCATCATAAATAGGGGTGCTATCCTTTCTAATTTGTCACCTGATAACAGAATACAATAGTTTACTCTCCATCTCTTTTACTTGCATGTTTCTTGTACTATCTGTATCTTCCACTTAGGAACAACATTCGAACAATAGAAAAGTCTAACTGTATCTTTCACCCCAAAAACAATAATGAAGAAGTGGAGCCAGAAGAAAGCTCAGACGAAAGTACAGACTCAGATGTATATCATCTAACCACATCCGAGGAATCTAACTCGGTTTAAAATGTTTCTATGCGTGCATATATTATACGTTGTTTTATTTCACCCATTTTTTTCAATTTGTATAATTTAACAGAAAATTTCAAAATGAAAGATTTGCTCCCCTTCCTTGGTCACATTTTTTTCAAAAATATATCAAAAAATGGACTCAGCGCCTAAAAAAATTGATATCCCACATGAAAAATTCCAAAACATTAAGATTTGCGCCCTTCCCCTTGGCACCCACTTTGGTTTTTTCGCAAAAATATGTCCAAAAATGGACTCAGTGATACAAAAAACATATATTTTGATACCCCACACGAAAAATTTCAATATATTAAGATTTGCCCCCCTCCTCCTGGCACCCCATTTGGTTTTTTTTCAAAAAAATAAGTCCAAAAACGGAATCAGCGATACAAAAAACATATATTTTGATACCCCACACAAAAAATTTCAATATACTAAGATTTGCCCCCCTCCCCCTGGCACCCCGTTTGGTTTTTTTCGAAAAAATAAGTCCAAAAACGGATTCAGCGCCTCGAAAAACCCCCATACACCAAAAATCAGAATTTTGGCGCCCTAAATTTCTTTGTGGGACCACTGTGCGCCGTGGGCAAAAAATATCTATTTTGCTTGTAGTACAGTCCAGGGATTCACATGTGAACTCATAACTGAGAAAAGCCAAAGGAATGCAATATTTGCTATAAAAAGTTTAATCAATTTTTAAATTTAAATCTTGAAAAAATTCATACTAAATTTTATTTTCATTGCAACCGAGCAAGCAACAGGAACTTTTTGGTTTAAGAGACGTCGGCAATCTAGGGAAAGAGCGACTTCATAGCGGGGAAAAGCCATACGAATGCAATATTTTCAATAAAAAGTTTAATAAACACCCATAGATGCTAAATCATCGCGGAGTAGACTAGAATCTGTTTAAATGAGCCTGACTAACGGAAACAACGACGAAAAGCAAGACGGGTATCAGATAGTATAAAATATGTAGTATAAAAATAAATACGAGTTTTATAGGGGGGGGGGGGGGGGCGCTGATTATGATCATCCTGAACTTTCAAAACTGGAATGAACAAAATTACGAGATTTATAGGGAGGGGGGGGCGCTGATTATGATTATCCCGAACCAAAACTGGAGTGAACAAAATTACGAGTTTTATGGGGGGGGGGGGCGCAGATTAAAGCCTCGCCTTGGGCGCCTGAAAACCACGCGACGGCCCTGCCCCTAATAAACTCCTAATCATGAGAATTCTCAACATGTGACAAAATCCCATGTAGGTATACAAGAAGTAAATATTTTATAATTAATGAGATATAGAGCCAACTGTTGGAAATTTTTGAGAACAAATAGAGCAACAAAATATAAAGACTTTGAAAAACTCTGATCTGAAAAATATACGTTTTTTTTTTATTTAGGTACCTACCTACCTACTTTTTCGCAAATATCGCAGCAGATCACAACATCAAAAAAATAACGATCTTGTCTTGTGAAAGCGTTATTACTCATAGTAGGTATATGGAATATTACTCATAGTATATGGAATATACATGAGTCTTGTGATCGGATTTCAAAAAAAAAAATAGATTTCGCTGAAATTAATTTTCTCGACGTTTTCGAGGGTGTAGATTCCAAAAATGCAAAAAAAATTTTTTTAATTGCAAACAACTTCGGCCATTTTTATTTAGCCGCGCACTGATTGTCCTTTTTGTTATCGCGTTTTTTTTTCAATTTCTGCAAAGTCGAATCGGTGTTGCTTGTTTCGCTGTGTTTGTGAAAAATAGTCTCGTTGTTATAATATATTATACTGTGTTTTTTGAGAAATGGACTCTGTTTTGTTTTGTGAGAAATAGACTCTTTTTTGTTTTGAGAAATGGACTCCAACCATAATAGCCGACCACTACTTACGTAAAGTAGTAGTTGCCGGACAGCAAATTTCGAGAATGACCTTTTTTTTTTTTTTTAGGGGAAATTACTACTTTCCCGATAGCGAATTTTGAAAATGACCTTTTTTTTTGGGGGAAAATCCTACTTTCCGGATAGCAAATTTTGAAAATGACCTTTTTTTGTTTTGGTTCGGTATATTTATGAAAAAAACCTGGCAACCCTGCAGAGAGCCAATCTGGTCTACATACACTGTGTCCTTGACAATGCCTCTGTTGCTAAACAGTAGGCCTATATAGACAAAATGCATTTGGCGATCGACTACAAACGAATTCTTCGACAATGTAGAGTAGGAAGAAGATTGACAGTCCACTTTTTATATTTTTATGTAAGTGTCATTGTTTGGTTTAAATAATAATTGTTTTTATGTTCCAGTGTACCTACAGTTAATTTTTACGCACTATACATTGGCGAAATCTTCGTTTGTAGTCTAACACCAATTTGAATTTGTCTACGGGGGCTGTTCACAGTTCATAAGTCACTATTCCATAACATTAGATAAGTAAAAAATATTATAACAATTTTATTGGATACTTTAACATTAATATAAATTCATAATAAGCAATACATATTCAAATTCAAATTTGTTTTTATTTTCTTGTTACATTATACATTTTTTATATACAACATAGTTAAAGTAGATGGTTGAACACAAAGTTCAGTTTGAAAGTGATTTTTTAGTAATGTTTTTCATTGTCTTGTAATTTCACAGCCTTTTCACTCAGATCCCACAATTTATAAGCTCTAGTCATATCTCTGGCCGCTTCACTTGGAGTTGTTTCATGACAGTCACTGAAATATTTGCCAGTCACGTCAGCAACACTCGGAGAGACACAAAGAAATATGGTAGTTTGAATACCTTCCCATAAGCTCTATAAAAAAAATTACGAGTGAGTCACAACAGTAAAAACAACACGACAAATAATAGTGAAATTAATATGCTAGGTTAATAAGAAAATTAAAGAAGGTAAACACAGAAGTATGGCAAAAATATCAACGAGAATAGGGCCTAGTTGGAATATCTTATACGGATATCTAAAAAGAGAAGTGTATGAAACTTACATACAGGGTGTCCCAGAAAGTATGACTAGGCAGAAAACCATAAATAGAACACGTTAAGTATGTACGCGATTTTGTATAAGTATCTAGCTATACCGAACTGACCTGCGTGATGTCCGCACCTACCGAGGGGCAGACATGGATACTGATCACGAACTCCTTGTGGGTTCGTTGAGTTTCAGATTTACCCATTTCCAGCAGGGGCCGTCTGCCTCTCGCCCGCTGGACATACGCAGGTTAGAGAGTGCTCAGTGTCGTCATACGTACGAGGCTGAGTTACGCACCAGGTTTGCCCCCTTGCAGGATTCACACGGAGCTGTTCCGATTGAGACAACTTGGAATAGCTTCCGTGACGCCGTTATGGAATCCGCACGTTCTTCTGTCGGCTATAAGAGCAAAAAGAGGCCAATATGGATGTCCGATGGGTCCTGGAGCCTCATCGAAGATCGCCAGAAGGCTAAGACCCTCAGAGACAGCGAAAAAGACCCTCAAAAACTGGCTGCTTTGGTGTCTGAGTACAGAGAGCTGAGCCGCAAGGTGAAGCACTCTGTACGAACAGATAAGAGAAGACACCTGGACTCTCAGATACGGCGAGCGCAGTCTGCTGCACTCGGAAATGACTCAAGGACACTTTTCGAAATCACCCGGGAGGTCGGGGGCAGGGGTCAAAAAAGACCCGTGACGGCAATACGAGACTCTCGTGGAGCCACTGTCACTGCCCCCGAACTGATTAAAGGGAGATGGAGGGAGTACTTTGAGTCAATATTAAACCGTCCCGAGCCCTCCTCACCTTACAACTTTGAGGAGGAGTTGGCTGGTCTGAATATACCTCAGGCAACTGGGATATGTGAGGACCCGCCGACATACAGTGAGATGGTGCTGGCCGTGATGAGACTTAAGAACAACAAAGCGCCAGGAGACGATGGAATTCACGCAGAGCTCCTCAAACAAGGCATAGACACCCTTGGCCAACCACTATTAGATATATTTAAAATGGCGTGGGAAGAGGAGAGGTGCCCAAAAGATTGGCGGAATGGATCCATCGTCGCAATATTTAAAAAGGGGGACCCCCTTGAATGCGGAAACTACCGTGGAATTACTCTGCTGAGTGTTCCCGGTAAGGTATTATCTCAGATATTACTACACCGCATTCGGGGGCCTGTCATGGCTGTCCTGAGAGAGCAACAATGCGGCTTTGTACCTGGAAGGTCCTGCACGGACCCAATTTTCTGTGCCAGGTGCATCTTTCAGCAGTGCAAGGAGTTTAACTCTCCAGTCGCTTGTTGCTTTATAGATTTTGAAAAGGCCTTCGACAGCCCACATAGACCATCGATATGGAAAATCTGTACGGTATACCTCCGAAGATAGTTAAAATGGTGCAGCCCCTGTACGAAGACTCCGAGTGTAGCGTGAAAACGCCAGGTGGTCCTACTGAAGCTTTTAGGATCACCACGGGAGTCAGACAGGGCTGCGTACTGGCTCCTTTTATATTCATAATTGTCATGGACTTCCTGTTGAGAAAGTCCATGCAAGGAGCAAGAGGTATACCGATAACACAGAGAGATGTTCTAATGGGCGAACTGTGCGATCTGGAGTACGCGGACGACCTAGCGTTGTTCAGTACGACAGTGGAGGAATTACAGCGCAGTGTTTCAAGACTCTGCGACGAAACAGCACGCCTCGGCCTTCGAGTCAATACCAGTAAAACGGAGCTCATGGCAAATAATGCCTGCCCCGATAAACAGCTACCGATAACCATCGATGGTCACCAGGTCTCCCGGGTGGATAAATTTAAGTACCTGGGAGCAACCATTACCACCACTGGTGACCTCGGGGCTGAGCTCCCGATACGTATCGGTATGGCAAGTGGCGCCTTCAACAACATGACCAAGATTTGGAAGGCGTCGGCGTTTAGTGTCGAGACGAAATGTAAACTGTTTGATGCGTGTGTGTTGCCCATTCTCCTGTATGGGTGTGAGTCCTGGCACCTGACTCTGGCCCAGGCACAAAAGGTATCTGCATTCGAAACGAAGTGCCTCAGGAGAATTTTGGGTATAAGATGGTACCACCGCATCACGAACGACGCTATACGCCGGCGCACCCAGCGTGAGCCCATCACCTCTACTATTATGTGGAGGAGATGGACTTGGCTGGGACATGTGTTAAGGATGCCGAATGACAGTTGGCCGAGGAGAGCGCTGTTTTTCCTCCCATCAGGGTCCCGGAGACGAGGAAGACCCTCTCATACTGTGTTCCGCTCCTTCGAGGCAGAGCTGAGGAATCTGGACATGGTGTGGGAGGAGGTCATTAACGTTGCGCAGGATCGAGCGCAATGGAGAGCTCTTGTTGCCTCCCTGTGCCCCTGAGTGGGGTCTGAAGGGAGTTTGGATTTTGGATTGGATCTAGCTATATTTTTTTGTCCCTGACTGCATGATGCACATAAATGGTCACAATAACAATTTTCAGGGTTATACTGAATTTTTTTTCTAGGTACGTAATAGGTGGATATTATAGGTAGGTACTTTACATATAAAAAAATAATTATTGGCCAATTTGATACCATCGTGTTAAAAAAAAACGAATTTGAAGATATGGTAGGTACATATTTTTTTGTATTCTCAGAATCTCTCATATTTCTCAAAATATGTAAATTTCTTCCAAAGCAAAAAGGGAAAACATAAACAAAAAATCCATACAAAATGTATGATAGGAAAATTTTAAAACTTACGAAGGTGTGTAGGTACTAGAAATATTCGCTTCATACATTTTGTATGGAAAATCATCAAAATTTATTTTCGATATTTACTTAAAAATATATATTTCTAAAACTATAAAAAAATGCACAACGTAATAATATTATATTGAGGTATTTGAATAGCTCCAGAGGCGTTCTTTTCTGGACTTGCACTTAGTCCTACACTCTGAGATATACCTACTCTGTGATAACATACGAACTGGAGACTCATTAACACAAAAGAATATCCAAAAATATTAGTTTTGAAATAAAAGTTACCTTGTAAAAGATGTTGACAATAATAGGGTACAATCTTTCAGAAAGTGTAGAGTGGTTTCTCGTAATTTCACTCACAACCACGCCAGGGTGCAAACTATTAACAGTAACACCTATAAATAAAATGAAATACCATTACTGCATCCATCTTGAAAGCCATTTTTTATATTCACAAATAATATAAAACAATTTCTTCTTTTAGATTATAGGAGGACTTGAAAGGTCTCTGCCCACTACACCATGCCATACCGTGACAAAACGTATGAAAAGCAACACAATATAGGCTCTACGCTCTACTATGCCCGTTAAAATAATCAACGTATTCTATGAATGTATGTAAGAAAAAGAAAACAAACGCTCAACACTACTGGATTCATGCCCCAAAAAAAGCAAAATATTGGACACGCACTTACATATAAATCATTAAGAAAAATTCATAAGAACCTACCTATTTCAGATGATTTTATTAAAAGCAACCCGGGGGCAGCTGCCCCCCCCCCCCCCCTAGACATTTAAAAATGTAGACAATTCATATTTTCCTCATCCTCCATATAGAAAATAACCTATGAATGGGTCAAATTGCCCCCCCCTAGACATTTAAAAATGTAGACAATTCATATTTTCCTCATCCTCCATATAGAAAATAGCCTATGAATGGGTCAAATTGCCCCCCCCCCCCCCTGGGCCCCGGGCTGGCGACGACCTTGTACACGGTCTTTAGAGTTTACGAGTAGGTATATCGGATTGAAAAGGCTGCATTCCTTTGAAAACGTTTGGCAGCTCCTTTGAAAACGTCTGAAAAGTTTGACAGCTCCGTGTATGAGTCTGCTGGTGTTTACATCTAGGCATAAGGTACACACACTTTCTGTGCAGCAATGTAATCAGAGTTTTTCTCTCTGCCTAGAATCTGGGAAACCATTTCGTTTATAAAAAATGCTGATTTCCGCATAACCGTTGCCGATATTGTGGAATTTTCTTTTGACAGTATAAACTTTTCTATGTTTTTAATTTAGATTGGCGTTTGACAAAACTGTAAGTAGTTTGATAGTTGATGCGATTGACCGAATGTACCTTGCAAACATGAATTAAAACCGATGCATCGGTCAGAAACTCAGAAATATATTGGTTTAATTACTTAATTATCATCTTATATATAAAAATGGAGAGCTATTTCCCGATGTCATCGCATCACGCCTAAACGGCTAGACCGATTTAGCTAATTCTTTTTTTGTCGTGTAGGCTTTTATCGGGAGCATGTCCTTTTAGAAGAAAAAAAGTAGAAAAATGCATGGAAAATTGGAAAATTAAAGAAAACTCTACGTAGACAACCTTATTAGTAGGTACATACTTTTTACCTTATAATTTTTATTCCAAAGTTGACATTTTGACAGAAATTGTCAATTGGTGCGATTGACAGAATGCGGATGGAATATACATGGTTTAAAACAGACGCATTGTTCGGAATCACATTGGTCAAATGATAATAAATTCATCACCGTACAAGTTTGAATTCAATTTTCATATTTAGGAACACGGGACAACGTCTGTCGGGAAAGCTAGTAAGTGGTGTTATATTTCTTGATCAAGATGAATTTGTTTGAGAAAAAGGAAATTTGGCGGCCATGATGATAATTTTGATATGGGGAAATTATTCGTTTGAAATCACTTGCAGCTATATTCACTACGATCGATTTCTTAAGGAATATCGCTTGGATTGGTTGAAATCACATGCCTGCGAAATTCAAAATTTTAGTTGATGCTAAAATTTAGCGGATCTGATAGGGAATTGGGGTAATGGAGTGATAGGGTGAGTCGGATATCCAAAATTCAGTCGCGGCAAGCCATTCGTCTATCACTCCAAGAAACTCGAGTAGACATGGTCTCAGACGTCACTACTTGATTATCGGTGTTAAAAAAACGTGGTCAACTTCGGCAGACTGGCTGACTTAGTGTACGATTGCTTGCAGCTGCCGCCGTGGACAGTAAGCCTTCGTCTCATTTTGTCCTTCCACCAGGGTACGCGTGTTGCTGTTTTAAAATTTATCAAAGCAAAATACGTGTATACGTAGTGAAATTTCGTTATAATGATTGAAAAAAAAAACAAGTTGTACATCTGTCAAAATGGATGACATCCATTTGAAGTGATCGTGAATGGGGGGGGGGGGCTATAAAGCCGCTATATTGGCACGCACATTTTTGATGGATTTTTTTTTCTGGTTTGTTAACATTGAAGCGCATTTTTTATAAATTAAAACGCGAATAGTGAATAAATCTAATTTTCAGTTGTTTAATATTTGGTGCGATTGACAGAATTCGGATAGAAAATAATATGTATATAGACAGATGTATCGGTGGGAATAAAATTGGTTAAAAGTCATTTTTATCATTCTTTTGAATTCTTATTCAATATTCATAGTTAGACCACAGGACAACGTCTGTCGGCAAAGCTAGTAAAATATAAAAATTAGAATCTAATATTCATTGTTAGAGCCGGACAACGTCTGTCGGGAAAGCTAGTCTAATATAAATCTTGCTATCGATTTTTAACTAGCTATCATTTGTTTATAATGAAAGTTCGTGTGTTTTCACTCAACTTTCTATCCAGGTTTTGGCTTCAACTAGTTCCACCAGCGATACTGACAGTGGTGTAACTATACCACGTGGGCCCGTGTCATTTTTCGCATAGCCCCCCCCCCCCCCTCACTAAAAATAATCACGATGGGGCCCCCCCTTGAAAAAAGTATTTGGTTAGCAAAATGAGGGAATTCAACAGTTTAAAAAAAACAGCATTGTGGTAAATACGATTATTTTTCGGAGCTCGCACACGACATACACTCGGGTCGGGAGCCTGTGGCATTTTGCCACCTCTACAACCCTGTAGTTTCGTCACTGGATACTGATCTTTTTGTACAGAAGTGTTAATTAAATATGTAGGTACCTGTAAACGCAAAAAAAATGTACCCACCTGCTCCTTTCAATTTCTCAGCCAACACACTTGTAAAATACATATTGGCTAGTTTGGTATTAGAGTAGTGTATATTTTTAAATTTCATTTTCTTTTGTTCCAGGTCTTCTAAATCTAAATCAGCAAATTGGTGCATATATGAGGCCATATTCAAAATTTTACTTGGGGCGGATTTCTTGATTTTATCTGCAAATAAAGACCGCTGTAATAATTTCTGACTAGGTATTTATGTACACAAAAATGAGTCAATAATGTAAGTATACAAAAAACAGTAGGTAGTTAAAAATTAACAATTTTTAAATTAATCTAGCTATAAGAAATCGGATTTTTCGCAGATGTCCTGTCTGCAAAATATCCGGGAATGGACTGGAATATGAACTCTTTAGAGCAGCGCATCAGAACCGAGTGACTTTTGCAGAGGTGATCGCCAACGTCAGAGGAACCTGACATCAGGGCACCAAAAGAAGAAGAAGATAAGTAATCAAATTAAACCTCTACTTAAATCAAAAACAAAATCTACTGTAAAAATTTGATACAGCAATAAAATTCGAATCTGATTTAATAAAATAAAACTTAGAATTAAGTTAACTAGAAATAAGCAAATAATGCTAATTTTGTTCATGGAACATAGATAGGAATGAAAATATTAGGGAAGAATGTTGTATAGAACTAAGCACTGTAACAATGATGAGAATAAGATAAGGCGTGAGAAGCCGTAACCAAGCCAGATAAGGAAGGCCAAGTTAGAAGCAAAAAAATAGAAGTGTATGAGAAATGGTGTCGTTAGAGGGTATCGAATTGTAGCTGGATAGAATAACAGTGGAAATCCGTTTTCCCTTCCTACCCCTTTACGAACTCGCTTTATTTATAAAGAGGAAAGAAAAATCAGAAGATAAATAGGTACCTATGTGAGTTACATACCTAAAAGTATATTTGTGAATAAAAACGGTCCAAAATGATTTGTCTGCATCAACATGTTTAATCCGTCTTCAGAAACCATCTCAATAGGTAAATAACAAGCACCAGCGTTGTTTATCAGTATATCAATCTTCTCTTCCTCAGAAAGCAGCTCCTTGGCGCATTTTCTCACTGACGCGAATGAGGCCAAATCTATGTGCTTCAACTAAAGTAAAAGGTACCTAATATAAATTTCAATGTAATGATATTAGAAAGTACTTACTTGATGGAAAGTTTGGATACTTACAGATATATTTTCATTTCTATTTGCTTTGATGATTTCTTGTCTCACCTCTTCACCCTTCACCATGTCTCTACACAGCATTATAACTCTGGCACCTCTTCTATTTAACTCTTTACATGTTTCTGCTCCAATACCTATAAAATATAAGAAAGATCAAATAAGAGATACCTGCAATAGCATCTATAATCTACCTTGTTGTTTTTAAAGGCACTTATTAAAATAAAAACAAAAGAAAGTCATGAACAGTTACACCATTTTTGATATCTTATGGATTGTGATATAACTGCTATACCTCATTGATCTACCTCTTGATTGCACAGTAAAGGTCTTCTAAATGGACCATATCTTGGAGTTTTGCATTAATATATTTCAAATAATCCATTGCCCTAGACATCACCTGGTGTATTTCTTTCAATGATCCTCAAATTTTATAATGGGTCAGCTAAGCACTATGTTTCTCATAGTGTTGATCTGATGGCCACATTCACAAAAAGGATTACTCCTTTTATCCCACTAGTTTAAAAGAGCACTGCCTTCGGAGCAGGTCAAACCCAGGTTCCAGAACAAGCTGTACGTTTTCGGGTTTTTGGACGTTCTATAATTTCTACCATGATTGATCAACGTCGCCCCAGGAGTGTTACAGTACAATGACTCAAAGTTGATACTCCCCGGGCAATGTTACAAAATTCTACCAGTTTGGCAAGTGACCATCAAACTCCTAAGAATATGAACAGTAAAAGTAAGTTTAAACACTATCAAAGATTACACAAGCAGCAGTAAGTCGATGACTAGAAATTCTTGATGTTTTTCACGACACGAACCTTTGCTTTGCGTTTGAAAGAAGTCAAAAATGTATTTGTGTTTATTTCGAGTGAGCACAGATTCATTCTATTTAAAAAATAAACCGACCTCGGTAACCTAGTGGTATAGGTGCGGACTTCAGATCACGAGGTCCCGGGTTCGATTCCTGGTCGAGTCAGAGTTTTTCTCTTAGAGTATTTTTTCACATGAAATTCTACCCGGGGTTGACCTGTCTCAGGTTGGACGGGACCGGTTGCCTGGAAAAAATTACCTCAGGCAATAAGTTCCGCCGGCTATACTGACACCTTTGTATAGAAAAGTGTTAATTTAAAAAAAATCCAGTAACGGATGGTAATTTATTCACTGAACTTATATGAAGAGTAGAAGTGCCATGATGTAACTAGATGTAACCACTGGGTCAGTCATTAGTTCCAACTATCATCCATAAACACATTAATAGCATCTCTCACAGGGTACGTAACATAGATGTTTGGCTACACACCTGGTTGATGTAAAAGTTCAAAAACAATTAATTAACAATATAGAAATAATTTATATACCTGCACTGGCCCCAGTAATGACCACTGTTTTCCCATCAAGTCTCTCCCTGCCATGATACATCCCTGTAGTCACCTTTATGTAAATTTTGAAACATATTATTCCTATGGAAACTGCTGATAACAAATATGAGAAGAGACAAATCAACACCATGATGATGCAGTCTACAGTCTGTAAGAGCTAAATAATGACTTTCATTCAATTGGTTACGATTGAGGAAAACATTATTGTGAAATGTGTGAAAATAATAAAAAAGTTATAAAAAGTAGGTTATAGTAACAATAAAATATTTTTAATTGGACCGACGAGGAAAATACTTGAAATAATTAGTTTTTCATTAAGGTAATTGCGGAAAAATTGATATAATTAAATGATTATTCAGAAATTCGAAAGTCTTGTTGAACTAAAAACAAATTTAAAAAAAAACATATCGCCAATTTTATACTACTGTACTTTTTACTTATAGGTACATACATAGAATATCACGAGAACAAAAACAGATAGACGCAAAAGTGTTTTCTAGAATTTATGAAATAAATTACATTCAAAAAGACTACCTGAAGAAAAATTACAGACCAAAGAACGTAAATGTTTTTTTTTCACAATTCATTAATTTTTGTCTATTATTCGCACATTCCGTTTGATCAAACGATCAAGATAAGTAACAAACTTTATACTGTAACTAGCTGACCTGCCCGTCGAACTGATGCGATCTAATCCATAATAAAATTTAATTTTGACTTATTACATGAATTAAAATACTGTTTATGACATAAAAACTGAATTAAATTTAGCTAATAATTTATTTCATTATGTAGGTATGTACGAAATGTAAACTGTTTGATGCGTGTGTGTTGCGCATTCTACTGTATGAGTGTGAGTCCTGGCCTGGCACCTGACCAAAGCCCAGGCACAAAAAGTATCTGCATTCGAAATGAAGTGCCTCAGGAGAATTTTGGGTATAAGATGGTACCACCGCATCACGAACGACGCTATAAGTCGGCGCACCCAGCGTGCGCCCATCACTTCTACCATTATGTGGAGGAGATGGATATGGCTGGGTCATGTGTTAAGGATGCCGAATGACAGTTGGCCGAGGAGAGCGCTGTTCTTCCTCCCATCAGGGTCCCGAAGACGAGGAAGACCCTCTCACAGTGTGTTCCGCTCCTTCGAAGCAGAGCTGAGGTATTTGGACATGGTGTGGGAGGAGGTCATAAACATTGCGCAAGATCGAGCGCAATGGAGAGCTCTTGTTGCTTCCCTATGCCCCTGAGTGGGGTGTAAAAGGGAGTGTTTTTGTATGTAGGTATGTAATAATTATTGTTGATTCGGATGCGGGATGAAGTTGACGGGTCATAAGTTTGTAATAAAAAGAATAAATTCCTCTATAGATGCGTACTTCTTAACTTAAAAAGAAATGTAATAGATGGCGGTGTAGTAGGAAGTAAATCACATGTGATACACGTTACGATATTCTATATGTTGTTGAAAGAATAGACCTCCATCAAAACCAAATTTTACCGAATTATTATGGTAAGATATGTTCAGATCACAGAACACATATACTCTCTAACGAGAGGTTCAGATTAACACGTTCAACTGCACTGACTGATATAATATACCTACGTCTAGTGAGAGATGCTGAGACAAACACAGATGGTATACACGTTCTATATTTTTGTTACGAAACATTTAGAAAAAATATTTCTTAACAAAAATATAATATATATGTACTAACTTTATTCAAAAGAACCATATTCTTATAAAGTACTTGTGAGATGTTTATGACTGTTTAAAATTTGCGATTTTTCGGCCAATCATTATTTGTTTGTTAGAGATGACTGCGAGAGCGACACAACAACTAGTATACATGGCGCTACCTCATACAAAACTACACCATTTTCATTCCCGTGCATTCGTGATAGGGTCGTTTGGAAATTTTAACCCTAGATCGACTTATATTTAGTGAAACTAATATTTTTAGTGAAATATTAATAGGTAAGTATTTATTATTTTATTTATTGATAGGTTTGCTGCCCCCTGGAGGGCTGTTTCCCATAATGGAACTATTGTGACTTAATAGGTAAGTAATTTCTATATTTTTTTAATGAAAAGTAGGTATAGTTATAGAATTATATTTTGATGTGTATTTTTAACTGAAAAATTCAATAGTAATTAAAATTTAAATTACAGAAATGTCCAACTTACGAATTTTTCATTAAAAGCTTATGGATAAATACGAGCATTTTAAACTATGAGGAACATTTTGTGAAAGCGAAAAATATTAAAAATTCATTTTTGGACTCAGGAGGTTTTACTTGATTAACAATAAAATATGAATGTGTGCATTGAGGAAATTTCAATTCTAAAAACTATTTAACAATATTATAGAAATACTTTTTTATATCACAAAAAAAATATTAAATATTGGCACAAGCAAATACTCGCTTCGTCATTCAACTAAAATTAATTCTTACATTCACTTTACTGCTCCATTTCATTTCAATGTTTTTGAAAACATTAACAATTATTATTGAAAATTGTGAGTGAGAAAATTAAATAGGTAGGTACTTAATTATATGATTTCTTTAACGAACAGTGTTCTTCTTGATATGAGGTGTTTTATAAGTTAAGTATTAAAAATACAAACAAATTTATTTCAGTATTTATTATAATAATCTTATTAAGTATATGAAAATGATTACTATGCCATGCGTGTCTCCCTAAAACTTACGAATGATTTGTTGTATAAGTTCAGGGTATTTTCAAACTCAGGTAAGAAAATATGGAACAACACCTGAATCCTACCCTCAAGACTTCTATGAGCCCTCCCATCTATACTCACCTAGTCCTATCATTCCGGAAGGAGTTAACCTTTCTGCCCAAAAATCCCCAATCCAAGGAGTCATTCAACCCCTGCCGAAGGATGCGTGGGTAGGTTAGTAACAAACGGAAGCACCCTGATAACAGGCAACCTCAGGTTGACTTTTTGCCTTACCCCATGCAGGGCTCTGTAGGGGCGGACCTTTATTTCTCTTGCTTTGGAACACTTTTGTTCCCTAGCTCTGGCAATGGAGAATGTACCTGGCGCCTCTGTAGAGACGACCTGATGTGGTGGATATAATGGGTACTTCCGTATCAGTGGCCAAAGAGGACATACGGTCACATGACCAAAAACAATGGTTGCAATTGGGAGATAGGAATCCTGTTAAGTACTATCTTTTGGGGGGCATCAAAAAATGATTGAGGAGACTTTTTACGGAGAACGAGAGCAGGGAAGAGGCACTGTCACTCTGCAAGAGGTCTCTGAAACAAGGCACAAGAAGAGGTAGTGCTGCATGAGGGATGTTACAATAGATCCGCCCTTTGACTCTTTGCGATGTGTATTATTTCATATTTGTAATTTTTTAGTGATAAAAGTGTTCTTTATTTATCTTGTTTGCTTGCGGCGACACAAGGGGCATATGGTCACTGGACCTTCTTTTTTTTTTAAATTACTATAAGTTACTTACTTATATTTTTTTTACAATATTACAGATTCAATACCTATTATTCTTCATCTAGTTCGTTAGTCATCCACTGCTGAGGATTTATTCTTCTTCTTCTTCCTCTGAAGTTTATCATTAATCAGACACAATGATGGATTCTGTCTTCTTTGAATTACTATGCCACTTCATCGCAATCTGTATATCTTCTTGTTTATTTTATTTTTATTTTGTTTATTTACTTTTTTACCCATAAGCCCATTCAAGCACATGGGAATGTCAGAACAGTATCAAAGAATTTAAGTTACATATGTACACACATATACTTAAATATAAACACACATTAAAAAAATGTAAAATACCTATATAAAAAAATTTGTATAATAAATTATTGTGAAGGAATCCATGTATGTAGGATATGTATATATTGACTAAGGTGACTAAACGTCCTGCAATTTGACAATTTGTCCTGCCCCCTGCCATGTTTTTAAAGTGTCTTTTTTTTAGAAAGAATGAAAAGTGAACTCCATACATTTAGTCAATTGATAAAATAATGCTTCAACAGGCGTACTTTTTTTTAAATTTTATTAATATTTTGTCAATTGTGCATAATAAGTTTTAATCTAATCATAAAATTTTATTTGGTAATATAATTAAAATTACACCATGGCCTAAAATACGTGGACACAATTAGGATTTAAATTTTTTTAATAATTTGTTTTTGGAGTTAACAGCAAAGAACTATTAAGCTATTATTGGTTTTTCTTATATCTTCACAAATGAAAGCAATAATTTCTTTACACAAGGCTGGAAAACAACAACGGTTTGAGATTGAAAAAAAATCAAATGGATTACAGGCTGTGGGCTAATACATTATTTATTTATTTGTTACATTTACGGCAAGGCCATTTACATTTTGTTAAAAAAAATATCGATAAGCCGTTGAGTTTTGTTGAAACTTTAAACAAATTTTCGTATTTGTATGTTAAAGCCAAAGGAAGATAATAATATATGTACGAAGAGAGAAGATTTTTTTTTCTAAAATATTATAATGATTGTTATAATTATTATACTTTTAATCCCATGATTAAATGTTCATGTAACAATAGTTTATAAGTTTATTTAATAAAAAAATTGTCAACATATTTTTGGTCTACCCTGTACAATCATTTTATTGTGCCCATTTTGATAAAAAAAAGCTTTTTTTACAGTTCTATATAACAAAGGTCTGTGCCCATGCACTACACCGTACCATACCATACCCATTTTAGGACCACATTAGACATGATACGCTCTACGAGTCTACGATGTCCACTAAAACTGATCGATGACTTTCTATACATACAACCCGAATGATGCTTGTATACGACCCAACAATGAAAAGAAAATAAAAATACACTCAACGGTACTGGATTCACGATCGTTTAAAGAACGAAAAACTGAGGCAGAATATCAGACAGGCACTTACAAACTAAGTTCTGTTTATGATGAAGAATTTTTTTTAGTTGGCCAAACCATCCTCCTTGTGGATGAAATGCCAAAAGGTGAAAAAAATATTTTTAGAGATCATGGATCGAAGTCAAGTGCAATAAAATAGCTGTCAACGGTAATTTGGTAACGACATACAAACGACAGCTTTTAACATTGTAACCATGATAACATATTAAACTGACAGATATTGTTGGCGGCCATTTTATTGCAATTGACTTCGGCCCTATGTCAGCTCCAGCAAACTATTCTCGCTGTCAATTTTTATGCTCTGTGCATAACACGCAACAGTGTTTGTTAGTGACAACATATTTTTTGCCTTAAACATTCTTAGCACGTTCTTAATATGGTATGATGTAGTGAGCAGAGGCCTCAACAATGAATCTCAGAAATTTTCTATAAAAAGAAACAATATCCCTTACGAACAAATTAGAAAAACTGTTTAGCTTCTTTTAAACTGTATGTACCTGTAGACTGTAGGTCAATTGGGGCATTTCTGAACAGAGTTCCATTTTTTTTTAAATAAATCTGTGTTTACTCAAAGTGAACACACAGTAAGCTACTTAAAGCTTGTGTCGTGGAAGAGGAAGATGGTTGAACCCATGACCTCCAAACAATACAGTACGAAAGCCGGCGTCGTAACTGCCAGGCTACCAACTGCATACTCACCAGAAAAATAATGATTAGTTCATTGATGTCCAATTTTGCGTTTACTATTAGAGCCCATGAATTCTTAGTTTATTAATAATAATAATTGGGGTACAAGATCGGGTTGATATATGGAAAGGCAAGTCTCTCCACGGTCGATTCTTCGAAACTTTAAATTCATCACATGTAAGTCTTGAAGATTCGACGGGATGGTTGAGGTTTGGTGAACTATTTGGCGAAACAGAAGGTTTTGTCTGTGCAATACAAGACCAGGTCATCGTCACTAATAATTAAAAAAAAATATATTAAAACACCTGAGATAATTGATAAATGTCGTGCATGTGGCCAAACGGGAGAAACACTCAAACATATTTTGTCTGGGTGTTCTCTCCTGTGTGGTTCTGAGTATCTGCACAGACATAACGATGTGGCTAAAATAGTTCATCAAAAACTTGCCTTGAAATATGGTTTGCTCGATCTTTTTTTTTTTTTTTTGTGGGGGGAAATCCGTCATAGGACACCTGGCCCAAAGGACCCGGTAGAGCCGGACTCCTACCGGCTAAAACCCCCCATCTTCATTCACACCTTGGTTCCTGCCATTAGGCCTACCCAGAGATGCGAAGCTGTCTACTTTTTACTGCTGAGCACTTCGCTCGTCATCTTCCTTTGACTTCATAACCTTCTCCATGAAGGCCTCTGCCGCCCTCCAGAGATCCAGTGACTGGCACATCTTTTGCACGAGGGTTTCTGGCTCTAAGGCTCCCCCCATCTCTGTCACAAGAGTCAACCTTTCCGCATTCCATTTCTTGCACCGAAATAGAGTGTGTTCCGCGTCGCCTTCCTCCTCGCCACAGTAAACGCATTGTCCTGTGGTCAGCTTCCCTATTCGTTTCAGGTAGCCAGAAAAAACACCGTGACCTGTCAGGCATTGCGTCATTCTGAACGTCACCATTCCATGTTGTCTGTTCAACCAGGGCTTAATGTCCCCAATGAGGCGATGTGTCCATCTGCCGTTTTCACATGAGTCCCATTCTCTCTGCCATTCTTCAACGGTTCTCTCTCTTTCGATGCGTTGTTCTTCTCCGGACTGTGTCAATTCTCTTTGTCTATATAGTCTGCCGCGTTCGCGCGCCAGAAGATGAACCGGTACAAGCCCCGCCACTACCAGCGCTGCGTCGGTTGATATCGTGCGGTAAGCGCAGCACACCCGCAGCGCAAGAGGCCGCTGGGCTGCTAAAAGTTTCGCATAATTCGTTTTTGACAGTTCCGTATCCCAAATCGGCGCAGCGTATAGCAACACTGATTGGACGGACATTGCCAGGATCTTTCTTTTATGGTGTTTCGGACCTTTTGTATTTGGTAATAGTACCGACAGTGCCCGGGTTGTTGCGAGAGCCTTCTCTGTCACCCTCCTTATGTGTCTAGTGAAATTGAGTTTAGAATCTAGGACTACACCCAGGTACGTTGCTTCCGTCGAGGTTGTGATATCTGTTCCATCGAAATGAATCTTAACGTCCTTCACTCGTCTGATTCCGCTCAGTATCAAACTCAACTGCTCAACTGTTTTTTGAGGTGCGACTTCCAAGCTGTGGCGACTCATCCACGCTTTCACTCTGTGCAGCGTAGCGTTGGCGTTTGCTATTAGCTCATCTTCGGACTTCGCAGTAATGGAGATCGCTAGGTCGTCAGCGTAGCAAACAAGTTCTACACCTTCTGGGACTTCTATCCTCATGACGTCGTCGTATAAAACGTTCCACAGCGTTGGCCCTAAAACCGAGCCCTGCGGGACGCCGCCCCCAACCTCCATCATAGTTTTGCCGTCTATTTGGATTTTCCTACCTGTTAAATAGTCTACTATACAGTTTAATATGGACTCGTTTATTTTCTTTTCTATTAATTTACTTCTTATTATTAGCCAATTTGCAGAATTGAATGCATTTTTTACGTCTATAAGCACTAGCAAATTTCCACTCCCTGTCGCTTTTGCTTCTTTGGCCATTTTGATGATGCGATTTACAGCATCAACCGTAGATCTGTTCGCACGGAATCCATATTGATTGTCTGATAGAGCTCCATTTCCTTCTAGTTCGGTTGTTAGGCGATTTTTTATTAACGATTCATATGTTTTAGCCAGAACATTAATAAGGCATATTGGTCTATACTTTGTAGCTTCATTCGGTAATTTTTTTGGCTTTTCCAATAGAATGAGCTTGGCTGTTTTCCATTCTTTTGGGAAACTCCCCTCTTCCAGTAGACGATTAAATACGTTGGTAAAATATCCAAGGTTATTTCCAACCAGTTCTTTTATGACATGCGGAGGTATTCCGTCTGGTCCTGGAGACTTACCCACCTTAATTTTTTTCACAACCATTTTTAGTTCTTCTTCCGAGAAATTGTTATCCGAATTCCACACAGCAGCGACCTTCTCTAATGTTATGTTTTGTGCTCCTATGAATAGCGAATTAAAGGCGTTAATTTTTTCATTAAGTGATAGTTTTGTTTTCGGATTTGCTATTTTCATTTGACTCTTAATTATTTTATATGCACCCCCAAAAATATCTCTTTCCAGTCCGTTGCATAGTTCGTCCCATGATTTCATTTTCGCCTTCACTATTTTTGCCTTCAGTTCAGCTTTTGCATGCTTATATTCATCCTTAAAGAATGATCTACGTGTAGCATTTTTACATTTCTGGAACGCCTTTCTCTTTTTCCTTACCAATATTATGTTGCTTTGGATGTCTTCTGTCCACCAGTGTGGTAGCTTCCCTCCATCTTCGTCCCTTACTTTGGGTGTGCTTCTCCCGTATGCGACTCGTATTGCTGCTTCACAGTTTTGCAGATTTGGAAGATTGGCCATTTCAGTAAATACGTCATTCAACTTTGAGCGATCTGTGGCTCCGTATATGTACCGTCGTGGTTTAGTTTCTCGCTTATTATTTAGTGAAAGACGAGTTAGTGTATATCGATGATCACTGAGGGTTACTTCGTCCAGAATTTTCCACGAGAGTCCTTCGTTTAGCGCATTTTCGCACACCATCGTAATATCGATGTAGGATGTCCCGTTTGGCCTTATACAGGTTGGTTTCCTGCCGTCATTTAGTATGTTGAAGTTTACGGAATCTGCCCAGTCCAGAAGACATCTCCCCTTTCTGTTCTTTATTTTTCCGCCCCATGCTGAATGTCTAGCGTTAAAGTCTCCAGTAACTATTATTTGTTTGTTTCTTGGTATTGTCTTCATATCATCTTGTATGGCTGCAAGTTGAAGCTCAAAATCCGAAATTTTACACGTGTTAGGGCTCAAATAGACGTTGTAAATGGCATATTTTTCCGTTTCTACTCTAATCGCTCCGATAAGCGATTTATATTTAAAAACTGATTGTGATTGGCTATAATTTATTATAAGTGAGTCATTATTAGTGTTTGAGTATCGGTTTACTCCTCTGCACATAGATAAGTTCGGCTCACTCACAGCGATCATATCACTTTTTGTCTTATGTGCTATTATCATGGAAAGATTACTGTGCTATTATCATGGTTTGCTCGATCTGAAGTACCTTATTATAGGTACACCCCAATTTCGGTAATGCAAAACAGTAATACAAAGTTATATTGGGATATACCTATACAAACTGACCGAACGATTAACGCAAATCGTCCGGACATTGTATTGGTTGATCGTAGGAACGGGATAACTTATCTCGTGGATATCACTATACCGTATGACGAAAATTTAAAAAAGCCGAGGAAGACAAGATAATTAAATATCTTGATCTTGCTCACGGAATCAAGGATATATGTAGCATACACCAACCACCCACCTATAGTGATATCGACGAATGGAGTTATTCCTAAATCTCTTAAAGACAATTTAGGGAAACTTGGTATCTGTTGTGGTCTCAGATATGCCATTCAAAAGGCAGTTCTGTTGTCCTCATGTAGGATGTTAAGAAGGTTCCTTTCTCTGTAGTTCAAAGATCTCTCATGATTACATTACATCGTTTTTATATTTAGCATTGTATTTAATTTTAATTTTATTTACATTTTACTCTTTTTTTACAATGATGTATGCTTTATATGATATATTGTGATTTTATGAATAAATGATTTGAAATAATAATAATACAAAGTTTTATTGATAAAAATACACAAATATAAAAAAGAACGTCCTTACAAATAATTAACAACTGAATATATACTTAAACAAGATACCTCCCGAAAATGAGTTTATATTCGTGCTTCGGGAGGGAAATTCTTCTTCATGTACCTACTCTTGTTAAGAATCAACAAAATAAACACTTCGACATGAGTGGGTACAACCTATAAACGCATAAAATATACACAATTCCAATACTCATACACGCAAGTCGCCACTTCAGATGATAACACACATACATATATACATATACACCTACAAACATACCCTAACATAACACATACTTACAGACATTTTTTTTTTTTGTTTTTATTATTTTTTTATTTTTTTTAATAACATTTTTATAGCATATACGTACACATACAAAACATTCACACACCCACATAAAAAAACAAAAACGATGAGTTGGCGGAAGTCAGCGCCGCAGCAATGACGACAGTCAACCAGGGAGGTTATTCTCGCAGCGAACTTTTCTTAAACTAGTACTTAAACTGGAGGCTCGTTCAAAACGGACCAATCATGACGCTCCCCTCTTTCTCTCTGATTGGTCCGTTTTGAACGAGCCTCCAGTTTAAGTACTAGTTTAAGAAAAGTTCGCTACGAGAATAACCTCCCAGAACCGATCCAAACAGAACAACCAGGAAACCATAAGGCCGAAAACAAAGATGCAAGAAGACACGGTCGACGTGTTCAGCCATGATCATACAATATCTTCTTTAACCTTTTCTTAAAGACAACAAACTCCTCTCCATTATACTTTCATTCCTGCGTAAGTTTATTATACCATCTAATGCCTTGTGTTATGTAATATTTCTGACCAGCGGTGGTTTGACGTCTAGGTATTCTAATATTCTCAGTCATTCTTGGACCCACATTGCAATCTGATAAATGTGTTTTTTTTTTATATTTTTAATTAGCTGACATATGGCTGTAAATCATAATAACCTTCTCCCGATAAAAGCCGACACGACAAAAAAGAATTAGCGAAATCGGTCCAGTCGTTTAGACGTGATGCGATGACCACGGAAAATAGCTCGCCATTTTTATATATAAGATTATTATTATCCATCACAAAATTTGATAATATTATGTAAAAAAGAACCATGTTCATTAAAATAAGGAGATATTTAAATTATTTATTATTTTAATCCTCCGTTATACATTGTAACGAAATCTATAATAATAAAGGAAAGTGCCTGACTGACTGACTGACTGACATACTCACTCATCAACGCACAGCCCAAACGGCTAATCGTAGAGAAGTGAAATTTGGAAAGCAGGTAGGTTTTAATACAAAACCTTCCACTATGAAAAGATTTTTGGAAATTCCACCCCTAAGGGGGTGAAAAATAGGGTTGAATGTTTTTCAAAGTATGCGAATATCTCGGAAACTAGACATGGTACGAACTTGAGATTTGGCACATGAATTTTCCTATAGAAATGAGTGTTAGCATATTTGACATTTTTTTCAAATTTTTACTAAAATGGTAGATTTTTAAGTGGCTCCTAATAAGTTTAAAACTGATTTTATCGAAATTTCAAAACAATAAAAATCTTCATCAAGAATCAAATTATATTATTTCACTTCAAATTCATTTTTGATATCGTGATTCACATTGTAGAACATTTTTAACTATTTTAAATTAAAAAATAAACAAACTTTGTAGTTCTACGAATATTTTATTATAAATAATAAAATACAATAAGATAGCGCTAAAACGTTTTCGGACTCTCGTCCATCCTCAGTAGCGTCTTACAAGTTACTTGTAGTTCTACGAGTATTTTATTATTTATAATAAAATATTCGTAGAACTACAAAGTTTGTTTATTTTTTAATTTAAAATATATTATTTCGTTTTCAAAAGATAACATTAATTAGGGGGGAAGGGGTGAGGGGCGATTTTTATTGAACAACCATATCTCTTAGATAAATGAAGTTGGAAAGCTGTAAATTAATATATAGCTTCTTCCTTAAAAATAAAAATAAAATACGTATTTCAAGATTGAAAAATTTAGATTGAGAGAAGATAATAATATAAGGGTTTAAGGCCGCACAGACAGTGGAGATTTTTAGCGAGTTGTACCCCACTTCCCCGCGCATGCCGCTACAACAGTGTCCCCCTCAGAACCAACTGCTTCAGCCGTGTGAGAATACAGGTACCTAGATTTTACATACATACGCATGTATAAACGTATTATACTGCGTTTTCCGAATTCTGACAAACAAGCCATATATCTTCAAAAAAATAGCAGTAGGGAAACAACAGCAGGTATTAGTATTGTCTTACGGTAACACGTGTTACTAACCAATCACGTACCGTTTAAATATCGAAGGATTTTGCTCAGGTACTTTCTCTTACTTCTTTGAGTTATCGGCTAATTACAAAAACCAAGATGTTACCTTACCTTTCTCCAATCAATTTCCGTGTAGACCTACAAGTAGGTACATAATATAGATGATTTGCTTAAAACAATAATATATAATCATTATTTTTAAAATATAATATGTAATTTTTATAGATTGATCTAAAAATATATATTTATTTGAAAATCCCATAACATAATATTATGGCCAAGATCTTGGTACTTATTATGGCATTCAAAGGAATCACTGCTGGTTGAAGTTTTCAACGAAAGCTCTCAAGAAACCAAACGGTAATCAGTCTGAAGATGCATTTATCACAATAATAAATGTCGAAGATTCACACTTTGTATCTGACACCTTCTTTGAACTTTCAAAACACTATACAAAACATAAAAACGTAATTGATTTCAACGGAGTTTACAGTAGGTATTTGAAAATTCCCATTATGAAAGGAAATAAATTGCAATATGTAACGATAAATCCTACTTCATGTAACGAGATGCCCTCTTACTCGAAGATTTCCTTCAGACGATGTCTCCTTCCTCTGCTACATACCATTAGAACAGAAGGCTTTCTCTCTTGAACATCTCAGGAAATTTGGGCGCCTTGATACTCTAGTATTAGCTGGTTAGGAGAGAGACTGGTCCTCGTTGGAAAGAATCCTTTGCCAGCTACTCAGACATGAGCATCGCTCAATGATACCTCAGGGTCAGCTGGATAATGACGTTGTCAAATAATAGTTCTATAGGTACACTTGGCTTTTAAATTTTTAATTAATTAATGGCTGACGGCAGCGTCTCGCGGGAGCAAAATGCTACGTGTTCACCGCAGTCGGTAAGATTCTAGAATGGCCGCCCAGATTCGCGCCTGGCGAAACCGATGCATAATTTATGAAATTTTGCGAACACTAACGTGTCGCGACCTGATTGGTGCAATTTTCGAATAAAAGCTGGTTTGATCTATTATTGAGGACACCCCTCACAATAGGTGGATGACGCAATGAATCGTCACTTTATAGAGGGATCCCCTTATTTTTAAAAATGAACTTTCCCAAATTTTGACACGTTACAAATAACTGGTCCAGAAAAAAATTAGCAAGAATTAATACCCTGTCAGTTATATTCTTATTTATCTAGATATAGGTTCACGTAATGAATTTCCAATTAATGCTTCGCCAATAACAATAATACAAGGGTGCATCCGTCATAAAAATAATCCTAACCTTTTCTATTGTATTAGTTTGAATAGATTTAGCCAGTCGTCAGAATTCATCGAATAGACTATAGTGATGCGAATGCAATACAATATACAATTCCCCCGATTATATTTCAGTTTTAGTGTGCACCAAGTGTGCACTAACTAGGGATGGGCAAAAAATATCAATATATAAAAATATCGATATATTTTTAGAAAATAATCGATATTTTTCGTCGATTTCGCTAATTCTTTTTTTGTCATGTAGGCTTCTATCAGGAGAAGGTTGTTTTAGAAGCAAAAAATAATAAAAATGCATGGAAAATTAGGAATCTTAAGAAAACTCTAAGTAGGTAATCTTTTTAGTATCTTTTACAATATAATTTTGTTATACTTTTGTATTTTAATTAATTGACATTTGAAAGAATCCCGAGCAAGCCATGGTTTTCATAAATCAAACTTAATAAATTTGGCTTGTCAACTATAGTAAGAGTAAGACTGGGCCACTGTGGCTCACATTTGTTTCGCATAGGCATAGCCCAGTTCCCGTACTGCGAGTGCGGTAGTACGGAGGACCTTAATCATCTATTGAAGAAAGCGAAAGTGCTTTGTTTGGATAGGAAAGAATGGAAGTCCATACTCTCTGCCTACCCCTTCGGGAATCAGCGTGATGGGTGAAAAAAGTATTGATACCTCAATGCGTATTTTGAATCGGTATGGAGAAGTTTCTTACTTTGATCAATCAATCAATATCAAAACTCCTTTTGAACTCCACTCAGGAGCATAGGAAAGCAACAAGAGCCATATCAATAGATCTTGAGCAATCTTTATGACCTCCTCCCACACCATATAAACATTGGTTAAGAGTTTTTGCCAAAGTTAATGCCAGAAATGGCCATTCGTGTTAAATAACTAATGACCGAATTTAAGCTCTGTCACATAAAACCTTGAGTACCTATACCTACTTATTTATTTCGATACGAAGTTCGAAGGGTCAGCTAGTTAAAAATATATCACAAAAATATGAGATCCCACAAAGGCTATGCTTGTCCTTGGGAATTACAATTTTGAATTGGAATAGTCTAATAAAAAACTACACTAAGCAAGTACATAGGTTATTGGTCAACTAGACACCTATTTAAAGTTCAGTTTAAACACAGATTCAGGGAGTCGCGTGGGTGGGGGGACCGAGGCGGTCGCCTTGGGCGCCACGATACGAGGGGCGCCGCCATGGTCAAAACAAATTTTATTTTGTTTTTAGAACTCAGAGAAAAATCAAAGGAATGCAATATTTGCAATAAAAAGTTTAATCAATTTTTATTCGAGCGAGCAACAGGAAATTTTGTCTATGAGACGTCGCCAATCCAGGGAACGCGGGACTTCAAAGCGGAGAAAAGCCATACGAATACAATATTTTCAATAAAAAGTTTAATAAAGATGCACCCATATGATGCTAAGTCATCGCGGAGAAAAGCCATTCGAATGACAAGTTTGCAATAAAAAGTTTTAGTTGTTTTTTTTAAGTTTGCAATAAAGATGTATTTTCCAAATCATATTTTAACAGACTTAATTCATTTGATTTAAAAGCGGTATTGAGTTAGTGGGCGCCACGGGCGCCTTTAAAAAACTAGTTATTTTATAAATACCTAATGTATTATTTATTCTATGCTAGTAGTGTCAGTAATGTATATATACGAGTACAGACTAAAAATAGAGAGAACAGGGGGAGCGACAGGTGAATTAAAATTTACAGTTTTCTACAGTTTTATCTACAGTCTTACTCTGTGATGGGGTTGGCAACACTGCATCTCACACGCCTCGCGTCTTGCGTCCCCCCCCCCCCCTATTCACTACTCCACTCAATCGAAATCGTAATATTACGGTATGAAAATGTTTGAAAAACATTGCCATTAGTTCAAATCTTATAATAATTTTCTCTTTCCAAATGTGGTGGATAATGGAGTGGCTGTAAACAGCTAGGATATCAGCCCCCCGAACCAAAACTGAAATGAACAAAATAACAAATTTTATATGGGGGGGGGCGCTGATTAAAGCCTCGCCTTGGGCGCCTAAAAACCACGCGACGTCTCTGAGATTTTTACAGTTTCAAATATGTTTTCGTAATGTTTTTTATTATCTTGTAATTTCACAGCCTTTTCACTCAGATCCCACAATTTATAAGCTCTAGTCATATCTCTTGCCGTTTCACTTGGATTTGTTTCATGACAGTCACTAAAATATTTGCCAGTCACGTCTGCAACACTCGGAGAGACACAAAGAAATATGGTTGTTTGGGCACCTTCCCATGCGCTCTAAAAAAAGAAAGTTAAGACATAAAAATTATAATCATTTGTTATACAATTGCCAAGTTCGTCTCAGTATTTTGATGGAAACACTCTAACTTTTTTTTCATACACATGACAAAACCAATCCAACTAGGGGAAACACATTTTATACAAATAATTTTTGTCAGTAAGTCGATGGTTTCTGTGACAATTAATAATTATTGTTTAAGTGAAAGCTGGAAATCTCGAGATAGAAAAGGAAATACCTACCAATATCCTTAAAAAGAGAAGTACCTATATGAATCATACACATAGAAAGCGATGATATATGAACTGGAGGCTTGCTATCACGCTAAATATTAGCCAAAATGTGACTTAAAGAGTTTAAAAATGAAGAGAATAAATTGATATCATGGATCAGACATCGTAAGTTAAAAAGCCAGGGGTCAGATTTTTTTTAAGAAGGTCAAGGTGCTTGTGTCACCGCGGCCAGAATAGATCTTTTGTGAGGTTCATCAATGTAACAAATCACTTTCAAAGGCAATGAGAATCATGTAGCTCACAATCTATCTTGGTGAGAGTAGTCGTGCCTTCTCAGAGTTTAATACTGGCTCTCCAAGTGCGGCAAGAAAAGATATTAAGCTGTGGAAACCAGACTAACAACAGAGGTATCTTGTGGCCACTGAAGGTTATTGAGAACAAAAGCAGTGGACTAATTTAAAAGTGATAAAAAACATACAACAAGTAAAACTATTATGTGTTGAAACTTACCTTGAAAAATAAAATGATCTTAACATCGTTTATTTGTTTGGTGAACATAGGAAAGTTTCTTGTAATAGACGTGGTAATAATACCAGGGTGCAAACTATTAGCAGTAACACCTATAAATAACATAAAAAAATATTATTGCATCCATCTTGAAATAAATATTAATTTTCCAAACTACTGGTCGTCACCCTTGCAATGGTCTTCGTTCAATAAAAGGTCAAAGTATTTTGAAATGTACGCACTCTTTCTCATATGCTTTTTTTTTCAAAAGTCTCTACATACACTTATCTAATTTCCCTTCACACAATCATTCAAAACAACAGGGTGGAAGGAGACAGATGAAAGAAACAGAAACCGTTCAAATAAATTTAATTTCACACCATTTTTTTTATTTTTATTATAAAAATAAAAATTATAGACTTCCACTTCTTAATGAAAATGTATCTATTTGAGTCATGCCTGGGTGTAAAGGTCCATTCACGCTCACGTCAAAAGATATAAAATAAAAATAAGAATAGACAAAGATAAAACATGGAACTCAAATAATTTAAATTCACAATATATTCACCACTCTATTACAAATGAAGTTCTTTATTGGATTACTGTGAAATTGTCCCTTAGTAAGCTTCATGGAATGTCCTCTCAAATGGGTCAAATTGGTATTAAGGGTCTAGATGGAGCTGATATCAGGAACATCATAGTAACCATTCATAATTTTGTATATCTCAATGATATCACCTCTTGATCGCCTGGCTTTAAATGTTGTAAGTCCCAGTTTGGAGAGTCTTTCCTCATAGCTTAGGTCACAGATGGAATGTGGTATTTGAGTTTCTTTTCTCTAGACTCTCTCCAGAAGTTGTAAGAACTCCAAACCTGGTAATATTACTCAATTATAGATCGCAGGTATTGCTTGTCTCACGAGTAAGTCCTCAGAGATATTCTTGAATGTTTTCCTCATGAGGAATAATAAGGAATTTGCCCTGTTTACAACTGACAAGATATGCTCCTCTCATTTGAGATTGTTTGTCACTATTTCTCCTAGATTTTTCTGCTTCTCTACTGGGGCAATTTGGCTTCCAGACAGATAGAATGAAATCTGTGGGTTTTGTTTTCTCATGTAGAGAACCACACACTTGTCCACGTTCAATGTGAGCAGCCATTCTCTTGTCCATTAATTCAATTCATCCAAACTATTCCGCAACAAGCCACTTCTTAACAAGGGGTTTGCACAGAACTTGGTATCATCAGAAAAAAAAATTCCGTGGGTCAAAATAACATCATGGAGATCTGCAATGTATGCCCTATCAAGAAGTCTGATATCCAGTGCAAGAGTCTCCCTCTGATAACGAGACTCTCCATCTTATAAATTAGGCGGCTATTCGGAACCCGGTCAAAGGCTTTTTCAAATTCCAGGTATATGACATCTGTGGGTACACCGAGATCCCAGTTCTTCATCCACTGGTCAAGACATATAGGGAGGCTTGTGACTGTAGACGTCCCAGGCATAAATACATGCTGCTCAGCCGGAACAATTTCCTGATGTAAAATGAATTTTAGCAGTTCTCCCGCCACAATCTTCTCCATCACTATACAGGTGATAATTGGATGGTAACAGAGTGTGTCACCCTTTTTTGCAGATGGGAGTGGGGAGAAGCCTTCCGTTTTCGAGTGATTGCTTCATAATCTCTGGTTGATAATAAGTGGTTGGCTCATAGATAATGCACAGTTTTTAAGTATCACTGATGGCAGCTTGTCAGGAACTTTCAGCATCAAGACTACTCAAATGTTTGTACACTATATCATTACTACCTAACGGTTATGTGCTCAATTTCCTGTTCAACTCGGAGTATCATGGGCAACAGAGAGATAGGAGGCACCCGGACAAATGCTTCCACGAACTGGTCAGCAAATAGTTCAGCAATCTGTCTAGAATCACTTGTCACCTTTCAAGGATGAAGGCGTGGATGCCTTGGAGGTGAGATGTTGACGAATGTAATTATAAAACGGCATTCTATAGCGGTCAACCAAATTATCGGGCACAATCGTTTCGGTACTTCATACGTGAGGTAGAATGTGTGCGCGTGCATACCTATATTCTCACGTTGTTCCCGCCTGAGCTTTGAATACGCATGAAATATGGATGTTTTAGAAATATTTCAACATTATTATTTTATCAGTATCTTAATCGGATTAATTACGTATTTTTGTTTCTGAGGGCGCAGTGCACATATGAACGGGCCGCCTCTAGTTGGGACTACAGGACAACGACAACGAAAGCTAGTAATGTATAAAAGATTTACCCACCGGTTCCTTTCAATTTCTCGGCCAATACACTTGTAAAATAGATATTGGCTAGTTTAGTATTGGAGTAGTGCACTTTTTTTTCTTTCACATTCTTTTGTTCCAGGTCATCTAAATCTAAATTAGCGTAGTGGTGCATACGCGAGGCCACATTCACAATTTTACTTGGTGCAGATTTCTTGATTTTGCCTACAAAAAATGACACAAAATATAAATTATGTTTAAATCACAAATAGGGAACATACTTAATATGATTGAATTTTGTTGACTTTCTTCTACAAAAATAATAATAATGGATGAAACAGGGAGACAAACGTAAAGAAAAAGAGGGAGAAGGAGAAAAAAAGCAAACACGTTACCCAAGAGCATGTTTGTCAGTAAAAAGGGTCCGAAGTGGTTTGCCTGCATCAGCATGTTCAATCCGTCTTCAGAAACTTTCTCTGTGGGTAACCAGTATTCACCAGCGTTATTCACCAATATATCAATCTTCTCTTCCTCGGAAAGTAGTTCTTTAGCACATTTTCTCACTGATGTGAGTGAACCAAAATCTATGTGCTTCAACTAAAGCAAAAATGTAAAATAAATGTCAACAAAATATTTGAGTATTAACAAAATGCGTTGTGTCTAGATTTATGAAACAATAAAATGGCTCTACGGTAGGTACCTATTGAAATACGTAAAGTAGTATAATTTTTAAATACCCTGTTAGTAGTTGAGAATCGATTTGAAATGAAGTGGTTGAGAGTGCGCATGACATTTTCTTGGACCCAAGTTTGGATACTTACAGATATATTACCATTTCCACTTGTTTTCATGATTTCTTGTCTCACTTCTTCACCCTTCACCATGTCTCTACACAGCATTATGACTCTGGCACCTCTTCCATTTAACTCTTTGGCAGTTTCTGCTCCAATACCTTTAAATATAAGAAAAATCAAGTAAAAAAATCATGCAATACCATCTATCGTAACATCTATCATCTACTTTCCCATATTTTTTATTTTATTAATGTTGTTGTTAAAGAAGAAGACCTTGTCATACCGTGTTCCGCTCCTTCGAAGCAGAGCTGAGGGATTTGTGCATGGTGTGGGGAGGAGGTCATAAACATTTCACAAGATCAAGCGCAATGGAGAGCTCTTGTTGCCTCCCTATGCTCCCAAGTAGGGTGTTAAGGGAGTTTGGATTGGATTTGGATTGTTGTTAAAGGCGTTTTATTAAAATAAAATAAATATAAAAGAAAGTCATGATAAGTAGACTAATTTTTAATATCTTATGGGTTATGATACAGCTGCTACCTTATTGGTTCGCATGGTAGTTTGATAAGCATGCTCGAGGCCTACGGGAGGAATTAGCCACTGAAAGGGCCTTCCATGTCAAACGAACCTTCTTACCAAAATTCAGACAAAATAAAACTCTGAAGGTCCGAGACTGGCCCCGATTCGATGCGACCTCCATGCGTAGAGCAGGTACCAAAAATCAGATATAGTGTGTATCCGTATAGAGTATAGACAAATCAAAAATGTTTCTGATGGTGTACAGACTACAGGGGCTGGAAGCTATCTTTTAACTCTTTACTCTAAATACCTAAACGTACTTCCAGCAGAGACTCTACATAAATAGGACAAGATTTTACTTCGCGAAAACATAACGATCCTGCATATTAACAATTTTACGGTCTATTTCGCGTGTATTCAATCATTCAATGATTATTGATCTCACTATCAAAATAAACGTTCGATTACTTTATCGACGGACTAATTAACCTTCTAGTCGAATCACGTCTATACGCGGCCTGTTTTTCAGACTACAAGTCCTTCCTCATTGGAATTCCAAATCGCTCAACTGCTTCGATCTTTGCGCGCGACCTTTTCGCCAGTGAACCTCATGAACTGAACTGAAAAGCGTTCAAATCAGTAACAGCCCATTCTCTTGGAAAGTCATGTGAAGTATATCTGACATACTAATATTATTATGTATATCAAACTATTTTTTTATTAAAATGCTTCATTCATATAATAACATTTTCAAGAAATAACATGAATTAATATATATTTAGTGATAAAATAATCTGAAGTAAAATGACTAGCAAAAAGTAAAATTTTGTTCTCATGGAGAAATAAATATTAAAAATTAAAATTAATTTAGGAACTCTTGAAATTAACAATATCACAATGCTTGCAATATATGTATGAGTGGCCATTGCGCACAAAATTTGCGCATTTTTACATCTTGTTGCCACTTTGCGATCGCTTTTCCGCAAACAGTTGTTGCAACGCATACGTTTTGTCGTGTATGGTGTTATCACTATCGAGATCACTTTATTTGATTACAAAGTCATCTGACTCTGACTCAGAATCTGAGCCTCCAACTTTTTCGTCAGAAATTTCTGCCATCCATTGCAAAATTTGCAACTCCCTTCTAACCATGACCCGTAAAAATATAATAAAATAATTAACTCACCTCCTTCAAAAAAGTTACGTAACTACTCGCATGGGGTCACTGCGCAAGAGTGTAGAGACGCGTCCTATCGCTAAAATGCAATCTTTGATACGAGTTAGGAAGCTACCGGGGGCACGGGGAAATTCGGAATACGGGAAGTACTTTTTTTTTAATCACAAAAAATGCGAGTAATTAAGGGATAAGTCCCCCGCGATTTAATTAAATGTTGCAAATAATCTATATCAGGTGTACATTTATATTTTTCAGACACTTTTCTTGCTGCATAACCACTTACATACAAAATAACCTGCTTATTTATATCATCAGGGTCCCGAAGACGAGGAAGACCCTCTCACACTGTGTTCCGCTCCTTCGAAGCAGAGCTGAGAGACATGGACATGGTGTGGGAGGAGGTCATAAAGATTGCGCAAGATCGAGCGCAATGGAGAGCTCTTGTTGCCTCCCTATGCCCCTGAGTGGGGTGTAAAAGGGAGAATTGATTGATTGATTGATTGATTCATATCATCTACCTCCACTTCACTACTAAAAGATACAATTTTGTCTATCTTTTCCTCCTCTAAAATATTGACAATATTTCCGACTTCATCGTCTGAAACACGCATTGGAGAGAAAATTTCTTTTATAGAGATGGTGCCAGCACTATGGGAGTGGAGTTTTAATAGGCCAGTAGTTAGTTTCATTTTCTTCTCAGATTCTAATATTTGCTGCACAGATAATGACTATTATTCTGAAATGACAAACAGACGATTGAGTTGCATCGTATCCAATTGTTGTTGAGACTTTTGGTTTTCTATATTCTGAAAATATTTTATCCAACACATTAATTGCGTAACTACTGGCAACCGATTAAGTTCTTAGCAAGAGCTTCTATTCTGCAATGACAAAAATTGGATACGACGCAAACTCAATCGTCTGTTTTTCATTTCAGAATAATAATCATGTGGTAACTGGTGCCATTCATTTGTCTGTATAATCCGAAACGTCGTTCTAATGGGTCTGTTTGAAACTTTCCCAGAAGAACGTACTGAAAGTGCTTATCATGGGGAAGGTATTTATTTCTATAAGAATGTTTGACGTGTGAAATAATGCAAAATGTGTTTCCTTGGTTATTGCCTTTTTTAGTGCTCCAGGTTTGCAACCAGTCGCAGAATTTAACTAGCCACAAAACATTATTTTGTTCTACACAAAATACAGGCTCAGCAAATGGTATTAATAAATTGGAACTCTTACTTGGATTCTTGACGTTTACGCAATCCCCCCAGTTACAAAATAATGTCCAAAAAAACCCTTTGTCCCAGAACTATCTGCCGCTATTTGGCTTCCATAGGATTGCAGTGCAGCAATATTTATATTGTTAAAATTTTTAATAACATATTATACATTTTGCCTTTCTAAATTTTAAGGATATAAACTTTTTTTGTGACAAATTAGGAGCTTGCTTTATGGGTAAATACTTCTCTACTTCATAAATTTGGCTAGATGTGCAAGTTTTGCCGTCTCAAAATTATCAACATTTTGGAATGATGGGAATATAAAAGTACTATCCCTTGTGTTAAACCAATTATTTCTAATACATTTTAACAAATGAACCGTGCCAAATAGTAAAAACAACTTTCTACTGGGGTCAAAAGGTGATGAAATCCATGATTTTCATTCGCCACCATATAAAATTAAAAAAAATATTACAATTCACTTGGCAGTTGTCTGTCACTAATGATACTCGACACTTCATAGCCTACATTATAAGTAGTCTGTGGCCTACATCGTGCAATGCATTCAACATTTTTTTTTAATAATCTATACTAATATCTGTACCTTAGAGCATAAAGTGTGGGAGTCACATTTTAGTAATTTTGCAGGAGAGAGGATTTAGTGAAACTTGAAATTACAAAACGCTAACTTTTTTTCTATATGAAAAATATTAAATCTGAAAATATTTTTTTTTCACCAATTAGACCATGTTTTATGTTTAATTAATACAATTTTCAATATTCTTTATAATAAGAAATATAATGGATTATGCTCTAACAAAAATTGGACTTAAACATATTTTTAATTTCAAAAGTCACCTTTTTTAACAAGTGGTGACTTCAATATTTTGACCACTTATAGAACCTTCAATTGCGAATAAAACTGTATCATTAAGTCAAAATCGCAAAAAAGTGGACTCCCACACTTTATGCTCTAAGGTACAGATATATAAAGAGGAAAGATTTGATTTTTTGTTTGTTTGCTTGTTTGTTTATTTGTTTGCATCGAATAGGCTCCAAAACTACTGAACCGATTTGAAAAATTCTTTCACTGTTGGGAAGCTACACTATCCCCGCTGAACATAGGCTATATTGAATTTCCAAAAAAAATTGGGTAACCTACGAAAACTCTAATAATGTAACCCAAGGTGTAAAAAATTTACCTAAAATATTATTTTTATCGCGAACGCTGTGAAAACTAATGATGATAGAATAAAATAATGTATAACAATTTAGTAGAAGATATAATTATTTACAAAAAGTATCGCGACAGCATATGTCTAACTATTATAGTTATGCCACCATAAGTGTTCTTTTATTTTAAAAAAATCAATAAAATGTCACCTCTAGAAAAGGCTCTTTATTAGTATCTTGGAATTACTGCTTATTCAAATAAATTAGTTCATATTCAAGATTGCTTCAATATGTTTGTACAACTTTTTGAATTATTCAATTCGGACATTCCATTCGAAAGTTATTACGAGTTTAAAAATGGAAAAAAGCATAGTCTCTATCATCTCAAGCTATCCGATGTTGAAAGGATGTAGACGCCAGCGGGAGGCGGGGAGGGGAGTCATGTCAAGTAGAAATACCGCGCAACTCAGTTCCCGTGCGAAGCCGGGACGGACATCTAGTCTACACTATACTATTATAAAGAGGAAAGTTTTGATTGATTGATTGTTTGTTTGTTTGACGGGAATAGGCTCCGAAACTACTGAACCGATTTGAAAAATTCTTTCACTGTTGGGAAGCTACACTCTCCCCGGTGAACATAGGCTATACTGAATTTTCAAAAATATTTGGGATCCTTACTAAAACTCCAATAATGTAACACAAGGTGTACAAAAATTACCTAAAATATTCTTTACATCGCGTGCGCTGTGAAAACAATTGATGATAGAATAAAATAATGTACCACAACTTTGTAGAAGACATAATTACCTACAAAAAGTGTCGCAACAGCATACGTCTAACTATTATAATAATGCCACAATAAGTGTTGATTTATTTAAAAAAAAAATTTGAAATGCGGCAGAGATATAGGCGTCACTGGGGTACGAGCCGGCGGTAGGAGATTATTAGAATGCTACATTATTCCAGATTAACATAGCCTATAGAATATTTTGATAAAGTTAGGGATTTATAAAGATCATAAGAAAACTGAATTATTTTTTTAAATACCTATGTACCTACCCGTGCGAAGCAGGGACAGACTGCTAGTAGTTAATAATAATTGACCATCCAAAATTTTAACAGGGAAAATTTCCACTACCTCTTTTTTCTGACAAGAGGGATGTTATCATGAAAGTCTGTACAGTGGATGCAAGCTTGGAATCCCTCAAGTTTACCCTCTTTATACGAAACTTCAGGCTTTACATAAATTTCATCCAGCAAAATATTTACTACTTTTTCGCATGGTTCTATGGAATTAATTGCATCAGTTAAATATGTTTTGTGCATAATCCCAGATAGATTACATCCAACATTAAAGGATTTAATATAACTGGGATCTGGTAATATCAGCAATTTAAAATCCCTTAAAAACTGATATGCTGCAGGAAACGTAAAAAAAAAACAATGAACTACTAAAAATAAGTAATTCCGCCGAATATTTTTTTTGTCTGTAGCCCAAAAGGCTAATAACTGTTGAACTAAAAAGATAAATAACTCCTCTATCTAAAATCTATCGCATTCAAAATCTTTACCCAGAAGCCATTCAAATTTACGTATATCTAATTTAATATCTTCATAAAATATTTCAACTTGGAACAAGTGATCAATAATTATTATTTGATATGACACATAAGCCTTGGATGTAAATTCCAACTTGTATAAAATAATCCTGACAAACAAAACAATTAATAATATAACTTATTGTGAATATATAATATAACTTTATAAAAATTATAAAATAAATAAAATATACCTGCACTAGCCCCAGTAATGACCACTGTTTTCCCATCAAGTCTCTCCCTGCCATGATATATCCCTGTAGTCACCTTTATGTAAATTTTGAAACATATTAGTCCTATGAAAACTGCTGATAACAAATACGAGAAGAGATAAATCAACACCATGATGATTCAACCTACACTCAAGTGCTAAGGAATGTATTTCCTTCAATTAAATAGTTAGAATAGAGGAAAACATTATTGCGAAATGTGCGGAAATACTGTAATTAAAAAGTTATAAAAAGTAAGTTATTGTAACAATTTTTTTTTAATTGGACCAAAGAGGAAATAATAATATGTTATTGTAACTAATTGTTTTGATGAATAACTAACGAGGAAAATACTTGACATAATGAGTTTTTCATTAAGGTGATTTCGGATTATGATAAAAATTATTGATCATTTAGACATTTGAAACTCTTAATAACCGGAAACGAGTAAAAAAAAATCTCGTACAAACATAGAATATCACGAGAACAAAAAGAGATTGACTCGTGTTTTATAGAATTCTTTTCGTTTTCAAAGTTACAGACCAAAACGAAGAAAAGTTTGTTTTATATTTTAACTTGCCCCTATAAAATAAAAAGAAGAAATAATCCCAAAAAGTTTCACATTTTCATGGATTAAGTTTTGTCTATTATTGGCACAGATTTTATAATATTACTAGATGTCCCGTCGAACTTCGTCCCTCCTCTGAACCCATGATTATTTTTTATTTATTAGCTAAATTGCATTCAGTTTATTGAGAATTCAACAGATAGTACATACCTACCTATATCTTTCTCTCAATATAAAGAAAAAACCTTAACATAATACCTGCTTAGAAAACGAACGACAATTTTATGACGTTTTAAAAAAAAACAAACGATTCTTAGGTCTTATGTACGCTCTTTAGAAATAAAATCACCCTTTTTATGAACGTAGTTATTGAACGTTGTTGTTGAAATGGGAGCAAAAAACGCAAAAACTAAAAACATTAATTAAAACAGAAATATAGTATCTAGAAAGCCCCTGTTTTCATCTAAACCATCCTTGGGTAACCCTCGACATCTCCAATTTTTTTCATCGAAATCCGTCCAGTAATAAAGGAGGAGTTAGGTAACAAAGAAAACGGCTAGATTTTTATAGAGTAAGATGCTCTGATTAACACATTGAGCTGCACTGACTAACATACCTACACATCTAGTGAGAGATCCCGAAAAAAACACTCATGCTATACAATGACATGTCGTCTATATCTTTTAACAAATTTCAATAAATAATTATTAAATTATTAAACCTAATTAAAAAAATGCGCAGTAAATCCTCAGCACGGGCTCTTGCCTAGTGGGGTGATAAATTCCAATAATTTTATTCTCATGTAATTCATATTTATTTGTATTATTTTTTTGGAAATAAAATTTAATAAAAAAATAAAATAAAGATGGACTTGGCTGGAACATGTATTAAGGATGCCGAATGACAGTTGGCCGAGGAGAGCGCTTTTCTTCCTTCCATCAGGGTCCCGGGGACGAGGAAGACCCTCTCATACTGTGTTCCGCTCCTTCGAAGCAGAGCTGAGGAATCTGTACATGGTGTGGGATGAGGTCACTAACGTTGCGCAAGATCAAGCGCAATGGAGAGCTCTTGTTGCCTCCCTATGCCCCTAAGTGGGGTCTTAAGGGAGTTTGGATTTGGATTAGTTTAGAACATGGCTATATTGGTTAAAATCATGTATGATGTATGTATACTACTTGTATGCATTAATATAATATTTTTCATTATCAACGAATTATACTTTTAAACGAAAGCATTGCCAGTTCCACGATCTTATTTTTAAACGCTATATTCACCCTTTTGATGAGTTCACTTATAATATACCACAATTTGATGAAAACCTTTTTATTATGTAGACTGTAGATCAAGCGAGCCGTTGCATTTGAGAAGAAAATAAATAATACCTACTAGAGCAGTGATTCCCTAACTATGGCAGGCGTACCATCAGTGGTACGCGATAATTATTAAGGTGGTACGCAAACAGCCATGGCCATAGGACATACACAGTAAACAATTAGAAAAAAAACATTTTTAAATTTCGCGCTCTGACACGATTTGTTTGTAAGTGGTACGCTACTGATTTATAATTTCGTGTGTTTTATTAAAAATTGGAAGTGTCTAGTTTGCCGCAAGCGGTATACTAGCAAATCGCGCTAAAATGCCGCCAGTGGCAGTGCAAAGAAGAAGTGCGCATGCGCGATAATATTAGTAGATGTTATAGTTTTTCGGCGTGTTACGTAAGTCCACTGCGGATGAGTGGTTACCATCGCCGCTGTTCATATTAATGGTTGTAGGTTCGAATCCCGGTACGGGTGATCTTTTTTTTCGTTTTTTTTTTTCTATTTACTTATCCGTTTTCTTCTGTGAAAGATGTCTAAAGTGTATTTGTGTTCACTTTGGCTGTGCTCAATTCATTAAAAATAGGTTCGTTAGCACGCTTTCTACTATTTTCATGACTAACAGTCATGAAAATAGGTTAGGTTAGGTTTGAACATAATTATTTAGGGGGGTTTGGTGGGCAGAGCCCCCCATACCTATTCACGCGTACCCCGAATCCATTTTACCCTCTGCAAACCGAACATATTTGAATTGTTGACGCATTTGAACTTTTGTTCCGAAACTAGCGGCTTTTTAGTGCGCTTTTCTAGTATACCGCTAGCGGCAAACTAGCCACACCCTTAAACATTTGGGAACCACTGTACTAGAGAAATAATGTGCTACTACGCATGGTCCCAACATGTACTACGTGACTGCTGTTAAACCTATACAAATTGTGACGTTTGTCGCTAGCAGTGTGTGACAATAGATTTTTTATTTTTAATATTTTAGTGTTAACACAGAGGAATTTTATGTTTTAAGCATATAATTAGTCAAAAGAAGTACCTATAGGTTTTGTTGTGTTGTCTTGTGATTGTGGATAAGAGTAAAATGAATTATTATTGATTATAATTTATCTTCAGTCACGTGACTGTTGAATAAACGTACCAATTTTCGGTTATGCGCATCCAAAAAAGTTCTCTAATAATATTTGTACTCAGTGGACGTTGCGCGCGCGATACTTTTTAATATTTTCAATAGAGGCGCTCATTTAAAAAGTGATAAAATAATTAAAATAGAAATAGGGCGTCTAAAAATCCGATTCTGCTTCAAACCCATTCTCGGATAACATTGGATGCGCCCAAAAAGTTTCATTAAGACCCGTTCACTTTTGAAGGAGGAGATCGGCCTGAAAGAATCCGTACACAAGAAATAGTATATTATGTGTTTCTGATATGTTCGTTTTAAATATTTTTACGTCTAGATCGAAAATATAATTTTCTTCTTCTTCTTCTTCTTCTTAATTTAGGCCTTGTGGCCTGTAATTTAAGAGGTGGGGTTTGCCTCCTGCGAGGTCGACTCCCAGCTGTCCTTCCACCTTTTTGGTGGTCTGCCTGGGAGCCGTCTTCCATGGGGTTGGCCGTGCAATGCCATGTGAGGGAGTCTGGAAGAGTCCATTCCACTCACATGGGCATACCAGAACCTTCTTCGTTGCCTTCCCCATCTTACTATGTCCTCGACCTCGCATATTTCCCGTACCCTCGTATTTCTTACTCTATCTCTGAGGGTCTTCCCGGCTATGCTCCTGAGAGTTTTCATTTCTGAAACTCTCAGCGCATTTTTGGTCGCAGTGGTATCTGCCCTGGACTCGATCCCGTACGTCATTATGGGTCTAACACAGGTCTTATATATTTTGACTTTGCTGCTTGTTCTCATATCGGGGTTTCTCCAAATTGAGTTTCGGAGACACCCTGAGATCGCAGCAGCCTTGTTAATTTGACCCAATATCTCTGTTGGTAGATCGGTCTGCCCACACAACTCCACTCCAAGATATTTAAATTTGGTGACCTGTTCCACGGATACACCTTCCACAGATAGGTTGAGATCCACCGAAGACCGCGAAAACACCATGCTTTTTGTCTTTGCCACAGAGATCTTCATATTGTGATCTTGACTTGCTTGGTGAAAAGCTTGCAAAAGTGATTGCAGGTCCTCCTCAGTCTCGGCAAATATCACCGCGTCGTCTGCATAGCAGACAATATCGATGGCTTGCTCTCCCAGCCTGTATCCCTTCTCAAGTGATTTAATCTCCTCCACAATCTCATCCATGATGAGGTTGAAGAGAAATGGACTCAGGCTGTCCCCCTGTCTAATGCCGGTACCAACTCTGACAGGATTTGAAAGATGTCCATCGACTCTGACTCGGGTGTTGGTGTCAGAGTTAAGTTGTCTGATTATGTTGACTATTTCTGGGGGTGCTCCTCGTGCAGACAGTATTCGTATGATGTCAGTGAGTTTGGCTCGATCAAATGCTTTAGTAAGGTCAATAAAGCATGCGTAGGCTGGTAAATTAAATTCGATGGCCTTTTCTTTTATCTGCCTCACTATAAATACTGCGTCTGTCGTGGAACGATTTTTGTGGAACCCTTGTTGATCCTCCTTGTTACTGATAGTCAGCTCCAATTTGGATGTTAGGATCTGTGTGAAAAGTTTTAGTGTTGAACACAGCAATGATATTCCTCTATAATTATCCGGATTAGTTTTTTGACCTTTCTTGAATATAGGTATTGTGATGCTAGTCTTCCACTCAATAGGTATGTTTGATGATAACAAAATTTTATTATATAGCTTGAGTAATTCGTGTGTAAGGGGTTCTCCAGCGTACTTAATCAATTCATTGCAGATGTTATCCACTCCAGGCGCCTTTCTTTTTTTCAACTTCTTTATTGCTCTGGTGATTTCCTCTTTTATTAAATTTTAAATTTTATTTTAAATTATTTATTTTATTTATTAATTCTTCACTGTACATTGATAAGTATAAGAAACAACACATAAAATTAGACACAAAGAGCCCGAGCTTAGTATTTTAGTGAAATAATAATATCAAAGTAAATAATTTTTATCATTATTTTTGTAAAATGAATTTTATAGATATAGATTTTTTTTGCTGTTTGTTTTTTCTGAATTTCCTGTTTCTGGCTGTGCAGATCGAGTATTCAATTATTCTAATATAAATTATAGAAAAGTCGAACATAGGAGTATTTCATTTAAAGCTTACGAATGGATAGGTACATACGAGTATTTTAAACTATGGGGAGTATTCGTGAAAGCGAAAAATAATATTCATTTTTGGACTTAGGAGGTTTTGCTTGATGATAATAAAATATTAGTGTGTACTGAATATTGAGGATATTTCAATACTAAAAACTATTCTACAGTACCTACACGACAGAAATACTTTTTTAGGATATCACATAAAAATGTTAATCAAAATATTTGCACAAAAATAAACTGGTTTTGTCATTCAACTAAAATTAATTGTTACACTAAGTTAACAGCTCCATTTCATTTCAATGTTTTGAAACCATTAACAATTGAAAATCGTGAGTGAGAAAATATATAATTCTTATAACGAACAGTGTTCTGCTTGATATGGTTGGTCTGTGTTTATTAGTTATATAAAATTTATTTCAGTATTTCAATAATCTTATACGTAAGTACTTCTACACGTATCTCGCTAAAATTCAAGAACGAATGGACCGATTTGGAGTTTAAAACACTTGTAATATCTAAGATTAATTACATACATATTGTAATATCTAAGATTACTTACATACTACATACATATTTATTTATTTATTTGAAATGGTTGCTTTTACATACAATTTACAAATCAGAAAAAATACAATAGTTGTTGTGTATCACGGTGATAAAGAAAAATAAGTATCTCAAAGAATTTAAGGCCCGTTGTAACGCTCACAGAATTCCATATTTAGGTATTTGAGCAAAATTCCAATTACGCCTAATTTTTGTAGGTCCACCCATGCCATAAATTATCTTCTGATTTACAAAAGAACCGGATAGATAATAAACTTGGCGAATATTAGCAAAACAATGAGAAAAGGCCAAATGTCTCATTCGAACTTATCTACAGAGGTTTAAGTCCGTTTCATGGGTACCTACATACATATTTTGTTGGCGAACACTATGGGCAGATAAACAATCAAATCACAACTCCCTTTGAACTCCACTTAGGAGCATAGGGAGGCAACAAGAGCTCTCCATTGCGCTCGATCGCAAACAATGCTTATGACCTCCTCCCACACCAAGTCCATTTCCTTCAGCTCTGCCTCGAAGGAACGGAACACGGTATGAGAGGGTCTTCCACGTCTTCGAGATCCTGATGGGAGGAAAAACAGCGCTCTCCTCGGCCAACTGTCATTCGGCATCCTCAACACATGTCCCAGCCATGCCCATCTCCTCTCCGTAATGGTGGCCTGTGCTGGGTGCGCGCACGTATAGCGTCGTTCGTGATGCGGTGGTACCGGTTCATGGTCAGATAACGGTTCATTAAAATTTCAGCAGAAATTATATGAATACACAAAAATCCATTTTAGAGCCTGTTTAGTGTGTTTTAGATATCGTCTATTCTATATATTGTCTGTTCTTTAAAGAATCAAATATAATAATTGGTTAGGTTCGTTCGTAACCCGGTATTTTCGTTGAATCACTTTCACGCAAAATATTTTTCGTAGATAAAAAACAATCTAACTACGGGAATGTGTACGTTAAATGATTTCAGATTATTTTTTTTTTTATATTATTCGTCTGAAAGTAGTTTCTGACAATAATAACAGATGTCCGCGGCAGGAAATATATTATTATGTTGAAACATAGTAACTCACGTCACCACAGTATTGTTCCTACATACAACTCTTCCTCTCGATCAATTAATCAATTTTCTATGCCTATCGTCCAACAGGTTTTGCTGCTAGTTGGATTATTTTGGTAATATTGGATACAATAATTCAATTTACAGCCTACCCAGATCCACATAAACCACAATTGATTAACATTAATATATCGCCTGTTTGCGAGAAGACTGTGACATCTCCCAAAAAAAAAGTTGTATTTGATAATAAGAACCGTCATGATCAACTTTATTATCGGTAAAAACGTGACATTGTTTGGTCGAATAGTTACGAAGTTATGATCGAAAGAGACAAAAATAGTGTAATAAATTGCATTGTCTCGTTCTTTCTTTAAACACTGCACTTTGTTGCAACAATGTGACATGTCAGTTTACATAAGGCAAACGAAGGTGAAAGAGCTCTCGTCTTTCTAGAAGAACGCGGCATTACTAGAATGCCACAGTATAATTGCAAGGTACGTTACAATTTTATTTATTAATCTTTAATTCAATAATGTTGTATTTGGATTTAACCCTGTTTTATTGAAAATAATATTAAAGAATAAGTTGGAATAAAAACATATAACACGTTATTGCACAAAAAATGGCAATTTTGCCTTGTGATATTTAAAGATGAAACATTATTGATGATGAATGAAATTCCAGACATAGACATAGTACAGTGGCGGATTTGCCCTAAGGCCCAGTAGGCCCGGGCCTAGGGCGGCCAAATTTTAGGGGCGGCCAATCGTAATCAAAAACTCTTACTTGCATACTTTCTGTGCAATTAACCTTGAAACCGCTTTTATAGTTTACTAAACTAAATTTATGAATTGATTTCGATAACATTTGGCAGTAAAGTGTAATTTCATTATGTAGTCTAATGAAGAGTGCTGAAAAATTAGCAGCTATGTATGGCCTGGGGCCTAGGGCGGCCAAGACTGCAAATCTGCCACTGTCGATGTAGCAGATAATTTTTGTATCCAATCCTAAAATGTGTCACGTTATTAACACTCAAATGAAATTATTAGACATCGCGTTCTGACATAAGGATTAAATTAGAAACCGAAAAATGTAAATATCGGCAAATTTTCAGAGCTGAACGGCAGTCGAATGATTCTGGAGAAGTGAACCTTGTTGCTGACTCCAACAATCTGGAATAGGCTGGTGAGGTTTGGTAGTTACAGTAGCTATGTGAGATTTTTAGCAACTTTAATTGTTAGAACCGTATACATAGTTTTCTATCGTGGTATAAAATAAAGTATTTAATTATAGTTCATTTCTGCTGTTAGCTTATATAAATATTTGTATATTTAACATAATACTACGATGCATTAAATTTTCTTCTCCATCTGATGATTAACTCTTTCTAGACAAAGAAAACGATACTCTCTCTGTCCGTTCTCGATCAAATTCAATTGAAACTAGCAATGAGAGCTCCACCAGTTCGTCGAGTAGTAGTTATTCATTTAATGAAGGTAATACATAGGTAAGTATATTTTTTTTTAAAAAAAATGTAAAAAATTAAAACCAAATACACATAGGTACTTTCCTTTCTAGATAGCGACGTTTACGTAAGAGATCCCGATTACAAGGATTCAAAGCCCGCAGACCGGCACATCAGTTCCTCGGATTCGGATGGTGAAGATGTTCCTACTTCTATACAAGCAGTTCGGGTAATACAAAAGCAAACTGACAAAATTGTCACCCCAACTAAAATTTGGGGAAAAAAGACACGCCAAGAAGCTAATTAGAAAAAAAAATGTTGCGAAACGCTTAAAAAAGGAGTAAGTAATGTCATATTTATCGAAAGGAAAAAAAAATAGAAGAACGGCAATTGAAACCACACTATTTTAAGGTTTATACCGATAAGACTATTGCAACAACAATAATGCTTTCCTTTTCGTCATTTCTGGTGTCAAGACGAGAGTTTGCAAAATGTTTTTGAAAAATACTTTGCGGATACCAATTGAAACGGCTTTACTTAAAGGAAATAATGAAAATAATATTTCATCAATGAAAGACAAACGACTTTGCCATAAAAAAGTAGATGATTAGCTGCATACACACGTAACCATTTATCTTTAAGACTAGCGGTTACCCGTGGCTTCGCTCACATGATACTGTACATATTTGGTTTATATCGTCCTAAACAATGTAGAATTATATTTTCATCAAAATTAAAAAAACATCTTGTCCCATTTCCAAGACTGTCTGAGATGGCTGAGTATTTCTTTTTTAATTGATATTCTAAAATTTCCATTAAATAACCTAATTACTCCCTATATATTATATTATATTTTTGTCATTACCAATCTGTATTTAAATTAAATACCTATGTCTTTCTTATACAATCAGCCCGAAAACTTAAAAATCATCATATTTTGCTAACTTGACAGACTTGTCCTATCAGAATTCCAAAAAAACAACTCGAATAACTTTTATTGCTCCAAATGTCGTCATTTGAAATCAATTTTTATATTGCTGGATATGAATAAAAAAATGTTCAGTATCCCTATTCTCAGTTTTAACGGAAGGTAGTCACGGTATAAAAGTGAATATTACACGATAAATTTTGTATGAAAAACGCCTATATGTATCGAATGCGAGAATCGCTTTTCTTCTAGAAATATCTCTGTGGCGGAGCTATACTATACACGTTTCTCATACAAAATGTATCGTGTAATACTCACTTTACTACCGTGACTACCTTCCGATAAAACTGAGAATAGGGGTACCTACTGGTATTGTATTATTATTATCATTTGGTTGTAAAACTGACACGAAAACCCGAAAACAAGATAATCATAATTGTGTGAAATCTGTAGATAAATAATATACCTACTTATATTTTTTTTAAGATCATTAAAGTGATTCAAAGAGAATCAATCCAATCTAATTAAGGAACATACAATAGCATTATTTTTGTGGGTTGGCCCAGTAAAAATCCATTGTACAACTCCGCCTCTAATAAAATTAAACTGGAAAATACTGATTTTGATTAGATTTTAATGAGTATTTAAGTTTTTTGGATTTTCCAGGAAAACAAAGACGAAATTTTAAAAAGTAACTTTGTCGCCTTAATGTATGGGGTCGTATGCATTAAATCCGGTAGTTCTGATTTTTGCAGACTTGATGTTAATCCGATGAATAATCCAAGTTTGTGACCTCAAGCGCCGCACGCAATAGTTTCCAAGATTAAGCCTTTCAAAGTTTATCATTTTTTTCGAACTTCGTCAGTGGCACTCAGTGGTATAATGGAACTTCATCCCGCTAGAATTATTCGAGTGACATCTAAAATATTGCAAAAATCTCGGAAACTATTGGGTTTCTCCTCCCCGAAGCACGAGTTTTACTCATTTTCGGGGAGAATTTCAATACTTTATACCGATTTTGTCTCAATTTTTTATTTTGTATTATATTATACTCAGGTAATTATCAATAAAGGAATTATATTACAGAGACAATTATTATAGTATCATATTGTAGCAGATTTAGTCAACTTTAAAAACGTTCTGAAAAGGTTTTTTAAAAAAATAATCCAGAGTGGCATCTCTTTGTTGGAAAAGTGTGGAAAGCCCAGTGTTGGAAAAGATCATCGGAACAGGCACATGTAGTAAGTCAATATGTATCGATAGCATCCAGGGACAAGAGAGAAGTGTTCAACAATGCATTCAGCAGACTATGGAATTTTCCCTTGGCTTGGGTGATTCCGCCACCATGCTTAATACCACGAGTCCTTACCCATCGAAACAGGGCTGTGAGGACCTACCTTATGGTGGTTCCCAGATGTAACAAGGTGTTCTGGTTGCCGGATCTGAAAAGTCGAGCTCTGGCTCCAATGAATATAGACAACTTAGAACACAACTGAGAGACACAAGAACCTTTACCCACCCCAAATTCAGAAATTACAACTAGAAGTGTGGAAAACTGGGGTTGGGAGAAAATAACACAGGACTGGACAGACCATGAGAAAGGTCTGCTGAATGCAAGTTGGCGACCATCTACGATGGCGATTTACAGGCAAGATAGGAATAAATGGGAAAAATAACTCGGATTCTCATCAACCCTCAGCGCTGAAATTAGCAAAATATCTGGCTTATCTGTGCAGTACTGAAAAATAAAATTATCCCCTAATACTATCATGCAGCATAAATCTGTAGTGGCGACGATTACTGACGCCATTCAGGAATCAAGCCCAGTTGTCACCTTCTGGTACGAAGGATTTTAAAAGGAATAAGCAATTCTGCTGGTAGAAAAGTGACACTACCAATTTGGGACCCAAAAATGTTTACAATTGGCTAAAGTCTAAAGTGTGTGAGGAGGTCATAAACATTGCGCAAGATCGAGCGCAATGGAGAGCTCTTGTTGCCTCCCTATGCCCCTGAGTGGGGTGGAAAAGGGAGAATTGATTGATTGATTGATTGAAAGTCTAATCCACCAAAGTCACTGACATTATTTGAGTTCATGACCTCACTTTACTAGAACTATATTCTTCTGGCTTTGTAGATAACGGGGACCATAATATTATATTATGGCCTAAATTTGGATCCTAAACAGATTCAGATAAATTCCGCCAGACGGGTTGGAAACTATACACCTCATCAGAGGAAGGCTGGGATCGTGTATATTGGCTTAGAAAATTATGTAATCTGTCAAAAGCAAGAAGACGAAACAACATAGACATATCTAATTTATTTATCTCAACTGTTAGCCAAGTGAAAGCAGCGTCGAGAACCATTATCGGCTTCTCTTGGTTGGCAAGAAAACCAACCAATCGAAGAGATACCTACTAAAAAGAGGAAACTGGAGAAGCGAGAACACTTTAAAAAATATTATAGAAAAGAAGTACTTAATTATATCAGAAGAGTGTTGCATACTAAAACACTTTGAACCAATCAATACCAATTAATTGACACCAACCCCATTCACCAATCACCATGTCACAAAGGCGATAACAGACACTTCTCACAATATATTCTGGATAAGGAAAGACCATACAATGATAATATGTGAGTTTTACCTACCAATAAAACTCCTATTATGTTGTCTTCCTTATCCAGAATATACCTAATGCCAGCTTTCTCAGAAATCAATTGACAAAACATCGCATAGAACTGTACTACCTTGTGACAGTTGAAGTAACAAAAGGCGATTCCCATATTACCGGTACAAAGCAAGATGAAAATGGCGCGAAAGTATGACACTTAGACTAGAAGTTTGAAGTCTCTCTCACAATATATTCTGGATATTAAGGAAGACAATATAATAAGAGTTTTATTGGTAGGTAAATCTCAAATATTTTCAATTAAGTATGAATGAAAATTGTTTGAAATTATAGATGTTAAAAGTTTATAAATTGTTGGTAACCATGTAATTGGTCTAAGTGCTTGGATAGAAAGGAGTGGATGTCCGTTCTCCCTGCCTCCCCCTTACAGGAAACGGCGTGATGGGTAAAAAATAGTTTTATTTTACATTGTCATAAAATTAAAATTACAAGTGGTCAGCCAGTGCTCGAAATTCGACCATAACTAATTTAGATTATAAGTTTGAACATAATTAAGATTCCTTTGTAAAAGACTGAGCGAACGCTTTAATCACACTTTTCATTCAAAAATAATGACATGGATACGTCAAAGTTTTTTCTATGGTTTTTTCTGTACAAAAAATTCTATTCTCAATTTGACCACAGATAAACAAAAGATCTGCGTCAAATAATGTCAAATACATCAAAGTGTGTGTAAATATGAAATACAAACATTACAGTAGTGTGCGTAGTGTTTTTATTATTGATTTAATCCATTTTTATGTATAAATTAAAAAAAAATATTAGCATTTGCCACCCCTTCTCTATATAAACTATAAGTATGCGAAATTTCATACTCCTCTGTCCATGCAATTTTCGTAAAAATAGTCACAAAGTTTTTAATGTATAGATAACATAAAAATATGAGATGATCTCACAAAGGCTATGCATGTCCTTCATAATTACAATTTTGAATATAGTCTTAACAAAAAACGAACAAAAATCTACACTAATCAAATACATAGGTGTTGGTATTATTGATCAACTAGATACCCATTTGATGTTCAGTTTAAATAAAGTTTGTTTCAGTTTCAAATTTGTTTTAATAATGTTTTTCATTATCTTGTAATTTCACAGCCTTTTCACTGAGTTCCCACAATTTATAAGCTCTAGTCATATCTCTGGCCGCTTCACTTGGAGTTGTTTCATGACAGTCACTGAAATATTTGCCAGTCACGTCAGCAACACTTGGAGAGACACAAAGAAATATGGTAGTTTGGGCACCTTCCCATAAGCTCTAAAAAAAGATAGTTAGACATAAAAATTTATAACTCTAAAGCATTTTTGTTGAAACGCTCACCCCACGCGAAATATTTTTCATACGCATAACAAAACCAATTCAACTTCGGGAAATATTTTTCATACACATAACAAAACCAAACCAAGCCAACATCGGGAAATATTTTTCATACGCATAACAAAACCAATGAACTGGAGACTTGCTGTCACACTAAAGATGAGCCGAAATTTGAAAGACCTGCTACAATAGATGCATAGACAGATGCTTAGCATTAGTTTAAGAGGTTAAAAAGAAGAAAAGAAATTGACATCATGGATCGGTAATCGCAAGTCATGGACAAAATATTTTTTAAAGCAGGTCAAGGTGCGTGTGCCCCTTGTGTCTTCAAGACCAGAATAGGTCTATTGTGATGTCCTTCAATGTTGCTACTTACTTTCATGGCCGATGTGAGTCATGTAGCTCACAATCTGTCTCGGTGGAGTAGTCGTGCCTTCCATCTCATAGTTTAATACTGGCCCTCTAAGTGCGGCAAGATATTTAACAAGATAATCAGATAGCAATTGGACATCAAGTTCTTAGTGGAGACTGGACCAATACAAAAGATGTGTCGCGTGACCACAGAACAGATATAAAGGATGGAGATTGGTGACAAAAGCAGTGGAGTAATAAAAAGTAAAAGTATTAGTGTTGAAATTTACCTTGTAAAATAAGTTGACGAGAACAGCGTTTAATTTTTGGATGAATTTAAGATAGTTTCTTGTAATACCTGTTGCAACTACGCCTGGGTGCAAACTATTAGCGGTAACACCTATAAATAACATTAAAAATAAAACAATTATTATGTATCCATCTTGAAATGAAATCTGCCAAACTAGTGGCCGTCAACGTTGCCAAATGGTTTTCGTCCAATAAAAGGTCAAAGTATTTTGATATGTATCCACTCTTTCTCATATGTTTTTTTTTCAAAAGTCTCTAGATACAAACACTAATCTAATCTCCCTTCAAACTACTTTTCCTTCCCCTCAGAAAATAAATCTGATTTGTGCTTGAAACTCAAGTTTCTCGATATATTTATTTGAGTCTTCATGCACTCATTCTTATTGTATGATGTGCAACGGCAAGATTATAACCAGCGTGATTTCTTCCATCTGACCTTAATGGATATAACATGAATATTTGCTTTATAAAAAAATCCTGGTTCCTCATTTAAAAAGCCAACATAACTTGAACATAAAGTTTATATGGACGACATATATTTCTGTAAATAATAAAGCATTAAAGATTTACATATATACCTGTTCCTTTCAATTTCTCAGCCAATACGTTTGTAAAATACATATTGGCTAGTTTGGTATTACAATAGTGCATGTCTTTATTTTTCACATTCTTTTGTTCCAGGTCATCTAAATCTAAATTAGCAAATTGGTGCATATATGAGGCTACATTCACAATTCTACTTGGGGCAGATTTCTTGATTGTGCCTGCAAAAAAATACACAAAATATAAAATTATGATAAATCATAAATAGGGAATATTTAATTTAATTTTGTTAACTTTCTTCTACAAAAATAATAATAAAAGTTATGGATGGAAACAGGGAGACAACGTAAAGAAAAAAGAGAGAGAAGCAGAAAAAAAAGCAAACAAGTTACCTAAGAGTATGTTTGTCAGTAAAAAGGCTCCGAAGTGGTTTGCCTGCATCAACATGTTCAATCCGTCTTCGGAAACCATCTCTGTGGGTAAATAGCACCCGCCAGCGTTATTTACCAATATATCAATCTTCTCTTCCTCAGAAAGTAGTTCTTTAGCACATTTTCTAACTGATGTAAGTGAACCAAAATCTACGTGCTTCAACTAAAATTAAAAGGTAAAATAAACGTCAATGAATTATTTGAGTATTAACAAAATGCTGTATTTAAATATCCCATGAATGGTTGGGACATGTTTGGTATTGGGAGTGCCGAACCTTGCGAGTACGGAGAGCGGTCTGCCCAGCACGGGCCGGATGACACCTTAGATTGGAGATTTTCAAGCAGAAAGGGTTACTGCTTCAGGAATGATAGGATTAGGTGAGTATTGATGGGAGGACTCGTAGAAGGCAGGAGGACAGGATTCAGTTGTAGGATATCCCTACAAGCCATGCTAGTTGATCCTAACATTCACAGGGACCAATTTTACCGCGGTTTTAGCCTGGGTCGATATTTCTTTGGACCCAAGTTTGGATACTTACAGATATATTATCATTTCCAGTTGTTTTCATGATTTCTTGTCTCACTTCTTCACCCTTCACCGTGTCTCTACACAGCATTATAACTCTGGCACCTCTTCTATTTAAATCTTTGGCTGTTTCTGCTCCTATACCTTTAATTTAAATTTAACGTCAATAAGCTATAAAATAATATTGAATATTATCAATAAAAATATTGGACGGATTGTGACAAGAGTTAGGTAAGAAGAGCAGTGTTTTTTCTCATATCAGGATCCCAAAATAATACAATGCAATGTGTGCCTTTATGAAAACTTGACAATCAACATTATTCAATCAATCGATACTCCCTTTGTGACTACATTTAGGGACATAGGGGGGCATCAAGAGCTTGATGTACAATATCGAGCTCTTGGTGCCTCCCAATTACAAGGTGTTCCTACCCTCGGGACATCAATGTGTCTCAAGATGGTAGAAAGAACAGTGCTCTTTTTGGCAAACTGTCATGACATGTCCCAGCCATGTCCATCCTCTTTTTATAATGATAGAAGTGATACATGCTGTTGGCGTTTAACTTGGTTCACCTTATTCCCAAAAATTTTCAGAGGCACTTTGTTGCAATGGTGGAGATTTGTTGTGCCTGGGCTTTGGTCAAATATCAGGACTCACACCCCTATGAAGAATAGGTAACACCCGCGTCAAACAATTTAGACTCCGTCTCAACACTCAAATAATGCTAATGCTTTTCATATTTTGTTCCAAAGGCGCCACTTCCCATAGCGATATATATCAGAAGCTCCTCCCTGAGGTTGCCAGTGGTGGTAATATAATACTAAGGTACAATCAAAGAACACACAGGCAAAGGGCAGTTGGTTGGCAGGATGATAACTAGATGTTGGCTCGATACAATATTTGTAAACATTGAAATAATTTATTAATTAACCTGAATTAGCTCCAGTAATGACCACCGTTTTCCCATCAAGTCTTTCATTTCCACGATATATCCCTGTAGTTAATTTTATGTAAAGTTTGAAACATACTAGTCCTATAGGAACTGCTGATAACAAAGATGATAAAACACAAACCAATACCATTATGATACAACCAATGTACTGATCAAGAGCAAAAGAATGACTGCACCATTGAGGCTAGCCGTCATTGAGTTGAGGAAAAATATATTACTTATAACAAATTGAACATTTATACCTACGTAATGTGGAAATAATTAATAAAAAATATTATATCAAAAAAAAAACTATGGAAATATTACTTTTTTAACTAATGAAATTACAAATGCCTATTAGTATTGTAATAATATGTAAAATACTTCTTCTTTAAATATTGTAGAGATTAGATCTCGTAAAACTGGCAGATGGGTGTAAAAAATGATATGCGACAATCACACAGAACTCGTGTAGGTACTGCTGTGCACAAACTATGAAGACTTTATTTCTTTTCTTTATTGTTAATTGGTGAACAGTAGCCCTAGTATAAGTTTTCGATGATCGAATATCGAAACGATCATCGAAAGAGTTTCGAAAAATTTTCATACTAAAATGATCGAATGATTCGATCGTTTGATTTAAGAACCCTATTTGCACGCTAATAACCGCTTATTTGCGTGCAATTAGCTTTCGATAAAACTCGTACTAGCCCCACAGCATTTTTACAACTATAATTTTATGTACAAGGTGGGACCCAATAAAAAGGGAATTGGTCTGCGGTGGAGAGGGAGATTGAAGGAACCCATTTTTCGATCCGGAGAACGTTAGGGACATATCTTTTGAGTACGAGTGCAAAATTTTGTTGCTGTGAGTGCATCGGTTTGCCCGTGAGACTTTTTTTTAACTGAAACAACTTTTTCTATTTCAGCAATATATGCGATGGTTGATTGTGAAATATTGTTTCCTGTTAGGGAAATTTGCTGCGGAAACTATTGCAATGCTTAGATTTGCTTATGATGATGCTGCTCTAAGTAAAACCAAAGTCTATGGATGGTTTACACGTAGGTATTAAAAATGTAGAAATAGAAGACCAAACCGTTCACAACCCCCTCAACGTCAATAATAATAATTGATGAGAATATCAACAAAATCAAAGACATCGTCGAATCATTGGTGAGATGTCTGGAAAATCCATTGATTTCAATAGAGGATTTTATCCAAAGGTTTGCACAAGAGAAGTGTTACAGCGAAATTTGTCTCTTGTGTTCCCACAACCAAGCAAAGGAAATATCAACTTTAGGCAAGTTTTTGACCCAAACTGCATGAAACTGATTGTTCACCCCTCTTACACACCGAAAGTTGTCACTTAAAATATGTGTTCGTTCCATGGACTCAAAAAAGACATGAAAGAAAGCGTTTAGGCACTTTAGAGAAGGAAAAACAAAAATCGCCAGAAGGCAGAGAAGGCATATAACGAAATTCCTGTTTCTTTTGGGTACCCCCTCGTACATTATATCATAGTTTCAGATCGCCAATAACATTATTAATTTTATTTTTCTTTTGGGTACCCCCTCGTACATTATATCATAGTTTCAGATCGCCAATAACATTATTAATTTTATTTTTCTTTTGGGTACCCCCTCGTACATTATATCATAGTTTCAGATCGCCAATAACACTATTAAATTTTTTCTCAGATCGGGTTGAAGCCCGATTGGAAAAAGACGAATAAAAAATAAAAGTATGGAAATGTTGTTTTTGTTAACGTGTTAAAGTACAAATCCCCAATTAGTAGGTATTTTAATAATGTGTAAAATACTTTTTTTATATCTTGAATACATAATCAATATCAATTGTTTTTTAGTCCAACTGTGATATTGCAAACATCACACATAAAAAGTTTTATTGAATGGCTAAGCAGTGGCGTACCGTGGATTTTCGGTGCCCGGGGCGGGAACCAAACCGTTTTGCGCCCCCCCCCCCCCTATATAAATTGAAAAAAAAAACAGCCTGAAAATTTTCAAAATAAAATAGTAAAAAATAAGCCTATTATAATATTTTATTTCATTTTCTCACTTAGGTGAATGAATCTGGTCGTGTAAAGTATAGCGTCAGCAAATTTTGCCGCCCTACTAATAGAGGCGCCCGGGGCGGTCCGCCCCTCCGCCCCCCCCCCTCCTCCTCTAAATGCTAAATATTTTTTTGTTCATAAAATTCGTTTGATCAAGTGCGGACATAAAAAAATAAGTGCCGTATAAGGATAAAAGACAAAAAAAATATCTATAAAATCGCAAATTATTGGAAACTTCTTCTTTTCTTTTTTAGTGAAAAAGAAGAATATTTAAAAAAAAACAGCTTCCGCGATTTCATCGATAATTTTTTGTTCGTACAATTCGTTTGATCAAGTGTCGAAATAACACATCGTAGAAGAAAAGGTAAACATGTGTGATCACTACGGTAGACAAGCCAGCCTTCGAAATAACAGTAGAAGACGGTCGTAAACCCATAGTGGTTTGTTTCATTTAAAAATCGAACATCAGTAATGTGAGTCATTAGTTGTTACATATTCTTTAAGATCTAGTTACATATTCTTTAAGATACCGGGAGTCTCATGATAGTAAGATTGCTGGAGATCTCCTAGAAGCATTAAATCAGAGCCGCCAGGAAAGATGGAGCGAATCCGTCGAAGGAATGGACTTCCAGCACTCCAGCCGCAAGGCTTGGAACACACTACGGAAGCTAGGAGCTGCCCCACCCAAGCTCCCAAACCCGACGGCTAGCCCTTCTTCCACTGTCACGCCGGAGCGAATTCTTAATCACATGGTATCTGTCTCTAAAATTAAAGTCAGCAAGGAGAGAACAAGAGAGGTCAGCTCAGATTACCCAGAATCTGGAAACACTCGAAGATCGTGGCCATAACCAAACCGGGGAAAGATGGATCAGAACCTAACCACTATAGACCCATCTCGTTGCTATGTATGTATACCTTATAAATTGTTAGAGAGACTCATCTTACAGCGCCTTGCTACCACCATAGACGCAGTAGTCCCTGTGAAACAGGCTGGTTTCCGGGCTGGCAGGGACTGCTGCGAGCAGGTCTTGGCGCTGACAAGCAGCATAGAAGCAGGATACCAGAGGGGACAGAAGTTTTCGGCTGCTTTCGTCGATCTGTCCGCGGCATACGACACTGTATGGCGCCAGGGACTCCTGTTGAAGCTGTGTGTGATTATACCCTGCCGGAAAATTCTTAACATTGTCGACTCCATGCTGTCTTGTCGATATATTAGGGTATCGCTTGATGGAAAAATGAGCCGCAGCAGGGTATTGAATGATGGTCTGCCGCAGGGATCAGTGTTGGCTCCAATTTTGTTCAACCTGTATATTTATGACATCCCCAAAACGGAATCTGCGATGTACCAGTACGCGGACGACATTGCACTCCTGGCTGGCGGAAGGGATTTGGACGCGAGTGCTCGAATGTTGGAACGGGACTTACAACATCTGTCATCATATTTTAAAGACTGGAGATTGAAGCCCAACCCATCTAAAACAGAGGTTGCAACATTCCACCTATGCAACCAACAAGCCAAAAAAGAAATCAGTGTTCATTTTGAGGGCATCCAGTTACATCAAAGGGAGCACCCGCAATATCTTGGCATTACCCTAGACAGAACTCTTTCCTTCAAAAGGCAAACTGATAATATTTTGTGCGCTAAATTGAAGACGAGGAACAACGTTAAACAGAAGTTGGCGGGTTCTGGATGGGGAGCATGCGAACTGCGGCTCTGTCTCTTGTTTACTCTGCGGCTGAGTATTGTGCCCCTGTATGGAGTGGTAGCTCATATGCTAAAAATGTGGACGCCCAACTAAGATCTACAATGAGAACAATCACTGGAACACTTAAACCTACCCAGTGTCAGTGGCTGGTTTTTTTTCTCACAAGAAAAAAAAAAAAAAAAAAGTGTCAGTGGCTGCCGGTCCTTGCAAACATAGCTCCGTCTCATATACGCAGGGAGGCATCAACCTTGAGAGAGTGGAATAGAGCAAAATCTCCTAACTCCTTGCTAAAATCAACTCTTGATAACATTCCGGCGACCAGGCTCAAATCAAGAAAGCCTTTCTGGACTAGAGCGCAAGCCTCGGAAAGCGAGGGTTTTACGGTTGCGCAAGCCTGGACGACGGAGTGGAATAATGGCACAGACACTAAAAATAGGGAACTTGTCGTGGATCCGACATCGAGGGTTTCAGGTTTTGAGCTCGAGCGGAGACAATGGGTAGCACTTAATAGAATAAAATCGGGGACTAGTAGATGCGCAGCTGATAATAACAGATCGGGGTACATTTCCGATCCTCATTGTGACTGCGACTATCCCTCATTGTGACTGCGACCATCCCAGACGTTACAGCATGTTGTCGGCGAGTGTCCACTTCACTTTATGCTTTCGATGGAACCTCGGAGGACATCAATTTGTTGACGACTGGAGCCAGAAACTGGCTTCGGGATTTTAGCCACATGATATAAGTGTTTAAAGTGATTTTAAAACCATGACCGTTTATTTATGTTTTTTTTATTGTATTTTAATGTTTTTATTAAGTACTAATTATTTTAAATTTTGACAATAATTATTTATAATCCACCATTGTAAATAGTTTTTATTTTATTAGAATTTAATTTGCGCCAATACCATACACACACACATATATATATGGAAGGTTTACTCCTTTACACTGTGATGAATTTGGCAGAGACTATGCTACTGCACTTGCATATGGGACGAGACTGTGCCCATCACCCGAATATGCTATTGGATTCGTCAAAAAGATGAAGTGTTTCGACATTGTGCACATGTGTCTCATCAGGACCATCTCTCAAAATGGCCAACACATCGTAGAATCCGATGAAAGCGGGGAGTGCCGCATAACATGAATGGAAGTGAAAACCCAAGATTTGTCACGAAATGCATGCGAACAACATGCACCTCGAAAAATGGTCACAAGAATCTAGACATAATTAGAACGTTGTGCTCCAACAAAGCCAATAGGCAATAAAGATGAGACATTAACAAAATTGGATATATTCATATCCTGGCGCCAAATACATGACAGCAGTCTTTAAATTTGGTTGCTCTCTTGTTCTCAATAATTTCCAACTTTTATCTCTATATTTCATTAATTATTAAAAATTATTAAATATCTAGTTGTTGCATACATGACATTTTTCGACATGTTGAACATGTCGAGAATTCTCGTGATAAGGAGTTTCGGAGACTTAAACATTATCACCTAAGGCGAACGTTGTTAACGTAAAGTGATCACACTAAGCCAGCCTTCGAAATAACAGTCGAAGACGGTCGTAAGCCCGTAGTGGTTTGTTTTATTTAAAAATCGAACTGAGGTATAGCCTGAGAAGACGGTGTATTCTCCCAGCTGTTTGGCGAACTTTCTCAGGGAGACTATGCGTCACCAACTCTTTTCCAACCCACTGTTTTGACTGTTCTTTATTTTCAGGAGTGTAGTGGTGGACCCAAGTCTCATCAACAGTTATGAATCGACGCAAAAAATCGTTTGGATTACGCCTATACAGCGCCAAATTGTCGGTAGAAATGGTTTTGCGAAGCAGTTTTTGGTCTATGGCGGTTGTATAGTATTGAACTTTAACGACACGATTTATTTTGGCAACTGATACACGAAAAGGTAAAGAGCCATCTAGCGGAATACGCCGAATACAACTCGTACTTATCAACAACGAAGATTCACCACCATTTAGCAAATTAACTAGCTTAGATTATTTCGCACCAGAGGGAGCATACATCACCTTTTTGGACAAATTATTTTGTGCGAATAACTGACCTATATATACTTTTTCACTGCGCAAATTTTTCACTCTTTCCTTCAGAACCGACAGTGCACAATATTGTAATTAGTTTGTAAGTTAATATAATTTTCTGTGATAATTCTATTCGCATTTATTAATATAGTGCTTGTGTTTTTTATAAGTTAAAATTGAGTTTCATTTCGGTAGTGAGTTGAATTCCTTCTTAACTGTTCAGACTTGTTCATAAAGAAATAGTGAAAGCTGGTGAGTACTCCAGATATTCTTAACCCTACCAAACTCATAAGAGAGTTTTCTTATCTTCTGGTAAAGATCAATTTTCCCACTATCATTCTACCTTGAGAAAAGAAATCAGCACTCCTTCTTCATCTCAAAGATATGGACCAGATTCAACCAATCTGACCCCCATAAATTGGTGACCCCGCGTTCGAACACCCTTCAATTATTTACCAAAATCCATCATTTTCCATAATCAGCACACAATCTCCAACAATCCATTAACATTCCAAACATATTTTTCCCAACAATCTTAATAAAATTGTTACATGTACACCTTCGTCCACTAATCCATCTCGAATATTTAACACTCTATACATTCATTCCAAATTATTTCTTTCACAAAGCCATCTAAATAATATTGTCCCACAATATAAAATTTTCATCTCACATAATACATTCAAAATTAAGCGCGTCCAACACCCATTTACCATCCGGCGCAACTTCACTCCACTACGAGTACAACTGTCAGAATAGCGTTACCAGCCGCTTTTGTTCGCGATAAATATATTCAAATTTTCGACAAAATATATGAAAATATAGTGTAAAATCATGTGCAAATTCTAAAATTCAACTGGTTCTGAAGGGATGAGTCATCCGATAGGTTACAGGCAAGTAAAATCTTTAAAAATACCATTGTAAAACAGCATTCAGCCCATATTTTTTTCAAAAACATTTCAACTTATCGGATTATTAAAAGCCTCTTGTTTTTCTGCCTTCTATTTATTGTTACAGACATTTAATTAATAATGCCCAAACGTTACAAAATCGATATAAAAATCTTTAAAAAAAGAAGAAAAAACTTAAAATATGTGAACAATAATTTGTAGGTTAAATTTTTTCACGATACAATGTTACATCGAAATTTTTTCATAAAACTTTTCATGTCTTTAAATATTGATAAAACTTAATTTAATACATTAACTATTTATAATCGCATGCTGAATTGCAAATTTAAATGATTTTTTTTACAAAAGAATAACCTTTGATTATCTGATTGCAGATTCACAAGTACATTGTTTTCATGTTTGATTGATTGATAACAATTGTATTAGAAAGTGACACATACACAAAATTTGTCCTAACAATTATTTATATTATTTGTGACTAAAGTGATAATTATCTAAGTGTTTATTGAAAATATTATGAATAAGACATTGCTAGTTCAACAACCACTGTTTATTTCATCATCTGTAAATCAGAAAGTTAGTTTTTTGAGGATTTAATAAGTGAATTATTATTGCTACAAGTCTCACAACTGACAGCTCATATATGCACCTACCTGAATACAGAATTTGTTGATGTTTGAAATCTGACCTAAGGAGGACTGCCATTTACTCAAGCAATATTATTTAAAGAAAATATATCCTGCTTAACTATACCTAAACAATATTTAAAATGAGCTATACATCGATGGCACAGGATTTCATGCGCCGTGCAACAGAGATTATGCGCTCATTAAATGAAACCATTAATAATGAAAGTAAATTCAGCAAGGACAATGTCAGGAAGATCTCTCCTTTCCATGATAACATGATGAGTTTGTTGGGAGAGATGGCGGTTCACATAGGGATCCAGGAGGGCGAAATTAATGCTTTGAAAACCATTCCTATAAGTGCACACGAGGAGACTTCAGGAAAATGTGAGGAGCGATACATATGCAACGCTCTCTCTGAGTTGGCTGATAGATCTGCAAGAGAAACTAATTTAATATTTTTGAATGTACCCGAAGCCGATGCAAATCTGTCTCCAAGTGATAGAGCTGCAAACGATAAGCAGCAAGTCATGGAGTTGGTGGATACTGTTGAGTCGGGTTCCTCAGACGAACTGATTACAGTCCATAGACTGGGTCCACGCGGAGATGACAGATGCAGACCATTGAAGGTCATTTTCGAGAGCGCTTCCACAGCAACTTCAATCTTGTACAGAAGGTTCAAGCTCCCTAGCACAATAAAGGTGAAACAAGATCTAACAGAGTTTCAAAGACGACAATTGAAAGGATTGTGGGAGGAAGTTGATCGCCGGAGAGGTGAAGGTGAAACCAATTTGACAGTGAAATTCATAAATTCCACACCGAGAATTGTTCCTGTACATCCAAAAAACTTAGTAATGCGGCAATAAGAATTTATTACCAGAATGTCCGTGGTCTTCGTACAAAGCTGCGTGAACTAAGACAGAACATACCTGCATTTGAATGTGATATATTTGCTTTTACGGAAACATGGTTGGACGGGGCTGTGAAAAATTCAGAGTTAGGTTTCACTAACCACATTATTTATAGATGTGATAGAAGTGCTAACACCAGCATAAAATCCAGAGGTGGAGGTGTCCTCATAGCTGTTAACAGTTGTAACACTTTTTCCTCGAGGACCAGAGACTCCTCATAATCTCCAGTACTCGAGAAAAGTCATGCACACAAATAAGCTGCCTGAATTAGGACTGAAGTCCTCTTTCAAACCGCTCGTTGTGGTCTGCCATCAGGAGAGAGGCTTAAGAGAGTGTGGTCTCATCCACAATAAATCTTCTAAAAGATTCTAGAATATTTACTTAATCACATTACCTTCATTATGTGATGCCCGGCTACTAAAATAAAAATTCTCAACTATCAAGCATGTTTGATTTTAACTCTTATCTCAAGATAGGGTTACGATGCAAGCCTACCAAATACCATTTCCTTTAGAGGGCAATTAGACAACACAACATTATGTTCAAATGAAAGAAGTAAATTAATAACAAATTGAACATCGTTTAATTTCAACACCAAATCAAAACAAATATGATCAAATTTCATAAAAAATTCTCTACAGATTCTACAAATATTAACATTTTCTTAAAACTAATCAAAAAAACATTCCAGTCGATAATTAACTCAAAGGACCTCCTTCAGTAGAAAGTAAATGTAAATTCCACCAAATACTAACTTATAGACTGGTAGAAATTTCTCAAATATCAAAATAAACTACTTCGACTACATTTGAATATTACTTCAATTTCTTTCCTCGCCTTTATGTACAGACGGTATTTCAACCGTTGCGAGTCAAACGTACCACCATAGGTACAAAAGAATATATAAAAAAAAGGAAAATTTAACAAGCGTATTCACAGCTTCATCAAACAAAATACTACAACGATTCGTGTGGTCACCAAAAGCAAATACTACATAAATTAAGAAAACTTCGACTTAACTAAATTATTCCTGATTTGCCGCTACGCTCACCAGATTCACATCCATGGTAGACGTTCAATACTTGAAATTACGATTCCCGCATCGCAAGAAGGAACCACCACTTTCCAAGTTTATTGACCCTCAAATCCGTGGACAGCTCGAGTTATTCCTGGATCATCCCCAGATTCCCTCCTGTACAATTTGCCTCATCATGACTATACAAGACGGCATGATATACTTTACGACCCCAACCCATCGATTTAAATTTTCAAACGCAGGGACATCTAGCTCAAGTTAGCAATTATATATCCATAGTCAAGCCTAGGTATTTATATCCTAAGCCAGCGATACTTAAGCCTAGGTATTTCTACCCCAAGCCAGCGACCCGTATTCTGAAATAAGAATACAAATCGTGTCATGCTAGTTACCAAAAAATCTTTAACGAAAATTAGTAATGTTGCGTATCAACACTATGAAAAAATAATTTAATCACAATTACTTATAAATTTCTCAACTACATACCTGCCAATTAATACGGGCTCGCGACACATTTGAAAACCCTTAACAATTTATCCCACAATAACTAGTTTCACTTAAACTAAATGGTGATTTAAAATTAACACAATAAAAGAATTACATTCTCGTCAGGGCGTCTGATCTTTTTCTCTCGCCGTTGCTAAGTTCACCTCTAATATATAGTGTCCAGATACGACATGTTTAATACTTAGTATTGCCGCTCGGAGCGCTACCCATCCTGACGACGCATAGATGTGTTCCTTAATTAGCATACACTGCTACTCGATATTAAACGTGAAAAATAACTGTTACAAATACACCCCTCCTCACATAAAAAAAAAATTTTTTTTTTTAAATGTGTTCCTAACACATCACCCGCATTACCCCATTCTACCCTATTCTCGGATAACCTATCTCCAAACATTTTCCTAAATTTCACACCGCGCCAAGTGACCACACAACACTTCATCATAAAACTTAAACTAGGTACCGAATTTGAAAGTTAATTAAAAAATTACAGGAAAATCACTTATAAACCTAAGTTTCCAAAAATTGGAGAATTCAGAGAGTTCATTGCCAACCAGCTCAGATTACTTAAAACTAATATTTACAAATTTATTTGGGCGCCAAACGATTTGCTTCAGATTCAATGTCTACTAGGTAAATCATATCTTCGGAGGTAACAAGCAAAATCGTTAAAATCATTACCCACCTCATCTAGTGGTTCCGACAAAATTTATAAAAACAAAAATATAATAAAGTAAAAAAATACTAAAAATTTTCATAATGAAGGGTTTAACCTAAAATGAACTCTCCAAACTTCCATATTACATTTTACAAATTCATATTATCAATTACAAGATAAATTTTACCAAAAAAATTATTAATACAAACTCTTTCTCACTTTGATTTTAAACATTATGAATCAAATTCAAATTCAATTTATCCAACCTTCAATTCTTTTAATCTTCAATAGTCTTCAAAAATCAAACTATATTTTTATGACTTCAATTTAATGGAGTCTACTTTACTTGTACATTGTACATAACATCAGACAATATCAATAACATTTGTCTCAACTGACTCAAAAAAACAAAAAAAAACTTGTAAATTTAACATATAAAAATCATTATATGATATGTACTACACTTAATCAAATCAAATAAAAGAACAATTAACAAACAAATGAGCATCTCGGAATTCAAACTCGCCCAGACGCACTGTACGCTGACACAATTGACCTTAAAGTCAAAACCATCCTATTCTCTTACAGAGATTTCACCTCAAACTTTGAAAAGTCGAGTAGTCTGTCCTCATCCATTTACCGTTAAACAATTTCAATAACACCTTTACTCTCCCACTCAAACCTTCTGTTACATACTCGAATAAACAAAGTATTTCACGAAACGGCTAACATTTTTCTCACGAAAAAAAACTTAATTTTTATAGGTTCATCCATACTACAACAGAACATTATTATCTTCTCTATCTAGAATATCTTCGCTGTCCTGTGACAACTGCTTTACTACAACAACCCTAAAGACAGACGAACCAAATCTGATGCGTCAATGCGAACCAAAAATTTTCTTAACATGTCACTACCTACCTTCATCACATTTCCTCATTCATTCATCACTAATTATTACCCATGGATTTTCAAAACTTCAAACATTCCGTTCTCAAACTCTCTGTGTTCTCACATCCATAATTGATTACACATAACCCTCAAAACGGCCCCGCCGATAAAGGTTGCTGTATTGCATCTTAAAGTTGAGAAGATTACATAACAAAAAAAATAACTCCTTTCTAAAACCTCAAACGAAACAAATCACTAATTCCCTTCGGCGCAATCAAAATATAATTAAATGGAATAATTATCTTTAGAATGGTTTGTTACTCCGCTAACATTCAAACACGCTCACGGCGCTTACAGTAAATTTCGCCGTACACCACGGCGCTATACCGTTTCTGCAATCAAGTATAAATATTTATTATGGGAATTTCTATTTTTCCCAACTTTTACGGACTGAAATAAAAAATCTTTCAAAACGAAGATTATTTTTTCCTTCCACTGGTGGTGCTATACCGAACCGATAAATAAACCTAATTTTCATACAATATTCGCAACAGTAATTAAAATTGCGTAACGCACACACAGTAAATACTACATATACTTTTTTTTTTTCTATACTTAACCTGAATAATATGGAAATTTTTTACTAAAACCTAACCCATTTACATGATTACATCGCAAAACAATTCTATTACGCCTTAGATTGTTCGTTCTTAACCTTATAAGGTGTCTTCTCACCTTTCCGATTGTCATCCGAATTGAATGCTTTCCCCTCTCTCCTCAACCTTGTGAAACAGTTCGCCTGAACATGCCCCTGTCTTTGACAATAGAAGCAAACCTTTCCAGCCTTCCCGTATTCTTTATTAGAATTTCCGACACCAAAATTTCTACGACTTCCCGAAACTTCTTGACTCGTTCCTCCCCTATCACTACGCCGAAAATCTATATCTCTCGAATCAGACTCTACGCCTCGAGTTTGATTCCTCCTATACTGATGTAAAGGGTACGTTTCCCTCTCGTTACGAGTAGTATTTTCATGATGAGGAGAATCGTTTGAAAACTCCATCATCTTTCCTATCACCTGAGATTTCTTCTGTCGCCTCGTCCCCGACAGTGCTTCAAATTTAGAACATATATACATAATGTCTTTTGTACTATCTAATTTTGCCGTCGATAGCACACCTGCATATTCTTCCGATAACCCGTTTTTAATGGAGTCTATTAAATCTTCCTCTTCTAAAGGTAAATCTAACGACCTATTTTTCGCTATTAAACCCAAAATAAATTCGTTCGCCGAAACTGTACTACCTTGTCTAGCAGACAATATCTCAAGTTTTAATTTTCTCTGACTCTCTGCCCCTTCAAATTGACTTAGAAATTTGAGTTTAAAATCCTCCCAACTATAAATAAATTCGTTAGCTCGGAACCAAATCAATGCAAAACCGGACAACAAAATTGGCATGAATCTTATCAAAGAGTCCAAATTGACTTCATAAACTCCTGCGAGTTCTATCAGTCTAGTAAGGAATTCTCTGGCCTCGGTAGAACCATCAAAACTCACGCCCCATTTCTTTACATCTACCTCCTTGGCTTTCGCTCTCATAAATTTTGACCTATCCATAACCTCAAAAGGTTGTTCTGACCTATTAAGAGACTTCTCCTTCTGTCCTGGTTTCCTTCTAGTGTAACTCTTAACTGAAATAACATCTACCTTATCGTCTACCTCCTTCTGATAACTAGTACCCTCATCTGACACAGCAGACCTACTATCCTGCTCTACCAAAGGTATTTTTAATTTATTGTCTAGTTCGGAATCCATTCTAACTTTGCTTTTCTCTGCTAAAAAAAATTAGAAACTATATCAATACCTAATAGCAATAGTATAAATTACTCACTACCGAATCCTATACACTAGATTCGTATACAGCACTAAAATTTGCTCTGCGTCTTTGATCTAAAACTTACTTCAAACTTTATACTAACTCATATACCTCTTCCTACTTGAAAAACAAAATTAAAGTTATTTCACACCTAATCCTATCGTGAACTACTATTCACATAAATGTTCTTTACACTTTACGCAATAATCCTTTTCCATACACATGCATACCGTTCCACAGTATCAAAATATTGTGAGGACAGAATACCTAACAAAAAATAATTTCAAACAAGAAAAATCAAAACAAAAAATTTATAATAATAATTACCCGATTTTACCCATAACTTCTTCCAAAGAAAAAAAATAGCAAAATAATCGTTCATAAAATCAAATCTTCCTTCCGTATACTTTATGTTCACGATTAAATATTGAATTGTCAGCGCAAAGATAGTCCAGACGACTTCGCTCTCCGTGGCTGCTTTCATATGGGAGCTTCACTCTCCATAAATATACATCAATTGTAAATCTAGAAGAAAAAAATACAAGTTATTTTCATGCAAACACAAAACTTTTCCTTGAATTTACCTAATCTGATCAGTGTCTCAAACAATATTTAAAAAAAAATAAAATCAAAACGAAAACTTGATAAATAATAATGAACAAGAGAAATAAATTTTAAATTTTGTTGCAGTTCAAAAATTTAATATTACCCCGAATTTAATTTAGACTCTTTGTTACTACGAAAAAAAAATTTTGCTACCCTACAAAAATATTTTTTTTTTTTTACAATATGTCACGTGGTTATTAAATTTCAGCAGAAAAATTTCCTACCTACCATGATTAAATTAAAAAATTTTACAAAATTAAAAAAAACAACCCAATTTAAATCCAATTTTACCCTTACTTAACTAAACTTAACTAATTTGGAAAGAAACTGATCAGACACCCGAGACGAGAATCCAAAATCCAGCAAAGTAAAAATAACATAAAACAAATTTCAAGAATATTTGACCTCAAGGAAATGGCTTGGTTTATTGAATTCGAAGTTTCAACTCGAAATTCTGTCTTTCCTGATGCCAAACACGTTGGTCGCCATCTTTATGTAACACTTTTTCCTCGAGGACCAGAGACTCCTCATAATCTCCAGTACTCGAGAAAAGTCATGCACACAAATAAGCTGCCTGAATTAGGACTGAAGTCCTCTTTCAAACCGCTCGTTGTGGTCTGCCATCAGGAGAGAGGCTTAAGAGAGTGTGGTCTCATCCACAATAAATCTTCTAAAAGATTCTAGAATATTTACTTAATCACATTACCTTCATTATGTGATGCCCGGCTACTAAAATAAAAATTCTCAACTATCAAGCATGTTTGATTTTAACTCTTATCTCAAGATAGGGTTACGATGCAAGCCTACCAAATACCATTTCCTTTAGAGGGCAATTAGACAACACAACATTATGTTCAAATGAAAGAAGTAAATTAATAACAAATTGAACATCGTTTAATTTCAACACCAAATCAAAACAAATATGATCAAATTTCATAAAAAATTCTCTACAGATTCTACAAATATTAACATTTTCTTAAAACTAATCAAAAAAACATTCCAGTCGATAATTAACTCAAAGGACCTCCTTCAGTAGAAAGTAAATGTAAATTCCACCAAATACTAACTTATAGACTGGTAGAAATTTCTCAAATATCAAAATAAACTACTTCGACTACATTTGAATATTACTTCAATTTCTTTCCTCGCCTTTATGTACAGACGGTATTTCAACCGTTGCGAGTCAAACGTACCACCATAGGTACAAAAGAATATATAAAAAAAAGGAAAATTTAACAAGCGTATTCACAGCTTCATCAAACAAAATACTACAACGATTCGTGTGGTCACCAAAAGCAAATACTACATAAATTAAGAAAACTTCGACTTAACTAAATTATTCCTGATTTGCCGCTACGCTCACCAGATTCACATCCATGGTAGACGTTCAATACTTGAAATTACGATTCCCGCATCGCAAGAAGGAACCACCACTTTCCAAGTTTATTGACCCTCAAATCCGTGGACAGCTCGAGTTATTCCTGGATCATCCCCAGATTCCCTCCTGTACAATTTGCCTCATCATGACTATACAAGACGGCATGATATACTTTACGACCCCAACCCATCGATTTAAATTTTCAAACGCAGGGACATCTAGCTCAAGTTAGCAATTATATATCCATAGTCAAGCCTAGGTATTTATATCCTAAGCCAGCGATACTTAAGCCTAGGTATTTCTACCCCAAGCCAGCGACCCGTATTCTGAAATAAGAATACAAATCGTGTCATGCTAGTTACCAAAAAATCTTTAACGAAAATTAGTAATGTTGCGTATCAACACTATGAAAAAATAATTTAATCACAATTACTTATAAATTTCTCAACTACATACCTGCCAATTAATACGGGCTCGCGACACATTTGAAAACCCTTAACAATTTATCCCACAATAACTAGTTTCACTTAAACTAAATGGTGATTTAAAATTAACACAATAAAAGAATTACATTCTCGTCAGGGCGTCTGATCTTTTTCTCTCGCCGTTGCTAAGTTCACCTCTAATATATAGTGTCCAGATACGACATGTTTAATACTTAGTATTGCCGCTCGGAGCGCTACCCATCCTGACGACGCATAGATGTGTTCCTTAATTAGCATACACTGCTACTCGATATTAAACGTGAAAAATAACTGTTACACAGTGTGGAGCAGACATATGTATTGATTCACACACCCTCAAAGAAGATCATTGTTGGATGTATATATCTGCCCCCGTTATCGGATGTGTCCGCATACAAAACACACTGTGATACTCTGGAACTAATTCATAGAAAACATCGAACAGCCAGCCTCCTGATGATGGGCGACTATAACCTACCGGGACTATCTTGGCATCCAGAGATGGGTTGGAGTTCTGATGGCGGAGGCAATGAGGCGGCAGAGGAGCTCATGGATACGGTTAGTTTTTTGGAATTGAAGCAGATGAATTTCATTTCCAACAAGATGGGGCGAGTCCTGGATCTTGTCTTCTCCAACCAATTGGCTGTTGGTGTTGCTGTGTCAGATGAAGAGGTCCTCCCTATTGACGAATATCATCCCCCACTATCAATAGAACTGTACTCAGACTATGTTTCAGACTCTAATGAGCCAACTTATTTCTATAACTTTAAAAAATGTAATTATGCAGAAGTAACTGAATCTCTGTTTGGATCTGATTGGAGCTTTCTTAGCTCTGATGATGTGAATTATGTTGTTGCTGAGTTGTATGTCACACTCCTAAAGGCTATCACTCTTCATGTACCGTATATAAAAAATTTTAAATCTGAATATCCTAAGTGGTTTTCCACTGAACTTAAACATAAACTTCTAGAGAAAAAAATTGCCCATAAGAGATATAAAACTACAATGAATACTAAAGATTATAATACTTTTTCTTTGCTCAGGGGCGAATGCAATGCTTTAAAAGGGTTTGTTACAATGATTTTATACGAAATGCTGAGAATAATGTTCGGAGTTCAAAGGAATTATGGGATCATAAAAACTCTCTATCTCGGGACGAATCCGAATACCCTAATTGTATGTATCTGGGCAATAGAATAGCTAATAATAGGCAGGACGTGGTCAATTTATTTGCCGACTCTTTTAGGGCGGTATTTGATGACGATGATTGTGATGCCGTGATGTTTGATGGCGAATTTGGGGTTTCGGCCGGTGTCAGTGAGTGCAAGCTAAGCTTCGATGAGGTGATGAATGGTTTGTCGCAGCTGAATGTTGAGAAGGCGGCGGGACCTGACGGAATACCTCCCGTGTTTCTGAAAGGTTGCGCCGACGCTTTAATGATACCGTTAACTTTTATTTTCAACAAGTCGTTGGCAGCTGGAGTATTTCCACAAATCTGGAAACATGGCAGTATAATGCCAATATTTAAAAAAGGTGACAGGTGTGATATTACCAACTATCGCCCAATAAGCCTCCAGTCCACAATGCCAAAACTGTTTGAGTCTGTAGTATTAAAAAGAATTTCACAAAGTATCCACAGAATATTGAGCCCCCAGCAGCATGGTTTTGTCCCAAATAGGACAACCGACACAAATTCGGGATCTAAGTGTTATATTTGACAACAATTTATCCTTTATACCTCATATTAATAATATATCAGGCAGAGCAATGCAAAAATTGGGATTTGTGCTTCGGACAGCCAGCGGATTTCGAAACGTTCACACTCTAACGCTTCTGTTCACCTCAATGGTGCGAAGCATTTTGGAGTATGCGTCTCCCATATGGTCTCCTAATTATGCCATTCATACAAGCAGACTAGAAAGAGTTCAAAGAAGATTCCTCCGACACATAAACTTTGTCTTGGGGATCCCCAGGGAGAGTATCAACTATAAATTTTTGTACGATCTTACTGGTCTTACACCTCTACAGGATCGTCGAACTTGCAGCGACTTAACCTTTTTGTACAAAATAATGAATTCCATTTATGACAGCCCCGACCTATTGCGCGAGATAAGTCTGCGTGTACCTAGACGACATACCAGGAGTCGCGACACCTTTCATGTAGATATGCGGCTTCCACATTACTTGACCAACACAGTGATGCCACGGTGCTGTCATCTCGCTAATCTATATCTGAGTACGGTTGACATTTTTAACACACCTTTGAATCCCTTTAAGGCAGCGGTAATGGAGTTGATTGGCCAACAGTGACTACGATCTTGATTATCACATTATAAAAATAAGAATCATACCACAGCTACTGTTATTTTTAAATTTTAAGCTATTGTTTTTATCTTTTAACTATTTTTATTCTATCGTTTTTATTATTATTATTGTTTTACTATTATATTGTAGTTATTGTGTCTTGACTATTTTGAGCTTGTTCTTGGCATGAATGCACTGAATTGAGGATGTAGCACTGAATGAATTCGAATTGTTATGAGTGTAATATGATTGATAGGGTTTTAAATTGTTTTTAGTTTAAGTTATTTTTGGCTGAAGGTATATTACATGAATATTATACCCATAGTATTGCCACTTTTATTGCTTAAATTTTGATTCAGATTGTATTGTAATTGTACTGTTATATGATTTTATATTGTTTTACCATTGATTTTTTTATATATTTGTTTTAGAATTGTTAACTGTTGCCTACCTTACTGTTTTTATTATGATTTTAATGTATTTTGTTGCTCATTTCTATGTAATTATTGTTCAAAAGGCGTTTACGCCGTTTATGCTTGAATAAATAAATAAATAAATGTTGCCAAACTTTGAGGTAACCTTTTTATATTTTACATAAACAACAAGCGAAACAAATACCTACATTTTTATTAGATTTTCATAGCGCATTGTTGCATTTTAAAGAAAAACAAGAAATTTAAACGGCATTTTTTTACATACATTTGTATATTGTCATATGGATATTTGTTAAACACACAAAAGGACATTCAGACTCCTACAGTTAATATCTTATCAACATTTCATACATATTTTACCAATTCTTATTTTATTCTGGTCAATAAACGATTATTTATGTATCAACTTATCGACGATACAAACATTTCAATGGTCTATAAAAATATTCTATCTAAATTGTCATTGTAAAACAATTATATTACCATCTTATATTACCATCTACTAGCCAATTGCTATTAACGTTTTCCGCGACTAGAGAAATTCTATCTCAAGAATCTCAGTCCGAATTCAATTCGAGGTCAACTTACATATGCAAATACGGCCTAATACTTATACACATGTATTCATACACATGTATTCACAAAAGCTCTATGTATTTCACGCCACGTCTAGTACAATGCATCGCGCATTTTCAGACCGAAATTCCCATTTCGTCGGCTAACTACATACACGCAAGAGCAGAGATTTTCATCTCAAAGCTTTCTTGTAGTGACTGAGCAACAGACATACACACATGATCATAGCATCATACGTATAGTCTACCAAAGGCATACACACATGACCATAGCGTCATACGTATTGTCCATATTATACACACATGACCATAGCGTCATACGTATAGTATATTATTATCAAATATACAACTCAACGAGTTAAGAAAAAGACAATTAATGTATTTACATTCATACAAAAGACCATTGAAAAACAAAATGCAAAAAGTGTCATATTAAATTTTCCCAAATCAGTAACATTTATTTAACATTATTGACACACATACATTGACAAAATAAAACATCATGAAAATTTTTAATTCAAACACACTATGTACAATTATACTACCATGTCTACCTACTACTCTTTACTTATTTTATTGTATAAAAATTCTAATATGTATTTTACAAATGATTACAGATCCAAATACAAAACCACCAACTGTATATTGCTAATACCAGATTGGTAACAAATTTTATTATATAGAAAAATTCCACATAGTAACTTCACTTTATAAACATTAAAACAAAAAATATTTATACATACATCAATTGTGAACCATAACTACTCAATACCATTTTTTTTTAATAAATTTTATTAACTTTATTTTGAATATTGGACAAAATTGAAACACCACACTTAGAAAATTTTCCCTAGAACAATTGTCTTAGTAAAATATAACTTGTAAAAAAAATTTTTTCAAAGTCAACATTTGTTTATAATATACTCAAATAAATATTTTATTTCAAATCCACATTTAAAATTTATTTCACAATCTTTTAAATTCAAGAACCACCCTAAAACAAAATATACTTATACCAATTCTATTATAAATTTTTTTTGTTTATTCTATATGTTGCATATTATCTCATCACGACACTACTCAACAACGCTGGACTACACCACCACAATCCAATTGATGGAAGCCTACGGTAGCAATTTTCACCTGCTGTACTTATCAGAAGCAGACTACACGAGTTGTCTCACAGACTGCGTAGCTCGGAGGCCAAACTTCTCCAACGAATTTTGCCCCACTACTGTCTCTCTCCAGTGGCAGATGTACATCACACCACGATTACACCCCACTGAAAACAACTGATGCATTTTCCTTGCTCGTCAACCGACCACATGGATCAACCAGTTACTACAGCACAACCACCATCGCTGCTGCATTAATGGCCGAGCGCAAATCAACATCGCCGCTTCATATGGTAAAACACATCAACGCTGTTTTAACCTATTTTAGCCATCATATTTCCCCAGTGCAACCGCACTAACGTCGTGAACACTCTGTCCAACTTCTCTTAAGTTCCAGTCGCTACAGAACCCAGCCCAGTCGAGCCAAGTCAACATCCAAGACGTACCATCTACAAGCCGCACAAACCAGAAGACTGCAAAGTTCCACTCCACACTCCATCACCAGATCCACATCAGAATTTATAGCACGCCATAAATTCTTGCGGGAGGCTCTATGGCGGTTGTATAGTATTGAACTTTAACGACACGATTTATTTTGGCAACTGATACACGAAAAGGTAAAGAGCCATCTAGCGGAATACGCCGAATACAACTCGTACTTATCAACAACGAAGATTCACCACCATTTAGCAAATTAACTAGCTTAGATTATTTCGCACCAGAGGGAGCATACATCACCTTTTTGGACAAATTATTTTGTGCGAATAACTGACCTATATATACTTTTTCACTGCGCAAATTTTTCACTCTTTCCTTCAGAACCGACAGTGCACAATATTGTAATTAGTTTGTAAGTTAATATAATTTTCTGTGATAATTCTATTCGCATTTATTAATATAGTGCTTGTGTTTTTTATAAGTTAAAATTGAGTTTCATTTCGGTAGTGAGTTGAATTCCTTCTTAACTGTTCAGACTTGTTCATAAAGAAATAGTGAAAGCTGGTGAGTACTCCAGATATTCTTAACCCTACCAAACTCATAAGAGAGTTTTCTTATCTTCTGGTAAAGATCAATTTTCCCACTATCATTCTACCTTGAGAAAAGAAATCAGCACTCCTTCTTCATCTCAAAGATATGGACCAGATTCAACCAATCTGACCCCCATAAATTGGTGACCCCGCGTTCGAACACCCTTCAATTATTTACCAAAATCCATCATTTTCCATAATCAGCACACAATCTCCAACAATCCATTAACATTCCAAACATATTTTTCCCAACAATCTTAATAAAATTGTTACATGTACACCTTCGTCCACTAATCCATCTCGAATATTTAACACTCTATACATTCATTCCAAATTATTTCTTTCACAAAGCCATCTAAATAATATTGTCCCACAATATAAAATTTTCATCTCACATAATACATTCAAAATTAAGCGCGTCCAACACCCATTTACCATCCGGCGCAACTTCACTCCACTACGAGTACAACTGTCAGAATAGCGTTACCAGCCGCTTTTGTTCGCGATAAATATATTCAAATTTTCGACAAAATATATGAAAATATAGTGTAAAATCATGTGCAAATTCTAAAATTCAACTGGTTCTGAAGGGATGAGTCATCCGATAGGTTACAGGCAAGTAAAATCTTTAAAAATACCATTGTAAAACAGCATTCAGCCCATATTTTTTTCAAAAACATTTCAACTTATCGGATTATTAAAAGCCTCTTGTTTTTCTGCCTTCTATTTATTGTTACAGACATTTAATTAATAATGCCCAAACGTTACAAAATCGATATAAAAATCTTTAAAAAAAGAAGAAAAAACTTAAAATATGTGAACAATAATTTGTAGGTTAAATTTTTTCACGATACAATGTTACATCGAAATGTTTTCATAAAACTTTTCATGTCTTTAAATATTGATAAAACTTAATTTAATACATTAACTATTTATAATCGCATGCTGAATTGCAAATTTAAATGATTTTTTTTACAAAAGAATAACCTTTGATTATCTGATTGCAGATTCACAAGTACATTGTTTTCATGTTTGATTGATTGATAACAATTGTATTAGAAAGTGACACATACACAAAATTTGTCCTAACAATTATTTATATTATTTGTGACTAAAGTGATAATTATCTAAGTGTTTATTGAAAATATTATGAATAAGACATTGCTAGTTCAACAACCACTGTTTATTTCATCATCTGTAAATCAGAAAGTTAGTTTTTTGAGGATTTAATAAGTGAATTATTATTGCTACAAGTCTCACAACTGACAGCTCATATATGCACCTACCTGAATACAGAATTTGTTGATGTTTGAAATCTGACCTAAGGAGGACTGCCATTTACTCAAGCAATATTATTTAAAGAAAATATATCCTGCTTAACTATACCTAAACAATATTTAAAATGAGCTATACATCGATGGCACAGGATTTCATGCGCCGTGCAACAGAGATTATGCGCTCATTAAATGAAACCATTAATAATGAAAGTAAATTCAGCAAGGACAATGTCAGGAAGATCTCTCCTTTCCATGATAACATGATGAGTTTGTTGGGAGAGATGGCGGTTCACATAGGGATCCAGGAGGGCGAAATTAATGCTTTGAAAACCATTCCTATAAGTGCACACGAGGAGACTTCAGGAAAATGTGAGGAGCGATACATATGCAACGCTCTCTCTGAGTTGGCTGATAGATCTGCAAGAGAAACTAATTTAATATTTTTGAATGTACCCGAAGCCGATGCAAATCTGTCTCCAAGTGATAGAGCTGCAAACGATAAGCAGCAAGTCATGGAGTTGGTGGATACTGTTGAGTCGGGTTCCTCAGACGAACTGATTACAGTCCATAGACTGGGTCCACGCGGAGATGACAGATGCAGACCATTGAAGGTCATTTTCGAGAGCGCTTCCACAGCAACTTCAATCTTGTACAGAAGGTTCAAGCTCCCTAGCACAATAAAGGTGAAACAAGATCTAACAGAGTTTCAAAGACGACAATTGAAAGGATTGTGGGAGGAAGTTGATCGCCGGAGAGGTGAAGGTGAAACCAATTTGACAGTGAAATTCATAAATTCCACACCGAGAATTGTTCCTGTACATCCAAAAAACTTAGTAATGCGGCAATAAGAATTTATTACCAGAATGTCCGTGGTCTTCGTACAAAGCTGCGTGAACTAAGACAGAACATACCTGCATTTGAATGTGATATATTTGCTTTTACGGAAACATGGTTGGACGGGGCTGTGAAAAATTCAGAGTTAGGTTTCACTAACCACATTATTTATAGATGTGATAGAAGTGCTAACACCAGCATAAAATCCAGAGGTGGAGGTGTCCTCATAGCTGTTAACAGTTGTAACACTTTTTCCTCGAGGACCAGAGACTCCTCATAATCTCCAGTACTCGAGAAAAGTCATGCACACAAATAAGCTGCCTGAATTAGGACTGAAGTCCTCTTTCAAACCGCTCGTTGTGGTCTGCCATCAGGAGAGAGGCTTAAGAGAGTGTGGTCTCATCCACAATAAATCTTCTAAAAGATTCTAGAATATTTACTTAATCACATTACCTTCATTATGTGATGCCCGGCTACTAAAATAAAAATTCTCAACTATCAAGCATGTTTGATTTTAACTCTTATCTCAAGATAGGGTTACGATGCAAGCCTACCAAATACCATTTCCTTTAGAGGGCAATTAGACAACACAACATTATGTTCAAATGAAAGAAGTAAATTAATAACAAATTGAACATCGTTTAATTTCAACACCAAATCAAAACAAATATGATCAAATTTCATAAAAAATTCTCTACAGATTCTACAAATATTAACATTTTCTTAAAACTAATCAAAAAAACATTCCAGTCGATAATTAACTCAAAGGACCTCCTTCAGTAGAAAGTAAATGTAAATTCCACCAAATACTAACTTATAGACTGGTAGAAATTTCTCAAATATCAAAATAAACTACTTCGACTACATTTGAATATTACTTCAATTTCTTTCCTCGCCTTTATGTACAGACGGTATTTCAACCGTTGCGAGTCAAACGTACCACCATAGGTACAAAAGAATATATAAAAAAAAGGAAAATTTAACAAGCGTATTCACAGCTTCATCAAACAAAATACTACAACGATTCGTGTGGTCACCAAAAGCAAATACTACATAAATTAAGAAAACTTCGACTTAACTAAATTATTCCTGATTTGCCGCTACGCTCACCAGATTCACATCCATGGTAGACGTTCAATACTTGAAATTACGATTCCCGCATCGCAAGAAGGAACCACCACTTTCCAAGTTTATTGACCCTCAAATCCGTGGACAGCTCGAGTTATTCCTGGATCATCCCCAGATTCCCTCCTGTACAATTTGCCTCATCATGACTATACAAGACGGCATGATATACTTTACGACCCCAACCCATCGATTTAAATTTTCAAACGCAGGGACATCTAGCTCAAGTTAGCAATTATATATCCATAGTCAAGCCTAGGTATTTATATCCTAAGCCAGCGATACTTAAGCCTAGGTATTTCTACCCCAAGCCAGCGACCCGTATTCTGAAATAAGAATACAAATCGTGTCATGCTAGTTACCAAAAAATCTTTAACGAAAATTAGTAATGTTGCGTATCAACACTATGAAAAAATAATTTAATCACAATTACTTATAAATTTCTCAACTACATACCTGCCAATTAATACGGGCTCGCGACACATTTGAAAACCCTTAACAATTTATCCCACAATAACTAGTTTCACTTAAACTAAATGGTGATTTAAAATTAACACAATAAAAGAATTACATTCTCGTCAGGGCGTCTGATCTTTTTCTCTCGCCGTTGCTAAGTTCACCTCTAATATATAGTGTCCAGATACGACATGTTTAATACTTAGTATTGCCGCTCGGAGCGCTACCCATCCTGACGACGCATAGATGTGTTCCTTAATTAGCATACACTGCTACTCGATATTAAACGTGAAAAATAACTGTTACAAATACACCCCTCCTCACATAAAAAAAAATTTTTTTTTTTTAAATGTGTTCCTAACACATCACCCGCATTACCCCATTCTACCCTATTCTCGGATAACCTATCTCCAAACATTTTCCTAAATTTCACACCGCGCCAAGTGACCACACAACACTTCATCATAAAACTTAAACTAGGTACCGAATTTGAAAGTTAATTAAAAAATTACAGGAAAATCACTTATAAACCTAAGTTTCCAAAAATTGGAGAATTCAGAGAGTTCATTGCCAACCAGCTCAGATTACTTAAAACTAATATTTACAAATTTATTTGGGCGCCAAACGATTTGCTTCAGATTCAATGTCTACTAGGTAAATCATATCTTCGGAGGTAACAAGCAAAATCGTTAAAATCATTACCCACCTCATCTAGTGGTTCCGACAAAATTTATAAAAACAAAAATATAATAAAGTAAAAAAATACTAAAAATTTTCATAATGAAGGATTTAACCTAAAATGAACTCTCCAAACTTCCATATTACATTTTACAAATTCATATTATCAATTACAAGATAAATTTTACCAAAAAAATTATTAATACAAACTCTTTCTCACTTTGATTTTAAACATTATGAATCAAATTCAAATTCAATTTATCCAACCTTCAATTCTTTTAATCTTCAATAGTCTTCAAAAATCAAACTATATTTTTATGACTTCAATTTAATGGAGTCTACTTTACTTGTACATTGTACATAACATCAGACAATATCAATAACATTTGTCTCAACTGACTCAAAAAAACAAAAAAAAACTTGTAAATTTAACATATAAAAATCATTATATGATATGTACTACACTTAATCAAATCAAATAAAAGAACAATTAACAAACAAATGAGCATCTCGGAATTCAAACTCGCCCAGACGCACTGTACGCTGACACAATTGACCTTAAAGTCAAAACCATCCTATTCTCTTACAGAGATTTCACCTCAAACTTTGAAAAGTCGAGTAGTCTGTCCTCATCCATTTACCGTTAAACAATTTCAATAACACCTTTACTCTCCCACTCAAACCTTCTGTTACATACTCGAATAAACAAAGTATTTCACGAAACGGCTAACATTTTTCTCACGAAAAAAAACTTAATTTTTATAGGTTCATCCATACTACAACAGAACATTATTATCTTCTCTATCTAGAATATCTTCGCTGTCCTGTGACAACTGCTTTACTACAACAACCCTAAAGACAGACGAACCAAATCTGATGCGTCAATGCGAACCAAAAATTTTCTTAACATGTCACTACCTACCTTCATCACATTTCCTCATTCATTCATCACTAATTATTACCCATGGATTTTCAAAACTTCAAACATTCCGTTCTCAAACTCTCTGTGTTCTCACATCCATAATTGATTACACATAACCCTCAAAACGGCCCCGCCGATAAAGGTTGCTGTATTGCATCTTAAAGTTGAGAAGATTACATAACAAAAAAAATAACTCCTTTCTAAAACCTCAAACGAAACAAATCACTAATTCCCTTCGGCGCAATCAAAATATAATTAAATGGAATAATTATCTTTAGAATGGTTTGTTACTCCGCTAACATTCAAACACGCTCACGGCGCTTACAGTAAATTTCGCCGTACACCACGGCGCTATACCGTTTCTGCAATCAAGTATAAATATTTATTATGGGAATTTCTATTTTTCCCAACTTTTACGGACTGAAATAAAAAATCTTTCAAAACGAAGATTATTTTTTCCTTCCACTGGTGGTGCTATACCGAACCGATAAATAAACCTAATTTTCATACAATATTCGCAACAGTAATTAAAATTGCGTAACGCACACACAGTAAATACTACATATACTTTTTTTTTTTCTATACTTAACCTGAATAATATGGAAATTTTTTACTAAAACCTAACCCATTTACATGATTACATCGCAAAACAATTCTATTACGCCTTAGATTGTTCGTTCTTAACCTTATAAGGTGTCTTCTCACCTTTCCGATTGTCATCCGAATTGAATGCTTTCCCCTCTCTCCTCAACCTTGTGAAACAGTTCGCCTGAACATGCCCCTGTCTTTGACAATAGAAGCAAACCTTTCCAGCCTTCCCGTATTCTTTATTAGAATTTCCGACACCAAAATTTCTACGACTTCCCGAAACTTCTTGACTCGTTCCTCCCCTATCACTACGCCGAAAATCTATATCTCTCGAATCAGACTCTACGCCTCGAGTTTGATTCCTCCTATACTGATGTAAAGGGTACGTTTCCCTCTCGTTACGAGTAGTATTTTCATGATGAGGAGAATCGTTTGAAAACTCCATCATCTTTCCTATCACCTGAGATTTCTTCTGTCGCCTCGTCCCCGACAGTGCTTCAAATTTAGAACATATATACATAATGTCTTTTGTACTATCTAATTTTGCCGTCGATAGCACACCTGCATATTCTTCCGATAACCCGTTTTTAATGGAGTCTATTAAATCTTCCTCTTCTAAAGGTAAATCTAACGACCTATTTTTCGCTATTAAACCCAAAATAAATTCGTTCGCCGAAACTGTACTACCTTGTCTAGCAGACAATATCTCAAGTTTTAATTTTCTCTGACTCTCTGCCCCTTCAAATTGACTTAGAAATTTGAGTTTAAAATCCTCCCAACTATAAATAAATTCGTTAGCTCGGAACCAAATCAATGCAAAACCGGACAACAAAATTGGCATGAATCTTATCAAAGAGTCCAAATTGACTTCATAAACTCCTGCGAGTTCTATCAGTCTAGTAAGGAATTCTCTGGCCTCGGTAGAACCATCAAAACTCACGCCCCATTTCTTTACATCTACCTCCTTGGCTTTCGCTCTCATAAATTTTGACCTATCCATAACCTCAAAAGGTTGTTCTGACCTATTAAGAGACTTCTCCTTCTGTCCTGGTTTCCTTCTAGTGTAACTCTTAACTGAAATAACATCTACCTTATCGTCTACCTCCTTCTGATAACTAGTACCCTCATCTGACACAGCAGACCTACTATCCTGCTCTACCAAAGGTATTTTTAATTTATTGTCTAGTTCGGAATCCATTCTAACTTTGCTTTTCTCTGCTAAAAAAAATTAGAAACTATATCAATACCTAATAGCAATAGTATAAATTACTCACTACCGAATCCTATACACTAGATTCGTATACAGCACTAAAATTTGCTCTGCGTCTTTGATCTAAAACTTACTTCAAACTTTATACTAACTCATATACCTCTTCCTACTTGAAAAACAAAATTAAAGTTATTTCACACCTAATCCTATCGTGAACTACTATTCACATAAATGTTCTTTACACTTTACGCAATAATCCTTTTCCATACACATGCATACCGTTCCACAGTATCAAAATATTGTGAGGACAGAATACCTAACAAAAAATAATTTCAAACAAGAAAAATCAAAACAAAAAATTTATAATAATAATTACCCGATTTTACCCATAACTTCTTCCAAAGAAAAAAATTAGCAAAATAATCGTTCATAAAATCAAATCTTCCTTCCGTATACTTTATGTTCACGATTAAATATTGAATTGTCAGCGCAAAGATAGTCCAGACGACTTCGCTCTCCGTGGCTGCTTTCATATGGGAGCTTCACTCTCCATAAATATACATCAATTGTAAATCTAGAAGAAAAAAATACAAGTTATTTTCATGCAAACACAAAACTTTTCCTTGAATTTACCTAATCTGATCAGTGTCTCAAACAATATTTAAAAAAAAATAAAATCAAAACGAAAACTTGATAAATAATAATGAACAAGAGAAATAAATTTTAAATTTTGTTGCAGTTCAAAAATTTAATATTACCCCGAATTTAATTTAGACTCTTTGTTACTACGAAAAAAAAATTTTGCTACCCTACAAAAATATTTTTTTTTTTTTACAATATGTCACGTGGTTATTAAATTTCAGCAGAAAAATTTCCTACCTACCATGATTAAATTAAAAAATTTTACAAAATTAAAAAAAACAACCCAATTTAAATCCAATTTTACCCTTACTTAACTAAACTTAACTAATTTGGAAAGAAACTGATCAGACACCCGAGACGAGAATCCAAAATCCAGCAAAGTAAAAATAACATAAAACAAATTTCAAGAATATTTGACCTCAAGGAAATGGCTTGGTTTATTGAATTCGAAGTTTCAACTCGAAATTCTGTCTTTCCTGATGCCAAACACGTTGGTCGCCATCTTTATGTAACACTTTTTCCTCGAGGACCAGAGACTCCTCATAATCTCCAGTACTCGAGAAAAGTCATGCACACAAATAAGCTGCCTGAATTAGGACTGAAGTCCTCTTTCAAACCGCTCGTTGTGGTCTGCCATCAGGAGAGAGGCTTAAGAGAGTGTGGTCTCATCCACAATAAATCTTCTAAAAGATTCTAGAATATTTACTTAATCACATTACCTTCATTATGTGATGCCCGGCTACTAAAATAAAAATTCTCAACTATCAAGCATGTTTGATTTTAACTCTTATCTCAAGATAGGGTTACGATGCAAGCCTACCAAATACCATTTCCTTTAGAGGGCAATTAGACAACACAACATTATGTTCAAATGAAAGAAGTAAATTAATAACAAATTGAACATCGTTTAATTTCAACACCAAATCAAAACAAATATGATCAAATTTCATAAAAAATTCTCTACAGATTCTACAAATATTAACATTTTCTTAAAACTAATCAAAAAAACATTCCAGTCGATAATTAACTCAAAGGACCTCCTTCAGTAGAAAGTAAATGTAAATTCCACCAAATACTAACTTATAGACTGGTAGAAATTTCTCAAATATCAAAATAAACTACTTCGACTACATTTGAATATTACTTCAATTTCTTTCCTCGCCTTTATGTACAGACGGTATTTCAACCGTTGCGAGTCAAACGTACCACCATAGGTACAAAAGAATATATAAAAAAAAGGAAAATTTAACAAGCGTATTCACAGCTTCATCAAACAAAATACTACAACGATTCGTGTGGTCACCAAAAGCAAATACTACATAAATTAAGAAAACTTCGACTTAACTAAATTATTCCTGATTTGCCGCTACGCTCACCAGATTCACATCCATGGTAGACGTTCAATACTTGAAATTACGATTCCCGCATCGCAAGAAGGAACCACCACTTTCCAAGTTTATTGACCCTCAAATCCGTGGACAGCTCGAGTTATTCCTGGATCATCCCCAGATTCCCTCCTGTACAATTTGCCTCATCATGACTATACAAGACGGCATGATATACTTTACGACCCCAACCCATCGATTTAAATTTTCAAACGCAGGGACATCTAGCTCAAGTTAGCAATTATATATCCATAGTCAAGCCTAGGTATTTATATCCTAAGCCAGCGATACTTAAGCCTAGGTATTTCTACCCCAAGCCAGCGACCCGTATTCTGAAATAAGAATACAAATCGTGTCATGCTAGTTACCAAAAAATCTTTAACGAAAATTAGTAATGTTGCGTATCAACACTATGAAAAAATAATTTAATCACAATTACTTATAAATTTCTCAACTACATACCTGCCAATTAATACGGGCTCGCGACACATTTGAAAACCCTTAACAATTTATCCCACAATAACTAGTTTCACTTAAACTAAATGGTGATTTAAAATTAACACAATAAAAGAATTACATTCTCGTCAGGGCGTCTGATCTTTTTCTCTCGCCGTTGCTAAGTTCACCTCTAATATATAGTGTCCAGATACGACATGTTTAATACTTAGTATTGCCGCTCGGAGCGCTACCCATCCTGACGACGCATAGATGTGTTCCTTAATTAGCATACACTGCTACTCGATATTAAACGTGAAAAATAACTGTTACACAGTGTGGAGCAGACATATGTATTGATTCACACACCCTCAAAGAAGATCATTGTTGGATGTATATATCTGCCCCCGTTATCGGATGTGTCCGCATACAAAACACACTGTGATACTCTGGAACTAATTCATAGAAAACATCGAACAGCCAGCCTCCTGATGATGGGCGACTATAACCTACCGGGACTATCTTGGCATCCAGAGATGGGTTGGAGTTCTGATGGCGGAGGCAATGAGGCGGCAGAGGAGCTCATGGATACGGTTAGTTTTTTGGAATTGAAGCAGATGAATTTCATTTCCAACAAGATGGGGCGAGTCCTGGATCTTGTCTTCTCCAACCAATTGGCTGTTGGTGTTGCTGTGTCAGATGAAGAGGTCCTCCCTATTGACGAATATCATCCCCCACTATCAATAGAACTGTACTCAGACTATGTTTCAGACTCTAATGAGCCAACTTATTTCTATAACTTTAAAAAATGTAATTATGCAGAAGTAACTGAATCTCTGTTTGGATCTGATTGGAGCTTTCTTAGCTCTGATGATGTGAATTATGTTGTTGCTGAGTTGTATGTCACACTCCTAAAGGCTATCACTCTTCATGTACCGTATATAAAAATTTTTAAATCTGAATATCCTAAGTGGTTTTCCACTGAACTTAAACATAAACTTCTAGAGAAAAAAATTGCCCATAAGAGATATAAAACTACAATGAATACTAAAGATTATAATACTTTTTCTTTGCTCAGGGGCGAATGCAATGCTTTAAAAGGGTTTGTTACAATGATTTTATACGAAATGCTGAGAATAATGTTCGGAGTTCAAAGGAATTATGGGATCATAAAAACTCTCTATCTCGGGACGAATCCGAATACCCTAATTGTATGTATCTGGGCAATAGAATAGCTAATAATAGGCAGGACGTGGTCAATTTATTTGCCGACTCTTTTAGGGCGGTATTTGATGACGATGATTGTGATGCCGTGATGTTTGATGGCGAATTTGGGGTTTCGGCCGGTGTCAGTGAGTGCAAGCTAAGCTTCGATGAGGTGATGAATGGTTTGTCGCAGCTGAATGTTGAGAAGGCGGCGGGACCTGACGGAATACCTCCCGTGTTTCTGAAAGGTTGCGCCGACGCTTTAATGATACCGTTAACTTTTATTTTCAACAAGTCGTTGGCAGCTGGAGTATTTCCACAAATCTGGAAACATGGCAGTATAATGCCAATATTTAAAAAAGGTGACAGGTGTGATATTACCAACTATCGCCCAATAAGCCTCCAGTCCACAATGCCAAAACTGTTTGAGTCTGTAGTATTAAAAATATTTCACAAAGTATCCACAGAATATTGAGCCCCCAGCAGCATGGTTTTGTCCCAAATAGGACAACCGACACAAATTCGGGATCTAAGTGTTATATTTGACAACAATTTATCCTTTATACCTCATATTAATAATATATCAGGCAGAGCAATGCAAAAATTGGGATTTGTGCTTCGGACAGCCAGCGGATTTCGAAACGTTCACACTCTAACGCTTCTGTTCACCTCAATGGTGCGAAGCATTTTGGAGTATGCGTCTCCCATATGGTCTCCTAATTATGCCATTCATACAAGCAGACTAGAAAGAGTTCAAAGAAGATTCCTCCGACACATAAACTTTGTCTTGGGGATCCCCAGGGAGAGTATCAACTATAAATTTTTGTACGATCTTACTGGTCTTACACCTCTACAGGATCGTCGAACTTGCAGCGACTTAACCTTTTTGTACAAAATAATGAATTCCATTTATGACAGCCCCGACCTATTGCGCGAGATAAGTCTGCGTGTACCTAGACGACATACCAGGAGTCGCGACACCTTTCATGTAGATATGCGGCTTCCACATTACTTGACCAACACAGTGATGCCACGGTGCTGTCATCTCGCTAATCTATATCTGAGTATGGTTGACATTTTTAACACACCTTTGAATCCCTTTAAGGCAGCGGTAATGGAGTTGATTGGCCAACAGTGACTACGATCTTGATTATCACATTATAAAAATAAGAATCATACCACAGCTACTGTTATTTTTAAATTTTAAGCTATTGTTTTTATCTTTTAACTATTTTTATTCTATCGTTTTTATTATTATTATTGTTTTACTATTATATTGTAGTTATTGTGTCTTGACTATTTTGAGCTTGTTCTTGGCATGAATGCACTGAATTGAGGATGTAGCACTGAATGAATTCGAATTGTTATGAGTGTAATATGATTGATAGGGTTTTAAATTGTTTTTAGTTTAAGTTATTTTTGGCTGAAGGTATATTACATGAATATTATACCCATAGTATTGCCACTTTTATTGCTTAAATTTTGATTCAGATTGTATTGTAATTGTACTGTTATATGATTTTATATTGTTTTACCATTGATTTTTTTATATATTTGTTTTAGAATTGTTAACTGTTGCCTACCTTACTGTTTTTATTATGATTTTAATGTATTTTGTTGCTCATTTCTATGTAATTATTGTTCAAAAGGCGTTTACGCCGTTTATGCTTGAATAAATAAATAAATAAATGTTGCCAAACTTTGAGGTAACCTTTTTATATTTTACATAAACAACAAGCGAAACAAATACCTACATTTTTATTAGATTTTCATAGCGCATTGTTGCATTTTAAAGAAAAACAAGAAATTTAAACGGCATTTTTTTACATACATTTGTATATTGTCATATGGATATTTGTTAAACACACAAAAGGACATTCAGACTCCTACAGTTAATATCTTATCAACATTTCATACATATTTTACCAATTCTTATTTTATTCTGGTCAATAAACGATTATTTATGTATCAACTTATCGACGATACAAACATTTCAATGGTCTATAAAAATATTCTATCTAAATTGTCATTGTAAAACAATTATATTACCATCTTATATTACCATCTACTAGCCAATTGCTATTAACGTTTTCCGCGACTAGAGAAATTCTATCTCAAGAATCTCAGTCCGAATTCAATTCGAGGTCAACTTACATATGCAAATACGGCCTAATACTTATACACATGTATTCATACACATGTATTCACAAAAGCTCTATGTATTTCACGCCACGTCTAGTACAATGCATCGCGCATTTTCAGACCGAAATTCCCATTTCGTCGGCTAACTACATACACGCAAGAGCAGAGATTTTCATCTCAAAGCTTTCTTGTAGTGACTGAGCAACAGACATACACACATGATCATAGCATCATACGTATAGTCTACCAAAGGCATACACACATGACCATAGCGTCATACGTATTGTCCATATTATACACACATGACCATAGCGTCATACGTATAGTATATTATTATCAAATATACAACTCAACGAGTTAAGAAAAAGACAATTAATGTATTTACATTCATACAAAAGACCATTGAAAAACAAAATGCAAAAAGTGTCATATTAAATTTTCCCAAATCAGTAACATTTATTTAACATTATTGACACACATACATTGACAAAATAAAACATCATGAAAATTTTTAATTCAAACACACTATGTACAATTATACTACCATGTCTACCTACTACTCTTTACTTATTTTATTGTATAAAAATTCTAATATGTATTTTACAAATGATTACAGATCCAAATACAAAACCACCAACTGTATATTGCTAATACCAGATTGGTAACAAATTTTATTATATAGAAAAATTCCACATAGTAACTTCACTTTATAAACATTAAAACAAAAAATATTTATACATACATCAATTGTGAACCATAACTACTCAATACCATTTTTTTTTAATAAATTTTATTAACTTTATTTTGAATATTGGACAAAATTGAAACACCACACTTAGAAAATTTTCCCTAGAACAATTGTCTTAGTAAAATATAACTTTTAAAAAAAATTTTTTCAAAGTCAACATTTGTTTATAATATACTCAAATAAATATTTTATTTCAAATCCACATTTAAAATTTATTTCACAATCTTTTAAATTCAAGAACCACCCTAAAACAAAATATACTTATACCAATTCTATTATAAATTTTTTTTGTTTATTCTATATGTTGCATATTATCTCATCACGACACTACTCAACAACGCTGGACTACACCACCACAATCCAATTGATGGAAGCCTACGGTAGCAATTTTCACCTGCTGTACTTATCAGAAGCAGACTACACGAGTTGTCTCACAGACTGCGTAGCTCGGAGGCCAAACTTCTCCAACGAATTTTGCCCCACTACTGTCTCTCTCCAGTGGCAGATGTACATCACACCACGATTACACCCCACTGAAAACAACTGATGCATTTTCCTTGCTCGTCAACCGACCACATGGATCAACCAGTTACTACAGCACAACCACCATCGCTGCTGCATTAATGGCCGAGCGCAAATCAACATCGCCGCTTCATATGGTAAAACACATCAACGCTGTTTTAACCTATTTTAGCCATCATATTTCCCCAGTGCAACCGCACTAACGTCGTGAACACTCTGTCCAACTTCTCTTAAGTTCCAGTCGCTACAGAACCCAGCCCAGTCGAGCCAAGTCAACATCCAAGACGTACCATCTACAAGCCGCACAAACCAGAAGACTGCAAAGTTCCACTCCACACTCCATCACCAGATCCACATCAGAATTTATAGCACGCCATAAATTCTTGCGGGAGGCTCTATGGCGGTTGTATAGTATTGAACTTTAACGACACGATTTATTTTGGCAACTGATACACGAAAAGGTAAAGAGCCATCTAGCGGAATACGCCGAATACAACTCGTACTTATCAACAACGAAGATTCACCACCATTTAGCAAATTAACTAGCTTAGATTATTTCGCACCAGAGGGAGCATACATCACCTTTTTGGACAAATTATTTTGTGCGAATAACTGACCTATATATACTTTTTCACTGCGCAAATTTTTCACTCTTTCCTTCAGAACCGACAGTGCACAATATTGTAATTAGTTTGTAAGTTAATATAATTTTCTGTGATAATTCTATTCGCATTTATTAATATAGTGCTTGTGTTTTTTATAAGTTAAAATTGAGTTTCATTTCGGTAGTGAGTTGAATTCCTTCTTAACTGTTCAGACTTGTTCATAAAGAAATAGTGAAAGCTGGTGAGTACTCCAGATATTCTTAACCCTACCAAACTCATAAGAGAGTTTTCTTATCTTCTGGTAAAGATCAATTTTCCCACTATCATTCTACCTTGAGAAAAGAAATCAGCACTCCTTCTTCATCTCAAAGATATGGACCAGATTCAACCAATCTGACCCCCATAAATTGGTGACCCCGCGTTCGAACACCCTTCAATTATTTACCAAAATCCATCATTTTCCATAATCAGCACACAATCTCCAACAATCCATTAACATTCCAAACATATTTTTCCCAACAATCTTAATAAAATTGTTACATGTACACCTTCGTCCACTAATCCATCTCGAATATTTAACACTCTATACATTCATTCCAAATTATTTCTTTCACAAAGCCATCTAAATAATATTGTCCCACAATATAAAATTTTCATCTCACATAATACATTCAAAATTAAGCGCGTCCAACACCCATTTACCATCCGGCGCAACTTCACTCCACTACGAGTACAACTGTCAGAATAGCGTTACCAGCCGCTTTTGTTCGCGATAAATATATTCAAATTTTCGACAAAATATATGAAAATATAGTGTAAAATCATGTGCAAATTCTAAAATTCAACTGGTTCTGAAGGGATGAGTCATCCGATAGGTTACAGGCAAGTAAAATCTTTAAAAATACCATTGTAAAACAGCATTCAGCCCATATTTTTTTCAAAAACATTTCAACTTATCGGATTATTAAAAGCCTCTTGTTTTTCTGCCTTCTATTTATTGTTACAGACATTTAATTAATAATGCCCAAACGTTACAAAATCGATATAAAAATCTTTAAAAAAAGAAGAAAAAACTTAAAATATGTGAACAATAATTTGTAGGTTAAATTTTTTCACGATACAATGTTACATCGAAATGTTTTCATAAAACTTTTCATGTCTTTAAATATTGATAAAACTTAATTTAATACATTAACTATTTATAATCGCATGCTGAATTGCAAATTTAAATGATTTTTTTTACAAAAGAATAACCTTTGATTATCTGATTGCAGATTCACAAGTACATTGTTTTCATGTTTGATTGATTGATAACAATTGTATTAGAAAGTGACACATACACAAAATTTGTCCTAACAATTATTTATATTATTTGTGACTAAAGTGATAATTATCTAAGTGTTTATTGAAAATATTATGAATAAGACATTGCTAGTTCAACAACCACTGTTTATTTCATCATCTGTAAATCAGAAAGTTAGTTTTTTGAGGATTTAATAAGTGAATTATTATTGCTACAAGTCTCACAACTGACAGCTCATATATGCACCTACCTGAATACAGAATTTGTTGATGTTTGAAATCTGACCTAAGGAGGACTGCCATTTACTCAAGCAATATTATTTAAAGAAAATATATCCTGCTTAACTATACCTAAACAATATTTAAAATGAGCTATACATCGATGGCACAGGATTTCATGCGCCGTGCAACAGAGATTATGCGCTCATTAAATGAAACCATTAATAATGAAAGTAAATTCAGCAAGGACAATGTCAGGAAGATCTCTCCTTTCCATGATAACATGATGAGTTTGTTGGGAGAGATGGCGGTTCACATAGGGATCCAGGAGGGCGAAATTAATGCTTTGAAAACCATTCCTATAAGTGCACACGAGGAGACTTCAGGAAAATGTGAGGAGCGATACATATGCAACGCTCTCTCTGAGTTGGCTGATAGATCTGCAAGAGAAACTAATTTAATATTTTTGAATGTACCCGAAGCCGATGCAAATCTGTCTCCAAGTGATAGAGCTGCAAACGATAAGCAGCAAGTCATGGAGTTGGTGGATACTGTTGAGTCGGGTTCCTCAGACGAACTGATTACAGTCCATAGACTGGGTCCACGCGGAGATGACAGATGCAGACCATTGAAGGTCATTTTCGAGAGCGCTTCCACAGCAACTTCAATCTTGTACAGAAGGTTCAAGCTCCCTAGCACAATAAAGGTGAAACAAGATCTAACAGAGTTTCAAAGACGACAATTGAAAGGATTGTGGGAGGAAGTTGATCGCCGGAGAGGTGAAGGTGAAACCAATTTGACAGTGAAATTCATAAATTCCACACCGAGAATTCTGTGGTGGCATGGTAAAAGGCATTAAGTCAGTGGGATGAAATTTCTCAGTATGGCGGATTTATTTGTCAGTATTTTAAGAGGTTTCATTTTTGTCAAATATTATTTAATACAAATAAAATAGATCAACTTTGATGCATTTACTTCGTTAAAAAGGGTTCACTATACGATAACTCATATTTATTTCTTCAATATTTCTTTGTTTATATGCTTTATTTATAATGTGTGTCTTTTTACCTTGACAATTTTGGCTCATAGGTTGAAAAAATTTGTACTTAGGTCAAATTTTACAAGGAAATATACCCAGTTACTCTCTATCACATGCTAATTTATTATTTTACAACACTTACATTTTATTCTTCATAAATTAGTTATTTTTTAGCTTACCTATTATTATTTTCTAGCATAGCATTCCCAGAACATCAGTAGGTATATTTTTTTTGCTCAGAATGTAATATTGTTAAGTAATAAATGAAGAATATTCTTTCAATAATAAAATGAAATTAGTTAACTAGGTATTATTACCTTTGTTAAGATAACCCTCTCTCACAATGTACCGATCCTTCAAAACAGAGCTGAGGAATTTATACACTGTTTGCAAACCAGATGAATATTCGGAAATTTGAACATTACAACCTAATGGCGAACGTTGTTAACGTAAAGTGATCACACTAATCCAACCTTCGAAACAACATTAGAAGATGGTCGTAAGCCCGTAGTGGTTTGTTCATACTATTTTAAAATCGAACTGTATAATCAGTCATCAGTTGTTGATATAATAGTTCGCACTAGCACGACTTTCTTTAAATTATATTAATAATAGTATTAAAATAGCAATGAAAAAATATTAAAAAAAATAATAATATGCAGATAGTATTACCGATCTATTGTCTATAGCTTAACAATAAAAACAACGAAAGTTGTAAACAGATTGGTCGACAGATAAGGAAGATACCTGCCTCAAAGTTCACAAAATACATTATTTAAACGCATTTTAAAAAGGTCTACTTTTAAAAGAACGGCTTCTCACGGCAGCTATATCATAAACAACACCGTTTTACTTCGTGGTATACAAAATTCGACGCGCGTCGTTTTACCTTGCCAAATAAAATTAATATTGAGTTATGCCGGAATGAAAAAATGCTTTTAAATCCTTTATAAGTGGATTTTTTTAAACTTATGTTTTTGAACTTTGTTCTGTTTGTGATAATGTATGATGTAGCGCATATAACTCAAAATGCTGAAAAACGCGACTTAATGCCTTTTACCATGCCACCACAGAATTGTTCCTGTACATCCAAAAAACTTAGTAATGCGGCAATAAGAATTTATTACCAGAATGTCCGTGGTCTTCGTACAAAGCTGCGTGAACTAAGACAGAACATACCTGCATTTGAATGTGATATATTTGCTTTTACGGAAACATGGTTGGACGGGGCTGTGAAAAATTCAGAGTTAGGTTTCACTAACCACATTATTTATAGATGTGATAGAAGTGCTAACACCAGCATAAAATCCAGAGGTGGAGGTGTCCTCATAGCTGTTAACAGTTGTAACACTTTTTCCTCGAGGACCAGAGACTCCTCATAATCTCCAGTACTCGAGAAAAGTCATGCACACAAATAAGCTGCCTGAATTAGGACTGAAGTCCTCTTTCAAACCGCTCGTTGTGGTCTGCCATCAGGAGAGAGGCTTAAGAGAGTGTGGTCTCATCCACAATAAATCTTCTAAAAGATTCTAGAATATTTACTTAATCACATTACCTTCATTATGTGATGCCCGGCTACTAAAATAAAAATTCTCAACTATCAAGCATGTTTGATTTTAACTCTTATCTCAAGATAGGGTTACGATGCAAGCCTACCAAATACCATTTCCTTTAGAGGGCAATTAGACAACACAACATTATGTTCAAATGAAAGAAGTAAATTAATAACAAATTGAACATCGTTTAATTTCAACACCAAATCAAAACAAATATGATCAAATTTCATAAAAAATTCTCTACAGATTCTACAAATATTAACATTTTCTTAAAACTAATCAAAAAAACATTCCAGTCGATAATTAACTCAAAGGACCTCCTTCAGTAGAAAGTAAATGTAAATTCCACCAAATACTAACTTATAGACTGGTAGAAATTTCTCAAATATCAAAATAAACTACTTCGACTACATTTGAATATTACTTCAATTTCTTTCCTCGCCTTTATGTACAGACGGTATTTCAACCGTTGCGAGTCAAACGTACCACCATAGGTACAAAAGAATATATAAAAAAAAGGAAAATTTAACAAGCGTATTCACAGCTTCATCAAACAAAATACTACAACGATTCGTGTGGTCACCAAAAGCAAATACTACATAAATTAAGAAAACTTCGACTTAACTAAATTATTCCTGATTTGCCGCTACGCTCACCAGATTCACATCCATGGTAGACGTTCAATACTTGAAATTACGATTCCCGCATCGCAAGAAGGAACCACCACTTTCCAAGTTTATTGACCCTCAAATCCGTGGACAGCTCGAGTTATTCCTGGATCATCCCCAGATTCCCTCCTGTACAATTTGCCTCATCATGACTATACAAGACGGCATGATATACTTTACGACCCCAACCCATCGATTTAAATTTTCAAACGCAGGGACATCTAGCTCAAGTTAGCAATTATATATCCATAGTCAAGCCTAGGTATTTATATCCTAAGCCAGCGATACTTAAGCCTAGGTATTTCTACCCCAAGCCAGCGACCCGTATTCTGAAATAAGAATACAAATCGTGTCATGCTAGTTACCAAAAAATCTTTAACGAAAATTAGTAATGTTGCGTATCAACACTATGAAAAAATAATTTAATCACAATTACTTATAAATTTCTCAACTACATACCTGCCAATTAATACGGGCTCGCGACACATTTGAAAACCCTTAACAATTTATCCCACAATAACTAGTTTCACTTAAACTAAATGGTGATTTAAAATTAACACAATAAAAGAATTACATTCTCGTCAGGGCGTCTGATCTTTTTCTCTCGCCGTTGCTAAGTTCACCTCTAATATATAGTGTCCAGATACGACATGTTTAATACTTAGTATTGCCGCTCGGAGCGCTACCCATCCTGACGACGCATAGATGTGTTCCTTAATTAGCATACACTGCTACTCGATATTAAACGTGAAAAATAACTGTTACAAATACACCCCTCCTCACATAAAAAAAAATTTTTTTTTTTTAAATGTGTTCCTAACACATCACCCGCAATACCCCATTCTACCCTATTCTCGGATAACCTATCTCCAAACATTTTCCTAAATTTCACACCGCGCCAAGTGACCACACAACACTTCATCATAAAACTTAAACTAGGTACCGAATTTGAAAGTTAATTAAAAAATTACAGGAAAATCACTTATAAACCTAAGTTTCCAAAAATTGGAGAATTCAGAGAGTTCATTGCCAACCAGCTCAGATTACTTAAAACTAATATTTACAAATTTATTTGGGCGCCAAACGATTTGCTTCAGATTCAATGTCTACTAGGTAAATCATATCTTCGGAGGTAACAAGCAAAATCGTTAAAATCATTACCCACCTCATCTAGTGGTTCCGACAAAATTTATAAAAACAAAAATATAATAAAGTAAAAAAATACTAAAAATTTTCATAATGAAGGGTTTAACCTAAAATGAACTCTCCAAACTTCCATATTACATTTTACAAATTCATATTATCAATTACAAGATAAATTTTACCAAAAAAATTATTAATACAAACTCTTTCTCACTTTGATTTTAAACATTATGAATCAAATTCAAATTCAATTTATCCAACCTTCAATTCTTTTAATCTTCAATAGTCTTCAAAAATCAAACTATATTTTTATGACTTCAATTTAATGGAGTCTACTTTACTTGTACATTGTACATAACATCAGACAATATCAATAACATTTGTCTCAACTGACTCAAAAAAACAAAAAAAAACTTGTAAATTTAACATATAAAAATCATTATATGATATGTACTACACTTAATCAAATCAAATAAAAGAACAATTAACAAACAAATGAGCATCTCGGAATTCAAACTCGCCCAGACGCACTGTACGCTGACACAATTGACCTTAAAGTCAAAACCATCCTATTCTCTTACAGAGATTTCACCTCAAACTTTGAAAAGTCGAGTAGTCTGTCCTCATCCATTTACCGTTAAACAATTTCAATAACACCTTTACTCTCCCACTCAAACCTTCTGTTACATACTCGAATAAACAAAGTATTTCACGAAACGGCTAACATTTTTCTCACGAAAAAAAACTTAATTTTTATAGGTTCATCCATACTACAACAGAACATTATTATCTTCTCTATCTAGAATATCTTCGCTGTCCTGTGACAACTGCTTTACTACAACAACCCTAAAGACAGACGAACCAAATCTGATGCGTCAATGCGAACCAAAAATTTTCTTAACATGTCACTACCTACCTTCATCACATTTCCTCATTCATTCATCACTAATTATTACCCATGGATTTTCAAAACTTCAAACATTCCGTTCTCAAACTCTCTGTGTTCTCACATCCATAATTGATTACACATAACCCTCAAAACGGCCCCGCCGATAAAGGTTGCTGTATTGCATCTTAAAGTTGAGAAGATTACATAACAAAAAAAATAACTCCTTTCTAAAACCTCAAACGAAACAAATCACTAATTCCCTTCGGCGCAATCAAAATATAATTAAATGGAATAATTATCTTTAGAATGGTTTGTTACTCCGCTAACATTCAAACACGCTCACGGCGCTTACAGTAAATTTCGCCGTACACCACGGCGCTATACCGTTTCTGCAATCAAGTATAAATATTTATTATGGGAATTTCTATTTTTCCCAACTTTTACGGACTGAAATAAAAAATCTTTCAAAACGAAGATTATTTTTTCCTTCCACTGGTGGTGCTATACCGAACCGATAAATAAACCTAATTTTCATACAATATTCGCAACAGTAATTAAAATTGCGTAACGCACACACAGTAAATACTACATATACTTTTTTTTTTTCTATACTTAACCTGAATAATATGGAAATTTTTTACTAAAACCTAACCCATTTACATGATTACATCGCAAAACAATTCTATTACGCCTTAGATTGTTCGTTCTTAACCTTATAAGGTGTCTTCTCACCTTTCCGATTGTCATCCGAATTGAATGCTTTCCCCTCTCTCCTCAACCTTGTGAAACAGTTCGCCTGAACATGCCCCTGTCTTTGACAATAGAAGCAAACCTTTCCAGCCTTCCCGTATTCTTTATTAGAATTTCCGACACCAAAATTTCTACGACTTCCCGAAACTTCTTGACTCGTTCCTCCCCTATCACTACGCCGAAAATCTATATCTCTCGAATCAGACTCTACGCCTCGAGTTTGATTCCTCCTATACTGATGTAAAGGGTACGTTTCCCTCTCGTTACGAGTAGTATTTTCATGATGAGGAGAATCGTTTGAAAACTCCATCATCTTTCCTATCACCTGAGATTTCTTCTGTCGCCTCGTCCCCGACAGTGCTTCAAATTTAGAACATATATACATAATGTCTTTTGTACTATCTAATTTTGCCGTCGATAGCACACCTGCATATTCTTCCGATAACCCGTTTTTAATGGAGTCTATTAAATCTTCCTCTTCTAAAGGTAAATCTAACGACCTATTTTTCGCTATTAAACCCAAAATAAATTCGTTCGCCGAAACTGTACTACCTTGTCTAGCAGACAATATCTCAAGTTTTAATTTTCTCTGACTCTCTGCCCCTTCAAATTGACTTAGAAATTTGAGTTTAAAATCCTCCCAACTATAAATAAATTCGTTAGCTCGGAACCAAATCAATGCAAAACCGGACAACAAAATTGGCATGAATCTTATCAAAGAGTCCAAATTGACTTCATAAACTCCTGCGAGTTCTATCAGTCTAGTAAGGAATTCTCTGGCCTCGGTAGAACCATCAAAACTCACGCCCCATTTCTTTACATCTACCTCCTTGGCTTTCGCTCTCATAAATTTTGACCTATCCATAACCTCAAAAGGTTGTTCTGACCTATTAAGAGACTTCTCCTTCTGTCCTGGTTTCCTTCTAGTGTAACTCTTAACTGAAATAACATCTACCTTATCGTCTACCTCCTTCTGATAACTAGTACCCTCATCTGACACAGCAGACCTACTATCCTGCTCTACCAAAGGTATTTTTAATTTATTGTCTAGTTCGGAATCCATTCTAACTTTGCTTTTCTCTGCTAAAAAAAATTAGAAACTATATCAATACCTAATAGCAATAGTATAAATTACTCACTACCGAATCCTATACACTAGATTCGTATACAGCACTAAAATTTGCTCTGCGTCTTTGATCTAAAACTTACTTCAAACTTTATACTAACTCATATACCTCTTCCTACTTGAAAAACAAAATTAAAGTTATTTCACACCTAATCCTATCGTGAACTACTATTCACATAAATGTTCTTTACACTTTACGCAATAATCCTTTTCCATACACATGCATACCGTTCCACAGTATCAAAATATTGTGAGGACAGAATACCTAACAAAAAATAATTTCAAACAAGAAAAATCAAAACAAAAAATTTATAATAATAATTACCCGATTTTACCCATAACTTCTTCCAAAGAAAAAAATTAGCAAAATAATCGTTCATAAAATCAAATCTTCCTTCCGTATACTTTATGTTCACGATTAAATATTGAATTGTCAGCGCAAAGATAGTCCAGACGACTTCGCTCTCCGTGGCTGCTTTCATATGGGAGCTTCACTCTCCATAAATATACATCAATTGTAAATCTAGAAGAAAAAAATACAAGTTATTTTCATGCAAACACAAAACTTTTCCTTGAATTTACCTAATCTGATCAGTGTCTCAAACAATATTTAAAAAAAAATAAAATCAAAACGAAAACTTGATAAATAATAATGAACAAGAGAAATAAATTTTAAATTTTGTTGCAGTTCAAAAATTTAATATTACCCCGAATTTAATTTAGACTCTTTGTTACTACGAAAAAAAAATTTTGCTACCCTACAAAAATATTTTTTTTTTTTTACAATATGTCACGTGGTTATTAAATTTCAGCAGAAAAATTTCCTACCTACCATGATTAAATTAAAAAATTTTACAAAATTAAAAAAAACAACCCAATTTAAATCCAATTTTACCCTTACTTAACTAAACTTAACTAATTTGGAAAGAAACTGATCAGACACCCGAGACGAGAATCCAAAATCCAGCAAAGTAAAAATAACATAAAACAAATTTCAAGAATATTTGACCTCAAGGAAATGGCTTGGTTTATTGAATTCGAAGTTTCAACTCGAAATTCTGTCTTTCCTGATGCCAAACACGTTGGTCGCCATCTTTATGTAACACTTTTTCCTCGAGGACCAGAGACTCCTCATAATCTCCAGTACTCGAGAAAAGTCATGCACACAAATAAGCTGCCTGAATTAGGACTGAAGTCCTCTTTCAAACCGCTCGTTGTGGTCTGCCATCAGGAGAGAGGCTTAAGAGAGTGTGGTCTCATCCACAATAAATCTTCTAAAAGATTCTAGAATATTTACTTAATCACATTACCTTCATTATGTGATGCCCGGCTACTAAAATAAAAATTCTCAACTATCAAGCATGTTTGATTTTAACTCTTATCTCAAGATAGGGTTACGATGCAAGCCTACCAAATACCATTTCCTTTAGAGGGCAATTAGACAACACAACATTATGTTCAAATGAAAGAAGTAAATTAATAACAAATTGAACATCGTTTAATTTCAACACCAAATCAAAACAAATATGATCAAATTTCATAAAAAATTCTCTACAGATTCTACAAATATTAACATTTTCTTAAAACTAATCAAAAAAACATTCCAGTCGATAATTAACTCAAAGGACCTCCTTCAGTAGAAAGTAAATGTAAATTCCACCAAATACTAACTTATAGACTGGTAGAAATTTCTCAAATATCAAAATAAACTACTTCGACTACATTTGAATATTACTTCAATTTCTTTCCTCGCCTTTATGTACAGACGGTATTTCAACCGTTGCGAGTCAAACGTACCACCATAGGTACAAAAGAATATATAAAAAAAAGGAAAATTTAACAAGCGTATTCACAGCTTCATCAAACAAAATACTACAACGATTCGTGTGGTCACCAAAAGCAAATACTACATAAATTAAGAAAACTTCGACTTAACTAAATTATTCCTGATTTGCCGCTACGCTCACCAGATTCACATCCATGGTAGACGTTCAATACTTGAAATTACGATTCCCGCATCGCAAGAAGGAACCACCACTTTCCAAGTTTATTGACCCTCAAATCCGTGGACAGCTCGAGTTATTCCTGGATCATCCCCAGATTCCCTCCTGTACAATTTGCCTCATCATGACTATACAAGACGGCATGATATACTTTACGACCCCAACCCATCGATTTAAATTTTCAAACGCAGGGACATCTAGCTCAAGTTAGCAATTATATATCCATAGTCAAGCCTAGGTATTTATATCCTAAGCCAGCGATACTTAAGCCTAGGTATTTCTACCCCAAGCCAGCGACCCGTATTCTGAAATAAGAATACAAATCGTGTCATGCTAGTTACCAAAAAATCTTTAACGAAAATTAGTAATGTTGCGTATCAACACTATGAAAAAATAATTTAATCACAATTACTTATAAATTTCTCAACTACATACCTGCCAATTAATACGGGCTCGCGACACATTTGAAAACCCTTAACAATTTATCCCACAATAACTAGTTTCACTTAAACTAAATGGTGATTTAAAATTAACACAATAAAAGAATTACATTCTCGTCAGGGCGTCTGATCTTTTTCTCTCGCCGTTGCTAAGTTCACCTCTAATATATAGTGTCCAGATACGACATGTTTAATACTTAGTATTGCCGCTCGGAGCGCTACCCATCCTGACGACGCATAGATGTGTTCCTTAATTAGCATACACTGCTACTCGATATTAAACGTGAAAAATAACTGTTACACAGTGTGGAGCAGACATATGTATTGATTCACACACCCTCAAAGAAGATCATTGTTGGATGTATATATCTGCCCCCGTTATCGGATGTGTCCGCATACAAAACACACTGTGATACTCTGGAACTAATTCATAGAAAACATCGAACAGCCAGCCTCCTGATGATGGGCGACTATAACCTACCGGGACTATCTTGGCATCCAGAGATGGGTTGGAGTTCTGATGGCGGAGGCAATGAGGCGGCAGAGGAGCTCATGGATACGGTTAGTTTTTTGGAATTGAAGCAGATGAATTTCATTTCCAACAAGATGGGGCGAGTCCTGGATCTTGTCTTCTCCAACCAATTGGCTGTTGGTGTTGCTGTGTCAGATGAAGAGGTCCTCCCTATTGACGAATATCATCCCCCACTATCAATAGAACTGTACTCAGACTATGTTTCAGACTCTAATGAGCCAACTTATTTCTATAACTTTAAAAAATGTAATTATGCAGAAGTAACTGAATCTCTGTTTGGATCTGATTGGAGCTTTCTTAGCTCTGATGATGTGAATTATGTTGTTGCTGAGTTGTATGTCACACTCCTAAAGGCTATCACTCTTCATGTACCGTATATAAAAAATTTTAAATCTGAATATCCTAAGTGGTTTTCCACTGAACTTAAACATAAACTTCTAGAGAAAAAAATTGCCCATAAGAGATATAAAACTACAATGAATACTAAAGATTATAATACTTTTTCTTTGCTCAGGGGCGAATGCAATGCTTTAAAAGGGTTTGTTACAATGATTTTATACGAAATGCTGAGAATAATGTTCGGAGTTCAAAGGAATTATGGGATCATAAAAACTCTCTATCTCGGGACGAATCCGAATACCCTAATTGTATGTATCTGGGCAATAGAATAGCTAATAATAGGCAGGACGTGGTCAATTTATTTGCCGACTCTTTTAGGGCGGTATTTGATGACGATGATTGTGATGCCGTGATGTTTGATGGCGAATTTGGGGTTTCGGCCGGTGTCAGTGAGTGCAAGCTAAGCTTCGATGAGGTGATGAATGGTTTGTCGCAGCTGAATGTTGAGAAGGCGGCGGGACCTGACGGAATACCTCCCGTGTTTCTGAAAGGTTGCGCCGACGCTTTAATGATACCGTTAACTTTTATTTTCAACAAGTCGTTGGCAGCTGGAGTATTTCCACAAATCTGGAAACATGGCAGTATAATGCCAATATTTAAAAAAGGTGACAGGTGTGATATTACCAACTATCGCCCAATAAGCCTCCAGTCCACAATGCCAAAACTGTTTGAGTCTGTAGTATTAAAAAGAATTTCACAAAGTATCCACAGAATATTGAGCCCCCAGCAGCATGGTTTTGTCCCAAATAGGACAACCGACACAAATTCGGGATCTAAGTGTTATATTTGACAACAATTTATCCTTTATACCTCATATTAATAATATATCAGGCAGAGCAATGCAAAAATTGGGATTTGTGCTTCGGACAGCCAGCGGATTTCGAAACGTTCACACTCTAACGCTTCTGTTCACCTCAATGGTGCGAAGCATTTTGGAGTATGCGTCTCCCATATGGTCTCCTAATTATGCCATTCATACAAGCAGACTAGAAAGAGTTCAAAGAAGATTCCTCCGACACATAAACTTTGTCTTGGGGATCCCCAGGGAGAGTATCAACTATAAATTTTTGTACGATCTTACTGGTCTTACACCTCTACAGGATCGTCGAACTTGCAGCGACTTAACCTTTTTGTACAAAATAATGAATTCCATTTATGACAGCCCCGACCTATTGCGCGAGATAAGTCTGCGTGTACCTAGACGACATACCAGGAGTCGCGACACCTTTCATGTAGATATGCGGCTTCCACATTACTTGACCAACACAGTGATGCCACGGTGCTGTCATCTCGCTAATCTATATCTGAGTACGGTTGACATTTTTAACACACCTTTGAATCCCTTTAAGGCAGCGGTAATGGAGTTGATTGGCCAACAGTGACTACGATCTTGATTATCACATTATAAAAATAAGAATCATACCACAGCTACTGTTATTTTTAAATTTTAAGCTATTGTTTTTATCTTTTAACTATTTTTATTCTATCGTTTTTATTATTATTATTGTTTTACTATTATATTGTAGTTATTGTGTCTTGACTATTTTGAGCTTGTTCTTGGCATGAATGCACTGAATTGAGGATGTAGCACTGAATGAATTCGAATTGTTATGAGTGTAATATGATTGATAGGGTTTTAAATTGTTTTTAGTTTAAGTTATTTTTGGCTGAAGGTATATTACATGAATATTATACCCATAGTATTGCCACTTTTATTGCTTAAATTTTGATTCAGATTGTATTGTAATTGTACTGTTATATGATTTTATATTGTTTTACCATTGATTTTTTTATATATTTGTTTTAGAATTGTTAACTGTTGCCTACCTTACTGTTTTTATTATGATTTTAATGTATTTTGTTGCTCATTTCTATGTAATTATTGTTCAAAAGGCGTTTACGCCGTTTATGCTTGAATAAATAAATAAATAAATGTTGCCAAACTTTGAGGTAACCTTTTTATATTTTACATAAACAACAAGCGAAACAAATACCTACATTTTTATTAGATTTTCATAGCGCATTGTTGCATTTTAAAGAAAAACAAGAAATTTAAACGGCATTTTTTTACATACATTTGTATATTGTCATATGGATATTTGTTAAACACACAAAAGGACATTCAGACTCCTACAGTTAATATCTTATCAACATTTCATACATATTTTACCAATTCTTATTTTATTCTGGTCAATAAACGATTATTTATGTATCAACTTATCGACGATACAAACATTTCAATGGTCTATAAAAATATTCTATCTAAATTGTCATTGTAAAACAATTATATTACCATCTTATATTACCATCTACTAGCCAATTGCTATTAACGTTTTCCGCGACTAGAGAAATTCTATCTCAAGAATCTCAGTCCGAATTCAATTCGAGGTCAACTTACATATGCAAATACGGCCTAATACTTATACACATGTATTCATACACATGTATTCACAAAAGCTCTATGTATTTCACGCCACGTCTAGTACAATGCATCGCGCATTTTCAGACCGAAATTCCCATTTCGTCGGCTAACTACATACACGCAAGAGCAGAGATTTTCATCTCAAAGCTTTCTTGTAGTGACTGAGCAACAGACATACACACATGATCATAGCATCATACGTATAGTCTACCAAAGGCATACACACATGACCATAGCGTCATACGTATTGTCCATATTATACACACATGACCATAGCGTCATACGTATAGTATATTATTATCAAATATACAACTCAACGAGTTAAGAAAAAGACAATTAATGTATTTACATTCATACAAAAGACCATTGAAAAACAAAATGCAAAAAGTGTCATATTAAATTTTCCCAAATCAGTAACATTTATTTAACATTATTGACACACATACATTGACAAAATAAAACATCATGAAAATTTTTAATTCAAACACACTATGTACAATTATACTACCATGTCTACCTACTACTCTTTACTTATTTTATTGTATAAAAATTCTAATATGTATTTTACAAATGATTACAGATCCAAATACAAAACCACCAACTGTATATTGCTAATACCAGATTGGTAACAAATTTTATTATATAGAAAAATTCCACATAGTAACTTCACTTTATAAACATTAAAACAAAAAATATTTATACATACATCAATTGTGAACCATAACTACTCAATACCATTTTTTTTTAATAAATTTTATTAACTTTATTTTGAATATTGGACAAAATTGAAACACCACACTTAGAAAATTTTCCCTAGAACAATTGTCTTAGTAAAATATAACTTGTAAAAAAAATTTTTTCAAAGTCAACATTTGTTTATAATATACTCAAATAAATATTTTATTTCAAATCCACATTTAAAATTTATTTCACAATCTTTTAAATTCAAGAACCACCCTAAAACAAAATATACTTATACCAATTCTATTATAAATTTTTTTTGTTTATTCTATATGTTGCATATTATCTCATCACGACACTACTCAACAACGCTGGACTACACCACCACAATCCAATTGATGGAAGCCTACGGTAGCAATTTTCACCTGCTGTACTTATCAGAAGCAGACTACACGAGTTGTCTCACAGACTGCGTAGCTCGGAGGCCAAACTTCTCCAACGAATTTTGCCCCACTACTGTCTCTCTCCAGTGGCAGATGTACATCACACCACGATTACACCCCACTGAAAACAACTGATGCATTTTCCTTGCTCGTCAACCGACCACATGGATCAACCAGTTACTACAGCACAACCACCATCGCTGCTGCATTAATGGCCGAGCGCAAATCAACATCGCCGCTTCATATGGTAAAACACATCAACGCTGTTTTAACCTATTTTAGCCATCATATTTCCCCAGTGCAACCGCACTAACGTCGTGAACACTCTGTCCAACTTCTCTTAAGTTCCAGTCGCTACAGAACCCAGCCCAGTCGAGCCAAGTCAACATCCAAGACGTACCATCTACAAGCCGCACAAACCAGAAGACTGCAAAGTTCCACTCCACACTCCATCACCAGATCCACATCAGAATTTATAGCACGCCATAAATTCTTGCGGGAGGCTCTATGGCGGTTGTATAGTATTGAACTTTAACGACACGATTTATTTTGGCAACTGATACACGAAAAGGTAAAGAGCCATCTAGCGGAATACGCCGAATACAACTCGTACTTATCAACAACGAAGATTCACCACCATTTAGCAAATTAACTAGCTTAGATTATTTCGCACCAGAGGGAGCATACATCACCTTTTTGGACAAATTATTTTGTGCGAATAACTGACCTATATATACTTTTTCACTGCGCAAATTTTTCACTCTTTCCTTCAGAACCGACAGTGCACAATATTGTAATTAGTTTGTAAGTTAATATAATTTTCTGTGATAATTCTATTCGCATTTATTAATATAGTGCTTGTGTTTTTTATAAGTTAAAATTGAGTTTCATTTCGGTAGTGAGTTGAATTCCTTCTTAACTGTTCAGACTTGTTCATAAAGAAATAGTGAAAGCTGGTGAGTACTCCAGATATTCTTAACCCTACCAAACTCATAAGAGAGTTTTCTTATCTTCTGGTAAAGATCAATTTTCCCACTATCATTCTACCTTGAGAAAAGAAATCAGCACTCCTTCTTCATCTCAAAGATATGGACCAGATTCAACCAATCTGACCCCCATAAATTGGTGACCCCGCGTTCGAACACCCTTCAATTATTTACCAAAATCCATCATTTTCCATAATCAGCACACAATCTCCAACAATCCATTAACATTCCAAACATATTTTTCCCAACAATCTTAATAAAATTGTTACATGTACACCTTCGTCCACTAATCCATCTCGAATATTTAACACTCTATACATTCATTCCAAATTATTTCTTTCACAAAGCCATCTAAATAATATTGTCCCACAATATAAAATTTTCATCTCACATAATACATTCAAAATTAAGCGCGTCCAACACCCATTTACCATCCGGCGCAACTTCACTCCACTACGAGTACAACTGTCAGAATAGCGTTACCAGCCGCTTTTGTTCGCGATAAATATATTCAAATTTTCGACAAAATATATGAAAATATAGTGTAAAATCATGTGCAAATTCTAAAATTCAACTGGTTCTGAAGGGATGAGTCATCCGATAGGTTACAGGCAAGTAAAATCTTTAAAAATACCATTGTAAAACAGCATTCAGCCCATATTTTTTTCAAAAACATTTCAACTTATCGGATTATTAAAAGCCTCTTGTTTTTCTGCCTTCTATTTATTGTTACAGACATTTAATTAATAATGCCCAAACGTTACAAAATCGATATAAAAATCTTTAAAAAAAGAAGAAAAAACTTAAAATATGTGAACAATAATTTGTAGGTTAAATTTTTTCACGATACAATGTTACATCGAAATGTTTTCATAAAACTTTTCATGTCTTTAAATATTGATAAAACTTAATTTAATACATTAACTATTTATAATCGCATGCTGAATTGCAAATTTAAATGATTTTTTTTACAAAAGAATAACCTTTGATTATCTGATTGCAGATTCACAAGTACATTGTTTTCATGTTTGATTGATTGATAACAATTGTATTAGAAAGTGACACATACACAAAATTTGTCCTAACAATTATTTATATTATTTGTGACTAAAGTGATAATTATCTAAGTGTTTATTGAAAATATTATGAATAAGACATTGCTAGTTCAACAACCACTGTTTATTTCATCATCTGTAAATCAGAAAGTTAGTTTTTTGAGGATTTAATAAGTGAATTATTATTGCTACAAGTCTCACAACTGACAGCTCATATATGCACCTACCTGAATACAGAATTTGTTGATGTTTGAAATCTGACCTAAGGAGGACTGCCATTTACTCAAGCAATATTATTTAAAGAAAATATATCCTGCTTAACTATACCTAAACAATATTTAAAATGAGCTATACATCGATGGCACAGGATTTCATGCGCCGTGCAACAGAGATTATGCGCTCATTAAATGAAACCATTAATAATGAAAGTAAATTCAGCAAGGACAATGTCAGGAAGATCTCTCCTTTCCATGATAACATGATGAGTTTGTTGGGAGAGATGGCGGTTCACATAGGGATCCAGGAGGGCGAAATTAATGCTTTGAAAACCATTCCTATAAGTGCACACGAGGAGACTTCAGGAAAATGTGAGGAGCGATACATATGCAACGCTCTCTCTGAGTTGGCTGATAGATCTGCAAGAGAAACTAATTTAATATTTTTGAATGTACCCGAAGCCGATGCAAATCTGTCTCCAAGTGATAGAGCTGCAAACGATAAGCAGCAAGTCATGGAGTTGGTGGATACTGTTGAGTCGGGTTCCTCAGACGAACTGATTACAGTCCATAGACTGGGTCCACGCGGAGATGACAGATGCAGACCATTGAAGGTCATTTTCGAGAGCGCTTCCACAGCAACTTCAATCTTGTACAGAAGGTTCAAGCTCCCTAGCACAATAAAGGTGAAACAAGATCTAACAGAGTTTCAAAGACGACAATTGAAAGGATTGTGGGAGGAAGTTGATCGCCGGAGAGGTGAAGGTGAAACCAATTTGACAGTGAAATTCATAAATTCCACACCGAGAATTGTTCCTGTACATCCAAAAAACTTAGTAATGCGGCAATAAGAATTTATTACCAGAATGTCCGTGGTCTTCGTACAAAGCTGCGTGAACTAAGACAGAACATACCTGCATTTGAATGTGATATATTTGCTTTTACGGAAACATGGTTGGACGGGGCTGTGAAAAATTCAGAGTTAGGTTTCACTAACCACATTATTTATAGATGTGATAGAAGTGCTAACACCAGCATAAAATCCAGAGGTGGAGGTGTCCTCATAGCTGTTAACAGTTGTAACACTTTTTCCTCGAGGACCAGAGACTCCTCATAATCTCCAGTACTCGAGAAAAGTCATGCACACAAATAAGCTGCCTGAATTAGGACTGAAGTCCTCTTTCAAACCGCTCGTTGTGGTCTGCCATCAGGAGAGAGGCTTAAGAGAGTGTGGTCTCATCCACAATAAATCTTCTAAAAGATTCTAGAATATTTACTTAATCACATTACCTTCATTATGTGATGCCCGGCTACTAAAATAAAAATTCTCAACTATCAAGCATGTTTGATTTTAACTCTTATCTCAAGATAGGGTTACGATGCAAGCCTACCAAATACCATTTCCTTTAGAGGGCAATTAGACAACACAACATTATGTTCAAATGAAAGAAGTAAATTAATAACAAATTGAACATCGTTTAATTTCAACACCAAATCAAAACAAATATGATCAAATTTCATAAAAAATTCTCTACAGATTCTACAAATATTAACATTTTCTTAAAACTAATCAAAAAAACATTCCAGTCGATAATTAACTCAAAGGACCTCCTTCAGTAGAAAGTAAATGTAAATTCCACCAAATACTAACTTATAGACTGGTAGAAATTTCTCAAATATCAAAATAAACTACTTCGACTACATTTGAATATTACTTCAATTTCTTTCCTCGCCTTTATGTACAGACGGTATTTCAACCGTTGCGAGTCAAACGTACCACCATAGGTACAAAAGAATATATAAAAAAAAGGAAAATTTAACAAGCGTATTCACAGCTTCATCAAACAAAATACTACAACGATTCGTGTGGTCACCAAAAGCAAATACTACATAAATTAAGAAAACTTCGACTTAACTAAATTATTCCTGATTTGCCGCTACGCTCACCAGATTCACATCCATGGTAGACGTTCAATACTTGAAATTACGATTCCCGCATCGCAAGAAGGAACCACCACTTTCCAAGTTTATTGACCCTCAAATCCGTGGACAGCTCGAGTTATTCCTGGATCATCCCCAGATTCCCTCCTGTACAATTTGCCTCATCATGACTATACAAGACGGCATGATATACTTTACGACCCCAACCCATCGATTTAAATTTTCAAACGCAGGGACATCTAGCTCAAGTTAGCAATTATATATCCATAGTCAAGCCTAGGTATTTATATCCTAAGCCAGCGATACTTAAGCCTAGGTATTTCTACCCCAAGCCAGCGACCCGTATTCTGAAATAAGAATACAAATCGTGTCATGCTAGTTACCAAAAAATCTTTAACGAAAATTAGTAATGTTGCGTATCAACACTATGAAAAAATAATTTAATCACAATTACTTATAAATTTCTCAACTACATACCTGCCAATTAATACGGGCTCGCGACACATTTGAAAACCCTTAACAATTTATCCCACAATAACTAGTTTCACTTAAACTAAATGGTGATTTAAAATTAACACAATAAAAGAATTACATTCTCGTCAGGGCGTCTGATCTTTTTCTCTCGCCGTTGCTAAGTTCACCTCTAATATATAGTGTCCAGATACGACATGTTTAATACTTAGTATTGCCGCTCGGAGCGCTACCCATCCTGACGACGCATAGATGTGTTCCTTAATTAGCATACACTGCTACTCGATATTAAACGTGAAAAATAACTGTTACACAGTGTGGAGCAGACATATGTATTGATTCACACACCCTCAAAGAAGATCATTGTTGGATGTATATATCTGCCCCCGTTATCGGATGTGTCCGCATACAAAACACACTGTGATACTCTGGAACTAATTCATAGAAAACATCGAACAGCCAGCCTCCTGATGATGGGCGACTATAACCTACCGGGACTATCTTGGCATCCAGAGATGGGTTGGAGTTCTGATGGCGGAGGCAATGAGGCGGCAGAGGAGCTCATGGATACGGTTAGTTTTTTGGAATTGAAGCAGATGAATTTCATTTCCAACAAGATGGGGCGAGTCCTGGATCTTGTCTTCTCCAACCAATTGGCTGTTGGTGTTGCTGTGTCAGATGAAGAGGTCCTCCCTATTGACGAATATCATCCCCCACTATCAATAGAACTGTACTCAGACTATGTTTCAGACTCTAATGAGCCAACTTATTTCTATAACTTTAAAAAATGTAATTATGCAGAAGTAACTGAATCTCTGTTTGGATCTGATTGGAGCTTTCTTAGCTCTGATGATGTGAATTATGTTGTTGCTGAGTTGTATGTCACACTCCTAAAGGCTATCACTCTTCATGTACCGTATATAAAAATTTTTAAATCTGAATATCCTAAGTGGTTTTCCACTGAACTTAAACATAAACTTCTAGAGAAAAAAATTGCCCATAAGAGATATAAAACTACAATGAATACTAAAGATTATAATACTTTTTCTTTGCTCAGGGGCGAATGCAATGCTTTAAAAGGGTTTGTTACAATGATTTTATACGAAATGCTGAGAATAATGTTCGGAGTTCAAAGGAATTATGGGATCATAAAAACTCTCTATCTCGGGACGAATCCGAATACCCTAATTGTATGTATCTGGGCAATAGAATAGCTAATAATAGGCAGGACGTGGTCAATTTATTTGCCGACTCTTTTAGGGCGGTATTTGATGACGATGATTGTGATGCCGTGATGTTTGATGGCGAATTTGGGGTTTCGGCCGGTGTCAGTGAGTGCAAGCTAAGCTTCGATGAGGTGATGAATGGTTTGTCGCAGCTGAATGTTGAGAAGGCGGCGGGACCTGACGGAATACCTCCCGTGTTTCTGAAAGGTTGCGCCGACGCTTTAATGATACCGTTAACTTTTATTTTCAACAAGTCGTTGGCAGCTGGAGTATTTCCACAAATCTGGAAACATGGCAGTATAATGCCAATATTTAAAAAAGGTGACAGGTGTGATATTACCAACTATCGCCCAATAAGCCTCCAGTCCACAATGCCAAAACTGTTTGAGTCTGTAGTATTAAAAATATTTCACAAAGTATCCACAGAATATTGAGCCCCCAGCAGCATGGTTTTGTCCCAAATAGGACAACCGACACAAATTCGGGATCTAAGTGTTATATTTGACAACAATTTATCCTTTATACCTCATATTAATAATATATCAGGCAGAGCAATGCAAAAATTGGGATTTGTGCTTCGGACAGCCAGCGGATTTCGAAACGTTCACACTCTAACGCTTCTGTTCACCTCAATGGTGCGAAGCATTTTGGAGTATGCGTCTCCCATATGGTCTCCTAATTATGCCATTCATACAAGCAGACTAGAAAGAGTTCAAAGAAGATTCCTCCGACACATAAACTTTGTCTTGGGGATCCCCAGGGAGAGTATCAACTATAAATTTTTGTACGATCTTACTGGTCTTACACCTCTACAGGATCGTCGAACTTGCAGCGACTTAACCTTTTTGTACAAAATAATGAATTCCATTTATGACAGCCCCGACCTATTGCGCGAGATAAGTCTGCGTGTACCTAGACGACATACCAGGAGTCGCGACACCTTTCATGTAGATATGCGGCTTCCACATTACTTGACCAACACAGTGATGCCACGGTGCTGTCATCTCGCTAATCTATATCTGAGTATGGTTGACATTTTTAACACACCTTTGAATCCCTTTAAGGCAGCGGTAATGGAGTTGATTGGCCAACAGTGACTACGATCTTGATTATCACATTATAAAAATAAGAATCATACCACAGCTACTGTTATTTTTAAATTTTAAGCTATTGTTTTTATCTTTTAACTATTTTTATTCTATCGTTTTTATTATTATTATTGTTTTACTATTATATTGTAGTTATTGTGTCTTGACTATTTTGAGCTTGTTCTTGGCATGAATGCACTGAATTGAGGATGTAGCACTGAATGAATTCGAATTGTTATGAGTGTAATATGATTGATAGGGTTTTAAATTGTTTTTAGTTTAAGTTATTTTTGGCTGAAGGTATATTACATGAATATTATACCCATAGCATTGCCACTTTTATTGCTTAAATTTTGATTCAGATTGTATTGTAATTGTACTGTTATATGATTTTATATTGTTTTACCATTGATTTTTTTATATATTTGTTTTAGAATTGTTAACTGTTGCCTACCTTACTGTTTTTATTATGATTTTAATGTATTTTGTTGCTCATTTCTATGTAATTATTGTTCAAAAGGCGTTTACGCCGTTTATGCTTGAATAAATAAATAAATAAATGTTGCCAAACTTTGAGGTAACCTTTTTATATTTTACATAAACAACAAGCGAAACAAATACCTACATTTTTATTAGATTTTCATAGCGCATTGTTGCATTTTAAAGAAAAACAAGAAATTTAAACGGCATTTTTTTACATACATTTGTATATTGTCATATGGATATTTGTTAAACACACAAAAGGACATTCAGACTCCTACAGTTAATATCTTATCAACATTTCATACATATTTTACCAATTCTTATTTTATTCTGGTCAATAAACGATTATTTATGTATCAACTTATCGACGATACAAACATTTCAATGGTCTATAAAAATATTCTATCTAAATTGTCATTGTAAAACAATTATATTACCATCTTATATTACCATCTACTAGCCAATTGCTATTAACGTTTTCCGCGACTAGAGAAATTCTATCTCAAGAATCTCAGTCCGAATTCAATTCGAGGTCAACTTACATATGCAAATACGGCCTAATACTTATACACATGTATTCATACACATGTATTCACAAAAGCTCTATGTATTTCACGCCACGTCTAGTACAATGCATCGCGCATTTTCAGACCGAAATTCCCATTTCGTCGGCTAACTACATACACGCAAGAGCAGAGATTTTCATCTCAAAGCTTTCTTGTAGTGACTGAGCAACAGACATACACACATGATCATAGCATCATACGTATAGTCTACCAAAGGCATACACACATGACCATAGCGTCATACGTATTGTCCATATTATACACACATGACCATAGCGTCATACGTATAGTATATTATTATCAAATATACAACTCAACGAGTTAAGAAAAAGACAATTAATGTATTTACATTCATACAAAAGACCATTGAAAAACAAAATGCAAAAAGTGTCATATTAAATTTTCCCAAATCAGTAACATTTATTTAACATTATTGACACACATACATTGACAAAATAAAACATCATGAAAATTTTTAATTCAAACACACTATGTACAATTATACTACCATGTCTACCTACTACTCTTTACTTATTTTATTGTATAAAAATTCTAATATGTATTTTACAAATGATTACAGATCCAAATACAAAACCACCAACTGTATATTGCTAATACCAGATTGGTAACAAATTTTATTATATAGAAAAATTCCACATAGTAACTTCACTTTATAAACATTAAAACAAAAAATATTTATACATACATCAATTGTGAACCATAACTACTCAATACCATTTTTTTTTAATAAATTTTATTAACTTTATTTTGAATATTGGACAAAATTGAAACACCACACTTAGAAAATTTTCCCTAGAACAATTGTCTTAGTAAAATATAACTTTTAAAAAAAATTTTTTCAAAGTCAACATTTGTTTATAATATACTCAAATAAATATTTTATTTCAAATCCACATTTAAAATTTATTTCACAATCTTTTAAATTCAAGAACCACCCTAAAACAAAATATACTTATACCAATTCTATTATAAATTTTTTTTGTTTATTCTATATGTTGCATATTATCTCATCACGACACTACTCAACAACGCTGGACTACACCACCACAATCCAATTGATGGAAGCCTACGGTAGCAATTTTCACCTGCTGTACTTATCAGAAGCAGACTACACGAGTTGTCTCACAGACTGCGTAGCTCGGAGGCCAAACTTCTCCAACGAATTTTGCCCCACTACTGTCTCTCTCCAGTGGCAGATGTACATCACACCACGATTACACCCCACTGAAAACAACTGATGCATTTTCCTTGCTCGTCAACCGACCACATGGATCAACCAGTTACTACAGCACAACCACCATCGCTGCTGCATTAATGGCCGAGCGCAAATCAACATCGCCGCTTCATATGGTAAAACACATCAACGCTGTTTTAACCTATTTTAGCCATCATATTTCCCCAGTGCAACCGCACTAACGTCGTGAACACTCTGTCCAACTTCTCTTAAGTTCCAGTCGCTACAGAACCCAGCCCAGTCGAGCCAAGTCAACATCCAAGACGTACCATCTACAAGCCGCACAAACCAGAAGACTGCAAAGTTCCACTCCACACTCCATCACCAGATCCACATCAGAATTTATAGCACGCCATAAATTCTTGCGGGAGGCTCTATGGCGGTTGTATAGTATTGAACTTTAACGACACGATTTATTTTGGCAACTGATACACGAAAAGGTAAAGAGCCATCTAGCGGAATACGCCGAATACAACTCGTACTTATCAACAACGAAGATTCACCACCATTTAGCAAATTAACTAGCTTAGATTATTTCGCACCAGAGGGAGCATACATCACCTTTTTGGACAAATTATTTTGTGCGAATAACTGACCTATATATACTTTTTCACTGCGCAAATTTTTCACTCTTTCCTTCAGAACCGACAGTGCACAATATTGTAATTAGTTTGTAAGTTAATATAATTTTCTGTGATAATTCTATTCGCATTTATTAATATAGTGCTTGTGTTTTTTATAAGTTAAAATTGAGTTTCATTTCGGTAGTGAGTTGAATTCCTTCTTAACTGTTCAGACTTGTTCATAAAGAAATAGTGAAAGCTGGTGAGTACTCCAGATATTCTTAACCCTACCAAACTCATAAGAGAGTTTTCTTATCTTCTGGTAAAGATCAATTTTCCCACTATCATTCTACCTTGAGAAAAGAAATCAGCACTCCTTCTTCATCTCAAAGATATGGACCAGATTCAACCAATCTGACCCCCATAGGTCTAACGTTAGCAAACGCGGCACCAACCTTGCACACAGCTTTTCCATGTTCAAATTAATGGTTATGCAAATTTTTCGCACACATTCAGCTGATATCGTACAGGTCTCAGCTATCTCAGGCACTTTCAACCTGCGGTCTTCCAACACTATTTTATGGATTTTCTCAACCATTTCTGAAGTTGTGACCTCAACGGGCCGTCCTGAGCGAGGGTTGTCAGAGGTGCTCACACGACCCATTTTAAATTCAGAAACCAACTGCTTAATAGTTGAATATGATGGGGAGGAGTCTCCTAGTGTTGAATCCATCTCTTCTTTTATTTATTTTGGTGTAAAACCTTTCAAATAGAAGTATTTGATGACAGCTCGTTTTTCCAATTTCTCCATTTTAAGGTAAACAACGGAAGCGTCTCGCGCGATGTGCTCTCAAACGCAAACTAACGTAGCGATTGGGCTGAACCTGTACATACAAGCTCGGTAGGAATTATACTGTAGGACGCCGCTCCAAAAGTAGACCTAGTGGCGCCATCTCTTGGTCAGGCTGGAAACTTTTCACCCCACCCTCGTAGTACCTGTGGTAGATAGAGCGACTTAACTCTTTTTCATCTTTAATCTTCTTTATATTCTTATCTTAACATAAAAAAATAAATAAAATAAAAAAAAATAAACAAAAAAAAAATAAAAAATTAGAAAAGAAATTATATAGGTTATTGTATTTTGTATATATATTGTAATTTGAAATATTTTTTTTCCATAGTCCAGTAAGGGATATTTATTATTTTATATTTTGTTATTTTATAAATTAAATCATTCGCTCAGGTATTTTGTAACTCTCCGCCACTGGTAGACTTGATAATAGGTAAACATAGCTGTTTTTTTTCTGTTTTGTTCCGATGCAGGTGCAAAGTGACCGTCTCATAAACAGTACACTGTAGATAATATTGTTGCAATACCGAAATGCCTTATGCGGTGTTCACACGCGGCGATGTAAGGCCAGACGATTTCGCTTGCATAAAAAAAATATCGCTCGGTCGCCCATTGATCGTCTGATGTGTTCACACGAGTCCACCGACATACATTCAATCTGTCAGGTGCGCTGATTGTTTTAAAAATGGCGGACGTCGAGGTAGAAGTCGCGGAGTAATTGGAGTTAGTTGAAAATATTGTTTTAGACGATATAAAAAGACTCCTAATTGAGGAAAAATAAAAAAAAACACAGATATTGGGTGCGGAATTGGATTCTAAGGAGAAATAAATTTAGAGCAGTGCTGTCAACTGTCAAGAAACAGAACATACGGACGTCGCGCATATCTGCGCATGCGTGCATCGTTCCACCAGATACAAAAGTTGAAAGGCGTTCAACTTGAGACGATATCGCTATCAACCATTTTTATCGCTTCAGATTTATCGACAATCTGTTCACACGGTTCAATTGGCTGGCGATATTTTAGTGTCCTGGCGATATTCGCCTCGTCTGAACACCGCATTAACACCTATTTCTGATTTATAAGTTTTTTTTTGTTGTTGATGTAGTCTTCGTTTCAAAACTGTTAGCGAATCATTTTTGCATTGGTAGGGTTTGATCCTATACGTACACACCATAGTTAATGTAGTGGTAGCTACCTGCCGCGTCGGAATTGGTGATTTTTTAAGTTGTATGCATGCCAGTTTGGTTCAGAACGTGGAAGGGAGCAAAGATAATATAAATATACTGTAATAAGATAAGCGTCTCCCCACCACTTTTTGCGTAATTCTAAAAAATGGCCGCCAACAGTATACTACTACTGCGCCTCTAGCGTCGTTTTCATGTAACTACAGCACCACCCACCCGACCACCCACCCACTAAAATTTGTATCCCACCCACCCACCGAATTTCGTATCCTTTTGAAAATTCTGCTTAAAAATCGAAAATAAAACCATAAATTTGCATTATTAAATAAATCTTTATTGCAAAAAAATGTATACACTAATAATGATTAAATCAATTTTTTCACATAACACCATCTTGGTCTTGTACTGCAAAAGGTTGGTTCATCTCATTTGACACTCCTTACTTCCTCATAAACCTTGAACAAATAAAACAGTTTTATTGATAATTGCACGATATTATATTGGTTACATAACGAGATTTCAAGAGATGTGTTAAAATATGCTATTGTACTCGATAAATACGGGACACGTAAACATGAGTCAAATCCAAACATCAGTCATTAGAGAGAAAGGCAGATAATTTAAAACAATTAATTGTGTATTCTTAAATAGAGGAATTGAAATAATAAATATGATTTCCACATACCTCCGGATATATTCCAAGTTGGCAAATTTACATCAGATTCGTACTTTTAAAACGTCACTCGCACAATTCAACATATTCTAATTGGATTTTTCTTATACACCTTATTAATATGTCAGCAGAAGAAACAAAGTGTTTGCATTTTCCATAGTGTTCCAAACATCATTCACAAAATAACACGAACAAATTAAACTGTATTAAACAAAGTTTTTAAACAGAAAAGTAATAAAATAAACGTATTATGTGAAACTTATTATGATAAACGTATTTGCTGGTTTTTCGAGCATCCTGTAAGAGGCAGGAAATCGAAAAATCAGATCGGGACCGTGGGGTTGACCACCTCACGTTCTTAAAACAATCGGTCAGAAAAGGCAACAGAATTAAGCCTCGGACGCCTGGACCCCATCAGGGGGGGGTTCAGGCAGCTGGTGTCCCCCCTGTATTGACCACGGCTCGATTAAGGAACAAGAGCTTAAAAATCGGGACTCTGAATGTCCGCACTCTGAGGGCGGGCGGGGAGCTTGTTGCTGCCAAGTTGGCGGGAGATTATGGACTAGATATCCTGGGGCTGAGTGAGGCACGCATCCCAGGCTCGGGGCAGAGTGACGCTGGCAATTATGTCATGCTTCACTCTGGCCACCGGACTGCACGGATGCGTGGCGTCGCTCTACTTTTAAGTAAATATGCCTTCTCTCGCCTTCTTGGTTGGGAACCTGTTTCTGACCGCCTGATGAGTGCGTCCTTTAAGATGAGTGGCGAAACACTGACGGTCCTTCTATGCTATGCTCCCACTGAGGATGGGGACGCGGCTGCTAAGGACTGTTTCTATGACAGTCTGGATGCAGTTGTGTCCCATGTTCCGAGGCGCCATCGCCTAATAGTTCTGGGGGACTTTAATGCCAAGGTTGGCAACGACCCCCAGAATGGACCAGGCGTCATGGGTAAGCATGGCTTAGGAGTGATGAATGATAACGGAAGCCGTCTCATTGGTTTCGCCACGCTCCATGGACTCTTAATAGGGGGAACTCTCTTCCCCCACAAGGATATCCATAAATACACCTGGACCTCGCCCGACAGAAGAACGAAAAACCAGATAGACCATCTCCTGGTAAGGGCTAGCAGCCGAACTGACCTGCGGGATGTCCGCACCTCCGGGGAGCAGACATGGACACGGATCACGAACTCCTTGTGGGTTCGTTCAGATTCAAATTTCACCATTTCCAGCCAAGATCGTCTGCTCCTCGCCCGCTGGACATACGCAGGTTAGAGAGTGCTCAGTGTCGCCACACGTACGAGACTGAGTTACGCACAAGGTTTGCCCCCTTGCAGGATTCACCCGGAGCTGCCCCAATTGAGTCAGCCTGGACTAGCTTTCGTGACGCGGTTATGGAATCCGCACGTTCTTCTGTTGGCTACAAGAATAAAAAGAGGCCAATATGGATGTCCGATGGGTCCTGGAGTCTCATCGAAGATCGCCAGAAGGCTAAGACCCTCAGAGACAGCGAAAAAGACCCTCAAAAACTGGCCGCTTTGGTGTCTGAGTACAGGGAGCTGAGCCGCAAGGTGAAGCACTCTGTACGAACAGATAAAAGAAGACACCTGGACTCTCAGATACGGCGAGCACAGTCTGCTGCACTCGGTAATGACTCGAGGACACTCTTCGAAATCACCCGGGAGGTCGGGAGCAGGGGTCAAAAAAGACCCGTGACGACAATACGAGACTCTCGTGGAGCCACTGTCACTGCCCCCGAACTGATTAAAGGGAGATGGAGGGAGTACTTTGAGTCAATATTGAACCGCCCCGAACCCTCCTCACCTTACAACTTTGAGGAGGAGTTGGCGGGTCTGAATATACCTCAGGCGACTGGGATATGTGAAGATCCGCCGACCCACAGCGAGATGGTGCTGGCCGTGATGAGATTGAAAAACAACAAAGTGCCAGGAGACGATGGAATCCACGCAGAGCTCCTCAAACAAGGCATAGACACCCTTGGCCAACCACTTCTTGATATATTTAAAATGGCGTGGGAAGAGGAGAGGTGCCCAAAAGATTGGCGGAATGGATCCATCGTCGCAATATTTAAAAAGGGGGACCCCCTTGAATGCGGAAACTACCGTGGAATTACTCTACTGAGTGTTCCCGGTAAGGTATTATCTCAGATATTACTACACCCCATTCGGGGGCCTATCATGGCTGTCCTGAGAGAGCAACAATGCGGCTTTGTACCTGGCAAGTCCTGCACGGACCCAATTTTCTGTGCCAGGTGCATCTTTCAGCAGTGCAAAGAGTTTAACTCTCCAGTCGCTTGTTGCTTCATAGATTTTGAAAAGGCCTTCGACAGCCCACATAGACCATCGATATGGAAAATTTTAGCTCTGTACGGTATACCTCCGAAGATAGTAAAAATGGTGCAGTCCCTGTATGAAGACTCCGAGTGTAGCGTCAAAACGCCAGGTGGTCCTACTGAAGCTTTCAGGATCACTACGGGAGTCAGACAGGGCTGCGTACTGGCTCCATTTATATTTATTATTGTCATGGACTTCCTCTTGAGAAAGTCCATGCAAGGAGCAAGAGGTATACCGATAACACAGAGAGATGGTCTAATGGGCGAACTGTGCGATCTGGAGTACGCGGACGACCTAGCGTTGTTCAGTACGACAGTGGAGGAATTACAGCGCAGTGTTTCAAGACTCTGCGACGAAACGGCACGCCTTGGCCTTCGAGTCAATGCCAGTAAGACGGAGCTCATGGCGAGTAATGCCTGCCCCGATAAACAGCTACCGATAACCATCGACGGTCACCAGGTCTCCCGGGTGGATAAATTTAAATACCTGGGAGCAACCATTACCACCTCTGGTGACCTCGGGGCTGAGCTCCCGATACGTATCGGTATGGCAAGTGGCGCCTTTAACAACATGACCAAGATTTGGAAAGCGTCGGCGTTTAGTGTCGAGACGAAATGTAAACTGTTTGATGCGTGTGTGCTGCCCATTCTCCTCTATGGGTGTGAGTCCTGGCACCTGACCAAAGCCCAGGCACAAAAAGTCTCAGCTTTTGAAATGAAGTGCCTAAGGAGAATTCTGGGTGTAAGATGGTACCACCGCATCACGAACGACGCTATACGCCGGCGCACCCAGCGTGAGCCCGTCACCTCTACCATTGTGGGGAGGAGATGGACTTGGCTGGGACATGTGTTAAGGATGCCGAATGACAGTTGGCCGAGGAGAGCGCTGTTCTTCCTCCCATCAGGGTCCCGAAGACGAGGAAGACCCTCTCACACTGTATTCCGCTCCTTCGAGGCAGAGCTGAGGGACATGGACATGGTGTGGGAGGAGGTCATAAACATTGCGCAAGATCGAGCGCAATGGAGAGCTCTTGTTGCCTCCCTATGCCCCTGAGTGGGTTGTAAAAGGGAGAATTGATTGATTGATTGATTATGTGAAACACCTCACACTCCAACAGACGATACAAAACGTCAAACGTCATCAAATCCAAAGAGCGTGCGTGTGAGCAGGACCGCATATACTAGGACTCGCGTCATACGCGAAAAAGAGACAGCGATATGACGCAAAGGTATTTAGCGCTTTGAGTATAAGATTCGGGAACTACAACTTTGTACAAAGAAATATGTATGAAGTTTCCTCCCCGTGGAAGGGAGAGCACGTCCATTTTTTATAGGTGACCATCCTTTATAAAAATGGGCGACTTCGTGAGTAGTACGCCACGTAAAGATATAATTAAATAATTATGATTTTTTTTTATCTGGAATGGAACTTCCGAATAAATAGGACCTAAATATTTTATAACATTATATATCGGCGATTTCCGCCGATTTTTTAATAAAAATTTAGGAAAATTCCTGATACAAATTACTTAAATTATAAATTTTGTTAATAGAGATTATCTTGATTTTTTTTACGCTTTGAGTTTCTCGGAGCAACCATTACCACCTCTGGTGACCTCGGGGCTGAGCTCCCGATACGTATCGGTATGGCAAGTGGCGCCTTTAACAACATGACCAAGATTTGGAAAGCGTCGGCGTTTAGTGTCGAGACGAAATGTAAACTGTTTGATGCGTGTGTGTTGCCCATTCTCTTATATGGGTGTGAGTCCTTGCACCTGACCAAGACCCATGCACAAAAAGTCTCAGCCTTTGAAATGAAGTGCCTAAGGAGAATTCTGGGCGTAAGATGGTACCACCGCATCACGAACGAAGCTATACGCCGGCGCACCCAGCGTGAGCCCATCACCTCTACCATTGTGGGGAGGAGATGGACTTGGCTGGGACATGTGTTAAGGATGCCGAATGACAGTTGGCCGAGGAGAGCGCTGTTCTTCCTCCCATCAGGGTCCCGAAGACGAGGTAGACCCTCTCACACTGTGTTCCGCTCCTTCGAAGCAGAGCTGAGGGACATGGACATGGTGTGGGAGGAGGTCATAAACATTGCGCATGATCGAGCGCTATGGAGAGCTCTTGTTGCCTCCCTATGCCCCTGAGTGGGGTGTAAAAGGGAGAATTGATTGATTGAGTTTCTCGGAAATTACATGTATTTTGACAAAATCCACCCCGTGACACCAAAATCTATTATTTCTTCTTCATGCTGCCTTAATAAAGAAACCTTTAATCCTTCCTTACGTAATTATGATTTACTAGAATTAAGTTCAAATTATTCATTATTCTAATTCCTTAACTGTTCATTTTGTTAACAATGAGGCAAAACCCAAGTATCAAAGCATCACTTTTTTCTCCTCTCAATGACTATTGACAGTTCGCATACGTAACTAATGTAACTATTTCTTTAATTATTTAGGATTATATCGCATTGATGGCGTTCCCGGGAATTCTTTGTTTATATTACCTATTATAAATAATAAACAAATTTACCAGTAATAAATAATAAACAATTTTGTAACTGTATTTCAATTCTATAAAAAAAGGAAAAATTTGACTCAACGATTTTGTATCGTGGTCACCCTGTACTCAATACAAATGCTGCAGTTCTTGTTAAGCGGTGTTCAGACGAGGCGAATTGATTGTTGATTTTGTATGAAAATTTCTCAAAGGCGTGAACGGTGGAGTGAGTGAAACGGACTATCCATAGAGCGAAAATCCGTGTGTGGGAATGAGAAGGAATCCACGTCCCCGTGCACAGCACCAACAATGTCCTTGAAAAGCTTACAATTATTATTAATATCGCCCAATGTTTCACTTTGAACTCGCGTATAAGAAATATGCCCAACAGTTATTTTACTAAGAAAATTTTGAGATACGTGCATGCAATATTGGTTTATAATACCTATTCATATTATTGACAGAAGTACCTACTTATGTTGAACCGCGTATTGAGAGTGATTTCCAAGGAAATAATCGGAACAATATTCTTAATGTAAAGGGATTCCTTGTAGATTGCTTCGTGAATTTAATCTAACAATTTATTTTTTTCTCGTTTATTGTTGCAATGAGTTAAAAATATGGTTACCGTAGATTTTCACTAAACTTTGTGTTACTGCAAAATATGTATTTTAATGCCATAAACATGTTTTCGGGAGCGACTGTTCCCTTCTTCAGATGGACAAAGACAAAGTCTTGACGTCATAAACATGTTTTTGGGTGGTAGGTACCTACATTGTTTGTATGCACTCCCTGTGGTTTAAGGTACGAGCCGCCTCTGGTCTCAATACAAAACCTTCCACTAAGAAAGGATTTTTGGAAATTCCACCCCTAAGGGGGTGAAAAATAGGGTTGAATGTTTTTCAAAGTATGCGAATATCTCGGAAACTAGACATGGTACGAACTTGAGATTTGGCATATGAATTCTTCTATAGAAATGAGTGTTAGCATATTCGGCAATTTTTCCAAAATTTAACTAAAAGGGACGAAAAAGGGCACATATAAAAAGGGATGATTTTTAAGTGGCTCCTAAAAAGTTTAAAACTGGTTTTATCAAAATTTCAAAAAAATGATTTCTTCAGAAAGAGTCAAATTATACTATTTCGTTTTCAAAAGATATCATTAATTAGAGGGAAGGGGGTGAGGGGCACTTTTCCAACGTGTATGTGTGTGTATCCGTCCCCTCTTTATAACTTTTGATTCGCTTGATGCACAGATCCTAAAATTTCAAAAAATATTGAATACTTTAAGCATACAAAATTTGTGTACTCAGAATTTTGATTTTTTTTTTCAGTCAGGGGTTATCAACCTTTGAATTTTTATTTAATTTTTCCATATATCTCGAAAACCATAAAATCTAGAACCCTAAAATTGTGTATGTATATAGAAAAATACAATATCTAAAATGTCATTTAATGAAGAAGTTCCAGGATTTCTCAAACTTTTTTTATAAAGAAAAATATTATTTTTTTATGACAAATTTACGAGTTTCAGTGCCTATATTTCAGAATTTTATAAAAATATCGAAAAACGCCGAAACCCTGCAACTAGATAATTGATTTTTCTATAAAAAATATTACATCATAGCAGTACATCTCAAACTTTTCTTAACAATTTTTGTAAAAATTTAATTTATTGACGACATCGTTTCATACAATAAACATACCGACTCAGGCCATCGACAGTTGGATCTCATTCGGCGAGCCGGGCCGGTGCGGTGCTGTGCCGCGGTGTATGGCTAAGAACACGTAGAAAGCCGATTCCGACCCGCGCCAACCAGCGCAAAGAATGTTACTATGCATTTGAATGGGGATACCCACAGAAAAAGCAGGAACCCGCTTTCCGGCATGCTCATTTAAATGCATTGAAACCATAGGCAACAATCTATGAGCCGGTCGGCGCGGGTCGGAATCCGCTTTCTACGTGTTCCTACCCAATGAATATATACGTAGGTAGGTACCTATCCAACCCAACCTACTTTCTCCAATACACGTGTCGAAACTATTGCGTAATCTATAATAATAAAGGAAAGTGCCTGACTGACTGACTGACTGATTGACTGACTGACTCATCAACGCACAGCCCAAACGGCTAATCGTAGAGAAGTGAAATTTGGAAATCAGGTAGGTCTCAATACAAAACCTTCCACTAAGAAAGGATTTTTGGAAATTCCACCCCTAAGGGGGTGAAAAATAGGGTTGAATGTTTTTCAAAGTATGCGAATATCTCGGAAACTAGACATGCTACGAACTTGAGATTTGGCATATGAATTCTTCTATAGAAATGAGTGTTAGCATATTCGGCAATTTTTCCAAAATTTAACTAAAAGGGACGAAAAAGGGCACATATAAAAAGGGATGATTTTTAAGTGCCTCCTAAAAAGTTTAAAACTGGTTTTATCGAAATTTCAAAAAAATGATTTCTTTAGAAAGAGTCAAATTATACTATTTCGTTTTCAAAAGATATCATTAATTAGAGGGGAGGGGGTGAGGGGCACTTTTCCAACGTGTATGTGTGTGTATCCGTCCCCTCTTTATAACTTTTGATTCGCTTGATGGACAGATCCTAAAATTTGAGAAAATATTGAATACTTTAATTGAATACAAAATTTGTATACTCAGAATTTTGAATTTTTTTTTCAGTCAGGGGTTATCAACCTTTGAATTTTTATTTAATTTTTCCATATATCTCGAAAACCATAAAATCTAGAACCCTAAAATTGTGTATGTATATAGAAAAATACAATATCTAAAATATAATTTTAATGAAGAAGTTCCAGGATTTCTCAAACTTTTTTTATAAAGAAAAATATTTTTTTTATGACAAATTTACGAGTTTCAGTGCCTATATTTCAGAATTTTATAAAAATATCGAAAAACGCCGAAACGCTACAACTAGATAATTTATTTTTCTATAAAAAATACATACATCATAGCAGTACATCTCAAACTTTTCTTAACAATTTTTGTAAAAATTTAATTTATTGACGACATCGTTTCATACAATAAACATACCGACTCAGGCCATCGACAGTTGGATCTCATTTTTACATGTAACTTTTTTTATAAAGTAAAACATTTTTTATGACAAATTTACGAGTTTCGGTGCCTATACATATTTCAGAATTTTATAAAAATATCGAAAAAAGCCGAAACGTTTAAAACTGGTTTTATCGAAATTTCAACTGCAGATAGAGTCAAATTTTATTATTCCGATTAGGGTGCGTGGTAGTTTTTTTTCGAAAAACCATATCTCTTAGATAAATTAAGTGAGAAAGCTGTAAATTAATATATAGATTCTTACTTTAAAATAAAAATCGACCGGTTTCATTGTTTTGTCAAAGATTTATTTTAAGCAGTGTTATGGTATGATAAAGATTTTTGCAACAAACAAAATAATACTATTGAGATCCTAACCTTGAAAAACGGCACGATGAAGTTACACGTGCGGCTAGGTATATACATACTGCATGTACCTTATTGTAATGCCCAGAACAGAGGTTTCCAAAATTAAAGATTATTTTTGTGAAATTAAAAATACGTTGAAAATATCCTGTCAAAAAGAAATATAAAAAATGGGGATTATAAGTATGAGTTATTTAACAGTTTCCATTCTCACGCAAATTAAAATAAATTAAATTAAAAATAACTTAAAGATTTTGAGATTTTTAAAGAAGATTTTTAAAGAAACTTTGTACATACGTACATAATAATATAATATAGGAACGTAAAGGTCTCAAAATAGCTGCTGCAAGTATTTTTTTTTTATTATGCGGCATTTCCTTAGGTGTGTACAAATATTTTTTTTGATATAGCTGTTTGCATCAAAAAAATATTTTTTACGGTAAGTAGGTACAAGGTAAGAATCTGGATTGTACTACAAATACTACAATTCTTTATGTCTTGATCTGTCAATATATTTGAAGCCATTTAGTCAAAAATAGAAAGACATTTCGTACAAAAACCTTTGACAAAAACTAGCTTATTATTAAAAAAAAACTATATACTTAGGTAATCTTGGTTTGAATTTATAGCGTAATCCATGAATAGTAGGTAAGTATATGTTGAAAAAAGTAGATTATTTTGAATATGAAAATAAAATGTAACCAATTTGATAAATATGACATTTTAAAATCATCTACAAAATACTCACATGATTTTAGGATAGATCATAAATAATTGTTTTGAAACCACTAGCAACCTCCGTAGGTTTCGTCAATGTAGTGCGAAAGAAATTAATTTTCCTAAAGAATTTACAATTAAACTAAAAAAAGGTCATTGGGAAAAGTCATGACCCGGACATTTTAAGTTTCGCCCGCACTCCCGGACGCACGTCGCAATTTCCTATCAGGTGACAACTCTTCTGCCAGCTAATCTATTCGGCAATTTTTTATTGATCACACAACCCTTAGGGGACTAATTTATTAAAAATTGAATTTTGGAAAAATAAAAAGCAATTTATTTAAAAAAAAAAAATACTAGGGTGCTGAATGTATGCTATTAGCTATGACATATACTTAAAATTATACGGTTGAGCATATTTAATGAGTTATTCAAAATATTATAAAACCCTGATTTTGTCCCATTCCTCCACACAGTGCGGAGGAATGGGATACCTATATGGGAGGAATGGGACATGCAAATAAAATTGTAACTTATTTAATTAATTTCGCTAAAACGATCAAATTTTATTTCGAATGCAAAAACTTCTTGATTTGATAAAAAATAACTAATTGTGCAAAAATATTCACATACAGGAGGTATGGGGTATGTCCGATACCTCACTCAATGAACTGTCCGAAACCTCCACCATGAACAATAAAATGGTAAATGACATAATTTAAAACAATAAGTTTTAAGTTATGTTAAAACAATGCGTTAATATGACGAATAATTATCGCAGGTTTAGGAATAAAACATAAAAATAATCTTACCTTTGGTTTACTTTCCCCCAAAAGGATGGGTTGTAATAGGTATACTATTACTTTTTATGTCGTCAATGATTTTTTACTAAACGTACCCCTATATACATCGTTTGACAAGTATATGAATATATAACTGCGCCAAATATTAATAATACGAGTACTGTCCCATACCTCCACACTCTCCCCTACTAAATTATTCGTCACTCGACTAAAACACTCAACCAACGTAAACTACGCTACTGTGAACTAGGCTAAAGTACCTAACTGTATTAATTGATCATCAGTATTTCTTTATCCTTATGTAGGTACCTACATACGTACCCGGTGTTATTTTTATAGCAACACGAGCACGCCTCATGGCCGTGAAAGCCAACAAGGACACTGTTCTGTTGTGTAATCGGGAGTTAGCTGGGTAGGTAGGTACCTACCTACCAATGACGTCATCAAATTATTTTTATGAATAGGTACGACTTTTTCCCAAACTGTAGGTAATTTACATATGGCTGTTATTGTGTGCTATAAGTTTGCCTATATTGATGGTACCTACATTGAAAAAAAAAGAATAAATGCACGTGATTTTCCCAAAAGGCGCCCCTCTTCCCTGGTTATGTTTCGTGATTGTTTTCTTTTAACAAACTCCACCGTTTACGCCGTTTTAGAAATTTTCATACAAAATCAACCGAATTCTCGGGCACGTTCAAATGTTAACTCGCAGTACTGTAGTAATATTTCATCCAATCCAAATCCAAACTCCCTTTAGACCCCACTTAGGGGCATAGGGAGGCAACAAGAGCTCTCCATTGCGCTCGATCTTGCGCAACGGTGATGACCTCCTCCCACACCATGTCCATGTCCCTCAGCTCTGCTTCGAAGGAGCGGAACACAGTGTGAGAGGGTCTACCTCGTCTTCGGGACCCTGATGGGAGGAAGAACAGCGCTCTCCTCGGCCAACTGTCATTCGGCATCCTTAACACATGTCCCAGCCAAGTCCATCTCCTCCCCACAATGGTGGAGGTGATGGGCTCACGCTGGATGCGCCGGCGTATAGCGTCGTTCGTGATGCGGTGGTACCATCTTACGCCCAGAATTCTCCTTAGGCACCTCATCTCAAAGGCTGAGACTTTTTGTGCCTGGGCCTTGGTCAGGTGCCAGGACTCACACCCATAAAGGAGAATGGGCAACACACACGCATCAAACAGTTTACATTTCGTCTCGACGCTAAACGCCGACGCTTTCCATATCTTGGTCATGTTGTTGAAGGCGCCACTTGCCATACCGATACGAATCGGGAGCTCAGCCCCGAGGTCACCAGCGGTGGTAATGGTTGCTCCCAGGTACTTAAATTTATCCACCCGGGAGACCTGGTGACCATCGATGGTTATCGGTTGCTGTTTATCGGGGCAGGCATTATTCGCCATGAGCTCCGTCTTACTGGCATTGACTCGAAGGCCGAGGCGTGCTGTTTCGTTGCAGAGTCTTGAAACACTGCGCTGTAATTCCTCCACTGTCGTACTGAACAACGCGAGGAATATTTCATAGGCGAGGTATATTTTCTCGCCTATTTGTTCCCACCTGGGATACGAATAAAATAAAATATGGATGTTGTTTCCGAAATATTTTAATGATGATTTTAATTTATTAGTTTAAATAAGACGAATTGATAATGTATTTTTAGCAGGGAGCACAGTGCACATTATGCAGATATATCAACGAACCGCCTCTTCGTTAGTTTACTCACGATACATACAAGAGTTATCTTCTTTGACGAATTAGAAAATGCTGATACACAGTGAATGTAGGTGTCAGCGTTCCCCCAGTTTAGGAAGAGAAACCAAAAAGCACGTGAGCGAAGCCACGGGTATCTAGCTAGTATATTATATTTTTTCTTCTTACATTACAATACTGAATGCCACACTCTTAAAATGCGGGTGTAATATCCAAATATGAGTGGTTATGTAGTTAATTGAATTGATATTTTTGTTTGTTATTTGTAAAATAAACTATTAATTTTCACATACTTGGGAATGGCAGGAAACTATTTTATAAAATAGTTGTGCCAATCAAAAAAAAAGTTCATAGTAAAATGTGAGCACAAACCTCTGCGATAACGTACCAAATTTATCCCTAATAGGTATTATTTTAAAGAATAAAATAATTGCTTTTTTTTAATGAATATGTAGGGGCAAGTGGTGTACCGACCGACGAACGCGTGTACCTTCGAACAGTTTCAAAAAATCTTACTTGGTGACTTTAAAAAAATACAAAATTATTGAATTTACGTACATTTTTCGATTATGGTTACACTCAGTGTAGTTTGGTATGTTCAACGGATAGCGCGCGGATCACAATATCTAGTTTCAAAGTTTTTTTATACCAAAAGTAAATATTTTATCATTTATTATAAGATTTTTTTAGGAAAAAATCTTACTAGGTACCTATTTCAATCAATAATTTTATTTCATTTGTTAGACTAATTTATCTTGCTTGTTATTCGATATTATTTTTTGTTAATGTGACCTCAAAATTATTTATTTTTGACATTTTATTATTTTCTATGCTCTGTGTGTACCTTCGAACATTATGTTGAGTATATAGTAGTAATATAAAACTATAAATATTCATTGACTATTGTTTTGACTTTTCCAATGCCAAGCAACAAAACTAAAAAAAGACCTCAAACTTGTATTGAAAATATTAAGCAGGCTGTTGAAGAATGTCGAAAGGGCATTCCAGTCGGGAAAGCCACAGAAAATTCAACCTAAGGTCTAAAATGATGTTAAATATTTAAAAATGAATAGGAATGTCATAATATGTTGTTAATCAAGAGAAAGAAATTTGCTCTACGAATATATTAAAAAAATCTCCATATTTACATTACAGCCTAACAATACATAACAATGACATATGTTAAGAGTCTTGGTGTATTACCTTGGTGCATTAAACAAATATATCACAACCGTGGATACGGGACTAAAGGCCGGGAAAGATTGGTTGAGTTGAGCTACTGGAAAAGGTTTCCTGACCTAAGATCCTAAGTAGAACGAGCCACAAGTTTTAATCAAATTAATGTTGAATCATTTTGCAATCACCTGAAAAAAATATGCAATAGGTACAATTTTCATTTGAGGTGGTTGGTAGTTCAGTGGTATCAGTCAGCTGCTTTCGTACGTTTAGCATCCTTGAAGTCGTGGGTCCGAATTCTGATGCTGAGTGAGCACAGATTCTTTACATATTAAAAAAAATCTCAAGATTTTGACTGTTCTCGAGAAATCAAATCGGGATCGTGAGGTTGACCACCTAATGTCTTAAACTACTACATGTCAGAAACAGCAAAAGAAATAAGCCTCAGACAGTTGGAACCCATCAGGGAAGGGGAGGGAGAGGAGGAGTTTGCAGGCAGCTGGTGAAACATTCTGCATGTTCGAGCACAATGGAGAGCTCTTGTTGCCTCCCTATTCCCCCTAATTGGGTTCAAATGGAGAATGAATTAATGTGTGTACATTAATTTTTATTTTATGTAATGTTTTTGTATTTTCCTGAACAAATTATTTGATAACGAATTATTTTGTTTCAATTTTTCCCTTAAATTACCTCATGTTCGATTCGAAGGTACACGACATCAAGGTGTTCGAAGGTAAGTCTGCAAGTGTACCTTCGAACAAAATTGTAGTGTTTTACAAAAAATCATTTGGTTATGTGCTGCCCAAGTGCTGCCAATACGGGTGTAAAGTTAATTCAAAATTCAAATTCTTTTTTGGTTTTTTGTTTAATTTTTTTTCAACCACAAACGAAGTTTTTAAGATGTTTTTCCTCCTGTTTTTGCCAGTATAATGATTAGCATTAATCCTATTTTTTTGGTTTCTCTAAAAAATTTTTTTTTCTGGAACTGATTCCATACAAAATGTATTGAAGATTGGAGCACAAAGCTGTCAAATGACGTCACACTTTACACACGATTCATTTTCTGAAACATTTTCAGAATAGATAAATGTCAAAAGTCTCAATAAAAATTGCATACGACGCAACTCAATCATCTGTTTTTCATTTCAGAATAACAGTCAATATGTTATCTTGGTTATCACTGATGTACCTACACTGAAAAAAACTACGCTGAATCCAGTGATATTATTTTTTCTCCTTTTTTTTTGATCTTTTGGTTTTATTATGATTTTACTCTTTTCACTGTTAAATATTTTTGTCTTTCTTTTTAATCTGTTACGATGTTCCTTTACTTGAGTGTGTATTGTATCGTTTTCCATTTGTGGTTTTCAAGAAGAAGGCTGTTTCTATGGACACTACTCGACACAGGCTATGCCTAGTGAGGGTGTCCAAGACTGCACTTGAATGTGTTTATTTATCTTAAATGATTTTGATTTTGTTTGTATTGTTTTTCATGTGCCATATTTGTTTGTAATAAAGTTTATTTATTTATTTATTCTGACTTTACTTGATTTAAACCTGGCTGTATCATCCTTTGTGGATGCAATGCCATTAAATTAAAAAAAAATGTTAAAAATAGCTGATTCGCTGATCTCAATGGACTCATTTTATATTATCTATGGACTCCCGCCTCATTGTTCATTTCAAAACATAGAGAGTATATTATGTGTTCTGTGTTTCAAAATGTCTTCGTCTTAGGGTGAAGTTTTTGTTGTGATTACAATAATTATTGTTAATTTTTTCGAATGAAAATACAAAAGTTATTTAAAGCGAAAAAAAAACAATCACGAATAGTTTTTATTGACTATTTCAGTTGTGATATAAGGAACTAGAGTGAATGTTGCATACTAAACACTTTATTTGATTTGAAACAGTCTTAAAATTATCAGATAAGTAAGTTAATTTTAATATTGTTATTTAAACGTATGAATTTATAGTTTTTCTGATTAATTATATACACAATTCAATGTTACTTTGTTGGAGAATGGCAAACCAGATTGTCTGTAACCTTATCTATGGTTGTAGCTTCTGTCAAAATTCTGTTCTATTTTTTCCCGCTATTAAATTTCATGTGTGTGCAGACTAACTGGTGTATTATTTGTTTAATAAAGCCCCATCTTAACAGGTTATGGGCCCAGACAATAAAAATAGTGCGAGAAATAATATCTAGAAAGTATTTTTGTGTTTATTTCATAATAATATCTGAAGAATATTTTGTAATTATATTTGTGAGGTTAACTCGAGTTTGCATTGGTCATTGTCATTCGCAAATATGGAATCAACAAGGATTACAAACATTGGACTGTTGAAAGGAAAAGAAAACTGGGAGACATGGAAGTACAAGGCCAACATTTGTTTACGAGGGATTCCTGGTGCGATTGATGTGGTTGAGGGTAGGTTGGAAAAACCTACCAGGCCTGCAAAAGATGCTACGCCAGAACAGTGTGCGTCTTATGAAACTGCGTTGGAGGTATTCCATAAGGCTGACAGCAATGCACTAATCGTTTTGACAACAAATATGTCAGAAGAAACTTTACAAAAGATTATGCGTCTCACTACGTCACGAGACGTTTGGTTAGAGTTGCACAAGTTATTTGATGGCGTTTCTGAAGATAAAGTGTATGACATCTGCTTACAGTTTTTTGGATTCAATAAGAATCCTGGTGATGACATTGCGTCACACATTTCAAGATTAAAAAATTTGTGGAATAATTTAGAGCAGGAAATGGTCAAAAACACAGATAATAGTTCCAAGCTACCGGATTTGTTTTTAATATGCAAAATACTTGGTACTCTACCTGAGGAGTATTTTTCTTTTAAATCCAGTTGGATGCTTATGTCAAAAAATCATAGAACCGTTGACAATTTGACAGATCAGCTTTGTGCTTATGAAAAAGCTCTGTTGAATAAAGAAGCTGAACCTGTGTCTCAAGAAACACTTTTGCTTAATTCGACAACAAGGAGATTCGATAATTCAAAGCAGAAAAATCAAATTATTTGCTATTACTGCAAAAAGCCCGGACATATTAAAAAAGACTGTAACAAGTTAATGAATAAGTCAGAAAATTCAAAAAAATATAGCAATCCAGTATTTGTTTGCTCTGAAGATGTAAAGGAAGTCTGGCTGATCGACTCAGGAGCATCCCACCACATTACACATAACAAACAGTGGTTCAGTATATACAATAGCTTTGAAAGCCCTAAACCTCTCAAACTGGGTAATGGGAAAGAAATACTGGCTTATGGTGAGGGAGATATTAATGTTCAAATGTCAGTTGGTGCTAAGTGGAAGAATGCCCTCTTGACAAGAGTGTGGTTTGTTCCTGAATGTAAGGAAAATCTATTTTCTTCAGGGTCAGCTTTGGAAAACAACTTGAGAGAATATGGTGATGTAAACAAGAGAATTTTTAAAAACATGAAGGGCAAGACTGTAGCAGTTGGCGTTAAGACTGAAGGAGGATTATATCGCTTATTGATGAGAGTGGTGCTGCCCGGAGATAGCTGTATGTATTCAGGTGAGGAAAATGTTGATCTTCAAGTTTGGCATGAAAGGCTTTGTCACCAAAATTTCCCATACATTAAATCATTTTTGAAAAAAAGAGACATTATAGCTCCATCATCTAAGAATATTACATGTGAAGGATGTATGTATGGTAAAATGACTCGGTCATCATTCTCACCAAGAGACATTCGAGCATCATCTCCAGGGGAAATTGTACATGCCGATGTCTGTGGCCCCATGGCTCAATCCTCTTTTGGCGGCAATAGATACTTTGTTGTTTTTAAGGATGACTTTAGTAAATATAGACTTGTGTATTTCTTGAAGGAGAAAAGTCAAGTCAGTTATATGCTCCAAAAATATTTATCTGAAGCAAAAACTAATGGCCGCATTGTGAAACAATTGATCACAGATGGAGGTAAAGAATTTGTAAATAAAAAGGTTAATGAAATCTTGAATTCGTTTGGTGTCACTCATAGAGTAGTTATGCCATATACCCCGCAGCAGAATGGGGCTGCAGAGCGCGAAAACCGCATATTGGTAGAGGCGGCACGTAGTATGTTGCACGCAAATAATTTCCAAAAGAACCTCTGGGCTGAAGCTATAAACACTGCGGCTTATGTGCTAAATAGAACTGGTCCGTCTGGTGTTGATAATACCACTCCATTCGAATTATGGTTTGGGAGAATGGCAGATGTAAGCCATTTAAAAATTTTTGGTACAAAATGTTATGTTCATGTACCAGAACAAAAACGTAAAAAATTGGACAAAAAAGCCATTAAAGGTTATCTCATGGGATATTGTGGTGATAAGGATGGTTATAGAATATTATCAGAGGAAGGTGACCTCATATTGTCAAGAGATGTAAAATTTATGTTGGAGACAAAATGTGTTGATAGTTTTGATTATTTTAAGGATCGGCAGAAGAAACCGACCAGGCCGCCAGTCATCTCTGGAACAGATTATGAACTTCCACATTTGGAATTGCCTCAAGATATCCCTGAACTGGATTGTGAACTTCAACATTTGGAAATGCCTCAAGACATCCCGAACCCAGATTGTGAACCTCAATGTTTGGAGTTACCTCCAGTTGTACCCGAAGCAGGTCCTGAACTTAGTAATGTAAATTCTTCACTTATTAATAGTCCAATAGATATTAACCATCCACTAATGGACAATCAAATCAGTAATGTAGATAATAAGAGATATCCAGTTCGTGATAGGAAACCAAAGACTTTTCCTGATTACTATGTAAATATTTGTGCTGATTCAAGTGATGAATATGTAGATATACACAATTTGCCTGAATGTTGGAAACTTGCTATTGATAATGAACTATCTTCTCTTAAAAACAATAATACTTGGACTTTGGTGGACTTGCCACCTGGTAAAAAAGCTATTGACAGTAAATGGGTTTTTAAAATCAAAAGAGATAGTGAGGGTAAAATTTCAAAATACAAAGCTAGATTGGTTGCAAGGGGTTTTAATCAAAGGTCTGGCATTGACTATAATGAAACTTATTCACCAGTAGTAAGAGCAAGTACCTTGCGAATCTTGTTTTCTTTGGCTGTACAGTTTGACTGGTATTTTTATCATTGGGATGTAGAGTCCGCCTTCCTCCATGGGACCCTTAAAGAGGAAGTGTACATGTATCAGCCCATAGGAATTAAGGGAGAAGAAAATAAAGTTTGTAGGCTGAATAAAGCATTGTATGGGCTGAAACAAGCGGCTAACGCATGGTATCATGAGATCAATAAAGTTTTGATTGATTTAGGTTTCAACCAATCCAAACATGAGCCTTGTGTATACACGCTGAATAAAAACTCTTCATATCTTATATTGGCTCTATATGTTGATGATATATTTATTGTTGGAAATAATGTTGATTTAAGAGAAGAAGTGTTCTGTAATCTAGAAAATAAGTTTAAGTTAAAAGATTTAGGACCTGTTCAACATGCATTAAGTTTAAGAATCACTAGAGATGAGGATGTTTTATATGTTGACCAAAAAGGGTATATTGAAGATGTTTTGGAAATGTATGGTATGACTAATTGTAACCCTGTCAGTTCACCCATGCTGGTCGGTCTAAAATTAAGTAAAAATGAAAATAATGTTGATCAAGCTATACCTTATCAAAACTTAATTGGTAGTCTGATGTACATAGCTATAAATACCAGGCCAGATATTCTTCATACTGTATGTGTTTTGTCACAATTTAATAATTGTTATACTAGTGAACATTATGAATATGCAAAAAGGGTATTACGTTATTTGAAGGGAACCATTAACTTATGTTTAGTATTTAAGAAGAGTGATTCATTTAAGTTGTATGGTTATGTAGATGCAGATTGGGCAAACTCCACTGATAGAAAATCTTATTCTGGTTGTATCTCTAAATTGGGAGATAATATCATATCTTGGGAAAGTAAAAAACAGGGTTGCATTTCACTATCTTCAACCGAGGCAGAATATGTTGCATTGACAGAGGGTGCTAAAGAAATTTTGTTTTTAAAAAAATTGATTAAAGAATTGTATGCCGATTTAATTGATGGTCCAGTAATTCTGTACAATGACAACCAATCATCACATAAGATTGCAAATAATAGAATGATTAGTAATAGAACAAAACATATTGATATAAAGTATCACTTTGTCCGCGAAGCTGTATTAGGTGGAAGAATAGATTTAAGATATTTATGTACTGAGCAAATGGTTGCCGATATTCTGACTAAAGCCCTGCATGGTCCAAGAGTAAAGCTTTTGGCTGAAGGCTTGTCCTTGTATGAAAAATGTTAATCGTATTATTATCATACTTATGTAATTTATTATTGTTTTTGGATTCAAATATGTAGACAGTCTGGTTTGAGGGGGTGTGTTGGAGAATGGCAAACCAGATTGTCTGTAACCTTATCTATGGTTGTAGCTTCTGTCAAAATTCTGTTCTATTTTTTCCCGCTATTAAATTTCATGTGTGTGCAGACTAACTGGTGTATTATTTGTTTAATAAAGCCCCATCTTAACATACTTAAGATATAATTACAAAATATGTCGCGTGTGAGGTTATTTTGTACTATTGAAAGAAACTAACCTAACATAATAATTATTATTGTTTGCAGTCATGGTTCTTTCTTGCTGTGTACCTGGGTGTAAATCTAATTATGGGAAAGTGTACACCCCTGTATTCAAATTTCCTCGTGATTTGGTGCTTAAAAACGAGTGGCTGAGGAGCATTCCTAGAGATGGTATGAAAGTGACATCAAATACTGCTGTTTGTGTGAAACATTTCAATGTTGAAGATGTCATCAAGGAAGACAAATTTCAGTGTGGTGGTAGGTTTATGTATAAACTCTTTTATTATTTTAAGAATATCATATACCTAATTAGTATCATGAATCAATATAAAAAATCAAATCTCATTTTGTCTGAAATGTGTAATAATTGAGTAGGTATATCTGATATGTTTTTTTAATTGAGAGTATACCTACTTTATTTCAGATGAATTTATAACAATAGCACGTAAGAAGTTGAAACTGAAAGAGGACGCAGTACCATGTTTGTTTCCCAGTCTTTCAACAAGTGATCAATCACAATCTCCAAAGGAGCCTTCAGAAAAAACTGTATCCTGCATTGAAAAAGTAAATAGTGATAGCCAAATGGAATGTCTTCGCTCGGATAAATTGGAAAACTTATATATTTTAAAACTCCCTTTAAATTTTAATTTGTATAATTGGTGTTGCAAGGAACTCAATGAAAAGATTATTTTATACAGTATGGATTTTACAGTAAAGGCTTGTGTTACATACCAAATAATAATTGATCAGTTCTTCCAGGCTCAAATATTTTATAAAGATATAAAATTAGACATACGTAAATTTGAATGGCTTCTAGGTATAGATTTTAAATGTGATAGTTTTTCCAAAATAGAAAATATGATTATTAGCTTAAACAATGACAAAATCCCTACTTTATCAACTAAAGAGAAAATATATTTTGTAAAAAAAAAAATTGACGAATTCAATAATGAGAATAATGACAAATTATTTTTGGGACGTCTAAAAAGTAAGAAAATTAATTTACAGTCTGTCAAAATAAAAAAAGAGTTGGAAGATGTGGATGACCCTCTCGCAATGTGTTACGTTCCTTTGAAGCGGAGCTGAGGGATGTGGACGTGGTGTGAGAGGAGGTCTTTGAGGCTGTGCAAGATCGAGCTCAGTGGAGGGCTCTTGTTGCCTCCCTAAACGGGGTCAAAAAGGAGTATTGATTGCTTGAACAGAAATAATTCCTATAATTATTTTCTGTTTTGCATGCTTTATGACATAAAAACTCAAGCATATGCGCATGACATGTCGTCTCACAGCAATATGTCATGACATCATATTTGGTTTTGACATTTTTACACCATTAGATAGCCAGTCTTGCTTTTGAAAAATACAACTAATACAGTAATACATAGTTTATAGTTTCTCTATTAATCCACTGCCTTCTCTTAAATGACAGACTGTAAATTGATAGGTATTTTTTTTTAATATTTACCTGTGCCGATCTCAAGGTTCTGGACATCCAGTTGTATTTACCTGTTGCATTTAGCCTTAACATTGCCGATTCAACCAGCATGCGCATAGCATTGAGTGCTGCTCCAGGTGTAGTGGACATGGCACCCGTGGCCAGGATGCATGCAGTCCTTTGTAGGCTGTCTAGCTTTTCCATGGCCGTTCTTTGCTCAGTCTTTTTGTACCAAACGACAGAGGCATATGTTATCGACGGTCTTACTACCGCTGTGTATAGCCAGAGAGCTATGGTAGGACGGAGTCCCCATCTTTTGCCCGCTAACCGACCGCAAATGCCTAACGATATTTTTGCCTTATGTACTATGTTGGTTAAATGTGTATTCTAGGTGAGTTTCTGGTCGAAGGTCACACCTAGGTATTTCACTTTGTGGGAGAAGTGGATTGTTTTACCATTTACGAAAGGTTTCTTGAGCTTGTCAAGTTTCCTTTTGTTGGTAAATGGTACTATTATTGTCTTGTCAGGGTTAACTGACAGTTCATTGTCATTACACCATTTGTGTAGTGTTTAAGGCTTTTTGTATCAGGTACGAAAGCGTGCCTTGGCAGTCGCCTCTTATGATGACAGCCAGGTCATCTGCATAACCCAGCGTGTCAAATCGGAGGTCCGCCATCCTGTACAAGAGCTCGTCTATTGCTAAGGTCCATAGGAGGGGTGATAAAACTCCTCCCTGCGGGCATCCTCTAGTGGTGTAAAACTCTAAGAGAGTGATTTTGCAGGGATATCTTAGCGTGTCTGTTATTTAACATAGATTTGACCCATCTTATGGTAGTTGGGTCTACTTCCTTCCTGGATAACCCTCCAACCAGTGTATTGGTTGGAGTGTTATCGAAGGCTCCTTCTATGTCGAGAAATGCGCAGAGCGCTATTTGTTTATCCTCAATCGCCTTCTCGATTTTATCCGAGAGATCAAGTAGAGCTGTCTCCGTCGATCTCCCTTGTCGATAGGCGTGTTGAGTGTTATGTATTGGCATGGTTTTAGCCACAGTGCCTCTAATATAGTAGTCCAAGATCTTCTCCATGGTTTTAAGCATATTGCATACATTACACAAATATGCCTCATCTCTGGTATGAACTGTTTTATGTTTCTTTAAATTTCCTAATGAAAGGATTTTTTTATTGCAAATACTGCATTTCTACGGCCTTTGTGCGCTATGCAATCACTTGTGTTTCTATAAATATCTAACATTGAACCCTTTATAACAAAATTAATAGGTATATTAAACTCGTGTCTCTTTCTCTTCCAGCATGTTGAATTAGCTAGAAAGTTTTAAAATAATTTGATTCAGTGAACTTTTCAGGGCAAATGTTCACTCGTATAGCTTTTGTTAATATGATTAGGTATACAAATAATGTCTGTAAATCTGATGTTTTTACCCCAAAAGTGCCTTATTGAGTAATAAAATTATTATTATTAAAATGTTTTTTCATTTTAATTTCCTGTTAATATAACCAATGACGGTGATGTAAGCTCGGTAAAGTCTGGTACCCCTCATTATTCTAGGATTCACCACGAACCACATACCTACGTAAAAAAAATTCTAAGTAAATTTGTCTATCTTATTCCATAAACATCTGTAGGTACAAAGAAAGTCATCTCAAGCATTATGGTACAGCTGTGTATTAATTATGTTATTAGGAAAAATCAAGTCTTCAATCCGAGAGGATATATAAAAGATAGACATGAAAACTAGTCGAATTCTTAATTATTTGACTGATGTAAAAATAAAAACGCTCCTTCGATTATGTATGTGATACTGATATCACAAATTGAAGACTTGAAATGAAAATGAACTACTATTAAGCACTCTCGGCCGATACTGTTGGCAGTTGCTTTTTGACATATTATGTGGTTTAGGCCCAACGCATCAATCAGTAGATAGATAAATATATCTTACAGAAAAGGCTTTCCTTGAGATATTTGCAACATCAATGTGTAGATTTCGCCTTTGTTTAGGATATCTACGCCATTTTTAACATGCGGTACCTGCTGTTGGAAAACGATTTATCTCTAGGATGGCTGTCAAAATAGCCTTCAATGACGTTTATAATTTATAAACTCCTGTAACGCCGTGAATGTGATGAACTTTTGACTTGTTTTTCTATAAACCAAAATGATAATTACCTACATCAACATTAAACAAAACGAAAAAATAATAAAAATATACATACATATTATAAAGAATTATCATTTTGAAGCTTCGAACAAATCATATTTTTCTTCAATTTCGATCGACGAAAGACACCAATTTGCCGGTTTTCAAACAAACGATGTGGAAGAAAAAATCTAAATTGTGATCGAAATGTTGTATTCTTAAACTTTCTGTTAAATCATTGTACAGTTACAAGGTTTAGAAATACTATTACAAAATTTTAATGTGCGAAACAAAAAACAGCATTAGAACCTAACCTAAAAATTTGATTCAATACGCAATACGCATTAATTGTCAAAACAAGACTTCATCTGACATCAAAAAAATCTGGCGCGAAAAACAAATCCATAGAAATTTCCATGGAATCCACAGAAATTGGCATAGAAATTGGTGGGAGGTCAATCTCATCCAATGAGCTAGATTATATACCTCCTAGCTCATTGATCTCATCGACTATATCCGTAAGGTATTATATTCTCTTTGATCGACTATGTGTTGATGAGTGGATTTAAATATTGACAACACTGTTTTGTTTATGTGTATGATTTGATTTGAATTTGAAAGTGTTCTTTCATTCGACTTTTGTTTTTTTCTTCTTCAATAAAAAGATGGGGGTTGATCGCGGACATCGCTGGCGAACGGACTTCTCGTTGCACCGTTTCTCAACGCAAAGAAATATTAATTTCATTTTTTTCGTTATTTAAATATTTTTGTGTTTATTTTATGGGACAAAGCATTCGGTGAGTTCGTTCCAATTTTTTTTATATTTGTTTATAAATTTTATTTTGAAATTATTTTGTTTATTTTTTATAGTGTGTCGTTGTTTACACTTAGCTTGCTTGTAGACACAACATGTCGCCCGCCGGAGGGGGGCCCCCACCCCCTCCGCCCACTACTGGCGACGGGGGTAGTGTGAAACGCACGGCTATTGATAAAATAGAGGAAGTGACGCCAAAGCGACCTAATATTGAAAATAGTTCTAGCGTAGTCACAGAAATTTTTAAGTATGATGCCACTTTCTTACCGCCATTTATAGTTCACATACAAAAGAAGGTCGGTGATGAATTGGAAAATATTGACTCACTAAAATTTGGTTCGTTCTTATATAAAAATAAAATTAATTCATCACAAAATATTCTGAGAATAAAATCGATTGGGAGACAAAAATTGTCAGCAGAGTTTAAAAATTATGTATCTGCTAACAACTTTTTAGACGAGAGCATACTTCAGGATAACGGGTACAGAACATTCATTCCCAAATTTCTTGCGTCCCGTATGGGAGTAGTCAGGGGTATCCCCACCGATATCAGCGACGAAGAATTATTGACGCATATCACTATCCCTCATGAAATAACTAAAATTATTAAAGTTCGCAGACTGGACTATAGAACTACGGAAAATGGTAATATTGTGAAAAAGCCATCCCGTTCTGTAGTTATTACATTTTCGGGACAAAAACTACCATCTCACATATATATTTTCTATAACAGGATCCCTGTAGAAACCTACGTTTTACCTACTATTCAATGTTTCAAATGTTCAAAATTCGGCCACACTAAGCTTCAATGTAAAGGAAAGGCGGTATGTTATAAGTGCCAAGGTAATCATACAGGTGACCAATGTTTTGTACCAGATGATGAGATTTTATGCGTGAACTGTGGTGGTAAACATACCGCAGTCAGCGTATTATGTCCGGAATTGGCACGTCAGAAAAATATAAAAAGAATAATGGCTGAAAACAGCATTTCCTTTTTTGAGGCCAGTATCCAATTTCCGAAGAGCAAACCTGCTTATTCTTCTGTAGCTGCAGAAAATGTACGCAAAGTAAATACTCGCAGTCAAGTCACCCCTCCTCTCTCCCCTTCCGCCCTCCGGCTTCCTTCTCGTTCAACTTCAACAAGCTATAGGTTTAATAAAATTTCCCAAATATCTACCAGAGCTGTAGAAAGGGAAAACAATATACTCAGAAATCCCAAACTTTTAAAAGAGATCAACGAAATTTTAATAGCACCAAATGGAAACTCTCCTCAACCGGACGATGGGTTTGCTCTTAGGGCAACAACCCAACGCGACTCAGAAGACCCTGAATGGATACTTATGAGCTTAATGAAGCCATTATTGAGGGAAATCTGTAATCAATTGTTAGCAGGGAGGTTCCTCTCATCTGAAACTTCCGATGATGGTGTCCGAAAAGAACTTGATAATATATTAGCCGACAGGCAAGAACTAAACAACCCTAATCAGTTAGAAAAAACTGTCCAACTTGAAAATATTCCATCAGCCAAAAGGCTGCCCGTTGACTATTCAGATTTAGATTTTAGCCAAACAAATTAAGACTCAATACAAACAGTTTTATATCTTACTTTACTCACTTTATTTTTCATTTGATTTATATGTATTTTGTCATATTATGTTATGTCATTCAATATCCCTTTTGCTACAAATGTTCTGTTTTTTATTTTTTTTTATTTTTTTCCTTATAACATAAAAATACTATGACCAATAAAAATATTAAAATTTTACAATTTAACTGTAGAAGTATAACTTGCAATAAGCAGGATATTGTAGGGATAACTTCGAAATATGATATATCGTTAATGGCCCTTTCAGAAACTTGGCTGAGGCCTAATCAAGCATTTAATATGAATGGTTTTTGTTGCTTGAGAGATGATCGGCCTTCTGGTTACGGTGGGGCGGCAATTCTTATCAGAGATAACATACCTTTTACTCCTATCTGTATAAAACCACTTTCTTGTCCTTTTGAAATAGTCGGTGTTAGAGTGAAAAATGTTACATTCATTTCAGTTTATATTCCTCCCAACATTTCTCAAAACTCTTTTAAATATCTAAAATCAGTCATCGAAAATGCAACTAAACCATTGATTCTTTTAGGAGATATGAATGGGCATCACCCATTGTGGGGGTCCAGCAGCACAGATAGACTGGGAAGGGAGATTGTTGACTCTCTAAACGATTTAAACTTATGTGTGTTGAATGATGGATCACCCACTCGAATACCAGTTCCAAATCAGCAACCAAGTATCCCAGACCTTTCAATATCCAGCAGCGATATATCTTCTTCATTCGATTGGAAGATTCTTGATGAGGTTAGTGGGAGCGACCACTTCCCAATTATGTTAGAGTGGAATTTTTCCGGAGCTGGAGGAATTAACACTCCTGTCAGCCCTGGCAGAAAAGCTATTCGAAATATCAAGAATACTGATTGGGAACAATACAGGAAATTCACAGAGGAGTCCTGTAGGTCCTTCTCGCCTCCTTCAAGAGATAATATTAATGAATGCTGTAAATCATTCTCAGATATGTTGCGCAACGTCGAAAATTTCAAAATAAATAGAAATCACAAACACAAACCTCACTCTACGTCTCCACCTTGGTGGAACGAAGAATGTGATGAAATGATAAAAAAGAGGAAAGAAGCTCTAAGAAACTATAGACGTAACGCAAATATGGAGAATTTCCTTATCCTTAAAAACGCCCAAGCTCTGGCTAAAAAAATATTTAAAAAAAGAAAAAGAGCTGGTTGGATTTCCTTTTGTAATTCCTTATCTCCACAAACTCCAATAGGTACGGTGTGGGCAAACATCCGAAAATTTCGAGGATCATTTCAATTTTCCAAAACGAAAACAATTCCTGAACCAGCTCTATCTAAATTTGTTGATAAGTTGGTACCCCCATACGTTCCGTTATTCGAGGAGACTAGTTCTGCGGCTCACGCTAGCATTCATCACAATTATTCACCACTTAACGCATCAAACTCTAGTTATCCGAGAGACGTATCAGATGAAGCTTCCCTGACCAAGGGTTTTTCTTTGGAAGAACTGAAATCTGTCATAAGCACTGTAAGGGATACTGCTCCTGGAGTGGATGGCATCCCGTATAGCCTTCTCGGTCTGGGTAGTGAATTATCTCTTACTTATTTTCTAGAAATTTTAAATGTTTGCCTTCGAGATTGTGTCATTCCTGATACATGGAAGAAACAACTAGTCATCCCCATTCCCAAAGTTTTATTAAGCCACCCCGTCGATGCAACTTTTAGGCCGATCGCTCTTTCTAGTGTATTACTTAAGATTATGGAACACCTTCTCAAGAGACGGTTGGATTGGTGGGTCGAGAGAAACAAAAGCTTCTCTTCTCTCATGTTTGGTTTCCGAAGGGGAAAATCTACAGTGGAGAGCATTGCAATCTAACAACAGATGTGTATTTAGCCTTTTCCGAATCTAAGCATGTTGTTGGGGTGAGTCTGGACATATCTGGCGCGTATGATAATGTTCTGATCCATATATTGAAGAACAAATTAGTAAAACTTAAAATCCCTGATAGTATTGTTAAGCTTTTGATATTTGTTTTGAGCGAGCGAACAATTCTAATAGAAGGTCATTCTGGTGTCGTGTATGAAAGAAGGGCTTATAGAGGACTACCACAGGGCTCTGTTATTAGTCCCTTTCTATTTAATGCTTACATTCATGATATTTTCGATGACATTTGCCCCGATGTTAAAATTCTTAATTATGCGGATGATTTCTTTGTATACTACCCAGATAAAAATATTGGAAGAATTGAGTTGGTAATGAACAATAATCTAAAGATTCTGTCTGATAAGTTGAATTCTTTGGGACTCACGTTGAATCCTTCGAAATGCAAAGTTATATTTTTCTCGAAATCACGAAAATCTCAACCGTGTACGATTAATATAAACAATGTTCCTTTAGGTCAAGTTCACGAACTAAAATTTTTGGGAGTAAACTTTGATAGGAAACTTTCCTGGAATACGGCTGTAGATGCAATTGTCAACGGTTCCCAGGGCGGATTAAATGCCATGAGAGCCGTCTCTAGAGTTTGGTGGGGTTCTCACCCAAAAGTTCTTAAAATGATGTACTATTCCCTAGTACGATCCAAATTGGACTATTGTAGTTTCTTAATGTCGCCTATGTCCAAAAACAACAGTAAAAAATTGGACAAAATTCAATATGAAGCCTTAAGAATTATTTTGGGAGCAATGAAATCTTCACCCGTTGAAGCGATGCAGGTTGAGAGTTCTATTCCTCCTCTTGATTTAAGAAGACAATTTTTATGTGACAAATTTGTGATTAAAATGATTTCCATAGAAGGAAATACTCTAATTGATAAAATCCATAGCCTTGATGATAGTATTAAAAAACATAAACGCTCCTGGGGTAAAAAACCTGTTCCAACCTTGGTGAGTAGTTGTAACTCCTTGGCAAATCTGGAACACAGAATCGAGAAAACAGACATCTCTCCTCTGTACTCAGTTAGTTTGGATTCTTTAACACATACTCCCCGAGTCATAAAGTTCTTCAACTACAAATTTACCCCAAATGTAACTAATAAATTCAATAAAATTATTCTAGATGATTGGAGTGATTATAATCTTATATTTACAGATGGATCAAAGCAGCAGGACAGTGATGCGACAGGTGCAGCTTTTTTTGCCCAAAATGAGGGATTTAAGATGCACATTACCTTGCCGAAAGAAATTACTATCTTTTCGGCGGAATGTTGCGCAATTTTGGAAGCCATAAAATATATAACCATGTGCAATTCCGAAAAATATTTAATTCTGACAGACTCGTTGAGTGCCCTGCTTAAAATAAAAAGCCCGTCCTTTAATTGTGCGATGGATCGCACCATTCTGGAAATTAAGGAACACCTCTACAACCTTTCGAAACAATGTAAACAAATAGCTATTGGATGGATTCCAGGTCATTCAGGGATAGTTAGAAACGAGATTGCCGATAGTTTGGCAAAGGAAGCTGTAAACAAGAGTTTGAACTCAAATAAAAAAATTCCCTTCTCTGATATGTTCTGTATCATGAAGTCAAAAATGTTCCATGCATGGCAGGAGAGCTGGAATGCTTCGATTTCTGCATATAGAAGGAAGATAGCCACAGTATCCAGGACTCCGTGGTTTGATAAATTATCACTCCCTCGTCAAAGTACGTCTGTCATTTGCAGAATAAAACTAGGACATGTGTGTACGAAAAGCTTTTTACATAAGATTGGGATAGCCCCCACGGAGATCTGTGACTGTGGTTTGGAGGAGGAGACGGTGGACCATATATTTTTTGCCTGCGAAAACAGAGCATCATATGCTAATTTTTACTTGGCTCTCATTAAGAATAAAGTCACAATGCCCACCTCAATTAATCAACTTCTCTCTATATATGATCCAAAAATATATAGAATTATTTCCAAATTTATTGTTGATAACGATGTCAAAATTTAAAATATTGCTATATAGACTTACCTATTTTAACTTCTCACATTAGACGAGTACACACTCTAACAAGGTGCTTAAATTGAATTTTTGTAAAAAAAAAATACTTTATTCATTTATTTATGACTTGTTTTTTTTTTTTTTTTTTATTATGTACATTCTTAATTTTGTTTTAATTAGGTTTTGTTTATGTGCTGAATAGGATAGAGAGATATATTTACACTCATTTACCAATGTATCTATCTACATAATATAATATATTTCGTGTATGGCGAGTGCGTGTGCAAAAGACTAGGTGTACATATTTATCTTATATTTTCTCATGTACCTACTGCCTTAAAGTTTATTGTTTCATTTATATGTGTTAAAAAAAATATCTTTGCCATGTTAATAATTTACTATATTATTATCTTCCCTCTATAAATCATTGTATTATGGATGTATAATCATTCGTGTATTTGTTTTCTTACTTTGAACAGTATATATTGTGTAATTTAGTTCCACATGTTCGCATCTTGTATTATCAGATTGTTAGTAATCACACTTTTTTTTCATGTTGTTTTTTTGTACATTTTTTGTATTTTTTAAGTTTAAGTTGTGTTTTTTCTGTATTTTTTGTTTGTGCTTTGTTCTTTATTTTAATAACCTATAATTGTTTTCTTGTTCTTATTGTTAAATGTATTTTGTTAAAATTAATCAACTTGTCAATGGCACGAGATACTCTCGTTATATCGAGGGTGATTGCCATAATAAAGAAAAAAAAAAAAAAAAAGATGGTTGTTCATTGTGCAGTATAAAAATATTTTTTGTCTCCTATCTTTTTGAAATATCAACAGAAATCGATAGATTTCAGCATAGCAACACTGTTATCTTCTAGTTATCCATCTATTGGATAGTTTTCAATTGATGCGGCTGTCAGATTCTTTCCATCACTTAATCAACTACATAACTTTATCTTATAGATGGCTACCAAGAACTTTTATCTACATACAAGTTTTTTAAAGGCGCCCGTGGCGCCCACCTATGGCCTTCTCCTGCAAACTTTGCTTTCTCATAGCTGAATTCACATGTGAGACTTCAAAATACTTGGTAGATTCAACTCTTTATGAAAACTCAAAAACAACTTAAACTTTTAATTACAAACTTTGCATTCAAATAGCTTGTGGGTATTAAACTATTTGATTGATTAAACTTTTTCATGAAAACTTTGCATTCGCATGGCCGAATTCTTATATGAGACTTTAAAGCACTTGATTAATAGAATTCTTCATGAAAACTCAAAGAACAACATGAACTTTTTGTAACAAATTTTGCATTCAAATGGTTTTAGGATGTGGGTGTTTTAGTATATGATTGATCAAACTTTTTATTTCAAACGTTGCATTCGTAAGGCTTTTTCCGCTAAGAAGTCGCGTGTGTACGTTAGTTTTCTGATTTGGTAAACTTTTTCATGAAAACTTTGCATATGTATGGCTCTTCTACGCTATGAATTCACATGAGGATCTTTACAAAATTACTTTAGTATGTAAACTTTTTATTGCGAACATAGCATTAAGGCTTTTCTCCGCTATGATGTCTGTGGATTAAAGATTCGTGATTTGGTAAACTTTTTCATGCAAACTTTGCTTTCTTATGGCCGAATTCATATGTGTGAGTGAGACTTTAAAGCACTTGATTAATTGAACTCTTCGTGAAAACTAAAAAAAAAAACTTAAACTTTTTATTGCACACATTGCATTAGTAAGGCTTTTCTCCGCAATGATGTCGCGTCTGTGCTTTAAACTTATGGTTTGGTAAACTTTGCTTTCTTATGGCCGAATTCATATGTCAGACTTTAAAGCAAACTTTACATTCAAATGGCTTTTACCATGAGTTATTATTATTTGATAGATTAAACTTTTTATCGCAATTGTTGCATTCATATGGCTTTTCTCCGCTATGAGTTCGCGTGTGATTCTTGAGTCTGCAAACTTTTTATTGCACACATTGCATTAGTAAGGCTTTTCTTCGCTATGAAGTCCCGCTGTGCGTAAAAGATTCCTGATTTTGACAACTTTGCTTTCTTATAGCTGACTTTGCATGTAAGTTTTGAAATAACCCGAAAAATAGTTTTTCTCCACATCAAGACCTTTAAAAAAAGTGTTCAGCCACCAAGCATAATAATACTATTGTCTATTATGTTACTGTCAGCTGTCACTGCTTCTTCTTCCTGAGGTTGGCTTTTCACCCATCAAGAGTGTTTCCGCCAGGTTGCCTAAAACAAAATATTTTCTTCCACCTAAAACTCAAAAAAGCTCATTAAAACCGTTAAATCTTTAGACATTCGTCCAAGATCCTGCAACATTGATAAACAGCAGACAAAAATATAGCATAACAAAGATTGAGAGGAAATATCGATTCAGTCACAAATATTATTATCAAGTGCAAAAAAAAAACAGTTAAGAGGGATATGGAATCTATAAATTAATTCCATTTACATACTAGTAAAAAGTTTCCAAGTAGCTTAAACACTTGTTTACAATTACGGGACAGAAGGGACTGGATGTTAACTGGGGTTTGGACCCCCAGCCTCAACAGATTTGTGTAGAATTCAGGAAATCTATCGTTTAATGGACACTGAAAAAAAACATGATCGAGATCTTCATCCGCCAGTTCGCACTCGCATAAGGGGCTTTCAACAATATTAATCTTAAATAAATGCGCTCTCAGACAGACATGCCCGATGCGCATTCTGCTAATCGATGATGTTTCGAATTTATTCAGCTTAATCTCAGCGAACCACGGCTTTCTCATTATTTGAGGTTGTATCGACGCCAGGAATCCCCCCCTTGATTCAAAGGTGAACTCCCAGTGCCGCTGCCAACCCCGAAACATCCCGTCCTGAGCCATTGGCAACAAATCATCCACGGTAACCGTGCAATGAGCTCTGCTGCCCGTATCCTGCGCCATTTTAGCAAATGTATCTGCCAGTTCGTTCCCCGGAATGCCAGTATGACTCGGAATCCAAGCCAATGTGACCATCACACCCTTCTCTTGGCAATAGAATAATTTTTCTCTTATGGAAAGACATATTGAATCCTCCGGGTGAGAATATGGGGATGAATCAAGTGTTTGAAGGGCACTCAGACTATCACTAAGAACTAGAAATTTGGATCCGTTAGCTGCTTCCATAATAAAAACAAGCTCCTCCAAAAGGGCTGTACACTCGGCGGTAAACACCGAGACCTCACCGGGCAACTGATATAACTTAAATACACTATCTATATGTGAGTAGAATGCTCCAACGATTGGGGAATCTGGTGATTTTGAACCATCTGTGTAAATCCATTCAGTTCGGATTATCGAATAGAATTCCGTCGCTGCTCTTGGACTCTTATCGACACCAAGCGACATAAGTATGTGTGGCCGATAGGATAGAACCCGATGGTCAATCGAGTAGATTGGTAGTCTGTTACAATCAGGAGTTTTTAGAACGACCGCTTGGAAGCTACGAAGGCTGTTAACAAGGAGTGGGAGAGGTTTATTTCTCCAATACCCAGTGGAACCACACAGTCCATCCAGTTCCTGCAAACGATTAATCAGAGGATGACAACGAAATCTCCAGCGACCCAAGAAGAATCTATCAGCAAGAAGTTGCCTACGAAGGGACAAGGGCGGTAAGCCCGCTTCCACTTGCATGGCATATATGGGGGACGACCTCATAGCCCCTAATATAATTCTCAACCCCTGAGACTGTATACGATCTAGCTTGTTTTTTGTTAGCTATGGTTGTGGGCTCTATAAGGAAGCTAGCCTGGTCCAGTTGGCTACGAACATAAGCGTTAAAAAAAAACCTCTGAACGAATGGGTGACATTCCCACCAGACTCGGAATACTGCTCTCATGGCATTTAATCCAGCTAGACTTTTACTGCAGAGGTACTCGACATACATTTTCCACGATAGATTCGAGTCGAGTGTAACTCCCAGAACGGTAACCGAAGGCTTAATGGGAATAGGCTGCCCGCAATAAACTATATTCAGATCAGGTGTGGACCTCTTTATAGAAAACACCACGGCTTCGCACATTCTAATGGATATTTCGAGTCTGTTGGAGCTAAACCATGACGCTAAACGCTCTAAATTTGCATTAATTACTCTCTCAGCCGAACAGACATCATGACCCCCGACGTATATGAAAAAATCATCAGCATACTGCAGGATTTTGCATGGCTCTCTAATAGCGAACCCTAGATCGTACGTAAACACGTTATATAAGAGCGGGCTTATAACCGATCCCTGACTCGGATTCGATCCTAATGTTTCTGCTCATTAAAAGATTAACTATGAAGCCATACAAACGCGGGGGAACCCCTGTCTCTAATAGCTTTCTTTGAAGGATATTTATCTTAACACTGTCGTAAGCTGCTTTCACATCTAAAAACACCGCAACGAGGGGGAGATTCTTAGAAAACGAAATGCAGAAGCCTGACCATTAGAGTAGGACAACAGCTGGTCAATTTGTGTTCTGCCCCAAGAAGTAGGGGTTCTGGGTTTATGGGGCTTTTTGATAATAGGACGTGACATTCTGAAAGATTGGGTGGGGATAGGCCTCATAGGTGAGGAATTCAGTACCTCCGCAAATGATTTGTTAGTCACTCGCGGCGTCATTTTGTCAGCCTCGAAGTATGACACGTTATCTTTAGCCATTGTCAGTTTGACTTGTTTTTCACGAATAAAACAGGGACAGGAATAGCTTGTAGCCAAGTGAGGAGCAGAGCAGTTGATGCAACTGGACATGCCGTCCGTTCCACAATCAGACCCCATGTGTTCCCCTCCACACTTAAAACACCTGGGCGTTGAGCGACAGGTCTTCATGACATGACCAAACCTTCAACATTTATAACATTGGGTGGTGGGATACGTGTAGAATTCAATTGTTAACGAGTTGTGAAATAGGTAAACGTACTTGGGGAGCATTTGTCCCTCGAATGAGAGGATACAACCGTTTGGGATGGCACCCAGGTTGTGGTTCCCTGAGCCACCATCTTTCTATTAAGTCTTCTCGCTTTCAATATTTTTCCAAAGCCCTCTGGGACATGTATATATTTGATCATATCTTCCTCTGTTATGTCCGTGTCTATGCCTCTAGCGAGTCCCATTTTAATGGTTTTAAAGGTTGGGATGTAGGCCTTTAAGTGATTGGTGGATACGAATTCACTACGTACAAATGCGTTCGCGTTAGCCCCAGATCTGAAGGTGAGCTGGATCCGGTTCCTGCCCAACCTCATGACCCCGCCGTCAGCAAGATTCTTAATTTTGTGGTTTATCAATTTCCTACCAAAGCTGATTGGATGTAGAGGTTCATTATCAACATTAGACACAAACACAATGAAAGGACCTATGGAGTGCTCAGATTATAGAACCTCTACGTTGTCTGTTGAGGCTAATGGTAGATTTTCCACGGGGGGGCTACCCCGGGATGATCCAACACCATCCGTGCAGGGAGTAGCACCCGCGGGATTTACGATTTTCTTTAGATCGTCATCACTGGATGATCGGGAACCCAGTTTTATTTTAATTCTCTTGTGTTTTGGTTGGATTGTAATATATTGTGACGGAGAGGTTGGCACGTCGCAATCCGGGACCGACACCAAAGAACCGTCCGTCTCGGAACCATCTGGGGGCCAGAGGTCAGGAGGACTATCCTCCGTCATTATAGCGATATGTTGTCAGTGTCAATCAAGAAGGTTAGAATCAAAGTATGTAGTCCGTATAATACTTACCTGTTTAGACGGCTTTATTTTTATATTGGCGAACAGAATTACGCAATATTCAACAAACAATCAAAGTTTAATATTTTTTATATGTGTAACAAATGGAAAAACTAAATACTGCTTGAAGCCACGTTTTGTCCAACGTAGCTTTCAATATTGACACCCACTTCTCAGCTGTCACTGCTGTCAGCCATATTATAATATTAGAAGAACAAAATTATTGTCTTTAGTTGCGAGTGGCGCGCCATCTAGCGGCGTTAATGACATCAGTCAGTGAGTCAGTGTTCAAGGCATATATTATATAGATTGATGCGTTGGGCCTTAGTCTGCCGGCTGGCGTATTTTCACCAAGTTCTATTAGCTGAATATTGAGAATACTAAGAAGTATCATCAAGATCTTACAAAAAATTGTACCGAAAGAAAGAAATAATATTTTTAGTACCTACCTACTAATTTAGGCATCCTTTAGCGATTGCTCTATTTTCGAGGAACAGAGCCAGTACATATGTACACAAAAGGCAAGAAGAGGAGTTCGAGACAGAATTTGGTAACTGTTCAACATCCAGGTCGTCTCCCAGGTGGATATAATTTAAAATACCTAACCATTACCATCGTTGGTTACCTCGGGGCCCTAGACTTTATTATTATACATACATACATACATACATACTCCCGTTAAGGTCCCCCACTCTACGCAAGCCAGCCCGGAGGAGACCAATCCGCAGCAAAGCCGACCCGCACGAAACCGACCTGGGGGGTCGGCTCGATCAAAGCAATCAAACCGAATAGCCGGTCCCACACAAATCAAGCCCGCCGCGGGCTTTTTTTTTTTTTTTATTATTATACCTACTGTTAAATACTGAGTTTCCGATACGTGTTATTTTTACCCTTTTATTTCTTCTATGATATGTATTGGTATTGCAAGTGGCGTCGTGCGCATAGCAGATGAAGTCGAAGATTTTTTTTAAGAAGTAGATGAAATTGGGGGTAAAATGTATATAAAAAAATGTACTAATTTTATTATTGTGTATAATAATATGTATTTTGAGTGTTTTTTTATATAAAAAAAAATTTTTTTTTCTTCTTTGCGGCTCACCGGTCATTGCGAACCAACACCACCTATATAAGAAGGCCTTAGTGCTGCGTCACATCGGGAGGCCCAACATTCACTCACCTATATCTGTATGTACTTACCTGTGCACTATGATATCTGTCTACACACAGGCACTCGTGACGCGGGAGGCCAAAAATGGCCGCCTGCACTAAGGCCTTCTTATATAGGTGGTGTTGATTGCGAACTTTTAAATTTGGCCCGCTATTCAAAAAGTTTGCCCAGCCCTGCCAACCAAAACTCTTGTTTTCCATCAAGTGACAAAATCCACGTGACCTTTAATGAAATGGAGATGCGGCATTATAGTGGGTAGGTATTACTTATTTTTAGTCTTGCAACACTAACTGTTTTTTTCGTCAAATTGTCTGTGGTCTGACTTGTCAACATGTCAATTTCAAACTGATTCCGTAAAAGCGTGTTCACTGTTCAAAATATCTTCAGTTTTGTTCACAGAACAATAATACCCTATTACAAAGGGTTTTGTATGCCAACAAAAATGGCTGCGCTTCTTTTAGCGCCGTTACAGTTAGAAACTTTAGATTCGTATTGGGTTGAGGATGTTTGGCATCGCGAGTTTTTGGAAAATATTGATCTTCCAGCTCTCTATGACAGCCATTTGGAAAATATAGATTTGGGCGATGTTTTACATTCATTTACAAAAGCAGTAAAAAAGTGGCTGGATTCAGAGGGAGAACTTGATGAAAATGAAGACAGAACGTGGAGAGCTCTAGTACACGATCTCAAACACAAGGAATTAACTGCTTTGCTTTTTCATTTGATTCAAAAAGGTAAAAAAAATGTTTTAAACGAGGATTGTAGAGTCAATGCTATCCTTGCTGCCAGAACATACTTTACAATGCTCATGATACCTGGAAGTAGCGTCTATAGAATATATCATACTCAAATGTATATACAGTGTTTATGTTGTTTCAAATTTTACAATCAACTGATAGAGCAAGAATACTTCAATGACAGTGAAGATTTGAATTTGTTAAACAGACAATTGAAGAGTTTGTTAAATGATTTGCATATTTTGATCTACAATGTGAATATAAAATCTGGAGATGGAGAAGGCATTGAGGAAACTCTTTGTTGTCTTGTAGAATTCATTGGCATAACTAATGTGGATTCCAGGTTAAATTTAGGTACTTACATCATTTTTTATTCTAATTTAATTTTCAAATATCAATTAAGTATTTACCAACCTACATTTCCCGTATGTTAATCAATAATTTGGTAACTTTTTCAGACAAAATAATCCTATCCCGATTGCAAGCTCTGGCTTTACAATGTATAGATCTTTTAATACAGAACGAAGAGGAAGAAAGTCCAGATGAGACTGTTATTAAACTTGTATTTAAAGCTCTATTACCCAAGTTTACGGCGATCGGATCATCCAAAAAAGCAATGGTAAGTCTTAAGGCCTCGTCCGCACTGCGATATTTCACCGCACAGATTTTTTTTCATAACACATTGAGTGTTCGCACTTGCGATAAATAATCGTGCGGAAAAAATTCTGTGATTTGTTGCAAATTGAACGCGATTATTAATTTCTATCACGGAATATATTCCGCAAGAATAAAATTTGTGCGGTGAAAAATCGCAGTGCGGACAGGGCCTAACAATTTAGAAACATACATCTGAAAATCCATTTTCTTTTTTTAAATATGATAGTATATTTGTTTTTTAAATTGTAGACGATGTGGAGAGCATCGGGTGTGACCTACTGTGGAGCAATATTAATGAAGTACGCTACTTCAGCTGTCCCAGCTTTCACTTGTCTTCTTCAACATCTTTGTTACAGCAGTGAAGGAATGGTAATCAATAGTAGACAATCATTTTTATGGTATCCATTTGAGTAAATTGTTGATTTTGAAATGCATCTCATTTGTTTTTAGGAGCGTATTGAGAACAGATCTTCCAGGGTGCATCTAGTGGTAGGATTGTTGTCTCTGATGCCTCTCAAGCCTTATCAGGAACTTCTTCAGTGGATCGTGAAACTTTCCAGAAATTCTAAACCTCAACTTAGATTGTTTGCTGTGGTAAATCATTCAATTATAATCAGATGGAAAAAATTGAACATTGGGGCCATTCATCAGTGTTTTTACATTAATCTATCAACTGATCTATTTTTTAAATTAATTTTTACATCAATGTAACTCTTCGAAAATTTCATAACAATCTGGAAATTTTAAATTTTTACTGGCCTACTGAGGAAAAGGATGATTACAGCTGTTATTTTGATAGAAGTTTCAGCAATATTGGTTTCTATCACCTGATGCACTTTTGCAGTACTTATCTCCATTGATTTGTTTACAGTGGCTCCTTGTTTATCGCAGTTCGTTAATGTGATTGCAAAACTCAATACAGTAGCTTGAACCATTATGTCGTGGAATTCTTGTGGAATGGCTGCATTAGCTTTGCCATTCTTGTCTAAGTGCTATTGGAAATTCATATAATATAGCCCCTGAAGGAGTTTCTTACTTTGCATAAAAAACCGAAACCTTTGGAAACCGTTTGATTTGCACAATACAATGTTACATCACTGCTTTCTGCAATAAGGCTGATGATATTGCAGAATATTGTAATCTTTTTGTGATGATCTTACTTTGAAGAATTGAATGAAACCATGAAACTGAAATTGCTAACCAGCGAGGAATCGCTGTAGCATTGTAGACAATTTGGACTGCAAATCCATATCTTTGAAAAACTCTTTATTTTTTTACAGCTATATTATTTTTTATGTATTTTGTAGGAAGTGTTAGGATCGTTAGTTTCTGGAAAAGACAGAAATTTGGAGGAAGCAATTGAAAGTACAGTAGCCAATACTGTTTCAATGGATGTGTCTGTAGAAAATCAATTGAGCAGTAGTCCTCTGCCAGGTACCAGTAAAAGCAGTGATATTCAAAATACAGATACCGACAATGGTGCACCTTCTGTTTTAGAACAAATATTGGATGATCAGGAACATGAAGTAAGTACCCATTACATTCATAAAAACATTGCTTTAAAATTAAAAAAAAAACTTACATTTCTCTAATGTAGCTGTTAAAATAATAGTTGAGTAAAAATATCAAACACTGGAGGTCCGCCCCGGCTTCGTACGGGTAGATAGGTGCCTAAAAAATAATTTAGTTTTCATACAGATCCCTAACTTTTTCAAAATATTTTATAGCCTATGTTAATCTGGAATAATGTAGCATTCTAATGATAAAAAAATTAAATTGGTCGAGTAGTTTTAGAGTTTTTTTACATAGACGTGCATCTGCGGCTGTCCTTCGTCGAATTTGGGGTGGTACAATTCCGATACCAGATATTATAATTTATCGGTTGGTGTTGGTTTTAGGCATCCTGAAATTATTCGAGCCATCTCATTTACTGCTGTATCTACTTGTTTAGAGTGGACCGATTTTTGCCACACCGCACATGTGTATTCTGCCGCTGACAGACATAGACCCTGTGCCGACGATCTCCGTACTGATGGCGTAGCCTCCCATGTAGTACCCATGAGCTTGCGCAATATACTGTTTAGGCACATACTTTTTTGTTTTTCTCATGATATTTCCCACTTAGAGCAGATCTTATTCATGTCTCCGATTTGGATGGAAGACTGTTGGAGTATAATCAATCTGTGGATCGTATCTGAAATCTGATCTGTTACTGTGAGCTAAAACTCGATTACGAACTCTACTTGCTAACGTCTGTTGTCTTTCTCTCTGATCTAGTAGGCATTGGGAACGCTCAGAGCACGATTTCTAATATTTTCCTCTTCAAGTCGCTGCAAACGCTCTGTACTCTACTATCACGCCCGTACCACAGAGGTTCTAAAATTTTGTTCTGCAAGCCGCTGTAAACGTTTAATACTCGACTCTCTGGAACGCGATTGGGACCCGTATTCTCTCCGACTTGCAAAACTTTTTTCAGTTTCAGATGAAGATTCTTCATTTCGACGTATTTTTGATACCCTCGCCTGGGAACTATTTCTAGAAAGTTAAGATCTTGATCTTTTTGGCATTTTAAAATGATAAAAAAAATTAAACTGCCTTTGACAAGAACTTTTGTTTAGTTCTAAAAATAACTTTTTGAGTTAGCGAATTCAAAATATTTTCAAGGTAAAATTATTTGATTCCGCACACAACCGTTCTGTAGAGATCTGTACCCCTATTCTCTGATTTATCGGAAGGTAGTCACTGTAGTAAAGTAAGTATTACACGATATATTTTGTATGGGAAACGTGTATTGCGCCGCCATAGAGATATTTCTAGAAACAAAAGCGATTCTCGCATTTGATACGTATAGACGTTTTTCACGTAATACTCACTTTACCACCGTGACTACCTTCCAATAAAACAGAGAATAGGGGTACTGAGCGAGCGAATGAACTGAGTCGTGCGGTATTTCTACTAAACTTGACATGACTCCCCTCCCCGCTCCCGTACTGACACTACATCGGATAAGTTGAGATGATAAGACTATGCTTTTTTTTCCAATACTCACATTTTTAAACTCGTGATATCTTTCGAATGGAATGTCCGATTTGAATAATTCAAAAAGTTATACAAACATATTGAAGCAGTCTTGACTATGAACTAATAAGGAGTAATACCAAGATACCAATAAAGAGCCTTTTCTAGAGGTGACATTTTATTAAATTTTTTTAAATAAAAGAACACTTATTGTGGCATAACTATAATAGTTAGACATTATGCTGTCGCGATACTTTTTGTAAATAATTTTTTTTTTTTGTTTTACCCATCACACCGTTTATGAAGGGGGTAGGCAGAGAGTACGGATTTCCATTCTGTCCTATCCAAACACACCTCTTTCGCTTCTTCCAAACGCATAACATTCCGCATACATGCTCTTCTATTCCTTTTGCTCCTGACTTGGCCCTCCTCTAAGACTGAACCGATATGATCGGACCATGTCATTCGAGGTCGGCCTCGTCTGCGTGCACCCATTCTTTCAGATTCATAAATCCTTTTTGTCATTCTCTTCTCGTTCATTCTCTCTACATGCCCAAACCACCTTAACTTATTAACTTTCATTCTAGTCACTACTCTAACATCCACTCCACATTGATGTCTTCTATAAAATTGTAGTACATTATTTTATTCTATCATAATTAGTTTTCACAGCGGACGCGATAAAAATAATATTTTAGGTAAATTTTTTACACCTTGGGTTACATTATTGGAGTTTTCGTAGGTTACCCAATTTTTTTTGAAAATTCAATATAGCCTATGTTCACCGGGGATAGTGTAGCTTCCCAAAAGTGAAAGAATTTTTCAAATCGGTTCAGTAGTTTCGGAGCCTATTCAATGCAAACAAACAAACATACAAACAAACAAAAAATCAAATCGTTCCTCTTTATATATTAGTATAGATTACTCGTTAGTTAGTTAAAGGATATTAATGTAGAAAGTTAAGATATTCCTTTGATTTATTTATTTTCTTATCTTTTTCAAGCCTGAAGAAATAAATGTTCCCACAAAGCACCAGGAAGTGGCTCATAGAGATTTACTGAAAGTCGTCTATGAGAGGTGCGAGGATGTGGCGAGTGCAGTAAGGACTAAAGCTGTCTCTATTTTGGCTGCATTCACATCTCCACATAATCAACTACTGCGTTCAGCCATCAATGTAAGAAACTAATGTTAATATTACACACAGATTTCTGAGCCATATGAGCCAGAACAGGAAATCTTAGAATTACAATAAATGGGATTATTAGTAAAAATAAGTCTACAATCAATATACCTTCTCTGTACATAGCGCTATCAGGCTTTGACTTTTGTACGCACAATATACTGAAGGTCGTGGGTTAAAATCCCAGTGCCGAACATTTTCACTTACACAATACAAGCTTTGCTTTCTAAGGACATTGTCAGCATGATGTCATTCAAACTTCTAAGTTTATCATGATATTTTACGTTATGAACCTTGATAACCTATGTAGATGAATGGACAAAAAGATTTAGGGTTTGATTCTCGGTTCGGTCAGAACTTTTCTGTGTTTTTTTCATATTGTTTTTTCCTGTGATTGCCCTGCTGTCTCAGATTGGATAAGATGAACTTTCTAAGTCTTCAAATCCGCAAGCTTTACCTGCCTTTCTGTAGAAAAGTGTCTTTTATCTTTTAAATCTGATAGTGCTTTCAAGTGTCCATTTCTTTGACTGAATAGTTAAATGGTTTACTTATTACTAATAAGACTCTTGTGCTCATCTTATTGTAAGATGCGCATGAAGAATGCAATAAAATAATATATTTCGATTACGCATCAGGATGTCTTTCAAAGTGACGAAGCTATATTCAAATTGGCTTTGAAAAAGCTCCAGGATGAACGCGTGACTGTGAGGAGATCAGCGATGACCTTGTTGGAGAATGTCTTCGTAAACAATGAACTACTGCTCACCAAAGACAACTTGGAGGTTTGTAATCAAATTCAAATATTTTTATTAAGAGAATAAAAAACACTCAAAATACCTACATAAGTACTCACAATAATAAAATTTATACATTTTTTTTATATATATATTTACCCCCAAAATTGAGCAGAGCTCGTGCTTTGGGGGATTATAGGGTTGTATTTATTTTTTTTATAAGTAGTTTAAACAAGAGAAAATACAAACCTAGCAACAAGCATTACAAAAGACACATGCAAACAAAAAGAACAATTGCAATGATAATAATAATTACAAAATCATCAGAGACGGTAAAAAGTAAAAAACAGTCAAAACTAAGATACATATATTCAAGCCAGAATAATAATAATAAAATTAAACCACAATAACAAAGAAAAACGAAGTCATTGTAATACAGCAAAAAATCAATACACCCAAGAATAGCGGATTAAAATATAAAAACAATAGAGTCAACAATCAATGAACCAATCAATCAACAACCTACGGAATAGTTTTCTTTATATTTAGTTTGAATTTACCCAATTCGTCCGAATACTTAAATTTATTTTCTTTTTTTAAATTATTGTACCAACCCACCCCAAGATAATAGTGGTGCTGACCAGCAGCTGTCCTTTTCGCAGGTATTTTAATACGGCCTCCTAATCTTGGGCAGTCACTGATACTTCCCACTGGATGTAGTTTTTGCATAAAGTACTCTTTACATGTCTGGCATATTGCTTTTCTCTTATAATAATCAAAATATTATTTTATCTATTGTTACATATTAAAATTATTATCATCAATTCCCTCTATTAATAAATTATTTTTCAAAAAGTAGCCAAGTATACGATAATAGTTGTTGAAGCAATATGTTATGTGTTTGCTACGTCTCTCAACTTTGATCAGTGAGACGATATTATTTCAGTGGAATTGAAATATTGCGTTATATTTGGACTAATAAGTTAAGTAACATAAGACATTTTTCAACTGGATTTCTGTTGTCCCCCCCCCCCCCCCTCCTCGCCGCCGCCATATCATGACTTATTTCAATTGAAATCTAGGCATAAGCTAATTTAATGTAATTTCCATATATATATTTATGCCTTATTTTAATCAATTGCAGCCTCTGGTTCATTTGTGTCGTGATACAAGTATTATGGTGAGGTGTGCCGCCATATCTACTCTGACTACTTTGGTTAATAAGTTTTCCACTCCAGTTGTATTTGACGCTTGGCTCTCCGGACCTCTTAATCAACTCTCGGATCCCGAAGCTAAGGTAACATAATATACCTACATACTAATTTTACACTTAAATTATCCTATTAATTTTTTTGTAAAAGTTGTGTGGGAGAGAGGAATTGGTTGTCTGTTGGATAGAATGTAATTTATGCGGAATAATTATCGGGTTTCGGATCCTTCCACAATGCTGGGACTACAGACGAAGGAATGTTACTGAGATAATCATATAGGGTACGTGGGTATATATTCAACCATTGAAGGTTGTCAGCTCCCAGCTCTATTGTCCCATATCTGACTAATCAATGGCATGTTGAAATATTGTTAATCAAAAAAAATAAATGATTTCAGGTCCAAGACATGGTAGTGGATAATGATTTACGTAATCTGTTGATTACACCGCTGAAGCCGTACTCAAAAAGTATGGAAGCGTCAGAACGAAAACCATGGCTACTCCTGGCAGCCATCACTCGCAAGAATATGAGAAGACACTTGGCCAGAGCCATGGCGAAATTAGCAAAAACATCTAAAGTTTTGAAGTTAGTTTGGATTAAACTACACCATTTTTAAAGACCACAATCAAACTTATAACAAACATATTGAACTGTTACTTGTTAACAGTCGGTTTCAATAACCTATCTTTGTTAAATTGTCTCTATCTTTCCGTTTTAGTGTTTCAATAAACCAAGAATTTCTATCCAAATTTCGTATCTGTCTTTCGAAATACCGCGAGCTATAAATTCTATAGAAATCAGCAATAAATAAACTGTTTCAATAATCCATTTCTTGTGGCATTTTTGTGATTACTATGGTATTGCTGTCCTTTGATTTGACAGTTTTGTGTGACTTTAGTGTGTTTTATAGTGACAAAAATTTGTTTTCTTTCAAAACAAAAGGCTTTTTCAAGTGACGAGAGCGATTTAGAATTGTTTGAGGCCTGAGTCTTTGACTCTAAGTTAAAGGACGAATTTTTTTTTTTTGTTACAGGTTTCGGCTACTAAATGATTTGTTGATCGAAAAAATGTCAAATTTGCGCGTACTAAGGGTGAAAACACAAGGAACGCTGATTCCGACCGACACCGATTGCCGCAAAGAATGTTTTCTATAGTTTCAATGCATTTAAATGGGCTTGCTGGAAAGTGGGTTCCTGCTTTTGCTGTGGGTATGCCCATTCAAAAGCATATAAACATTCTTTGCGCCAATCTGCGTATTAACCATCATTACTTCTCTACCTTACTTAGTGTTTTCACCCTAAGCTAGGCAGAGTAGTAACGATGATTAATTATCACAATAGATATGTTATCGAAACCGACTGTTAATCATTAAATGGCTGACATTTTGGCAACACAATATCTACATCTGTTTGACAATTATTTACTCTCTTTGAAATCATGATTTAATTTGTTTTCATTTTAGCTACAAACTGGTGGACATACTCTTCACCCATATTCAAACGGAAAATAACTTATCTTGTTGGGTGTTGCTGTCATGTGTTGCGAGATATATAGAAGTAGGTGATGTCCATTTTGTACTGGAGTATTACAACGATATGAATGCCGAACAAATGGTAATTAATGCTGCAAATATTTATATTTTTCATAATATTTATATATTGTGATACATTAATAGAAATGAGGAAGACCCTCTCCTTTTGATAATTCTTTCTTCTTTTTATTTGTCCATAATTATGATTCGGTACTTTTCCACACACGCACACACAACTTCGAAATATCACATTGATTTTTCAGCCCACCCTAGTTCACAACCTCTTAGGGGGCGTCCATTAATCACGTGAGCCCAAATGGGGGAGGGGGGTCTGGAAATAAATCACGAAAGATCACGTAGGGGGAATTGGGGTCTAGTGAGAAAATCACGTGCATTTATTTTATCTGATTAATTTTCAGAAGTTTTAAAAATTAAAATCATAATCTTTTTACAAAAAAAATACACGTGATTTTCGGAGGGAGGGTGGGGTATTCTGAAACATCACCAAATATCACCAGGGGGGAGAGGGTCTAAAAAGTTGTAAAAAAACATCACGTGATTAATGGACGTCCCCTTATGTACTACATAAAATAATACACCACTTAGTTTAAATCAGTGGCTCCTATCCTGGGTTCGATCAAACACCAGGGGTTTGGGGAGTCAGTCTCGTGGGTTCGACGGAGCACAAGTTCGACCAGCCACACACTCAACTCATATTAAGTAGGTACTTATCACTGAACCCTTCTTAACTTGAAGAAGGGTTCAGTGAATTTCCATAATATGCGGTACCTTCAAAAATGTTAAGAACCACTAGTTTAAATTAATACTTTACCCAACAGATTTATCAAGCAAATCAAATCAACTTTAGCATATTAGGTTTGCAGTGGCACATAATATTTAGCTTGGTTCATTTCATACAGTAGGATGTCATACGATTCTATTGTACGTTTGAATTTATCAATGGAATCATGGTTTCGATCTTATGCAATGTCAGCCACATTCTTCAAAAGCACCAAATTATTTTTGCATCCATCAAATTACAGACTTCACACCTAAAAGATTATTTTTTAATATATTTTTACAGTTTGGAGATATTAGACTAGTGTCATTGGTTCTGGAAGTATTGAAAGAATGGTCCAAGTGTATTCCCGAAGTGGACGCATCAATCCTGCGAGCTCGCCTCATAAGGGAATTGTGTGAAGGAAACTTACCAGCTGCGGGGGCGCGTGGAGCCGTTGCACTGTGCGTCGCTCTGTCCAAACGAATGGGTGATCATTCCGATTGGGCCTTAAATCTAGTGAGAGAGGGAGAGACAAAGATGATCAGCGCTTGGAGAAATAGGGACGGTGGTGTGCAGGTAGGAACTGTTATGTAGATTAATATAATTTGCAGCGGGTGGCCACTGAAATACATCCATCATATTTTTATCTTCACCAATTGTTCTTTGAATGTAAGATTGCACATTCTGCCTAGAAATACCAACATCTTTTGAGATTTCTCGTGAGGAGTATTTTGTATTTTATAAAAATGACTTAAATTTATTGTTTTACAAGCTGGCCCGTTAAACTTCGTTCAACATCTTCGTACCACGATTCTTTCCAAAATATCTGCTTGCTTTCTGAAACACCGTGGTCAGTAAAAATTCGCTAATCAAAAAAACAAACAAAAAAATAAAATTTCCGGTGACAAACGGCATAACCTCACAACATATTAATCAAACTTAACTCACCTCTTTTTGTTATTTTTCTGCGTTCCAATTTTTAATCAAACTAAAATCGTCTCTTTTTATTCACATTCTGCATTTTAATTTATTTAAAAAAACGTATAAAATAATCTTTGTGCCGGTGCCGGTGTATTGACTCTCAATGGTTACAGGTGAATAATAATTCTGTTGTTATGGACTTTCATAGATGGCGCTGTTGTTAGGAAGTCTGTTCCCTACTTTAATATTATATTTTTTAGTATTTTCTATTTTTTTCAACTTTTTATTAGTTATTCTGTTATCCGGAGTGGAGAAGAATCCAATAAACCAAACATCGGTAGAATCTGTTTAGACGATCTTGCGAGTTATAAGTGTTCGCACTAACCCGACTTTAATTTATATTAGAGATGATGAGAAATTTCAAGAACAGTGGGGATATCTATGCAAAAAATTGTATTCAACAATCAACATACAACATGGTGAAGACAAAAATGTGATGGCCTTAAAAAAAATAATAATACAAAATCTTAATAATTTAATACAAAATCTGTGCTCTAAGCTACTTAAAGCTTGTGTCTTGAATGAGGAAGATGGTTGGACCTGTGATTGAACTGTCACCTCCAGTACACAACAGTATGAAAGCTGTCTTCGTAACCGCCAGGCTACCAACCACTGTGTATTAATGTTAAGTTCTTCAATTATATTGTGGTCTTTATGTTTTAGATACAAGGTGCTGCTATATTAACAGTGGCTGATCTGGCTCTAATATCTGATAGACAACCCTCTCCAGACTTTATCCAACTATTGATGGAGCTGGCTAATTGTGAAGAAGATGATGGTAAATTGAGTTGATGATTTCTATGAAAATTAATAATCGCATGAATATACGGGAAATATTATAGGTACTTGATCAGACTTTCCTTGCTTCGGGAAGAAATTTCAAATTGTCCGCAGTTTTCAATTTGAGCTTAAAAATGTTCCATTTGAATTGTAAACATTCTATTTGATTCGAAAAATGTCCTATTTGAAGTAAAAAAAACCTGTATAACTGACTTTTAGAACAGACGAATACTTAATAACACATTTCTATCCCTGTCCTCCGACAGCTTTTGCTGCTAGTTAGTTATCTGTGAAAGAAATTGATAGTTAACAGAAATAATTGTTTTAAAATTAATCTATCCAAGCTCCTTTAAATGTCGCATTCAACTAGTTGTAGCTTGTGAACAAAGTTTGGTGATCACTCTAATAAACTATTTGTAGGTATAATGCAGACTTTTTATGCAAGATATTTTATTTTGCAGTTGATGTAACAATCAATATACGCGCTTGTGCCGTGGCAGCCTTGGGCAAACTCAGTATACGAGAGAGGAACACTGCTACCATGGTAGCTCCCTTGTGTGCTAAAATTCTGGCTACACCCAACTATATTCTTCCACTGAAGGTTAACGCTATGTGTGCTTTGGCTGATCTCTGTACCAGGTAACCAACATTACATTTCTAATAGAGAGGAACCTCGTTATTACGGCGTTAGGTCAAAACATGATGTCTGCCTTAGAAATTCATTGATAGTTTGAGTCATTATTATTTTTCACTATATGTTTTGCTTCTCATGTGAATATCTCGTTTTAATAGATTCTTGTTATGTGAGGTTTCATTGTATTTCAAACACTGTTTTGTGTATAACTTTATGAATTTAAACTGATTGTTTACAGATTCACCTCGATTGTTGAGCCAATGCTGCCGTCCGTGTGTGCCTGTTTGGGAAGTCCCGATGTATTTGTCAGACGCTGTGCGACTCAGTTAGTTACGCAGTTGCTGGTGGGAGATTTTTTGCGCCTTCGGGGCTCGCTGTACTTCCACTACTTCCCACTCATATGTGATAAGGACGACACCGTCAAGGACATAGCTAACTATTACATTTTAAACGGTTTGGTGCAAAAAAATAAGAACATTCTATATCACAACTTTGTGGAGTGCATTTTTTACTATAACAGATTTGAAGGACATGCTGTGTATGGGAAATTCCATGTGACTGAAGAAGAAAGGCGTCTATTTACTTTGCAAGGTAGGTGCGTCCTAAATTTCCAGCATTTCTCTACATTTGTTTTTCAACAAATCAATCTCTTTAGGCCAACTTTGTCTATGGTGTTCCTGTAACTGTTGTCATATTTTACAAAGCTCTTTATTGCAGCTGTTACACCAACCATTGCTCTTTCTATCAGATTTATATGGTTTGGAATATCGCACTCAATCTCGTAACATGTTCACGTAAAAATATACATTTTTACTTATTATCACACTTTTGGTAGAGTAAAATCCCTTACTGTGTTATTAATAAATCTGGCTCAGATTTCTGACAAAGGATGAACCACTGCTCAACCAAAATAAACATTTGAAACGGTTGCTCAGATATGCTTTTGCTTTTTCAAAAGTGTCATGCAGCAAAGCTGCCAATATATATCGAGCGAAATTTGGAGATTCTATGTGAAAATCTTTTATGCAAATAACAGATGTCTATTATTTTTAATTAATAAGAAAAATTTAATCCGTGGTTCAACCACCCAGACTTAGATTGCTTGATCCCTGGTTGAACCACCTAGACTCTGATCAACCACAGATTTTTATTAATAAAACAGTTATTGATTAAAATGAAAGAAAATACTATAATTATAAATAACATATTAATATTTAATGCGTCTTTATCAGACATCCCAACATTTCTCCAGACAATTTGAGCGCATAGTAATTTCATTTTGATGCTATTTTTGTCCTCCTAATTTCCTTTCATGTGTTATAACCAACCAATATAAAATATATTGGTTGTTTGGAAGAAATTGCCTAAGGCAATAAGCCCGCCAATTGGGTAATGTTTATTTATCCAATAAAGAGTTTATTTATTTATTTATAACCGCAGTTTCCAGATATGTTCTCTTATAAAGGTTTGAATGCAGGCATTCATCAGTTTTATCTGTATGTACCGCGAGCCCCATTATTTTTCTCCTTTGTTGTAATGAAATTTAAACTGTTTCTGTTTCAGGAGAGGAAAAGAGATCCATTAGGTTGACCCTCTATGAACTAATGTTATCACACATGAGCGATATACAACGATTGAACACTCAGGTAACATATTAAGAAACAGTGTATTGTTATTTTGTGATATTTTATATATCAGTTGTTCATAATATTAGGTATATTGTTTAGATGAAACTATGCAAAGAAGCAGCTACGGTTGGAGAGCTAGGAGACGTGGGCATGGATGTGCTGCGAGATTCAGTGGCTTGTCTGAGACGGGCCGCTCGAACCCAACAAGCTAAACAACAAAGCGATGACATGGCTGTGAGGGTTGCTCATAATATTATTTCTCAGGTACTTAATAGTTTTTTGATCTAAGAAGTTAGTATATTGTTAGATCTGAGAGTCAATTTCTCTCAATCAATTAGACCTGCCTCTTTTAGAAACAGGGCACCAATTTCGGTAACAAAATGCATTGTGATAAAGAAAACCAGTTTTTGTCAATAAGATTTTCAAGCCATTTCATTTGGAGCATAGTTCTTCAAGTCTACAAAGATCATGAAATATCATTTCATATTGAAGGTTGTGGGTTCGATCTCCAGTGTCAACCATTTTAATCTTTTCTTGGTGTATTTGTTTTCACATTAGGCAAACCCATATTCATTAAAAAAATGTATGTTGCACATCTCAATATGTGCTTTATCATATGAATATTTTTCATGTGCTACCTTAGGAGTTATGCCCATGTGTCAACCTTGAGATTCTCCGATATCTAGTTTTACTATAATGATTGATAATTTGTTATGTTTTTTTATATATTTTTAGAAAACTAAATTGAACGTTATTGAGCTGGTCGTACCAACGGTAATAAAATTGCATAGGAAGTTAAGAGTTGTTTCCGCTACTCCAAACCACCCAATGAGCGAGCTTCTAAATGATCTTGTGGCCTATGCTTGTGACCTACTCAAAGAATACAAACAAGAGGTATGTTCTTTTATTTGGGGACATTTGTATAATAAGATCCGATGACAGAATAAAATAAAATTATTATGTAGATGTTTTTCAACTCTGGCAGCTAGTTTATCTAAGATTCACTCGATATAATCAACGCTTTGATAAAAATCTATACTTATTTATATTTTTAAAATTTCAGATTGAGGAGTTATTTGAGGCGGATACTGATTTGATGCAAGAAATAAAACTTCTTCAAAGTAGTTCAGGTACTCCGTTGCCTGGCGGAGCGAAGAGCAGCAGAATATACAACACTCCCGCCTTGATGGAGGACGATGACATGATGTTGGAGGACATGGGGGAGAACATCCAATTTACTTCCACTCCACTGTCTAGGAAGGTGACATCTGTGAAGTCTGCTCAGATCGGTCGGAGACAAGTAAGAAAACCAAAAAATTTAAAGGCTAAACGGACCTTACCATTGACTGCTTCTGTTTAAGGATATTTATGTGAGTGTTCTACATAATATTAAGATGTTAAATAATTTATTCTATTATGTATATTATTTCAAAAGATATAATTTACGTACTATAGTATTAGTATAAAGATTTTTATAAACATTTCTGTAAAATCTCATGTGAAAAGCGTATCGTCATCTTTGACAACTTTACCATAAAAAAATCTACTCACTTTAAAATGATGAAAAATAAGAATTAGGACGCCATCTTTTTATATTTTTTTTTTTCATCATCATCATCCTCGTCGTTCCCTCACTGCTGAGGATCGTGACCATCACCACTCCCCACCATCCCAAGTGTAAAAAACAATTTTATAAATTTGTCAAGCAAATTTTTTTTTTTTTTTAATTTGTTAATTCAAAATGATATGACAAGATGTGTGAAACAATTAATTTGGAAATTTTGTTAGGAGGAATGTTTCTTTGAAACCAGGGACTATTTTATTTATTTATTAACATAATAAACGGCCAAGTGGCCTTTAATACAAATTTTACAAATTAAAGAAATGATACGAAAATTGCACAACCTAAAATTAAAAAAAAAACTCAAATTAATAAAAATAAACTAAAAAAACTCAAATTAAGAAATAACAAAATTGCTCAACAAAAACACAACAATTAACAAAATAAGTGGCATCCGCAAAACCTCACAAAAGGTTGGGAAGGAAAAGGGAAATATTCATACGGAAAAAAAATACAAATCCAGAGCCGCACCATAGTGCCGGACAAACCTACTCACAGCACATCTTCTCACAGCGTACACTGAATCACAGAATATATCTATATCATTACAGAATTTACATCCGCAGCATTGCACAAAGAATTCTCCCAATCAGTTTCGCCAAGTATCTCATTAATTACGCCGTAGTCTCCCTTTAAAAAATTTCTGTATTCTATGGATTCAGCGCTGGGAGCAGGCTGATCACTCAGAAGGATGCGGATATCAAGTGGGGGATGATGGGTATCTACAGGCAACAGAGGTTCAGCAGAGCCATTAACGAATACACCTGACATTTGCGTCAATATGAGGTCCAATATAACATTATTTACATTTAAAACTGTATTAACTTGTCGCAAATTTGCTACAATACACACATCCAACACAACATTATATCCTCCCAAAACCTGTCCAATCCCGCTGCAACCACACCCCATGTCAGACCAGGATATCCCCGGCAGATTATAATCACCCATAAACAGAAACTCAGCATTTGGGTAGTTGGATGTTAATGTCTCGATCTCCTCAGAGTGATGCTGGTAAACAACCGCCGATGAGGACGGAGGAATATATGTGCAGCCCATGATAATGAGCCCATAATCGCTTAGTTTGAGCGCGACAAAAACTTGCTCAACATCGTTGTATAAAGGTCGGATGAAAGACACTGTATTCTCTCCTGACAGCCAGCAGAACTCCTCCGCCTCGTCGCTTGTCGCTATTTGACGGGCCTCTGTCCAGCCTGAACACATTGTAACTGCCAAAACCGAGCTTAGCGTCAGATATTCCATCATCCAACCTAGTTTCAGACAAAGCTATGACGTCACAGTCTAGATATTTGGTTTTTTTACGCCCTTTGCGCTTGAATAGCAGGCTTGCCTCGCGAGTATTTTATATATATGTCTGACTCACCTTTCTTTCTTCTTTCGGCAAGCTCCTGCTTCAATTTTTTCAAGTGACACATTTGCGTTGGGGTCAAGTCTTCATAAATTATAACGTTCTTAAAACATCCACTAATTTCTCTTTTCTTCTTTAAAATTTTTATAACTTGTTGCCTATTGTTCAAAAACATTTTTATGGGTCTCGGCTTGCTTTGCCCCGATTTGCCAAGGCGTACACATTTTATGTTTGCCTCAGTCACTGTTGCATCCAGCTTGCTCAGACCTGTATGAAGCATTTTTCTATCATGAGTGACAGATTCAAGCTTTCTACCACTCTCCGCCTCCTCAACACCACAAACTATTAGATTACATCCACGCCTCGCTCTCTCCTCCACCTCATCAACAATGTCATAATTACTCTCTTCGAGAGCAGCCAATCTTCTATTCAATTCAGTATTTTCAGTCTCAAGACAACTAATTTTATCATTAAGTATGGTAAACTTGGTTTCGAGCAATTCGATTACACTGTTGTTCGACTTCATCATATCTTATATATAAAAATGGGGAGCTATTTCCTGATGTCATCGCATCACGCTGGACCGATTTTGCTAATTCTTTTTTTTTGTCGTGTAGGCTTTTATCAGCAGAATGTCCTTCTAGAAGAAAAAAATTAAGAAAAATGCATGGAAAATTAGAAAATCTACGTAGACAACCTTATTAGCACTTTTTACCTTATAATTTTTATTCCAATTTTGAAATTTTTACAGAAATTGTCAATTGGTGCGATTAACAGAATCCTGATGAAATATACATGGTTTAAAACAGACGCATCGTTCGGAATCACATTGGTCAAATGATAATTAATTCATCACCATACTAATTCGAATTCAATATTTATATTTAGGAACTCAGGACAACGTCTGTCGGGAAAGCTATTGTTAATATAAAAGTCTTTTGGTGTTAATTTAAAGATCATAAGAAAAAGTAAATTTTATTACAGTGTTTTGATTAGAAGTTCGGACACTTTTTTTGGTTAGTGACAGTTTTGATATAAGTGAAGAGGATTTTGTTACAAATTGATAATTTATCATTATACCCTTAGGTATACCTATAGCCTTTGGATTTCCTTAATACTTGCGCTTCTCGGATAAGCTTTATCTTGAATGGTGTTAAAATGCTCGGAGATAAAATCTCGTTACTTAGCACCCTCTATTCCCGTGTCCTCCGCCAGAAGGTCCTCCTCGATCTTCCCGCCCTTAGGAAAGCATCTCTAGCACCCTCGTTGCTGAAGTGAATAATTATGTTTTTCAGTCGTTTTTTGTCCGTAGTAACCCTATGCACCTTGACGACCGCCCCTCTGTCCCACCTATCTTTTTAAGAGTGCCCCTGTAATATTCAACAGATCCTAACTCTTCGAGTATGGAGCATTTTGCAACTCAATATTGCTAGTCTCTCCTCTGTGGTGGAGAAGGTAGTCCGGGTCTGCCTGTCCCACGAATGTCAGCATCTCGTGTTGTTAATAGATTAACACTTTTTTGTACAAAATATGTTAGTATAGTTGGCTGAACTTATTGTCTGTTGGTTCCGTCCAATCTGACCTAGGCCAACCCCAGATTTTTCATGTGAAAAACTTCTTTTTCGGTATTTCTGATTTTCAATTGGACATTTTCTACCCTTCGTAACATTTTATTTGGATACTGCAAATAAATCAACATAGCTGTAATACCACTGCTTGTTTCTGTCACTCATGAACGTAGCTCCTGGATGATCACTTGAGTGCAAGGATCAAATCATGGATGATCAATGTCCTGGTATTCAGTCACTCTTAGTTCCAAGTGACAAAGAGGTATGATCACCATGCAGCGATGTGGACTGTAGTTAGGTATATTATTGTAGATGGTAATATAGGATTGCTTCAAGTGAGGTGCAGGTTGGAGTATATTGCAAAGACGTGTTTGCTGGCTGAGCTCCAGTTGAAGACTGAATGATTTTTATTCAACAAGAAATAAAATAATATTACACAATAAACAATATGTTACAAAAATGCAGGTGTTCAAATTACTTCCAGTTGAATGCACACAGAAACGAAAACAAATTAATTCCGCATGAGTGAATCTCATAATGCGGGTTCATTCACCCAGACTTTGGCGGCCTTTTCAAGGACGCAACTGAATTAATAATAATATTAGACAATATGATTGTCTAGCGCCTAGGATATTTCATTGCCTAAAACTGTGTCTTGCATTTCAAGCTTCTCTAAAATAAATGGAAATATTTTATCTGTGGTTATTAGGCTAGACTCTCTTCTGCATAATACTTTGATGCCCAATTTAAAGGGCTGTTTTGATGGGCACGTTTTTGATTTTGCAACTTAAGTCATATGATATGTCAATGAGAGCCTCCACAATGCACACTTTGAGACATTAAAATCTTTCTATCGTATCAAGCAAGCTATTCCAATTGTGCGGCAATCTGGGATTAAGTATAATTCTTTCCCTGACTCTTTTTGCCTATTTTTGAGTTAAATGTGAACTGGCTGGTATCGCGGAGCATGTACGTTATGTATCTTGAATGAATGATTTTTATTTCAAAGAAAATACAAAAGAAATTGATCAAAAAAGACAAAAGTTACAATTAAACCCTTAACTTAAATATTGCCTGTGTGGATAAGTTTGATAGGCACAATGTTAGCACACTGAACAACTCGAACTGTGATTTCTCTCTTCCATCAGTCATCAACCATTCATCCAAGCGTCTCTTAAACACTATCACACTCTCGCAGTCTCTCACAGCATCTCTTGAAGAGTAATTGAACTAGCTTTATAAGAAGCAAAAATTTGAAGAAAACTATGCACAATCATCGTAAAATAGTGTTACAGATATATTGACTTTTGGTCAACATTATCTTCGATGTCAGTATCAAAGTATCTTTCAGCTCTTTATTGAAAGTTAAGCTAAGTAGGGGAGAACAGGGCAATGAGCGCCTACTAAGAAAAAAGTTAAATTAAAAGCAAATTTATGTATACTTAAGGATCCTTTTATTAGAATGTTATTCTTTACTTTTTTGACTATCATTTAATCACAGCGTTAACTTATCATTACTATACATTTGGCCACAGATAAACTTTTTTTGAAAAAACAGAATCGCTCTCATTACCCGACTTTGCGGGAAATGAGAGCTTATAAATTCCCATATGTGTAATGGGAGCTACTTAATTATTAAGTCAGCCTAAATGTACATAAGTCAGTTTAAAATCTTACTAAATTATATACCTAAATGTTAAAATAAAATGTAAACGTATAATAATTAACTTTAAGGATCCAAGCAAAAAATACAAATATAATCAACCGTACTGTCAGAACCAGAACATTTTTTATGAGCCCATTTACCGTAACCTCTGTAAAAGTACCACAGTTCATTACTTTTTCCTGTGTCACAGAAAATAGCACACAGTGTCTCTTCTTCTGAATATTCTGATTCATCGTCGCAAAGATTCTCAACGTCTTCTTCTTCAGACGTGTCAGTTTCATCCTTAAAAAGTTCACACCGAAGTTTTTCATGGCATTTTCTAATGTCTCAACAGATCAAGACGCTTTCGTAGTGGCACGTTCCCTTTTTTCTTGGCATTTTCTAATCTCTCAACAGACCAAGACGCTTTCGTAGTGTCACATTCCCTTTTTCTTAGCATTTTAGCATCTGGAAAAATACATATTAAAATGCATATGGGGTAATTGGAGCTACAAGGTGTAATTAGAGCCTATTAAGCTCTGATTACCCGACTACCACCATCTTGAAATTCAACAAAATAATATCCTGAATCTAGCTTGTAATGAAATTATACGCACAGATACTCAAAATCGATATCATAAGTTATAAAATAAAACAGGTTTGATTGTAAAATAACACACAAAATCACACTTACTTGGCAGTTGAAATTTCGTATTTTTTATAAACTCTGAGCAAAAAATCGACAAGCATCCGCTGTCACGTAATGTGTAGCTCTACCGAGTCCAGCTCGACAGGGGTACACGGCCGCAGTGTGACGAAGGCGCCCGAGTGGCAATCGAGTGAATACGAGCTATAGTTTCGTCCATTTTCGCACCGCTCCCATTACCCGCTGGCTCCCATTGTCCTGTTCTCCCCTACTCTGCCTGAAACTGTTGAGGTATAACTTGATCTGAGAAAAGCATTAATAAATCTTTGTGTGTATTCTCAGTAATTACCAGGGGTGTAGTATAACAATCTGGCAAGTCAAAGAACTTTGTTTTCGAAGCAACTTCAATACGGGACACGGGTGTCTCCGGATCTATAGAGAACTTTTGCTGATGTGCAGTTCTTTCTGAAAGTGGCAACTTGTATTTTACCCTTAAAAGTTCCCCTAAGATACTTGTCTGCGAGTAGGTCCCATCTCTTAAAATCGTCGTGAGTTAATCGCTCAACTGCAAAGGGCTTTGGATTTTTTTTTTTTTTTTTTTTTTTTTTTTTTAATAGATTATATACTTGATTTATAATGTTGTTGTGTCCTACTGGATGTTTTGAATTGGGTGTGTTCTGTTGATTTGTATAATTAGGTGTCCCTAATTGGAGGTTTAATAGTGGATAAAGATTTAAGAAATCGCAATTGAATTGTATTGTCAATATTTGTGTAAAAAGTGGAACCAATATTAGGAATCCAATTCCCAGAAGGAAGAATTGGGCGATTGTTGTGATCTATTGTAGCTACAACTCTCCAAAACTTTTGTTCATTAAATGGAGTAGTTTCGATTAATTTTCCGGGTATGCATTGATCAGAAAGATAAAGTTGATTGTGATTGTTGTTATGATTGTAAACAACTCCAGGAATTAAATTATATAGTTGAAGAACAATAGAATCAGGCAATATGGAGGTGAAGGTGATTGGAATTTGACTTTTAATGGATATAATTGGATTTGTGTTATTAGACCAGTCACATTTATAGATAACTTGGAAGTTTGCGGTGTATAAGATGGAATAAGAGAACATCTGTGCATTGGGCTTCCATACAAGAGTTTGTGGAGATAAGGGTGAACAGTAGGTGGCGACTGTACAGAGTTGAGCTGTAAGTGTCATTATAAGTATAATTGCGGAGAATGATTTATTAGAATATTTGAATGTCATGTTGATAATTTTAAGCGGAGGATTTTGTGAGAATGAATTGGTTTGTGATTGTATAAAGGTGTAGTAAAATTTGATGGTAGGATTATTGTATTGTTTTTCATGGTTTTTTAAAAGTCGAAATGTTGAGATTAAGGGAGTTTTTATAGTGAATAGTAGAAGGAATAAAAATTATTTAGTGTTTTATTATATAAAGAGACTATGTATTAGCTCTGTGTTAATTGGAAAAGGAAGAGCAAGAGTGCTATTTATGGTATGTGCAGTCAGAGGCTTTAGGTCCTTATGAGATTTAATAAGTAATTGCAAAATGGGTTCATCTTGAGAGGAAGTCTTTGATCGTAGTTGTTTTATTACTTTAATAAGTTTTGATCTTTCCTCTGAATTACAAGAATCAGCTAAACCATAGTCTCTGTCTCTAAGTGAGGATTTGTCTGTATGGTATATAGGTGTTATAATTGTAGTGTAGGACATACATATTACCACAACATCTCCATTTTTGGACTCTATTTCCCAAGATTTATCCCCTTTCTTTTTTATTGAGGAACTGAAATTGGTCGTTACTGATCCTGATGTATAATACTTGCCTAAAGTCGAGGATGACGAGAATGAGACATAAGATGATTGTGCATTCTTCTCTAGATTTAAGTTTAAAACTAAATTAGAGTATAATATGTTATAAAGATAGGGGGCAATTTTATCCCATTCTGGAAAATCAAAGATCAAATCCCAAATCCAGGCCATGATTGTGATTTTTAGAATCTTTGGAACCCATGACACATTGATGGACCCTTCAATTGTGTAGTATATCTTAAAACAAACAGTGGCAGGAAACATCCTATCAATGATTTCAGTTTTGTTATCCTGGTCCTCTACTACTCTTACATTTGACTTAGTAGTTTTGGTGAAAATCAAATTTTTCTCTTGTTTTAAGAATTTATTTTTGAAGGATTTATTTAGGAAGGGAGTTACCATTTTGAGGAGTTGAAGTTGGTGAATTTGGTGTGTTCTTGAGGTAGGATTTCTCAGTTATGGAAGATTGAGTATTTGTTTTTATTGGTTTTTTAATAGTGATAATATTCAACAATGTTGATGTGTTCTTTTTTGTCTGTGTATTGTTTGGATGCATGTTGTTGGCCTACTGATGGGGTTGGTTGTGGCTGGTTGAAATGGTGAAGTCTCTATTATTTGTTATTTGAGAATTCATGTAGGCTTTTTGATGGTTTTGTTGACTCTTCAATTAATACGTTTATTGATCAGGAGATTTATGGCTTCTTGAGCTAAGATCTGAATTTTTTCTCTTTTCTTGTATGACTTATTAGGAGGATCTGGACCATTGAGAGTTTGTTTGTTGAGTATTGGTCATTATATACTCTGTCAATTTCTTTCTATCAGAAGTTATATTTGCAGCTTTCAAATTGGGAAGCAATGTAGGATGTCTTTGTGACAGGCTTATAATGTCTGTTAATGATTGTCTAGAAAAAAGTGCCAATGTCTTCAAAGAGGCGGCAAAAGTGTACCAGATTGCAATTACTGTTCCATTCTGATCAGTGGGTATAAATGTGTAATCTCCTTGTACATCTGGAGATAATTCTCCATACTGACTATATAAGAATGCTCCTTTTTTCAGCATATCTTCAGTGATCGTCACATATACATGATGGTCTGGAAGTGTGACTGAGGATTTAGATGCAGTCACAATGGTCATCTCTCTGGGGGGTTGTGATGGGGCTTTTGATAGTAAGTTGGATTCAAACTTTTTAGCTGCATCAGAGAACAAACTTGAAGCCTTGTTAAAATTTAATGTTACCTCTTGAATGGCAATTTTGTGATTTTTGGATTCCTCTGTGAGGGAATGGGTATAAATTTTGAGATCATCAAGATGCTTGGAAAGACTCTCTCTTAAAATTGTAACTTGCGTATCAGATAGCAAATCTAAAACCATGATTGCCCCGTTGATAAACGAGGTAAATTCAGATGGATTTATTCTTAACTGATTTAACATCCTGTTTTGCCAAAGAGGCCAATTGTCATCAAACCCGGCTTTTAACAATCTTATGAGAGATGATGAATATATATCAGCCTTATCTGATGAGGCAAAACAATTCATGAAATCATGAATTGATGCATTTAGTTCTGTGGAGAACAATTCAGAATAAGAGAGACTAAGAACAGATATTAATCTTTTTGTCTGGGATTTGAAGCATATATTTTTTTGTTGTGATTCATCATGGAATTCAGATCTTTTAATAGTCTCCGGATGACCAGGAGATGGGATCTTGTTTGCCACATCGGGAGGTTTTTGAGTGTTCTCTTCATCTTCAGAATCTGTCAGAAATTGACTGCCTTCATTTTTGGATCCTTGTTTGATTGTGAGATTGGGCATCATCTTTTTGCCTCCTAATAGAGTTGGGGCTCCCTTCTCTGAAATAGTCGGAAAATCGCATTCATCTAAATCTTTATTCCATGGGATAGTAGCTGGGATATTTTGACCGGCTCTTTGCATCTTCTTAATGTATGTGTTGTACATTCTTTGATGCTCCAATACATGGGATACTTCAGATTCAATATTGATATTATTTTCTGAGTTATCCTCAATCTCCTGTACCACAGTAGGATGAGACAATGAGTCATCTAAGCAAATAGAATCAAAGTCTCGCTGTACAGAATGAAATGCCTTAGAACCCATTGGAGCTTGTGGTTGTGAGGTTTTTGGTGATGTTGATGAAATGGTTAAGGATGTTGTGGCAGAGATATGATGAGGGTTAACTGTTGTAATCTCTAAGGGAGAAGAAATTATGTGATGGAGATCTGGATGAAGAGTTATGGGGTTGGGTTGGGGAGGATTTGGGATGGGGTTGTCTGTGGAATGGGAACTTGGCTTTGATGTTTGGGAGTTGTTGATTGTGGATTCGGGAAGGGGTTGTTTTTGTGTAGTGGGTTGTCTTTTTTGGTTTGAGGAGGGTGTAGTTGGATGTTTCTGAGATTGTTGAGTCTTTTGCTGTTGCGATGATTGTTTTCTGTTGTCTTGTTTTGGTTTTCCTTTGTTTGTCATCTGATGGCTTTGCTGTTGATGACTGGAATATGATGAGATAGGGTGTTGGGTTTGTTTTGGGAATTATGAGTTGGAATTGAGGAGTCTGTGTGCTAGAGTTTTTCCTGGGATGTGTAGAAATAGTTGTGTTGAATGTTGGGGGGTGTGAATTTTGCCTCGCTGTTTGGAATACCATATACCATTGGGAAGGAATCCAGATAGTGGTATTTTTAACCTGGTTTTCAGTAGTCGCATGCGCTGAATTGACTGTCATATATGACCGGTAAGTAAGAAAGTAATTAGAATAGATTCAATCGGTCTGCAACATTGTAGACTTTCGTTCAGCCTTGAAGAATGATTTTTTTCCGATTTTGAATAAAATCTCCGATCTGAAATTTCAGAATAAAGAAGAAGTCATCTTATATTCTCGCATTCGTACGTTTAAAATCGTGGGTTGGACATACGTTTCCACAGGTAATCTATTGTAAAAAAGATACACATGTGATGGCAGCCTTTGTCCCTCAAAGGTCACCACAATAGATCGTGTGGGTTTCCATGCATCTCGACCGTCTACTGTTTTTCTGTTGTTCGGTAGCTTAGTCGTCGAGCCTTAATAGTTTTCCCCTTTCCTTGCGGTGAGTTGATATTTGATACCAACTCATCCTCTGGAATGTCTGCTGGTATACCTCGTATGACCCCCATACGAGTTGCAAGAAATTTAGGAATGTACGAATCCATTATTTTTCAATGTTAAGTCTGCCAAAAATAAAAATTTAGAATTTCTATAGATATTTTTTGCCATAATGCCGGTCAGCAGGATGATGATACTGGTCAAGCTTTTACCAAAGTTCATTGTTCTGGCCATAATCATTGCATAGCATACACCTATTTGAAGATCTTCGATGTTGTGGTCATCATCGTCATCACATACTTTCATAATTACTTTCTTGGAGTTATTTCTTTTTTACTTTTTTATAGACGTTTCAACTGGTCTTTTCGTTGCTAACTTTTTTCCTGTCTTTCTTTTGACACCTCAAAACAACACAAAATCTTAGAGTTGTCCGCGCATGGGAAGAATTTATTTGAAACTTCTGTATTTATATTCATCGCATGTGGCTTTATACTTATGAACATGCTCCTTTGTTAACTCTAATAATAATTTGTGCGTTCTCTGTTTTTCTGATCAAATTCTCTGTGTATCTGTACACTATAGATATTATATTCAGGCAGTTTATTTAAAAATTTGTTTTTGATGTGTCCAAAATTCTCTCAGCATGTTTGAAATTTCGTCTAACAATAATTTTCTGGCTTCCGATTTGGTCTTGCATTGAGGTTTCATCATAATTATTGATGAATGCTGATGGTGAAACTCCATCCAAATTTAAAGATAAGTTGGTGAAAATTTTCTCTACGCCTTCCTCATTCACTTCCACTCTGATATGGGTAATGTTTTGGCCTACTCAAAATTTGAAAATTTCCTCGAATCTTTTCATAAACATCATCATCCATTTTCTTCCAGGTAAGTTTATTCTTAAATCTAGTCTGATACCCCTCTTCTATCTAAAAACTTCTAAACGCTAGATCTAATTTCAAAAGACGTTAATGGAAAACCCCATTTTGCAGTTAGCCCGATGCACTCTGCCAGCCTAGTTTCATTATCAGGAGTTAAAACTGGATTGGACTGAATGGACACTTTACTTCTACCACATATTTTGTTGATATGCCATCTGGCGATTCTCCAAACACTGGTTATTCTAGGGACAGGTATACCTATGCCAGATTTGGTTATTTTCAAATTTAAGTTATTCTCCAACTCTTAAATAACTTCTGCTTCTAACTGGATGCCCCTTCTCATTGGCTGTGTTATTAAAATTTTTGCACCCAAAATTGTCTCCACTAAAGAGCCAGCTCTGCAGCTAAGCAGCCAGTCTGTCAATGTGAGCTAAGAGCCAGCTAAGCAGCCAGTCTGTCAATGTGCAGCATTATAAATTATCATATTTTATTTTGTGGCATAGAGCACACTCTGATTGATTAATAGTAGATTTAGATACCTCTTTACATGCTTCCAGAGTAGTTTGCACAATTTCGAAGGATGTAGCAACGCTAAGTTAAATTGTGCACTGTTGGCATCACAAAATCGACTTTCCATTGAGCTAATTAGATCGAAGTATGGAATGTAAACTGTTTGTCTTCAACACTTATGGTTCCCGGATTACTTCGATGGTTTTGTCTTCCACACTGTCTTGGGATAATCAGTTCAATATCCACCTTCTACGCGAGTTGTACTGTTTTCTCAAAAATATAGTTATCGGAATCACCTCAGTGAAGTTTTATTACACTGAGCAGGTTTTGAACTTGCATTTGGACTTCTGGAAGAAGTCACAAGTCTCCTTTACTTAATTTAAAAAAAAGACTACTTAATTTAAAAATAAATAAATCAAATATTGCAAAAAATATACTAAATAATTAGTTGCAGGTAATACAAATACCCTGTACAAGTATAAAACCTAGCTGGTTTTGCCAACCAGAGGAGGTGTCTGTTGTGAGGTGTAAGCTTCTCGTTCACGTAAATTTTTTCACCCTCGCAGTTCACATCCTTTGCATGCATTTCTCCCATCTTTCCTCTGACAGTCAGTATCCTATCTCTCGCTGCTTTGCTGCTAAACCTTACTGTAATTTTCTGCTTCTTCGAGTGGGTATCTTTTGTTACTGCAAGTACGAGTACATCCCCGACCACTTTGCTGCATTCCATTTTTACCAACAAACATTGAACCACAGGCTGCAGATCCATTCCATCGTTGATACTAAGACCATGTATTTCCAAACTGGTCACGAACAGTGTTTGTTCCACTTTATTAGATCTAATATTCAGTTTTTTGTAATTGTTTTTTAAATGTGTGGGAAATCCATAAAATATTAATTGAGGGAAATGCATTTTTCTTCAATCTTACGGAAAAAAGTGATGACCGATCTACATAATATTTGTTTTCAAAGTACTCGGAACATAATGCTGTAGACTGATTTATTGGGTTCTCAATTTAAAAAGATAATCATACTTTTATTACAGAATACACTGATTAAATTCGAGATTCATAAAAAAATACAGAAGAACATATCTTTAATTCATTATTATAAAGTTAATTCAATACCTAAACGTTTTTTCCCGAACGTTGTGATACTTCTCCATTTTTTTAGAAGGTATTTTAATAAAAGAACTTTGCTAATATCACTTAAATTTTATTTTATATTGCCAAAATATTTTCTACCGCAATGCGGTCATCTTCACCCGCTAAAATAAGTGGAAATCTTTTTAATTAAAATTTTGCAATGTCACGTAATTTTGAATATTTTATATTTCCAAAGTATTTTCATACTACAAAGCGGCCATCCTCAGTGACTGAATACAATCTGCCAATCCAATGTTTCATATCCTAATTCTGGTACTTCTGGAAATCCAGTTATAACTGTGTGATTTATTAAGGTTAGTATCTATAATTATATCCCTTTGCAATTACATTTTTTAGTTTACAATAAATAAGCAATAACACATTGAAATATTAATTGATATTCACATCTTTCCATTGTCTGCACGACTTAGATGTGCCATTTTAACTCAATAAAATGGCACATTCCTCCCACTTTTTGTCAACTGTGTATTGCCTTTATTGCCTTTATTTCCTTTACTATATTGCCTTTATTTCCTTTACTATATTGCCTTTATTTCCCCCACGCACGAAAAATTGGTGACCACAGGGTTCGCTTCAAGAAAGTCAACAAGCGCATGCTTCTGCCTTTTCTTCGTCGTTTGTGACCGCAACATAATTATCGTGATCATAATTGGCGGTTGAACGATAGTTTGACACTTAAACCATAGAAATGGCTGCGGTCAGTCAAAGGCGTTATCGAAGAATCGAGATAACTGAAATTTTTGTAGACAGAATGCGTTGAACCATTATGAACTGAGAATTCCATCGTGTTGCCACGTCAGTTTTTAATTTTAATATTGGATTATTCATTCTCTGTTGAGTTGTTTTTAATTGTGCGGCAGCATATGGACTGCTTCGAAATACATTTACAATAGTTTTAATTTTCTTTGTTATTTCCTCGATCCCCTTTTGACCACTTTGCGATATTAAATTAATGCTATGCGCAAAACTTCTCCAATAACCCCTCCTCGCAGTTTTATTGCTGCGTTGTCTGATACTATAACAGCAATTTTCGTTGGAAATTTCCACACCGCGAACACACTTTTCATTTTATTACATATATTTCCAGCTGTGTGCCTTTCTGTGTTTTCAAGGCATCCCAGTAGATCAGAGGAAAGCTTCATGCACTCACTTTCTTCAACAACATAGTGGGCGGTCATCGCAAGTAAATTGTCGTTGTTGCAACTTGTCCAACTATCAACGGTTGGGGAAATAACTATCCACCTCGATCCATACATCGAATTAACGAGTAGGATGAATTGGACTCCAACGTTTTATCCTGTAAAAAAATACGCGATCACACGTGACAATAAAAATCGAGCCCTGGTACTGAGCAGGCGATCTCGTTCTCGAACAACCCAAATAGCCAATACTGATCTGACCACACAAGGATTCCGTCCACAGTCAGGATTTAGGAATGGAAATCAATGAAAAATACAACCTTACCGTACCAACTCCACCAAACCCATGACCTGACCAATCTTCACTTGAAACTGCTGGTTTGCATTAATATCAATGCCGGACGTTTTCCGCTTGATACTAATATGCACTTTTAACTCGAATGACCACTTTGGATAAGCTCATAAGCTTGAAAAGGACGATATTTGTGTGGTGGTAAAAGAAACACGTATTGCTACTTTGGCTGTCAGTTTTTTAATGCACCAAAATAAGATTTACAATACTTTTTTTACATACATACTATTTCATAACAATAATTAAACAAAAAATCAATCATAAAAATTACCACCGCCATCTGTGGAAACGTAGCCAAAACATTGATCCCAAGGATCCTTCAATCGAATATCAAGAATATCACAAGACATTATTTCCCCAACAGATGGCGGTGGCAGTACTGTCTTGCAACCAGAAACTTATGTTTATCCACTATGAACATTGATTAGTGCTCACATTTATATTTTTTTAAAACAGATCGAGCACAGTAACCTCCAAAGTATGTCAATACAGGAAGATGTTTATTTATTTATTTATTTATTTATTATAAAAGACACCAACAGAACATTGAAAACACATACAAAATAAACATATTAGGAAACACATACACCTCCCAATGCTCCAATAACAGGCGTCTGTAACATAATTAATATAATCCTCCGAATAATATATCTATCAAGTCTAATATTATTTAAGTAAGCTTATATACTATATAAGGACAATAATTATTGTTATGCAAGACAATTCGAACAAATAAAAACAAAAGTAAACACGAAAAGAAAAGAATGCTACACTGAGTGGATAAGGTGCATCAATGTGAAGTGCGCGCGAATCTGGGAACACAATTAAGTAAAAATAATAAATATAATTATAGTAGGCAGGCACCGCTGCACCAAGAACAAAATCATAACATTGTAAAAAATATTATTGCTACAATGAGCGGCGCTCCCCGAGAGCCGGTGTACGCGGGCGCGTAGGTACCTTCCCATTACAAAAGTCGAGTGAGTGCCTGTGTTGCAGACAATATCTTGAAATGGGAACATAATAAAAAAGACTATGCATATAAAAAAAGTGAAGATATTTCATAAAAAAAAAAAAAAAAATATATATTTATCTGAATTAGTATTTATAGGTATATTAATTAAAAAATGATGCACATATTATTATTATCATGCTACATGCGACTACGTAACACCGTCAGGGACAGACCGCGAAGCAATGCCAGCCCGAATTGCCGACCTGAACACTCCAGTCGTGCTAGAAAATATGTCCAGATCAGGCAAAGCCCTTGCCATGTTGTTATAGGATCTCATCATCCTGTCAATTGGACGGAAATAGCCTATGTTGGTGTTGTGTATTTTTAATCTAAATAAGTCGGTGCACCTTAATCTATTATTGGCATGGAATCTCAGCAGTTGCATGTCCGCCGAATCGAGATCTCCACGGATGAGCTTATGGAGTGTTGTGGGTGTCTCTAAATGCCCCCGCTGAGGAGCCAACTGTCGAAGGTTGTTCTTATCTTCCTGTCTAATCTCGCCTGAGGTGGGCGACAACTATAGGTGGTCTCCTCCACTTCTACTGTTACGGATGTCTTTAGTCTCTTACCTCTTCAGTTCTGTCTTCTTAAGCTGCCTTCTGGTGGTATTGTAGCACTTGTTCGGATGAGGCTCACAGAATGAGATTAGAAAGTTCAAAAGAGAAGCACACAGAAAGATCTATAAAGAGTTCCTCTATTTCTAGCTCAGTATACGATTCTAAGAGAAGTTTCTTATACTTTTTAACTTGTGAGAGCATGAGTATAAAGCACACAGAATGATAGTCTTGTCTCAGGCAATTGTGAGGTTCGATCTGGTATTTAAATAGGTAACTTTGAGATGAATTTGAAACGCACTGTGGTAATTTCACTGTTACTTTATTGAAAGTTTAAACATGGTTTTGGTACAACAATTTTATCAACATTGAGTACAATTCTTGAGCACATAAAGAGTTAATTCACTTTTAGTTACATTAAGTTATATGTATTATTATTTGAATTGTTCTAGTTTCTACTTTTAACACAACCTATCAGCACTTTTTTGTTTATTATTGTCTTTTCTATCGTAGATCGCACTAATTACACGGTGTCGATTAATTTTACAAATGACACGAATTATCTAAGCGACCTTCTTTATTAAAATACTACATTTTTGATAAGACCGATTTGGGCGGCAAAATGCCGGGTCGTAGTGCAAAGACTAGACGCGCTTGTTAGGACTTGTCCCGATGTAATGAAGTAATGAATGCGGTTGCAATCGCCGTAGCCCTTTTATACTCCGCTAAAAGACGTGGGTTGAGAATGTTGCGTCAGCCACTTCCACCGGTGCTAAGGGGTGAATTATTAATAGTTTGGTCCAACTGCCTAAATTTCTATGAACGAAATAGAATGTTCTAGAGATCGGACCATAATTATTAACCAATGAGAGCATTTTGTCCATATATGGAGCGTGACGATGCTTATAAGCGGGTACTTATATCCGTAGTATGGATGTATAAGTATTATTACTGACTTGAAAACTTAATATGAGTAATTTTATGTAGGTTTTGTTAGATTTTTCTAATAGTAATTCAAATTTATAATTTGAATTACGACATTCCCCTCTAAGTTATCCAAAAAAAAATAATAAAAAAAAGGAGCTGAAGTTATCTTGGGTGGCTATCCCTACAATGGGTACCCCTGGAGTACATAACAAAACAATTTTGAAGGAAAATTGAAACCGAAAAGTGACCTGAAAGTTACGGGGTAACTAAACTAGTACTGTAGTGCTGGTAGGTGACGTAGGTTGACATAAGTTTAACAAAATTCAAAAAAATTAAAAAAAATCAAAATTATGGAAATTTGAAAGTGAAGTCGGGCCTTAAAGCTAGTACATTTGTATGGGAGTTTAGTACATACAGGCAATCCTTTCTTTATGTCATCAACAAAAGTGAGTGTAGAACACAATCTACTTTTCGTTAAAAACTCTATTTACTTTCTTTAGCTTTATACAATGCAAGATCCTTCTTCATAAGAGATTATCAAAAATTAATTCATAAGAGAAACAGGATTCCAATTAGATTATTGTATTCAAGTGGGTAGAAATGCAGCAAAATTTATACATGTACAAAATTAGGACGTAACAAAATGCAAAGTTATACAGTAGTACAGTAAGGTTATTTTAATTATAAAATTATTAGCAAAATGAAGAGTGAATGCGCTCTTGACACAATCATAATGATGGAAATATTAACGAGTAGGAGTCTCTCACACATAATACTTTCGCTTAATGTACAGGCTTCATCAATCATATCATTCTATCATAATTCAAAAAAAAAATGCGCATAAGAAAATTACTATTAATTCATTCATACATCCTTGACTCCAACTTAGTGACATGATAATTTAAGACACTAGACTCCATCATGAGACCATATCGTAAGCTTAATTCACATAATATTTTATTATTACACATAGAATCAATTAATATACATTTACATACAATACATAAGTACATAGTCTTAAAATTAAGTGAACCTATGAGTGTCCTGGAATTATTATTATATATGTGGCTTTAAATTGCTTCTTGTCAGAATACAGAGTGTATTCTGATTATCACATATTCACACTTATATATCACTGGTAACAAAATTATTATTTGAGACACTTCCTGACTTAGTTATTGAAACTCAAAAGTTTTTTAGAGATACCTAATTTATTGTTTGACAAGAAAACATACCGGAGGTGCAATGTACAAGGTTCACTATTTTAGACACAAAAAAAATAAAAAAAAATAAAATTTTCTGTTTGCCCATAGTTTCACAGAAGAGTTTGAGGATGGTTTCTCAATGCTAGCTGAATCCTAATAGGTGACTTTAGGTTCAAAGTTCCTGAGCGCCAGTAATTTTTTACAAAAAAAATTACAAAAATTCTTAACTTTAATCTTGTCTTATAGACAACTATACTTTAAAACTTAAACTGACTAAGTAAGCGTCCTTACTTTGTCGAGTAACTAATCTTCTACGGAACTAACGTCTTTAGTCGTATAACAGTCTTATACGCATTCGAATATTATACGTCACGATGAAGTACTTAATTGAAACGAACGTTCTTTCCAAACGTTGTTTTTCACAACGATGTACGTATTTTATCATGGCATCAAGCAAGGGATGACCAACTGATAGAAGAAAGAGAAAATTATACATAACAGGGAAAACATACGAAATCTTACGCTATTTGGCAGATTGCGGGATGTAACGCTTTTGCGTCACATAATTAACGTATCTGACCAAAACTTAGACTAATAATGGACTTATTTTTAGCCAATCCATGCTATAATGTGTGACGATCCGGACTTTCGTCAAATTTTTGCAGTAGGCCTACTTATTTAAAATTTTACCACAAAGGTCGTCCTCGTTAGATACTCTCATGGTTTCCTAGAGGGAATTCACCAATAACTAATCTCTAATTTATTGATTCATTATTGAATTCAACAAATCATTCCTGATAAATTCAGGAGTATCCAACATTTTACATTAGTCATTAATTTCTCTTGAATCAATGACTCTTTCCTTGCAGAGTTCTTCAACTATACAAGGAGTATCAAACACATTACATACATTTATACATTAGAATGCATAAAAAAAATCATTATAACTAACTAAGGTCTAGGACATAAGTCTTAAGACAACTCTAAAAAAAAATGACTTAGGAGTCACGAACAACTTGTACTACTATTCCTTCCAGTCCTTATTACTGGGTAAGGTTGGGTCCAGTACTTCGTTGGGGAGGGAAAACAAAAATATCTTCACACAATTAATAAACAATGGGTTAAGTAACCTCCATATCCTTCTTCTGAGCGGTAATTTATGACGTTGATATGTAAGCGATTTCGTTCCTTACCAGGACAATCCACACGTTGGAAAGAAGAGAGGATGCGTTACAGGACTTGACTCTAGGCATTACTAAACTTTTATACTATTGGAAAATATTGGAAGTCTATAAGAGATTCTTTCAATCTGGTTTAAAAAAATGTACTACGGTTGACGATTCCTGACTACAAGGAATAACAAGGAAAAAACTTCTATTTAACACTCAATACGTAACAACGGAAATTTACGAGAATACTCTTCTGCTGCATAACATGCAATAAATGGGAAACGACCATATAACACTGTTGCAGACCAACTGGTCTAGAAATCTAACTTTGGCGAAACTTAAGTCTGGTTTATGTTTCATTACATTCTCAAATAAGGTAGTATCGAGTACCATATACTCTCTAGAACTAGTTCATGTCTTCATCCAATGTAGTTATAATATAATATTAACCACTTTAAATTTCAACACACGCCAATCCAGAACACATGGATTTCACACGAGAATAAAACAAATAATACCGCAATTAGAATTCGTAACCATTCGTTACATCATCCTACACGAAGGTAATTAACACAGGGGTGTAGATGGAGACTTTAATTCGTTATATTACAATAAAAGAATTTCACTTATTACGATTAAAACGGGTCGGTTTTCCAAGGAAGAAATTATACGAGTTGCTAGTTACATAGGCAGTCACTGAAACGTAAAGGTACAAGAAGATATTCAATTTAATATGTTGCGGACACAGTGAGCAGAGCTAACAAAATCTATTTCAGTAATTCTATACGGAAACTTAGGAAAACTAAGGCAACCAGCTATGACAATCATTACATCCTTTATAATTGGTATCTACTGAAACCGAACTCTAATGGTTAGGTTTATGAGTTTTCCTTCATAAATCAATACATTTTCCTGCAAAAACTCTTAGAAGGATTCAAGAATTACCCAAACAATAACGCATACTTCATGTATTTATTATGCATTAACGAAATTATAACTAAGAACTATGGTTTGAGACTTCAAGTCTCAAACAACTCTAATATTGACTGAATAGTCACAACTTATCCTAACGATAACTAGGGTCAATGACTGAAGACCAAGTTATATATCTTATACTACAGTAACATTTTCAAAACTATAAGAAACGAGAAAAAAAATAAACAATGGGGGTTCGCTTCATGCCGGTAAACGGGTTTTGTTTTTAAACGTAGGTTGGCCTTAAACACACATTCTGAAGCAACAAGAGAATTATGTGAATAAGGTTCTACAGGGTTGATAGTCGGAACTAACAGGTCAGCTGTTAGGCCGAGTCAACCGAAATCACTCCAAGTGGATATTTGACATATGGTCAAGTCCTCGAGCAAACATAGAATATCTGGGTACGTGCGTATTTTCTACTGAAATATACTTGAAGAATCTGGATTGTCTCTCGACAATAGAAACTATACTTCTACTCGTAGTTTACATAACAGGGTGTCGCCGTCGAAATGTAATCTACATGTGTTTTGGCTAGGCCGTAGGCTTGCACAAAACTTGTCACGTTCAAGAGAGATATACTTGTCAAAGTTTGACTATATCTTTCGTATGGAATTTTCCCACATAGGGTCCCGTAAAATCCTTTAATTCATATATAGTACGTGATAACCTTTTTACTACAATACATTTAATAAACCGGGGTGCTAACTTCTTTGAATAATACTGGCCAGCGTTTGACTGAGTATAAGATTTTCTCCATACGACTTGACCTATTTTTAGAGATATATCTCGTCGGCGTAAATTATAACGTGCGGCGCTTTTGTGAAAGGCCTTAACTAGGGTATGAGAGATTGAATCATAAAATTTCTCTAAATGCGAGATATCGTTGAGACGCTGTTCTATGGGATCTGTACTATCAGAAGAAGGAGATTGATTGACTTGAAGAGTTCTGTAAAAAGATGCATGCGGGACGCTTTCATATCCGAACATTAATAAGTGAGGCGTGTGACCGGTAGCGATGTTCATTGTAGAATTGAGACAAGAACAAATCTTAGGTAGGTAGGTACACCAATCTCGCTGTTTCTCTTGTACTAACATGGCGAGTAGGGTCACCACCGTTTGGTTATATCTTTCAGAAACATTATGCTGGGGGTGGAAAAAGGCGTTATAACGGAGATCTTTAATACCATAGGATGCAAGAAAGGAACGGAATTCTTGCGAGACAAACTGCTTTCCGTTGTCCATCACAAGGCAGCGGGGAACAGAATAAGGAAGAAATATGTGGTTCTCCAAAAGTTGGATTACATTACGGGAGGTAGCCGATTTCAGCGCAAACGTCCACAAGTATTTTGAAAAATTATCGACCACAGTCAGAATGAAAAGGTTCTTTTTATGACTGAGGGGGAAAGGTCCAATGAAATCTAAGCTAATTGATTCTAATGGTCTGGTCAGGTTCTTGGGGAATAGAGAAGTACCTTGGGGAGGTTGATTATTGTGCTTGTATCCCTTACAGGGTTCACAATTGGAAACTATCTGTTTGACGAAAGCTAAAAGACCTTTACAATAATACGTACGAGAAATGAATTCGTAGGTTTTCTGAACTCCTGGATGACATTGTTCGTTATGATAACTTCTAATAAGTTCCAATATGTGACACTTAGGAACCACTATTTTCCACAAATAAGAAGGATTGTTAGAAATTGAATCCTTTTTGTACTGGGAATATCTGTACAGGTGACCATCATTTATCATGAAATTTGGATAGCTCTGAGGTTGTTTTTCGCAGGAAGAAAATAATTTTATATAAACTGAATCTGTAATGTTAGTAAAAGGTTCGGGAACAGAAACTGGGGAAATAGGTATTCTGCTTAGACCATCTGCAAGATGATTTTCGCATCCCTTCTTAAATACGAATTCAAAATCATACTGGGACAATCTGCAAGCCCATCGCGCAAGGCGACCGCTCGGTGATGAAATTGAATTTAGATACTTCAAACAACCATGGTCACTCATGACTGTAAAACGCGTTCCCTCTAAATAACTCCGAAAATGATGAATTGAATCTACTATTGCTAACAATTCGCGCTCTGTGGTGCTGTAATTTTTTTCTGGGGGGAAGAGTTTCCGGGAATGATAAGCTATGATGTGTTCCATGCCGTTAGCATCCTTCTGAGAAAGGAAGCTTCCCAAGGAAATTGCACTGGCATCGCAGGTGAGAGTGTACGGTAAACTGTAATCGGGAGGTTTTAAAACCGGTGCTGACGTCATTAAATTTTTTAAAGTGTTAAAAGAAACTTCAGCCTCTTCTGACCATACGAACTTACGACCGTCATATTTGTTACTGGTTAATTTAGTGAGGGGGGAGGCTATTCTAGAGAAATCCTTAATAAAGCGACGATAATAGGCCATTAAGCCAATAAATGCCCTTACATGCTTGCTGTTTGTTGGGCGCGGATAATTTAACATTACTGATACCTTGTCTGGGTCTGTTTGTATCCCATTACGGTCTATTACATGGCCTAAATACTTTAAGGTGGACTTACAAAATTCTGACTTACTTAGTTTTATAGTTAAGTTGGCTTCTTTTAATCTTGACAGGACAATACGTAGGGTTTTTAAATGGGACTCGAAATCTTTAGAGCAAATCAGAATATCGTCTAGATAACAGAATATTTCACTCCTTAAATCAGGAAATAGGGTGTCCATCAGACGCTGCATTTCAGCTGGAACATTTTTGAGGCCAAACGGGGTCACGCAAAAATGGAAGAGACCTCGGTTCTCAACAAAGAATGCGGTTTTCTGTTTACTATCCTCTGCAAGCGGCATTTGCCAAAAACCAAGGCTGAGATCTAAAGCTGTTAGGTATTTAGTGTCACGTAAGTTATCCAATATGTGATTAATATTCGGGAGTCGGTAACTGTCAGTTTTCGTAATTTCATTTAGTTTGCGGGGATCTAACACTAGTCGACCAGTACCGTCTTTCTTTGGGACAATAAATACGTTGTTTAGATAGGGTGACCGTGAAGGCTCGATTACGTTCATTTCTAGCATAGAATCTACCTCTCTGCAAAGTTGTTCTCTACGGACGTGGGAGGCCGGGTATGTACGTTGTCTCACTGGCAGAGAATTTCCTGTGTCAATCTTATGGCTAACTAAATGGGTACGGCCGAGACCTACCTTCTCAAATGCTATCTGGTCGAATTCTGTTATAACTGATTCTAAAACTAATTTTTGATTGGGAGAAAGATCATCTATTGAATTTAAACATCTAGGGGCACCAGTTACCGAACTAATTTGATAAGACGATTCAGTATTTGATTTCGTGTTTGGGAACAGAGGAGGCACTAACTGTGATTTTTCTAAGAATGGAGTGCCCAAGATGAATTGATCGGTCAAAGAAGGAGCTATTATGAATTCTGTCATTAATACCTTATTATCGAAAGACAAGGGAAGAGTGATCTTGCCGATGGTGTGTATTGGTGAGTTGTCAACACCACTAATATTCCTAGGGCAATAAGTTGGTGTAAAACCGACTTCCGCGAAGGATAGATAAAGGTTCCCTCCGAGCACATTGATTGCTGCTCCGCTATCTAAGAGACCACGATAAGATAAATGAAAAATTTTAAAGTGTAGAAAAGGTCTACGATCACTGGCATTGGAAATTTTTATCGAATTTACCTGCAAAGTATTATAGAATAATCTAACACAAGCAATCCATGCTTTTCTCTCGTTTGTGCAGGTTGTAATATCAGGAGAGGTTCTAACTGGATTGCCTACAAGTTTTTTGCCTTAACTAAGGGAGGTGGACGAGAGAGATCAGGCACGGAGATTTTAGAAGAATTTCTAGAACGAGTAAACCTAATTTGGTTGACCGGGGCGACCGTTGGTCTCTGAGGAGTTCTACAATTGCGCGCTATGTGTCCCATTTTACCACATTGGTAACATTTGACCACTGGAGTAAGGGGTTTCCTAAATAATACTGGGTTCGGAGGTCGTATGGCAATCGAAGGAGGATTTTTAAAAGAAGGCTTGGGAAGAGCTACAGTGATTGTCTCTAACTGGGTACATAATTCCTCTATCTGCTCGAGCGAGGTGGGTTGTGTGGCTATAATCATAGATGCGTATCTCTGGTCTAGTCCGCGCTTTATAGATTTAATTATCTCTGAGGCCCTGAGGGGAGATTCTAAAGATTGATTCAATATAACAATTCTTGAAATGAAGTCTCCAGCACTTTCCAATGGCAACTGGGTCGCTGTGAGTATTTCTATTCTCCTTAAGCTATTCGAATCAGGGGTGTCAAATCTCTTGATATAAGCTGACTTGATGGTTGACCATGATTTTCCGGAAAAATTAGAAGCTCTGTGAAACGTGAGAGCTCTATCAGCAATAAATTCAGGCAACGAACTACCCAGCAACTCAATAGGATAATTACGAGAGACTGCGAGCTCTTCAAGACGCGTGAAGAAATCTCTGACATTGGATTTACCTACAAAGTGTTGAACGGGCCATGAGGCGAAGTTTGTGGAATAATTCAACGCTCTGACAGGACGAAGTTCTTCAATGGGGTCACACGAAGAAGAAGAAGTGGGTTTTGGGTCTATGCTGATAGTTGACAGTTCCTTCACAGGTGTGGTCATAGTACGAGGGAGGCTCGTCATTGATTCAGTTTCTGAACTTGAATCATGACTATGAATTCCTGAAGATGTTGTCGTATCCCCACTTAATTCCGCATTATAATCAAAACATTGTTTACGCAACGTAAGCAATCCCGCAGATGGTTTTATTCCACGGATTCTTAAAGCTTTGCTCAACGTTTTTGAATTCGACTGTGCGATTCTAGGTATGCTAGTATTATTGGGTTCCATTGTTTGCATTTGGTAGAAAGAGCAGGGAAGAGAAAAAAAATTGAAAAGAAACAAAAATTCAATTGACAGAAAAATCAGAAAAAGACCAACTGGTACTTACAGCAATAACGTGGTTATTATAAATTGAATTTATTCTGAGCGTATTTTAAATCAAGATCAATATATATGCAATAAGTGGGCCGTTGTTGATAAATTTATTTTTAACAAAATTTATTAATAACTATAAAATTGGTTTTAGTCAATTTTGATTTAAAACGGTAGTATCCTATCAAACTATAAGATATTTGAAAAGAGAGAGAATAAAGTGATAAGGTATTATTACCAAATAACAAACACAAAAAAAAAAACTATACTGGTTTCTTAGTAAAATTATTAACTCTTTACTAAGTACCCATTTATAATTGGGAAAATATCCTCTAACTATATTGAACAATATGCCAAAGCGTACCGCATAATATTCACATACATAGGTATTTTTCGCGTCTTAAAACAACGAAAGTCCCTGTTCTATAAGTAGGTATGTATGTCGATGAGAAAAAAAATATCAGCTGATCAGTTCACGGTCAAACTTCTTATGCCGAGAAAGAAGGTATATTTATAAACACAAGTAGGTACGTACGTAATCACTAGAAAGTTCTATAGGAGTATACACGGGCGGTATGCTACGTCATGAGTCCTTGACGAGTTCCGTTCAAAACATTGAACCTATGCATATCTATAAGTATGTGTACACTTGGTTCCGGTTCGTACCAGTGGGGAGAGGCACACCGCTTCACCTCTCGTCCCCAATTCCCCCGGCGAGAGCCCTTGCACGAGTGAATGTTTCCGCTCCGCGTCCCGCACACTCAATTCCCCTGCCTTATACCCGAGTTGGCTGACCTCGACAACTCTTACCGGTTTCTTCGCGTGCAACAAATAATCCTATAATAGGTAGGTATTTGGTGGTGCGTCGTAACAGGTACTTAGACAATCCCGCGAAATAATATTTTAACGGCTAACAAAGGATTCACAATACATTTGTTTATTTTCAAACTCCGTAATTTTAATATTGACCAAATGTGTCGTTCTGTATTTTACTAGCGCTAAATTTATTAACTTTATTCGTATCAGGAGAGAGTGGAAGAAATGGGATACTGAATTGACCAAACAACTCTTCAGAGTATATTAATGATAGACAATCCAGCATCGATCCCACCTTAATCTATATCATAACACTGCAAGTTTCACTGTAACACAAAGGGAAAATTTCTATATCCTGTACTCCAGATAATGATGCGATTTATACATGGCATTAGAGAGAAAAAAAAATTCACGGGGCTTGAGCTAGGAAAGAATTGTCGTACAAACAGAAATACAATTCTATACCAAAATTATCTACTGAGACCTTAGTTTGAGGGAAACAGTAGGTGTGAAACGAAATTATCAATTTGGTAATTCCTTTTGAATATAAGGGCTGTCAATTCAAACTTCTCACAAGCGCGTCTGTCACAAAATAACAGTTCTTGTGTGATAACAAACAAACAATCTATTCACAAATTTATAACTTCAAAAGTGAACATTGCTTTGCACCAGGTATAAATATAACACATAATACGTTAATTTTTACTTGTCAAACGGAATTTTACTCTAGTTTTTGATCTAAAAAATTCAAACAATCATTTATTTTAATTAATTTTTATATTCACCAGATATTATCCCCTCGTTGACGGCGCCAAATGTTGTGGGTGTCTCTAAATGCCCCCGCTGAGGAGCCAACTGTCGAAGGTTGTTCTTATCTTCCTGTCTAATCTCGCCTGAGGTGGGCGACAACTATAGGTGGTCTCCTCCACTTCTACTGTTACGGATGTCTTTAGTCTCTTACCTCTTCAGTTCTGTCTTCTTAAGCTGCCTTCTGGTGGTATTGTAGCACTTGTTCGGATGAGGCTCACAGAATGAGATTAGAAAGTTCAAAAGAGAAGCACACAGAAAGATCTATAAAGAGTTCCTCTATTTCTAGCTCAGTATACGATTCTAAGAGAAGTTTCTTATACTTTTTAACTTGTGAGAGCATGAGTATAAAGCACACAGAATGATAGTCTTGTCTCAGGCAATTGTGAGGTTCGATCTGGTATTTAAATAGGTAACTTTGAGATGAATTTGAAACGCACTGTGGTAATTTCACTGTTACTTTATTGAAAGTTTAAACATGGTTTTGGTACAACAATTTTATCAACATTGAGTACAATTCTTGAGCACATAAAGAGTTAATTCACTTTTAGTTACATTAAGTTATATGTATTATTATTTGAATTGTTCTAGTTTCTACTTTTAACACAACCTATCAGCACTTTTTTGTTTATTATTGTCTTTTCTATCGTAGATCGCACTAATTACACGGTGTCGATTAATTTTACAAATGACACGAATTATCTAAGCGACCTTCTTTATTAAAATACTACATTTTTGATAAGACCGATTTGGGCGGCAAAATGCCGGGTCGTAGTGCAAAGACTAGACGCGCTTGTTAGGACTTGTCCCGATGTAATGAAGTAATGAATGCGGTTGCAATCGCCGTAGCCCTTTTATACTCCGCTAAAAGACGTGGGTTGAGAATGTTGCGTCAGCCACTTCCACCGGTGCTAAGGGGTGAATTATTAATAGTTTGGTCCAACTGCCTAAATTTCTATGAACGAAATAGAATGTTCTAGAGATCGGACCATAATTATTAACCAATGAGAGCATTTTGTCCATATATGGAGCGTGACGATGCTTATAAGCGGGTACTTATATCCGTAGTATGGATGTATAAGTATTATTACTGACTTGAAAACTTAATATGAGTAATTTTATGTAGGTTTTGTTAGATTTTTCTAATAGTAATTCAAATTTATAATTTGAATTACGACAGGAGGTATACTAGTTCAGCAACATCTCGCCTATCAGACAACCTATCGATACCGAAGAAGGACAGGCGCTCCCGGTAAGTCATATATCCACCTCGACCTATTCTGTAAGAGAGGAGTCTTGTGAAGACCCTTTGAACACGTTCTATGGTTTCCGTGTGACAGGCGTAATAGGGTGACCATATGAAAGATAAATACTCCAGTATACTACGAATCAAGGAATAGTACAAAGCGATTATACTTTCTGAATTCTTGAATGGCTTAGTGACCCTAAATATGAACCCCAACAATCTGTAAGATCTTTCTGTGATGCTCTCATAGTGATTCCTAAATGTAAGCTCAGAATCCAATATCAGTCCCAAATCCTTTATAACTTTCACTTGCTTTATGACTTCTGAGTCCAATTTATACGCAAAGTCTAATCGTTTTTTATTACGAGTGAAGCTGATTGAATAGCATTTCTTAGTGTTCAATAACATATTATTGTTATTACACCACTCTAACAATGTTACCAGGTCATTCTGTAGCCTCATGCAGTCGTCCACACTGTGTATTCTCGTAAATAATTTGAGGTCGTCAGCGTACATAAGGTAATCGCATCTCAGTTTTGCGCCTATATTGTTGATAAATATTAAAAAAAGAAGGGGACCCAAGTGAGACCCCTGCGGAACACCGGAAGAAACCACAACAGGATCGGAGTCAAACCCCCCCACCGAGACCACCTGAACCCTTCCACTGAGATATGAGTGAAACCAATTCAACAACCCACCAGAAACTCCGAAATCGCGTAATTTGCATATAAGTTTGGAGTGATCGACTCGATCAAAGGCTTTACTAAAGTCGGTGTAGATTGCATCCACCTGGACCCTAGCATCTACACATTCACTTACACAGTTAAAAAATTCCATAAGACAAGTTCCGGTCGATTTCCCTGAAACAAAACCGTGCTGATTTCTGTCGAGAAAAGGAGACACATGGTGATAAACATACCGATAGACTGCCTTTTCAAATAGTTTACCGAAACAGGGGAGCAAGCTTATAGGTCGATAATTAGTCACATCCGATTTGTCACCAGATTTATAAATTGGGACTACCCTTGATATCTTCCACAAATCAGGGAAGACTCCCTCCGACAAAGACTTCTGAAAGACAGCAAACAATGGGTCTACCAACACATCGGCACATTCCTTTACAAACAAATTAGGTATATCGTCGCTACCGGCGCCCTTGTTCGCGTCTAGACTTTTCATCATTCCTAGCAGATCTGTCTTTTTCAAGAAAATATTATTCAAAGATTGGCCTCCCACAGAGAGCTCAGAACCAGCAGAGCTTGAAGAATCAACAAATACAGACGAGAAAAAGTCCGAAAACAAGTTACAAATGTTATCGCCTCCTGTCGCCGAGACACCCTGATATTTCATTTCACGAGGAATAGCATTAGAAACCTTCTTGGAATTAACATAGCCCCAAAATGATTTAGGCGAGTGCTTAACAGAACTCTCTATGGAAGAAATATATGATCTGTGACAGTCGCTTATGGCCTTTTTAACCCGAGTACGCAATAGAGAAAAAGTCTGCCTGTCTTTGGCATTACCGTATTTTTTAAACTTTTTATGATACCTATCCTTTTCCCTTATCATATGGATAAGAGAAGTGCTGTACCATAAAGGGTACTGGGGTGTTCTCGGTTTTAGTTTAGGTACGTGATGTTCGATCACCTGCCATATAACATTATATAAGGTCTGTAAGGCGTCATTGCAATTCAGGGAATCAATAGTCGACCAATCGAAATTAGATAAGTCAGTTTTACATAGAGTATAATTAGCCCTCCTAAAATTGTAACGTTTATGCTCAGTATTACAATCCAGATGTTGCTTGGCTCTACTGAAATCGTTTTCTTCCAAATCCCCAATAAATTCTGATAGTTCCGATCCTTAAATATTTGAGTGGCTCAGAGCCAATGGTGCCTATCCAACATTTTATTTGTATTGCGATATTTTGAGGTAAAGTTAAATGAAAATAAAAAAAAAATTAAGTAATGTATTATATTAAAATATAATAACATTAACAACATTACGTGCTGGATTAGGTATAAATTTAAAACAAATTTGGTGTAAATTAAAAAAAAAAAAACACTGATTATTGTAGGCACTTTTGGCTTCATACAATATTGTCAAACCTATAATAAATATGATGATAGGCTTCAGATAGGCACTTTTGGCCCAATTTTTTTATATATTAGAAATGAAATGAAAATTATTTTTTTATAATTTAGTCGCCAGCATCCTCTTCTTCTTCAGAGTTGATGTTGGAATCACTGGCAGTTGAATTTTCTTAGCGCTTCATAAAAATTATGAAAAGCTGGTGGAACATAATTTAGTAATGCCAGAAGATCTGTTTTTTTTCTCTCTATTGATGGATTTTCCAAATGGATGCAATAAATTAAGATCTGTATAGGACGTTTGTGATGGACGTCCTCGTACGCCCTTTTTCAAATCTACCTAAAAAAATGAGACTCTTGATTATAGTTGTATTTGTAGTAAAAAACTTTTGGATCGCTTTCAGGCGCATCCAGCAGATCTTTATCCACTCTACCTTTTTCCCCCGTTGGAGACTTTTTTCTATTTGTAATCCCTCTCCAGCTTTTTCGTACTAAAAAACGGACTCTTTCGACATTTCGTGCACTTCAAAACGGGGGTTTTTCTTTTTAGCAGTTTTCATTAATTTTACCCAATCATCTGGGACGTAAATGTTAGGAAAATATTGTTTCGCTTTGTCAATATCTCCAAAATTCTGAACACATGTCGAAAAACTGTGGCCAGGTACGAAGAATTTAAGATTTATTTCATGAATTTTATTTCCTGGACGTTGCATCTCGTTAAGAATGGCAAGCACAACCTTAATGTTGCGATTTTGCCCTCCACCACTATATTCCAGTAAGGTTTAATATGAATTTCATCAATCATTAATATGATGTTCCCATCAGATTCTTGCAAAAGGCTAAATTTCCTCTTTACACAAGACAAAAAAATATGGACATATTGCTCATTCATTGGACTTATGTTCAGATTTGAAAAAATTCTTTTCAACGTTCTTGGATGCGGCAATGTCAAAATGTCTGATTTTATTAAAAATTTGAATGAAGTCAGCGAGAGGTTCATTTCTCTCTTGTTTGATCTAGCCTTATGAAGAGGGTTTCGTGTCCACCCCTGATATTGGTTAATGGTTGCATACTCAGGTCCCCCGTAACGACGACAAATTTCTTTTCCAACATAGGAGAGGGATCTATACAGGGTTGACTTGACATGACCAAGTTCGTGTCTGAATCCGTAATACGGGTTTCCTCTAACAATGTTAAAATCGATGATAGCATATCGTGTGTCAGCTGGTAATAGCAGTGAAATTTCCACCCAATTGAAATCAGGCGCTACTCCGATTGCATCCCGAATAATATTAAGAGCAGTTAGTCCTGCTCCTATCGTCTGCTGTATGGACAGTCCAAGTTTCAAAAATGACTCGTGCATTTGTCTGGAACGAGAGCGGGGTCCACAAGTTCAGAGTATATTAGTACAGGTGAACATTAAAACGAACAAAATAATGTGTAACACCATCTGTGTCAATACATCTCCCGACGAATACATCACCTTTTTTCAGAAATTTGGAAAATGCTAAAAAGTTTGTTTGGTCCATGGGTACTACATTAAACCTTTTCCCAATTTTGGACATCACTCGGATGAACATATACCAATCTCTCGGTGTTATGATTTGGTTTTCAGGACCAATGTTCTTTTTGGCTCGCTATATCTTAGCATAATCGCATTCTAGCCCGGTATGGCCAAGCAAAAGGAACATTTGGTCGATAATGTTGGTATTTTTATTTAACGGGTTTGTCCGCCACACGTGTCTGAATATGTCACAATTAGGTTGACATTATCTGGAAGATCCAACAAAATTTTGAAAACGCATGAAACGATTTGCTCGGAACCTCGACCCCCGACAGCTTCATGCCACATGCAACATTTTGTGTCTTCGCTTTGTTGACATTTTCTAATCCTAAGCCGATAGTAAACTCTTGTAGGTGGCTGCTTACATAACATAAGTATGTAAGTAGGTAATTACCTACATAGTAAATTGTAGATTCCTACGTTACCTGGTACGTGGATTACTCACTGGCGCCTATGTTTTTTTCTTGCTTAAGGGGGTATCCTGTATCTTATTTATTAGTGAATTGCTTAACGGAGTGCTTGTCTGATTTCTAGAAGATGGTTCTAGATACAAGTCGAGATATTGATTCACATCTTTGTAGGATGTAAGAGATAAACCATTGGGAGTCATTAATGAGAGGACATAACCTCCGGAGCTGTAAAATAATATATATTTTACACCTCCTAGCATGCACGGTTGAGATGTGCTGGATGGAAATAAGGAAAATTGAAAGTGGGAGATTGGATCTGAGATAATAATGCCTCCATCTAATGAAGGAGTGATTATAGCAGACTTAGATCCATGAAGTATGAATGGACACATATTTTCTGATGACTTTCTAAGGACTCCAAGATATCTTACCGAGTCACTATATAAAGATGATGTTAAATAAGGTTTCCACACTCCTTGAGGAGATTTTATAGATCCGTCTGGGAACCTATAGATGATTTTGCGTGTAACCAGTGTTCGTTCATATGTTGCTGTAATATCTGATCTACACCATAAGCAGTTATACTGTTCATCTATTGGTGGTTGATCTACAACAGATATTAAATCCATAGAATTGGAGGAGTAAGTGAAAAGTTGTTCATCAGTGGGAGGAGTTGTTAGTGGTATGAGTTGAGTGGCTACAATAGATTTGAATTCAACACCAAAAAAGGTTCTGGAACAAGAGGTGATAACTTTCTCTCTCCAAAATATTAGGCCAGTGACATCACTTTCCATAATATTAACTTTCCATATGAATAAAGAAATGGGCATTTGTCTTTCATCCGTGGTTATCAATTTTTGACATAAAGGTGGGGAAGGAAAAGAAGTTAGATATGAGCTGGAGTTCTCTCTAAATACAAATTTTTTGCTATCAGGGTGGTATTTTAATATCTTTTGTGAATGAGCCTTATCAAATTTATCCAAATCAAATGAAGTTAGATTTTTTCCTGTTAGAATTAAAGGATAATCTAAATTTAGAGCCCCAAGAGAGTAAGAGATTTGAAAACAAATTATTAGGAGAACATACATATTGAGTTTAGAGGTTTTTATCAGTGTATTCAAATGGAGATGTGGTAGTGTTCTGAAAGTATTGTGGTTTTGGAAAATACTCTTACAATTGTTGCCTTTAATGGTTAAATTGTATGTATTTTTATTGGTTTTTTAATAGCTCTATGGTAGTATTGATTTGTAGAGGTGGTTGGTGTCTGAAGTGTTAGTTAATTAAAGTGAATTGAATTTTGATATTATACAGGAATAGGATGAAGTGACAAAGATTTAATCACTCGTAATTGAATTGTATTATTTGGATTTTTGTAAGAGTTACTAGATAATAAGGGAATCCAGTAGCCAGGAGGAAGTGTGGGTCGATTGTTGGAGTCCAATTGAGCAGGGGTTCTCCAAAATTTTGTATCCGTTTTTTCTATTTGTAATACCTCTCTCCAGCTTTTTCGTACTAAAAAAACGGACTCTTTCGACATTTCGTGCACTTCAAAACGGGGGCTTTTCTTTTTAGCAGTTTTCATTAATTTTACCCAATCATCTGGGACGTAAATGTTAGGAAAATATTGTTTCGCTTTGTCAATAACTCCAAAATTCTGATCACATGTCGAAAAACTGTGACCAGGTACGAAGAATTTAAGATTTATTTCATGAATTTTATTTCCTGGACGTTGCATCTCGTTAAGAATGGCAAGCACAACCTTAATGTTGCGATTTTGCCCTCCACCACTATATTCCAGTAAGGTTTAATATGAATTTCATCAATCATTAATATGATGTTCCCATCAGATTCTTGCAAAAGGCTAAATTTCCTCTTTACACAAGACAAAAAAATATGGACATATTGCTCATTCATTGGACTTATGTTCAGATTTGAAAAAATTCTTTTCAACGTTCTTGGATGCGGCAATGTCAAAATGTCTGATTTTATTAAAAATTTGAATGAAGTCAGCGAGAGGTTCATTTCTCTCTTGTTTGATCTAGCCTTATGAAGAGGGTTTCGTGTCCACCCCTGATATTGGTTAATGGTTGCATACTCAGGTCCCCCGTAACGACGACAAATTTCTTTTCCAACATAGGAGAGGGATCTATACAGGGTTGACTTGACATGACTAAGTTCGTGTCTGAATCCGTAATACGGGTTTCCTCTAACAATGTTAAAATCGATGATAGCATATCGTGTGTCAGCTGGTAATAGCAGTGAAATTTCCACCCAATTGAAATCAGGCGCTACTCCGATTGCATCCCGAATAATATTAAGAGCAGTTAGTCCTGCTCCTATCGTCTGCTGTATGGACAGTCCAAGTTTCAAAAATGACTCGTGCATTTGTCTGGAACGAGAGCGGGGTCCACAAGTTCAGAGTATATTAGTACAGGTGAACATTAAAACGAACAAAATAATGTGTAACACCATCTGTGTCAATACATCTCCCGACGAATACATCACCTTTTTTCAGAAATTTGGAAAATGCTAAAAAGTTTGTTTGGTCCATGGGTACTACATTAAACCTTTTCCCAATTTTGGACATCACTCGGATGAACATATACCAATCTCTCGGTGTTATGATTTGGTTTTCAGGACCAATGTTCTTTTTGGCTCGCTATATCTTAGCATAATCGCATTCTAGCCCGGTATGGCCAAGCAAAAGGAACATTTGGTCGATAATGTTGGTATTTTTATTTAACGGTTTTGTCCGCCACACGTGTCTGAATATGTCACAATTAGGTTGACATTATCTGGAAGATCCAACAAAATTTTGAAAACGCATGAAGCGATTTGCTCGGAACCTCGACCCCCGACAGCTTCATGCCACATGCAACATTTTGTGTCTTCGCTTTGTTGACATTTTCTAATCCTAAGCCGATAGTAAACTCTTGTAGGTGGCTGCTTACATAACATAAGTATGTAAGTAGGTAATTACCTACATAGTAAATTGTAGATTCCTACGTTACCGGCATGTCGCCTGGTACGTGGATTACTCACTGGCGCCTATGTTTTTTTCTTGCTTAAGGGGGTATCCTGTATCTTATTTATTAGTGAATTGCTTAACGGAGTGCTTGTCTGATTTCTAGAAGATGGTTCTAGATACAAGTCGAGATATTGATTCACATCTTTGTAGGATGTAAGAGATAAACCATTGGGAGTCATTAATGAGAGGACATAACCTCCGGAGCTGTAAAATAATATATATTTTACACCTCCTAGCATGCACGGTTGAGATGTGCTGGATGGAAATAAGGAAAATTGAAAGTGGGAGATTGGATCTGAGATAATAATGCCTCCATCTAATGAAGGAGTGATTATAGCAGACTTAGATCCATGAAGTATGAATGGACACATATTTTCTGATGACTTTCTAAGGACTCCAAGATATCTTACCGAGTCACTATATAAAGATGATGTTAAATAAGGTTTCCACACTCCTTGAGGAGATTTTATAGATCCGTCTGGGAACCTATAGGTGATTTTGCGTGTAACCAGTGTTCGTTCATATGTTGCTGTAATATCTGATCTACACCATAAGCAGTTATACTGTTCATCTATTGGTGGTTGATCTACAACAGATATTAAATCCATAGAATTGGAGGAGTAAGTGAAAAGTTGTTCATCAGTGGGAGGAGTTGTTAGTGGTATGAGTTGAGTGGCTACAATAGATTTGAATTCAACACCAAAAAAGGTTCTGGAACAAGAGGTGATAACTTTCTCTCTCCAAAATATTAGGCCAGTGACATCACTTTCCATAATATTAACTTTCCATATGAATAAAGAAATGGGCATTTGTCTTTCATCCGTGGTTATCAATTTTTGACATAAAGGTGGGGAAGGAAAAGAAGTTAGATATGAGCTGGAGTTCTCTCTAAATACAAATTTTTTGCTATCAGGGTGGTATTTTAATATCTTTTGTGAATGAGCCTTATCAAATTTATCCAAATCAAATGAAGTTAGATTTTTTCCTGTTAGAATTAAAGGATAATCTAAATTTAGAGCCCCAAGAGAGTAAGAGATTTGAAAACAAATTATTAGGAGAACATACATATTGAGTTTAGAGGTTTTTATCAGTGTATTCAAATGGAGATGTGGTAGTGTTCTGAAAGTATTGTGGTTTTGGAAAATACTCTTACAATTGTTGCCTTTAATGGTTAAATTGTATGTATTTTTATTGGTTTTTTAATAGCTCTATGGTAGTATTGATTTGTAGAGGTGGTTGGTGTCTGAAGTGTTAGTTAATTAAAGTGAATTGAATTTTGATATTATACAGGAATAGGATGAAGTGACAAAGATTTAATCACTCGTAATTGAATTGTATTATTTGGATTTTTGTAAGAGTTACTAGATAATAAGGGAATCCAGTAGCCAGGAGGAAGTGTGGGTCGATTGTTGGAGTCCAATTGAGCAGGGGTTCTCCAAAATTTTGTATCCGTTTTTTCTATTTGTAATACCTCTCTCCAGCTTTTTCGTACTAAAAAAACGGACTCTTTCGACATTTCGTGCACTTCAAAACGGGGGCTTTTCTTTTTAGCAGTTTTCATTAATTTTACCCAATCATCTGGGACGTAAATGTTAGGAAAATATTGTTTCGCTTTGTCAATAACTCCAAAATTCTGATCACATGTCGAAAAACTGTGACCAGGTACGAAGAATTTAAGATTTATTTCATGAATTTTATTTCCTGGACGTTGCATCTCGTTAAGAATGGCAAGCACAACCTTAATGTTGCGATTTTGCCCTCCACCACTATATTCCAGTAAGGTTATTTTGAATTTCATCAATCATTAATATGATGTTCCCATCAGATTCTTGCAAAAGGCTAAATTTCCTCTTTACACAAGACAAAAAAATATGGACATATTGCTCATTCATTGGACTTATGTTCAGATTTGAAAAAATTCTTTTCAACGTTCTTGGATGCGGCAATGTCAAAATGTCTGATTTTATTAAAAATTTGAATGAAGTCAGCGAGAGGTTCATTTCTCTCTTGTTTGATCTAGCCTTATGAAGAGGGTTTCGTGTCCACCCCTGATATTGGTTAATGGTTGCATACTCAGGTCCCCCGTAACGACGACAAATTTCTTTTCCAACATAGGAGAGGGATCTATACAGGGTTGACTTGACATGACTAAGTTCGTGTCTGAATCCGTAATACGGGTTTCCTCTAACAATGTTAAAATCGATGATAGCATATCGTGTGTCAGCTGGTAATAGCAGTGAAATTTCCACCCAATTGAAATCAGGCGCTACTCCGATTGCATCCCGAATAATATTAAGAGCAGTTAGTCCTGCTCCTATCGTCTGCTGTATGGACAGTCCAAGTTTCAAAAATGACTCGTGCATTTGTCTGGAACGAGAGCGGGGTCCACAAGTTCAGAGTATATTAGTACAGGTTGAACATTAAAACGAACGAAATGATGTGTAACACCATGTGTGTCAATACACCTCCCCGACGAATACATCACCTTTTTTCAGAAATTGGGAAAATGCTAAAAAGTTTGTTTGGTCCATGGGTACTACATTAAACCTTTTCCCAATTTTGGACATCACTCGGATGAACATATACCAATCTCTCGGTGTTATGATTTGGTTTTCAGGACCAATGTTCTTTTTGGCTCGCTATATCTTAGCATAATCGCATTCTAGCCCGGTATGGCCAAGCAAAAGGAACATTTGGTCGATAATGTTGGTATTTTTATTTAACGGGTTTGTCCGCCACACGTGTCTGAATATGTCACAATTAGGTTGACATTATCTGGAAGATCCAACAAAATTTTGAAAACGCATGAAACGATTTGCTCGGAACCTCGACCCCCGACAGCTTCATGCCACATGCAACATTTTGTGTCTTCGCTTTGTTGACATTTTCTAATCCTAAGCCGATAGTAAACTCTTGTAGGTGGCTGCTTACATAACATAAGTATGTAAGTAGGTAATTACCTACATAGTAAATTGTAGATTCCTACGTTACCTGCATGTCGCCTGGTACGTGGATTACTCACTGGCGCCTATGTTTTTTTCTTGCTTAAGGGGGTATCCTGTATCTTATTTATTAGTGAATTGCTTAACGGAGTGCTTGTCTGATTTCTAGAAGATGGTTCTAGATACAAGTCGAGATATTGATTCACATCTTTGTAGGATGTAAGAGATAAACCATTGGGAGTCATTAATGAGAGGACATAACCTCCGGAGCTGTAAAATAATATATATTTTACACCTCCTAGCATGCACGGTTGAGATGTGCTGGATGGAAATAAGGAAAATTGAAAGTGGGAGATTGGATCTGAGATAATAATGCCTCCATCTAATGAAGGAGTGATTATAGCAGACTTAGATCCATGAAGTATGAATGGACACATATTTTCTGATGACTTTCTAAGGACTCCAAGATATCTTACCGAGTCACTATATAAAGATGATGTTAAATAAGGTTTCCACACTCCTTGAGGAGATTTTATAGATCCGTCTGGGAACCTATAGATGATTTTGCGTGTAACCAGTGTTCGTTCATATGTTGCTGTAATATCTGATCTACACCATAAGCAGTTATACTGTTCATCTATTGGTGGTTGATCTACAACAGATATTAAATCCATAGAATTGGAGGAGTAAGTGAAAAGTTGTTCATCAGTGGGAGGAGTTGTTAGTGGTATGAGTTGAGTGGCTACAATAGATTTGAATTCAACACCAAAAAAGGTTCTGGAACAAGAGGTGATAACTTTCTCTCTCCAAAATATTAGGCCAGTGACATCACTTTCCATAATATTAACTTTCCATATGAATAAAGAAATGGGCATTTGTCTTTCATCCGTGGTTATCAATTTTTGACATAAAGGTGGGGAAGGAAAAGAAGTTAGATATGAGCTGGAGTTCTCTCTAAATACAAATTTTTTGCTATCAGGGTGGTATTTTAATATCTTTTGTGAATGAGCCTTATCAAATTTATCCAAATCAAATGAAGTTAGATTTTTTCCTGTTAGAATTAAAGGATAATCTAAATTTAGAGCCCCAAGAGAGTAAGAGATTTGAAAACAAATTATTAGGAGAACATACATATTGAGTTTAGAGGTTTTTATCAGTGTATTCAAATGGAGATGTGGTAGTGTTCTGAAAGTATTGTGGTTTTGGAAAATACTCTTACAATTGTTGCCTTTAATGGTTAAATTGTATGTATTTTTATTGGTTTTTTAATAGCTCTATGGTAGTATTGATTTGTAGAGGTGGTTGGTGTCTGAAGTGTTAGTTAATTAAAGTGAATTGAATTTTGATATTATACAGGAATAGGATGAAGTGACAAAGATTTAATCACTCGTAATTGAATTGTATTATTTGGATTTTTGTAAGAGTTACTAGATAATAAGGGAATCCAGTAGCCAGGAGGAAGTGTGGGTCGATTGTTGGAGTCCAATTGAGCAGGGGTTCTCCAAAATTTTGTATCCGTTTTTTCTATTTGTAATACCTCTCTCCAGCTTTTTCGTACTAAAAAAACGGACTCTTTCGACATTTCGTGCACTTCAAAACGGGGGCTTTTCTTTTTAGCAGTTTTCATTAATTTTACCCAATCATCTGGGACGTAAATGTTAGGAAAATATTGTTTCGCTTTGTCAATAACTCCAAAATTCTGATCACATGTCGAAAAACTGTGACCAGGTACGAAGAATTTAAGATTTATTTCATGAATTTTATTTCCTGGACGTTGCATCTCGTTAAGAATGGCAAGCACAACCTTAATGTTGCGATTTTGCCCTCCACCACTATATTCCAGTAAGGTTTAATATGAATTTCATCAATCATTAATATGATGTTCCCATCAGATTCTTGCAAAAGGCTAAATTTCCTCTTTACACAAGACAAAAAAATATGGACATATTGCTCATTCATAGGACTTATGTTCAGATTTGAAAAAATTCTTTTCAACGTTCTTGGATGCGGCAATGTCAAAATGTCTGATTTTATTAAAAATTTGAATGAAGTCAGCGAGAGGTTCATTTCTCTCTTGTTTGATCTAGCCTTATGAAGAGGGTTTCGTGTCCACCCCTGATATTGGTTAATGGTTGCATACTCAGGTCCCCCGTAACGACGACAAATTTCTTTTCCAACATAGGAGAGGGATCTATACAGGGTTGACTTGACATGACTAAGTTCGTGTCTGAATCCGTAATACGGGTTTCCTCTAACAATGTTAAAATCGATGATAGCATATCGTGTGTCAGCTGGTAATAGCAGTGAAATTTCCACCCAATTGAAATCAGGCGCTACTCCGATTGCATCCCGAATAATATTAAGAGCAGTTAGTCCTGCTCCTATCGTCTGCTGTATGGACAGTCCAAGTTTCAAAAATGACTCGTGCATTTGTCTGGAACGAGAGCGGGGTCCACAAGTTCAGAGTATATTAGTACAGGTGAACATTAAAACGAACAAAATAATGTGTAACACCATCTGTGTCAATACATCTCCCGACGAATACATCACCTTTTTTCAGAAATTTGGAAAATGCTAAAAAGTTTGTTTGGTCCATGGGTACTACATTAAACCTTTTCCCAATTTTGGACATCACTCGGATGAACATATACCAATCTCTCGGTGTTATGATTTGGTTTTCAGGACCAATGTTCTTTTTGGCTCGCTATATCTTAGCATAATCGCATTCTAGCCCGGTATGGCCAAGCAAAAGGAACATTTGGTCGATAATGTTGGTATTTTTATTTAACGGTTTTGTCCGCCACACGTGTCTGAATATGTCACAATTAGGTTGACATTATCTGGAAGATCCAACAAAATTTTGAAAACGCATGAAGCGATTTGCTCGGAACCTCGACCCCCGACAGCTTCATGCCACATGCAACATTTTGTGTCTTCGCTTTGTTGACATTTTCTAATCCTAAGCCGATAGTAAACTCTTGTAGGTGGCTGCTTACATAACATAAGTATGTAAGTAGGTAATTACCTACATAGTAAATTGTAGATTCCTACGTTACCGGCATGTCGCCTGGTACGTGGATTACTCACTGGCGCCTATGTTTTTTTCTTGCTTAAGGGGGTATCCTGTATCTTATTTATTAGTGAATTGCTTAACGGAGTGCTTGTCTGATTTCTAGAAGATGGTTCTAGATACAAGTCGAGATATTGATTCACATCTTTGTAGGATGTAAGAGATAAACCATTGGGAGTCATTAATGAGAGGACATAACCTCCGGAGCTGTAAAATAATATATATTTTACACCTCCTAGCATGCACGGTTGAGATGTGCTGGATGGAAATAAGGAAAATTGAAAGTGGGAGATTGGATCTGAGATAATAATGCCTCCATCTAATGAAGGAGTGATTATAGCAGACTTAGATCCATGAAGTATGAATGGACACATATTTTCTGATGACTTTCTAAGGACTCCAAGATATCTTACCGAGTCACTATATAAAGATGATGTTAAATAAGGTTTCCACACTCCTTGAGGAGATTTTATAGATCCGTCTGGGAACCTATAGGTGATTTTGCGTGTAACCAGTGTTCGTTCATATGTTGCTGTAATATCTGATCTACACCATAAGCAGTTATACTGTTCATCTATTGGTGGTTGATCTACAACAGATATTAAATCCATAGAATTGGAGGAGTAAGTGAAAAGTTGTTCATCAGTGGGAGGAGTTGTTAGTGGTATGAGTTGAGTGGCTACAATAGATTTGAATTCAACACCAAAAAAGGTTCTGGAACAAGAGGTGATAACTTTCTCTCTCCAAAATATTAGGCCAGTGACATCACTTTCCATAATATTAACTTTCCATATGAATAAAGAAATGGGCATTTGTCTTTCATCCGTGGTTATCAATTTTTGACATAAAGGTGGGGAAGGAAAAGAAGTTAGATATGAGCTGGAGTTCTCTCTAAATACAAATTTTTTGCTATCAGGGTGGTATTTTAATATCTTTTGTGAATGAGCCTTATCAAATTTATCCAAATCAAATGAAGTTAGATTTTTTCCTGTTAGAATTAAAGGATAATCTAAATTTAGAGCCCCAAGAGAGTAAGAGATTTGAAAACAAATTATTAGGAGAACATACATATTGAGTTTAGAGGTTTTTATCAGTGTATTCAAATGGAGATGTGGTAGTGTTCTGAAAGTATTGTGGTTTTGGAAAATACTCTTACAATTGTTGCCTTTAATGGTTAAATTGTATGTATTTTTATTGGTTTTTTAATAGCTCTATGGTAGTATTGATTTGTAGAGGTGGTTGGTGTCTGAAGTGTTAGTTAATTAAAGTGAATTGAATTTTGATATTATACAGGAATAGGATGAAGTGACAAAGATTTAATCACTCGTAATTGAATTGTATTATTTGGATTTTTGTAAGAGTTACTAGATAATAAGGGAATCCAGTAGCCAGGAGGAAGTGTGGGTCGATTGTTGGAGTCCAATTGAGCAGGGGTTCTCCAAAATTTTGTATCCGTTTTTTCTATTTGTAATACCTCTCTCCAGCTTTTTCGTACTAAAAAAACGGACTCTTTCGACATTTCGTGCACTTCAAAACGGGGGCTTTTCTTTTTAGCAGTTTTCATTAATTTTACCCAATCATCTGGGACGTAAATGTTAGGAAAATATTGTTTCGCTTTGTCAATAACTCCAAAATTCTGATCACATGTCGAAAAACTGTGACCAGGTACGAAGAATTTAAGATTTATTTCATGAATTTTATTTCCTGGACGTTGCATCTCGTTAAGAATGGCAAGCACAACCTTAATGTTGCGATTTTGCCCTCCACCACTATATTCCAGTAAGGTTATTTTGAATTTCATCAATCATTAATATGATGTTCCCATCAGATTCTTGCAAAAGGCTAAATTTCCTCTTTACACAAGACAAAAAAATATGGACATATTGCTCATTCATTGGACTTATGTTCAGATTTGAAAAAATTCTTTTCAACGTTCTTGGATGCGGCAATGTCAAAATGTCTGATTTTATTAAAAATTTGAATGAAGTCAGCGAGAGGTTCATTTCTCTCTTGTTTGATCTAGCCTTATGAAGAGGGTTTCGTGTCCACCCCTGATATTGGTTAATGGTTGCATACTCAGGTCCCCCGTAACGACGACAAATTTCTTTTCCAACATAGGAGAGGGATCTATACAGGGTTGACTTGACATGACTAAGTTCGTGTCTGAATCCGTAATACGGGTTTCCTCTAACAATGTTAAAATCGATGATAGCATATCGTGTGTCAGCTGGTAATAGCAGTGAAATTTCCACCCAATTGAAATCAGGCGCTACTCCGATTGCATCCCGAATAATATTAAGAGCAGTTAGTCCTGCTCCTATCGTCTGCTGTATGGACAGTCCAAGTTTCAAAAATGACTCGTGCATTTGTCTGGAACGAGAGCGGGGTCCACAAGTTCAGAGTATATTAGTACAGGTTGAACATTAAAACGAACGAAATGATGTGTAACACCATGTGTGTCAATACACCTCCCCGACGAATACATCACCTTTTTTCAGAAATTGGGAAAATGCTAAAAAGTTTGTTTGGTCCATGGGTACTACATTAAACCTTTTCCCAATTTTGGACATCACTCGGATGAACATATACCAATCTCTCGGTGTTATGATTTGGTTTTCAGGACCAATGTTCTTTTTGGCTCGCTATATCTTAGCATAATCGCATTCTAGCCCGGTATGGCCAAGCAAAAGGAACATTTGGTCGATAATGTTGGTATTTTTATTTAACGGGTTTGTCCGCCACACGTGTCTGAATATGTCACAATTAGGTTGACATTATCTGGAAGATCCAACAAAATTTTGAAAACGCATGAAGCGATTTGCTCGGAACCTCGACCCCCGACAGCTTCATGCCACATGAAACATTTTGTGTTTTCGCTTTGTTGACATTTTCTAATCCTAAGTCGATAGTAAAGTCTTATAGTATACAATATTGGTCGAGAGATGTGGTGCAGAAAGCACCTGATTTAAATCGAAGACCAACACAAACTTAGATGAATCTTGTTTCGCCAGATCGCTATGTTCTCTTTTTGATGCATATGCCAATTGAACATCTTGAATATGCTGATCTTGAGAAACACTAAGATTCTGGCGTTCCACTTCCTTAGTACCTAGGTGTTACTTAAATTGATATTCGTCGCTCCCTTTGCATGTATCGGCATATATGTTTGTTTGAATTTTAGCCCCGTTAAAAACATATCGAGCACAGTAACCTCCCAAGGTATGTCAATACAGGAAGATATTGCTTGGCTGTATTGAAATCGTTTTCTTCCTAATCCCCAATAAATTCTGATAGTTCTGATCCTAAAATATTTGTATTTGATTCTGGGGATTTACATTCACAATAAATGTTGTCAATGTTAATTTCACCATGTTCCGACGAATGAAGTTTCAAAGGTAATAGATCTTACATCCTTTTTAGCTTCCACTTCAAATATTTGCCAAACCGACACTAAATATTGAGAACCATGCATAGTTCTGTATTTGCCGAACCCAGCTTCCGGTGCACCCGTTTGAATTTTGCTACGCAAGAAGTATGAAAACTTAAGGTTGTTTATACAATAATTTACCATTTCCAAAATACCTTTAGACGTGTGGGAAATTGCCAAATGTGTCTCTTTTGTTAATGAAGTACTATTGTCAAAAATAATTGTATTTTTCCAAGCCTTTAGCCACTCTACAATTAAAAAAGAACATTTTCTTCCCCATTTGATAATGTTATAGGTTTATGTAATTTATTATTTAATCTAACGCCTTTGAATGGTGTTTTTACATTCAATACAGAGTTCCAAGTAAGGTTTAAAATATGAATTTCATTAATCATTAATATGATGTTCCTATCAGATTCTTGCAAAAGGCCAAATTTCCTCTTTACATAAGACAAAAAAGTATGGTCATATTGCTAATTCATGGGACTTATGTTCAGATTTGAACAAATTCTTTTCAAAGTTCTTGGATGCAGCAATGTCAAAATGTCTGAATTTCTTAAAACGAACGAAATAATGTGTAACACCATGTGTGTCAATACACCTCCCGACGAATACATCTCCTTTTTTCATAAATTGGGAAAATGCTAAAAAGTTTGTTTGGTCCATGGGTACTACATTAAACCTTTTCCAATTTTGGAATCACTCTGATAAACATATACCAATCTCTCGGTGTTATGATTTGGTTTTCAGGACCAATGTTCTTTTTGGCTCGCTATATCTTAGCATAATCGCATTCTAGCCCGGTATGGCCAAGCAAAGGAACATTTGGTCGATAATGTTGGTATTTTTATTTAACGGGTTTGTCCGCCACACGTGTCTGAATATGTCACAATTAGGTTGACATTATCTGGAAGATCCAACAAAATTTTGAAAACGCATGAAACGATTTGCTCGGAACCTCGACCCCCGACAGCTTCATGCCACATGCAACATTTTGTGTCTTCGCTTTGTTGACATTTTCTAATCCTAAGCTGATAGTAAACTCTTGGTCACCAAGGTCTGCAGAAATCATGTCTATTATTTGTCTCACTACAGGTTTGGAAAGCCTAGATATTTTTTTCGAAATTCGTCATCTTCTAAACAATTGAAAGGATCATAACGACTTTTATAAATTTTTAAACGTCGTGAAACATTATTCCTAGGAAGCAGACTACCTTCCACTTTATTATTGTCGAACTCGTCAAAATCATTAAAAAAATCCACATCACTGTCAGACTCGTTTGAAAATTCTATAGACATTTCTGCTATATCACAATTCACAATACACTACTTAAAAAAATGAACCCACGTAGCACAAACACGTGACAAACGAAAATTTACTTGTATTTTTTTTAATACTGAGAAATGTCCGTATGTGTATAACAGTACTAATGTTATTGATGAACTGTCGCAACGCAACTGTCAAACTGCAATATACTATGGTTTAAACCACCACCTGTGATGTATAAGCTTCTTCCATGGTTTATACCATAGATCTGTGGTATACCTGGATTATTAATAACATTTTTCTTAGACCATGGTATAAACCAGTGTATAACGTTATATCAAGATTATTAATAACACTGTTATAGTATACAATATTGGTCGAGAGATATGGCGCAGAAAGCACCTGATGTAAATCGAAGACCAACACAAACTTCGATGAATCTTGTTTCGCCAGCTCGTTATATTCTCTTTTTGATGCATATATGCCAATTCAACATCTTGAATGTGCTGATCATGAGAAGCACTAAGATTTCTTGCGTTCCACTTCCTTAGTACCTAGGTGTTACTTAAATTTAAATTCGTTCCTTTGCATGTATCGGCATATGTTTGTTTGAATTTTAGCCCCGTTAAAAATAGATCGAGCACATTAACCTCCCAAGGTATGTCAGTACAGGAAGATATTGCTTGGCTGTATTGAAATCGTTTTCTTCCTAATCCCCAATAAATTCTGATAATTCCGATCCTAAAATATTTGTATTTGATTCTGGGGATTCCCATTCACAATAAATGCTGTCAATGTTAATTTCACCATATTCCGACGAATGAAGTTTCAAAGGTAAATAAATAAATAAATAAAACTTTATTGTGAAATAATTAATTAAAAACAATTTTTATACAAACACTTTAAAGATTCAAAGGGCGGACTTATCCCGAAGGATCTCTTCCAGCCAACCCAAAAAGTAATAGATCTTACATCCTTAATTTAGCTTCCACTTCAAATATTTGCCAAACCGACACTAAATATTGAGAACCATGCATAGTTCTGTATTTGCCGAACCCAGCTTCCGGTGCACCCGTTTGAATTTTGCTAGGCAAGAAGTATGAAAATTTAAGGTTGTTTAAACAATAATTTGCCATTCCTAAAATACCTTTAGACGTGTGGGAAATTGCCAAATGTGTCTCTTTTGTTAATGAAGTACTATTGTCAAAAATATTTGTATTTTTCCAAGCCTTTAGCCACTCTACAATTAAAAAAGAACATTTTCTTCCCCATTTGATAATGTTATAGGTTTATGTAATTTATTATTTAATCTAACGCCTTTGAATGGTGTTTTTACATTCAATACAGAGTTCCAAGTAAGGTTTAAAATATGAATTTCATTAATCATTAATATGATGTTCCTATCAGATTCTTGCAAAAGGCCAAATTTCCTCTTTACATAAGACAAAAACGTATGGTCATATTGCTAATTCATGGGACTTATGTTCAGATTTGAACAAATTCTTTTCAAAGTTCTTGGATGCAGCAATATCAAAATATCTGAATTTCTTAAAAAGTTATAGGCATGTGGAGATATCGAGAAAAGAATAGAACTAAAAATTAACATAGGTAGGTATGTGGACTATAGGTACCTACGAGATTCTGGTTTAGAATTTAAAAGTAAAATCTGTTTTGCGATTCGTAGTTTCCCTATTGATCAAAAGATTTTTAACAATATCTAATATCTAGAAATTTGGAATTTTTCTAGGGAAAATTTTATCTAATTTCTTAATTTCTATTTTATCTATAAATACCTATAGATATTTCTAATTTGTCATTAACAACTACTGAAGAAATATCTGTTGGAGGGGGATTGAGCAAACACTTACAAAACCTTGCAAATGTAGAAAAACTTCTTCCAGCTTTATAGAGATCATTTGATTGCATGCTTTGTGTCAAGGCAAGTTGTAGATGGTCCAGCTCCTTCCGTGATCTCCTGGCATCTGCAATCTCACTGACGCTTCCTGATGTAGATGCTGAGGCACAGAATACTTCGGACAATTGGGAAGGACGGAAGGAACTGCTTTCTTTTCTCATTAGCTTATTTTGTAACTTTAAAATACATTTTTTTTTTAAATGATTAGAACGAATATAACCGATGCAAGTAGTTGTTATTGAAATTGAGAATGGAAGCTTGTAATTTCCATTTATGTTGATGGTATCACCAGTCAGAAGTTTGAATTCAGAAAAGTCCTTGAGCACCATTAATTTCTAGCCATATCTTGGAAAACACTTGAAGTGAAGTTCGCAAACCTAGAAGAATGAGTAACAACACTATTTATTTCAATAATTAGTGTTGTTTTAGGCTTGTGTGAAGCACATTTCAGTGTTAATTTGATCATCTATTAAAAGTTATTTCGAAATCTATCAAAGAACATACCTTTTTGACTGCGGCTCGTCGATTTGATGTTTCGCCACTCAACACAATTAAACTGTTATTATATTATTTTTCAATTCGTTGACATTGAATACTGAACTTAATTTCCCATTAGGAAGATCATTTTCGACTCATTTCTTACAATTCGAACCCCTTTTATCCCTTGAAAAAATCTTACACCGCAAACTAGCGCGTGTCTCGTCGACTGAAAATCGTGGCAATAGATGCTGAGGCACATAATACTTCGTACAATTGGGAAGGACGGAAAGAACTGATTCCTTTCTCAGTCGCTTCTTTCGTAACTTTAAAATACATTTCTCGCCTGTAGCCATATCTTGGAAAACACTTGAAGTGAAGTTCGCAAACCTAGAAGAATGAGTAACAACACTATTTATTTATTTCAATAAAAGTTTTTGTGGCATAAAACTATGTTATTTTGCTACAAAAGTTTAAATAGAATAACACAATGCTATTTTGCCACGATATTTATTATCATTACAATATTAACAAAAGGCAATGTTCATATGAATTAGTTATGTGGACGTATGCATGGAGTACTTATTGGCATTTTAAATACATAGGTAGACAAAGTTCCTTATGGGGCATATTGAACATACCCCGAATAATATGATTTCATTGTAAAATGTAAAATTCATGTAACATATTCAATAAAATATTATCAAAAATGTTATGCATCACAAGGACGCCATAACCTCAAAAATATCGTTATCGAAATCTATAAAACTTACCCTCGAATTAACATTTTGAGTATAATTTTGACGATGGATTGCTCGAATCCATTTGTTTATGTCTAGGAAAACTGAAAACACGGACTTTTGGTCCAGTCAAATAGTTGCCGCGACATTTTTGGGTCACAACACTTATTCACCATTCAAACACACACAGTATTTATTTATATAAAACGTATTCTGAATTCCAAGTATCACCTAAGTGATGAATAATAACGTTTTAGAAGTAAAACAGCACACAATATCGAAATACAACTGAGAAAATGTCGGAACACCACGGCAAAGATGTCGACCACATGCGTTTACCGAAGAGAATTTTGTTTATCGCTACAAATTTAGGCCTCACTCAACCGCATTTGCCGCAAAGGGTCGCTGTTAAAATTTAATAATGTTGTTGTTGGCTGGCTGGCCATTATTTTATCTAGAGGTGTTGTTTACACAAGGTCAAAAAGCGACAACACGCGGGTCCCATTTGTTTTTGAGATTTGGGGGCTAACACTCTTGGAGTATCTAAAACTGTAGATATTCTTGATTCATTGAAGTTAAATATACGGTCTGCAGTAAAATGATGTCGTTCGTAAATTAACTTCAGGTTGTCATAAAACTCCTGGACGACCGTTTTATTAAAAGCAAAAGATCTAGCAGCACTTGTGTTTTCTGGTTTTCTCAAACTTAAGCTTATATTCCTCTTTCGAAAGACATTCATTCGATCGATACCAGCTAGTTGTTTTTCGTCCCATTTAGGTGGGTATTTGCATTTTAGAGCCTTTGCATAATCATAATCAAGTTTTCTTGCTTGTAATATCTAATCTTTCATGTGAGATGCTTTCCTCAGATCAATTATTGTTCCCAAGCATTTTTCACCACTATCCAGGCTTCTATATACTTTGTGTGTTAATTTAGCAATCGCATTCTGGGTAGAGTCACGTGGGTCAACTGTACGCACTTTTGAGTTGAGAGGTAATTACAATAAAACTGATGGATAGTTTTATTCAGTTAGGTATAATTTATTATTATAAAATAATCATTGATTAGTTATAAAAATAATAATAAAATTATGTAGTCCGTTTACATATAAAAAAGATAATTAAGAATATCTTTATCATGTAAAACGCTTACACATACCCCACGTGAAGGGCAATGCCCACGTTCTCCAGAGACAATCTTGTTGACATTTTTTTGCCCTTTACAGATATAACTCGTGGTGTTTTCTTTAGAACAGTGCTTATACCCCTTTCGTCCAAGTTATATATTCTTCCAGGAAGAAAATTGTATCATTCCATACATTCCTTTAAGTCCAACAATTCTAGTTTTCTCAAGTTGTCACTGCATGGAACGTTATTCCTTTGTAACCAGTCAATAATTGTATCCTTTCTCGATGCAGTTGTTGGTGGTTTGTCCTTTTGTTTGGAGTGATACGGGGCATTATCCATAATGATGGTACTATTGGCCGGGATACAATAGATGTTCCTCAAACCATTTGGAGTATAATTCAAAATTTAAATCCTTGTGGTAGTTTCCAGATTTTTTAGATTTAAAAGCCAAAAGACAATAATTGGGAATAAACCCATTCATGGATCCCGCGTGTATTACTATTATCCTTTGTCCTTTCCAAGTGGTATTCTACACATTGATTTTTTATTGCCGTCAAACCAGAATTTTGATTGGCTTGGACCCAAGTCTCATCGGTAAATATAACGTTATAAAGGCTTGTTGTGAAATGGGAAGATGGTTGACAGCGGGGATCCATCCCACGACCTTCGGATTTGAAAGTCGCCGACTGAACCGCTAGGCTACCAACCACTTCTCATTTACTTTACATTATATTCCTACGCAATCCATCATACTAGTTTTATCGGCTAGGGAGATAGGGGGATATTAAAACATTTTTTTTTGCAAATGACGGTTTTCGTGTGTCGTGGCGGAATCCATAATACTGGATTCAATAGTTCTTCGTCACTAATGTCGGTTGGGATACCTCCGACTACTACCATACGGGACGCAAGAAATTTGGGAATAAATGTTATATAAATGATATTCTGAAGCAAGCTCTCGTTCAAAAAATTGTTTGCAGATACGTAATTTTGAAAATCTGCTGACAATTTTTGTCTCCCGTAGATTTGATTCTATGAGTATTTTTAGGATGAAGTAATTTTATTTCCGCAGCTGTACTATTATTGTACTTCGTGCAAAAGTCGCACTGATCCTTTTTAGGGACATAAAAAGAAATGTTAAATTCGTGTAGAAAAATGCCCTTATATACAGCCAACGATGCAGACTGCATATTTTCACGGGAACACATTTCGCAATACAATCTGTACATGATAGATATATTTAACTCCGATGGCAGAAATTTTTTGCTGTACTCTTTCTGCAATAATGGCTCTCTATCGTCTGAAAACTGGAAATGTGTTCCCGTATTTTATCTTTCGTTCCTTGAGGTAAAATATTATTGCGCCGGACTTTCCCACTTTTAGCTTCCTCAACCACGGATTTATTGAGTGTAAAACTTTTAGATGCTGCTGTTAGCACCATTTGCTGGCTTATTTATTTATTTATTTACTTTTTTTAAAATAGCACCATCCAGCATAACAGGTTTACACCCTTTGCGCTGATATCGACAAAGTGTTAAGGCACATAGTTTTGCTCACTTTGATTTTGACCCTATCTTTTGTCAAAAAGTAATAAAACGACAAACTTCTAGTTTTGCCATCGTCGGTATCTCTTTTTCGTGGCTTTTAAGGCTTTTTCATTGAGACAGAATTGACTATGCAGTCTCTTTGCCTATTTATATCTCCTAAAGCCCAAAACTGTTCGAAAATGTATTTCCTCTCATTGTCAGAAATGTTTATGCTTCCATCCTCGGAAAACTGTCAATATGCTGCCTTAGAATATCCATTTCTACATCTTTCTTTTTATTAGCGGGAGAACTCTCGTTCTTACCTTTAAAGACAGTTATTATGGGGCCATTACTTAAACATAAAGTTTTTTGGAAGAAATCTCGGCACACTCTGACATTTAAATCTTCCTTGAGGAATGAATATGTCCGCGAAGCATTCTCATTATGGTCTAAATTTTGTTTTTTGCGTAAAGGATTATGAGATTCCACAAATTTCAAGATGAAATCATGTCGTCTGTTGTAATCTAAACTCCAATAATATTCAATCTCTCCTCAGGACAGAAATGTTGTTGGCATTTATATATACACGAGGAACAATCTATATCTTTGGGTAATTTTGCATCTCTTAAAATGTTTTTTCTCATGTATGGCTCACACTTTTGTCTCTTAGCTTCAGCAATATTCCTTTTCACTGTTCAGGAGCTGATTTCTTCCGGCGTGTTGCAGTAATAGGTGAAATAGAACCATCAGCATTTTGATTTGGAAGAGCTGTAAATAAAAATAAACATAACTTAAAATATAGATACGAGTATGAAACCCATTAACAAACCTTTCAATTCTTCCTTCTGAGAGTCTAATGCATTAACATAGGCAGTTCAATCTTCACAAGCATCTTTCTTCGGAGTGAAAAAACTAATTTTTAACTCTGCGTTAAAAATTCTATGGAACGTTACGTAGTTAATATACCTCTCACTTTTTTTATGTGCAGAATTGAACATAATCCTTGTAAATGTCAGACTAATTTCTGCCTCCATCTATATACTCTCGACTAGTGCGAAACTAGTGGCTTTCTATTTTTGGTATGTTTTTAATGAATTTTCTAGCGATATCTTTTAGTGAATCCTCAACCCGTTGATGATTTATTTTTTATTTATTGTAAAAAAAATATGCCACTGTTTAGCATGACGGTAAAAACCTTTGCGCCAAACAGTGTTGATGAAACTTGATGTTCATGTTTGCCTCTTCGGTCATCGAGCATCGGCACCGGGTTTTTGTTTTCAAACAACTTAACTCGCACTGTTGTAATTATTGAAGTATATCAAGCGTATTTAAGTAAAACTTTTGAAGACACGAATTTTTTGATTTTTGCCATTGTAGCAATGCTGGTGATAGAAAACTTTGTTAATAGCACTATTCATTGTACATTTGGTGATCATTGATCACAATTAGTAAAATTTTATATTTGCACTTTTCACTAAATATGCTATCGTCATCACTAGCTAATAATATAGCTGACCAAATATTTTAAAACCGCCCTTAAGTTAAAATTCTTTTTGTATTCAGAGAGTTCAATTACATGAAAGGATTGGATTTCATAGAAAGATTCTGGCTTTGAGAAGTTGCAGGCATGAGTTGCAGAAGAAATGAAATTTTTTAGATTAGATGGAGGAGCTTTGTTGGCCCTCAGATTTTGAAGGTGCTTACGGACGTGAAGGAACTTGGACATGTTGAGATTAGATTATGCGTAATCAATTTTTTGGTTTTAAAAATGATTAGAGCGCACATAGCTGATGCAGGTCGTTGTCATAGAGAGAGAAAATGGAAGTTTATAGTTTCCATTGATATTAATTGTGTCCCCAGTTAGCAATTTGAATTCAGAAAAATCCTTCAGCACCATTAAATTTCCCACAATTGAAGCAATTCCAGTGTGTTGACTATCCATATATAATATTGAAGACTCAAAGCAGGATTTGATTTTAATTGTTCTGAAGATTTCATTTGTAGTCAATATAAGATCAATATGTGTAAGCTCCTTTTTACATTTCTTTAATCCAATCACTTCAGAGTGTGGCAGAGATTATGCTTTCGATTGATTAATCTTCTTACATAATATAATATTACCAATAACAATGTAAGAATCATAATTGATAATATTAATTCTCGGTAATTATAGATACTGAAAATACCACAGCGTTTAAAATGCGACTCGTCTGTCCATAAAATCATGTTGAATTTTTTTTTATTTTCATCATTACGTCTCAATATTTCTTAGCAGAATGCTACCCTTCTCGGGTAGTCTTCAGGTTTCACCTGTTGGACTCTTTGTATATGGAAAGGATGAAAGCCTTCTTGTTGGAGAATACGATGTGCCCTCGATTTTGGAATTCCAAGTCAACGTTCTAGATTTCTTATACTTACTGATTGAGGGGTCTCTGCCTACTTCGGAAAGCACTAATTCTTTCACATTTTCATTGTGGTCTTGCGATGGACGCCCATCTCTACTGCCAGGCAGACGTCCTTCTAGATAACGATTATGAATTCGCAAAATCATACGGTAATCCGGCCAAGTCGCTGGCTGAGGGTCACCCCTATTTTGTACATGCTCTCTGTATAATCTGTATTGTTTTTATTGTTTATATTAAAACTATTATTAATCTTCATTTATTATTTTTTTATCACTTATCTTCTGTTGAAGGCGAGGTGGGCAGCGTCAGTGTTGCTACCGTGCAAAACTCGCCTACATCACATCTCCACCTTCAGCTGACCACCTCAACCCTCTCACAATATCACAAACTTAATTCTAATAATAATTACACAATAAGACTGTGCCTCTTTCCCCACCTTCAGCTGATCTTTATATTCACTTACAAACTATGTATTACAAACATTATTATACTTAGATCTAGTTATACATCAGCCTGTCAGGCTTTTTAACTACTCTACCATACCTTGTTACATATGGTTCAGATAATGACTCATTACTCTGACATGTTTCAGACTGTATATCTTGATTACTTATCCTAGCATTATTAAATTCATACAAATTATCATTTAACTTATTGTTACTCGTCTCATTTTCCTTATTACTATTATCATTTTCCAAAACATCTTTTCTTAATATGAATCACATTTCTTCTCAATAAAAAATAAATATGGGAATGTAATTATAATAATTAGGAATGCCTAATTAATTATAATTACATTCCCATATTTATTTTTTATTAAATATGATCTTGGAGAATCATACTTTTTTACAATAATCGCTTCTTCCCAATTATTATTTTTAAATTTTTTAACCCACACTTTATCATTAACATTAAAAATTCTTTCCTTATTTCCTACTGGATTATATTTAACTTTGTTTTTTTCCTGCAGTGCCAAATTCACCTCTATTCGGCGTTTGAATTCCCTCCATCTGTTTTGAATATCATTCTTGCAGTTAAAAATAAATGACTTGTTTTTATCCATTGTTACTAAAATGTTTTTACTTATTTTTATAGTTTATATTAATAGGCACTAGTTTACCCGGGGCACTATGTAATGTTTTTACTGTTTATAATAAAAACTGTTATCAATCTTCATTTATTATTTTATTATCACTTCACATCCTGATCTACATCACAAGTATTATCACAATCTTCTGTTGAAGGCGAGGTGGGCAGCATCAGTGTTGCTACCATGCAAAACTCCCCTACATCACATAATCTAGCCGCTTAGTACGCAATTCGCGTAGAGACATATTTCCTCTTTTGCTAACAAACAACAACGTATCCTTTAATCTAAGCTTACGCTCACTTTCCAAAAGCTGCATATAACTAATGTAGTAATATGCCCCATTCATTTGTCTGTACTGACCAAACCTCCCTTCTAATTCGTCATTTTGAAATTTATTTAACAAAACATAACTTACACTATAAGTATGGATCAAATATGGAACCAAGGCAACAAAAGCGTCAATGGTTGTTATGATAGACTGGAAGGTTTGGGGTGATAGGGACTCACTCGCTGGTACTGACAGCTGCTAAAGACAGACCAGAGTGGCGTGCGGTGGTCGACCGCTCTGCGGGAGCTGCCCTTCGGAGGAGGGAGGTTTTCAGAGCGAGGGCTCGCGACCGGCAGCAAGACATTCCGCCCGTACTGCTGGAGTGCGACGTGTGTGGTAGGAGGTGTGCCTCCAGAATTGGCCTGTTCTCCCACAGGAGGAAGCATCTCCGTGCGAGCGATTGACTGCGTCGGTGTCAATGTGTGCATCCTGATACTTTTATTTTAAACCTTAATTTAATATCATAATTTATTCATTGTTTTTATTTCTTATCTTTTTTTATATTTTAACAATTTTAACCTTTTTAAGCAATTGTATACATGTAGGTATATGCATGTCTATTTTATTTTTTTTTTATCTTTTTATATACTTTGACATTTTTAAATTTTTTATATATATTGACATTTTCATCAAAATACTATTTATTTTATTATTCTTGGAAGCGCGAAGGGGATCCTCGACTCCGAGGCCCAGCTACAACAACAACAACAACTGACAGCCTCCAGTTTTACAACCAGAGGGACATTTTTCTGAGGTATTCAAGTTGCATGCAGTCGACATTGGCAATGGGGAATCTGAAAGGATCGTTGAACCGCGCACCCTCCCTGGGAGTGCTGACGTTGCATATTTTCCACCAATTATTAAATATGGTTAGAAACTGGACAATTCCATCCACTTGATCTATTCTAGAGGGGTTCTTTTCAGCAAAGCATTTTGGTCCTGCGACCGTTCTGTCATCAAAAACTCGAATGTGTTATCTATGCAGACGTTAACGGAAGTAGATAGATACCTACCATAACAAATGCAGATATTTCACAACCGCAAACGACAAATGGATGAAACGTCTCTTGTGCTGGCGCTCTAGAACATAATAAATCTGGCAATCCCATAATAAATTTGAACAGGCAGGATTCCACTTCGTTTACCCCTCTGTTTGCTAACACTTCATACCACATATAACAATATGTCTCTCGATTATTTTCGGTTGCGGACTGTCAAATTAAAAGTCCACAATTTTCGTTTGTAAAAAGAAACACTTGTATTCATGCTAGGGGTTTCCAAACACTTTTGTAGATCAAACACAGCAACTACAATTTTGTCAAAAGATTTCAGAGCAGCTTCTTTATCCATTTTTTTCATGTTGTAGTGTGTGTCGTACGATTTTGAGGATTTTCGGTCTTCCCCTCATAGACTTGAAAATCCAAAAGGTAGCCTGTCACAGCACAATATGCTTATTGCCCATACTTTGAAACACCTCTTTATATGTTTCATTGGCATGCATTGCTTTATTGTTGACACGCCTTTGAATGCAATCATGCTTTCGTCTATTGACAAATATCTCGAAGGTGAGAATGATAAACAAAAGGCTGTTTTTAAATGCGTTAGGAGGGGACGTATTTTATGAAGTTTGTCAAATCCTGGTATACCTCTTGGAATCAACACTTCATTGTTATTAAAATGAATAAATCTCAAGATTGACAAAAACATTTTGATTGACAAAAAAATTACTCGACCAGAAACATTGACAAAAACATTTCTCGACCATGAAACACCTCTTTATATGTTTCATTGGCATGCATTGCTTCATTGTTGACACGCCTTTGAATGCAATCATGCTTTCGTCTATTGACAAATATCTCGAAGGTGAGAATGATAAACAAAAGGCTGTTTTTAAATGCGTTAGGAGGGGACGTATTTTATGAAGTTTGTCAAATCCTGGTATACCTCTTGGAATCAACACTTCATTGTTATTAAAATGAATAAATCTCAAGATTGACAAAAACATTTTGATTGACAAAAAAATTACTCGACCAGAAACATTGACAAAAACATTTCTCGACCATGAAACACCTCTTTATATGTTTCATTGGCATGCATTGCTTCATTGTTGACACGCCTTTGAATGCAATCATGCTTTCGTCTATTGACAAATATCTCGAAGGTGAGAATGATAAACAAAAGGCTGTTTTTAAATGCGTTAGGAGGGGACGTATTTTATGAAGTTTGTCAAATCCTGGTATACCTCTTGGAATCAACACTTCATTGTTATTAAATTAATAAATCTCAAGATTGACAAAAACATTTTGATTGACAAAAAAATTACTCGACCAGAAACATTGACAAAAACATTTCTCGACCAATAAAGACGCAATGAAGGTAGCGGATGAAACCCCATAATTCTTAGAATTCCAAAAAGGCATAGAGTTCATCTAATGTTACAGTTATATTGCGACCCTTTTGCTATGAATATAACTCAGTCTGCTTAATAATTTCTGTGCAAATACCAGCCGTAAAAAAAACATTGAAAAAATACTTCTTAAATTATTTGTGTTAACCTTACGCTTGGGACCAAATGGTTCTTGGAATGAACCATGGCTGACAAAAGCTCTTGGAGGTCTTCTAACTTTTCCCCAATTGAATTCAGAACTGTTTTCGTCACTTGGTGGAACAGGTTCCTGTTCATACGAGCTGCTATCAAGTCTTTCCCTCTGAACGAAGGATGTCTCTTGAAAGGTTGGATCAGCAGTTGATTCATCACTGCTATAATCCATTTGCCGTGATGTTGACAGCGTTTCCGAGGTCTCTAATGAAGTTGAAGTGTACTTAATTCTTGAGATCCAAAAAATCATCAAATTGCAACTCCTGAATATTGTACGGCAGTTTCCCTTTTGAAAATGTTTTGCATTTTGTACACGCACACTTAAAATTCGACATTTTTTTTGCCTTTTCAATGGCGCTATGCATTGAGTCCACTTCCTTAAAGGAATGGTCAGACTCCAAAAACTTCTGCTCAATGACACGTTTTGAAGGATGGTTAACAACTGGGTGAATTAGTAATTGAAACTTATATGTTTCTGTTGTGCCCCCCACATGTGTCTGAAAATGCTGTGATGTGTTTGGTATCTGGAATCAAACATTTTAATTAAAAAGATAAACACCTTCCAAATTCTGAGCTACCGCGTTTTTCATTTAATTCCGTCCAAAAATAGCAAACTTGCATCGAAACTTGCAGACAGCAGCCGCTGTTCTTTCCGGTTTGCGTATTTATAAGTCAGAATAACGTTTTAGAAAACCTATGAACCAGTCTTTTTCAGCTTCGAAATTGTTCTCGTTGAAATAATAATATTTCAACATTTTTAAATTTTTTAGATGTGCTACAATAGGCACATCTTGTGTATGTAGGGCCCGTTTGTGGCAAATGACTGGCAACATTCATCAATCTGCTGGTATTCACCACAGTTTGTCCACGCTTTCTTCCTCCCCCTTTTTGGATCAGTGGACCTTTTTTCGTGCAACGAAAGTTCAATTCATTTGCTAACCTCCTAATAAGAGACCTTTCACTTTGAGATACCTATGTTTCCTTGTTGGGTCCGTCAATTTCACCTTTTTTCATCTGTTTGTCTGTCTTCAAAGAAAAGGCCGTTTTTTTTTCGTTTGTCCAATTGTCTCACAGCAAATAGTAAAACTTTCAATTCTTAGTGTTACTTTGCTCGGATAAAAAAATGGATCGTCCACCACATTTGTAGATCCTGAATCTTTTTCGAGATATTTTTTGTTTTTTTCCAAGTAAAGCAATACGGCAGTCGTTGATGTACGGCGTTCTTCTATCCGACGAGATAGCGGCACTACAAATAGGAACTAGAGGCTAATCCTGGAATTTTGTCGATCAATTTTGTTTCTGCAGTAACTAACATTGCATCATGCAGTAACCTTCTTTGACAATTTACTACCTAGCCATAGAGTACTTCAAATGACATTGATTTCGTTCCGTTCCGATACAGGTTTCACACAACACAAAATAAAAATTCAAAACTTATTTAGTTGTAAAATAATTTAAATGAAACAATTGATTTGTTATTCCACTATATTTATTTACCTGACTAGTTTCGCAGGAACAGGTCCTGCAGGAGTTTCTAAGTCACCTGTGACCATGCAGGACCTGTTCCTGCGAAACTAGTCAGGTAAATAAATATATTGGAATAACAAATCAATTGTTTCATTTAAATTATTTTATTTAAATAATTCCACCAAGAATGCACGTTCAATTCGTTAATTTTATTTAGTTGTAACTTGGAAACCGAAAATATGATTATTTTCCATATGAATTTCAAAGAAAGGTCCCGATTTCCCAGCGAAAGTGAATAAATCTTTTATTAAAGAGGTTGTACTGGATCTAATAAATAATCAGAACTTCATCTGAGCCCATTCTTATTCTGTATTATTTTTTTCTTTTCAGTCCCGCAGACGTGCGGGATCCCGCAAAAATGGTGCGGAATCCCGTGTTTGCGGGATTGGATTCCCTGGACGTATTTTATTATTTCATTTAAAAGAGTAGGGAAATGATTTTGTTTAACGATGTTTGACTGGGGTTGTCTGTTTTAAATTTAACTAAACTTTTCCTCCATTCCTTTTTAAGAGGCCCAAAGAACGCCACATCTAGTGGTTGGGTTAGATGGGTTGAGTTCGGAGGCAAGAATATAAATTTGATGTTGTGTTTTGTTCTGTTCAATCACTTGTATATTTAGGTGACTTGAAAGATTATCACAAATCACCACTTTTGTCCCTAAAAGTTTTTCAGCCCATTTAATAATTAGTCATAAAGTATTCTTCAAATGTTCTTTAATCAAACCACCCAGATTTGCTGCAATTGTTCCTACTTCCAAGAGGACCTCAAACAATCCAACCAGAGTATTAGATTGAGCCTTACAAACAGCATACAGTCCTTGTTCAAATTATTAGAGACACCAAGGAAAAATATTTTTTTTCTGAGTTTACTTTTGAATAAAATTAAAATACCGTTAGGTATATTTTTAGCTAATATTATTTATTAACAATTTAACATATAAAATACACAAAATATACAATATGTATATAAATGTAATGAAAAAATAACAATAGGTAATAATATGTAACTCCTAGTACTTGGTGACATCGCCTTTGGCTGCAATTACTGCCTTTATGCGTTGTGGCATGCTTTCTATACATTTTTTTGCAATTTTCTTTTATTTATCACTCCTATGCCAGACATCTATTAATTCCTCTTCTAAGTGGCGCTTATTTGTGATGTGGTCTTTTGCCATGGACCATTTTAATAACTCCCATAGGTTCTCGATCGGATTAAGATCAGGGGAGTTTCCTGGCCAGTCGAGAACCTTAATTTGATGCTGCTCAAGGTACTTCATCACCTTTTTCGCCTTGTGACATGGAGCCGAGTCTTGCATAAAAATTTTATCCTTGTTGGGAAACCATTCTTGGATTTTTGTCTCCAGTACTTTCATGTACTGGTCTTGCCTCATCGTCCCTTCAACAATATGAAGGCGTCCAGTTCCTTGACCGCTATAATTGACCACACCCTTATACTGAGTGGATCCTTCACCCTCCTTATAATGCAGTCTTCCTTATACTTTTCTCCTGGACGTCTCCTCACTGTCGTGGATTTGTACATTAATATCTGGATGCACGATTCGTCCGAGAAACAAACCTTAGCAATGAAAATAATTGCAATAAGATGTAAAGTTATGAATGAAATCATGTGAAATGATTACAATTTACAATAATAGTGTAAGTGTACTTGTTTTTTTTCCAATCCTCAATTGACCATTTCTCATGTTTTTTTGCCCACCTAGCCGCTTTTTCTTCATAACTGGTGTCAACAATGGCTTTTTTGCAGGTCGACAGCAAGAAAACCCCAATTCCTTTATTCGTCGCCGAGCTGTCATAGGAGAAATGACAGCTCGACCAGAGTTCTGAACTATTTTTGTCAGGACTCTGTGTTGTGTTTTCCTGTTTTTCACACACATGTCATTGATTTTTCGCATGTCTCGTGGCGACACAATCCTTTTCCTACCACATTTATTTAGCCTATCTGGTTTTAAATCGATGTCATCATTTAATTTCTTCTTTATTCTGTCCACAGATGCGCTTGAAACATTAGCCATGAATGCAACTTTTCGATTCGAATGACATGTAAGCGTATTAATAAGCGTCTTTATTTCCGATAATTTGCGCAGTGTTAGGTCTTTTGCTTTACCCATGCTAGAAAATTGTACAAAAAAAATTTAAAAAAAATTACGTGTTTTTTTACTATACTTACTATTTAATACTATCTAATCGGATTCATCATCTGAATTACATTTCGAACAACAGAAGGATGTCATGTCACCTTTGATATATCCTGCTTGGGCCCAGTCCTTGCAAGAGATACATTGTATCCATTCACCACCTGATGTACCTAACATCGCAACGCAAATGAAAATAGTCATCGTCAGAGCTATCGCTTTCATTTAATATCCTTTTCTTCACATTTCCTACTTTTTTGTTTTTATTTATATTTCCTTTACCCTTTCCCTTATCTTTTTTGTTCTCTTTTTTTTGTTGCCATTTTTCTCTTTTTCATTTCTCTGATGTTATGTTCTTCTTCTAGAGACTTTTTATCCGGAGTATCAGTTAGGATAGCTGATTTTTTAGCTCGTCTTTTATTAGACAAAACGCGTGGTGGAGCTTTTGGCAGAGATCTTATGATTTCGGTACATACGTCTTCATCCCACTTATAAGACCACCAGGTTCAAACAAATCTTGTTGTTGAAGATAGTTTCCCATGTGAACTGCTTATCACGGTTCCCATATAGACAAATGTATCTTATGCTAGTTAAATTTAATAGGACAACATTGAAAATATGATTTAGAAAGTATATAAACGGTTTATTAATAAAAAAAATGTAAATTAACCTAACAAAAAATGTCCATTTTAATACCTTTAACAACCTAGTTGCACTTTCAGGCTATAAATTTTAATGAGAGAGCTTTCGTCAATCTAAAAAAATTGAACGGTCAAATCAAAATTAATCAAATTCATTATATCTTCTAACTTATCAAATTCAGCTGCATCATCTACTGTCTTTAATTGGTGATAAAAATCATGACATTCTCTATTTATTAGCGGTAAAAGGAAATGAGATCCTTTTTCTTTAGTGAGTTGATTGCTACACTTGCAGTGTAGGACAGAGGTATAACAATATTACTCAGTTCTGCTTGTCGACCTCGTTTATGTCTCCTCAGATCAAGTTTCCTGAATGGTTCATCCTCACTCAATGCGTACATAAAATGTATTAGCCCAAATGTGCTAGTGTATAAGAGCCATTTAATTTGGAACCAATCATTTTTTTTTACCATTAGTGTCCATATGCCTTGTTCAGAGTAATGTCCTTGTCCTATTTGTCTTCTCAACTATAACTTTTGGAGGAGCTGAAACGGTACTGCACCGTGTTTCATCCGAATTGAAAATCATATGTGGTGGAAACTTATAATTTTCGTAAATGCTATTCAGCTTTTCAAAGAATGTGTTAACATTTGTCTTGTTGTCGCTCTAGACAGAGAAGTGCTCTCAGGTTTTCTGACTGACAAATCTTTGTGGCTTGCCATAAAGCCTCGAAGCCATTCCACAGACGCTATTTTGTCATCCTTCCATGTTTCGGGACAGATATTATTTTCCTCTGCGTACTGAAAAGCTAATTCTTTTATTTGTTTTTTCGTCAAGCCGTGACACATTTTAGATGCAGATATGAAACTAATAAGTTTTCTTGAGCTTTAGAAAAAATGCGCTTGTTACCTATATTTGGGCGATGCACATACTCCCTCTCAGTATTCTTAGCCTTTTTAATTATTTTCGCCAAATAGGCTCTTGATATTCCAAACGTTAATGCCGTTTTGTTTATGGACTCGTTGCCAGCAATCACTTCTCTTACGGCCTCTTCTATTGCTGCAGCTGTGGGCCTCTGTCGCTTTTGAACTTGACAAGACATGTTTTTCTCCTCTGAAAGAAAAAAAAATGTTAAATGAGAATGAGAAAAACAGAAATGTTAACCTAGAACAGAACCTATTGCTGTATTGAAAGAGCCAATAATCGTGCCATGAAAGAGCCGGTTTTTTCATAACCTAGACAGCTGGCTCTTTCAAAACATTGCAGGGTTAAAAACTTAACCTTAAATTATACATATTTTACCAAAACGTTAATCTAATATTATTTGTGCAAATAAAAGGCAAATATATGCATAACAATACAGCATATACATTTTATTAAATAATGCAATACACTTTATCTTAAAAATAAATAAGTAAACGCAAGTTTAAGAACCGTCATTTTTTTGTGCGTGACCGGTATCCAGTGTTGCCATACAAAGAGGAATATAAAATTATGATAAAATGTCGGTATGTTAGAAAAAATCGCATCTGCTCTTTCAAAGAATATTTTTAGTTTATAATGGCAAATTGTGTATTTTCAATCTTACCAGAAACTTCTTTCGAAATTGTAATATCTGACGTTTTTGTTGCTGGTTTAATGATGACATCGGAGATAATTTTTATTTTAGGCGGAATTCTTTTTGTTGAGGTGCTAGGAGCAGAAGTTTTCGAGGGATAAACATGATCTGCAGTATTCGATGCTCTTGCATTATGTACCGACAACAGGCTTAAATTGGCATTCTTTTTTTTATTCTTTATTCTCGTTTCTAGGCCCAAATTTGGGAACTTAAACTTGTCAAAACAATACATCAAAGCATCACATTGTTATGCAAAAAATAAAATATTAAAAGCATTTCAAATACAATAGGTACCTATATAATAACATCAATAATAGCCATGTGATACCAGATGTAAAGGGTCCAATATCACATTTTGTCATAGATAATAAAAACAAAAACAATGAATTTTAACCACGAGGTGTTGGATATGCAAAGACCATCATCTAATTTTGGCCGATATTATTGAATTGACATGTTACATGTCAATTGACATGTGACATATTACAACAAGTATTAGGTAGATATTTGGGGACAATCTCAGATTGAATAAATAAATAAACACTTTATTGGACAATAATAATAACAACCCAATTTGTGAGCTTATCTTATTGCCTTGGGTAATTTTTTCCTACCAACTTCTTGAGAATAACCATTTTATCAGTTCTTGCTTGTAATTAAAAAAAAATAAGCCTGGTTAACGTAAAATGATCATACTAGATCACTTCACGTTAACAATGTTTGGCAATTAATATCTAATCAATAGAACACCATAGCATCAAATTGTTAACTCTGTAATATGTTAAGATCTAGACCTGAAATAGGACTGAAGAATCCATCAATATTTGGAACATTGTGTACATCATGATTTTTATCTTGTTTTCTTTTCATCATCTATTAAAGCAATTTTTTCTCAGATATGTGGCTGTTTACAGCTATAGAAAATAGGAATTTAATTTAATTATTATAGTTATTTTAAAAATATTCATAAATAAAGAAGAAATTAAATTTTCAGATTAAATTATCTCTCAGTAATCTTCCTTTGCCATAAACTTAAGGATGTCATCCAATATAAAGACACCATTGATCATATCAGTGCATAACTTCTTAAGACTCTCGGGTGAAGAATGTTTGTCATACCTAGACATATTAATAGTTTCGAAATCGGTTTCCTAACAACAATATTCATTAGGCTGAATGATTTGCTTCTTTTTCTTCAATACTCTTTCAATATTGCCAAAGATTCGATTAGCAGCAGGCATGAATGCCTTGAGACGGGAAATATGATCTCAATATTTCTAACCGAACTTGGGGTTTCCGAGAGCCAGCGAGAGCACATTCCAATCATTGTGGAATTTTTATTTTGGCCTGGACAGCCGTCGGCTACAAGCGTTATTGTGTCGATTCCGTCAAGATCTACCTTGTTAAGCCTGTGATGGACGGCAGATGCAATTTCGTCAGGACCTTTTTTTGTGTTTGTTTTCTAGCCAACAGTTTGCAAAAACATTATCTTTTGTTAAAGGTTCACCTGAAGTCCTTTTTGTGCTCCTTATGCTCGACTCACGGGCAATGGGCATTATTATTATTACCTGAAGATCCTACGACTATTCCAAAATTATAAAAATATAATTGACGGCTGTAATAGGCTTCTTGGTCGGGAACTTTAGGAAGGATCAGGTTCTTTTGGCAATCATAAGATAATGTTAACATGCCATCTCTCTTCTCCTTTAAAAGATTAAAAAACGCCTTGTACTGTAAAGAATGGATCTTTTTTTGGTAGGTAATCAAATCTCGTATTTGGTTGACGCTATTCATTGTATTCAATTCAAGGCAATAAGAACACACGTCTGTTCGAGGGGTTCCAAAACCGAGATTGAAATTCTTATTAAATAGGCGTGCTTCGGAATAATGAGTGTGTTATCGATAGATTTTTTTCCAAAGCTTTAGCCAAACGATACATTTTTTTTATATTTAGTCCTGAGGACAAATACTTTCTCACGCTCGAAGTATTTCTACAATAATGAGCTTCTTGGCAATGAACTTTTTTTTATAAATGTTAATATAAACTCCCTCTGTTTATGAAATCTGTGGCTTCTTTGGTCTCCACCTCTATTTTCTTTTGGCACCACACTTTTTATATTCCGCATTAAGTATTGAACTCTATGCTTTGATATGCCCAGTGCTCTCAAAAAAGTGATTTGGAAAACGGGTATGATAGACTTATTGAGCATTTGAAAATAAAACAAATACCTTCATTTTGTTTTTTTTCAAAACAACTTTGCAAAACTGAAGCAAACTTTGATCCTGGCGCTGTTTATCCGCCACGCCATAAAATGAATCGTGGAATGATTTTAAATCCACCATTTTAATACTTTGGCACTTATATCTTTTGTTATTATGGCCGCAATTTGGAGGCTCCGGTAAGTTTTTTTGCAGAATATCTTTATCAATATGAAAAAGGAAACATTAAAAAATTACGTCAAATTAGTACAAAAATTATATAGGTAATGTGCTTCACAAGGCAGCAGGAATTTTGTTAACGTGTCGTTTAGGAACATTGACTACAACATACAGCTTCTCTAACCTTTGTTTTTTGGCTTATGTTTACTTTCCAAGTTTCTGGTTGTTTCCCACGCTTTCTTGCATTCTTTTTTATATCTCACTCGGATAACACTCCATTGTCAATTTATTCACTAATTTCACTTTAAAAAACACTTAAATATTTTAAAAATAACAAAAATAACACCAACAACTCAAAACACGTGCGACACGAAACTGTATGGGACGCCATTATGAATTACGTCATATCTGACGCTGTGATTGGTCAATCTCAACACTGCCGTTTTTGTTAGAAACTGCCACTGCCAGTTTTAATACAAACCACGGATTATTTTGTCAAAAAATGTTTGCTTAAATGCTTTCGTAACGAATGTGATGTACTGGTCGCTAGAACTTGCGTTGCATTACTTAGCTCCACACACATAACTCATTTTAGAACATTTGTATGAAACTGCCGTTTTTGGTTTCTATAGGCCTCAATTTATAATGGTATTTTTAAAAACATTACTAATATCATGATGTTTGATACAATTACTAATTACAATATCTTTCGTTAACTTCAATATCCTTTTTTTCATTGTCCGACAATCAAACTCATTTTTTAATACATAACTAGATATATTTTTTTTTTAATAATAGTAAATTGATGATTCAAATTTTCTGAGGGGCAACATAGCCACTTCTTATTTTGGTATTATTTTGAATTTATCAAAAGTATTTTTTTCATTTCTGCAGAACCAATCAAGGCCCTTCTACAATATTCACAATTTTTTAATTTATTTAAATATATTCTTAGGGCCCAACGGCACACATAGCTGTTTACATCTGATTCTGTATCAGCAAGTGGTTCATTCCAGCAGTTTATAATTTCTTCCAGTTCCTCTGTATTCTCATTACTTGTAGTATTGGAAGAATCCATACTAGATGTAATGAGGTCAGATTCTTGCAAAAAAAAAAATCTACGGACCGCAGGTAAGAATTTACGTCGTTTTCACAATTGACTCTGGCGGAATGCTTTAAGCTAAAATTGTTTAAAATAAGGGCTTTATAAGCACCTTCAAACGTTGTGCAGTTGGGAGAAACATTTCTAGCCCGTAAGCTTCATATATTTCCGAAAAATAAATTCAATGGGGTATTGATTGAGATTTTTGCAGAAAAATGAATCAATTTTGAATTTCTGATCCAAAACTTTCCAAATGGCTTGTACCCCCTCAATTGTTTTAATAAAAGTATTAACTGATGGGATCACCTTTTCCACTAATGGAATCGAATTTATCTCAATCTTTATTCTAAAAATTATCTATTCTTTAAGAATTCTATCCCATTCCTCCAGAGTTCATGGTGTCTCGATTTTTTTGTATTCCTTACCATTTTGGATGTTGAAAGAGCAGCAGTTTAAACTGTCAAACAATTTGTCCATCATTAGAAGAAAGGGGATCAAACTTCTTACTTCTTCTCTCAAGTTTCACCTTCTGACTGAATGCTCAGTAGCCACTTTTTTATTTTTTGAGGATTTATATGCTCCTCAGTAATTTTTGGTAAATTTTGAGCTGTCACATCAGATTTATACACTTCTAAATAAAAGCTCAATTATATTATTCTATCTATTTTCTTTTCTTTGTCGTAATACATTGAATCGTTCGTCATGAGGTTGTTTCTAATTCACTTCATCAGATGTGGAACATTGTATATTGGAATATTTTTTTATTATAGATATTGAAAAATTCTTTTCGCCAATCCTTGCCACTTCTTAGGTTTTGTGCTTTTGTATCGTTAATTAGATCTTGTATTGCTGCAACATTCACTCTGATTTGATCACAGACCGTAGCAATTATTTTTAGTCCAGTGGCATTCATTTTTTTCAAACAATTTGTCCATCATTAGAAGGAAGGGGATCAAACTTGTTACTTCTTCTCTCAAGTTTCACCTTCTAACTGAATGCTCAGTAGCCACGCTGTGTCACTGTTTTCACTTTTTTATTTTTTGAGGATTTATATGCTCCTCAGTAATTTTTGGTAATATTTTGGAGCTGTCACATCAGCTTTATACACTTCTAAATAAAAGCTCAATTATATTATTCTATCTATTTTCTTTTCTTTGTCGTAATACATTGAATCGTTCGTCATGAGGTTGTTTCTAATTCACTTCATCAGATGTGGAACATTGTATATTGGAATATTTTTTTATTATAGATATTGAAAAATTCTTTTCGCCAATCCTTGCCACTTCTTAGGTTTTGTGCTTTTGTATCGTTAATTAGATCTTGTATTGCTGCAACATTCACTCTGATTTGATCACAGACCGTAGCAATTATTTTTAGTCCAGTGGCATTCATTTTTTTCAAACAATTTGTCCATCATTAGAAGGAAGGGGATCAAACTTGTTACTTCTTCTCTCAAGTTTCACCTTCTAACTGAATGCTCAGTAGCCACGCTGTGTCACTGTTTTCACTTTTTTATTTTTTGAGGATTTATATGCTCCTCAGTAATTTTTGGTAATATTTTGGAGCTGTCACATCAGCTTTATACACTTCTAAATAAAAGCTCAATTATATTATTCTATCTATTTTCTTTTCTTTGTCGTAATACATTGAATCGTTCGTCATGAGGTTGTTTCTAATTCCCTTCATCAGATGTGGAACATTGTATATTGGAATATTTTTTTATTATAGATATTGAAAAATTCTTTTCGCCAATCCTTGCCACTTCTTAGGTTTTGTGCTTTTGTATCGTTAATTAGATCTTGTATTGCTGCAACATTCACTCTGATTTGATCACAGACCGTAGCAATTTTTTTTAGTCCAGTGGCATTCATTTTTTTAATCACTTCACTGATAACTTTTTTCAAATCATATGTTTTTAGACTGTTTGTGAAGTAATATGCCACTGGCTGTACGGCCTTGTGATCCCTTTTATCATGAACACTAAAGCATGTTCCGCAATTTGGTGTTCACCAATTGAAGTAAACCCTTTCATTTCATCTGTAGTGTCATTATACAGGACATATAGCTGTTAGTCTTTGATGACCAACGATGCACAGTGACGAGTGGTTCTACTCCGACATAAGATGATGCTAGACAAACGGACTTGTTGTCGAGCCATTTTAGAGCAAGGACATTGGAAGTCATATCGTTCATGTTATCGTACGACCTTCGTCCTTCTTGCTTAAGCTCTGTATCCGTTTTGAACACACAGCCACGCAAACGATTGGACCGAACCGTACCAACACATACAATTCCAATACTCTCCATCCTAGCTATTAGTAAGTGAGATGTGAACCAGTTATTAATGAAAACTTTGAAATTTTGGTGTTGTGGTAAGCCTTGACATAACCGAATTACAACATCTCCACTGATCCCTAGTTCAGACCTCACTCCACCAGCTCTGTCCTTGCCCGTATAAATTTCAAAATCGTAGACGAACCCGTTGATACCAGCACGGGCAAAGCACTTGATGCCCCATTTAGATGGTTTGTTCTTAATGTATTGCTTCAATGTCCTTGTGCCCTTGAATGGTATCATAAATTCATCTACGCTATTGAATTCTACTGGCTCGACTTATGCCAAGTTTTTATGGATAGCTTCTACCAAAGGCCGCACCTTGAAAAGCTTACATGGTCAGGTTGCCCACGAGGTACTAGTTTTGTATTGTCATTAAGGTGCAGGAAAGACCTGTTTTCGGAAGCGATTCCTTGGCATCACATCTGATATATACGGAATCCGCAGTTGTTCCTGCCAATACAAATGTACCTGCGGCAACGACACTATCCCCACTATCATGATATATGGAGACCGATAAACTTTCCCATCTCATCAGCAGAGGTGTCCACACTAGACCCATCTTTCTGAACCGAGTACAAATCTCAGATAAACTTACTTTCTGAACCGAGTACAAAGCTCAGATAAACTTACAGGACATGATGTTTCTTCAATGTCAAGGTCCCTATGTGTCCAGCGAATTTCATTTCTGGTATCCGCCACACTCCCAGATGAAACGTCATCTTCTCCAGCCTCCTCGATAACATTAAGAGCTTAAAACAAAATAAATATTATGTGATTGTGTGATCGTTGAATGCACTACAACTTTTGTGTTTATTTTCACATAGATGTATTATATAAAATTACGCACAATTACTTCAAGAGGCATCCCTAAACGTTCTCCTATCTCCCAACTGCACATCCTCTGGACTCACTTCTTCATTGGAGGGAACATGCGCCAGCTCACCATAATCCTTAGCAACTGCTTCCTCATTTTCCATCTCAATATCTGACACATCCCCCATAAGCTCTAAATAAATCTGGTACTCGTCCATTTCTGAATAAAATAAAAAAAATGTAAAAATATACCTTTTTCTTCTTTTCTTTTTTCAGTCCTCTCGTGTCCATGGTTGTAATAATATACCTACCAAATATTTTTTCTCTGGAATAAATTAATTATTTTATTCACCATAATCATTTCAATGAAAATACATCATATTTCTAACACAAGATCTCATAAAATTGACAACTGTAAAAACATAACCTTGAATATCAGTGTCGTTTTAAAACGACACGAATGTTCTACATCTTATCGACTGTGTTTTGGTCAAAGGCATTAACCCACACCTATGAAATTTTATACAGGAAACAAAAAACATATGCGAACTGAAATATTTAAAAATATGTAACCATAATTGTTTGATCTTGTGTATATATGCTTGCTTAAAAAATGCATTAATAGTTGAGATATTGACAAAAATATGATTAAAATGATGGTTAAGCCCTTTTACATCGCCACCAACAACTAAGACCTCACAGTTCATGTGGCTTGATGCCTTTTACCTAATCATGCCACTCTACCAATATGATTCAGGGTGCCGCCTTAATTCTAAATTATATAATGGGGTTAAATAAATAAATAAATAATGCTTTATTGTTACTAAAAATGTAGCCGTGATACAATTCAATCATGAGAATCAAAGGGCGGACTTATCCCGCGCTCTCACTCACCCTTCGCGCAGATTTTCGTGACATTGGCGAGCCACGTTAGATAAATAATTATAATTAAACATTTTCTCTTATTTAAAAATCACTTCGTCTCGAAATTTTCGTGATTTCCCTGATTACTTTGTAGAGTGCCATTCAGAACCCCATCGCGCGCCATAGGTTGCTGACGCCTGGTATACTGCATTCTTAACCAATTTATGCATTCTGCAAGTACTCTAAGGTAGAATGGAGGAGTTGGTTACATCAAATCAAAGAAAGATTATGGTACATGCAATCAATATATTGTTTTGAATCTTAGCAAACAGGAGTTACATTCTGGGGAGCAGTTTCCACTACACTATATGAATATGAAATGACATTCAAAATAATATGTAAAATAATGCTTACATGATGTAATCAGATGGTTGATGAAATGGATGACTTCTGGGTGTTATGTCGGCCTCGTAACGGACGATAGATAAATACGCAAGATCGAATCTGGACTATAAGGTTCTTCCAAGTAGATGACGCCATCTCCTTTGTCGTCTAGGGAAGTTCCTGAGGTTTCTGAATTTCTAAGCACAAGCACGAGCGAAGAGAAGACGGTCTCGGGTTGAAGACAGGGTTTGTATTATGGTAGGTGGAAGAAAGAATACCACCACATCACTATCCAAGGAGCAACAAGCGTGAAAGCAGCTTGTATCAGGATCGAAGCCATTAGGTTGGTTTCAAGATGAAGCAGGCCACAGACAGTACATCACAAGACAGTCCAAGTATAATTTGAGATGTTCTCTCTAGAAACGTCTGGATAATCGAACACTGAATTGTATATATGCCGGATTAACTAATTAGAAGTTCAACTGGAGATTTAAACATGAAGTAGCAACGTAACGGTCGAACACAAAATGCGCGGGATTTGGGAGCGTCTGGAATCTGGATGATGCAACATTGTCACGCCACCAAAGCCACTTGAATGTGGAATTAAGGAGAGATCTTTTAGATTATTCAGTTTGGTTCTTACCAGCTAAGTTTCTCATCTCACAATTGAGTTTAAGGAAATACTTTCTATCCACTACTGAATAAAACAATGTGTTTTTCAATAAAATATTATAATTAAACTTAAGTGCATAATGATAAAATTTCACTTGTAATAACAATGAATATTATCCCTCTGGCGAATTATAGAGTAATAAAATTGCTTGCGAGAGGTGTAAATGGTAAACGCAAATTGTTGTCAAATTTCTTCGATAGATGGTGTTTGATTTTCTTCCCTGTGAATGTTGATTCTGGAAACAAATTAGCTTTTGTTAATATTTATTAAGTTGCGGTCGATTTCTTTCAATGTTGTGCACATTATAAAATTTTGACATTCTCATTGATTCTACTTTAAAAAACAGAATGTAAAATGAATAACAAACCTTTTTCCACCTCTCGGCGGTTTTCGCTGATACGGCTCATTCAGCATTCAAAATTTATTTGTGAGAATCGACCACAAACTGTGGGATCTCACACGCCCTTGAGCTCCAATCTTTGGTCGGGACAAATCTCCATGTCTGTAAAATAGTATTGTGGATATATATAATACGTAGGAAATGACATATCGAAATAAAAATGTAACTATCTGTTAATTATTTTGTTAATTGTGTTGTGCAATGATAGTCGACCTTTTTTCATATAGCCACATACATACATGTTAAAATCATGTACCTCATTTTGGGAAACATTTTTAGACTTTCTTTTGAGATAATAATAGCAGGTACATCGCTTATCGGCACTTGTAACTATGCTCTTGTATTGAAATATAAATTGCGCGTTGTGTTGTGATGTCGCTTTAAAAAGTTTGATATTTTGTACGTGATACAAGGTAAAATATGGCGAAGTTAGGATAAAACTGCTGTTATGGATGTTAAAAGCAACAAATATTGTTCAACGGAATATTACTAGGCAGAAAACTTATCAAAAAACTATGATTCTACATGGGAATGACATTGGACCATTTTGTTTTTGTACTCACGCTGCAATTTTTAGCAGTTAAGTCAAAATAATAATAATAAACCGTCACTAAGTTCTATACAATTGTGCTGAATAAAAATAAAATTGAAAATGTACTTACTGTTCCATGAAATCGCACATTATGATGCACTGTGTGGCGGATGTAACCTGCTTTGCCGCCATTTTTACTTTGTTTACAAACAAAAATGCGAATATGATACGCTAATAATATGAAAGATGATTTTTGCGCATGCGTAGTATGAGTGTTGCCATTTAAAACCATAGACAGGAGTTGTGACTTTTCCCAATTATTCCTTCTATGGTTGTAACGACGCCGTCTAACGTAACGGAGTTGCGTTAGGCGCTGAGGTGTGCAGTGGACTACCAACGGTGAGAAATATGACGTCACAAACGGACGTGCGTTACGGACGGAGTGCGTTAGTGGGGGAGTGATCCGACTTAGCACCCTGTTTCGTTGGTTTTTATTGTTTTGATCAACTCTATGAAGTCAAAGGAGTTTTTTATGTATGAGTCGCGTTGTATAGAATCGGGATAAAGAAAGTTTGATAGGTATTTAGAGAGGTTGTATGTTGGGGTGCTTAGTTGTGAGACAATGATGGGTCTAAGAGTTAATGGATTCGGAGAGCAATGAAACTTGCATCGGCAATCAACTTTCACTGGTTTTTTTTCTGGGACTATAACTCCTTTTCTAGAAACATATTCTTTTCCCATTTTCCTCTTCTCAAATCTAATATTCCTTTTCCAGGTTGAGGGATCCGTTCGCCTACTTCTTTTGTACGCTGAAAGAAAATAAAATATTTATTTGAAGGAATTTATTATTATCACCGACCTTGGTACCTTAGTTGTCTAATTTGTCAGAAACATTATCGAGGGGTTTCGGGTTTAGTTCCTAGCTCCAATCAAATCAGAATTTTTTATGCGTAGTAATTTGATATGTCTACCCAGGATAAGGCCTGTCCCAGATTCGAGAAGACCAGCTATTTGTATACAGTATTTATTTATTTATTATATAAAAAAGCCTGTAAGAGTAGTGTACCTGACATCGAAGTACTCGGTGTTACTTCATTTTCGATTGGCATCAATACGTTTTGCCCATCCCCGCAAATAAAAAACATTATGTATGTAATTCATCAATTACAAAAACATAATACAATAACTGAAGTAGTTTAAAATGTTGTTACATACCTGAGTTTACATCGTTATAAACAGCTCCATTTTGAACAGACATCTCGTTTATGAATTCCAGATCGCTCGAAGTACTCGGTGTTACTTCATTTTCGATCGGCATCAATTCGTTTTGCCCATCCCCTCCTGTCGCTGCAAATAATAAAAGACGTTATGTATATAATTCATCAATAATTACAAAAACATAATACAATAACTGAAGTAGTTTAAAATGTTGTTACATACCTGAGTTTACATCATTATAAACAGCTCCATTTTGAACAGACATCTCGTTTATGAATTCCAGATCGCTCGAAGTACTCGGTGTTACTTCATTTTCGATCGGCATCAATTCGTTTTGCCCATCCCCTCCTGTCGCTGCAAATAATAAAAGACGTTATGTATATAATTCATCAATAATTACAAAAACATAATACAATAACTGAAGTAGTTTAAAATGTTGTTACATACCTGAGTTTACATCATTATAAACAGCTCCATTTTGAACAGACATCTCGTTTATGAATTCCAGATCGCTCGAAGTACTCGGTGTTCATTTTCGATCGGCATCAATTCGTTTTGCCCATCCCCTCCTGTCGCTGCAAATAATAAAAGACGTTATGTATGTAATTCATCAATAATTACAAAAACATAATACAATAACTGAAGTAGTTTAAAATGTTGTTACATACCTGAGTTTACATCATTATAAACAGCTTCATTTTGAACAGACATCTCGTTTATGAATTCCAGATCGCTCGAAGTACTCGGTGTTACTTCATTTTCGATCGGCATCAATTCGTTTTGCCCATCCCCTCCTGTCGCTGCAAATAATAAAAGACGTTATGTATGTAATTCATCAATAATTACAAAAACATAATACAATAACTGAAGTAGTTTAAAATGTTGTTACATACCTGAGTTTACATCATTGTAAACAGCTCCATTTTGAACGGACATCTCGTTTATGAATTCCAGATCATTTTCGATTTGTCCTGTAAATAATGAAAAGTTGGTGTATGTAATTCAGCTGTGCATTTAACCTGTGTATACAAGTAGGATTATAAATAACAAGCACAAACCATCAGATATCTCCAAAAAAAGTGTAGAAATGTCTCTGTTATCCGTATGGGATGTTATATCCACAAACTCTGATGGGCATACTTTTTCCATCTCATGATTGAGAAACTGTACTTCAACTGGTTCACCTGAAAACACGTGTTACATTGATCCAATGGCTTCGGTCTCTGGAGGTCAGCTTGTGAGCGACCATAAGAAGAAGAAGAAGAAGTAAGAACATTTGTTACAAAATAGAAGTTTGGTATTGTTATGTATATTGCAATATAGGTAATGAAAATATTAAACTTACTTATTTCTTCATTGCTACAGGTATCGGTATTCACAGAAATGGAATTCTTCGATTGTTTTATCAAATCAAAGATCATTTTGCTTCGTTCACTTTGGTTTGGAAACATGATTGTTTTTTAACACATTAGTGTTTAAACAAATACTTAACACTATTTATATTATGTACACTATTCTAAATAACTTAATATAAAAATGTTTTAACTTAAATTACAAATAAGTAGACTTAAAAGAGACTTAAAAATAACGAGTTTCTAAAGTACTTAAAATAATCACATAATGAGTCTATACTAACACAAACAGTATGATTTGCAAATGTTTTTTTTTTCATAAGAAACCACCTTTTCCACAGCAAACACGCAAAAACTTGAGAAAAAAGCAGAACGTAAAGACAACAACACGAGGCTCGCAAAACAATGCTTATTAACGGTCGAACGAAATGACGTTTCGGAAAGTATGGTATTGCCACGTTCAATAATACCAACTGCGAGTTAATAAAAAATACAATATCATTTTATAGAAAAAAAAAAAAACAATAGGTATATCGTAATATTTTTATTTACAAAACAATGAATATCGTCAATTTTAATATTCTCTTCGTTTAAAATAGTTATTTCAATAATTCTTCTAATAAACTTGCATTGTTTCAAAATATAAATAGCCAATAAATAAGGGAACATTCATTATGCATGTCAACACTTACTGATATTTTCCCGCGTGTTTTGGTCCTATTACCCGTGTGCGCCGTAGGATTATGTCGATTCCTGTGAGCACTGAAGTTGTATTGGACCTTTTACTTTTGTGCATCGGAGGAAGACAAAACATTTCGGAGCAACCATTTTGGTGGCAACCTTTTCTTCCAAATGAATGTTGACACCTGAGCTCTCGGTCTGCGGGTTATTCTTCTGAGACTCGCAAACCACACATTTGTCTTTTTTTGGAGCGTGAATCCCAATATCAAGGAAAACTTTCTTTTGCACAACTCCATTTTTTTTTCCTTGCAATGAGTTTGATATAATCCAAAAACATTCGATAGATTTTTAAATGCTATCGGGAGGTACTTTTTTTGAGTGTTGGCTATAGTGTGACGGCAAGGCAGGTAACATTTCTATAAATTTAACAACTGCATTCCTTTTTTCGTTGCTTATTTTGTTAGGTGGCGGTTTTCTACCTCGCTTATCTGGAGCAGCTACATTGATTGAATTTTTATTATTCCAAGTATATTGGACCAATTTCTGCGATATATCCAGAGTTTTGAGAAAAAACTGATACTAAAATAAAAAATGTAATAATATACCTTGTAAAATATGATATTAAAATTATCCCAAAGCAGGCTCCAAACAAACACGAAACAGGCTAGGTTTGACATTCAACGAAGTGACGCCACAACGCGGTAAACAAAGAAACGAACTTAAACACAACCACAGATAACCAGAGTTTGCCATAAAGAAAAAATGACTTATTTTTGGACAATAATTATTGAGAAATCGTCTATATAATGTCATGTCGTTTTAAAACGACACTGGTTAAGAAAGGGTTGATAATCTAAAGGCCTCTTATTATTATTATTTTAATAGAAAATTTAGCTGTAGGTACTCACTCAAAGTGAACACAAATACATTTTCAACGTCTTTCACACTTTGATCGGTACTGGGGTTAGAGCCCACTTCCAGTACGCTGTATATACTAAAGCCGCTAACTGATACTACTGGTCTTCTCAACTCCTTATTAAAAGTTATTTAAAGGTACCCACAACTAGAAAATGCCCGGTCTTTGGTTTTTTGTCGTTTCCCAATTTATAGTGTGGCAATCTCAGAGGTAATATTTTCAGGAGTTGTAGATGCTGAACAAAAAAGCTAGTCTTATAATAAATTTACAAACATGTGGACATTTGCGTATTAGGTAAAGGAATCGGCGAGCCTGTATGAGAAATTCCTTACCAAAAAGTTAGTCGGTATATAAGAACCCTAAATAAAAGATAGATAATGCGGCTAAGACTCAAACCACGAGAGAGTAATATCAGCATTAAATAAATAAATCAACAAAAATTATAAGTATGTAGATTCTTATACAGTGTAAAATCTTACACATACACATTTTTTTCCAAACGAGTGACAGAGTATATTTTTCAAACAGGCTTATATAGTAGTTTTCATTATCCACGTCAAATTCAGTGTCACACGATCTCCCACAATTTGTTGGTGTAGTTATTGTTGGCAGCACATATTCTAGGCCCTTTGTTGTTCGCCATTTTTGTTCGATAATTAATAAAATTTAGACGTCTTTTTATTCGCATAACATCATTTTCTTACAGAATGTGCACAAATAAGCCTTTTGGCGGCTTGGATCTTGCAACTGTCGAAATTCTTGCTTCGGATCTTTGGATGATTTTTGGAGAACTTGAAACGACACTCGGTTCAATCAATATTTTACATAAATTTTCCTGAACTTTTTACATACTCTTCTTATCCAGAGTTACGTTTCTGCTTTCACACATTTCAAGCCCAACTGGAAGGATATGCAGCAAGCCTTTTTTTATTTCTAATACCGATGGGTTATTACTAGGTGTAGATGGTATGTAGTTAAAACAGTGTCATCCGGCAGTGAAACATTATTTAGAAATACGTACGTGTGTTCATAAAATTTCCAGCTCTGTCATATCCCGGCAAGCGCAGGTCAGCCTGAGAAAACTGCCGAGAAATTTCATCAAAATCAGTCTTGAAGTAGTTTTTTCTAACTCTTACCTCTGCAGATTCCCACACCCAACCTCCAACTGTATATGAATCAGTAGCAGAGTGTGATCACTCACGCCAATATTGGGCAAATACTCGATGCCTGTGATCATTCCATCCGTTTAAATGGAGTGTAGTCACTCCAAAACAAGACCTTGAGTGCGGAAAACCAAATTGATGGGTCGGAGTGATAGGGTGAGTCGAATATCCATCAGTCTTGATGGGTCGGAGTGATAGGGTGAGTCGAATATCCATCAGTCCAAAACTCAATTGTGTCAAGCCATTCGTCCATCACTCCAAACGGATCCTTTATGGGGAAACTCGAGTGGGCGTCGTCCAAGTCGTCATTTTACTTAATTGTCAGCGTTAAAAACTTGCTCCAAATTTGTCTCATTTTGTAACAGTCCTTCCACCCTGGCACACGTGTTGCCGTTTTAAATTTAAGAAGAGGCAAAATTCGTGTATAGCAAAAATGATTTTTTAATCTATTAATACTTTTATGGTAAAGTTGTCAAGGAACGGATATTTTTTTCATTATCGAGATCTTAAGGTTAGTCATTTTTTAGTATGAACTATAAAATGAAGTCTGATTTTAATAACATATAATGTACATTATTATAATTTATTTTTAAAATTTCCTTTATGATACTTTTAACCAGTAAAACTGGCTATGTTTGTAATTTGACTGAGTAATTTAATATTAATCTCGTAGATGTTAAGAATATAAATTTTTGTGTAGGTAAGAGAAGTTATTTTTGTTGATTTTTTTTTATTGTTGTGATACCAATAAATATATTTTTGTTACATTTATTATTTTGATCTATTTATTTAACCACCTACCAAGTCATCTTTATTCCATACACTGAATCACATCGGCACACGTTGAAAAACTAGGTGCAAATTTAAACTTAAGTGTATTAAGATGTCAAAATTGTTTACGTTGATGGTAAAAAATCTGAAAGGCCTTTCGATAAGATGGAAGCTGTTAGAAGGGATTAAGGTACTATTATCAGTTCCCCTTAATCCAGTCGACCCCTACTGAGGATTCTGAAGACTATTTGGATTGCATGAGAGCAAAATGGTTTACTGTAACGGCCGCACTAATAATAATAGGTATGTTATAAAAACCTACTACTACAATAATGTATTTATTTAATTAATATTTGAGATTTTTAAAGGTCTCGTGAATTCGTTATACCTACTTATTGTAAAATATTTCAAACCTGTTTTCACAAGACTTCAATAGATGGCAGTTTTCTGGATAGGAGTATTATTTTGGTAGGTAATTTTACTACGCTTGGTAGGTGTTCTATCTTCTAACGCTCGTTCATTCCCGCCATGTGGGATAGTACGGGTCTACGAGCTAGCGTTACTATACTTTCATGAAAATTCAATAGATGTCTCGTGTCCCTGAGAACCTTAACCCTTTTTATTTCAAAAAATATTCCACAGATGGCAGTGGCTGTTCGCTTTTCAGTCAACGGAAGGTTCAGTATAGATAATAAAAATAAATTTACCGGAGGAACTTCCCTACTTCACAGAATATAATGGCGTTGATTGTTAAGTGCGAAGTAATGTTTCTTGAAGAAGGCATAATAAAAGTCAGAAAGCAGAAGAATACACCGTGTTAAAATAATTTAGGGAGAGCTTCCAACAATGTTCGTATAAAAATAATATTTATCTAGTGAAATAGGTGTTTCTAGGAATTCGGGTTTTTCTATATTGCGTGGGGAGTTGTATCTTCAGGAATATTTTGGTCTTATTTACCAAATTAATAGGTACAATTATTTCATTTTGATTTATCAATATTAGGTAAATTGTAAATTACTTCCTATAATACCTACCAGTAGATATATAAAATAAAAAAAAATGCACAATCGTGTACTGTAATATTTGGATGAATATTTCATAAGAGGGCAACATTGAAAGTGTGCGAGAGGTGGTCCGCGCCAGGTCGACATATCCGTTAGAGTGGAACACTTTTGTATGAAAATTTTTTATTTGTCAAATTTCGATTTGGAATAGTTGTATTATGTTGCCTATTGGCATCATTAATCTACATAAAAAATATAAAAATTCTCATACAACGGTAAGAGCCCCCGCTTTGACTTCGAATATTTACAAAAACGGCAATTTTGGGGCTGTTTTCGCGGTCTACGAAATATTACAGAATTTACTTAAATAGGTTTATTTTATTCAAAAACTAATTCAAACATGGTTGACTAGCTGTTGCTATCACTATTTCATCAATTTAATAGTCTTTGACGCTGTGAGAGAGGAGCAAAGTGCAAGACAAAACGGGGGCGGCAAGGGCCGGTTTATAAATTTGAAATTTTAGTTTCATCAAGTGCAGTGGATGATTATTGTCTTAAAGTGAAAGGTTGCATGTCAATAATTATTTCCACGAGTGTGTAGGAATAGGTGGTGTATGTTTATAAGTGTATTAACATGACTTCTACGAGACAAAATTTAAAATGTCCGATACTTGGTTTCATAGCACTTTTGTGCAGACTTAATAGAATAAATCCTACCTACGTATTAAAATGTGATATAATTCTATAAATGGGTTTGACAAATGTTATAATAAAAATAAAAATCTGTGTAGAAACTTAAGGAAGTAGAGTAAGAAGCATTCAGAGTACAAAGTAGAAAGCTTTTTGACATATCTGCATGTAAACGTAATGATTTTGTAAGATGTACTTATTTTAGAGATGAAAAATTGCCATAAGAGGTACACATATTTTTAAATGGCAACCAGCGGTTACGAGACAGCTTAACTGTGTTTCTGTTTAATGAATCAGAGAGTGCTGGATCCATTTATGAGAGCAGTAGTAATTGCTTGTAAATGTTTTTGGTGTGCGTTGAGATCTGTTGATATTCGTGGAGGTAAATCTTCAATCTTATCAAAATGGACCAACGTCATAGGTAAATAATCGCTTCAATGGCAACTCTTTGATGTGTATTTGAAAAATTATCCATTTCAATGGTCGAGATAGTTTATTTTCCGAAATAACGAACCCAAGCTACACAGAACTTGACTTCTTTATGATCGAAATATGTTCCTCTGGTACAACCACTCTAGGCTTTTGCGATCCTTTAAAATAGTTTTGGCCGTCTTTTATTTTCTTCCAACGAGGAATTTAGGTATATGACATATTATAAACATTGTGTTAAAACCATCTGCGGTCGACAAACAAGAAGGCAGATCCACTTTTTAGCGAGTTTTTAGCAGAAGAAATTTCTTCAGTTCGTGTATTTGAATTATGAATGATTTCTTTGTTTAGAGCACGTAATCTTCTATTCTGCAACTTTTAACTTTGGATTAGATCCATTCTTCCTAAATCTATTATTATTTTAGCCATTTAAAAATATTAGTTCCTCTTTTGGCAATTTTTCATCTCTAAAATAATTACAACTTACAAAATCATTACATTTACATGCAGATATGTTAAAAAGCTTTCTACTTTCGACTCTGAATGCTTCTAACTCTACTTCCTTAAGTTTCTACACAGATTTTTATTTTTATTATAACATTTGTCAAACCCATTCATAGAATTACATCACATTTTCATACGTAGGTAGGATTTATTCTATTAAGTCTGCACAAAAGTGCTATGAAACCAAGTATCGGACATTTTAAATTTTGTCTCGTAGAAGTCATGTTAATACACTTAAAAACATACATCACCTATTTCTACACACTCGTGGAAATAATAATTGACATGGGACCTTTCACTTTAAGACAATAATCATCCACTGCACTTGATGAAACTAAAATTTCAAATTTATAAATCAGCCCTTGCCGCCCCCGTTTTGTCTTGCACTTTGCTCCTCTCTCACAGCGTCAAAGACTATTAAATTGATGAAATAGTGATAGCAACAGCTAGTCAACCATGTTTGAATTAGTTTTTGAATAAAATAAACCTATTTAAGTAAATTCTGTAATATTTCGTAGACCGCGAAAACAGCCCCAAAATTGCCGTTTTTGTAAATATTCGAAGTCAAAGCGGGGGCTCTTACCGTTGTATGAGAATTTTTATATTTTTTATGTAGATTATTGATGCCAATAGGCAACATAATACAACTATTCCAAATCGAAATTCGACTAAAAAATTTTTTGTTCCACTCTAATATCCGTGCGGTGGGAAGGCCTAGTGGTCAGACCAAGCTAAGAGCCGAGTATCGTGGACGGATATAATTTTTAGAAGGAGGAAGACGGTTGCCGGTCACGGGTGCTGTAGGTACATGAAATTTTAACAGAAATGAATTGCCTAAAACCGTACCGAATTGGAAAATAAGAATTGAAAGTAGCATTTTGATTACCGGAGACGTGTGGTCACCAAGGTAATGTGGCAAGGATTCCCGGAGCCACCACGAGACAGAAGTTGAACAAGGAAGTCGATCAGAATAGAAAAATATAGCGCATAATAGTTATGTGAAAAAAGCCAGGTCATGCACTTTATAATATTGTTTGTATTTTAATCTTCACTGCAATTCCAATTTCCAATTGCTTTAGTACCCATTCTCTGACCATCGTGTCAGAGGGTAAGCTAATAACGGATTCAATTTCTATTGTGTTTTGCCAACTATTTTGTTTTTGACTATATTGTAATTGTAAAAGGCCTCGGCCGTATATTTATTGAAAATAAATAAAATAAAATTTTAACATTTTGTTTAACGACGTAGACTTTGAAAACCTCCCCTTTCTAACTTTATAATAGAGCACACAATACAATCCATGAATGATTGCAAGGTAGATAAAGTACTCTATGCCCTGTAAGAATAATTCTCTTATGCTCTACCAAGACTCAATCTAGTAAACTAGTTGGTATTTTAAAGTCCAAAGAAGGCCACACTCCTCTGTCGAAGGAAAAATCACCACAACCGTTTATTTAGCATATTATTATACCTACTCCGTGAAGTCTTATAGTTGCTTAGCACATTATGGGTGAATGGGCTGGAAACAAAGTGTTCCTTCTAATACCGAAAATCTTGAAAAATAAAACTGAACTAGGTACCTACTTACTTATTGTGAATAATCACTATGACATGTCTACAGCAGGATTAGAACATATTATTATTATAATATGGCGTATTATTTTATGTAGAATTAAAACAAAAATGATTTAATGAATAGTTACTGATTTGAAATACCATAACAAGATTCCACTGAATGAAGAAATTTCCAGTTTTGGATAGTAATTGAAATACGTATAATTGTCTCCTTACTGGAAGAACTTCACACCAGAAACCACTGTCCTTTATTGAAATGCAACAACAGCAACGCGTAATTATATTTTCGCAACAATGAAGATTTATTGACTAAATTTACTAGAGTTGCATAAGTTCTTGCCACTTGCCATTTATCGAAGTATGATTATGATGGCATTTAAATTCACCACAACAATTAGGTATTATTAAACTATTGTTATATTCTCTAAAAGTGAAATATTTTGAGAACTACTAATTATATGTACCTGGTCGCTTATCTTCTGAACAAGAAGTTCATATCCAATCGAAAACGAGTGCAGTGCTAAAGAAAATTTAAATTGGGACAAGAGGCTAATTTCCGATCCAACATGCTGACCAAAGAGCTTCACATTTATGGTAAAGGCAGAGTTAAGAGAATTCGTCTTAAAATTTTCAAAAGCCATTACCGTTAGTCATGAAGACGACTATCAGTATGTTGAAAGATTCCATAGTTGTTGAAAAGTCGGTTCATGATGAGAGAAAGCCTGAAAAAGTAAGACCAACCTAGGTCTAGGGAGAGGTCTTTTAGGAACCTTATTAACTGATGGTAACTTAAATATTAACGAGTTTACTTATAGGCTAGAGAATTTGTTCGTCTTCTAAAATCGTTTTGCATAATTATTATTGAAATTGTAACAAATACTGAATATTTTTTTTCATTACAAAAAAAAATCCACACATTAATTACGGTGGAAAGAATTTTTTTTTATCTTTGGAAATGATTGACAAGAATCGTGTTCAAATGAGAAAATGATTCATTCGATAATATATTTTTTTGCGAAGCTTTTGACAAAGAGGTTGTATGTTTTTCAGGTAAAATGTAGCTTATTTAAAACTTCAGCTTATTCTTGTAGAGAAATCACCAAATCTTTCAGTTTATTCAATTATTCATTATGAAATCTCAATTTGATTTCGAATTAGTTTTATCAAAACTTAAAGTTATAAACCAATGATGTGAAAATGGACTACTACCAAGCACCCTCGGCCGAAAGTATCAACAGTTTATAAACCAATATTGGCCATCAAATCCGTCTAGATTCTGTATCTCAAGACTAATATAAAAAAAAACTTTCATATAATATCTTAGCAACTGTTGTTTATAAAGTCAAGCGTGTAATTGTAGTTTTTTATGTCAGCTTTTGAGGGTAGGTTGTGGAAGGAAGATATTTTATAGGATATTTTTTTCTTAATAGCAACTAGGGGTTAGGTCTTAGTTGAATAATACCTTGAGGGCGCGTCGTGTATTTGTGGGTATTCGTTCATCCATATTGACAAATGTACCCACGCCAGGAATATGTATAGTTATTACTTTTATTAATCTAATATCCGCGAGTGCACTCTTATGTTTGGGGTTTATTTGTGGGGTAAGACTTTGCAGAGTATCCAATCCAAAAAACTCACCGCGTCGTGGCTTTGTGATGGTTAATCGAAACTTCGGATATTTTTGAATACGTAAGTGTAATTTTTATGAATGATTTTTGAAAAAAAAAATTGGATGTTGGTACCTACATCATACATTTTTGTATTTAATAAAAGTGGTTACCATAAGATATGCCATAATTAATTGCCCCCCTGGAGCACAGATTTTTTCACTAACAGTTTAGTTGTGTGTTTTGAGGAATTAAAAGAACACAATATTTTTTCGCGAATATGCATTAAAACCACTTGATCTTGTCTGGTTGTCATATTATACTTCCGTTCCAGGATGCCAAAATAAAAAAGGATAAATGGACGGTTGTCAAAATAATAAAGAACAAAAATGGACGGTTGTCAAAATAACAAAGGACAAAAATGAACGATGTATGTAGGTAGTATTTAGAATACACAATAATGGTCTAGTTTCATAATAAATAATAAAGGTTGTTATTTTTTATTATTTTTTAACATCGTTTATAAAATCTAAAACAACGTTTGATCCATTTTATAAGTATACCTACTTAATTATGGTAAAAAGAGGATATTCAAAATATTAAATTTTTTAGTATAAAAATTGCCATTATGAATTTACAAATATTATCTTAGCTTAGGTGAAAAAAAAAATAGAAATTATTTTTGTTACATGACGCATATCCGTCAATTTCATAGTTTTTAATACGTTGAGTCACAAAAAAAAAAACTATTTACTTACTGTGAAAAAAAAAAGAATTGCACTCCCCAATAACGCAGTTAATATTAAAATATTGCAGCGTGCCGATGCATTTTTTCATTATTCCGAGGGTGTGGTAAGAACCAAAACATTGCGTGTCGGGGTAGGTAGCGCCCCTTGGCTGCTTCCCAGACCAATAATAATAGTATGTGGATGTTTGGACACTTCGACAGGTTCGCGGCTTTGCGACATTTATAGGGAACTTGATTGTAATTTATTAAGTTCGTTCTCCCATGGGATTCTATAACAAACTTGTAATGAATTTAATGTTGACTTACATATTTTGCGTTTTAACTTCACCCTGTACGAGTTTGAAAAATACAACATGAAACTTTAAATATAAGTAAGTACAAATTGAAAATAAGAGGCGCCTCCTTTTGAAATTTTGTTAAATACGTACTCACCTAGTCAACGAATCTTTCATTTTCAGAATGATCTTTCAAGAAGTTAGTCTTTAATCCCATGACCTCTGTAGGACCCGAACACGCAACCATAGCTGTCTCAAGCAAAAACCCTAGCTACTTCCGAGTAACTTTTATTTAGGTATTTTTCATTTGCACAAATATAGAGTTTAGTATATCGTAATGATTTCTTCCTATAAATGTTTTTGACTTTCCAAATACAGTGAAACTTGCTCTCTTGTGCTCTTTGAGGAAAATATTTTGTCACATTCATGCAGCGCAATGCTTTTCTAACGATCCCCAAAATATATTTTGATAATATAGTAAGCATTCGTCTCAGCGTTTATAACGAAGTTAGCAGGGAAATTGTGAGGATGTGAGATTTTATGAATAGGCTGTACTCCACCTTGTACTAACGCCCATGCAGTCATCTATCTTACGAGTATAACGCATTGATTGAAGCATTTGCAATAACTAAGGTGAGTCTGATTTTCAAGCATATTATAATGTATGCTTCCTAGTTGGATCATGGGTATGGACTCCACAAGTCGACGTAATGCGGGCCCATTCTAAGAGCCCTCACTGCTTTTTTTTTTCATGTAAATGACAAAACCAATCCAACACGGGAAATATTTTTCCTAGTAATAATTTTCATCGGTAAGTCAACGGTTTGTATGCCAGTTAATAACAAAGTGTATCCGCAGGAAATATATATCGAAGAAATATTATGTTATACCTTGTTCAGAGGTTTCTACATAGGTACAACTTTTACTACGGAAAGATAATATGTCAATGTAATGTAAAATCGGGTCCCAATTAATGACGATATGATTTAAAAGACAGTGAAACATCTCGTTGCATATTTTGATAAGCATGATCGAGGTCTATGGGAGGAATTAGCCACCGACAGAGGGCCTTCCTTGTCAAACGAACCTTCTTGCCAAAATTCAGGCAAAAAAAAAACTCCGAAGGTCCGAGACTGGCCCAATTCGATGCGACCTCACGCCTCGAACAGGTACCAAAAAGGGGGCCGAAATTCGGCTATCAGATATAGTGTATATAGACAAACGGAAAAGGTTCCTGATGGTGTACAGACTACAGGGGCTGAAAGCTATATTTTAACTATCTAACTCTTGACTCTAAATACCTAATCGTACTTCCGGCAAAGACTCAAAATAGGACAGGATTTTACTACGCGAAAATTATGCCACGACTAGCTGCAGTCAAAACGATCCTGCCTATTAACAATTTTAATGTCTATCTCGCGTGCATTTAATTATTATCGAGCTCAATATCAAAATAAACGTTCAATTACTTTATAAACGAACAAATCAATCAACCTTCTAGTCACATTACGTACGGGCTGTCATTTAAACCGCAAGTTCTTCCTCATTGGAATTCCAAATCGCTCAACTGCTTCGGTCTTAGCGCGCGACCTTTTCGCCAGTGAACCTCATGAACTGAGCTGAAAAGCGTCCAAATCAGCAACAGCCCATTCTCATAGACAGTCATGTGGGGAAGGTCTTCAGCTTGCGCCAACAGCCCTCCTACACCTACCGGTTTTATAACTTTACGTTTATCACGGCGGCGAAAACTAAAATACAAACTCTATCAGTGCGCGGACAGACGCGAACTTTTAGTAAACTCATTCATAGCTCGACTGAATAAAATTACTCTCACGGGGAACAAACACACCAATTTACCTACTTTTACAAATGAAAATTCTACACTAAGCTTACTAGAAGGTTCTAAATATGAAATTCTTAACCGGATTCAAAAATAAACATTAAAGATAGGTCACACCACTGGTATCGGAAAATGGGGTAACCCGCGAATGACAGATAACAATTCGCGACGTGTGTTTGACAGGTGACGTGTGAAAACAATACAGGTAGGTACATGCTGCAATACAATAAATCCATTGGCACACAGAGATCAGAAATATTAATAAATATGCCGTATCGCGTCGGCCATATATCTCTCATCTAAAACCACATCGAGCAACTTGCCCATAAGCATGCTTGGCGGGGGGCAACCAAGCAACAAACAAAATACAACATAAGAATATATCTCTGTGCCCTATCATCGTCCTGGGGGTAGCTGCCAGCGACGAAACAAAAACACTCTAATAAAAATATGGTCACTCACCCGAAATTCAGCATACCTTCAAATATTTAACACCATGCACAAAAAGAAAATAAACACGTCACATTCACACATATGAGGTACGGTGTGTCACTTGTCCCTTTCTACCTCGAACCTCGCCACCCGCTCAGATCGGGAATCTTCAATTTATAATAAACCATAATTAAACGGAAGGTTTAATCAACAAACGCGAGACTCTAAACAAAACAACTCTAAATATGTGACACACCATAGCTCAATCGTCAAACACTTCCCAATGACTACAGAAGCTATAAAACGCGACGGAAATTATAAATTGATTAACAAGGAAACAAAATTGCGATAAACTATGGAGAGATGTTTTCTGAACGAGATCTGATATTGAACTGAAGTAAAAAAAAATCAAAGCATTCATCTCAAAACAGGATAATTTACCTTCTATACTAATCGCTGTAAACAATAAAACATTTAAATGGTTTCCTGGACATACATTCAGTGCGTAAAAATTCCAAACTTTCTAATCCGGCATAAACAAATAAGCAACTGTTTTTCAAACTGTTTACCATCGCGCTCCCAAACTTTCAAATATAATGACTTAACAATATTTTGAATAACAACACATATTCATAAATCCCTCACATCAATTTAAAATGACACATGTGACAATTTTTTCGAAAATGGAATGAAGTATACCGTTTAAAAGAGATTTCATTCCATTTTCGAAAAAATTGTCACATGTGACATTTTATGCAACGACGTTATGTTGTAATTTTATGTTGAGTTGACTAAATTGGCCCGTAATCTTTATAAACTTAGAACGTTGTAAGAGAGTGTTTATTTATCTAGTTTGCAGGATAATTTCAAATAAATAAGCTTAAAAAACAATATCATAAAAATACAAAGTTTTATAAAACAATACATAGATAGTGCGCCCCCGAATAACATTTAAGTAGGTACTTAATAATTTTATTACGTATATTGGAAGATAATCTAGAAACGCGTCGCTAGGGGACAGTTTTTCAGACAAAAATTTACGTCGTTTTATTTTATTGGTTCAAATAAAGAGGGCCCAGACACTGTATCTCTTCATGCATTTTAATGAAATATAAAAAATATACGCGCCTTTTTAAATCTATACCTACTCCTTTTTATGCACACCTTCTTATAATAGAGAAAAACATAAATTTTTTGAAAAATGAAATTCTGGGGTGTGAAGAGTGTTTCAACGAATTAACTGAGTTATTTGAGGAATTGCAATAAGTGCCTACTTATCAGTATAGTGGGATGTTTTTTCTTTTTGGCACCAGGGCACCTCTGACAAACAGAGCTTATGAGAAATGTCAAATTTAAGTTACTATTTGCTATGACTATAACCTGTAACTAATATGTATTGTATGATTTTATTTTATGTTAGTTAGTTTGACCTTCGAACGACACTAGACAACGTAAGTAAATCTCTCTATGTTACCCTTATAAGGTTTACTGCCATCTGGTGTGAATTGTCGACAATTCTTTAGAAAAAAGACTCATTTCTGTAAGCACCAGAACTCAAACACGTTAAAAAATAAAGAATCTTTATAGGTATGTACATAGACATGACTATTTGCATTATTTTTTCTAGTATGAGTCACCAATATGATAAAATGTTGCGTCACAATAATATTCATCTTTCTTGACATAACCGTGTTTGCAATACCTACGTCATCGGCTCGTTTACTTCTGGAGTTTAATAAAACCGAAGTATTTGAAGACTCCGAAGTAGTCAGCGTTCGTTCGTAGATATTATTTATTGTCTGATAGATATATTACGTAGATAGATAGGTCGGCGTAATCTGATCAAACGGATTCGATATAACATAACTGTGTGTATAAATAAAAATAGTATTATTTAGCTTTGGGGTGAAATACAATAAAAACAAATTGCACTCTCAACAGTTATTCCTATAGACTTCCCTTTCTCGACACTGTACAGCCCTCATAGTGTTACTTTGCATGGTGTAGTGGTATGTGTGTTCAAGTTATATAGGGTGTATTATATAAATTCAGTTCTATCTATCTATTAGGTAATTGTTTGCTTACATACATTTTAACTAGTTTTTAGAATAGAAATATACAGTTTATTTTAAGTATAAAGGTAAGAGTAAGTGAGATTATACAAGACTCGTGTTCGCCCAAATATTACATGCGGAACATAAAGTCCAGAGCTGACACCGTCGAAACCAAGTATCCTCAGCACCAGCGAAATGAAAGTAAGTACTTATATCGCTGGCAAAACTCATTGAGACAAATTACATTACATTATTACATTACATTATTAAATGGAATACAGAAATACAAAGGGTTAGCTAAGTTGAAGGCATTATGATATGGGGACGACAAAGAATATGGTCCTGGAACGAGTCTATGTATCCATATCCAAGATAATGGGCTCAAGAGCTGCTAGAGATGTCATTTAGCAATCGGGTAGACTTTCAGGACGACTGCCCAAAAATGGAAAGATAGTTTGTTGGGAGTCCGCGTCACGAAAGGATTTCCCAAGTTCGAACATACCTAACGGGCCTTAAAGAGAATTAAGAAGAATGGAAGAATGTTTCGGAAGATGAAAAAATTGAATTTTGTTTATATTCAATACCTAAAACTACATCAAAGTGAATAATTAAACGTTAAGGAGTTTTCAATCCATACCCTGATTACCCTGTGATCATATGGGTAATATTCCTTAAAAAAAGACACTGAAAATAGGTAAACCTAAAATACATTTTCACTAAGCAGAAATGAATAATGTTCAACATATTTTAAATTGCATCAAAAGTTGTCTCAGTTTTGGTTATGGTTGTGTTTTAGACGATTTTCTACTCGTAGGACGAAGTTTCGTCTGTATTTTGCAGGACTGTGGGAGACATGCAACCTATTTTCTTGAATTGTTCGCGATGAATTTTCCTAGACCCAAGTTTTACAAACTAAGACAAATATGATCATCACTCCTATGTAGGTCAACTTTCAGTTGATTCCTTTAATGTTTTAAACAATGAGAGTCTGTCCTGGTGTGTCACCGTATTTGCATAATCCAACTGATACACTTTTTCAACACTAAAACATTTTTGACAAGATATTGATCAGAAGTCAGGATTTGCATCCATAAAATTAATTATGAACCATATTGGAGGTTGATTGATAACAATGATTGGAAGGAGAGGGGGGAGGTCTATGTTCAGCAATGGACGGAGACAGGCTGACGAAGAATTGTAGGTAGAGATGTTGTTATTTTGTGCAAATTATACCAACATCTGTAGCTTTTGTTACGCGAATAAACGGCTGATCTCTGGTGTAACTAATAATCGGTAAAAAAAAAATCGTAAATACCCACTTTTTTATTGTATTTGTTATAATAGACTTCTGGTTAAGTATTGTGGGTTTGAACAAAGTATCGGTAAAAAATTGCCAAGGGCTTTATTGATTTTGCACTTACCTTAAATAAAAAAATGTTTTTGAAAATAAGTAGGTAGGTATACCTTAAACAAACAACCAAAACAATAAATTATGTTATAAGGGTTGTCGATTGTCGAATGTTGTTACTTTTAAAAAGGGTAGCAGTTACTTAGTTTTTTTTTTGTTATTAATAGGGTATTGTTAAAAAAAGGGATTGTGACTAAATGTATCAGTATTATTATTTTTTAAACTGTTGTGATTTGTGAATCGTATCGAAATGTTGTATTTTTTTTTTAAATCGATGGATTGAATAGTTTTGAAAATTATAACGAAGAGTCGACTATTATTCATATTTTTTTCAAAGTTCATATTTTTTTTACTTACATGAGAACAAAACGGCTATTTCAAAGGGTTTGAATGTAGGACTTCTTTAAGGGTGTGATAGACAGTTGGAGTTAATAAAAATGACGCGTGATATACTTTTTTACAATGACTTTGGTTTTTTTTCATGTTTGATGAGCTGATATTTCTTTAAAGGAAAGTTGATTCTTTTTTGTATAACGTTTAAGTAAAACAATCACAAAATGACAAAAAGGCGATCTTGCAGATTAAAATGGATAGAAGGTTCGAACATGACATGATTTAAGAAATTGGTGAGTGGTTTTTTCGTGTACAAACTATAAAATCAAAACTCCCTTTGAACTCCATTCAGGAGCATAGGGATGCAACAAGAGCTCTCCACTGCTCTCGTTCTTGCGCAATGTTTATGACCTCCTCCCACACCATTTCCAACTCTATCAGCTCTGCCTCGAAGGAACGGAACACGGTATGAGAGGGTCTTCCACGTCTTCGAGACCCTGATGGGAGGAAAAACAGCGCTCTCCTCGGCTAACTGTCATTCGGCATCTTCAACACATGTCCCAGCCATGCCCATCTCCTCTCCGTAATGGTGGAAGTGATGGGCCTGCCCTGGGTGCGCCGGCGTATAGCGTCGTCCGTGATGCGTTGGTACCGTCTTATACCCAAAATTCTCCTGAGGCACTTCGTTAAAATATACAAAGGATTAAATGATGAAGTGGTTGGTAGTAGGTATAGTAATTAATTGTCTTGCTAACTTTTGAATTTTATATTTGTAGTTGGGTCCATTTTTTACCTACCAAAATGCAAGTATACTAAAAGTATTTCTATCTCTTAGTTCTTGAATTTGAAGAACCCTTATTAGCAATACCTTAGATATTAATATAATAGCTATGTCATCGCAAGAAGTAAAGGAAGTGAGTTCAAATAATGGAGGAATAATTTTTTTCCTTCCCTTCTTCTTGCACTCTCCATTTTTGTTTGAGTTTATCTTTAGCTGTTTTCATATTTCACTTATGCTAAGAGTTTTCCTATTGATAATTTTTTTCTCTCTCTTTTTTTACATGTTCTACCTGTTTAAATCAATAATATACTATGTAACATGTGACACATCTCGATGGAGGTCAACTTAGTTTAAGGCCATAAATTTATACTGTTTCTACTTTTAATGTATAAAGTTGTCCTCTGTAATGTGTTTTGTCAAAATAAATAAATAAATAAAAAAATTGTAAATTCAAATGTCCATAGGTACATTTTATAAATTCCAACATAAAAGGGCGTTGATTAATTCAAGTAACTTACTTAAAATTTGAAATTTAATGATTTTTGAACTGTTTTTTTTTTGTTTCCTTGAAACATAAAATATTAAAACACTTAAATGTGCAGTCGTGAAGCATATACATACTTACTCTATAAAATGCCTTGTACGAAATATTATAAGTAATCAACTTCCACACATAAAATTCTTTTAAAAAGCTATAAAAATAGCAATAAACGTTAATATTTTAAAGAGCTTTTTGTATACACAAACTTAACGAAAATGTTGGAAAATATTAAATCTTGCACTCTGCACGATTATTTTGAGATTTTCGCTCATAAAATTCAACTAACTTAGGAGTAATCAGGTGAGTCCAACTCAAAAATGGTTTCATTATAAAACTCCACAGAATGTTAAAAGATAAGTTAAAACAATAAATTAACACGGAGAGAAAGTTATTATAGTACCATTATGGATACATACTTAAATGTACCATAGGCAATATCAGATGCACGCAAAACGAGCATCGCAGGAAATATAATGATTGAAATAACAACCATAAACAATCATAGTAGGTCATTCTGTCCTGTAATTGGTTAGTTTGTCAGTAAATTGGTATTTTGGTAGCCTAGTGGCAAAGGCTCCGACTTCAGATCAAGAGGTCCCGGGTTCGATTCCCGGTCGAGTCAGAAAATTTCAGTGTTTTTTCACATAAAATTTCTACTCGGGGTTGGAATCCTGTATCAGATTGGACGGGACCGGTTGACTGGTAGAGAATGCTTCAAGCATTAAGTTCCGCCGGCTAAACTGACACCTATGTATAAATAGAAGAGTATTATTTATTTATTTATTTTCGTTGAAACTTTCTAACTCTAGGTATCTAATTCTTTCGTTGAAATTTTATTCATTACTATGACGAAAAAAATCTAACTTCGGAAAATATTTTTTATATCGACTTATAAAAATTCTAGCAATAATTATTTGTAAAATGTGTCTGCGGGAAATTTTTTATCGAATTTATTATACTTGATCGGAGGTTTGCCGCTAGTTATAAAATATGAACAAATTGGCGAAGTTCGCGGGCCGCGTGTCGACTACCCCTGGAATAAGTTTAAGTTAGCTAAAAAGTACAACGGAATCCGTAATAAACCATAATATTGTGTTCCTAACAAACTTTTTTACATTGAAGAGTAAATAATAATTGAAAAACTACTTGTGTTGTTGTGCTTTTCTTTGAAAATTGTACCGTTTTTTGTTTTACCATGCAAATTTGTTGGTAGAAATTATTACGATTCAGTGACTTTATATAATTGAAACTCAACTTGCATATTTCAACCAGGAACTCTAAAACAAAGGTTGCTATTACATCATTGGTTTTTATTTTTTTATTTTTATTTTATTTTATTTTACAACAATACAATATAATAATTACAATATACTTTTATTTTATAATGGAAAAAAATATATGACAAAAAAGCATCCTCCTATGCAGCAGTTTGCTGGTGTGAAGGAGGACCTTGAACCTCAGATTCTTGATGGTTTCATTTGGCTCTGGACTCTAATAAGTGTTGTTTAAGTATCTTCGAAAACGTTTTTTAACCATTCTTTTTCTTGATGTGGGTTGGTAAAGCGTTTTGAATGTTTTATACACCTAGTAACCTCCAGACGTAATGAGAAGATATTATCAATTCAGAAATTAAACCACTTTAAGGATATTATTACATAAATGATGTTGAAAGTGCGGATTGAAACAATTGGTGAACAACTCGAATAAGGAGTTTGGGCTTAAAATGAATGCCCTCATAACCAAAACAATGTTAGCCAGAAAACGGAGACACGAGCCTTCATCTCAACATAGATGCATGGAGAATAGAGCAAGTGACTCATTTATATCCCTATTCCCTATCGATCCGCCAAAATTTTGCATCAACTAAAATTTTGTATTTCGCGGGCAATCCCATGTGATTTCAACCAATCCAAGCGCTATTCCTTAAGAAATCGATCGAAGTGAATATACATAGCTGCAAGTGATTTCTAACGAATAATTTCCCCATGTCAAAATTATCATCATGGCCGCCAAATTTCCTTTTTTTCAAATAAATTCATCTTAATCAAGAAATATAACACTATTAACGTATTTTTTGTGATGAAAACAAGAGCAAAATAATATATTTATTGAAAATAATAACTTTTTTTGTTTTGATTGTTGCTTTTGAGCGAGGTGACTGAAAATAAAAGACACGATTTTGACATAATATAAGTGATTCCTCTAAAATTTTGGCGGGTCCTTCTAAGGTGCCGCTTAAATTGACCGAATAGCGGGTCATTTTAGAGGAATTGTGATAATTTATGTGGAACAGTCAGTTAAAAGTTACTTTTTTCATACACTTTTTTGGCGGGTTCTTAATTTTAGCGGATCTGATAGCGCATAGGGGTATTAAAATGATTAACAGTGGGTGAGATCCAGACTCGGAGATGAACCTTCTATAAAATGCAAAAACTCTTGTGTAATCCTGAACGCTTGTACACAAGATGAAGAACCGTTAAACCTTATTTTCTGCCAGATCCGCTCCATACAGCAGATCTGGCTTTGGACCTTTAAAGTCTCAACCATGAACAAGATGTTCTGGCTGTAGCGAAGGATGCTCCGTATCGCGTACGAAATGAAAAAGTCTAACGGGAGAATCCTGCTAACCAGTGTCAAAAGAAGTAAAGCCGCATACTTAAAGGCATAAAGCCATATTTTCACAGTGAAAAATATACCCTCCTATAGTATATTGCTGAAGGAAAAATGGGCGAGGGATTGGGGGTATAAAGGAACTTCGATGCTGGTACAGTGTTTTGATTGACCGAATTTGCCTAATTTAAATTTGGGACAACGATGAAGCTCATTCGCAGATGGTGTGAACTTCCGATAGAAATAGCATTTCTAGAAGAACAAAATATTTGGAAGGAACAAAGGAGAAAAAATACATGTATCTTTACCAATAACTATTTTACTGGTTAGATTATTTTATGAGAGTAACAGTTGGTATATGTAGATGGATTCTGCTTAGGAGTGAGTCACTGTCTACCAGTGATAGTGTTTGTGTCTGTAACAGTCTGTGGACGGATTATATTGGGATTAATTTGTTTCACAATAACGTATCAATGTTAGGCTTAGATCAAATAGCTATTATGATATTGTAACACATTGAGCGATACCAACTACTGTGTACAGAGATATTATGTACCCACGCAGTAATGAATTATTGTCTACCTTTGAAATCTACCGCTTTGTGCTATTACGTATTTCGAATTCATAGCTCAAACAATGGCATACGTATTAATTCGATAATAAGAAGACGCACGATCTTTGAGAGTAAATCCTTTGTATCGTCTCTGAGACGCCGCACTATGGAGTGTTTACCACCTAAGACTGGCGAAAAGTCAAAATTGCCAAGTGAGGCTAAAACCGCTTTGAATGTAATAATCTTAAAGATGAGTGATTGGTCCATCCATCAGTAGCCAAAATTTTCGCTTCTGGTCGTGCATTTTGTTGCACTGCCACATGATAGCCTAAAATGCGTGTTTTTGATCCAACGCAATCATGTGGGATATTAGTTTTAGTTGTTGTGATTAGAAGAGGCGTGGGGTGAAAGCAGAGATGCAGCAAAATCACAATATGTGGGATTGGACTGGAATTAAAACAAGCGGGGCGCTTTTTGCAGCTGTCCGAGACAGGGAAAGATTTTTAGAAAAATAAATGTATAATAATGTTTCTAAAAATGGATAACTGTCACAAAGTAAACCCAAAGACAATTGAAAAAACAGAGAAAGATACTCTCGAGTTAATGTCAACGTTGGGGAACCTAACACGACACATGAATATGTTACTGTGATTGAGTTATTATTTTAGCACTGCTCTAGTTTTTGGATGATTCGGATTTTGAATGAGTTCAGACGAAAAATGTATAATGAATGAAGGAAGTGGAAGGTATGTTCATCATCTTTCATAAAAAATGTTAATTTTTGTACTGTTTGATTTTTAACAGTTTAAGTATCTTTTAGATAAATAAAATTTGCAATATTGACAATAATATTGTCCCTATTCTTCCGCTTTTTAACCAATTACATAGTAAGTGGTTTCTATACCTAATTAAAGTGCCAACAATAATAAAGAAGAAATCGTCAATTTGGTAGATGAAAGCATCATTTACTCAAAACATTGTTTTTTTTACGAAATTGTGAAAAAGGCATAAAATAATTTTCACCGATTTTTCAGAGCAAATAATACTCCATGGTGCGCCGTGAAATTTACTGTACAGATGATCTAAAGAAGTTCGCATTAAGTTAATTAAAAAGTATAAAACCTACCATCAACTTGTTAGAAGCTCGTTGTATGTATGGATGACGGGATTTGTTATATGTACCTAACAAATAGATACCCATACGGAAGAACATATGTCCTGTATCCAGCCTAACGTATATAGGAAGAAAAGTTCACTAAAAACCCGACTATTATTCTCATTTGTTTGACACCTTATGAAAACTCTCTAAATATTGTTCCTGTAGGTTGTTTTGCTGAAATCATTGATTCTCAGATGATGCGGCCCAACTATCTATAGGTTGTCTTCTTGACAATCTTACTCTCATAGAAATTCATTGGCTGCTGTTGATAGCAGCCTGTCTTCCTTCATTCTGTCGGTCCTGAACCTTCTACGGAAGCCGAATTACTCGAAAACGAGTGCAGAGCTACAAAACAAACCCTTCTACGGGATGAAGGCCAATGTGCGAACAATTTTTCTCTTGATCTGTACGTTTCAAACATTATTCTACTGATTTATAATATATCTAAGGCCCTCACCTCTTATAGTTCCAGCAATTATTGTCTCTATCTTATGTTCGTCATAATGCGTTTCTCTGCATGCTCAAAATTAGCTGAATGATATACCTACTTACTTTTCTTTTCTGTACAAAGATGAAGAAATCGGTACTTATTGTCGGCGGAACTAATTTCCTCAGTCAATTTTTTTAGTCATCAACCGATCCCGTCCAATTTGAATATTTCATTAAATCAAATCAAAGATAATTTCTATTTAGGTACATAGTACGAGTACATACTATATTTTTTTCATCAAGATATTTGACTAATTTCTTTAATAGTTTAAATGTCAAGCGAATCATAATTGCTGTCCCAATATTATGTATTTTTAATAAGCTTAAATCATATTTGTATTAAATGTGCGTAGGCTAGAGATTACTAAAAGATTAAACTTCAATTTAATTTGAATATCAATCGTATGTCGTGTAAACAAAAGTAAGTAGTTTTTTAATTATGTTTTCAATCAAATTCTTTTGATCTCAAATATGTTTGTACCTATTTAAATAAAGATATGGAGTGTGGAATTATGCTTGAATGTTTTTTTTTGTTGTAACTTGGAGGTAATTTTTTCATTCCTTTTTTCTGATATTGTCCTAACTAAGACAGACTCTGCGATGAAACAGCACTCCTTGGATTTTGAGTCAACTCCATCAAAACGGAGCCAATGGCGAATAATGCCTGCTTCAATAAACAGTTATTGAAATAGTAGTCAAATATCAACAGGTTTGCCGGGACGACAAATTCAAGTAGGTATCTAGGAGCAGCAACTACCACCATTTTGACCTCGGAGCTGAGCTTCTGATAGCACGAAAATGATATGGAAAGTGTCGGCGTTTAGGTAGAGAAAACATAAACTGTTCCAGAGTGGGATAGTAATAGCAATAAAGATTTACATGCTGGGATCTGCTCCACAGGTAGCACACTTTGGAGGAACTTTAAATGGCATAAAGATTAAACAAATATTCGTGAATGATTCGAACAAGTTTATTGAATTTGATTATACGAGTACCTAAGTACATGTGTACGTACATATTATATTATTTTAAATTTTGATAACAATCAGATCATTAGGTACGTTTGTTCAAATAAAGTACAAAAACAAACAAGTCCAAATAAATTACAGGTAACATGTGTATTCGTTAGATATTATATGACAGTTATGTTATACTGTAATACAGTAATCATTGTTATCAGGACAACAGATCGCTGCAAGGGTGAAGGAAAACGGAAATTCGAATATTTATTGTCGCATATTATCGTCGTATTTGAGTGGGTAGGTACATTCTGACGTATTGGGTTCCTTGTAACGAAATAAATATGTTTCCTGTTGTGATAACATGAGCTCCTGATACCTCACATGGATTAGTTTTTGGTTCAATTGAAAATTTGAGTCCTACCCATAAAAATATAACCATTTTGATATTCTACATCTACATGTCGCAGTGAAAAAGTTCAAAGTCTTAATGCCATAGTTTCTAGATAAGCTCGACACTGTGTCCTTTCAAAATATTAAACGAAAAAACGGATAGGTACATATAGATAAAGAGAACAAATTTGACATATTACAAGGTTGCCATTGTACCTACCTACTTGCCCGAAAATGAAATAATTAATATTTTTCTTAATTAACTCGAATATTTGATAAACATGTTTTCAAGGCAGAATATTTTAAATAAAAAAAAAAACAATCTTAAAATAAATATTAATTAAATACGTAAGAAAATATTTCTTGAAAACATGTTTTTTTTCTCCTCCAAAATATTGAAAAAATAAAATATCTTTATTCATATCCCATTAATAGAGATGTCGATGGCACTCTTCGAATATCGACTGGATTTTCCCATTTTTTTCTTTGTCACTTTTTTAATTAAGTTAACATTTCCTCCATGACGAAGGTTGACACATATATTTTCTTCATTTCCATGAGATGTTGGAAAAGAATTTTTAATTTCAGTATAAGACGTGTAATGCCCACCCGAAAAAATCAATTTATCGTTCAAATTCTGTGACATCAATCTCTATTCCATGACATATCATACTCATCTACTTACCTACCATATTGTATATAACTTAGATTCTTTTAGGGTAAACTTAAAAGAAAATTTAAATGCTTTCCTACGGGAAAATAAGCTCATCTCAATTAAAATTTATGGCTATCCTCATCACCTTCATTCCTTCATTTTGAGGCATAGGTAGGTATTCCTCCCCGACTTTTACGATTCTCTGTTCCACGTCATTCTGTGCCACTGATTTTCGACTAATCTCCCAATATAGTCAAATTGTCTCAACAATGACCTGCCTGTTCTTGACGTTCACTCAAAGAGTTTTCTTGATCCGTCTGTCATTTATTTTGTTGCTCTCGTTAAGCCCAGCTCCATTTTAGTGACCTTGGTCTTTTTATGATCACTTCGTTTCGCTCACTGTCCCACAGATTTATGTTAAAATAAATAAATAAATAAAATAAATAACACTCTTCTATACATAGGTGTCAGTATAGCCGGCGGAACTTAATGCTTGAAACATTCTCTACCAGTCAACCGGTCCCGTCCAATCTGAAACAGGATTCCAACCCCGAGTAGAAATTTCAAGTGAAAAAGCACATTGAAAATTTCTGACCCGACCGGGAATCGAACCCGGGACCTCTTGATCTGAAGTCGGAGCCTTTGCCACTAGGCTACCGAGGTCGGCCAAAAATGTTCAACATTTTTCTCGCCATAGAATGTTGTGTTCGTAAACAGAACAATCGTGAAGCTGTTAGTTTCTGAAAGCATTAGGTACTGGAAGTTTGCAAATGTGGAAAACCTTTTCTTCAGGTGGTATTCGAAACGTTTGTACTTGAGTACTTTATGATTTAACTTTAAAAATGTACAAAGTACCAAGAAGTGGTAATATAAGCTAGTTGAAGGGTGGTGCGTGTTAGGCGTTTGACCACCAGCTTATGGTGATATAATGTAGGTACTCAGAGGGTTGTATAACCGAGACAGAAGTAGACATGTAGGTACAGCCACGTCCGTATGTTAATCAAGAATTTGATAGAGATCAAGAGAGGTATCAGGTCATGCATGTAATTGTGTGTTCCCTTGTGGTCGTCTCTGCCGTTTGTAAACTAATTATTATATTAGCTGCCGACCACGCCCGTACAGGACTCACGGAATAAATTGAATTTGTAAATTTTCAGCTTATAAAAAAAGATCTTAAAAATACAGATCCCAGATTTACCACTAAGGATTTACGCATATGACGATCTCAAAATTGCTGCAATTGATATATAATAGCAGCCTTAGCAGAGAACTCCCTAAGTGACAAGAGTTCCCAACGATGACTTACCTATACGCGGAAACTTTAATCTCGACGACAAACAGAGCAAATTGCCAAGGTCGAGAAGCGGGGGATCCCAGAGGAACACTGATCATCAAGTACCAAACGATGGACGTCATCATCACAGGAGTCGGATTTGAGCATTTATATAATAGATCATTAATTTTTATTGGAACCCAAAACAACTTGTTTACCTATTCGCCACACGTAGAATTGTGTAAAAGAGGTCTGAGCAAGCTCATGAGCTGAAGAAAATATCATAGAACTTAAGAGCTTAGCCATGATGAGATTTACCAAAACTAAAAAATTCGTAGGTACTTATTATTTTTATTCATGCCCTCTCTCTGTTTGTACTCCATTACCATGGATTAATCGTATTCGATGACGAAGCAAACATACAGACGGTTAATTTTGCAAAGGAATTATTTGATGAAGTTATAATAACTTGGAGTAAAGGGAAACGAGACAGACAATAATGACCTATATGATAACACATGTGTATTATATTCACTAGTATCTATGTAGGTATGTACGTGTCTAATTTGTCCGATAATATTATATTGAACACAAACAAGTAATAGTTTTAGCCTGAAATATGCAAGTATAAGATATTCTTAGTTTTAGCTTGAAATATGCAACTAAATAGGTAAAGATTATAATTTGAATAAAGAATAATATACAATTATACATAGAGAACAACAATTGCAGCAAGTGAAATGGGCCCCATTAAGCCATTTAAACGGCTTGTCAATAGGACCCATTCACCCCAACTGAAAAAAAAAAACACCGAAGAACCGAGAGGAGTGAAGAATGAGATTTTCGCTTGCTGCAAACCAATCCACAGGATTGAAATCGCTGAAGTAGAATCTTTAAGGACACGAAAATTGAGTTGATGTTATCTCAGATATCTTTGAAACAACAATAAAAACACAATAATGTACTTTTTTCTGTTAGAAATGATTGTAATCATTCCACTTATTTTGTGTGCGTCATAAAATGTAGTACCTACTTTATTATTGTTTCATTTCTTTATCAAGATAAACGTGTTTGCGAAAAGCATATATTTGGCGGCCTTACGAAAATTTTGATATTTTGACATAACTTAGTTAAAATCACTTGCAGCATATTTACATCGATCAATTATGGAATATCACTCGGTTGAAGTCACTTTTTTTTATAAAAAAAGTTCAGGGGACCATATTATTATGCTCCTTGTGTCACCGCGACCACATTATATCTACATATTGTTACATACTTATGTACTTCAATTCATTCTTGAAGCGCTGTCTCTTATTGTTATTATTACATACATTCTTGAAGCGCTGTCTCTTATTGTGTCTTCTCTAAAAAACGTTGTAGTTGAAACTGTCTATTGGCATAAATCAATCGAATACATTAAAAATCATCATAAAACACTGTAGTCATAAATAAATTGTAGTGTTTGAAGTTCTACCTTTGATTGTAGCGTTGATAAATAAGTAAACACACAAACTAAAAGGAAAACATTTGTGAATCTCGAGTAAGTGAGTACCTACAGGGACCTACCCGGCTAATACCTACTTACCCTATGGTTTAGTTAAAAGATCTCTCCATATTATTCCTTGTGCGAATACTTGAGCGAGACGGAGTTTCTCCTTCACCAGAACGGAGAGGTGAGCAGAAATTTCGAAGAACAGTTAATTTCAACACAACCGTCAGTTCTTGTTTAATTGACTGAGCATTTGGCAGGCAAAGAATGGTCCAATGTTGTGTTTTGTCAATTTTTACAAACGGTGTGGAGACTTTTGAAGGAAACACAATGAACCGTATTTGAAATATCGCGGAATTCCCGGAACGCTGTGGTTCGTCGCGAACCACGTACTATGAAATTTTGATACGTTGCATTGCTTACGTTACCGCGCCTGTTCAGATGTGTACAGGCCATAAGATAAAACGTTTTGGGCCAACGTCAAGGGAAAATGGACAATGTTCGTCAGGACCTGAATGTGATAGGTGTGGGAGAACAGTGGGAGTTCTTTGCGATGGACAGGACGGCTATGAAAAACATTGTTCAGGAGGCCAAAAATCTACAGGAGTTGTATGGCCATCAGAAGTAAGTAGTAGTTTCAAAGAAAAAAAAAACCCCAGTTGTGCCACATAATAGCAAACTCAAATACGATGGAATTTGAGGGCCTACAATCAGGACAGAGAAGCCTTCACCATAGTGCTAGCCGACATCAGGGAAGGTTATGCTCAAATGTAAACCATATGAAGCCTTTCACCACAAGTTTTAAGTAACTTACATTTAAGCAACATTTTTTAGCTCTGCGCTCGTTTTCGAGTGATTCAGCTAAGCAACCTTCTCACCTATAAATTAATATATGCTCATTTTTTAGGGCGCTCATAGTATCTTTGACAATGGAATACTAGTTTATACTGAAAAGAACAGTTGGTGATATAACCAAAATAAATAGAGCTGTGATCCCTGGTCCGCAGCGGGCATACCTTGCACAAAGCAGCAGGTATCTATCTATCTATCTATGATCTGCTAGGTATCCACTACTCAATTACTCCTACCTTTGAGCTGCTTGTGAGAAGTGGCGTATCAAATGTCTAGGGATGTCTCCCGATATAGTTTACTACCAAAGTGGTCAAGCTATCTTGTAGTACCACTTTAGAATAGACAACATATTTGCAGACACTAAGTTCTTGTACAAAGTAGCTATCACGTATCTAAACACAAATCTGAGGGGTAATCTCAGTTTTATTAGTGCTTGCCATTTTTTGTGTATGTTTTCTCCTTTTTTTGTCAGATTTAGTGATATTATATCTTAAACCCCACAAAAATCTGACTTCATATTAAGAACAAAAAAAAAACAATAGGAATAAAACAACTTTACTTTCATGTGAGCTTGAGTCGTGTTAATATAGGAATATGTCTTCAAGAACTAGATGAAGAATAACAAGGCAATACCAAAATAAACAGCAATTTTTTATTCTTGTAAACTAATCACATTGAAAATCCAAAAATGATCATCTAATAGGCAGATTGAATCCAACTGATAAGCTACCCATCCTTATTAATTTGAAGGCAATTAGTTATATAAAAAAGCTTAAATCTGACAATATGATCAAGTCGGGCCCATGAAAATGGTTCAACATCTATGACCCAAATTTCAAGGTGAACCTTTCCAGATATTTTGTCCGCATCATTCGGTTTGACTAGAAAATTGACTACGTTTGACTAGATTACGTGACAAAATGTCACTAAGTTGATTAAAACTTCTTTGAAATGCTAAACTGTTTATATTTTTATTTTGTTTTAAATAAAAGTTAGCAACAATGACCCATTAAACTTTCTCCTTTCAGTGAGGCTGTCATTGTTTGTACAAACAGAGTATAATAATTATTGTTGGCAAAGGCTGAGCAATGCATAATCCATCATGTAAAGCACGCCAGTATGCACTCGTGGCAACGAGCATTCAACAGACGTCATTCGACGTACTACCCTTGTAAGTACTAGACGTAGCCGACGCGACGCTTTATTTACTCTGCCAGATGACGCGGCGTTAAAAGATGACGTTGTAAAGACATGTTAAGAGTGATGTTATACTGTTTTAGGGAGCTCATTTTTTTTTATAAAAAATATTTTTATCCAAATGCCAGTAATTTATCACATTTATAACTAGGTCTTGAAATATCCATAAGAAAACCAAAACAATAAAGATCTACTTACCTACTTCAACCAAGGATCTAAAAATTCATCTGCGCTTGAACAAAAGCTAAGACTCTAATGAGAGGCAGTGAACTGCACCTTTGCAAGTAGCGGGCTGAAAGACAGCAGCGGATTAGATGAAAAGATTTGTAAAGCATGAAGTAGCCCATTTTGAGCTGTAGCGCCTACGGAGAAAGAGAAAACTACTTTAAAAGACATAAATGTGGTTATCCAAAATAAAGCAAGGTAATAATAAAAATCAAGATCATTATTTAAATGTAAAATGATTTAGGGCAGTATAAAAAAAACGTGCTGTAGGTTGTCAGAGGAAATCAAGAGGCTGGTTCATGAGTGAGAGACATGGAATATAAGAATTGACATCCGAAGGAAAGATGTTTTTTAAAACTTAAAAAAAAAAATGCAATTTGAGAATGCATTCTTAATTTGTAAAGAACTTTGATAAATAAATCTTAAAATCTTTGACCTATAGTACTCCTGGAATAAGTTTTCGATGATCGAATATCGAAACGATCATCGAAAGAGTTTCCAAAAAAATTCCATCCAAAATGATCAAATGATACGATCGCTTTATGTTAAAACTCTATTTTCAGGCTTATAAGCTCTTTTTAGTGTGTAATTAGCTTTCACGGGCTTAAATGAGGATGCTTGGACAAAATTTCTAATAGTCACTAGATATATTTATGGTAAAATGATCACACAAGAATAGTAAAATAGAAGGAATGTATCCATTATATACGTAGATTTGTAGTGAAACAAAAAACTTTCAAATTGATTTCAGTGTTACGTTCCTATTCCAGTAGGTTTTTGTTGTTTTTTTTCCGTCTCTGAAGGCTTCACCATTACGTGGTGTTCCGTCGCACAACGAGGTCAACCCTATACGTAGTTTCGACGCCGAGTACATCCTTTATCTTTCACCAGTGTTTTCCCTTGACGTCCTTTACCAACAAATAGCCCGCCATTGTGGATACCCAGGGCGCATCAGGCTTTGTACACAAAGGCAGTAATAATATATCATGTCCCGATGAATGAAAAAGTACCGCGTGTGAGTGGGACCTGAAAGGGCTCCAGAGCTGCTGGCGATGAATTTTAAATTGGTGATGAAATTGAAAATGGCACTCGCGTTTTGACGTTTGCCGGAATGAAAAAGAGTCTTCCCTGCATAATACATGGGCTATGTTTATTACTACACGGTGATTCGGATGAAGTTTTGATAAATAATATTTTGTTTTTTGACGATCTTTGTTTATTCTTTACTGTATATTGAATTGAAGTATAATTAACAGGACACAAAATCTATATACCTAATATAAATGAAAGTCGGGTTAGTGCGAACACTTATAACTCGAGATCGGCTGAACAAATTCTTTCGATGTTTGATTTATTCAATTTTTCTCCGTTCCGGATAACAGAATAACTGATAAAAATTTGAAAAATGTATAAGATATAATATAAACTATACCTAATAAATAAGTTAGTATGGAATGGATGTCCTACGACGCCATCTATGAAAAATCTAACAACAAAATTATTGTCTACTGCACCTGCAACGTTTCGGGCATTTTAGATAATTTTCATACAAAGTCAACAAAATTGTGCGCATATTATTATATTCTCGCGTTGTTCCTGCCTGAGCTTTGAATACGAATGTTATATGGACGTTTTAGAAATAAATATTTTAATGTTATTATTTTATTAGTTTATTTTTGTTTCTGGAGGCGCAGTGCACACACGAACGGGCCGCCTCTGGTTAGGATTACAGGGTCCACAGGACAACGTCTGTCGGGAAAGCTAGTTTAACATAACAAAGACATCACAGAATCAACATAAAGAGGGCGAGCTTTCCGCAACGAAGTTGTGGTCTCGCAACAACTAACCTAAGATCTTAACATTAAATTCAGACAACGAATAATCAAATGTGCATGGAACCTGATATAAATTGCCTTCGACGCATTTTAAATATGGATCTATCGCTGTGAGGTCCTGAAGTCTCATATTTTTGGTCAATGCTGCGAGTCAGTTCAGCATGGGTATTCACGAAAAAGTTTAGTTCGAGGGTCAACAAATGCTAAAAGGAAATAATTTTTAGGAAAATGACACAACTTCCGATCATTATTAAGATTAATCTTCACATTTTCCGCATCTTACTTATTATTATTATTATTGATTTTTTTGATTTATGGATCGAGAAAAAATTTGGGAACCGTTCCAGAAAAAAAAATCCCCAAAAAGCATCCTAAACCAGCTAAACTATTTAATTGATGTTCGTTGATTAAAATGATTACACAGTTGCACTTTCACAAATTTTTTAATGAATCTCGAGCGCCGACTCACGCAGACATTGTCAAGAGAGTCTCTTGACAATGTCTGCGTGAGTCGGACGAAAGCGCTCGAGATTCATTAAAAAAATTGTGAAAGTGCAACTGTGTAATCATTTTAATCATCAAAATGAACTTTCACTATGTGAATACACAAACCTTACAAAAAGTAATTGATGTTCATTTTACAAAAAAGGAGTGTTAACATTCAAAGAACCCTTAAGTCTCGAATATTTGACTAGTTCTAAACATAAAGTTTTTCGTGAATAACCCTTCAGACATCGATATAGGATCAAGAAAATAATTTATTTCACAATATAGTTATAACTTCATGTTTTTATTTATTTTTTCTTGACGACTTGGTCAAGGGAATCCATAAGATTATATCGAATATCAGCGATTACCATTGCCAATTATTGGCTCTTAGAATTGCTAATTATTATTACTTGTATTGCAACATCGTGTATTATAAACGGAACAAAACTCAAAAATGATTGGGAAATTTGACAATTATTTTTAAAATACCAACACCATTTGTGTAAGTTATTTTGAAAACACGCTACTTAACGTGTTACGGAAAGACGTACAGTCTAGTAAAAAGATTTTAGTAGTGGCGTTTTAAAATTGATATTTGAATATTTTCCCGTAACTCGTCTTAGATCATTAAGCTTAAACTCAAGAGTAATACCTAGTTAATAATTATTGCAATACATTCGAGATGTTATAAATGGCAGAATATTTTCATCTTGTTGTTAAAAGTATTGTCCCATAAATATCTTTACCCCAGACGTACCCCTAAAATGGAGGGTGCAATGAGTTCGGGGTGAATTTTATCATATTTCACGGTGACTTCATATATAATTTCATGGTTATTTTGGGAAAATCCCATAGACTTAATATTTGCCTGTGAAAACCTAATATAATTATTATTATTAGATGAAAATATAATAAAGGTACCTACGTATAAGAATTGGAAGCTAAGATCGGTCCGTCACATTTTTGACAGTCTTCAATTTAGAAGCATTGAAGATTAGAAACTAAAAAGTTTCTTTTGGATTTCTAAGATTATTTTTAAGTAAGAATGTTTTGTATACCTGCATAAATGGTATTGTATATTTTTTTTTACTTTTTTGACGCACAAAACTACGTAGGTATTAAAAGTAATTAGAACTCTTTTTTTACATAATATATTCTTTGTATTATGGTGTGAGCATAATCATATTAAAATATAGGTAAACAAGTTAATTCCTTTAATTCAATACTTTAGGCTTAAACTTATGTCATGTAACTTTGTCGGCTGATTTGAAATACTTATCTATACCCTTTTGTTTATTTCAAACTCTCTTGTAGTTTTGCTGATCAACCCATTTGCAAGATGTGTATCGTTGTTAATAGGGTCTGCAATAACAAAGTGAAATGACTATAAAATCTTAGTCTATAGGTTGTTTATTAATATTACTGAGTTTTAATTGCCCATGAAACATATAACCATCTTCAACCAAATCTTTATATTCCAAGAAAATAAATATACACAAATCAATTCTGACATATTTAAATAAAGGCAGAAAAAAATTCATAATATTTGCATGAGGTTAAGATAGGAAATAGACTAAACCTCTCTTAGTTAACATTTACTATTAAGATTCGAATTTCCAGAAAAATAAATAATATTCTTAGGTGGTAGGTAAAGATATGCTTATAAACAGGAAATGGAATGTAGAATGTAAATAAAGTAGAATAAGAACAAAGGAAGAGACGAGACCGCTTTGAGAGTAAAATATTTATCATGAATCTTCTAGGGCCGTTTATCAGATAGTAAAAGTTCTGTAAATAATATGATCACACACGGTGTAGGAATATGCATGGAGGAGCATTGGTGTCAGATATGGAAAACTATCTAACCACCCCTCACCAACAACCATCGTCAAATAAATCATATCTTGAAATTTTATTACACATACGTCTATCGTCCTTGTAGATATTTAGATAGATAGTAAGCAAAATAAAAGACACATTTCTTCATACTTAGTCCCTTGAAATATTTTCACGGCCATTTCATCTGTAGACCTCTTCCACGTTTTCCAAACTTTTAGTTTATCAGCCGATTTCAAAAAAAAAATAAGACTGAGTTTCCTTTAAAAATAACGCGATCACAACAACAAATTGACACTTTATGTTTAAAGTCCCGTAATTGTCACTTAAGTTAGTAGTTCAATCTTTTACCGCCGGAGTTCATAGAAAATTTCGTGGCACTACCTCTGTCACTATAATGATGAAAATTATTTGTAGACGGTAACACTGTGGACAAAAATTACTAAAATAGGGTGGAAAACATGGCAAAACGGGTAGAATATTATTACCTATTTACAGATATTGTTTACTATTTTATGAACCATAATGATAAATTAATGTTAATGTTGTTCAATAATAAGGGCACATTGATGTATTGAGAAATAAAATTGACAGATAAACAGAAATTCCGCGAAAATATTGATAAACAAGCGATGTTTTCCATAGATTTCCATGGTAATACTTACTACCAACTGCTATCAACAAAAAATATTTTTTTGACATTTTAAACTTTAGCTAAATTGAGCGGGATAATTTTTGTTTATGAAATGCGTAACTTAAAGAAGACTTTAAATTTTAAAAGTTCCTTTAGCTTATGGGTTCTTTAGTCGCTTTTTTTGAAACCGTCCGTATGCCTTCTGAATCAATTTCTTTTCCGCAACTGGAATAATAATGTCATTTGCAAATGAATCGCATCCAATTAAGATACCGTTTCAGAATTCTTGATGGATTGAATCGGACTCCCGCCCGAGGGTAGTTCCACCGACTAAAGACCATCCTCTGGATCTACACACTCTGGAAACGCATTTAGGCATTGCTTCATCGGAGTGTTATCTGTACTTTGATTGTGATTGAAAGGTCTTCCTCTCTTAAGTGAGCTTCTTAGGCGCCTATGATCATTTGGACTATGCTCTTTAAGGCCCTCCACATTTTTTTCGAACTCCAGCACACCTTTTTCGATATTTGACCGTGCGGCGTCTCTTATATTATAAACCATTGTTGACACTTAAATACGCAATGGCTAACAGTCTTGATGTCTTTTTTAGTCATCTGGTCTAGCAACATGGCCTGTCCATAGCAACTTTATCTGCGCAATGCGATCTTATAATTTCATCTTTATGACTAATTCTTTATTTACAATAGTTTTTGAGTTACGTCAAGTTCGATTTTAAAAATCAGAGGTATGAATTTCTCGCTCTCCCTGACTTAACCCCTTTGTTGACTCATGAGGTCTGCTTTTATATTCCTCAAGCTATAAATCCTTCTCTGCTGCAACATTTCCCCCACCCCGAGCTAATTAATCAGGAGGTTGACTAATAATGCGTAAATCTTGAAATACTTAGAACTTTGATTCTGTACGAGAGGATTCGAATAGCGCGTACATTAGTTAAGAGCATAATTTGAGAAGAGTGTACCTAAATTTAAGTGCACGCAAAATAATATTTGAGTGCACATTTATGAAAAATACATCAAATTATTACAAAATTATTTTTTTGAAAATTTGCACCTACTTATCTCTTATTTTGCGTGTGCTCAAGTTTGCATAATATGGCTCATATTTCTCCCACTGCACATTCATACATAATATAGATTAAATGATACTAAAATAAATTTAAATATAGAATATTGAGAATATTTTTCATGGAATCTAATGATACTTGTTAGTAGATGTGTGTTTTACGTTAGTGCTGGTTACTCCGAAATCTTAGGCTTTTATTTATTTACTTACTGGCAGAAAACGACAGGCAAAGAAAAGGGCTATCAATTGTTTGAATGTCCTATAAATCAGTTGTATTCTTTTAAAGGGTGTCAAATTTCTTTCAAATCAACACGTTAAGAACTGCGGACAATTTCACATTTCATTCCGTAGCAACGGTTGTTTGTAGAAACCTCTGATCAAGTATCACATATTTCATCGATATGAATGATATTTTCGTCAAAACTTGTTTTTTTTAATCGCAATAGCAACTATCGACAATATTTATTTTAAAATATTTCGTGTAGTTGGCTTAAATAATTTGTTTGAAAAATATTCCTTGTGGGGTTAAGGATGTTTAAACGAAAATAACGAATTACGTACGAACTTAAATAAACCAAGTATTATATTTCGTTAAGTGAATGTTAAAGGCGTGTTCGCCTTTACTTGTATTAAATAAAGAAGTCAGAAAAATCAAACAAGAGTAAAAAAAAAACAAAATAATAATAATAGGTTAGTACCTAATGTTATTTTGAAATCTTCCATTTCTTTGTTTTGCTTGAAATTTAAAATGTAAAGAATCTTTTCTCTCAATGTTATGAAATAATGAAATTAAAAAGAGCAATTGCTTATAATTGTAACCGCAGGCTTAGTGTTCTGGGGTTCTTAAGCCAAAGAAAAGGAACATAGAACCCGCTGAATAGAAGGAAGGAAGCTTGTGGCATTTGTAAATCTGTGGGGAAGTTAAAAGAGGGGAAAACAACACGCTGTTAGTTACAATATACCATCTCCCTTCATCCCCAATGTTGCATTCTTTTTCTTTTGGGGTAAATTTTGACTTTTCGACTTGTATGTTTTTGAAGAAACGAGATTATTTCCCGTAAATGTCGTGGGGTACAATAAACACAAGACGCATCATTAACCAACATCTATTTATATTCCCTTTATGACCCACTTAGAACCACAGAGAGGCAACAAAAGGTTTCAATAATTACGCTTGACCTCACGTAGTATAAATGACCTGATATTTATTTATTTATTTATTTATTTATTTATTTATAAAGCATATACGGCGAAATCGCCATTAATATTTAAACAACAAAACATTTTTCACAACAATAGAATACAGAAAAATAGATACAGTTTTCAAATCAATAAAACACCACAAGAATTTACAGCAATAAGCAGAGTCACAAATAAAACATTCAACCCAAATTAAGACAAACAATTGAAATAATAATAGCAATAAAAGAAAAACAATAAATCAAAACATAGTCAATTTATATATAATTAAATACAATGTCCATGTGACAAACAAATAACATAGTCAATTTATAGATATTAAGAGTACAATGTTTAAGTGAAAAATAATTCAACAAATAATATTTATATACTCAATTTGTTAAACAATTAATATATACGTACTGTCCATGTAACAAACAATAAAAAATCAATGCGATGAATAATCAATAAAAATTAAAATTAAAAATATATTGCGACAAAAAGTAAAATATTGAATAAATGAGTGCCGTTTTTCCTCACATCAGAGTTTATAAGACAAAGAGGTCTATCTTAAGTCTTATTTCGTCGTTTCAAAGCATTGCTGAAGGATTGGCAGTTGGTACTCGTTGTTGGGAAAATTGATCAACTAGAAAACCTACAAAAATTGGACTTGGAAATAAATGAATAAAAATACAATCTTTAACCCTTTCACAGTAAGATATTTAAAGATTGTGTCGTGAAAAGACGGTTGGCGGCTGGGATCGAGCCCATGATCTCCAGTACGAAAGCCGTCATCGTAACCGCTAGACTCCCAATCACTTTTTCAATCAATCCTAAATATTTTCCAGCGTTTTCAAACTTTTAGCACAGGTGCCCATGTGCACAGTATATCTAAAAAAATAGTTCAGGACCACAGAACAACGTTAGTGGGGAAAACTAGTCTTCATTAAAATGCGAACAATAATAAATAATTTATATCAATGTAGGACATAGAGATTCACACAGAGATTTCTCTTTCAATTGTCACAGAAGGTAATTTTGGGGAAAAAATGTAAAAAATGGTGAAAAACAGAATCTCGAGTCTGTCATATCCTTGGCTCATAAATAGTTTATCTTGTAGAAAAATGTATTTTTTACAATACAAAGATGTTTACCTACCTTTTGTTCGATATATGTACATACAATATTGATGGTGTTGGTATGTGTTGTCAGATGGGTGCAGTTGCTCAAGATAAGAGTGTATGGAGAGTCTCAGAATGATGGACGAGCGCTGCGTCTTTTGAATTATTCATCTTCGCATTTGTCACTCTTCACCCTTCACACATGAGATAAGACGCACCCTGAAATATAAACGAGTTCTGCTTCACTCGCTGGCCTTTGAGAAGAAAATAGCGGCGTATACTTACATACACCTACTCTTAAACCAACTTGGGGATTCCCGATTGGTTTTTATACTATAAACCACGTATGTAATAATTATTATTCCCTTCCTGAAAAAAAAACAAAATAAAGAAATTTATATTGTAAACAGCACTTAAAGTTACCTAACATTAGTATTCTTAAATTTTTGCATTTTTTACTTTCAAAAGAACCTAAAATATATTTTATGTTCCAACTGGAGTGATAATTCATTAGCAATATTTTGTTGATAGATTTTATTGTTCCTATGCTTGTTTCCATATTATAAAACAGACAAGGGGCCATTGGAGATCATAATAATATAGAGATATATAAAGTTTTATACATTTTCAAAGTACTTATTTTAATATTACGTAATGTTGAAAAGATAGTTGCATACAAATATTTAGATTTTAGCATTGGATTTCTAATATGTATTCCTGATTAAATTAGACTAGCTGATGCGGAAGATATTGGTCTGCCATATAAATTTTTTATTGCACTCGCATGACATTTCTATGTCATTTAGTCAATTTCTTCAGATTCAGTAAATTTTTTATCGAAACTATTAAGTAGGTAGGTACGTAAACATTTATTCACAGCAATCCATGATATTCAAGACGCGCATGTCTCGACACTGTGATAAATAATTAAATAACAAAAAAATGTCTGTAAAAGATCCAAGAGAGCAGATTGCGATGGTACGGGCATGTGAGTAGGAGACCGCCAGAATATATTTGTAACAGGGCACAAGCTCTTGAGGTCCCTAGTAGGAGGTCGCGAGAGAGACCCAAACGAAGATTTGCGGATGCACAATTGCACAAGGCAGAGCTGAGTGGCGGCGTAAAATACAAAAGGCAAACCCCACCATCATGTGGGAATAATAATTGGCCGGAAGAAGAAAAAGATAGTTAAAATCATAATTTTCAAATATATACGGCTTCAGTTTTATATTAGTACAGATAACATGATGTGCTAACAATTCTTCAAGAATAAAGCAGATATTATAAAGTATTGCATTATTTTGTCATCATTTCAGAATACAGCTAACTTAGACACACCTGTAAGTTAGAACATATAGGTAGGGTAGACTGACGACGTCTATCTCACTTCGTATGTAGCAAATGTGTGATATTCTTTGGCAAATAACCTCGACTTTGACAAAGACACAACTTCCTTTATATCTCAGATAGACTTGTATTACTTAAGGCACCCCTTCGCGTTTTCCCCACAGAAAACAGATCAAAACACATTGGCGCCTATACAATGCCGGTGTGTCTATATTGTTACCCCTATCGGCGAATTTTCTCGAATATTGAAAAATTTATTGTAATATATTGTCGACACGTACGACTGCATAACCGTGCATTTCTACAAACACATTTGAAAGAGATGTCTGCATCTTATATATAGCAATATTATTATATGATACTACTAGCATTCCCGGAAGACGTAGTCCTGCCTTCAATATGACTTTTGAAGTTATGATAAAATTATTGATTACCTATTTGATTAAAATATAATTTCGACAAATGAATAATGTTTTAAATGATGTTCATAGGTAACTGACAATCAGTTATGTCAATCGACAATAAAAAAAAAAGAAAACGTTGTATTGTCAAGATCACTTAGAACATTTATTTATTTATTTATTTTATACTTTATGCATATTAAAAATAGTGTACAAAAAATAGTGTATAGACAAGTAGCAATGGCGGGATTATAGCCGTAGCAATCTCTAACATCCAACCACAAAAGTCTTGAATGTTTTAATGTTCTTAACCTGACATAAGCGAACACAACAAAAAATAATTATATGATTTGGTCTAGCAGTTCTCACATGATGCGATGACCAATGGAAATAGGGCTCCATTTTATCTATATTTTTTTTATTTAATTTTTTATTTCAAAAGAACCTGCTCCGAGAATAGAAACACAGCAAAAAAGAATTGCGTGGGTTTAATTTTTATATAAAAAGATAGATGGGTATATTATACTAAGACTATTGGAACTCTGTTCAAATTTCAATACTGTTTGTGATTTATGAAGTTTTTCATAATATATGGGAAAATACAAAATAAGTTAATAAGAAATTATTTCCTTATTTCTGTTGAAGAAAGAAAGGGTCACATATAAGCACATGCATAGACAATGAATACGAGTTTTGATAAAAGGTAAGTTTCAGTCATGAGTGTATTTATTCTAGGTTTTTTAGCGAACAAAATTATACCTTTTTTATTACTATTATTATTATATTCCATTTTGCCTTGCTTTTGATGTGTTCGGTTTAAAAGAATTTTCCCAATATTCAGGAGGAATATTATACAGGCAAGGAAAAAATTATTTCGTATTGAATTATACAGAAATTATAGAGGCAAATATTGAATGAAATATGTTTGAATATTAAAAATTCATTAGTTATCAAATTTTAGCCACGTTTGTGAAGAAATTTTTATTAATTCAGAGTTCAAGTATTCAAGTACACAAGTAAGAGTATTCAAGTTTGTTAAATTTCAGATAAAATCTGTGCCATCGTCAATGAGTTAATCTGCATACCTAACTGCAAATAGTTATTATGTATGGAACTGTGCTAGAACAGAATTAGTTTAGTGGGGCAGTGAATTCCAAAAGTATGAATATTTAGAGACTTTTTTTTTGTATATTGATTGTAAAATTATATCTTACTTAATAATATTATTAATTGAATACGATTGTAATTTCTGTAATAACAAACAAAAAATATTCTAAAAATATGCCACTTTTGCGAGTAGAATATTGGCATTAAAATGCTTAATGAAGATAGGTACTTTTCCAGTGCTATAGTTACTTACAAAAATAATGTATATGAGACGTATCGGACGGGGTTAAAGTTTCGCAGTTCTCTTTCAGTCCCCCTTAAGGAGCCCTTCTTTCCTTCAGAGTGTGATGATGATTAATATGAGTGAAGGCGTCGACTGATCCTTCCTTTCGTCTACACACAAAGTGCATATTGATCTAAGGAAAGGCCATAATCTTGGAGAATGACTACAAAGAATACGGATTACAGGGGATATTGTTGAAGATGGCGTGAGATGATATTATTACAAAGATGGAAAAAAGGTGATTTTTTTTTTCGTGAGAAATAAAATACAATACCTACTTACTTATTATGTTGAAATAAACTTTTAATATACTTGATTATTAACATTATAACCATGAAAGTGCTTTTGGTAGTTCAATCAATCAATAACATCCGTTTCTACATTATTGTTGTTTTCAAAATAACGCCTTAGCTAGATACTCAAGGTATCGAAGAATAATTGGATTCTTGGCCCACTGTCAAATCCGGCTTTTTCTGAAAAAAAAAAACTGATGGTCATTAACATAAAGGCTTTATTAACGTAATACCAGGGAACTCTTTACATTCTCCTGGTATTGAATATCTTTCACTGTCATTTTCTTGGATTCTTTGCAACTGTTACCTGTTATTTTTTTGTTACTTGATTATATCTACCTATTTATTGTAAAGAAATTAATGAACCCAAGTGTCTCGCAAGAGACCTAGGGGGGGATTAAGTAAAATAAAATAAAAATAAGAGTTGGACTCCATGCAGACATTCCACGTTCGCTTTACTCACTAATGAATTTTTCATACAACCCCTCATAATATATCTTTTGCCTTTGATCTGGCCTTTCTTGAGGACGGAATCGATGTGTTCGATCCACGTTATTTTCAATAACCACGCGCTTTCTTACAGTTTTCTTTTCAACTTTTTAACTTTTTGGATTATATCTATAATGATCTATGTAAAATTTTAAGAATACCGGCCTACAAAAACAAGGCCTGTTTTGAAGCTTACGCCACAGTTTATGTATCGTATGGTCACTCGTTACATCACATCATATAATTACAAAAAAAAAAAATTGAGATATATTGTATATCAGTGTCAATAAAATTGACAGTATATAAAATTTAAATTTAGTTGTTTTCAAAAAGTCAGTCGCTGTCTCGTCAAGTGTATAGAAATCTTCAATGCTTCCCTCGCATGATCTGAGGCTGCACTCAAACATAACGTGGCTCACTGTCTGTCTATCTGCTCCGCGGTGATGGCCGATGTCGGGGGGAGCAGATCTGGTTTATTTGGGAAAAGTAGAAACTTTTCGAAAAATCAGAAATGATTGACATTGTTAAGTAGGTACCTACATTTCTTATTTTTTTCTTTGGATATGTATGATTTTACTGAATTCAAAAGAACAAGAGTTTTAATATAAATAAATCGATGCATATATTTAAAAAATGCGTCATGTGTAAACGCATACAATTATTATGCAAATACATTTTATTACAATTAAGTGGATTTGGATCCTGAACAATTTGGTGTATTATTAGTAAATTGTGTTTAAATTTGCACATAAGCCTAATTATTTTGCATTCCCTAAAATTTACACAAAGCTCATAATTTGCGTGCAAAAACGATATATTGTAAAGTGTATTCCTCTTCATGAAGACAGCTGCTGTAGGTTTCCTTTGTGCGTAGTCTGGTTCATCTCACGAGTGGGGGATTTGGACTCCAGTCTGATGATAAATGGTCCTGTTTTCGGCGTAGATCACGTAACGGTTGATGTCCATACAAAACTGTTTTCTTATTTCTTTTCTTTCTCTTCTGTCTTTCTCCCTTCCCCCATTCGACATTCTTCTGCCTTATCGAACAAGAAATATATTTCATCGTCTTGTAAGACTATCTCGCCGTATTATAATGTATCTGTAGACAATATTGTTTGTTCAATGTTTAAATTTATACGCGTCGTTATTCTTATAAAAATGATGGGTTGTTTTTGGTCATAGGAATTTACATGAAGACATTTGATTCTTTCACTCGGATGAATTCAAAATTTCTCTCTGCAAACTCTTGTGAGATCTTTTTATGTCAATTTTCATCATGTATATGAATATATTTTAGCAAACTTGATGGTTATATTTCAACTTGTTTATATTTTTCAATTATGTACTTTTGTACTTACCTAGGATACAAAATTAAATTGGGGAAAGAAAACCAAAAGTTTGAAACTGGACCATATATTATTTAAAGACAAAGACTACCCTATAAATCTAACAAGCATTTCTTCTCAGTGAATACAGCATACGGAAGTGAAAAATGTCACTAACATACAACATTGTAAACAAATTGAAATGCGCACAAATGTCTGTGTAGCGACAGATATTAGGTGTAACTTTTAGAAATAAGCAAGAAATGAAGAGGCCAGACGTTAGAAAAAAGTCGCAGGAATCATAGACCGCGTCGCAAAACAAAGGTGGCAATGGTTCGAACGTGTGGCGGGACAGTTAAATGAGAGATGGGCACCCAGAAAAAGGCGACTGTATGAGTTCAAGTGGGCCGTAGGGAAGTCCCAAAATGATGGATTGATGATGTGATTCCAGTCGCGGGGAGAAACTGGTCGAGAACATCGCAAGATACAAAATGCGGAACACTTTGGAAAATACCCAGATCCAACAATGGAGATACAGCTTAAAATAAAGAAGAAAATATGTACCTACCTAGTGGCTTTTTAAAAAAATAATGTTTATGAATTGCATGTCCATTTTAGGCATACATATTATTAGGTCTTTGGCAACAACTGTTCGATAAAAAAGTCAGTTTAATGAAACACGTGGACAAAGGTACAATACTATTTAAGTATGTATACCAAAATATTATGACGTTTTTAATATTGCTGTTGTATTTGTCTTAAAAATGTATACTTAAGTATATTTTAATAAGGGGCAATTCTTTACGACTGGGGTTTATTTGGCAATTGTTTAAAGGGTCAAAGAGTGTATTTGTGTTTACTTTAAGTGAGCACAGAGTCATTAAAAAAAAACTCCTTAATTTAAAATTCTCGCTTCTCATGAATAAACCATGTAGGTACTTACCTAGTGTCAAAATGTTGATTTGCAATTATCCATCGTGAATATCGTGCGGTTTATTTTGCAATACAAAAGAGAGTTTTGATCAAGTGGATTTCCTTACTCATTCATTTTATATGGTCTATTCTGCGACACAAACGAGGATTTTGATCAACTGAAATTTTCTATACATTTCGGGAGAGGCGTGATAGTAGGCTATGGTTGGAATTAACATTTAATATTATTCTAGTGTTAATTTATGATAACTCGTTATAATCACGCAAATATTATAATAGAATTGATATAATAATATGATTTTGATTTAAGGAAGGTTAACCGTCTAGCTCCCATGGCTATAATAAACACGACAGAGTAAGAATTTGAACGTACGAGCCTAAAAGTCGATATGAAAGAAAAGTTAACAGGGCTATTTAGTTCGTGATATGATTGCTGATCTCACCCAACCTATGAGATTATATTAAGGAGATCGATTCTGGAATGGCCCGTTATATTATTTCCTTCTTAGGGGAGGCCCTGAACGTGTAGGCTCTAGATTCGCTCTCCTTTATTGGAGGCTTATTGGGAATAAAATAATACCCCGAATGTCCGCTGAATAATTTAACGAAATTGGATTTTCATAATGTTGCGGTTATTTGTATAATGTGACGAGGAAAATATTCAACTTTCCCTCTTTGCTCCCAGAATTCTTGCCCGATTATTAAACGTCTCTTATTAAAATTGGAAATGGAATTTAAGCCAGGTGCTTCTCCTAACAAGGCTTTATTATTTTGGTACGACACTAACAATGAGCCTCTTTTTTTTAATCTTCACCAGTGTTCACATCCTTGAAATAATTCTCCGTAAAATTCATGATACTGTGTTGAGACTTGAGATTAGCAGCAAAGGAGATAAATCAGACAAATAAATAAGGTTACGACTGTATCCGGATGTTTCAGAAACTCAATGTGGAGGAATAAAAACTTGTAATTATAATCCCATATTACTTTGAAAATATTGCCTGATTGTCAATCTGTTAACATGTTTAAATATATTTGAGAAATGAATCACCAAATTACCATTGGTATAGCAAATGTAACGGTTTTTATGGCGAAAGAGACGTCTAGAAAATCCGTAACATGGGTACTTAGGTACTTATTCCTACCTCCCCTCAATGCAACACGATATCAAAGTATCTTGGTTTATTTTATGGTTTACTCAAATTATCCGTAAAGTGGCTAAACATTCAACTGAAAATATTGCAAGATGGCGGCTTCTTATCGGACTTAACCTGTTGTTGCGGGGCCCTTTTTAGGAATAACAAAAATAAAACATCATGAAAAAATCTCCCTCCAAACAATCTACGATCATAATAATTTCATAATGTTGCCCAATAAAAAAAGAATGCTGCCATTTGCACGGCGTTATGTTTATTTTGCCAATAATATAAAAATAATGAGTCTCTTTTTTTTTGAGCCGTAATGTTTACCTTCTATTGTAGTATTATCACGTAATTATAATTATATATAATGAGGTGTGTATTGAAGGCTGCCGTTATATGTTTGGATAAGGTTAAAATTTGTTACTAAACGGGAATTTTTCGCCATTTTATTGATTGAAGCAAATTATGAAAAAAAAGTAATGGGTAACATTAGTTGTTGCTTGGGGGAGATGCAAAGATAAAAGGGCATTTTTTTTACTTATGGGGGCAAAAATGTTCCGTCTGCAGGTGTTACGATATCGATAATTTATTTATCAAAAACTTCTCTTCTATTTTATAGCAAATTATTGTTTAATTCAGTCTAAAAAGTACCTACCTACATCAGAATTGCATAATACATTTTTTTTGTTTTGTTATACATATTTTTGATTGGTTCTCATATTTTAAATGTATAGGATGTAGTAGGTCTTTGATAGTTTGTACCATATCGCAAATTAAGGACTTGTGGTGAAAAAAAAATTTGTGGTGTCGCAAAAGCAGCTGGTTGAATAATCAATAAAGAGACATTATTCCACATCGTTTAACAGAGGTTTTCCTGTTTCTAGTATAGGTATTTAGTCCCATGGGTCACAAGGTAATTTCACCGATGCTCGGTTAGTTTTCGTTAGCGTTTTTCGTTTAATAATAGCCTCGTTAGTTTTCTAGCAGGTGGAATATGCTGTTGATTTTTGCCATCACACGTTACTTACTAGTTTAGAACTATTAATAGGCTGGGAAAAAAACTAAAGGGTTTGTGGAGAGGAGAAGGACTTGACTGGGGCATGTGTTGAGGATGCCGAATGATAATTGGCCGAGGAGAGCGCTGTTCTTCCTCCCATAAGGGTCCCGAATACGAGGAAGACCCTCTCACACTGTGCTCCGCTCCTTCGAAGCTGAGGGATTTGGACATGGTGTGGGAGGAGTTCATAAACATAACGCAAGAACGAGCGCAATGGAGAGCTCTTGTTGCCCCCCTATGTTCCTGAATGGGGTGTAAAAGGGAGTATGTATGTATGTAGGTACTTAAAAATTAGAATGTAGGCCTACATTGGAACAGCCCAGCATATACTAATGAATAGTCTGTGGACAGGTAGGTATTTTCAGCTTTTCTATGGAGCTTATCAACTATTTAGGGCCGAAATTACAATCTGTAGCTTATCCTATAGCTTTATTGAGGAGGCTTAAGTTAAGTTGGTAGTACTACTTGTCTTTTATCGTGGTTTTATCTATGCATTACGCTCCACATCTGTCATGTTCACCGGGACGCGCGCCATTGTTTGTGTTGTTGTTTTGGTTTTATGGATACTCGCTCTTGGATTCTGACTTGGTATTTATGTGTTACGACCCTTGCTTCGATTATTTAACTTAATTAAGATACAGCTACGGAAAGTGAAAGATGTGTTCAATAATAAACATAACCATATATCATACATTCAACTAGGTTAAAGCAAAACGATCTTGTAATTATTATCAAACAGAGCAAACAGTGTATATAAGTCAATGTGGTGGTCAAATAATCAAAGAAAGGGTCACGAATAAATCCAAATAGAATCGCTAGTGAAACAACCTAAGCAACAGCGAACAAATAAGCGTAATGAATCATAATTAATTAGACATTTCATCTTCAAAAAGCGTAATTATTGCGCGGCTATATAATGACATTTTATGTCAGTTTGTCCGTATAGTGACTTGTGGCGCCTCCTAGCGAGAAAAAAAATAACTGAGTTAAGCGAGCTTTACGCTGTTGAGGAGACCCCAGGGTATCCCTTAACTTAACGAGTAGGATAAGCCCCAAATTCGTGCTAAGGGAACATTGTAATCTGCATAATTTTGTTAAGCGATGCTTGATGTGCTCCTCACCGTTAAGGTGGACCTTAAGCCTGTATTGTAATTTTGGGCCTTAGTGTCTTTTTAGTTTAATAATTATTGGTTAATTCATTAAAAATAAATCGGTACAACTAGACAAATTTTCATCATTGCAATTAAATTTTATTGTATAGTAGATTTTGCAGTTAATCTAGCTAGAACATGTTGAATGAATTGCCTGGTCGGTTGTTAGCAACAAAATTGCCGGCCGCAATTTAGGCATTTCGTTATGCGTTGTCCGCTGTACAATGTGATGCAGGATGCGTTGCCGGCTAATACCCATAGTAACACGTATGAAATGAACGACAATATTCACACATTATAGAATGATACCATGGACAGAAACGCTAGTGCAATTATAAACGGCTACGTTTAAAACAATAGTTCATTAAGATATTCAGTAGCTGTTCTTTTTTAAAATCACTGCGACAAAATGAATATATAACATGAAGATAGTTAGATCGCCGTTTATAAATTAGAGATCACTTAACCTAACCTATTCAAATCATATATCAAATAACCACGAAATCATTAGGAGTGAGTAAGTTTGCAAGATTTAACAATGTTGTAGCGTAGCACAGTGTTATCAATGGACCAAGTATGATTGTTACCTATTTGATGAAGAAAAGTCTTTCAACTGCTTTTTTTACCCGGACGGCTCGGCATTTCTCTCAAATATCTTCAAGATATTTATTTTCGATGAATGGGTGATTCGATGAACTCGTCGGTTACCCTTGTTACTCATCATTATTCGGAAAAAAGCAGTTTAAACAAAAACGGTAGGTACAATGTTAGTGTTCTTTATACATAGATTCTGTCACATCACTAATGAGCCTGGTCTGGTAATTTTTAATAATAGTTATTGTTAAGATTTGGTACATCTGTTGCTAGCTGTAACTGCAACGTGTTCGAATATTAACATACCTACTAAAAGCGCTGTTGGACGAAAGGCAACGAAGAGGAATATGATTATTTGATCATCCTGTATTTTTATCAGTTATATCGCCCCCGTAAAGGGTCTCAAATTTACTTTACCACGTTGAAAACTGGGACAATTTGAAATTTCAAAAAGTTATATGTAGAAATACACCTCTGATCAAGTATCACATATTATTTCGTCGATATAATAATATTTCCACGGACACCTGTTATTAAAAATTGTCACAGATACGAAGTAAGTTTGAAAAAAAAAATATTTCTAGTAGTTGAATTAGTTTTCTCAAATCTATAATATAAAAGAAAGTTGGGTTTGTGCGAACACTTATAACTTGAGATCGGCTGAACAGATGCTTCCGATATTTGATTTATTGGGTTTTTCTCCGCTCCGGATAGCATAATAACTATCAGAAAGTTGAAAAATGTTTAAGAAATAATACAAAATATAATATTAAAGTTAGTATGGAACTGATTTCCTGCGACCCCAACGCCATCTATGAAAATTCTATAACAACAAAATTATTGTTAACCTGACAACCATTGACATAAAAATATTGTTACGCAGATTTTTGATGGAATTTTTTTTCCAGCTTTCAGTAATAATTTTTTAACATTCAAACATATTTTTGTACAAATTACAAATTTGAAATCAATATTCATAGTAAGGACTACAGGACAACGTCTGTCGGGAAAGCTAGTTATGTATAAATAATCGCGGGTTTTAGCGAAAATATACAGCTACGGATGAGCTTAACCAATTCATATTATTAATTGGGTATATTATTTTGTAGAGCTCTTGTTGCTTTCCTATTAAGTGGGGCGTAAAGGGAGTTTGGATTGGATTGTATTTTTATGTTTCAGTATGTAGACTTACGAGTAACTGACATGGATGATCGAGCAAAACTACCATGTACCTAGGTACGTTCGATTATTTCAGAGGAAATATAAGGAAAACTACCTTAAAATATATGAAAGGGCCAATACAAAATAATAATATAAAAATGTGCTATTTTGTCTAGTACCATTTCATGGTAATCAGCATTTTGCCCTTTCTTGTTTTCAGAGACGAGTTTGTACGCTTTGCAGTTAGTACCATTATTGGAAAGGTGTCAAGTACTACGACGTCATATGCACGATACAAACGTGTCGGTAAAAGAAGGCGGTGAAAAATAGCTGCTACACCTCCGGGTTGTAGAGACGCAGACGCCTAAATGATAAAAAAAGCGACGGTAATTGCGCCACGGCGTGGAACTCTATTGTCAGTTGCTACACTTTTTATGGCACCATCTGTTTGCACCAAAAGTACGGTGACCATCACAAACATTCTAAACGGGAAAGATTTATTAGAAAATTGTTTCTTGTTAGAATACTTTTATTTTTATTTTTTATGAGCCCTTTTTTGCTCAGGTGGTCTAGACAAATTCAAATTGGCGTTTGACTATACAAACGAAGATTTTTCGTCAATGTATAGTGCGAAAAAATTAACTGTCCACAGGATCATGTAAACCATTATTTAAACCAAACAAAGACACTTATATAAAAATTAAAAAGTGGACAGTTTATTTTTTCCTACTCGTAAATGTAGTCGATCGCCAAATAATGCAATAATTTGTCTAGGCCTCCAGATATTTCGATTGTAAAAAGACCGAAGCCTAAATCACTCAATAAAGAGTGGAAGGCTAATAAGAAAAAGATTGAAGAAGTCGAAGACGGTGACTATCTCTTATTTATTTTTTCTTCTTAATTTTTTGTAGATATGGGGGGTAAACGTTAAAAACGTAAACGTAAGGTATATTTATATGTATTGTTGTAAAAATAAAATAAATAAATAAAATAAAAAAAAAATAAAAAATAATAAAAAAAACGATAGATACTCTTGAAAATCCCGATCTCAATGTGGATTTTTATTACTTTTAATGCTGTAAATACTTGTAAATCTTAATTAATACCTACCACTTTTTCTTGTGACCAAGTTTAGTGTGATAAGGACATCGTTATTAAGATTGAAATTGGGTGGGTATTGTGATTGAGTAACCCCCATGATATTATGATGTTTAATAAAGAAAGTCGTCTCACTTATAAATATTAGATAATTTGTTTAACTAATTAAAGAAGCGACACTCGGTTTATAACATTTATCTGATATATTCTTCTTCTCTGGTTTCAATCATAAGATTGGTTTTCAGCAATTTCCTCAATTCTATTATGATAATATATTATAATATTAGTCATACTAATAATATTTTATTTTAAATAATGTTAGTATCACATAATACTTAAATATTCTAACATGACATTATTTTATTTTATTCTTAGTGATAGGAGACACCCTCCATTTAAATAAGTATTTACTGAAAATAAAGAAAAAATAAAAACTAACTGTACAGAAGAAGAAAAGAGAAAGATAGATAGCGAGACAGAGTGCAAAAACTTTAGGGGAGTTAAATTATATGCAGGGTGTAAAATTATGTGATTTTTACTTAGGTACATATTTAGTTTTTGACACATTTTATTCTCTTGACTAACGTGAAAACTCCTTAAGTGAGAGAATGATTTTTTGTCATGATTATAATTTTTAATACGAGTAGATATTTGATATTTTGCATTATATAAGTTCTCACAATTTACTTTATTTTTAACTAATACTTACCTAATAATTTTGGTTCTTTAGAGATATTTGAAGAATTGAAAGAGTTGTGATTTTGAAATTTACACATATTTGTGTTTCTTTTCGTTTTAAATAGCTGTAGAAAAACGAAATAATAATAAAAAAATTGGATTTTAGTGTGGAAAGTTTGAAAGGTACAAAGGGAATCATCGGAATATGCTGAAATACCCTGTATAGGGTGTATTGTCGAGTAATTATTATATTTTTAATAATTCCCTTTATTACGCACTCGTTAGTAGGGGATGTTATCTGTCTGGTATCAATGTATAACACACGTTCATAGGTACAGCATGGCATTGTGTGAATGTCTATATATTATACTCTTATATGTGCGCTATATCCGAGCATCGCACTAACCAACGAAAATGTTTGTGAGACGATATTATATGCCTACAGCTAATTGTTCATTATCTTTTTAAATAATAATGTTATAATTCCCACGACAAAAATATAAAAAAAAGGTTTATTATATCGCATGATCGGAGATCACGAAACCGAAAATGACAAAATAGTATGCGACAAAACAGAATCCGACAAAATAGAGAGTGAAAAACTCTTTGAAAATCGTATTTGACTTCGACTTTTATGAAGAGAAATCTGTCGAATACAAACAAAAAATATTAACAAGTGTTAGTCAGTAGATGGCGCTAGGATATAATCTATATCCATTTTAGCTGTCTTACATATTATAGAACCAACTAGGTATTTTCATGATTCAATCATTTAATAAATTAGTGTTCATTCAGAGGTTTAATATTTAAACTACTACTACGGGCTAACGACAGTCTGCTTTTTAAAAAAGTGTCTTATTTTGATCAAAATGTTGCCTATTAGGTTGTCAAAGTCGTCGAATCACCGATTCCAATAATTATATTATGATCCTTCGACATGTTCGACTGTTTTTGATAGGGCCTCTTTCAAAGATTTCTACAGACTCCTGTCTATTTGCATTTCTCTTCCACTTCGCTTCTTGGAAAACATTTTGAAGATAAATGTAAGGTTTCGATTAGAGTGAATGAATAAAAAGAAATAATTAAATGTTCGAAAATGAATTTAGAAAGTGTTTTGTCATGTCCAGGTTTCGTCGTGTCCCTATTTATTTTGTCGCAAAACCGATGTATCGTTTTGTTATTATTTTATTACAACATTGCATTAAAAATAATTATTTTTATTGCATACAACACTGCGCTGATAATAATATATAAAACAAAATAACATAAACGATGACATCTGTTACTGGCATATTAGTATCTCTTTTTTTTCATTATTGCAGTTTTAATGAAAAATATCCGATATCATTATTTTTATGCGATCCCAGTATCTCCACGGTAGCTACTCGTAATTTTTTTATTACGCTGTCTGTGTTATTTTTTTGTGTGATATTTTTGTGGCACGTTGTGATAATGGCCCATGTTTTTTGTTCGTTCGTAATAATTATTGTATTGGTCCGGTTGTTACGATGTCGTTTACACGGTTAAACGCTTTCGTAAGCACAATGTGTCGTGAATCTGTTACATGAATCATTATTCGCATATCATTTGGAGATTTGTTATGAGTGCATTTTTATGTCCTGTAACATCGGCGTTAGTTATCTTCAGTCAACCGGTAATCTGACAGGAATGCCACTTCGGCTGGGAACTACGATCTATCGCTATTCGAACCCGGGACCTCTTGATAAGAAGCAAGTGCCCATGCTGAGATAGTCAAACTTCAAATTGCTGACCCATCATTAGGTCTCGCAGTATTTTTTTATGCATACGTAATTGGCTAAATTGTTTGCTGCTCGATATTTCTTGCTTGGATACAATGTTTCTATATAAAAATTAATTTTAACACTTGTAAAGAAATAATACCCATCTATGTATAGTGTTAAGTTTGTGGAAAATGTTCTCTCCAAACTATGGATTGTCAAAAATAATTTGTTTTAAGTACTTATGAAGTAAGTACTTATGTAATTATGAAATTGGATATAAAATTATGCAATTAAAATGAGTATCATAAAAAACTGACAGAAGACAGGTAAAATTATTGTTGTTTTAAATAGAATTTTTATACTCGGATATTCTGTATAAATCTCATTGGATATTCCAAAATCACTCGAGCTCAATTTTTTTCCATTTCTATATTATCCGACAGCCGATTTTTAGTATTTTAGTATTTTTTAAGTAGGACCTCTAATTTTTTATCTTAACTTTGACATTTAAAAATTGTGAGAAAAGTTTATAAGATCTCTAGAGTTCTACTTAAAGGTGCTGTTGACCAATTATTTACAAATTTAAAAAAAATCTCTTAGTGTTTCATATTGGTATACCTACCTCAAACAGTTTTTGGTGAGTTTATTATATAGATTAAGCCGTGTTATTTTAAGATAATGTTTGTACCAATGTAGCTATCTCTAAGGATGTATCATTTGTAGGTACTAATGTTGCGTTTTCCTACGTTTTTTCTTCTCTCCAGAAACTTTTTAAAAAGAACATCTCGCCCATTCCGATCACGAATCTTGGCGTCATCTGTTACATATCTTATCCGCCATCCCGCTTCTATCTGAAATGAGGAAAATTCATAAAAAAGTAATAAGTATGGCAGAAGGCAAAAAGAACATACTACGATATACGCTGTCATTTAACTTAAGTACGTGCTTTTAAAAGAAACATTTTAGTAAAGTGTCGCGTCTTGCCATAATATAGTTTATAACATATTATTATTTCTGAAAAAAAATTGTGCCTTCTGAAGAATATACCCAAGCAGCACATCAGGTTGTAGAAAGGATTTAAATAAGTTGCAGAAGGCTCCAGGAACTCGCGACAACCTCTCTCAGTCTAGTGTTCTTATTTGCATTTGGGTAGGAATCTCTCGACTCCTTGATACTCTAGTGGCTACATTATTTCATTTCATTTGATAATGATTTTAGAATAGGCTATAAATTGAGCCAAAGATCACCAGTTGAGAAGGCTGGTCGATGGCTATTCAGTTACGATCCAGTTACGTGGAATACGATCTAATACTGTGACGGACAAAAATACTAATTTAAAATAATATTAATCTAAATTTTTTTACTTAAAAACACGCTTAATTTAATAAACAAAACTATTTTTTTTTACCTAACGTCAGCAGTTTATAACATGATAATTTTCTAAATATTCGTCTAAAAATTTATATTTATTACAATTTTTTTCAACATTTCAACAAATAACACTCTAATCAATTCCTGTGCCATTTTTTATACCTGGTTGGATGGCAAGCGGTATCGAAATGGGCGTTGATTATTTATAGTCATCCGATAACGTTGCGAGAAATGCAACCCGATATCCGATGCTTCATTCGGCTGTTGTCAGTTATGCACTAGGTTCCTAGGGAGCGGTGCGTCGTCTAACAAGAGGCTGTCTTTGAAAATCGTCGCTATGGTAACCTCATAAACAATGTTTTACACTGACACATTCACCGCTGTTTAAAGCAGTACAGACTTCCTAGGAAAATAGACCAATAGGAATGAGGGCGTGTATAAAAAGTTGGATCCTTCGTAACACTATCGGGACACACGAAACTCTTTAGGGTTGTGTCCTTAGAATAACTGTCAAGAAAGACCACCAGAGTACTAAAGTTGTGTAGGTATACAATATACATATAATGATGATAGACATCTGTCACAATTTTTATGATATATTTCATAATCCAAACTGGATTAGATTATAAATTATTTCGCTTCAACGCCAGATAATCAAAGTTGATTTATTTCTAAATAACTGGACCAATATAAATAAAACATCAACGTTAATATTAATGCATTATGAACTGGAATGGCCCGAGCGGTTGGTCCTACGTAATAGAATAAGTCATTACACATTCTTTAAAATAATGCTCCTTATTTTGGTTCCAAGTCGGAAAGTTGAAAACCTACAAAGCATACTGATTATTTATGTTCCAATTTATCGATGTTTAGTACTACCGAAACTTGTTTTATTGTCATCTTCATTAGAATAACCCGGAATACTGACGGATTGAATGATCAACTAACGCCGCCTACCCAGCAAATACTACATTTGCACAATGTTCTAATTATGTCTAGATTCTTGTGAGCTTTTTTTTCGGGACCAACGAATATGTAACAACTAAGACTCTAACAATTCATTACTGATGTTCGATTTTTAAATTGAACAAACCACTACGGGTTTACGACCGTCTTCTACTGTTATTTCGAAGGCTGACTTAGTGTGATCGCTTTACGTTAACAACGTTCACCATTAGGTGGTAATGTTTAAATCTCCGAAACTCCTGATCCTGAGAATTCTCGACATGTTCAACATGTCAAAAAATTGCATGTAAACAACAAGTAGTAGTGGTTTGTTCCATTAACATTAACACCAGTAATGAATTGTTAGTCTTAGTTGTTACATAGGTATTCAAAAAAATACTACATTTGCCATACCTAAATATACCGCGCTAGTACGTTGTCTATTTTGTGCAGACAAGAACTTGAAGGAAGTCACAACCATGTGTCTGGTAACCACCCTGACAACGAGAGGATGTTATAACAAAAATGGTATATAAGACTAAGTGTTAGAAAAGTGAACTAAAGGTACACAGACATGGAGAGGGCCATGTTGGGAATAGGAAACAGGTGCAGGCCACCGATGAGAGGGAGTGATGACATCGTTTTTTTGTGCATGTGTCTTTTTACCTCGTTCCTTTTTCACTCACTCTAGGCCAAAATTCCCATACAGATGTATCAAAATTTCATGATTTTAACTCACGTTTACTTCTTTCTTTGGAAGAATTTCTTCGTCACATTGTGATGGGTGATCCCTAGTTATCATTATGTTTGTTTGTATAGTTAACCGTAAAATAAATTAGAAGCCATTTTGTCGTTGAAAAATCATACGTAATTACATTCGGCCATACAGAAACTGATAATTGTGTTTATTCTTTCAACGGACATCATATTTTATTCATCGAAAGACGGGTTACGCCTCTGGCTATTGCTCGCCTTAAAGAGTGAATCACGTATTATTTGTTTTAATATGAAAACTGGCTGATGAAATTCAATTTTGACACGGACAAACGGTTGTCAAACTGTTAAAAGGCAATGTTTTTGGAACGTTTTTTTACAAAAAAGAAATTATCTATCTGTGAAAAAAAAAGGATTTTCTGCACTATATAACTTGCAAAAGATAATATGCAGGTCGCAGGTGTGAATGTCTAATGAGGATTCAGGCACCTAGATATAAATTCAGGCAGAGTCATGCGGATCTGTCAAACGGTGAATAAAGGGATGGCCGCCATTTTCAATCTTCGTACTCGTAAACAGTATATTATCCTATTAGAACAATTTGAAACCGCACAATTAACTACATTATTCGTATTTAATTGAGAAAACACAATTCAAATACAGCGCAAAAAGAGATTTCCGGTTCAAATACACCGCGGTGACAGTAGGATTTATAATGGCTGAGATTAAATAGTGATCATATGGTTCTACATAATATATGAGACTGTCTGAGAGTGAAGAAGAACCTAAGGTGGATATTCTCCTTCATCTCTCCCTTTGCACTTCTCAAAATAATTTTAAGAATGGTCATCTCATAGACACGACACACTTTTGCAGACAGGGTATCATAGTATATTCTTAAAAAAATATACGCAGCGAGTCAAACCCTTTTATTACATAACCACAATTGATATCTGGCTGACAAGCGTTTTTATTGGACGATAGTGCAAGGACGAGCCTTTCATTACTGCGCAAAGAGTTGCAAATTCGAATATTACTGTCCATTCTCTCCAGAAATTTGGAAAATAAATTTTTGTTCAATTAGGGTAATACATACCCTAACCAAGATTGTTTTGGTTGAAACTGTGTGCATCCACAGTATTGCGGAATGGATTATACAAAACGTTATTAGAAGTTGTGATATTTAAACATTGGGATTGGTCAATGGTACTGTCATTACATTCATTTATTTTGTTCAAATTTTAGTATTTGTTTCGAAAAAGTAATCAAGCACTTTGGCCAAGTAGCTGGCAGATTAAAGAAGAGCGTGACAAAACTGGAATAAGAACACTACATCACTAAACAGTTGACAAACGATACAAGACAGGGTGATAAAATGACGACCAAGAATACGCCCCTCAAGAGTGAAGACGATTGTAGGATTAGGTAAAAAAAAAAAAAAACCAACTTATGCACAAAAAGGAAATGTTCAGACCCTAGATTTGGCTGAACAAATAGGCGGTTCGTTTAATAGTCGAGACCACCAAGTTGTAATATCGTATAAATTACGGTCGCGAGGCAATTCTTTCGTAGGCTTAAGTATAGCTTGACTTAATAAAACGGGATGATAATTTGTAGTTGGTTTAACCAGATTGTTCGTCAAGTATTGGCGAACCGGCCGGGCGGTGTGGCGAACACAACAATGTTCCCCAGGCAACGCCGTGACTTCTTCCTACAGCAACAATTGAGCCGTTTATTTTAACATTAAACAGAATTATATTGTTTATGTACGAGTTGGTATGGAAATGATTGATGGCGAACCACGAGAAAGTTTGTCCATTATGAAGTTACCATAAATGTACCCAGAAGGATTTCCTTGTCTATAACAATTTGCTTTAGTTAGTAGGTGCCTTTGCATCTTTCATAGATGTAAGTTTGAGAGTTATGTTTTAACCTTCGTTTGTATATTCTGCCTAGTTTTTTTTTTATTCATATTCGCTCAAAAACTCATCGAATCGTAATATCCTTCAGTAAGTTTAAGACCTATTGTATACCTCTTGCATATATTGTATACCTCTTGCATATATTGTAGACCTATTGTATACCTCTTGCAGTTCTTCCCGCGCGCTCGTACCGTAAGGACCAAAAAGAAGACCGATAGTAAACGTAAACAAATACATAAACGATTTTTTCGGACGAAATAACGTAAACAAATTATTATATCGAGACAGTGTAGTTTCGGTTGCATTCTATTATATAATAATTAAGTGAAATATTATTTTTCTATTAGCCAATAATCAAGTGAAATATTATCAATTTTTGTGAATTTACCACTTATTTTCAAAATGGAAAAACCACAGGAGTTTTTAGACAAAGCTACAAATACTATTAGTGAACTGTTGAAGTATGTGTTAAGTACGGAGAGAAAATCAATTAAGGATATTCAGCAGGTTGTAGCACAACAACTCAACATATTACAAAACCAGATAGGACATACAGCTCTTAAAATGGCAGAAATATCGCATAAACTTCGTGATAAAAACACACAAATCAACACATATGCAGAAGCAACAAAAAAGAAAATGAATAAAACCTCGTATGGGGTCATGATAACTGCAAAAGATGGGATCGATATGAGTGACGAAGATATTTATATTGAATTTAAAAAATCACTAAAAGGAGTAGAAAACGGTATGCAAATAAATGGAATAAAAAAAATTTCTGGAGAAAAGTTAATAGTTAATCTAAATGAAAAAGAACAAAGCAAAAACTTAATAGCAAAAGTTAACAAAAACTCAAAGAAACTGAATGTCAGAGTGCTTGAAAAGAAAAAACCTACTTTAATATTCAAACACATATATGATGATTATGATGTGAAACATTTAGAACAGGACATTATAGAACGAAATCCACAGCTACATACAGAGTCTCAAAATATCAAAATAGAAGTGAAAAAAGTATTGCAATTGAAAGGAAGAAATTTCATCCATGTATTTGCGGAAGTTGAGAAGGAAACAAGACTTAAGATGCTAGAAGAAGGAAAAATTTATATAGGCCTACAAAGAATAAGAGTCGAAGATGCTAACCCTGTATTACAATGTTTTAAATGTCAAATGTTTGGACACTCTTCTAAAAATTGCGAAAGCAAAGAAAACATATGTCTACACTGTGCAGAAAATCATAAGTTCAGTGAGTGCAATAACAAGGCAAATAAACCAATGTGTTTCAATTGCAAAAAACACAATGATAAACAGAAGACCGCAATCGACACAGATCATAAAACGAATGACAAATGTTGCAGTTTACTTAAAAGGATGACATTAATATCGAAACAAAAAATCGACTACTAGAATAAACTGTAAAACATTGATCTAAAATTCTATAAACTAGTATGGAATACAGTTTTATCAATAATGATAATGAGGTATCCTATTCAAGAGTGGAAACTCTAAATCAGTGGATGGATTCGATAAAATATTAACTCTAATAAGAACCACAACATTGTGGGTGTCCATGTGAATATAAGATCTGTCAGCAAATACTGGGACTTGCTTCAGTGGAATTTAAAAAACAATATAAGTGATATAGATGTGATTGTTCTAAGTGGACGAAGACATGAAAGACTTATATATAATTGATGGATTCACATGTTATAATTTTAATAGAGAAAATAGACAAGGGGGCGGAGTAATGATATACGTAAAAAATAATTTTGTTTTTGATAGAATCCCAGTTAATAGTGTTTATTGTGAAATGGTGCTTGGAAAGATAAGATGTGATGACTTTTCTAATTTCATTATTGCGATATATAGACCTCCTAACTTGAACAAATTAAACTTTATATCAGAAATAAGCAGTGTAATTGACAATAATATAAGAGAAAATGATAATCTTTTGATAATTGGTGATATTAATATTAACTTGTTGAATCATCGGGAGAGTGTTGTGGACGAATATGAAAATATGTTAATCAATAGGAATCTCATCAAGTGCATATATGACGTGACAAGAGAATTCACACACACACGGAATAAATTATCACCCACAAAAAAGAAACTTTTGAAAAATTGGTTAATTGAGAATCAGCATTCTGTTTTGTTTAATCTTTAGCGTTCTTTTTTATAATACTGTCTGTTTTTATAATCCTGTCTTATGTTCGATTGCAGCTGCGTTACTATATTTCTGGGTTTTTTCTTCATTAGGTACCTATCAGCTATGTGTTACCTTTTGTATTATCTCTTACTTGTAACATAATAATTCTTGGGTTGATAACACAAGAAACGGAAAACACCGAACTTTCCGATGCCGCCAGACATTCTTGTGTTTATTAGACTAAATTCTTGAGACATAGGATAACTGATATTATTTTTATTTTTATTGCAGCAATAAAAAAATAAATACCAACTTGGTAATAGAAAACAAATAAGTTATTATCCTTAAGGCATTCCAATTTGCATGGCAGGGTTGGGTTGTTAAAATAGGTTATTTGCCTTTTGTGATTTTTGCGTTTCTCTAATCCTTTTATCTTGCAGCAGATACCTGAGATCTGACCATACCGCTCCACCCATATAATTTTATTATTATCTTTGTATCTACCTTTTTGTTATTTTAGAATATTATAGTTTTGTATATCCTATTGTTAAAATTATTGTGAAAAATCTCTTTCGCGGTATGGAAGTAAATGTAAATTAATTTAGTGTAAATTGTAATTATTATGTTTTATAACGTCAATTATTGTAAATAATAAATCTTACTATTTGATATGGAAGTATATGTAAATAATATGTAAATTGACTTATTGTAAATTGTAATTGTTATGTCAAATTGTATAAAAGCATAACCTGATGACAAGCTCGTGTGAGCTTATCGGGACTGTGCATTCATGTAACCTGGTATTTCAATAAAGAATATTATCTTAAAAAAAAAAAATATACGCAAAAGGTGTTTACCTTTTGCGTATATGCAATTGCACTTCTTGTTTAATAGGGTTACCTTCTTATTCGTCTGTCAGTCCGTGTCACAAAAAAGTCATCGATGTGACACTTAAATAATTAGCGTCACCAAAATGGTAATGTGCCGGATATACACCTAGTGGAGATAGATGGACCATAAAAACCCTGGAGTGGAGGTAAAGAACAGGTTAAAGAATCCCAAAAAGACAACTTCTAAGATGGTCTGACGACCTTCGAAGAATGGTCAGAAATCAATCGCACAGAATCGTGGAAAGACGAGTATTTGTACTCCCGTGACAAAAGTTTTACGAAGATAGTTTCTTATTCGGTTAGTAATTTGTAGCTCTTGCAAAAAAAGTCAATATAAAGCATAGGTACCTACAGCTTATTTGTAAAGTCATTACTTTAAAATAAAATAAAAAATATGCTAATTTCAAAATTAAACAATGTCATTGTGAAGGTCGATTCTTTAAGTTACAAGTAGATTCAATTCAAACTAAATAAACATCTCCCTGATATTTTAATAAAAATAGCGATTTAAAAAAATAAAGGTAGGTACCTAGTCATTTTGTACAAAATCATTTGCATATACATTGTTCAATAAACTTTTAAATTTAATCTTCTCCTATTGATAGAACCATAAATATCCATGTTAATAATTATTATTGGTTATTTAGATTTAAATTGAAAATTGTAGAGTGTTTAAATAATTATCTAGTAAAATAGCCATTGATATAAAAATGTATTTGATTGAAATTTTTTTCGAAAAATACTCACAAAAAATTACTGTGAAGGGAGGGAAGGAGGTTAGTACTATCACCAAATTGATTCTAAAATTTCACTAGTGAGATTTAAAGTAAATTCACCACTCCGAGATTATAGCTGCCCTTCACCATTTGTTCCGTAGGCTGGATTAGTGATAGCTGCACCTTATCAACGTTTGCCCGAAAGTGGTCATATTCAAATCCGCAAAAATCTTTATCATGGGATTTTCTACAAGTAAGTATGGGAACTGCATAGATATGATTTTTTTTATTCAAATAATATCCTCTTCTTCTTTCTTATGTTATAGCCCGTGGTCTGTTTTTTTTTCTAGACAGTTTCCGTCTCTTGGAACCTTTGAGACCAGCTGTCGCTCCAACATTTCGGTGGGCTGCCTCTGGTTGTCTTACCCTCGGGAATTCCTTTGGATACAATTTTGGGGATTCTTTCCCTTCTCCAATTCTCTCATCATGATTCCTCCAAAAGCGCCTTCGCTCTCTACCCCATCGGACGTAGATGTCCTACGATGTCGTTGACGTTTTTCAATTAATATCAAGATAAAGAAACCATAAATATTACGCTGTCAGGAATTAAGCCCATAATTACTAGGTCCTGAAGAGGTGTCGGCTGTCTAGTGTCCAGATCACTATAACTGATTTATTAGTAGGTAAACATATTTATAGCTCATAAAGTCACTATGTTTCAGATAGATATATGAACGACGCTGTACGCCGGCGTCGGTGCGACTGACGCAGGTTCATCACTTCTACCATTATGGAGAGGAGATTGACTTGACGGACATAATATGTCAAGGATGCTGAGTGACAGTTGGCCGAAGAATAAGCAGTTCTTCTTCCTATCTGAGTCCCGAAATAAGGAAGGTCTTCTTCTTCTTCTTCAATATGTGGCAAATTGAAGTGGTTGGTAGTCCAGTGGTATCAATCGCCGGCTTTCATGCGCACAGCGTATCGTAGGTTCGAATCCCGGCCGTGCCGACCATTTCCGATTTCACGGCACAACCCTTTGGTTAGTGTGAAAGATGTCAAAAAGTGTATTTGTGTTCACTTCGAGTGAACACAGATTCATTAAATATAAAAAAAAAATCACTCTCTCGAGAGTGATCTATGCAAGGAATGTCTCTCACACCCTGTTCCGTTTCTTCGAAGCAGAGCTAAGGGATTTGGACATGGTTTGGGAAGAGGTCATCACAAATGCGCAGGATTGAGCAAATGGGAGAGCTCTTGAAATATATAGATAGATACTTAACTGAAGTTGAAGCAGAAAGCGACGTTATGGAAACATAAAGCCCGGCGCACACGAACGTAACATACGTTTACGTTATGGAGTTACGTTTACGAACGCGAATAAATCATGGCGTTAGCTGTCAGCCCTGTTCACATAATTATTATTAAGAATCATGATCTTGAGATTCTTGTTGATTTTATTTATTCATACGCTATATTGTATTATTTTATTGTTAGTTTATTAGATAAGTTTATACAATACAACATTTAATACCCAATTTATAATACAGCCTACCTATATAAAAAGTGCGTATAAAAAAACAATAATATTATATTGTATTGTAGAATATACCATAGGTAGGTATATTAATATGAACGTAATTCTTTAGATCGCCGACTAACAAGAGGTTATCGAATAGTGTGACCACGCCCCCCTCGTAATGGTTTCCGATTTGTATGAGCGTGATGGATATATTTTATAGAGCGAGTACGAATTATTTGTGAAACTCTCTTTTTTGTAAATATCTACTCAAAGTTACTGGAAATCGACGTAATATGTCATTTGAGCATCATACACTGGTTATTGTAGCTTAGTTGGTAGGATGTTTTTTGTTAATGAATCTGTGCTCACTCGAAGTGCACACAAATACACTTTTGACATCTTTCACACTAACTAACAAAGGGTTGTGCCGTGAAAGCGGAAATGGTCGGCACGGCCGGGACTCGAACCTACGACCTCCAATACGCTGTCCGCATGAAAGCCGGCGATTGATACCACTGGAGTAACAACCACTTCAACTTTGACTGTCAATCCAGCAGACTTCATCAGATTTACCAAAAACAATATGTACGTTCATATATTTTCATTTATGTATCTATTTTGTTATGAATATTTACTTTTTTTACTAAGAGATTTTAATCATTCCAATATAATATGCGATTTGTTATATTATATTTGTGTTTCTTATAGAATTATATTGTTAACTGGGTTGGCTGGCAGAGATCTTTTACGGTAAATCCGCCCTTTGAATTGTACAAACATTTTTTCTTATATTGTAATACAGACAGCAATAAAGTTTATTTATTTATGTAGGTATGTTTGAATAAGCTTCAATGAAAAATATGGTTTCATTAAAAGCTTCCCTACTTCATTATACTGAAAAAAAAACATGCAAAATCACTGTCTTCAGAAATATCCAAATCCAATCCAAACTCCCTTTAGACCCCACTTAGGGGCATAGGGAGGCAACAAGAGCTCTCCATTGCGCTCGATCTTGCGCAACGTTAATGACCTCCTCCCACACCATGTCCAGATTCCTCAGCTCTGCTTCGAAGGAGCGGAACACAGTATGAGAGGGTCTACCTCGTCTCCGGGACCCTGATGGGAGGAAGAACAGCGCTCTCCTCGGCCAACTGTCATTCGGCATCCTTAACACATGTCCCAGCCAAGTCCATCTCCTCCACATAATAGTAGAGGTGATGGGCTCACGCTGGGTGCGTCGGCGTATAGCGTCGTTCGTGATGCGGTGGTACCATCAGAAATATACAAATAGAAAATTAATGAATTTTGCATGGTCTTTTACACTTGATTTTTTCCTCAAATCAAATATTTTCTCATGCGTCATATTATTTTTGCACCTGAAGATGACGATTTATCGCTCACACACCGGACAATAATAATATTATTGAAGCAATTACGACTAGGTATGTTGAACAACCTTTTTTGCTATCAAAGCCATTATTTATTGTATTTTATTCAATTGATATTATAATGCGGTAAACTGAGGGTGGAAGTGAGCGGTACCTGTTGACAAGTCATTTAACCTTTAAGTACTGACGTGGTTAGGCTAGGTTATTAATGGTGATGTGACGACTCACAGACGGCCTTTAGTAGTTTGTATTATTTAATATATTTTCATATGGATAATATTTAGTGAATTATTAAATATGTTTTAACAATATTTAGGAACATGATGAATAAAAAAAACGAAAGAAATATATTCAAAATTAGTATTTATTTGGCTTCTTTTAAAACCTTACCAAATAACAGTGTTAACATTTTGACTTATCTTTATTCTAATTTTTTAACATTATATAGGAATTTTCAAGCTTGGAAATGATATAAAATGACTCTTATATTAATGAATTAATATTAGGAAGAAATAAGTATTTGTTTATTAGCCTGAAATGTTAATAGTATCAGCGGAAACAATGCAAATAGTTTTAGAACATCCGGGATAGATTGGCTTGCAACATGTTACACACGTGAACTTAATTTGCCTCATGGGTAGCGATGGTCATATTTTGCATGATTTTTTTTACCATTTCTGTGTCAGCATGTGGAGGTCTTTCAGATTGTGGGGCAAATCATGTCCAAAACACGCTTTATTGTCAATCTTAGTTCTCTTAGCAGACGATCATTGTACACTCTGCTATTCAGATGAGGTCGATCAAATAATCGAGTAAGATCTTGAAGGAACCTTCCTCTAGGGCCTAGATGTGGCTCAAAGAACGACAAGATCTGCTGACAGGTTCTTGAGTTGACCACTTGAAACCATTTTTGCCATAATTATATTTTTGGTTACCAGAACATTGATTAGAAAAACTTGCTGAATGTATTGGTGTTTCTTCAATAGTAGGCGGCAGCTGTAATATTAGAGGCATCTTCAACCTCAGATTGCTCAGATTCTGTTTCATGTTCACTGTACAAATGAAAATCCGGATCAACTTGATCGTCATCGGCATCACTGAAGTCACCCTCTATTTTTTGCTCTCACCATGTCTGTATCGTGTTGTCAAAGTCAGGAACCCTGTTAGATACCATCCTTCTCCTTTCAGCACTACTTCTAGAAGTACTTGGTTCGTCCATATAAAACAATACACTTATAAGATTTCACGTGACGTCCAAAATAATACAAACACTAATACTGACCTCACGTCTCAGAGACACCGGAGTACCGTACACGTAAAACTACTCACTCGACGCGAGCCTAAGCGTAAGTGATAAATCAGGATCACAAATCATGAAGCTAGCGGAAGGCGCGGGGATAAATGATTTAAAATGACGAAATCATGTCCAAATTTGTGACAGCGCCGTCTGTGGGACACCCACGTCACTACTTAAAGGTTAAATGACTTAACGGGTTCCGCTCATTTGTTGCACTGTTTCTGTGTAAAATATTGTGTAAATAAGTTTCTTATTGTATCTTTCTGTTTGCTTGTGTATATTGATTTATTTAATACAAGTTTAAGTTCAGATAGGTATGTCATATGATCGAAATGGAAAGTCGATTGTTTTTGTCTATTTTGTACCTTGATAAATATTAAGCAGATACTTTACATAAGGAATACGTATAAGAGACAACCAAAAACTGTTCTTCCTCCCATCAGGGTCCCGAGGACGAGGAAGACCCTCTCATACTGTGTTCCGCTCCTTCGAAGCAGAGCTGAGGAATCTGGACATGGTGTGGGAGGAGGTCATTAACGTTGCGCAAGATCGAGCGCAATGGAGAGCTCTTGTTGCCTCCCTATTTCCCTAAGTGGGGTCTTAAGGGAGTTTGGATTTGGATATTATTCTTCAAAATACCTATTTTTATTATTAGACACCTACAGAACACTAAACACCAACAAAAAAATCATGAAACAAAAGTATAGAATCTCCAGTGCACAGTGACCATTGTGCAATGTGCATACCTATCTGATTGTTAAAAGATAATTCATAAGGCTGAAAGGAAAGGTGTACGAAAGCGTAACCGACCTAGAATGACGTGGATCAAACACATCGATTCCGTCCTAAAGGAAGGCCAGGTTAGAAGTAAGAGAAATAGGAGAGGTTGTATGAGAAATGGTATTTCGGTGGAAGATGCGAAAGAAGTGTGCTTGGATGAAAAAGAGTGGAGGTCCGTTCTCTCTGCTTACCTTTTACAAGAACAAGACACAGCGTGATGGGTAAAAAAAAAATCTCCTTAGACACAGCATGCCCGAACCAATGCACGAGATTTGATGAAATAACGAATTCGGCACAACGACTCTGACGGTTAACTAATTTTGGGCAGGTCTATTAAAATATTTTAATTTTTGTTCATCAGAGCGTCACGAGTTCGTTGTTTACGTTGAAAAGTTTATCTCCTTCCCATGTTGCGGCCTTACACACGGCCTAACCTATGTACCTACCTACTAGTACCCCACATATATACATCGTAGGCCACCATTGTTTGACTTACCTGCCCGCAACCTATCTTTTCTAGGTATATAGGTAGGTGAGTACCTACCGAACTATCAGCAGTTTTATTCTATATGCAATAGGTAGGTACATCAACCACATGTTTAATACTTGGTGGTAGGTATATTTTATTTTACCCTTCATGCTTTGTTTCAATAGGGGTTGGCAAAATGGACTACTGTTCTTAATACCTATGACACAATTTCACACATTATCAACATTCCAAATTTGACATATCCAATATCCATGTCATTTTTTTCGAATGATAATTGTGAAATAGCGCTAGCTCAGTCTTTGACAATGGAACCTTGATAATGTTCAAACTTGTACCTAATTTAAATTAGTTTTTTTACCCCTTTGCACTTTTAATTAGTTATATGGTCGAATTTCGAGGTCGACCAGTAGTATTGTTGGCTAGAAGGGATCCTACCAGATAAATCCGCCCTTTGACTCTATTGAATAGATTGTATCAGGATTGTATTTTTGATTTAGATTAATTTATTTATTTATTGTTAGATTCATTGTGGGTGTCGAAGGATCTTACAAGGAAGAGGTATTTTCTTGTTTTGCAATTAATCGCGATAAAGTTTAAATTGAGGAGCACCTTCTTGTCAGTCGGACATTAAGTTACTTGAAATATTAATTGTTGATTAGTTAAACATTTCCATAAAATAAAACATTTAATTATATTTAAGGCGGATAAAGTACCAATTTATAAAATGTAAAGTTAAAAGTTTCAATGGGTTATATTCATAAAGAGATTTCGCGAATCAATCGTGTTACCTTTATTAGATTTAATTATAAATTTATTGTTTAAGTTAGATTGAAAATTTATGGTTCTTTTCGGCATTAAGAAGTTAGTTAATTACTACAAGGCCTATTCAGAGTTTTGCTGTACTGTATAATGTTATAACCTCCCTAATCATTATATTTTAATTAAATATTTTCTTTGTCTTCTATTTCGTTTTGTTTCGTCTTTATCAAATCATTGAGGACTATAATGATCTCTAAAATAACATAATTCACAAATGATTTGTTTTAGATACTAGAAAATAAAATCAGCCGTAACGCTACGAACGCATGCAGTATTCTTTGAGACAAGTACAATAATGCCTGCAGTAAAATAATGAAAGCGTGAAAGGGATAGTGTAAGCTTGACGTTTAGGTCATTAAACGTAGTTTGGATACCACATTGAGTAGAAAGGTTAAATTCAAAAACTTATGCAATATATTTGGTTATATTAAAAAATATTTATTGAAGTCTGTGGTTTTGTTGTTTTAACTATTTTTATTGAGCGATTGAAGCAAAAAAGCTGCGGATCCATCTTACAGCCATCGCATGTTATACATTTTCTAATTATCTGTACCTGTTGTGTTTTTATTTTGATGTATAATAAATGTTATGTGTGTGTTCTTTTGTTGGTGTAAAGCAATAGATTTTTTCTGTAGGTATATTATTGTCTTATTTCATTTCTTTTTTTTTTAATATTCTTTTTAAAAGAAATTTTGACGTTGATAAATAAATAAATAAAACGAAGAAATAAATAATTAAATTACTTGTGATATGATTCGTGACACGGAAGAAAGCCAATATTACTCTTATAAATATTATACTTACATTATGTTTGCGAACTTTGACTTTAAAAATCGACTCTTAGTATACCTGCAGGTGTTCCAGGTATATAGGTACCCACTCAAACAAAACAGGATAAGTCGGTCCGTCTCGAGATAAATCTTTTCAATGAAAACTTAATTAGTTTAGCATTTAATTTGTAACTTAGTTTAGCTGTTGAAGGGCTCCTTCGAATGCCCCTCGCTGAGCTCCCACTTGTACATAATTCTTTAAGAATTTCAAGGCGGCGTCTGAGCTGTCTCGAATGATTAAAACCACCGTTAACAAAGTAAATATACACCTGACCAGACCTGGTTTTATGATGCTAGATTTATGATATTAAAATATTGGGCGTTCTCGTTACATACGTCAGACCAGGGCTGTTTCCAGTTTTTTTTTTATTAAATATGGAATTGATCAAACAGTCCAAAAGTGTTCTTAGTAATTATTGTTAACTTAGCGGTTTAATAAGCTGCTTCGTAAGTAGGTACAGCGTACTGAGGGTCGTGGGTTCGAATCCCGTAGTTTATTGCTTAGTCTTAAATATGTCAAAACTGTAAGTACTGAGTTCACCTTAAGTGAACCCAGATTCATTAAAAAATAAAGTAAAAACACTTTGCAGAACTTATATAAAATATTAATTAGAACCAAGTTCTCATTTCACACGGTTAAAAGTCAGTTGGGTAGAATGACAGTCAGTTTGTTTGAATAAAAATATTTATTTTGTAGTATCTACGGTTAAACGTGCTTTCAAGTACAAAAACGATGTACTTAGGTATATGAAAATAAAAACAAAATAATATTTTGTGGATGGTAAATGAAAGAACAAAGTTTGACTGCTTTTTGGCACATCATTCATGTTTTTGAAAAACCTCATTAGGCCCGACGCATCAATATGTTGATGAATGTTCTTGGTAGCCATCTATGAGATAAAGTTATGTAGTGAATAAGTGATGGAAAGAATCTGACGACCGCACCAATTGAAAACTATCCAATAGATGGAAGATGGAATAAGATAACAGTGTTGCTATGCTGAAATCTATGGATTTCTATGGAAATTTCCATGGATTCAATTGATATTTTTATGGATTTGCGTTTTCGCGCCTAATTTATCTCAAAGAAAGGCTTTTTTGTAAGATAAATTTATCCATCCACTGATTGATGCGTTGGGTCTAAATGAAATCCTATTATTTATTTCTCCATATAAAAGTGTAAAGTTTAAATTTAGCTTATTTTGAAAAAAAATAACTAAATAGGTATCATCTGTGGTAATTATCATATGGGTTGTTTTTATATTACATTTATTTAATTATATTATGACTTTTATCATTTATCATTATTTTATTAAAATAAAATCCTGTCAAATAATTTATTTTTTGGTTCTCAAAAATTTATTGTGGAACAACCCTTCATTCGAATCATTCGAAGTCGTCAAACGGTAGAAGTGACACACAACTTTTTTGCTCTATTGTTTACAATTTGTTTTTATTTTGTTTTTCGGTTATTTCTTATTTGATCAGATAGTGTTATATACGAATCGACGTAGATTTTTCCGCTGAGAAGAGTGGCCTATTTTTATTTTCGGAAAACATTGTGGTGGAAGAGTGATTAGTGAAAAACTCAAATACTGTGAAAATTCTGTGAAAAACTTGTCCCCTGTCTTCCCCTTGCTGAATTTGGAATCGCAATTGATACATTTCAATAGAGTACTTGTGCCCAAACAAAAAAGCTCGCGGGACTGAGTTTGTACCTCCTAAGGCTTCCCGGAAAATTTCAGGAGAAGTCGGTGAAAATTTTTCCAACTCGATATCTGTTTTTTATTATATATTATCATAAAACACCACAAAATTGTATTTGCTGAGGTGCCATTTGTTCTCTGAAAACGTTGATACTTTTCCTAATATACCTGAAAATTTCGGGAAAAACTGTGATTTTCGCGACGGTACTCTTTGTGTTTTCTCCAGCTAAATTTCACACGTAGCATCAGAAAGCCCGTGTGAAATACTACAATAAACTCAGTTACGGTTGTGCTCTAACATAATCTGTTAAAAAAGTTAAGTGCAGTATAACATTTTCTAGTGTAAATCGTAATAAATTGCATACAGACATACCCACACGAACTGTTCTCTCAGGTTTCGCGTCTCACCGAGCGTCGCGATTCTTCAATATTAGTTGTCGCGCGCTTGAGATCTTTGCTGCATAAATAAACTTACACACATAAAACATGAATACCAATGTTGGTGAATGCAGCAAGTGCTCTGAAACCATAATCTATGAGGATCTGGTTGTCTGCAACTCTTGCAAATGCCATTTCCACTTCTCGTGCTGTGGGATTTCGGAGCGCAGTTTTAGACGTTCTCGTAACCGGGCATCCTTGCTTTGTGGAGAATGCAGACGGGTGCAGGGGAGCCCTGAACACAAATCTGGTTCGGTCTCAACGGCTCCTTCGGCGGCGGTTGGTGCTGGTGTCTCGCCCACAGATGTAGCTCCTCGGGCGGATGTGACCGGTCTGAGCAGCGAGTTTGCGATTCCTGAAAAAATGATGGAAGAGCTTTGCACCAGGGTAATCGAGGGTCTCACAAGGAGCGTGAGAACGATTATCGCTGAGGAGTTGTCCTGTTTTGGGAGGGAGATGTGCGAGTTGAGGGCGTCTGTTGGTGCTGTCTCTCAGGAGTGTGAACTGATGAAGACTAGGATTTCTCAGCTTGAGAAGGTCAATGAGGAGAATACGCTACTGAAGAACAGGGTAGCTGATCTGGAGCGCCAGAGCCAGGAGTTCGGCCGCAGGATTGATGAGCTTACTGTTGCAGACGGTGAGAGGGAACAGTATGTCAGAAAGAACAATCTAGAAGTCTCAGGTATTCCCTATATAAGGGACGAGAATCCTAGAGCATTGGCTTTCAGCATTGGAGAAAGGCTTGGGGTGAAGTTAAGTGACCTCGACGTAGTATTTAGTAGGAGAGTCTCCTCGTGGACTGATAAGTCTGACAAGAACAAGAAATTGGTCATCAAACTGTCCAGCCGAGACATTGTTGATAACATGCTTTCTGCAGTGAGAAAGCGCAAAGGTCTGACGACGGTGGACATTGGGATCGCGGGAGATGCCTCTCCGGTATACCTGAATTATCATTTAACCCCGTCGAATAAGAGGCTTTTGAGAGAGGCTAAATTAAAGGCCAGGACGAAAGAGTACCAGTACTGCTGGGTGAAACACGGCATAATCTACGTCCGTAAGAACTCGAAATCACCTGCTATAGTTATAAAAGGATTGCATGATCTGAAGAGGTTGTTGTGACTGAGCGCCTCTCATTGTCTTTACCATGCTGACGATCAACCGTTGATGTCAGCAGTGCTACCAACCTATATTTTTCTTGTTTTTTTACATTGTTTGTCTATGTATTTCATTCTTTTTTTTATAGTTTTCACTGTTCCTATACTTAATGCTGCTACCGCAGGGCTCCTCCAAATCCTACCCATTTCCTTTTCCCATTGCTCTATTATTGTTCGAAATTGTCACCTTTTGCGTTGCCCGTCATTAAATGGATCTACATTTTTATATCTATCCAAATGGAGTTATCCTTGTATTATCAGAACGTAAGAGGTTTACGAACCAAAACCCATAGTTTTTATCAAAACGTACTACATAATGAGTTTGACATTGTTTGCCTCACAGAAACTTGGCTGAACTCGAATGTGCACGATTTTGAACTATTTGATTGCAGATATAATATCTTTAGGAGGGACCGCGATTATCTGCGCACTGGGCAGACTTTGGGAGGTGGTGTTCTTATCGCTGTCAAGACTGGCATACCAGTTACCTTAAAAACGGAATGGAACTCTGAGGTGGAGGATGTCTGGGTTACGATAGACGGTTACAAATCGAGAAGAAAAATTAATATATGCTGTGCCTATATACCTCCAGGTAACAATTTCTACAATTCTACTTCTATTTTTTGTGATAACACTTCATCCCACATTCTGAATAATCCCGAAGACTCATTCATCGTACTGGGTGATTTCAATCTCTCTGATGTGTCCTGGTCATACTCTCAGTTTCATGACTCTTTTGTCCCTGCTGGATTCTCTGATGCCACCAGTGCTCTAGCCATAGACTTCATTTCCTTATCTGATTTGAAACAACACAGTGGTGTTCCAAATTCTAATAATAGAATATTGGACTTGGTCTTGGCAAATAATTTAAATTGTGGTGTATGTGAATGTACGGATCCCCTGGTCGACCCAGACCCCCATCACAAGCCATTGTTGGTGACGTTCAAACTGGAGAATATTGTTTTCATCCGCGTTCCGAGCAGAGAAACCAAGCAATTTCATAAGGCCGACTATTCTCTTATAAATGATCACCTGGCGCAGTTCGACTGGGCGAGTACTTTTCGTAGTCTTGACATTGATGGAGCAACTGAGGTATTTTATAAAATTTTAAACGAATCTATTGGCAGATTTGTTCCAACTCAGATAATACGTAATAATGTTAAATACCCTGCGTGGTTTTCAAGATCATTAATTTTAGTAATAAAACATAAATTAAGAGCCCATAAAAGGTGGAAAAGGTCACGTCTCACTGCCGACTATGATGAGTTTTCCTTGCTGAGATCAAGACAAAAGAATTTACAGAGACAGTGTTTTGACGCATACGTCAATAGAGCCGAGAGGGCCATATCGTCCGATCCAAGGGCTCTGCATGGTTTCGTCAAATCGGCCAAATCTGGTTCTTCATACCCCAAAGAAATGTACTTTGATAATGTGTCTGCAAGTGACTCGGAGGGTGTATGCGAACTTTTCAGTGACTTTTTCTCATCTACCTTTGTTGATGCCAATCCTAATATGCCTGAAGTAGTTTGTGATAGCGCACTGGATATTGGTAGTATCTATTTTGATAGTAATGACATATTAAAGAAACTTAAAAGCATAGACCTGAATAAGGGCCCAGGACCCGATGGAATACCCCCTTTGTTTATCAAAAACTGCGCCGAATCTCTGGTCGGGCCCCTTAGTTTGCTATTCAAACAATCATTGCACGAAGGTGTCTTCCCAGCATTGTGGAAGAGATCGTACATTACACCCATTCATAAGTCTGGTAGCAAACAGGATGTACAGAACTACCGACCTATATCTAAACTTTCCATATTTAGTAAACTCATGGAAAGGATAGTAGTCGAACAGCTGACTCCTGAAATAAAGTCGTTTATTTTGCCTAACCAGCATGGATTCTTTCCGGGAAGGTCGGTGGAGTCTAATCTTGCTCAATATACTGAATTTATTTTAAAGACTATGGGGAACGGGGGACAGACGGATGCAATCTATACGGACTTCTCGAAGGCATTCGACAAAATTAATCACAACATACTCATACACAAACTACAAACTTACGGTATCCACGGTGACTTACTTCGATGGTTGAAATCCTACATAAGTGGCAGACTGCAATCGGTTGCAATTAACAATTGTGCATCCAGATTTAGAATGTGTCCTTCTGGAGTGCCCCAGGGATCGCACTTAGGCCCTGTCCTTTTTATTTTATATATCAATGACATCGGCTGCTGTTTTGAGTCCTCCCGCTTTTTGATATACGCAGACGACATAAAAATTTATAAAAAAATCTCAAATATCACCAATTGTCTTGAATTGCAATCAGACCTTACACGATTACAATATTATTGCAAAAAAAATCAGCTCTTTCTGAATGCCAAAAAATGCAACGCAATATCCTTCACTAGAGGCAGAAGTCCGATACTGAACAAATACCTAATCAATGGTGAGAGCATTGAAAGATGCACTGAGGTCAGGGACCTTGGGGTAATCCTCGATACAAAAATGACATTCAAACCCCACATTGATGGTATCGTTGATAGAGCCTTCAGATGTCTGAATTTCATCTTAAGGACGTCGAAACCATTTAAATCCACTAAGGCTATTAAAACTCTATACCAAACTTATGTTCGCAGCATCCTGGAGTTTGCCTCTGTTATATGGTGTCCCCAATACATTTGCTACATTGATAGGTTAGAACGGGTCCAGAACAAATTGCTGAAACATCTTAATTACAGATGTAGGGTCAGTTTCGATAATATCTTGCAGTCTGCACACTACCACAAAATTATGACTTTGGAGAACAGACGGACTGTTACTGACATGTGCTACTTATTTAAACTTGTTAACGGGTTGGTTGACTCCAGCGATCTTCTCGGGGATATATGTTTTCGATGTCCTATGAGATCCTTACGATCTCAAGCCACATTTGAGATGCCAAGATGCGGAACTAATTATGCACAGAACTCATTCTTAAACCGTTCTACGGGCACCTACAATTCATTTTTCAACAATATAGACCTGAATAGCTCTTCTCTTACAGTTTTCAGGCAAAACGTGAGAAGACACTTGACGTCAGAGCAATGACTTCTTTATCTTCCTGCTTTATTCCATGTCCCTTATTCCTATCCCACACTCTTTTCCTTCTTCCCATTACTCCCAGCTGAGCCTGCACATATTGTTACATTAGTTTTTCTTTTTCCTATTTTCTGTTGTTTGTCTTACTTTTAACCCGCTCGCTGTTAATGTCTACGTATATACTTTACTGGTGTTCTTATTGTCCATACTATTTGTGTAATTGTTTGTTATAAAATCACTGTTTGTATATTTGTTAAATAAAATAAAAAAATAAAAAATAAAAACCCTTGATCCGTGGAGAATAATCTCTCTGTCCCTTTCTTTTTGATAGCGCCTATAATATAGGTTCATCTCTGTTCAACATCCATAGACTATGCATAATAATAATAATTGTCTTACTGATATTTGTACCATTTATAATATTAACCACCAATATTAATGATAAATTTGTCAATAATTTCGAAGGATTGAAAACACACCATCGACCCGATGGAATAATAATTCCAATATTTTGTACCGCATGTCTGAGTTCTGAATGTGGTTACTTTGTCAAGCATTTTGTGAAATATAGCGGAGGCCAGATTGCTGAATTGAGAAAAATGAGAATTGAACAATGTTAAAATTGAGCAAAACGATTGAGAAACGTGGTTATACCAGCTTATCCTAGATTTAACACCTTAGATATCCAGAGTTGGATACCACCTTACGCAAGTTGTCACCGACTTCGGAGGCTTTCACGCATATCAGTATAGGATAGGAAAGGTTCCCAATAAACAATATCTCTTTTGATTGCGGAGGAGGTATCACACCAAGAATTCCGTATTTGAGTACCTACCAAGAATGGGACCATATTATAAGATATACCGCATGGGCAAATATCGGAAGACGAGTGCGTCCAGACCTTCTGGAAGTGCAATGTTGGAGAATTAGGATACGTGGAATGACTTAAGCGGTATTGTCTCAATAATCACAGGGAAGAAGGAAGCTGACAAATGAGACAGAAAGAGTCGTAGTCTAGATACACTACATCGAAGTGTGAGGATCCGGAGGAGTGGGTTTTGGTCGGTAGATCTGCCCTCAGGTAGATGTTAGATGAGGATTTTTCCCTCCTCCGAGAAAGTTTGCTTGGATTCCCCGTCGATTTTCAAGCATCAAATAAGGCTTTCAAAACAATACACAAACAGGATTTACAAGGAATTATTTGTTATTTGCAAGAACGCATCAACCATAACTATTTTCATATAAGCTTGCTGCCTTTCTTTGATCTAAGCGGAACCAAGCAGAATTTCAAGTTAAAAAGGGAAATTAACATTTTTTCCTTTTTCTTTTTTTGTTAAACCTATGGGCCTGTAGGTACTATTCAAGTTGCTCTTGTGACATGGAATCTCAGCTGAATCGCCATCTTTTAGGCGGTCTTACTTGAGGGCAAAATGGAACATTATGAAATTTTACCATACTTACTTAATTAGAAATAGAATATTTGGAAGTTATATAATGTATTTTGCGAAGGTAGGTACCTAATACACATTTTAACATAATTTGTAAAAAAAAACTTAATGAACCAGAATGAGGCGGATAGTCAAGACGTCATAATAATGTTAAAGATATTTGGAATAATTATTGAAAAATTCAGTATTGCGTAACTATATTACAGTAACTACAAAGTAAGCTTTTAGCTTTTTTAGAATTGTTTTTTCGATGTAAATTTTTATCGAAATGTACCGGCCTCACTAGAATACACACATATGTAACTAAGTCCATTTGGGCCTTAAGTGCGTAAGTACATACCTATGTAGGTTATTAACGAGCAGACAATTTACGGTGTGTGGGATGCTTTAATTTAAATATAACAGTTTTAACAAATCGACTTAATATAGATACATTGTATATTATATTACTTTGTATTATTATTTATTTACTTACTTAATTATGGTCACTGTATTTCTATGTACTTTATAATTGGTAGGCAAAAATATAACTACACAATACGTATGCAGGTACTTGCGAGCCAAATCATAAATTAATATTAATTTTTATTTGAACATTTTTTAGTTGAATTATATTTATAACATAGATACATAGATCTCACATAATTATAATTTTTAATTCATATACAAACAGACAATGATAGTGGATGGTATAAGCATGATACATATTATATAATTAAAAAGCGTATTGAACTTAAATGACATCGAATTTACGAAGACGCATTCAAACGCTTATTCACAAATTGAATTATTGAATGTCGAGCGCCTTCGAGACTGATCTCTTGAAAATATCTTCGGATATGACTTTCTTGCATAAATTGATCGGATTGATTCCTCTCAGTTGTTGTCTATGGTGGAGCTTCATGTCCCTTCCAGGAGCACGCTTAGTATACAGACCTTTAGATTTAGATTAGATTATTGCTTAGATTAGATTATAAAATTAATCTGTGGGCACTCAAAGTGGACACAAACACACTATTGCCAACATTCACATAAATCAAAGCATCTGTTGTGAAAGAGGAAGGTGGTCGGCACCTGGGATCGAACCCACGACCTCCACTTCTAAATTTGGCGACTAAACCGCTAGGCAACCAACACCTTTGTTTTATTGCACTCTTGAATCAGGTGGGGCTAGTACGAGTTTCATCGAATGCTATTTGCACGTTAATAAGTGCTTATTAGCGTGCAAATAGTGATCTAAAATCAAACGATCGAATCGTTCGATCATTTTTGTATGGAAATTTTTCGAAACTCTTTCGTTGATCGTTTCGATATTCGATCATCGAAAACTTGTACTAGGGCTACAGGTTGAATTGTAAAATAACCGATTACTTCAAAAGCTTTGATTGTGCTATTTCTCAGATTAAACATCGAAACGATTTAAAAAAAGGTCTTAAAAACTTGGTTTTTATTCTACGGCAGAAAAAGATCCAACCTCTTAAAATAAATCTTAAATGAATTTAATGTGTGGTATTTGTTTGATAAGAACAGTACCACTAGTATAATTTTTCGATGATCGAATATCGAGCTTCGATTTTGTTTGCTGCTGTTGGTTATGTTTTAAGTTACTATTTCTTATTATTGTTTTTATTTCTGCAGAAGAACGCGCCGACAAATCCATTTGTATGGATTTGGCGCGACTTCATTATTGTACCTTAACTTTGTAATAATTCGTTTTAAATCTAATAAATAAAAAAAAAAATATATATAAAAATATAAAATTTGGACAGTTAATTTTTTTTTCTACTCTACATTATCGAAGAATTCGTTTGTAGTCGATCGCCAAATAAATGCAATTTTTCTAGGCCTACCGATGTAACCCTGCTATTAGCTGGGTTTTAGTAATAAAATTATGCTACAAAAAACAATAAGTTAGAATAGTACATATATTATTATAAATGAAATATAAAAATAAAAAAATATTCACAATGTTCATATATACATTTGTATGTACATAGGTAGGTACCTATTCGGTCAGTAATTACTTGTCCAGTGGACTAGCTGTGTCCTCACCCACGCCTTGTTAACTTTTCATTTTTAATAAGACTTATAATTATCGATTGCTCCGAGCGAACATTCATCATCTCCTACAAGAAATGCTTTTTTTTTCATACGCAACTTTATTTTTTATATATAATTAATGACGTAACTATGTTTTTTCTGATATACAGGTAAATATAGTACTAGTAAAAATCAACAAATAAAATATTAAAATAATTAAAAAGGATCATTGATTGTTCGAGTCTTCAAAATCAGTTAGTTATATCGTCCCTATTTCACTTCAACAAGTTCAAGTTCTGAGTAAAATTTATATTTATTGTAACTTTGTAAAAGTGTTAACATTTTCATTCCGCAGTCAATTAAAGTTCAACACTGCGGAATATTTAAGATGCAGGAACTTCTCACCAAGTATCACTTCCGCGGACATATTTATTGTCACACTTACAGTTAAATAATAACAATAATAATTCATAATAACCTATTTATGAAAAATATTTTCCGTAATTTGATTGGTTTTGTCATATACATGAATATAATTTCCCGTGGGGTTAGAATTTCAACGAAAATACCGAATAACGGACAAGATAACTTTCCGCAAATAGCTCTATTTTTTAAAAAGCACAATACATTAATAGAAAGAAATGTTAATTTAATTTGTGTGATTTTCAATGGATGTCTGGATGCCTGAGGAACACCGTATGGAGAAACAAACACATGCGACTATGGTTCGTATTATAAGACCTGTTTACGACCCATAGCCACATACGGAATAGAGGCCAGAGCAGACACTGCTAGAACAAAGTCCCGACTGAGAAGCTCCGAAATGAAAACACCGAGATGTATTACCGGAAACACACTGCGTGATCGCATAAGGAACAACACCATCCGCAGCATGTGCAACACGGAGGACATCGTCAAATGGGGAAGGCAACGAAGGCGACACTGGAACGACCACGTTAATAGAATGTCAGACGACAGAACTCCTCGTGTCACCCTTCAAGGCAACCCTGAAGGAAGAAGACCCCCAGGAAGACCACCAAAGCGATGGAGAGATAGTTGGCGGCACAAACAGATCCGCAGGATCTATGAAGAGAGGAAGAAGAAGAAGAACAAGATTTTTAATGTTCCCTTTGTACCCTTTACGTATTTTATTAGGTACTAGGGTACGTTATCAAAACATTTTGTTGTCGAGTAGTCTGAATGAAAATACACGGCAGCATTTTGAAGATATTTAAATATTTATGTTCAGCTGGCGTTCAACGTGAATTATTACGTTTGTTTTTCGAGAAATGATAAAACTGCTGATTCTTTCAATACAAGAGAACATTCATAACGGAAATTGGCGTACGGGCGGGAGTGAGAGAAAGAACGGGAGAGGAAATATTGTCGTTTGTCGCTCAGCGCCGTATAATAATACATCACGCCAATATGAATAATAAAAAACAGAGTAAATAAAAAGCATACCGTCGTTATTGTAGGTAATGTACACACGCATTATCAGTAAACACAATAAAACGATTCTGCTAGCTGCGCCGTCCCAGCGCCACTCTCCTACTAAAATATTATTATTGCTAAACTCAACAACAGCCAGCTTTGCGTTTCTTCCTTCAGTTTTTCCCGAAAGCGTCGCTTTTCACATTTGCGTGAAAATTATTTCATTTCCCCCTTAGCGTATCGCTTACTTTTCTCCGCTTATCTGTTGCATGTTTATGGTCGGCTGAGGGCCGGGAGGGGCGCGAGGCACGGAGGCAAGGGCGACGCGACGCTCCGTCGTCAGTCGGCCGCGATCTCTCTGAGTGGTAACTTGTCCCGCGGAGCTTTTAGCTGCGATACACTCCACCGTGTTATTACGATGTCAAAACAAATCGGCGATACTTGGGATAAATAGGAGAGAGCGCCGTGTGTGATGTAGCGTGCCACGCGGAAACATGGGCACCACATGTCCGTACTCCCGAGGGGGTTAGTGATTAGGACTACCTTTTTCTTTTATTTGTTAACACCTCATAATAACCATGAAGTTGTATTTCAAAGTGTGGACTTTGCGAGTGGTCGGGGTGTTTGTGTATTTCCTTGTGATTAGTTCAGCGATCGGTCAAGATCTTCCGCGAGGTTGTGAAAGACGCGGGCCTATGCTCTCGTGTAGTCTGAGGACTATAGGAAGTGCCAGAAGTTTAGTTAAGTCTTTACCACCGACAGTTGCTGCGCATTTACCTGAACTCCATTTAATATGTAGTGACGTGCTTTTCTTCGAGAGTACTCTTGACCATCCCAACCATTCCAACGAGACTTCAGTGTTTTTATCCCAACTGAGGAGATTGAACCATCTGCAAATCGATTATTGTAAAATCCGACACATTCCACGGAAGATTTTCTCGCATTTGAAAGAGCTGAAACATTTATTATTGAGAACCCACAACAATGACTGGTCAGCAATGATGATGGAGTTGAACACTGAAAGTTTCGTCGGACTATCAGAGTTGAGATATTTGGATTTATCCGACAACAACATTTGGAATTTACCAACAAATGTGTTTTGTCCGTTATTTAGTTTAAAAACTTTAAATATAACCAGAAACCGGATACAGGACGTCACCCAGCTGGGGATGTCGGACTGGGGAAGAACTCCATTGAGCGAATCGTGCAATACCGCATTGGAAGCTTTGGACATATCAGACAATGATATCATCACAATTCCGGACAACTTCCTATCTAATCTGAGATCGCTGTCTTCACTCCATCTTCAAGAGAACGCTATATCGTCGGTCGGAGACCGCGCTCTGTTTGGACTGACTTCGTTACAAATGATAAACGCCTCGAGCAACTTCATAGTTAGTCTTCCGCCGGAGCTGTTCCAATCAACGCGGGACATAAAACAAATATATTTGACCAACAACACGATCAGTGTGTTGGCCCCTGGACTATTCGACGGACTGGAGCAATTACAGGTTTTAGATTTATCTCACAATGAACTAACGAGCAGGTGGGTGAATAGAGATACTTTTTCTGGTTTAGTTAGAATGATAGTACTTAACTTGGCTCACAATCTAATGACCAAAATAGATGCAATGGTTTTTCGTGATTTGTATAGTTTACAAATTCTTAGTTTGGAACATAATAAAATTGAAACGATATCCGAAGACGCTTTTGTAGAGTTGAAGAATTTGCACGCTTTGACATTGTCTCATAATAAATTAAAAACAGTCCAGGCTTATCAGTTTTCGGGCTTGTACGTTTTGAATCAGCTTTTCTTGGATCATAATTTAATTAATTCCATTCACCAAAGAGCTTTTGAAAACGTAACGAATTTGCAGGATTTAGGATTAAGCGGAAACGAATTAAATGTTGTTCCTTCTGCCATCAAAAATTTAAGATTCCTAAAATCTTTGGATTTGGGTAAAAACAATATTAGCTTTATAATGAATTCATCTTTTGAGGGGCTTGACCAGCTATACGGATTAAGATTAGTCGATAATAAGATATCTAAAATATTCACAGAAAGTTTTAATAATCTGCCTTTGTTACAAGTTTTGAATTTAGCTTCGAACATAATCGAGTTTGTGGAAAGAGGCTCCTTCAACACAAACCCGACGTTGAAAGCCATCCGCTTAGACGGGAATAAATTAAAAGACATAGCGGGGATTTTCGATGAATTGAGATCTTTGGTTTGGCTCAACGTATCTGATAATGAAATAACAAGATTCGATTATCAACAACTACCTACGAACCTCGAGTGGTTCAATATAAATAGTAATAGACTGGTGAATTTACCGAGAAGCACGGATCTAGATAAAATCAACATTAAAGTATTAGACGCTAGTCATAATAAAATACAACACATAAACAGCAACGTCATTCCGAACTCGATAGAAACGTTGTACATAAATAATAACAATATACACACTGTGGAGCCGGCCACGTTTCTAGATAAGAAACATTTGGTAAAAGTTATGTTGTTTGACAACCACATACAATCGATGGACATCGGCGCCTTGGCGCTCAGTCCCGTGGAAGACGGTCAGGATATTCCGCAATTCTTTATTAGTGGAAATCCATATAAATGTGATTGTAGTATGGAGTGGTTGCAAAGAATAAATCAACTGATCCACACTCGCCAACACCCTAGAGTGGTAGACTTGGAAACGGTTGTTTGTTCTCTCACTCATTCACGGGGCGTTTCTGCCAAACCTGTCTTAGAATTAAAGTCCTCCCAGTTCTTGTGCCCGTACGAGAGCCATTGTTTCGCATTGTGTCATTGCTGTGACTTTGACGCCTGTGACTGCGAAATGACCTGTCCAAACAATTGTTCGTGTTACCATGACCTCACTTGGACCGCGAACGTGGTCGATTGTTCCAATGCCGGATATAACGAAGTACCTGCGAAAATCCCAATGGACGCGACCGAAATATATTTAGATGGCAATAATTTAAAAGAGTTGGGAAGTCACGTATTTATCGGTAAGAAAAAATTGCAGGTTTTGTATTTAAACAATAGCAATTTGCATAATGTTCACAATAGGACTTTTAAAGGTGTAGAATCGTTAAAAGTTTTACATTTAGAGAATAACAAACTTCAAGAGTTGCGTGGAGATGAATTTGATCAGCTTCACAATTTAAACGAATTGTATTTGGACCATAATAGTATTTCACAAGTTGGTAACGATACATTTAAGGCTATGAAAAACTTGGAAGTTTTGCGTCTTGATGAAAATAAAATTGTTAATTTTTCTCCTTGGCAACTTCTCGCTTCGTCATCTGGAAGTTTAGCTCACGTGTCACTGGAGGGAAACAAATGGTCTTGTGATTGTCGTAACATTGTCAAACTAGAGTCGTGGCTGCGGCGCAATCCGGGGGACCCCGAAAAAATGTTTTGTTATACCTCGGGTAATAATCGCGATAGGGAGACCATTGCGTCTGTGCTCAGCAGATGCAGTAGTTATATGGAGAATTCGTTTGCAACATCAGTTACTCAAAGAGATATTTTCGCGGGACCCACATTTATTGGCCAAAACTATATATCAATATTTGCCGGGATATTAATATCCGTGATACTTGTAGTAATGATAGGCGCTTTGATATTTGCGTTTAGACAGGATGTCCGTCTGTGGGTTCACTCGAAGTACGGTGTGAGATTATTTAAAGATAACACCACTACCAATATAGCAGAGTTAGACGCAGACAGACTGTACGACGCGTACATGATATACAGCATCAAAGACGAGGACTTTGTCAATAGAGTAATTTCCTCAGAATTGGAACAGGCCGGTTATTCGGTGTGTTTACACTACAGAGATATTCACATGATGACTGGAAACTCATATCTCGCCGACAGCATCTCAAGTACGACAGAAGCGTCGAAACGCATAGTCATTATCTTGACAATGAATTTTCTCACACTTGAGTGGATGAATCACGACTTACGAACCTCATTACTCTCCACATTAAAGAGCTTGAGACTCGCATCCAAAAACAATAAAATGATTTTTGTGTTGACGACAGATGTCAGCGCTCTTAACATAGACCCCGACCTGCAAGTGTATCTGAGATCGCACGGGGTGTTCTATTGGGGGGAGAAGAGATTTTGGGAGAAACTCAGATTCGCTATGCCCGATGTGACGGTGGGGAAATCTAAACACACAAACTCGTCACAATCCCTTAAAAGTCTGCCCATTGAAGTGAGAATGAGTCCTAATCTCAGGTATACAGCTACTCCTACTATTGTCGAAAATTCCAATAGGTTTCATAAAACTCTTCCACCGAATATCGCTCACCATAATCTTTTAGAAAAAGGTTCCTGCGGGAATTACGATCAAGAATCATCATGTTCGTATAACTGTAAAGATTCCAGACAAGGATTCACGTCTACGGGAAGAAACAAAGTTAACGGGGATCTCCGGGGCAAAACATATTTCGTTTAAAAATTCGTTTCTTGTCAGGTTATCTTTAAAGGCTGTGAAGTAGGTTATGCTGTTTTAATAATAAGGACCAATGCCTTTCACGTTAGAAATACAAAAAAAGTATCTTTGGTGAATGAAATTAAATAAAACACGGAGCTTTATAATCCAAAACCCCGCACCAAAATTTCAATTTTGTTTGTTCCACATTTTGCTTTATCGTCCACGAATCATTTTGCTGAATAAGTTTGGTAAAAAACAGCTAAAACCATTATGTAGTAGATAAAAATATAATGTGTTATTTTTCTTTTGTCGCGAGATGGTCAATTTAAAAGCTAGGGATACAAAAAAATACGTACTTAAATGTTATTCAAACTCATAAAATTATCTGTAGGCAATAATCCGAATTAAACCAAATTCATTATTATAAATTGTATTATTATTGATATTATAGTAATTAATATGCATTGTATAGTTTTGTTATGTGATTTTATATTAATGTTATGAATATTTCAACAGTGATATTTTCTTATTAATTGTGTTACTCTACTGTTGATATTAAAAAAAATGTTTCTCAATAATAAAATTTAAAGAGTACTCAAAGAAAAAAATTAGTACCTACTTACAGAAAAATTAGTTGGCAGTTTTGATTGAGTACTTACAGAATAATAATTAGTCGGCAGTTTTGATACATGACATATTTTAAACTCACATGTTTTTTTGAAAACAGAAAATTGTTAAACAATTATTATAACAACGTAATTATGATGGAGAAAATGGACTATGTGAAAAATAGGTACATTGGTCATTAAAATAAAATCGCCCTATCATTGTACAACCATATTTTGTTTTCTTTAAACTTGATTTGGATTCGAAAAAGGTAGGTATATCCACTTTTGAGAGATTTGCACTGAAATATTAAAACTTATGCTGAATAGGTATATCAAATATTTTGTTCATTTGCAACACCATGAAATCATGCCATATAAAAAAATACCTATATGAAATTGCCAACTCTATAGATTTATTTTACAGCATTTTTTTGGAACCTGTTTTCGGTTAATATGTTATATATTTTTTTCTTTTCATTTGTATACTTTGTACTTAATTAAATTATTTAATTATATCGCCTCTTACTTTAAGAAAAGAAATATTGACTGATTATATATTGTAAATACGACTATTTATTGATGTAATTATTCAAATAGGGACTATTATTATTTTAAAAATAAATACTGGTATTTATTTATGTGTATAAATAATGAAAAAAAAATGTTTACTTTTTCCATGTTTCAAAAACAATAATATTTATTCCTACAATATTTAATTATTAATTCTTGTTGATTGAAAAAAAAAAACACATAATTTATAATAATAATAATCAAGTGATTAGTATATTTACTTATAATTTTTTTTTCCATCAAACCAAATATTTTTCACGACATAGTTTGTCACAGAATTTGTATATATCTATTTCACAATGTAATAAAAATAATACTCCTTAAATTTCACAACATGGTAATAAGTTTCCATTTGATCATAAAAATGAAAAACTTCTACGCAAACAGTTTTTATAAAACGGTGATATAAATAATAAGTATTTGCAAGAATATATAAATATACTATTATTATTCATTATTATTATTGTGCATAATCCATATTGTAATTAACTCATTATTCTTATTACGAATATTATTATTTAATTATTATTATTGATAATGGTTACATAATAATAATAAATATTGTTTTTATAACATAAATATTTAGTTTCATTCAACATCAGTACCCATAAGATTTGTGGATTGAAAATCAAATGCCTTTCTTAAGTCAGCGAATTTTGATAAAATCAATCTGTATATTATTCAATATTCTTCAATAGCAATCTACACAAAACAGATTTGTTTTAACAGCTGTAATTAAGGGTGATTTTCAAGATACATTTAGCTCTAAATGAGTGATTTAAAATATTGATTTCAGATATTTCTTAAGTACGTTTTTGCTAATTTTTAGGTTGATTATTTAGAATAGTCACTTTCTCAGAACTGCTTTTTGAAGGACTGAATAAATAAATGATTTCTTACGAGTGTAATTTTGAAGTGGCAACTTAATCTAGCTGTATTATCTGAATGGTCTCAACAGATGTGGAGGAAAAAAGGGCTGCAACCTCTTTTGAGACAGGTTAAAGGACGTTTGAACATTCTTATATTGTTCCTATGCCATTGGATATTGTCAGCCCTCATGACTTACTACCAGATTACAAGTTCAATTTTTTGTGGATATATTTAGCAAAACTATGGTTCACTTACCTAATATTAGAAAAAATCCAATCTCTAAGGACTATAACATAACATAACATAACATAACATTCTTCCTTTTAAGCCCCCGCACACCACACGCCAGCACGGAGGAGACCAATCCGCAGCAAACCCGATCCGCACAAAGCCGATTTATATAGTCCGCACTAAGGACTATAAATCACTTAAAATATCTTGCAATGCTTGGAAATATATAGCCATTACCACCAAAACAGTATGAGGAGAGGAATTAATTGAAAACTAGCTTTCCCAACAGTCGTTATCCTGTGGTCACACAATTATGAATGTTGAATAAGAATTTAAAAGGATGATAAAAATGACTTTTAACCAATTCCATTACGACCGATGCATCTGTTTGAAAACACATATTTTCTAACATATTAACTATTAAACAACTGACCGTTTGTGTCAAACGACATGTTGATTTCAAAATCAGGTTAATTCAATTAGAAAATTTCTTGGAATTTTTTTTTTATCAAAATTCTGTGTGCCAATATTGTGAATGTCAATGGTTGTCTATTTAAAAATTAAGAATTGTGTTTCTATTTTAACAGATGGCGTTGTTGTAAGGAAATTTGTTCCATATTAACTTTAATATTATATTTTATATTACTTGATATCCATTATTCGATGTTTTATTAGTACTTCTGATGTTATACGGAGGGGAGAAGAATCCAATAAACCAAAAATTATAAAAATCTGTTCAGCCGATCTCGAGTGTTCGCACTAACCCGACTTTTTTTATATTATAGATTGAAAAGGCGCAAGGAAATATATGTACTACTTGTAACATAACGGATGGAATTACACCAAGAACTCTTCAGAAACTTTTTCAGATTGGTTAGGCATAAACAAAAGAAGAAGAAAAACTAAACTTCTAAAGGTTCGATTACTCATGTCACACGGGGACATTTATAAATAATAACTAGTAGTCGCCCAGAGGTCGAATTCTATCATAACTAATTGATGTTAAGATTTTATATTATTAGATATATTGAGCGAGAGCTATTTTACAATTTTCTTTAAAAAAAAAAACAATAACACGGATACGTCAAATTTGAAATGTTGAAATGTACAAAGTTTTTTCAATTATCTATACTAATATATAAAGAGGAAAGATTTGATTTTTTGTTTGTTTGTTGGTTTGTTTGTTTGCATCGAATAGGCTCCAAAACTACTGAACCGATTTGAAAAATTCTTTCACTTTTGGGAAGCTACAATATCGGCGGTGAACATAGGCTATATTTAATTTTCAAAAAAAATTGGGTAACCTACGAAAACTTCAATAATGTAACCCAAGGTGTAAAAAATTTACCTAAAATATTCTTTTTATCGCGAACGCTGTGAAAACTAATGATGATAGAATAAAACAATGTACTACAATTTTGTAGAAGACATCATTATTTACAAAATGTAGAAGACATTTTGTAGAAGACATCATTATTTGCTTCATATGTTTGTATAACTTTTTGAATTATTCAATTCGGACATTCCATTCGAAAGTTATCACGAGTTTAAAAATGTGAGTATTGGAAAAAAAGCATAGTCTCTTATCATCTCAACTTATCCGATGGTGAGTGCGTACGGGAGCAGGAGGGGACTGAGGGGAGCGGGGAGGGGACTGAGGGGAGCGGGGAGGGGACTGAGGGGAGTCATGTCAAGTTTAGTAGAAATACCGCGCAAAGTAGTCACGGTGGTAAAGTGACGTGACACGATACATTGCAATGCAATTAGGTATTCCAGATTAACATATGCTATAAAATATTTTGAAAAAGTTAGGGATCTGCATTAAAACTAAATTATTTTTAAGTATCTATCTACCCGTGCGAAGCTGGGGCGGACCTCTAGTTATTATTAAAGACAATATTATTCTATTCTCAACTATTTTGAGTTATTTATTCGAAAGTCAGACATGAGCAGCAATTTACTGAAGAGGTTTTTTTCTAGCTTTTGCTTGGTCAACATATCAATTTGGAAAGAAGATTGAGATTAGAATTATGTTACATACAGTTTGCCGATAAAAGCGTCGTTTTTTCTCTTAGTGGAGTCACAAAAGGACTAACATAATAGGTATAGATACTAATAATTATGAGACATTTTACTATATTATTGTCATAATTTTAACGCACAATAGATAGGTTCTTTGTTAAAAAGTAATAAATATCCTATTATTGAAGTTATATTGAACTTTATTTAACTGTTATATTTAAAGTTTTCTTTAAAATCGATTGGAATATTCATGGTCGCACTCACCTTTGGTATACCATTTTTCAATTATCAATTCTCACGCTACAGGTAAATTATGACGGACCATTTAAAAAATATAAATCGTTTAAGAATTTGTCATATTATTAATAACAATAATTCTACCTTCATTAGAATTTGTATTGATAAATTTTTCTTGAATAGAATTTTAATATGTCCTTATAAAAGGAACCGATCTATGAATAAATTATTTACGATTTAAAATTAATTAACCATACTTTTTCATTTCAAATGGTATAGAAAAAAAAATAGTTTTTATGGGGACAGTCTTTTGACATTACCCGCTGTAATTATAATTCATTTTGAAAAATAGTAATTTTAAATATCTTAAATAAAATTAAATAATTACATATTAAGGTAGATTATCAAAAATATCTGAATTATTATTATAAAATCAACAAATAAACTTTTTGATTAAAATCGATCAAAATCTTTCGACAATAAGAAAACAAAAGCAGCTCTCCATTTTTTTTATGAATCTGCGCTCATTAGTCAAAAATACACTTCAGACATCTTTCACAAAAAACGAAGACTGCTTATGAAATTGGAAAATTGTCGACACCGGTGCTACAATTTTGCTACTCTGCATTGTATTGCTACTTTAAATATAAAATGTAAGTATCTGTAGCCCTAGTATAAGTTTTCGATGATCGAATATCGTAACGATCATCGAAAGAGTTTCGACAATTTTCCATACAAAAATGATCGAACGATTCGATCGTTTGATTTTAGAACACTATTTGCACGCTAATAAGCGCTTAATAGCGTGCAAATAGCTTTCGATGAAACTCGTACTAGCCCCACTGTAGTCTCAATAATGACAGCAAAAAAAATTAAAACCTTGGTGTCGGAATTGGCTATAACTTGAATAATATTGCAACTAGATAACCTTTACATTATAAGATAAAAGAAATATCCAAGCTATGTTAGTTTTATGGAAACGAAATTGGTACGTATTGAGTAAAGTGTCTGCTATCTATCACAGTGGATCGATCTATTTCCGAGTGCATTACAGGCGCCGAGAATTCCAAACAACCATTATTTGTGTCACCCATCTCTTCTGCCTCTGGATGTAATAATGTTATGCACAACTTCTTGAAACACTTCTAGGGAATTGTTCTGTTAGTTAAAATGACAAAAATACACTCAATGATCCAACTACATGCAACTGTCTCTTAAAGAAGAGAGGCATATTATTCAGTCGTACTAATAGAACTCTAAACATCGAATAAGATCGGAATAAGCAAATAATCTTCTACAACAGCGTCCCAAATGGAATGTAAAACTATAATAATATAACACTTTTCCAGACAACCGGTCCCGTCCAATCTGAGACAGGCCAACCCCGGGTAGAAATTTCAAGTGAAAAAACACTTAGAAAAACTCTGACCCGACCGGGAATCGAATCCGGGACCTCGGATCTGAAGTCCACGCTAGTACAACTAGGCTACCGAGGTCGGTAAACAAACCTCGTCTTGTTCACATTATTCTATAAAATGAAATTAACTTTGTAGTTTATTGCTGACAGCGACGCAAAAGGTATGTCATACAAAATACATTTCAGGGCTTTCAAATTTAGAAACTCCAAATTTTTAACCATTCAAGTTGTGTTTGGTTGGATAATTCCGATTCCATTAAACACAGCGGTCTTGGCTAATTGATCGGCCTTTAATTCTGATTCGTTTAACTTGAGCTTATATCGATGCTTTAAATAACTGTTATCTATAGGTAGATAGTATATACGGTTATTGATTTTTTTCCCTAGATTAGATTACTTATTGCGATCAAATTTATATCTTTTCTCGTTTCTATTGAAACAATATGCTTTTCTTATTATTGAATTTAAATTGGCGTTTGACATTAATGTCAGAAGTCTGATAGTTAGTGCAGTTGTCAGAATGTGCCCTGCAAACATCGTTTAAAACAGATGTATCGGTCGGAATCATACTGGTTAAACGGGTGATTGATTTATCATTACCTACATAGGTATATAAGAATTCGAATTCAATATTCATAGTTAAAACATGTCACATTGAATAAGACCTTCCATCTACCGAGTAGTCATATTATGAACAAGTTTGCAGGAAAGCTAGTAATTAATGAAACAAAATTCATCGTGGAATGAGAAATTCAACAAGAGCTATGAAAATAAAAGGCAGATCACAAACTGAACATTATAGAGGCCTTAAAGTTTGTGTCAGGCCTAGTACAGTGCCGCAGAACGTCATGTTTAACAGATTGGTACTCATCATCGTCTCTCTATACAACATGTTAGCCGTTCAATGTGAGAGGAATAATCTCACAGACTCGTGAACACAAATTACTTATTATATTGCTCGTTGCATTTTCGTTTAATTCCGCGATTAGTCTGTGCAGAGAGCATAATGCAGTTTCCCAGAATATTGAGTTTACTTCAAAGGTTTCAATTCTTCTACATCTGATGCCTCCATTCTGCCGCCAGATTTAAGTTTAAATATCTAATATGTTCATTAATAAAATTGTTATAGGGCTTCTAAACGAGCCAAAACTGTGCTCAAATATTATAAACTTGGACCAGGTATGTCCCGGTCAGATTGAAAATATTTTTTTAATGAATCTGCTGGATGCTCTCCAGGCAAATTATTACCATTATGGAGAAGAATAATTGTACATAGCTGGGACATGTGTTCGTGACCTAAAGTCAATGTGTAGTACTTTGGCGGGATTATTGTTGAAAAACGATCTGTAACATCCAGCCAAGAAGCATAAGATAAGTAAAAAAGAGATAATTAAAAAAGCAGTACCTACCTAAGAAAATAAATAAAACGAACAAAAAAATCTGCACACATCTGAGGCGATCTTAGGATAGGATGGAGAAAAGACTTCAATTTTTTTGGCCATCAGTTTTTTGAAAGAGTCTGGTGATTCCTCCAGCCTCACTACCGGCAGCGAAAACCACGAACATCAAAGGAGTTTGTTTAGTGTGGTAGTGTGTATATTTTGACACATAATCTCCCATAGAAAATATGAAAATGTAGGTCCGTTTGATTTTATTATACCCTATTTGAATGTTCGTTTGACTATACGCGCGTGTGTATAGAGTATAGACGATTGACCAATTCGTAAATATTAGATGTAGCACTAAAGTGAAATTCGACCATATCCAACAAAACTAAACCCTTGGAGATAATCGAATGTACAGAAACGGTTGTCGCAAGTCCATTTCTGTGTGCGATAAAAATGTACGACTTCTTAAAAAAATGTTAGGAAAAAAGTAAAAACCTTACTTGTCGTATCTACATACACCCTTTTTCTTTGATTGCTTATAACATCCTAAACCTAGCTATAAACATACGTAGGTAAAAAAGATTTAAAAAACACGCACATACATAGAGAACAAGGAACTAGGTATTCGTGTTATTAAGTAAAAAAACCATTAGCTGAGAGATCAATATTTTGACATTATGTGTTAAGTGGAATATATTGGATGTCTTCACCTTTTTTACTTTTTTTCGGTGTATCAAGGAACAAAAAAAAACTCTTTTAACTAAAACAGCCTTATATTAATCTCATTTTCCATTCATTTTTTAGGGACACTGTGTGATGGGTAACTATAAACAACGTTCAAAGTACGATGGTGTATAACGTAGAAAAAAAGCTGCTAACCTAGGGTAGCCCAGAACTCATTGTATATTATAACAGCCAGAAGACAATAATTATTATTATACTAGTTTTTTAAAGGCGCCCGTGGCGCCCCTGGCCGGAGAGGTGAAAGTTCACCAAAAAAAGGGCATTTTGTCGTCGCCAATTCTCGTTCCGAGTAGCCCAAATGGCGATAAATCGCCCACGTTGGCAACACTTAATAATATTAGTTAGTATACCTGTATGTTCAACGCGCGTGCGCATAACGGCAAAACGCTATTGGTTACTCAGAAGCATCCCCGATCCGCTGGATCAAAACTTGTTTGAGGGTGCGAGTGGCGCGCCATCTAGCGGCGTTAATGACATCAGTCAGTCAGGCAGGCAGTCAGTCAGTCAGTCAGTCAGTGAGTCAGTGTTCAAGACAAATATTATATAGATGTATGCTTTAGAACTACATCTTCAATATTAATCGGTACATTAAGGGGGACCCACTGAAGTTACGGACCTCAAATTTTACGTGCTTATGTAGGAGCATAAGATCAACCCGTATACCAAATTATATGAAAATCGAAGACATTTTTTTTTTTTTTAGCCCTTTTTCTAGAACAAGTGAAATTTTCTTTGGATACTTTAAGAGGGTTCCCCTGAAGGTACAGATCTGAACATTTTACTGACTCGTCTACATCGAGGGGCTAACCGTTCTACCAAATTTCAATCAAATCGGATAAGAATTACTATGAGTTATGGGCGCGCACACATTTTTGGTGTACGCGTACGGGTACGGGGAAATTTTTGAAAAAAAAACTTTTTTGCACTTTTGGTAACTACACCATCGAAAACGTCGAGAAAATTAATTTCAGCGAAATCTATTTTTTTTTTAAATCCGATCACAAGACTCATGTATATTCCATATACTATGAGTAATATTCCATATACTATGAGTAAAAATAAACACCGATAAAAACTGGGAATTAGATCGTTTGAACGGCTTACTTTTGCATATTCACGTCGAAACAAAATGTTATCAGTTAGATAGGAAGTAATAATATAAAAGGATATGGGAATTGTTCTCGGAATAAGAGTATAATAATAGTATTGTTTGCAGTATGTAAAGTCAACTTAAGAGTTTTATATTATTTGTCCAATGGGACACTCTGGGAATGTTGAAACTTCTTATTTCTGTCCCCCGAGTGAAATACATCGTATCCTACTTATCTTTTTTATGATTTTTTATTTCTAGTAACTAACAAATAGAATACCATACATTATTATTGTGAAATCATATTATTTTTATTGCTCAGAATACACATAGGTACAAAAATTTAGTAGATTTTAGTTGTTTTGTGTTATAAGATATGATTCACTTACGAATAAAGAGAAAAGTAATAGAAATAGAAGATATATTGCATTAGGGATGACTTCTGGCTGAAAAAAAATTATGTGTATTTTTGAGAAGGAAGCAATGGAAATTAAAATAGATCTTGAAACCTGTCTTACTCGAAGATAAGGCCTAAGTAAAAATATCTATAAACAACTAGGTATTGCTTGAATGTGTAAGCTTTTGATTTTTAAGGATAAGGACGACGTTTTTTTCATAGGACCAGAATAAATAAAATAAATTTTTATTTTTATTAAGTTAGATATATTTTTGAAAATCTCACCAGTAACATGACGTACAAGTGTGAACTAGCCTAATTGCCTGGCTCAGATTGGATGGGACCGGTTGACTGGTAGAGAATGCTTCAAGCATTAAGTTCCGCCGGCTATAATGTCACATATGTATAGAAGAGTAGGTATTATTTATGTATTTATAATAGGTAGTGAGAAAACCGTTGACGAGGCATCAAAGCATTTTCACAAAATTTGTCCTTTTCCAACACCAAAATATACGCCATGGTAAACCAATATCCTATGATTCTTATTCTCGGTCGGGTAACATCAACCTCTATCGAAATATTAGCGTGGAGTTCGAGCCCTGCAGGCTTCGACACGATCGGTTGACTAGATGATAATTTAAGCTTAGAATAAATTACCCAACTATCTTTGTAAGAAAAAAATATTATAACAAATGAGAAATTATCAACTTCTGAATGCCAATCCTATTCTTACAAATGTTCGTAAAATAGTAGATCTTTAAAATACTTTTACTACAAGCTTTTAGACTACTTTTTACTTTAAGTTTAATGATAATATTTTACAAAAGGAGACAATCTTTGAAAAAGAAGGAACCGAACCAAGGATAGTTTCTTGTTATGCCCAATTATTCTATTAAACTTAACTATTACATTTTATTACACCAAATGTTCGTGTAGCCAGATTGAGCTAAGTCAAAAAACTTATCAACATGAACTCGAATGGATTTTTTATTATTTTACATATGTACATAATATTAATAAACCAACGCTCATGTCTAGACGAAAGAAACTATATTTGCGCATTCAAACATTAAACTGTATCAAAACATTAATAAATAATAATATCATTATCGCTGTAAATATCCCATTATATTTTAGGATAATTCACAAATAATTATATTGTTTAGTATTGAGTAATTTTCAGTCTAACAATAATATGTTTAACATTTACCTGTCTAACGTTTAATAAAGGTGTATCACTATTTAGAAGTTCCTCAGAAGAGTTTTTAATGAGATTGCATCACCGCACACCGGCCGGCTAACGCCCATCACTTCTTCCATTCTGAATATGAGGTCATTGTGTTAAGGATGCCGAATGACTGTTGGCCAAGGAGAGGATCCCGAAGATGAGAATGACCCTCTCACTTCGCTCCTTCGAAATCACAGCTGACGAATTTGGACATGGTGTGAGAGGAGGTCATCTCCACCGTCCAGGAACGAGCGCAATGTAGAGCTCTTGTTGCCTCCCTGTCTGCTTAAGTGGGGTCTTAAAGGGAGTTTTTACTGATTTGGAAAACGAAACACTTGTCGTGAAAACGCCAAGATATGTGTTTTCAATTGTTTTTGTTTTTCGAAAATTCGAAAAGTCTAATCAAGAATATAAAACTCATAGATTGATTCATCCAGAGAAGGTCTTATCTAATCATTATCTCAAATTTTAGCCAAACCTATTGTTTCAAGTAAGAATGTTATGCCATTTACCTAGCATGAAACAAGTAGGTATACCTGTTACTATAAGACACATTGTGCATCCAAGACTGCCAGCTCAAAAAGTTCATAGGAAGCCTCCAAAATATCCACGAAGCTATCCGGAGGCGATGGACTGGCTGATGGCGCTGGAGCCAAGACTGTAGATTAAGATGGGACACAGCCCTCTAAGGGTGAAGATATTCCGGAAATATCATACGACAAGTAAGTAGGTATGTATTACTCATAAAAGTTTCACTTTAATAATAGTTAATAAAGTCAACTTAAAAAATATTTCTTTAAAAGATTTATCATTCGTTTTTTTACCACTTAATTTCTACTAATAGAAAAGAATAAAAGGTATAAAAATATCTCATGATCGGGTTTCATTTTAAAACGGAAACAAATGTTATATGTCAAAAAGATAGTGATGGAGTGATTGTATAAATAAATAAATAAAATAAAAACGAATACACAAACAAAATAAAATACATCAAACACCTATTGGTTTTTTTTAAATACGTTAAAAATCAACCAAAGACACGGAACATAAGTTTTTATCCGGGGGAATAAATTGATATAGTAGATGAAATCTATGCAGTTATAAAATGGTGGTATGATTTTGAAGTTTCCATGATTCAATATTATTATTTTCCTTCGAAGTCACAGTATTGGCTCTGTGCCAGGTGATTTTTTTTTCTTTATAATATTATTATAAAAATCACATCAGTAAATCTGGAAGTGAGACGTTGGTGCGGTAATAATAGTAAAGATCCTATATGTAAAACACGGCGATAGATATTATTTTATGTGACGGAGCTTGGATACGATTCTGTGAAGTTTTGGATAAATTTATTAAAGACTTAATCCAGCTATGAATGAAGCAGACAGGTCTTAAGTGGAGCGCGTTTCTTTAGATTCTCGGATTCGTTAAGTTGCTTACCATTATCTTCTTATTGTAGATTTAATTTTCTTTTACTTTAAATTTATTGGTATAGGTATATTTTTAAGGCTTGAAATACATAGGTATATAAATAATTATTATCGGGGCTATACCAGGGTCAGTGCGTCTAAAGATTCCCATTTTGGTTTCATTTAAAATGTGTTGTACTTTAGTAGATAGGCAAATGAATTTTAATGGGAATTGACCAGTGGATATTGGCAGCCGCAAAAGTCATCCATGAAGCTCTATCCTCCATAGGATCTCATCTTATCAGCAAACTATTTACTTTGAGATTCAATTCAGCGACATACGAAGACAACATTGAGATCATGCCCAGTAATCCCTAAGTTCTGTTTCGAAGTAAGATTTGCAGATATATAAAAAGGTAGGTATAGGTATATAGTTTTTGTAATATCAGATTTCATCTTCTAAATAAGCTCGTACCACTGACTTATGAAAATGGGTTCATAAATTTATGAATTAATAGTTTAGACATATTACAGCAGGAACTAAAGGATAACAGGCCTAATCAAAGAGGAAGAATTAAATTACGGGAATTTTGAAGAGTTTTACAATCTAAATGGCAAACGTTGTTAATGTAAAGTGATCACACTAAGCCACCTTCAAAACAGCAGTAGATGACTCCATTAATATCGGAACGTTGTATAAATAAAAGTGCGCTCAATTGTGCAATGCGTATAATACACATTTCTAAATTTTATTATCCTGCCCATAATAATTTGGTAAAATTTGGTGAATCGAAGTACAACGTAGTGCAATAACATAATAACAATAACATGTTTCATATGTGACTTATTTCCTACTATACCGCCAACTAGTGATTTTTTTTAAAGTTACGCAAATATAGATAAATTTATTGTTTCTATTACAAACTGGTGAGACGTCAAACTTCATCCCGCATCCGAATCAACAATAATTATTACATAATGCAATAACTTATTAGCTAAATTCAATTCACTTTTAAACTGTATTTAATTATTTAAATAAGTCAAAATTCTTATTTTTATTCTGGGTTAGGGCGGGTCAGCTAATCTTAAATCAAGCAGACATGATTTTTTGGAACGGGATTATTCAGCGTTTTTATAAAACTATGAAATTTAAAAATCATTTATGAAATAGTGAATACGTGTAGACAAATTGGTATGTCAGTGATTTTTAAAGAATAATGTAGTCTAATACTTTTTATTTTTTTTTTTATTTTATTAGGCAATCCACCCGATGTCGAGTGATTTGTGAAAGACTAGGTCGCTGAGAAAATGTTATTTTTACCAGTGACGAATTAATTAAAGTTGTTTTAACATTGTTTCCTAATGCCTGATGAAATATTGGATTCATTCCTAGTGATATATCACTCGGTATTTTGTTCTCGGTATTTCTATTCGTATTCGATTGTCGTTTAGAAATATTTTTACCTACATATTTTAATACTGAAACCAGTTGACGCAAATCGTTGTCATGTTTTTTTTATATGAATATATCACAGAATTTATTATCATTTTTTATTAATGCGTCATGAGCGTCATGCGTCGACACCTCTTTGCTTTGCCTCTTTCACGACACAAGCTTTCAGTAGCTTACTGTGAAAGAGTCAGGGAGTGTATTTGTGTTCACTTTGAGTGAGCACAGATTCATTTAAAAAAAAAACGTATCTTCCTTTTCCTCAGCCTCCACTGCTGGACATAATATGCCTCTGAAATATTTACACTTTATTCTATATATCTTGGGCTTTTCTTTACCTTTTTCTACCTGCAATAGGTATCATCACAATCTTTTTTTAACCTGTCATAATCTGTATTAATATACGCGTGTTACCTCTCACCTCTTTCTATACAGAAAGTCGGGATAGTGCGAATACTTATAAGTCGAGATCGGCTGAACAGATTCTGATGTTAGATTTTTTGGATTATTTTGAAAGTGTTTAGAAGTCTGTTTTTCTGACAAACTCATTAGAATATAATGTTATGTGCTATAATTATTTTGCCATAATAAAATATTATGTCACACTCTCAGACAATAATTCGAAAGTAGCGAATCCACTATCGCTTCATCGTGAAAAAAATAATATCGTAAGCAATAATTGTCATTTTCTGTCTTGGTTAAAGTTTACGACTCGCAAGTGTGTGCAGAAAACAATAATTCAAACTGCTTGTCTCGTTTTATAATATCCTAACGAAACTTCACATTGAAACATAAACTAACTAGGTACCTACCAAAAATATTTTTTTAACATAAGTAAGCACCGTTTACTTAGGTATACGTATATTATTATGTTATGTCCAATATTTTTTAATGTTGGTTTCTCATCGTTATAAAATGTGTTATTTCGAGACGAATTGTGATAAGAAGAAAACTTTCTTGCACAGGGGGCAAGGAGGGTCTTCCAAAAGTCTACTGCTTGGAGGGAATGGAATATTATTCATAGTGATCCTCCTCTTTCTCTTTGGAGACCTGATAGATTCAAAACGGCGCACTCTTTGACCAAAAGGGTTCTGTATTTATTCGAAGACCTTTATGAAAAAGTTATCTAATAAAATGAATATAGAAAATATTGACCAATATATCAACATTAAGAAGTCAATATTGTGAATTCAAAGTAAGTTAAGGCTATTCGAATAGAATTATGTAAACTTAGACCAACATTGTTATAAGATATATAAAAAGATTTTTATATAACTTTATAAAATTAATAAATAAATAAAAATATTAATACTATTATCTATATATTATTACGTGAAGGAAAAACATTGTGACCATTTTTACGGAAGAGTAAGAAAGTTTGCTAAAAACAAACATTGAGCCTAGAGGCGAATGCTAATATTTTTTTTAATTATGCATGAAAACTTGATTAAATCAATGAAAAAAAAATATTCCAAACACTACTTAACACTGTAATGTTATGTATTTGACACTCACACACATTTCGAAGTATTTGACATTGACACAGACGCATAATTATATCCTTTTGTTTGTCTGTGGTCAAATTACTGAGAATAGATTAATATTGTCATCTTATCTACATAATAATTCAGAAATGTTTGCGTGCTTTTGACAATACTTTACCGTATATGTGAACATCACGCTCAAAATACAAATGCTACGTCAGATATGAATCTGCGCAGAGCGGTGAAATTTGCTCGAGAACGTTCTAAGATACAATTGGCAACGCTAACTTTAATATATTAAGAGCTATTTAAAAAACTTTATTTTTTTAGGATCTTCATACAAATATTTCAAAAAAGACAGAAAGCCATCTTTTGGAAACAAAATTACTCATGTAAACGTTGAATAGAATCTTGGTATTACGGTATGAAAATGTTATAAAATAATTGGAGATTGATTCGTTATACATATAAAAGTTATTCAAATCTTATTATTCTCAATAAATAAAGATTTAATGAAAAATTTTGGAAAAAAAAATCCTCCATTTTGAAAATTGACACATTTTAAAAAATTTATGGCCACATTTTGTGTAAAACCGTCATAGCCATTAGATGAGTAATAATTATGTAGCTACCTGATAAAATCATATTCAAATGTAGATAAGTATAAAATAATTTAGCAATAATAATTGTTGAATCATTTTATATTTCTGAAATATAAATAAAGTTTAAATCTTAAAATCGTCGTCGTCGAAAAAGATTTGCAAGTAAAATAATAAACATTTAAATTGGTATGAACATTCCATAGACAAACTGGCCAGTAAAACAGTTGTCGATAAATTAGATCATTAGGTACAGTGAACTTGACTGAATTGTTGAGAGAAAGAAATAAAATTGACAATAATTGAGAATCTTTAAATGGTTTCAGGATTATAATCAGTTTAATAAAACGTTTGTTTTATCCACAAAATAATTTAGAATTATAATAGTAAATAAACTCAAAACTATGTTAGCTTATTTATCATATATTATATTATGCAAAAACAATAATATACAAGGTTCATTTAAATAAAAGACTGATGGTATTGTTGCCGTGAAAATTTGTTTAAAAAAACAATATGCGTAGAGTTTCATCATGACAAAAGAAGTATTCTTGAAGAAAGCAATCAGTGAGATGTATGATGACTTGAAGCTTTTCTTAAAACTTTCCAAGGTTTGTGACAAATCATTCATCCTAGAACAAATACAAAAGATTTAGGTACCTATAATGACAGATAACATCATTTCATGAATTTTTTATGCATACAAATTAATAAAATAACATTGAATTCAATGAAATGAAAGAATAAAATAGTCAACCGATTACGTTGTATATAATTTCATAAACTAAGTATTTCACTTTATTACATAATTTAGAATCTAAAGATATAACTTATTAAAAGAGGTTACATACTTACATTTTTAAGAGCTTCATAATAAAACATCTAGATTTGAATGTTGTACGAATACTCATTAATATTAGGTTGTGCACTGTACAGAATGTTTTAGTCTGGAACCCCGTGCCTATAAAATACAAAATATATAATTAACATCAGAATCAAATCAAATAAAAACTATGCAATCATAGTAATGTCAGATAGAAGAGAGAATTTACATAAAGACCAAAATCATTACATATTCTACATAATTTAGTAAATATTACTTAGGTAGGTATATGGGGTAATATAAATAATTAAATATTATCAGGTACCTACCTATTAAGAAATATAACAGCACACAGCAGTTATCAATAAAAAAATATTCTAATTTCAAAAATCGAATAAATGTTTTGTTGTTATGTCAAAATATTGATGACAGCCAGAGGTCCTGCCCATAGATTTTTATTTGTATAGAATTCTGTGGTCCTGCCAGGTACCATAAAATATTATTCGCGGTATTTTTATGTGAATGAAAATTAAATAATGATTATTTTTATTGAATGCTTTTTTAATTTTCAGGTTTAGGATGTGTGAATAATATTTTTTTTATTGATACTTATCTTAATTGATAGATTCTTTAATAAATTACGATTATAATATTTAACACTTATTCAGTTATTTTAAGCGTTTTCTGTCATTTTTTTAATGTCATCAAAAATCTATGGATTAGTATGGATATGTCTTATTTTATTGTCAAACTATAAATGTAAACATTGATTTTTTTTACGGCTTTAGATATAAAATAAATTTTTGGGAATAATAAAACAGGTAAGCAAAGTTTATTGAGTAAATATTGTTTCAAAATAACCGCATAATTACAATGCAGCTTAGCCAATTACATTAATTTATTTTGTGTAACTATATTTTTTACAGGATAGACAGATCACAACAATACAATTACAGTGAATTTCTAAAATGTATGCATTTTATTACTAGAAAAAGCAAAATCGGTAAGTCGCGTTTTATTCTTTGATAATTGTACTTCCTCTCATTTTTGTAAATATTTTAATTCCATAATGTTTTGTTACAGATTAATGTTAAATAGTTCCCCCAAAACTCCTATTGAATTAGGATAGAATCAAATTATACACACAAAGTATTCAATGTTTTCGTAGTTTGGAATGTAAAAAACATAATCACAATCGGTAAAATTGAACTGGCAGCCAATTCTATCAAAAATTGCGCCATATGGATACGGTGTTACAATACTAGAGGACATTTGATAAATAAATAACTATCGGTAACAGTACCTAATTATACTGAATTGGTTTGAATTCTGGTGCCCATCATTTCAACTTTTACAACACAAGCATTGTTTTGTGTGAAAGATGTCAAAACTGTATATTATGTGTTCAATTTGGGTGAGTTCAGATTCATTTGTATAAAAAATGTGTTTTGTTGAGCTGTGACACGCTAAAAGCAACATAGGTTTCATACATTATCGTTGACCATTATGTTGTTACTTTTTATGAAAAAATAAGCTTTTGGCGTGCCACAACACAATTAATTGGTCACAACACGTCTGTAGGCCTAGACAAAATGCATTTGGCGATCGACTACAAACAAATTCTTCGACAATATAGAGTAGGAAGAAAATTAACTATCCACTTTTTATAAAAGTGTCTTTGTTTAGTTTAAATAATTGTTTATATGTTCCAGTGGACAGTAAATTTTTTCGTACTATACATTGGCGAAATCTTCGTTTGTAGTCGAACGCCAATTTGAATTTGTCTACGGGGGCTGTTTCTACTGTAAGATTTAAATGTGAATTTTATTTTTGACTTGCTGACCCATCGAACTTTGTCTCGCCTTTAATCAAAAGCCAATAAAATATTGCTGGGTAACATAACATAGCTAACATACATGACTACTCTGTAAAAAAATCAAAAGTTATGTGGTAATTATGAATCAGTTATTTCAAAAGCACCAAAACTCCCCCGTTCCATACTAACTTTAATATTATATTATTTCATACTATTTCCATCCATTTTTCGATTTTTTAATAGTTGTTATATGTTATCCGGAGCAATGAAGAATCTAATAAACTAAACACGATAAAAATCTGTTCAGCCAATCTCGAGTTATAAGTGTTCGCACTAACCCGACTTTCTTTTATAATTATAGACGTTAACAAATTATAAAAAAGCTTGAAAAAGTACAATAAAAAATGATATTTTTAATTTCAATCATTACCTATGCCACCATCTGTAAAAAAATAGGGAAAACATTGAATGTTTCTATCAAAATATTAATCAACCAGACATCTCCCTATTTCCCCCAACAGATGTCGGTGGCGGTACTAATGCAAACCCGTTCAATACAAACTTTAATATTGTATTTTAGAGTTCTCATTGATTTATTCAATTTTTTATTAGTTATTCTGTTATCCGGAGCGTAGAACAATCCAATAAATCAAACATCGAAAGAATCTGTTCCGCCGATCTCGAGTTATAAGTGTTCGCACTAACCCGACTTTAATTTATATTAGAGACTGCTAGATCTAACAAATAATGTTATTTTATTTTACAAAATGGTAGTTGTGTTTGTGTATTATATTCATTGAAATATATGTAATTGAAATTAAATAAACAGAAAGTTTTCATTTATTTACAACCAGAAATAAACTGAAAAAAAAAATACATTTTGTGTTTTAATTTTCTATAAAACATCTCATAATATATTATTCTTCTGAACCACTTCCAAACAATAGATGTTTTATAATGGTTAGTTTTATAGATATATTCCACAGTGAGTGAGAGCCTTTATTTGAACATTTTTTTTATAAAGTTTAGGCACAAAGAGGTTGTTGGAAAGCCGGTGGTATCAGTTGATGACTTTCGTTTGCACAGCGCACTGAAGGCCATGGGTTCAAGTCCTGGTGGTGCCATTATCACTTTCACAACACAACCCTTTGATTAGTATGAAAGATGTCAAAGTGTATTTGTATTTACTTAAGAAAGCCCAGATTCATTTTCTAAAAAAAAATAATGAAAATCTGTATTAAAAAGTCAAAACTTTTATTAATACAGGTAGATATTTATATTTTATTCTACAAATTTTATTATTTTCAAATGAGTATATAGAACGACGACCACAGGAGCATATTGTACAACAGGCAATAAACCTGAATGTTCCACGTTCTGTGGCTAGATGGAGGCCAAAGAATTCCTGGGTGATGCAAAAGCGCGAGTAGATGCAAAGATGTGGGGTGGGGGAAGTAGTGCAGCAGAGGAGATTCTACAGCCTGAGGACGAGGAGAGCTGACCCTAGCAGTCTTCATAGACGTTAAGCTGGGAGCAAGCCAGGGAGAGAGAGAAATGAGTATGAATCCATCTGGACAATTTGTTAATTATAAGGAACATAAAAAGCTTTGTTGGTACTTGAATGCAGAATAATAGAATCAACATTGTGGTGACAGCACATAGCTCACCACATATAAACCGAGTACTCTGTGTTATTAACTATGGGGTAAGCATAGAGAATAAGTCACCAGGTTATGATTATGACTTGCAGCGCTTTCTTCTTGCTGATGAGGTGTTACAAATAAAAAAAGTACAATTAATTATATACATTATGTAAGTACACCACACTTTCATAAAGCTCTGTATGTTAACTTCCATAGATCAGGTTCTATAACTCCCATTATTCTACAACTTTTTTTTGTGGACGGGTAAAAAAGCTATTCTCAATAAATAAAGATTTAATGAAAGAATTTGCAAAATGATTCCTCCATTTTGAAGTTTGACAGCGGCTTTTATACTCATAGCACAAATCACCCTCTTTGTGTGGAATGCCTAATTAATTATCACACATTAGAGGGTGTAGGGAATGTAGCTAAGATTCAAACCACAGAACTCTCTCTATGAAAACTTGCAAATTATGTCGGTAGGTTCGTATAATATTATGAGGTCGGAAAAACAAAAATTGTAAAAGTGTCATTCTTCTTTTTCTGTGCTTATGTCAGTTATAGAGGTCTGTTAAGCAATGGAAAGCTAGACTAGAACCTGTTTAATTACCTACCGATCATGCCTGATAATCGGAATCAAAAATGTAAAGCAAGACGGGTATAAGCTAGTCTATATAATAATTGAGAAATGTTTGTGTGCTTTCTATCGTATATGTGAACATCACGCCTAAACGGCTGAACCGATTTCACTAATTCTTTTTTTGTCGTGTTGGCTTTTATTAGTAGAAGGTTCTTATGAAAGAAAAAATTAAGAAAGTTGCGTGGTAAATCTATCTATATAATAATTCAGAAATGTTTGTCTGCTTTCTATCGTATATGTGAACATCACGCCTAAACGGCTGAACCGATTTCACTAATTCTTTTTTTGTCGTGTTGGCTTTTATTAGTAGAAGGTTCTTATGTAAGAAAAAATTAAGAAAGTTGCGTGGTAAATCTATCTATATAATAATTCAGAAATGTTTGTCTGCTTTCTATCGTATATGTGAACATCACGCCTAAACGGCTGAACCGATTTCACTAATTCTTTTTTTGTCGTGTTGGCTTTTATTAGTAGAAGGTTCTTATGAAAGAAAAAATTAAGAAAGTTGCGTTGTAAATCTACATAATAATTTAGAAATGTTTTTTTATTAGCTTTTTACCGTATGTCATAGCATCACGCTCAAAATACAAATGCTACGTCAGATATGAATCTGCACAGAGCCGTGCAAAATGCCGGAGAAGGTTCTTTAATACAATTTGCTGCATTAACTTTAATATATTTAGAGCTAATTAAAAAACCCTATTTTTTAGGATCTTCATACAAAATTTTAATAAACATTAAAAGTGTCATTCTTCTTTTTCTGTGCTTATGTCAGTTATAGAGGTCTACAAAGCAATGGGAAGCTAGACTAGAACCTGTTTAATTACCTACCGATCAAGCCTGACAATCGGAATCAAAAACGTAAAGCAAGACGGGTATAAGCTAGTAACATAATAATTCTGAAAAATTGGTTTAAATGGGTCAATTCTTTCGACTTATCTATACAATACGCAAACATACATCACATGTTATGTACTTCCTACTACACCGCCATCTATTGGATTTTTTAAAAAGTAAAGCAATTAAAGAGGAAATGTTTTGATTTCAAGCTTATGTCCCATTGTAGGTACGTCATCCTTCACCCGAATCAACGATAACTTAACATAATTCAATAACTTATAAGCTAAAATTAATTAAGTTTTTACATCGTTAATTGCATTTTATCTACATAATAATCTTCTATTCTATATAATAATTCAGAAATGTTTGTCTGCTTTCTATCGTATATGTGAACATCACGCCTAAACGGCTGAACCGATTTCACTAATTCTTTTTTTGTCGTGTTGGCTTTTATTAGTAGAAGGTTCTTATGAAAGAAAAAATTAAGAAAGTTGCGTGGTAAATCTACATAATAATTTAGAAATGTTTTTTTATTAGCTTTTTACTTTATGTCATCGCATCACGCCTAAACGGCTGAACCGATTTCACTAATTCTTTTTTTGTCGTGTTGGCTTTTATCAGTAGAAGGTTCTTATGAAATAAAAAATTAAGAAAGTTGCGTGGTAAATTGGGAAATTAAATAAAACTCGCATTAGCCCCTCCTTCTCTATCTAAATAATAATTCAGAAATGTTTTTTATTTTGCTTTTTACCGTATGTCATAGCATCACGCTCAAAATACAAATGCTACGTCAGATATGAATCTGCACAGAGCCGTGCAAAATGCCGGAGAAGGTTCTTTAATACAATTTGCTGCATTAACTTTAATATATTTAGAGCTAATTAAAAAACCCTATTTTTTAGGATCTTCATACAAAATTTTAATAAACATTAAAAGTGTCATTCTTCTTTTTCTGTGCTTATGTCAGTTATAGAGGTCTACAAAGCAATGGGAAGCTAGACTAGAACCTGTTTAATTACCTACCGATCAAGCCTGACAATCGGAATCAAAAACGTAAAGCAAGACGGGTATAAGCTAGTGAATAATAATTGAAAAAACTTTGTACATATTAAAATTTCAAATTTTAATGTATCAATGTCATTGTTTTTAAAGATAATTTTGAAATGGCACTCGCTCAGTCTCTTTTTTTTTAATGAATCTGTGCTCACTCAAAGTGAACACTCTTTAACTCTTTCACAGTAAGCTATTTTAAGCTTGTGTCGTGAAAGAGGAAGATGTTCGGCACCTGGGATCGAACCCAAGACCTCCGAACGATATAGTACGGAACTTTGACAATGCAACCTTCATAATGTTCAAACTTCAAACTTATAATTTAAATAAGTTATGGTAGAATTTCGAGCACTGGTCTACGACTAGTACCTATAGATAATTTCGCGGTAAATTTAACGACAAAAAGGAAGGTTCCCTGTCGAATAATTATTGTCGTCTGACGACATTATCACGAGATAGAGAATTTTATAACAAAATTGAACTTGTCACACTTATTCAATTTATTAAAATTAAAGTTCATTTTCAATTTGCGTCTCATATTTTATTTTGTTTATAGGACGTCAAGGAAAGAAAACGTGTTTTTTCCTATTAAGCCTTATTTACGGCCCTAAAAAAATCTCACTAAAATATTTCTTTTAATCAAAAGGAGGTAAGTAAGTAAGTAAGCGGCGCGCCCGGGTAGGTAGGTATGTAAAATGTGCGAGAGGTGTCCATTTTGGCGAGTCCTCGCAGTGTGAGACATGGATTTTTATGGTCGAATAACAGCGGGTGTCCAAACGCTACGGTCTTTTTGGCACAACAAAGGATAAGAAGCACTAATAATGATTCCGGGACATAATTTAAGGTTATAACAATAATAAGTACCTACTTTTTATGTGATATATGCGATTGGGAGGTATTTATCCAATTTAACACTATCGAGACCGGCAAAAAACATTCCGAATGAATTTTTGTTCGATATTCAAATTAGCAGTGACCGCAAATCACTGTCAAACTAAATACGCCGACCAATCAAACTCTATAACTTATTGCAGGAATGAAGACTCCGCGTTCTACGCGTATTATGACAAATTGAGGGATAGGACATCTAGTCTAAAAGAAGTTAAGTTGTACATAATTACATTTTTATTATGAAATTTCAAGGCACCTATTGATCTTGTAAACAAATTTGATCAGTTTTTATTTATTTTGACAATACAAGGATAATACTACCTAACCTAACCTAACTATGCACAAAAATCATGCAAGAGAAACCTGCAATTGGAGCACTGGAGATTTTGTTTTTTTTCATGATTTTTTGTTTTTGTTATTTAGTGTATTTTTTGTATTTGTTTTTGTTATTTTAGTGGATGTTAGCGTAGTTACTAGAATGAAAGTTAATAAATTAAGGTTGTTTGGGCATGTAGAGAGAATGAACGAGGAGAGAATGACAAAAAGGATATATAAATCTGAAAGAATGGGTGCACGCAGATGAGGCCGACCTCGAATGACATGGTCCGATCATATCGGTTCAGTCTTAGAGGAGGGCCAAGCCAGGAGCAAAAGGAATAGAAGAGCATGTATGCGGAATGTTATGCGTTTGGAAGAAGCGAAAGAAAGTGTTTGGATAGGACAGAATGGAAATCCGTACTCTCTGCCTACCCCCTTCGGGAAACGGCGTGATGGGTAAAAAAAAATTATTTAGTGTTATGTAAGTGTCTCTAATTAATAAATAAAAACTTTTATAACAATCAATTTTTAAGTTTCTCTATTCTCCTGGTTTTTTCCAACCGCAAGGGTTGAAGATCAAAGCTGAAGTAGGAAGACGAAATGTAGAGGGATGCAGCGAAATTCTAGGGACGATCAAGGTGGACCGGGGCCAGATACGTGGACTGCAGGAGGCCAAGACTCATCGGAGGAAATCAATGGGGTAGATACCTAAATTATATATACATGTATGAAAAATCAAAAATAATTCAAATGAAACCACCTTATCAATTGCTCCGTGAAGCTATCGTTGATTGAGCCCCGTTTTAATTAAAACTCAAAATGAACTCCATATGTCTGAATTTTATGATAACATTTTTTTACGAAACCTTTAAATTTTAGTACTTTTTTTTTTTTAATTTTATAGAATAATGTTAATTACTTACATTCACGTGAAATAACTTACAATATTACAAAAATGTTATCTTTTGATAATAAAATGCTTTCATAAGGCCCTTGGGAAATAATCGGACCGGTACTTCATTCTATTTTTGGAAATATAAATTCTAAACGAAATAACATGTAAAAAGATTTTGCCGAATATTTGAACAAATTTCTTAATAATGACTTTTAAGTATGATCGATCGAGCGTGTACGTTAATTTTTTGTTGTGTTAGCTACCAGCTATTATTGATTTATTTCTTTTAATGTGGTCCATAGATCCTAATTTTGACTTCATCAGAAATATTGCTCACTACAAGACGTAAACGTTGTATCTTCTGTATTTCCAATGACATCAGACAGGAAGACTTTGTGTCAGTTATATTATAACAAGTCTCTGCTTTGTGTAGAGTTATTTTTCTATTTTCGTCGCTCGAATATCGGGAGTTCAATTAATAGTGAATTATATTCTATCTAAAGGTGAATTTTAAATAATTATGATGTCGTAAGTAATGAACATGTATTTAGTTTCAAAATGTATTTTTTTTTGTGGAATATTCCTGCTTCGGAAGTTCGACTGTAATTTTCTGGGTAGAAAAATATATAGTCATCTGCCATCTCAGCGAGAATACAATTTCACAAAGAAGTGGTCAAAAAGACTACCTGTCCATGCATCTTTTCCAAAAAATATCATCTATATAATATCAATCAATGCAAAATTTTAATAATTTAATAATCTACTGACTTGGTTATTTAATTTTCATTTTATTAACAGTAAGCAAATGGTTTGTGACAACCAGTGAAAAAAAGAGTAAATAAATTAATTGATTGACTAAGCTTGGCCAAAATCACCCAAATTCGGGTGAAAGGCCTCAATAAATTCAAAAAAAGTTAGAAAGTTTAACTCAGTCCAGGGAAGCAATGTTTCCAATTTTGATTCGGTTAGGTTTTTTTTAAACGAATTTTCCAATTGGATTCCGACGAGTTATTTGTATCATTATGTAATAATGGTTTGGTACGAAAGGATGTTCTTGAAATAATGGATTTAGAACTATTGCATAAAAAAATGTTTGTGTAACACTCTTGTCAAAGTGCTCATTACACGGACAGTGAAATTTTTCAAGACCTAGAAAAAAAATAAGTAGAAAACAGAGTAATCGATTTATCAAAATATGAATAAGGAGAGCGGAAATAGTTAGTCAGAGAGTCCAGAAAGAGATATTTTGTGTAATTCCAAAAGCAAAGAAACTTGACAAGGTAAGTACCTAGAGAAGAAGGTAATTTGGTCAAAATGAAAAAAGTGGATTTTTTAAGAATTAATCCGAAAGAATAAAGATGCAGATTTGGTGCATAAAGTGTTATCAAGAATAATGTCAAATGGGACGATTATGAAATAAGTTGATGGCATAACGCGATAAATTTCTTTAGATACATCTCACTCCTATAGAAAATACACAATGCATCAAATGACGTATTGTTGAACAATAATTTATTACGCCGATAATTCTTACCGCAAAGTCATTATTTTATTAAAACAGCTGATAACATTCAATGATTTTTTATATATTTTGTAGAGGTAATTCGGGAGTTCGTTCAGATGATATCAGATGGTTTATTGTGCAAATAGTCACTGCTTCCATATGAATTCCATTCCTTCCATTGAACGTGGGCTCTCACAAGGGGTTTGAATTTTTTTTGGATTGTAAGTTTAATATCTTGAACATACATATTATGCACAACCTGATTCTGATTGATGGTGCTTTGAAAAATAATCTCATTTTCTCAGCCATAAATAGTAGATTCTTAATAGATATTTGCGAATATGAATTGATTCGAATCCATGTTTGGAGGATAAATAATATATTGGTATCATTAATGGCTATAATATTAGTATGATTATATTCAAAGTTGGGATCAATTACCATCAGATCTGTGACTACGCCAGGGCTACACTCTTGTTCATTTCCTATTAGTTATCCAAATAACTTTATAGAAGAACCATAATATGAATAATTACATAACAAAGGGACTTTTCTTTAATAATTTCTGTGTGTATAGCACCATAAGGAGACAACCGGTTTTATGGATATACACGATTCTACGCTAACATCTTTCCAAATTTTCTCAAATTTTCTTGAAATTTCCGACTTGATTTTCTTATGGCCTATTATACTCAACAGAAATTTGAAAAAATAGTTCGTTTTACGAGTACATATCACGATTTTCCATGCATCTGAGCTTTTTTAAAGTATTCTATACATTTTCAAAATTTTTTATACTTAGCAAAACTTTTAGAATTAGAACCTGCGACTTATTATTAAAATCCACAAGGCAGCAGTACCCCTAGTATAAGTTTTCGATGATCGAATATCGAAACGATCATCGAAAGAGTTTCGAAAATATTCCATACAAAAATGATCGAATGATTCGATCGTTTGATTTTCGAAAACTATTTGCACGCTAATAAGCGCTTATTAGCGTGCAATTAGCTTTCGATTATACTCGTACTAGCCCCACAGATCTCCAGGATGACCACCCAAATGCTGAAGGGATTATTGGCAGTCAGCTTCCCAAGAGGACAACGTAGTAGGAACTACAGGTCAACAGGCTTAATCAAAGAAAAAGTGGTTGGTAGGCTGGCGGTTACGACTCCGGCTTTCGTACTGTATCGTTCGGAGGTCGTGGGTTCGATCCCAGGTGTCCTCTTTCACGACACAAGCTTTAAGTAGCTTACTGTCAAAGAGTCAAAGATGTATTTGTATTCACTTTGAGTGAGCACAGATTCATTTAAAAAAATGTAATCCACTATATACAAAGAAGCTTAAAAGGTTCTTGAAAGATTATAAAATGATACGGATTCTCAAGTCCAGTACTTGAATAATTTGCACACAGAAGCAACATGAAATCTGGGTATTTTTTCCTTTGGCCCATTTCACTTAGTTTAGTAGATTTTTTTAAGTGATTGCAATACTTCCAAACAATTTTAATCCAAGCCTCCAGGAACATCTATTATTTTTTATTTTTATTGTTTTACGATGCCCGCTAAAGTAGTATAGGTGGCCGTGTTTCTGGGTATTGATTTTCAGTTCGATACTCCGCCAGGTGTAAGTTGAATAAATAAAGAGTGCTCGTGTTAAAAGTTCGAACACAAAGGGAGCAAACTACATTCCCATAATATTGTGACATTAATACATTTACCCGGTTCTTTTTTTGTTTCCGTTCCTATATTGTGAAACTTTGCACTTATCAGGGGCGCTGGGACAAAGGGTCGCTAAATTGAGTTAACCCAAAAATATTACTCTTCAACTCTGATGGATTTTACTTAAATTGTGAAAAAGGCAAGACATTGAAGAAGTTTTTTTTTTTTTTTTTTTATAAAATACAAATTTGAATAACTAATAATGAAAAAAAAATATACTTTGCTTCCTAATAATTAATTTATGGTCCATTTAATTATTTATAATATAGTATGTCAAGCCTGATGATATGTCTTGATTTATTTTACTTTCTTTCATCTAGCTAAGATTCTGACTAGATGAAAGAATATTATCCAGTCAGATGAATGGGCGAAACTTTCTGGAAATTGAAACGTGCTGTTGCTCAGCCAGTTATCTTTTGGTTTTGGTTAAAGTTGAACAAGAATGTACTCGAGAATAATTATTCATAAAATCTTGCTTTAATCTCGTTGGGCACACGGAAAAACCATAAAATACAGGGTTTAAACAATTGGTCCTTCAAGCTTGATAGGAACACGGAAAAAATAAACTAAATTTGCTTAACTTTTCCAACAACAATGAACAATTTGATCACGGATGAAGGTTCCTAATCGATCCGTAAATTCCAGCCCCCATACACTTAGACCCTTATGAGCTGACCTGAAAAACGGTCATCCAATGAAGGGTATTATAGTCAGGTTTAGGCCGTTAGCAGTAACATGGCAAGCAGGAAAACTTTATAAAAAAAAACTAAAAATAGTTTCATGAATAAATTAAAGCGACCCTACATTTAAGAATACCTGGAACAAAATCAATAAACATCAAACTTTTAAAAAGGAAAATAAAATTCAATATAAAAGTTGTAGCAACATAAAAAGTCGACATGATGGATCGTGATTTCTGTTCTTTGGGACACCCAGTAGTCCAATTATTTTTGTCAACTTATACATTGTGTGCATTCTAATGTCCTACATTCAATAATACCTATATCAAAAAAATAAAAATTTTGTTTACGTTTTGGAATTGGAATAAAACGATGTCGCTGCATCTTCTATTGTCTGCAAACAATTGAATGTGAGTCAAGGTAAAACATAATAACAATAGAAGTCAAAATATTGTTGTCACACTATTGTCCTTTTGTACCCGGTGGTCTCCCAAAACTAATGTCTGTTGTCTGCGGTTGGTCAAGGTAAGTATTGCAGCCTACGTTCAGACTTCTCATAATATGCACCCATTTATTATATTAACCAATATTGATTCAATGAATTTCATACATTATCAAACGACAATGAATATTCTTTTGTTAAATTACCACGCGTTAAAGGAAATAAGTTAGAATGAATGTGGGGAATTAGACATTTTATATATTGGATGAAGAGTTGCCAAAGATTAAACTAAGTACTACAATAATTATTATTGTTTGTTATGAAAGGTTTATTTTAAATATCAGAAGGATACTTTTTTTCTCTTTCTTTTCATCTATTAAGGTATAGAAGATGGAAAATTTTGCTCCAAATGATACATTCCCGTCAAATATGGGTCAGAATTCTAAACCTGGGTAAAAATTAAGTTTATGTGAAAAATAGTTCAATTTAAATCTGAAAATTAATCGAAACCGAAATGTCTTGAAACTCTCCTAAACCTCCAAAAAAAAATTTTTTTTTTTTAGCAAAGCTGAGTTTTTGATGACAAATGCTTCAAATGTCAGTAGCTAATTAATTTAAGTATTAATGATCTCGAAATCCCTTAATTAGAAATCTTAATGTTTAAATCTTTTATCTTTAAAAATCTGATTGTTATTTTTTTATGATGTACATACATAGAATTATCATAGTCTAGCTTCCCTAAGACAGGCTTGCCTAGTTGGGAACATTTTTGTATTTTTTATTTTTTTTTGTATTTTTCATAATAATTTGTAAATGAAGCAATAAATAAATAAATAAAATAAAATAGACCCTTAAAATACAAAAAATGTAGAATATCTGTGCTCGATCATGTAGGCGGCTTTTTATTTCATGGAAAAACGAAGAATATTACACTATGTTATTATGCATATTCAACGTTTTTTCAGTGAGATGCATCATATTATTATTATTGTATAAAAATATGTGCATTTTATTCGAAAATTTCAACGTATAATATAGACCCTAAAAAATACAAAAATCTAGAATAAATCTACGATGTGACACTTACGGTAACACTTGCTGAATGAGTAGGTAGGCACTATAAATAAAATAATATTCAAAAGTTGAATCCAAGTACAAATAAAATATATTTGGGTGCCTGCATACAGTATGTGTCCATTTTTTTTAACAATTTACCTTTAAATTTCTCAGCATGAGACCCTAACACCTTGCTTGCTATTATTATTTCCCTCCAGATGGTAATTATTTTTAAATCATTTTCTATACCTTATAAAATAATATCCTTCATTCATTCATTTATTACGACCGCCCAGAAATATTTTAGTTTATTTATTTATATTAATACAATTTTCTAAGAATTTTCCAAATAAACACCACCCACAATTTATTTCAGGACATGTTGAATGGGATAAAGGACATTTTAGACTTTTAGAGCATAAAAGACACGGAAGACTTGTTTTAGTAAAAGTTAGATTGTTTTAGTAAAAGTTAGATAAACTTAGGTAAATATTTTAGTACTAAAAAAACTTAAGATAATCTTTAGTGGGCTTGTATTTCTCAAAAAATCTCCTACCTCTATATTAAATTATTCCTTAAAAACTTTGGTGCCTTCTCGTTAGTATCATAGTAGTTCTATAAAAATACATTGAAATATATCTACTTCGTACTAGAAACAGCATCTCCTTCTAAAATAGTGCTATATAAAGGAAGGCCCTTGGCAATCTATGCGCTTTGTGTGCACGGTCTGTGTTTGATAAAATGACGTATTTTCAAATACAACCTTCTTTCTGGAATAGGTACTATAGAAAATAAAAATAATAAAAAATTACTATTTTCTAAGATGGAAAGAGATAAAAATCATTCGATTAAACATAGCTCCGCATTATATTTTTTGGGAACAGAAGACACTTGCCAGTATGTCAATGATGAGTCATCTTTATTAATGTTTTGCTACTGTGTTAGTGGTCACACTCTATAGTTGACCCGCTTATAAAACAACTTGAATATCAGTTGAACAGTTTATTACAATATTTGAAGATGTGTTTCGTCCATTTTCTTGTTCACAAGATGAGTCTTGTGAACTGTGAACAAGAAAACTGTGGTACTGAAAGCAGAAAAATTAAGAGCATGCTAAAATTTCAAGCACATCTTTCGTTCTGAGAAATGTGTGCCTTAAATTGTGGTGAAAAAATGGGATAAGATGGTTTACGGCATGTAAACTAATTTCTTGGCTTAAAAAACTTAGGCAGTGGTTCGGTTTATTGCTCTTAGCTTGCAAGAAGAAATGTATGATGTTCGTTAATTTCTGATAAGCATGGAAACCGGTATAAAAATATCTTTTTTTTTAACAATCCAATGAAATGAAAACATCGGCTCTTACATCGTTATGAAATAAGTTCTTCTAGTATTTTGAAAATTTCTGCTAGGCTATTTTTGTTAAAATTTTAGATATTTTTGAAAATTTTACCTTTTAGTAAAAACGATTTATAGAAAAAATATAAATAGGTCAATGAAATAGAAAAGTAGGTTTTCATCCATTGAGTCGTTTTGGGATGTGAATAAATTTTGATTGGCTGTGAAAAATGGGCATTCAATTAGATTCATTCAAACGCATGGAAATATGAAACTGAAACTCTATTCGAATGGAATTGAAAATTTCGAGGCGTTATGATCGAATTGCAAAAAAAAGATGTGTTAATAGTTTTAGTTTGAATTTAAAAAAAATATAAAATATGCACGTTTTTCATAGCCAAACATAGAAAAAAGATTTTATTTACCATTTTTTGCCTAAGTTATTTTCTTTTCGACCATCTAAGTAAGAAATTTTAGGCTTTAATTCAAAATTATTGGAAAATTTTTGAGACTGTTAGTCAATGTGATGAAATCTTTTAGAAAACTCATGTGACCATTAGAGTGCCAACAAATATTATTCCTTTTCAGAGATCAAAGCCATTGGATTGCATTTTGAATAAGATTATTTACGGTGTCATCTCATATTTTACATGCTTGTGAGTCTGTCGATCTTCTTTTAAGTAGGTATGCCTGGGAACTTTCTTAAAAATGGGTAGGAACTTATATAGAAACATCCAAGTCATTATCGGTTGACCACACCTTCCTATACCTCTCTTTTCAGCCCTATAAATTCTTTTTCTAATCTTGCTTGTAGCCATTCTATCAACGAAATTTTCATATTTGTAAGGATATTATCCATAACACATTTCTTTCTAATATTCTCATTATTTTACATATCCCACGAGGTCGAGTCTTCCACACATTCTACGTAGAACTCTCATTTCTAGGTACTGCATTTATACTACATTCATTTAATTATGTTTAGATTCTTGTGACCTTTTCAGGACTAGATCTTAAAGAAAAAATAACAACTAATGACTCTAAAAATTCATTACTAATGTTCGATTTTAAATTGAACAAACCACCACGGGCTTACGACCGTCTTCTACTGTTATTTCGAAGGCTGGCTTGGTGTGATCACTTTACGTTAACAATAACGTTCGCCATTAGGTGGCCAAATTTAAAGAATGCAACTGCTATCATGTATTTGGCGCCAGGATATGACTTTATCCATTTTTGTTAATGCTAAGCCAGCCTTCGAAATAACAGTAGAAGACGGTCGTAAGCCCGTAGTGGTTTGTTCCATTTAAAAATCGAACATTAGTAATGAATTTTCAGAGTCATTAGTTGTTATTTTTTCTTTTACATTCATTTATTTCCAGCTTAAGTTAACATGTTTTAGAGTGGGATGCTGAAATAACGAACTCATTTCATATAAAAATCGATATTGTATTCATAATATTTTGTGGTTGAAATTCTACCTCAGACAAGTAACTAGCACAAGTAACTTTACTTATGGGTAGGTAGGGATTTACATTTCTCCTTTCTCGTGGTTTTACGATGTTCGTGCGCCTCTAAGGTTTGAGCGTTAAAAAGGTTCCAAGTGCTTAATTCTTGCTATGATTTATACTTCATGTAATAATAGCTTAATACAACAAACCTTTGTACTTTATATTTCATTTCATGAATGTAATTTTAGATGTTTGTTAGAGATTTATTGAATATTTAATGGAATACGTTGCCTGCTAAGCTTTTAATACGTATGATCCCTCATTCGAATACACAACATTGTGGGTGGTACCTACCTAAAGTCTTATAAAAACGTAATTATTTTAGAAAACTATGTTAAGAGGTTAAAACCCGAGTGTTTTTGTGAAACTTGCTAACGTATTAGTAAGAGTGATTACGTTTAATGATTAACTAGCTGGTATGGTCCTACTTAACCGGTCGAATGTTACTTTGGTAAGCTAAGGGGCGAGTAATTACTGGATGATATTTAAATTCGTGTTCCAATAGGTTGTCATGGTATCAAATATTATATAATTATTAAGTTCGTCCGTAGCTCGTTATTTTTTGCAGCCCTCCAAACCCATGCGGAATATTTTTTCATACATAGGTAGATATCTAATGACAAAATCAATCCTAATACGAAATAAATTTTTCATACTTATGCATATTATTCGCCTGTAAGTCAACAGTAGCTCTGTCTAACAGGTGTCGGCGGGAAACATTATATGGACGAAATGTGTAATACTTGATCAGAGGTTTCTAAATACAACTGTTCATGTAGTACGTGCAGAATTAGAAAAAATCTAAACCTAGTAATGAATAATACAAAAATGAAGACAATTCTCGGGGATCAAATTTCTATCAAGTAAATGAGTAGGTAAATAAAATCTAATCTCTAATCTTATGCGTAGGCACAACAATTCAGTGTCTTAAAATTCAACTTCTAAACTAAACTAAATTTTTAGAGTAAATTAATTATGGATTCTTGAATGTCGATCGATAGGTTTTCTCATAGAATTTTAATGACTCTCGTATGAGTTCTTTAAGAAAACACACGAAAGTCATAACAATTCTATTAGAAAACCCATCGATCGACATTTTTGAGAATACTATAGGGTCCCTGAATTGATTATGTTGGTATTAAAAATCTTTATCCCATACAATGTCTATCCTTTTTTAAGCAACAAACAGACGTACATTATAACCAAAAAATACTTTCTGACGTATGTAAGAAGTTAAATTTAATAATGCCGGCAGCTTACACTTCTGTGCCATGTATTTAAATAATTTGTTAATTTTGTTAAAATATTGTTGGTATTGGTCAAGGATTATAATGACTATTAACAATGTTATTAAACCGTACCAAGTTAATATGACGTGTTTAGGTTGTGTTATATTGATATGGCCCGTATATTAACCTTAAAATCTAAATTCAAATGGTTTGTCAAGCACAACCAGTAATTTGTATATATACTGTATCAAAATATTTGATATAATATGTAGGTATTCCCAAGTTCAAAATTGTTTGCAAAATAGGTAATTTTTTAATATCATTATTATACTGCGATGCATACACTTTTTAAAAATCTTTGACAACAGGGTCAAAACTTTGATGTGACCTAATATGGTCCTTTTACACATACATCGGTGTATTCAGTGCTTCTTCATTCAGTGGTATGAAAAAGATTTGGAGGTCCAACAGTTTAATTAAAAAAAAAAAACTTGAAGTGGACTTTTGTCTGGGCAGATCGATTCACCGTCCGAAATATTGGGCAATAAAAAAAGGCTGCTCCAATATCAGGATGTCGTAGAATCTCCCATATAAGAATCCTGATATTAGAAAGCTTATGCAAGACCCCATCGTAACGTTTGGGATTAGGTTGCCTAGCTCGGTTTGTGGCCCTGCATTCCAGCCTGTCAACACGAATAAGAGAGACAGTGGACGATGGTCTCGATTGAGTCCAAGGCGAATAACACCTGTAATCAAAAATGCACCGAGAGTCTAGACGAAAGCTCTTGGTCTAGAATCGTCTAGAATAGAATCGAAAGAAAATTGCTTTTGTGTACCTACACCACATTTAGTCATTTTTAAAAATTGATCAGTTTGAAAAGTACTGATCAATTACTTACCAAACTGATCAGTTAGTTACTAGGTACATCACATTCCAATTTGTTAAAACTAGCACTTAGTTCTAATTGTTCGTGCTTTAAAATTAACACATGATTCGTCTATTATATGCAACGATGATGTTTGATTCAAGATGCCGGACGGTCATGAAGGTGGGTGTAGAGCGATTGTTTAAACTTATTCAATACCAAGTTGGATATTGTTATCACACGTGCTTCCGATGTTGCTCAACTTGGAAACTTTTATGTAAGGGTAAGCGTTCGACTTGTTCCAAATTGGGTGGCGTGCGGCTAATGTCGCGTGCTGCCTTGTAAATCAGGAGCGATTGTTTTATCAACAACAGCTCGCCGTCCACTTAATAACCGGCTCTTATTATGATTATTATTATTCTTATTTTGACTATTATTATTCTTATTGTTTATTCAAATATTCATATTATATTTATAATAATGTTTAGACCTTTATGAAATGTATAAAAAAATGATATAAACCTATACAAAATATCGGTCTTAACTCTCATATACATATAATCACTCCTTCTTTCAATGCCACTCATATCGGAGGTTGGCTACCATCTGCAAATATGCTTCTCGATTTCGGGAAAGCCTCACTAGCTCTGCAGCCTCTGGCACATTAAAACACCGTCTCAGATTCTTTAGCTACGAGGCTCTTTTACGCCCCCATACCTCACCTGTCCCTATTTTTCCTAATTAACTGAAGGAGGGCAAAGTATGTTGCTTGGCGTATCTTCATAATGGTCAGCAGTTCTCTTTTCTCATTAATTTCTCGTAGGACTCCCAAGAAAAACAAAGAATTCTAAGGAACAGAGAGAGTTTAAACGCCTTAATTTTGTTAATCGTTAACACTTTGAGGTTCCAACCCTCCACTCCAAACAGCAACCCTGGCAGAACAAAAGCTTTATCGGCTCTCCAGCTTGGGTTAGGTCATATCACAAGAGTTTCTGCACTTTGTAGAAGGTTGACCTCGCCATTTTAATCCTGTTTTGATCTCTGAGTCTGGATCCCAATTAATGCTAAGGCACCATCTCAGGTATTTAAAAAGAATCACTTATTTTATCTATCTAAGTATGTCCTTCCGTTTACTGGCTAACATTGTTTTGAACTTAAGCGCATTAATTTTATATCAAGTTGTATTGTACCGACCTTGGTAGCCTAGTTGTACTGGCGTGGACTAAAGATCCGAGGTCCCGGGTTCGATTCCCGGTCGGCTCAGAGTTTTTCTTCACTTGAAATTTCTACCCGGGGTTGGCTTGTCTCAGATTGGACGGGACCGGTTGACTGGAAAAAATTGCCTTAGGCAATAAGTTCCGCCGGCTATACTGACACCTTTGTATAGAAAAGTGTTATGTTATTATATTCTTAAGCTAAACAAAGACAAACATTCTGCAAATTCAACACGAGGACAACAGGACTGCCTTGTGGCAGATGTTTGCCTCATTTCTTCAATTTTGCACAAGCATACAGGTACCTACAGGTACAGTGACATCCAGGGAATATGTAATTCCGTCCTTACGATCAACCAATACAATGTCAGGACGATCATCATTGCGTTTGTAGTTAGGCCAGTAGGTACTCGTATTTTCGATGCGTCTATTCTTTTGTTTCGAAAAGATGAAAAGATATTTTACAGTTGATTTTAAATAGGCTTGCTGCCACAAGCACTACAGAGTGGCCTGGGTTGTTACGATTTTACCTAGCTCCTTATTTACGCGAATATTATAATACATTAAGTTTATAAAGGCATTTAATATTTATTTCAAGCATTATGTACTAGCCCAATGTATTATATTTTATGTCGACCGGGTGATATTTTCAAAACGTACTTACATTATTATGTATGCTAGTAGGTAGGTACGTATAGGTTATAATATTTTTAGCCACTCGCCTTCACAGTATTAGATTTCAATTGTATTAGTATTGGAAAAATAGTATAATGTTATTTGGTTTGAGCTTAACTCTTGCACACCAGGATAGAAAATCAAATCAAAGTGTTGTTAAATTATAAATGCATAGCTCCATATTCCTATAGGGCTCGTACATTAATCACTTGATTATTTTAGCAAAAAATATTTAAGACCGCAGCTGGTGGTGAATCTTCTAACCGAATCTCCCTCCCCCTGAAAATCACGTGTGTGAAAATACTTTCTGGTAAGTATAATATTATTATATCTTAAAAAAAAAAAACAAAATTAGCATGTAAAAGCACGTGATGTTCCCACGATACCCCCTCCCTCTCGTCTGTGATATTTTGTAGTTTTTCCTTCCCCTTTCTCCCCCTTTGAAACTCACGTGATTAATGAATGACACCAGATGAGTAGGAAAACCCCACTAGATAGATATGTTGAAAATTATAGTATGGAAATATTTTTATAGTATCTTATGTAACTTTGTAGAAACATTAGAAATGACGCAACTATTGCAAATTATTGTCAGTAACGAGCACAATGGATAGGCCAGGGGCTCCCAATCTTTTTGAGCCCGCGACGCACTTACAAGTTTAGTATTTTGTCACGGCGCCCTACTTTAGTAAGCTATTTAGAATAGGTTTATAGTGACTATATAATCCTGGCGAAGCTAGTGCATGGAAAGGATCATGGATCTACACAAATTTTTCGGCATCATCATTTGCAAAGTACTTTGAAAACCATTCTGTGAGATTCGATAGGTTCTTCGATTTCGGGCCATTTGCAGGTCTTGTGAGACGGCCGATTCATTAGAAACCGCATATTTATACAATTATGAGAAGCAATTTTGCTTTCATTTAGTTTTTTTTTATCCACAACTGCAATTTCTTTCTAAACGCTGCAATTCTCTCCAATAGTTTCAGAATCTACGTGTTGTTGCCTGGAATGAAGGATTCAAATTCCTGTGTGCGAATTTCGTGATCTGATTCGAACATACGAAATAAGGCATTTCCACGTGAAAGCCGTCGTGAATTGCAATAATACAGCAGGGACCGCTTGTTCAGCTCCCATATCTTTGCACAGTTTAAGTCCGGCTTTTAAAGCTCATTGAGGTACTTTGATGCATGAAATTCCCTATGGATGATGCAATAGTTCCACATAGCATTCGGTACGACGAGAATATTCTTATGTGTTTGGAAGATAGAGCGCTCAAATTAGGAATTGTTGCTTTGTAGGTAGGTAGGTACTCGCAAATTTTTCTGCGCGGTTTTGGATAATGATCGGTGGTTTCGGATAATGATAGAGGATCGACTCATGGCGCCCCGTTTCACTTCCTATGGCCCATCAGGGCGCCGCGCGCCGCGGCGCACACTTTGGGAACCCCTAGGATAGGCCAAAATATCAGCACCCGGATTTTCTCAACACAAATATCTGAAAATGGGAATGTCAAGGGCACTTATACTAGAGACCCCCCTAATAAAACAGTGACAGCGTTTGTTATGCCAACTGTGAAGACACGAAGAATTATTTACTTTATTACTTTAATACTTGTAGGCAAAACACTCAGAGATAGAATTCCAAATGAAGAAATGATGAGGTTAGGTGAAGTAGAGAGATGAGACGTCACTGGAAAGACCACGTTAGCAGAATCTAGAGAAACTCCCGAATATGGTGACGGAAGAACTATCAGAGGGACTTAGACCGCCATTCCGCCTTAGCGCGCCAGAGAGACCACCAAAGAGATAGGGGGGAAGCTGGTCATCGGTTTCACAAGAACCAGACTTTTTCTTGAAAAGAAGAAATCTTAAATCTAGATTGAATGGAAGAACAGAAGCAGGGATAGGTTAAAAAATCCGGTTCTTTAATGTAAAACTGTGTTCATGTTTCGAAAGTGTTGGCTGAAAACGGATTAAGGATAAGGCGGCTATGCTAATTCAATAAGAGGTTGATTGTGCAAAGGGGGTACCAAGGCTGGCATTAGCGGCGAATGGGTATTGGACTGAGAGGGCTTTTGTGATAAGGTGAGAAGAAATGGATGGAGAAAATAATACAGTAGGTGTACATAATAAGTAATCTTACGAAATATACAACTAAATATAAACCTGAATTTGTTTAAAAATAACATCCTGAATTGCTGGTTGATAATAATAATAATAATAAAGAATAATTAATTAATTAATGATTAATATTAAAGACAATCTAGGGAAACTTGGCATCTGTTGTGGTCTCAGATATGCCATCCAAAAGGCAGTTCTGTTGTCCTCATGTAGGATGTTAAGAAGGTTCCTTTCATTACATTACATCGTGATGTATCATGAGAGATAATACCGATATTTTTATATTTAGTATATAGCATTGTATTTAATTTTAATTTATTTTTATTAATTTTTTTTTACAATGATGTATACTTCATATGATATATTGTGATTTAATGAATAAATGATTTGAAATAATAATAATAATAAAAGACAAGCAAAATTTGTATGTATAAGAAAATGACACTGACCGATTAAATGACAGACTAACGCCGCCTACCCAGCAATGCCTAACGGGCCACTCATACACACATATATTATGTTGCGGTGTATTTACCAACCGCGGTAGCCCAGTGGTTTAGTTTGGACGTCTGATCTAGAGTTCCCGGATTCGAGTTGTCCAAAGTGTTTTTTGACTTGACTCAGGCAATAAGTTCGACCGGCCTTAACCTTAACTGCCTTTGTAAATAGAAATGTAATTTTATTTTTTTTTTGTGATGTGATTTGTGAAATTTAGTGATGCGTGAGTTCTATTGTTTGAAAATACATGTCTACACATAAATTTCTCATACAGCATCAGATATTGGTAAATTTAGTTGCTGGTAACCACCCTGACAATGAGAGAATGTTATAATAAAGTAAGCTTTACGCCCCAATGGCAGAAAAGTGAACTATATTGAATGAAAATTTGAATTTAGAATACCTACTTTACAATAAATTCTCGCCGTATTTGTGTAGATAAGAACTTTAGGTTATACCTTATCGGGGATCGACGTAAAAACGGGAGACGAAATCCATCATATATTGACGGACGACCCTTTGTTAAAATATAAGGTAATAATTTGTACGAATTTCAAAAGAAATGTTGTAGGATTTTAATACAAATTGTACCAAGAAATACGTGACAGTCTTATCTACAGAAAATATATACAAAAATATTACGTTTTTCATTTTCAGTACATACTATGTTGATTTTATAACTGAAAAATTGTGATTTATTAATGAAACTTTTTAAATTAAACGCTCGTTTATATAGATAGTTAAAATGGTGAAGTCCCTGTATGTATAAGTCCCTGTATGTCCCTGTATGTTGTATGTCCGAAGATAGTTAAAATGGTGCAGCCACTGTATGTAGACTCCGAGTGTAGCGTGAAAACGCCAGGTGGTCCTACTGAAGCTTTTAGGATCACCACGGGAGTCAGACAGGGCTGCGTACTAGCTCCTTTTATATTCATAATTGTCATGGACTTCCTGTTGAGAAAGTCCATGCAAGGAGCAAGAGGTATACCGATAACACAGTGAGATGGTCTAATGGGCGAACTGTGCGATCTGGAGTACGCGGACGACCTAGCGTTGTTCAGTACGACAGTGGAGGAATTACAGCGCAGTGTTTCAAGACTCTGCGATGAAACAGCACGCCTCGGCCTTCGAGTCAATGCCAGTAAGACGGAGCTCATGGCGAATAATGCCTGCCCCGATAAACAGCTACCGATAACCATCGATGGTCACCAGGTCTCCCGGGTGGATAAATTTAAGTACCTGGGAGCAACCATTACCACCACTGGTGACCTCGGGGCTGAGCTTCCGATACGTATCGGTATGGCAAGTGGCGCCTTCAACAACATGACCAAGATATGGAAGGCGTCGGCGTTTAGTGTCGAGACGAAATGTAAACTGTTTGATGTGTGTGTGTTGCCCATTCTCCTGTATGGGTGTGAGTCCTGGCACCTGACTCTGGCCCAGGCACAAAAAGTCTCAGCCTTTGAAGTGCCTAAGGAGAATTCTGGGCGTAAGATGGTACCACCGCATCACGAACGACGCTATACGCCGGCGCACCCAGCGTGAGCCCATCACCTCCACCATTGTGGGGAGGAGATGGACTTGGCTGGGACATGTGTTAAGGATGCCGAATGACAGTTGGCCGAGGAGAGCGCTGTTCTTCCTCCCATCAGGGTCCCGAAGACGAGGAAGACCCTCTCAACCTGTGTTCCGCTCCTTCGAAGCAGAGCTGAGGGACATGGACATGGTGTGGGAGGAGGTCATAAACATTGCGCAAGATCGAGCGCAATGGAGAGCTCTTGTTGCCTCCCTATGCCCCTAAGTGGGGTCTTAAGGGAGTTTGGATTGGATTGGATTATATATATTATATAATAGTTTATATCATATTTTTATAATACGATTAATATTTTCATCATCTCTTCGGTGGATCTCTAAAACTCCATCATTTCAGAAATTAACGAAAATGGAATAATTTGTATGTAACATTGCTACAATTATTATTGCAATGATCAATGATGATTTAAATCGAAAGTAAAGCCTGTGTTATATGCATAATTATTGTTTCCATCAAAGATTCATAAACAACTAAAGAATACGATTATGGTGCTGATTCATTGTAAGGCTATGGAATGAGAAAATCTCTTGAATTCTCGATGTAGGTACTTATTGCATTCCTCATAATATTGTTTGATTCAAGACATTTTAACTTGGATGAAGTCATAAGATCTATCAGAGAATCAGAGATGCAGGTTATTGATTGATTTTTTATATCACAACATGAAGGTAAACGACAGGTAAAAACACACTTAGTTGTGCAACATCACGAGAGATGCTTCATTAAGATATCTTTGAACACCTGAAAAATATGTATCAAAAAGTTATGTTGTTTTATGAAAATATAAAGATCGTCACTTGCTGTTGAATTCAATGCTTAGACATTCCCCGAATCAAATATTTTCTCCCTGCAATATTATAATCATCTTGGTCTTTTTTATGTTATAGTTTTTTAAAGAAAAAATAACAACTAATGACTCTAACAATTCATTACTAATGTTCGATTTTTAAATGGAACAAACCACTACGGGCTTACGACCGTCTTCTACTGTTATTTCGAAGGCTGGCTTAGTGTGATCACTTTACGTTAACAACGTTCGCCATTAGGTGGTAATGTTTGTCTCCGAAACTCCTAATCATGAGAATTCTCAACATGTTCAACATGTCGAAAAATCTCATGTATGCAACAAGTAGAAATTTAATAATAAAATGAAAAATAGAGATAAAAGTTGGAAATAGTGTGAAATAATGGAAGTTGGATTATAGTTTTTTATTTGCAAAATTTGTCCCGTATAAGGATGGGAGAATTCTGTGCGTAAGATGGTACCACCGCATCACGGACGACGCTATACGCCGGCGCACCCAGCGTGAGCCAATTACCTCTACTATTGTGCGGAGGAGATGGACTTGGCTGGGACATGTGTTAAGGATGCCGAATGACAGTTGGCCGAGGAGAGCGCTGTTCTTTCTCCCATCAGGGTCTCGAAGACGAGGAAGACCCTCTCACACTGTGTTCCGCTCCTTCGAAGCAGAGCTGAGGAACATGGACATGGCGTGGGAGGAGGTCATAAACATTGCGCAAGATCGAGCGCAATGGAGAGCTCTTGTTGCCTCCCTATGCCCCTGAGTGGGGTGTAAAAGGGAGTGTTGTTGTTGTTGTTATCCATGGTAGAGGTTTATGATCAGGTAAGTATTAGGAAGAAAACACGTAACCAAGGTTTTGTGTTCCTAATACTCTAATTGTCATTTGATTATTTCTTGTTTCTATAAAGTCAAGCATTTCCTGAAAGCACTGAGGCTTGCGAATCTATGTTGTGTCGGGACAAATTTTGATTCTTTTTCTTTGACTTGTAGCGAAAATCTGCAATCACATCACAAATGATGAGGTACTCAACAGAATTTAAGAAGGAGGGCATTTTGGAGTATTAACCGCAACAATAGTTATACGAGGACATGATGGGTTGCGCTTTTACATAATATATCTACAACTGAAGAGAGCTGCGGAGGACCGGACTGAGTGGAGATAGTTCGTTTATAGGTGGCATTAATAGTGTAGAATTTCGGGAGTTTTATTAATCTACGAGGTCTCGGACGAATTCTTGTGCTGTTTCAAAAGCTGGATTAAGGCGATAAATTTTCTATTTATAGTTGTACGCCATTGAACGTTCCAATATTAGGTACAGTTTTTTTTAACTTTCACATGCTACCAGCAGAATTTGAGCTTATTTCTTTTCAGATCTGTCGCAGAATGAGCAAAAACTCCTTTATTGAATGAACCAATAATTTTGTCATGTATTGTTATTCGCTTATAGTTAGTTTCTCCCGTGCACTCAGTAGGTACATTTAAACTTTCGGTTATTTGTACTGTACCTACACTTAGTTTAGCAACAGAAGTTCTCAAACATTATACATTTATACACCACTTTGTAAGGCAACCGACTTTATAAGCAGCTTCACATCTATCTGCTATTAGAGTTCCGCTTACTTTTTAGTCGCTTCTGCTTTTTTTTGCTCATCCAGCTTCTTTTCAACTTTGAGCTTATCTTATGTACCTACAAAAAAGTATATCCTAATGCATCTCGTTTTTTATGAAAATCGGAGAATGTAGAAAGTATTTTAAGAGCATTCTGATATTAAGCTTTTAAAGATATTAAAATTTCTTAAACATAAATTTTGCATCTAATCATAAAATGTTTTTTACTTAGCTGTAGCCAAATAGTAAGAGAAAATAAACTACAGATAAGCATACTGTACTATGGGTATATTATGTTCTTGACGTAAGTATGTATATTTTAAGCTAATATAAAATTACAAATAAGTAAGGAAAGTATAGGTATTTTTTATTCCTTCAAAAAGATTGCTTATGATTATTTTGTAGACGGTTTAATTTTGTTTCTAACGAAAGGACAGTTCAATTTAAAATAGGTACTTATGTTACTGTTTAAATTTAAATTTTTGAACATTGCTTACAACTACCCATAGGATTGTGACCAGAGAAGAAGAGTTTGTTGTGTCATTTTGTTTTGTAATGCCCAAATTCAGCAGTATTGAGTCATTGTTGACGGGTGTGAGTCCTAGCAGCCTGATCGTACCACAAAATAAGGGCGTGAGGTTGACATGGGGCCTTTCCATTTTCACGATTCAAACATTGCTCAGTATGGACGATGTCACAAGTTTAATTTTGATCACTTTGCGTGAACTCAGATTTATAATAAAAAACCTCAAGGTTTACTCATATTTTTATAAATATATACTGATGTGTTTACTAGTTAATAGATAAAAACAGTAGGTGAATAACTTTACGTCTCCTGTTTTTATTGGTTGGTCTATATTCTATATCAGCTATAATGTTTGTATCTTCTTTGTATGTCATTGTCAAAAATTCGCAATAAATCTGGTAGCACATGTTGGTGGGTAAAATTTGAAAGGTTCTCGTTGCATTGTTCAAGAGATTTAGGCTTTGGGGGTATGGGATCGTCTTTTGTTGTCAACAAGTAATAACAATAATACTGTGTGTACACAGTGTGATGATACATATTCCGCAGAATAAAACATTCTAAATAGGTTTATCATAGAATGCAAGTTAAATCTTGGCAGACTTTGTTCTTTTGTATTATTTTGAGATAAAACCTTCGCGTGTACATAGACATAGATGTAACAATATTAAAAACATACTAGCTGAATAGTCAAGGGTGCCTTTTGATGGTGATTATTTTTTATTGATTTTCTTTTTAATTTTTGCATTTTATTTATGTTTGGGTAGTTTGCAGTGCTTTCCTTTTCCTATTCCTTTCGTTTACACGATTTTTCAGTGTTTTCTTGTTAACATTCTTCTTTTTTCCTCATGTTTTCTATTTTATGTACCTACCCGTGTTAGTGTGAATACTCTCGATGACAAAAATAGCATCGTATTTTTGTATTGGAACAAATGAAAATACGTTTTTGACAGCAGGTTTCATAGAAAGCAAAGACTGTGTCGTGAAAGAGAAAAATAATCAGTTGGCACTAGAAATCGAACGCACAACCGTCAAAACGAAAGTCATCGACTGATTCACAATGCATTGAAAAAGTTATTTTTTTAACCTCTTCTTGGTAGGTATCATCGATAATTTCAATATATTACATTATATAGGTACTTACCTATATTAAAATCTGTGTACCATCATGGGAATATTTGACTGATTAAATATGTCGAAAAAGTACATGCCTCCGGCAGAAATCGAAACCACGTCCCTAGAATTACGCATCTAGCTGTTTGCCTGGAGGCCAGCGTTTCGGCCTGGGATAGCCATGGACGAAGGTATGAATCCTGCAGAGGGTAAGGGATTTGTCATCCCTTAACCATTTATTTCCGTGTACATAGTTTTATTTTTTTTTCACAATTCGTATCAATGATTGAAAGTCTTCGTAATCATTACTACTATCATTGTTGCATTTATTATCCAGTGTAATGAAAGACGAGAATAATTAATTAATCAGGCATCCCAGAAACACGAGAATAATCTGAAGATATTTTTTGATTCTAGAATCTAGATGATATTTTTAATCAAACACACAAAAGACAAAATACTAATAATTTGGGTTGGCTGGAAGAGATTCTGCGGGATAAGTCCGCCCTTTGACTCTCGTGGACTGCATTTTTAATTTGAACAATAAAGCATTATTTATTTAATAATATGTAGTAGAAAAAACTAAAACGAAAAACAGTAACTACACATGCATAAAAATCAATATTAAAAAAATGTTTTGTCATATTATTCACACAGAACTACCTTTGAAGAGGTAAGTCTTTCACAGGTTCAATACACTGAGAGATATCGTTGTAAAAATATATTTTGAGATACAACAATTCCAGGTTTAGACGTAGACATTTCTGTGACAACTGATGTTATAAAGGAAGTCAAAATGTTAAACCGGATATACTTAGCGATTGTCAAAACCTATGTAAAATTCTATTTTTGAAACATGTTTTTTCTCTTGTATTTTTGTGTGTACAAAATGTGTTTTCATACCTCTTTAGACTTCGAAACCATCAAATTCACAAGACCTGAACCAGTTTCATAAGAAAGATAATAATAATGCAAACATCTTTTAAACCACTAAAACATTGAGAATTAACCAAATATATGTACTTAGGTATATAATTTGTTCAAACATTCTCAACTACAGACCCAGATTCATGACCATTATTTTAACGTATTTCTAATAGTTTTGTAAGAATATTCAACTACTTATCATCTCTCTATGTTCCCAAATGATCTGGTAAGGGCGGTAAGTCACCTTGAAGGTACCAGGAGCGCTCATAACACCCGAATGATTTATTGATGCCCTTTTTCAATTTTCCCTCTCGTTTCAGTACTGTAATTTCTAATAATTTATCAAAATGTAAAAATTGATTAACTTATTTCAGCGGGCGCTAAAGGCTGCCAGGTGTTGCGACAATATAGACACGTACTATACTCTGGATACAAACTGGGATGACACTTTGACTTTGGCGCGTCGCACCGTGGACACTTATTCCCTTTTTAAAGAGTAACAATGATTTGAATAGTTGTTAAGTTTTAATTTTTATTCCCAACTAGCAGCAAAAACTGTCAGAAAACAGGCATTGAAGAGGGTCATTAATCATATGATTGTCCTATAAATCAATTATCCGTTCCTTTAAAGTGTCCCAATTTTTCATCACTACGTTGAGAACTGTAAGTATATTTAATTTGACTTTTTAACTTTTACTTTTTTGATGTTATGTATTTATTATTTGAGGTGTTTATTGTATTGTGAGAAAGAGCGGATAAAATTCTGATTGCTTATTTTTTATCTAATTTGACTTCTTGACTTTTTACTATTTTAATGTTATATTATTATCTTATTTGACTTTTTGGCTTTTTACTGTTTTGATGTTATGTATTTATTATTTGAGGTGTTATATATATTGTAAGTAATGTTGGGGTGTTCGCTGGTCCATAATCTGTTTCTTTATTTATTGATTTATATGTATTGTCATGACTGTCTGACCTCTCAAAAATTGTAAAAATAAAAAAAATAAAAACTGTGGACAGTTTGAAATTGCCTCCCATAGAATTATGTATTTGTATTACAGGACAATTTTTACCGCAGACGTCAGTTGATTGATTATCATAGACATCATTGACATATTTACGAAAAGCATATTTGATTGGTTTTCTAATATGTATGATTTTTTTCCGTGGGGTTAGTGTCTCATCGAAAATATTGAGTAACGGGCAAATTTCCCAATAGTATATAAAATGTCTTTTGTTATGTAATTAGGAATGTTAGTACTTTTTTTAATGGGATAGCATCAGATAAATTTTTGCTTATGTGCGAATAGCAATTAGAAGTAATGGATTCAATACAGGTTTCATTCCGTATTTTATCCAATTCCTTCACAAATAACGATGATACGTATAACTGAGTTGGTTTGCGATTTGGATAGATCAAGTGAGCCGTGGCGACAAATATAGCAGACGACATGAACAACCAACAAAATGTTTTCAAGTTATCGTGTCCAACTAGAGAGCGACTTCGGATAAAAAGATAAAAGAACAAACCTACGTCCATCGAGGGGTATTTCAGATTGAAAACATACTCTTTGGCTACCCTTTTCGCGTAACACTGGGAAAAAATTAATGCGTAATACCTTCCTAATCAAAGGCGACTAAATTCTTATCTGGCTGAATTTATAAAGCAGTACGGAAAAAAAATTAAATTATCTAAAATTATCTTTTTTGCTCCCTAAAAATTTATCTTTTTCCCACCGTGCGCTATTTTCGACATCGAGTAGTGTAGGTAGGTACCTCCTACTTTCTTGTTCAAATAATTAACTTCTCAATTTTGATCTACATAATAATTCAGTAATGTATGTATATTTATTTATTTATTTATTTATTTATTTATTTGTTTCACTCCAACTGTATGTAAGAGCATCACGCTAAAACCGTAGGTTCTGCGTTGAATATTTTTCTTCGCAGTTTTTCGCAAATACAATTGTGGTAATCTGAGATACAAATATTTACATTTCATTAAAGGTATTTTAAATTATTTACAAATTTCTAAAAATTTAAAATCTTCATACAAAAATGAGAAAGTCATGTTTTAAAAGTAAAATTATACGTCTAAATTTTGTGTAGAACTGTAGCATTACGGTATGAAAATGTACAAAATCGATCGAAGTTTGATTTGAAATACAAAAAATATAAGTACTTAGAAGTCTTTTAATTCTTATTTTATAAAGATTTTCACCGAAACTTCTTATAAAATATGTACGCCATGACAGATGACTAAAGCCGGTAAAGCAGCGTTCGCTTGCACCCTCTCTCTCCTAAGGTACCTCATTAAATTTATCACTACAGTCATAAGTAGGTCAACTATACATAATATAATACTAGGTAGGTAGGTACCTATATCTACACACAGTATGAAGGACTTGCATTAGGAACAACTACACGTATTATAATACTAGGTAGGTAGGTACCTATGTATAACTACATTCTTCTTTTAATTTTTTCGCGTATTCAACAGTGAGTATTAATTTTTCCTCATCTTCTATTTTTTTATAAATATTGAAAGTGACATTAGTTTTTCAAATTTTTCGCATATTTAGCAGTGACTCTTATTTTTTCCTTTTTTGAAACATTAGCTGGGTACACATTCTAAATCTTGGCGTGAAAAATTTTGAAAATGATAGATTATCAGCTATAACATTTGACCGATAATCGCTCATTTTTAAAATCTTAGCGAATTTTTTTTTTGAAAATGAGCGATTATCGGTCAAATCTTAAAGATAAATCGTTACGTGTGTACTCAGTTATTAAGATAAAATATATACTCCTGCCGTCGTAGACAAATTCAAATTGGCGTTCGACTACAAACAAAGATATCGCTAATGTATAGTGCGAAAAAATTAACTGTCCACTGTAACATATAAACATTTATTCAAACCAAACAATGATCCTTATAATATAAAATATAAAAAGTGGACAGTTAATTTTCTTCCTCTACATTGTCGAAGTCGTTTGTAGTCGATTGCCAAATGCATTTTGTCTAGGCCTACTGGTCCTGAGAAGGGGAAAGCTGCATACAAAACCTGTTCAATAACCTACGGCTCAAGTCTGACTAGCCAAATCAACAACGTAAAGCAAGACGGGTATCAGCTAGTTATTAATAATAATAAGATTGATCCCAAAATTAATTAATTGCCCATTCAAGAACTTGCTGGATAAAAAGCCAAACTTACATTATACTGAGTAAGATATCGGTACTTACTTACTGATCTAAAATTTTTAGTATACTTTATATTGGGTATACTTACATTTAGTAGGTTTATAAATTTAGTACCTAACTTTTTAGGTGACTATGTTGAAAAAGCTGGTATGAGAAATTTTATAATAAGTTGCCTTATATTATTATTCTAGTTTATAATAGAAATCGGGACCACATCTAGATGATATTCATGATCAAAATGATTTAAATAATTATTGAGTTTATACAGCAATATTGATCAATAACAGTAAAAGACGGGGAAAATAGATCAGTCAATACGGAATCGAATGCTCTACGAATTAAATAATTTTGCGTAAATATCAGATATATATAAGCAAAATTGCAGTAATTTTGGCACAGCAATCTATGGGAAGTAGTACACGGATGAGGTATGAGATAAATCAATTTAATCTTTATGGTTTTTTTAAGCATCTCTTATTGATGGGGTTTGCATAAGAACTTATTATAAAAAATATCGGCCTGGGTAGACTAGTGGTATAGGCGTGGAATTCAGATCAAGAGGTCCCAGGGTTGATTCCCAATTGGGTGAGATAATTTTAAAGTATTTTTTCACTTGAAATTTCTACCCGAGGCTGACCTGTCTCAGATTAGACGGGACCGGTTGACTGACAAAAATTGCTTCAGGCAATGAATTCCGCTGGCTATACTGGCACATTTGTATACAGAAATGTAAATTTATTTTAATTTTCCGAGTCCCTAGTAATTGATTTTGAATAGATTTTTCAGCCAGAGTTGATCTCGCTAGAGTATACAATAGTTAGAGCGTTTTATCCGAAAATGCTTAAGCTCTATAATAGGTAGAGAGACCTATCTCTAAAAATATTGCAAATATTCCTTCAGTCTCGCTTACTTCGGACTCAGTTTCAGTTTATTCAAAACAAAACTCTATTAGGTACGCTAGCTAGAGAAAAACAGCTCCTCAGGGTATTCGCATTTCTAGTCTCTATAGAATCTTACACAGACATGTTGAAATTTCTCATAATATTCGGGAATTTGAAGAATACCACCTAATGAAGAACGCTGTTACCGTAAAGTGATCACACTAAGCCAGTCTTCAAAATAAGAGTAGAAGACGGTTGTAATCCCGTAGTGGTGTGTTCATATATAGGTAGGTATACCTATAGTGCCTGCTATAGGTATATTCTAGATAGATAATGCCTCTGCCTCCACGTGGCACCCCCTGGAAACACATTAAACAATGTGGCTAAAGGAGATAGGTGAAGGGTGAGCCTCTGGCGCCATAAAACCGGAAAACCTCGGCTAAGGGAAGGAAATCACTACAGAAAAACCTGGATGAGCCGTCCATAGGGAGCCTTCAGGCCTCGGAAGCGCAGGACCAATCACCCTGTCTTCTTAAACATACGCTGATTACTCCAACGCCAAAAGAAAGCCTCGGAAACCGGTCACCCCCCCAATCGACCAACGCTATGGAAAAGGACAATGAGAAGAAAACATCTTCGGGCATTCACTGCGGTTGTACAAGATGCTGGACTAAGCTGGGATCAAGCTGTGCAACTGGCTCAAGATAGAGAGGCTTGGTGGAACTTCGTGGCGTCCAAATGCTCCACACTGGGAGCGATCGTGGATTAAGTATGTAAGTAGATCCCTCCCTCTAGATCGTAATTTTACCCTTACAAAGCTCTAACACGTATTTTGCCTCTGTTCAGGTAACAGGTATATAATAAGTGAGCTTGCAATAAAATAATATGGCAGATTCGTTTACGCTACAGATAACAAGAGTCAACAAGAAGACAAGGAAAGTATCGTGACTGCGGAATGGCGGATACAGCAAATGGGTTATTACGTCGGTAATAATAAAGATGTTAGCTCATCTCCATTGTTTATTTTAACGACCATATTGTGCGCTCTTTTTCTACGTACATACCATTATTATAATATTGTTGTAAAAACACCCACTTATTTTCGATAATTCAGAATATTCATAACAGTTCTTGCTTTATAGTATTTGGTATCTATTATTTTTATGGCATAATAATATTTTGTTTTTATGCTTGCGATATTATTTATTTTTCGGCAAAGTTTTGAAGATTGATCCAATTTGATTTCCCCTCATATTTAAGTAAATATTATTTCAAAACCTAACTTTATCTTGAATGGTAAGATTATTGAGCAGTTCATAAAATCTACTCATTTTTAATTTCTTGCATATTATAAACTATATTGGAATGTCTGATTTGTGTTGTAGGGCATCTTACACCTTTTATTTCTTCTGAAAACGGTGTTCTGTCTTTGCTCGGGTTTTTCTGTTTTGTAAGGGGATGTCCAACCATTACTCCATCTCTTGATGTCCAGTCTGCGGATATTTTCCAACTGTCGATTTGTTGAAGAGAAATTATTTCCCGAGACAGATTTGAATTTTTACTTATTTTTTTCGTATAAGTATCTCGAAAACTATAAAAGCTAGAACCCTAAAAATGTGTATGTATATAGAAAAATACAATATCTCAAATCAAATATAATGAAAAAGTTCCAGGATTTCTCAAAATTTTTTTATAAAGAAAAATATTTTTTTTATGACAAATTATCGAGTTTCAATGCCTAGTAGGTATTCAGAATTTTATGAAAATATCGAAAAACGCCGAAACACACTAACTAGATTATTTAATTTTGTATAAAAAATATATACATTATAGCAGTGCCTACATCTCAAACTTTTCTTAACAATTTTTGTAAAAATTTAATTTATTGACGACATCGTTTCATACAATAAACATACCGACTCAGGCCATCGACAGTTGGATTTCATGTTTACATGCAACTAGTTTTATCAATATTTGAGTTGGTGCTTCATTTAATTAAGTACGTGGTCTTTCTATAGAAGCATGTCTTAGATGTTTGCGATTGTGTAGAGTAGGTATTTTTGTTGCAACTATCTGAGGAAGGTTTGCGACTAACATCAGTCTTGGTGATAAAATTTGATTCTGGGTTATAGGGGGTAAATTAGATTCTGGGATCTGGATAGTAGAGCAACGAATAAACTATAGTGATAAATAAACATCGTTTTTTTTTTTGTTTTAATATTCTTTATTTTAGAAACATGTAGGTACATAAATTTCTTCTGTCTGTGTGTAGGTATGTGACTGAATTTCTCCAGAATGGCTAGTCTGATTTTAATGAAATTATGTGGGTGTATGTGATTCGATTAATTCGAAAGCAAAGTAAAAAGATACGACAAAGTCTGTTATGTCAGCTAGTATCAAATGAATAATGTACCAACATTTACCTACAGCAGATAGTATTACATAGTAATCCCTTTTCAATCTGGATCTGACCGTTGTTAATTGGTTATGCCAATGATGCATGTAGACCGAGAGCCATATTCAATTTCGTAACAATAGTTCATTATTAGTCTCATTAAATTAACGAATTATCATTAAAATTTAATAGTTAAACATTAGCTCCGAATATTACATGATAGTTTTGTATAAATATAAATTAATAAGCCTGAAGCGAATCGTAACAATGTACAATTAATATTATAATGTGGAATAGATACTCCGATAGACAATGTGAATCCCTCCTGGAACTGTATAGTACGTATCTACGTTCACGTGGGAGAGGATACGATCCGCTTCCTTATACGTAGTGTTCTTCAATTTTGATAGGCTGCTTGGTTATTTATTTAAACCGTTCGTGTTTACCTGTACTTTCGAGTACCTTACAAAGTATCCGTTCTAGGCTATGGTCTCAAAGGTGTTCCATCTAAACGTACTAAGGCTGGAATCATTTTTTGTTTGAACGCTATGATCTCAGAAACTATCTAGAATTCGATATTCTGTTTCATGGAAAAGGCCTACGGCTATTCAAAATCACTCTGCGATTCTAATTATTATTATTTGTTAATACTGTAATGCAGGAGCTTTGGTTCTTCTTGTTGAAATAAAAGTTCTTTTATAACAATTACAGACACTTATATTATTATAAAACACGGAATATAAAAAGGGCAAACGAGACTCTATAAACTGGACTAAAACGGAGACAATCAAATATGATGTTCACTGTAGATCGGTGCGTAGGGAAGTGTGTCGGCCGCGGGCGCTCTGTCGAAGTACATCGACAACACACATTACAAATACGTTACAAAGAAAAATCAAACGACGTGAAAAGCCATATTATTTGTCACGATGTGTTGCAACATAATCTTTGCTGATTGGGATACAGAGAAAGAACGGACGAAACAACTATGTCGAAGATATTCCATGCTAGTTGTCCTATTGGAAAAAGGGTTAAGATTGTTAAGACAGTTGCGCTAAAAATATCTGCAATCTTTGACTGTGATTGCAGGGCAGTTAACATAATAGAACAGCGACTTGAAGCCATGACAAATAATGGGTTGAAGCGCTACAGATGAATGGATAAATGAAGATAATGAGAAGTTGTAGATAAAATATCTTCTTGATCCAGACTTCTACTTCCTGTAATGCCTGAAATTTACTATAGCTACATGGCAAGTAAAGCCCCAAGAGACAGAAACAGCACCATAAAGGAAATATTCAATGTAGACGACGTCGTAACATGGGGCAGAAGCAGACATGTCAGTAGAATGGGAGATGAAATTCACAACATGACGTTTCTCAGATTCATTCATTATGGCAAAACTCTATCAATATCAGAAACATTCTGTATCTATTGTTGGTATACCTACAACATAGAGAGATAGAGATCATGAGAACATTGTAACAGGAGACCAGGTACCGGTATCGGTATCAAATACTAATTAACACATTGTCAACCTATATCAGTCGGAGGTATCATCACCGCCACTACACACATGCTGACGTATGTACATGATTAGCACCTACCTTATATTATTATTTAAAGGCAACACATCCTTTAAGAATGATTTGTGTCACCTACGAATTATCCTCTCAACTATGGAAAGAGTAGGCTTACAATCCTAATTAAATATAATGTTTTTTTTCTATTCCACGTTCGTTCCCAGTCCCAGTGTGGATCATGTAGATGGCACGAATTTTATCCAAGACTCTCCATCTGGCGCCATTTGCACACCTTCTTTAGTGACCGCAGAAAATGCCCGCAAAAACAACTCTAGGTCGTTCGCTTACTCCAGATCGCACATTTCGCCCATTAGACCATCTCTCTCTGTTCTTGGTATACCTCTTGCCCCTTGCATAGACTTTCTCAAGAGGAAGTCCATGACAATAATATATATAAATGGAGCCAATACGCAGCCCTGTTTGACTCCTGTCGTCATCCTGAAAGCTTCAGTAGGACCACTTGGCGTTTCGACGCTGAGTCTTCATACAGGGACTGCACCATTTTAAGTTTCTTCGGAGGTATACCGTACAGAGCTAGTATTTTCAATTCAGGACTACATCCAACTTCTACATAATCCAATCCAATCTAAACTCCCTTTACGCCCCACTTAAGGGCATAGGGAGGCAACAAGAGCTCTCCATTGCGCTCGATCTTGCGAAATGTTTTTGACCTCCGAACACCATGTCCAGATTCCTCAGCTCTGCTTCGACATCCAACTTCTACATGACTATTAATGGAGAATTCCCTTGGAGAACTGACTATGTATTGTACCTAAACAACAAGTAATGACTCCAGCGAACATTTGAAATATGAACGATAAGTAAGTCACTTTATTATAGGATTTTCATAATATAGGATATATACTTAAGTCACTTTATGAGGAAAACTTATTCCAAAAAATAACATCGATATATTTTTTTTCATTGAGATGCGTAAACTAAATCTGGCCTCAAAGGCGCGCTGGTCAAACTCATTATATTATTCGCTTCACTTTGGTGAGCATCAAAATTTTGCATGTATAAAAAACAAACAATAATAAACATAAAAAAAATAAAAAAACGCCGAACAAACAAGAAAGAATTCACACGAACACAAACCGATGCTGGCATCGAATAAAATTCTTTATGATCACCCAACATACCGTCGATGCATAGATACATACATAATATGAGGCATGTATAAATTTCGTTTCATTGAAACATAGACTTAATTGCAGATTTTAACAAAATATTTTACTTTTATAAAATAAATTGTTGGAATTCATGCTCTAAATTGTCCACTTTGTTATAATATCCATGAATGGCTAATTTTGGATACACTAAAATATACACGTGTCTCATATTTAGTGTGAGACATACACATAGACCTACAGACCAAAGCCACATAATATGGCAATTATTATTATGAGTTCGATGCGATGGTTAACTAGAGATGTTCTCATTATTATTATTCATGTCGATAAAACAATTTGAGGTTTTAACAAGATCTTGTTTATCTTGCAACTGGGTACCTACCCGGGGATCTATCATCGAGTCGGAGGCAACATGACGGACTCAATATTCAATCACTGCTCCCAAATTATCTGGCTCCATAGTGAATATTATAATACTAGGTATGAGATTTTAGGGCGGAAAAAAACATTTAGTCTTAGGAAGGAGCCATTCTTTCAGATTTACATATCCTTTTAGTCAATCTTTCTACATGCCCAAACCACCTTAATTTATTCACTTTTATTCTAATCGCTACGCTAACATGCACTCCATATTCCTTTCTAATGTTATCATTCCTCACCTAATCAATCAGTCTCTTTCCGCATATCCTACGCAGTGATCTCATTTGTACACCATTTACTCCAACTGGCATTTGAAGTGGTTGGTGTCCCAGCGGTTACGGCGCCGGCTTTCGTACTCGTGGTTCGATCCCAGGTGCCGACACAAGCTTTCAGTAGCTTACTGTGAAACAGTCAAGGAGTGTATTTGTGTTAAACTTCCAGATTTTTCGTCCATGTCCAAGTTTCACTCCCATACATCATGCATGGTTGGTATCAATTGTTTGGATTTAAGAGATACGTTCTTATTTTTTCTCATTGGAGGTACAATCTGAGACAAGAAACCAATTCCGAGTACTTAGAAATTTCAAGTGAATAATAGTAAAGTATGTAGATATTTGGAAATCGTATTCGGGAGCTCACGTTCAGAAGTTGGCCCCTACTACAATGTGTTTAGAAAAGAGTTGCTGTACCGTACTACACGACAGAATTTCTTACTGATTCTACCGGATAATTTTCATGATTTTGTTTCCATTATTTAATTATTTCTTGGGCAAAATTTGTGACAAGTATCATTATTAATGTTTAAAAAATCATGTTCAGACTTTTAGCAGGTTAGAGTTGATCGAAATTCTGATCTCTACTATCTTCCTTTTTAGTAAGGTTTCCTCTCTCCCTCTTTCTGTCCCAGCAAAGGCCTCCTCCATCTCATTAAACGCCGCACTGTCATGGACTCTCTGGACCTAGTTGAGACCAACATATTTTACGAGGTCTTTTCTCCTAGTGGTGGTATAAAAAATGTCTAACCCCTATGTGTTCACTGTGTCCAGACCATTTCAATATTGAAACATACTAAATTTTGGCTGTTATTTTTATCGTACTGTTCCTCGATTTTCCAATCTCATGTGCGGGACCCAACAATATTTCTGCTCGTGTATGAAGTGAAGAATAATATAATGTAAGGTATTGGAGGCTCTAATGATAGGTTTGTCAGACGAAAATTGTTCAATAAGGCCCGAGGCTGTGTTTCTTGTCGGTTGTATCTTCATACGGGATCTCTTCGCCAACTTTGCTTGTGTGTATTGTAAATTTGGTGAGTAAATAAAAATACACAGGGAGTTATTGATACGTACCAATCGAGCTCTTCCTTTAAAAAATAAATACACTTGCTATTTACATATACCTAGTGATTAATGGTCGCCCTCTTCAAATTGAAGTTTCTTTCACAATAATTGCAAACCTTCGTTTCAATAGTAGCATTTATTTTTTAGTTGTTGACTATATTCAAAGACATAGAATGTTTAAGACTCGCACGCTAAGGGTTCTTGCGTTGTCCACGTGCTCTTGCTAAAGTTCCTCTATACCCTGGCTATTTCCCCGTATAAGGTAGATACCGCAAATGCCTGAACTTAGTCATCTGATGGATTTAAAAAAATATATATGGCCAAAATTTCACTCCCCAGAATTCATATTTGTTTGTTTGTGGCTTTTTTATGGGTGTGCATGTTTTTTTTATATGGGACATGGGTGTGCTTGTTATGTGAACTTGTCTTGTACAAATATTAATTTTGATATTTAAAAACAAACCTCAAATGAGACGAAACAAAACGATTTCATTATTTGTTGTTGTTTTGTAAAATCAAAAAAAAAATTTCGCCGTCGGTTCGTCTCTGTATAGACCCACAGGAATGCCTATAATTGAGGTCTCGCTAACATCACAAAATATTCAAAAAGGCTAAAACGTACGTCCCCGATTGATATCGAAAAAAATCTTGTGGTTGGATTTGGTTAATTGTTTTTATGGGGAATATTTTTCTGGGAGGGATTTTTTAAGTTGCGGTAAAAACTCGCGTGGCCATACACATACACTTAAAGGTTTTTACACGATATAGAGATTGATGTGAATGAATCATACCGTGGAGAAATTCAAAATTACTTAACGACACTGCCCAAAACCCGAGCACATAACATAATCATTTTCCGGTTAATGACATTTTTTTCCAACAGTTTGTTTTCTTGATGTTGTGTCACATATTCAATACATTTCTTTCTTGATGTGGTGTCACATATTCAATACATTGCTTTCTTGATGTTGTGTCACATATTCAATACAATGACATTGCTTTCTTGATGTTGTGTCACATATTCAATAAATTGCTTTCTTGATGTTGTGTCACCACATATTCCATACATTGCATACTTGGTCTTATGTTACGTATTCCATAAGTTGGTTTCTTGATTCTGTATGATAGGTATAGATATTCCAAAGACTGTTTCTCAAAATTTTATTCGTTCATTCATTTTTTATTTTCTCGATTCTTTGTAATTTGCTGTAAGCTCGCCATGTGTATTTTTTTTTCTATGTTGTGCCATTATAAAACTGTTGTTATGTAGAATAACAAAATTTATATTTTTAGTTATTTTCTAGACACTAATATTTAATTTTCTTAGAAGCAGAATAATATTTACTGATCCATTTTAATGCTGTTTTTTTGTGCACTAGCTTCAAAGTTGGTAAAAAACGAAATCACTACGGAATGTTATATGAAAATATTTATTCTGATAAAGACGTAAGCAGAAGGTAACTATTATTTCAAATTATTCATATTTTTGTCGAAAATATTTCAGTTAGTAAGGGATTTTATAACAAATTATAGTTTGAGGTTCTTGTATATTTATTTGATACACTGATTCATCTTGAGCTGTCGGTCTAGGTCGTAACCATATTTTCATGGACCAGGGAGATATCGCAGAACTCTAAGTTTGCTTACTTGTTTCTATTCAAAATATATTGTAACAAATACCTTCTCGTAAGCAGAAAATTATTTATGATTATATACTTAGGTGATCTGAAAACATTATAAGGATTTCTGGGTGCGGGTGGATGCACCTGGCGCAGGGTATTGGAAGTCACAGGGGGAGGCCTATGTCCAACAATGATGAACACGAGAGGGCTGATGAATAACGAAAAAAAGGTACTTAGATATTATTTTTCAAGAGACTTTTAAATTTGTCTAAATAGGACGTACTTTTGACTCAAGATCTCATTATTTTGCTTAAAACAATGAGCTTATTTCCACCACTTTTCATTAGTAACTAATGAATCGCTCTCAATGACATTTTTTTACTTTTATAAAACGACTAGCTAAAACTCAAGACCGGCTGGGCCGATTCAGTTTATTTTGGATTCTATAGTATTTTTAAACAGGGTGAAAATAAAGGAAGAAAAATTGCGAGATAAATGTTTTGTTTTTTCACAATAAAGGTTCGTTTTTTTTTATTAACTGCGAAAGAAAAAGATAGATTTAGTATGTAGGCGATACATAATTATTTATCGAGTCATCTAGTGGAAAATTGATGACTAGAGATTAGTGGTATATTTATTCATTTAAATATTTTAATTATAAGTAAATATGTTGCTGGCAGGATTCATAATAACATAAAATTGAACATTACGATATTGTGTGTAAAGTTAAGGTAGCACTTTTTTTCACTGACCCGATATAACCGGATATTTCTAATCAGCATTGATTAAACAAGATTTTTTTCTTCCCAATACATCCACCCGTATTTAGAAGGCTGTTATTAAAATTCCAAACTCGGGTAATGTTGAAATGATCCCTCGTCGTGTATTGGAACTGGAAGGTGTGGACAAGAATGATTTAGAGTCTGTGAATTCGGGATTATTTATAAACCTGGCTCCTGATTTGGAATAGTATTTAAATAATATTATTAATTCACTTTTCGAGTATCAATATATAAGTCTACGGAGCCTTGGGGTTAAGAAGAGATGTAGTTTTAAATAAATTTCATGATTTATATCTTATTCAAATTAACGTTTAAAGAAATTCAAATTACTATGTTCCCTGCTTCAATAAATTGGTATTATGTTTGATAATGTTATCACTGCTACAATAACTTAATATTTTCAATCAGTAATCGAAATGATTGAAGTTAAAAATAAATCAGAGGCAATATCGTTTACAGGCACGTGGAGATTTTTCATTAATTATACATGTAAACGAATGTATTAAATTGTTATTTTCAATAATTCTTAGTTATCTAGAAAAATATATCTTCCGTTAAATCGAATTCACAATTCTGCTCCTAGTATAAGTTTTCGATGATTGAATGAATATCCAAAAGAGTTTCGAAAAAAAAATCCATACAAAATGATCGAAAGATTCGATCGTTTGGTGTTAGAATACTATTTACACGGTAGAAAATTTATTACTTAAATTTATTACATTTATTTTTTTGTAAAATGCTTCACATTTTATACGTACCGTTTTCTGAAGAAATGTAGGTAATTTTAGAGAAATTATCAAAAAATCTATTTTTTAAAGTAATTCAAATAAAATTTGTTTGCGGACAACAACACAATTTAAGTACCTAACCAGTGTACAGAATTTTAAAATAATGTTTTATTTTTTCAAAAACATATTCCAAAAAACATACCAACATTGGAATGTATTCAAACATACAAGTTTTTTTTGTTGGGCTTTGAAAATAATAATATATGTAATGTAAATAAAACAGAGGCCGGGTGAAACGTAAAAAATACCCAACAGTCATTCACATAAAAGTTAGGCACAACTCATATTTTAAAATTAGGCCAGTTAAAGCTTCAACTATGCGTATAATATCGTAGTTAGCCGACGGATGAAAAAACAATCTACTTTAATAAAATAGAGAGTTTGTCATATTATGTGTATTACTTTACTTAAAAGTGTGATGATACAATAGTATAAAGGATGCATAGATAATAAATTAACTATCCTTATAAATACTCTTGCTCCTGTATTTTTCCTGTTGATCGTTCTATCTCCTTTACTCCTATCCCGCAACCTTCATCCCTTTACCTTCAGTTGAGCCTACATACACTATTGCTGAAGTTTTTCTGATGTTTGTCTTTTACTTCTATAATAAATAATAATAATAAAAGGACGATTTTTAACGCGCCGTTTCGTGAGAATTATCACCTCAAGGGCGCTTATCCTACTCGCAGTTAATGTTTGCGTATAACTGGTGTTTTTTTTTATACAAATTATGAAATTATATTTTGTATACTCACTGTCTATAGTCTTACTAAAAAAAATAGAAAGAATACTTATAAACATACCTAACTATTTCAAAATGTCAGGTAAGTATAAATTAATCGCTCGGTTATTTATTTTTATAGGTATGTCAAAAAGGTAGGAAGACACATTGCTTTTTCCTTTTTCTCCAAACAATAATAATATCATTTCGTTTGGTTTTTTAATAATTTGAGTCCTTATTTTCATTTGTTTTTGCGTTTATTTAGTAATTAATGCTCGATATGGATTTAATACAACATCAAAACTGGATGATGGATGGAGTATGTTGGTATGCTTTGAAAACCATTTGACAGAAAATTATAGGTAGGTAATAATTTTACAAAAAAACATTTTATTCCGGGATTAAGTATGTACCTACCCAAAGTACATTTTGTATGTTCGTTTTTTTTTTTTAATAAAAAAATCCAAAATCTTTGGTAACACATGAGTAGTAAAATGGCTTAGATTGTGGACCCCATTATTTTTTACTAAAGGTATTATTTTTACTATAGGTATAAAAATTACCTCATATTTAATAGAAAACTTATACAAAATTGGAATTTCAACCCACAAAAACCCAGTTAACTTCTCAAAAACTATAATTAGGTATGTATGTTCACTCATCTTATCGTATATACATTCGTATTAGGTATATGCCTTAGCTTTTTATACTTCAACTACCAAAATAGTTTTATCATTTTTTAATGGTATTAAGAAAGAATAGAGAGGTGTGAAAACATAGCTAGTTCATAATATCATACCTCTATACAACGGACTATTTAAAATGTATGTGGATGTGTATAATATTATACAGGTAGGCTCCTAATAATGTTACCTAATAAATAAAAACAATATAGTTAAGTAAGTCAGCGGAGATACAACTGTTTGTCGATGTTTGCCCCTAGCGTTTTTTAAGAAGCCCCACTTGGAATAACTAACACTCAACAGAGCCTACATATGGCATCAAATAAATTTTCTAAAAGAGATTTATACTTTGACGTATCTATGTTTTTGTTTCAATTCTGTTATAGCCTACTTTTGACGTTCTTCTAGGTTAGGATGTGTGAACAGAAGACGGAACGGAAAAACCATAATATAACTAGCAAAGATCTGCAGTTGTTTTGGAATATAAGAACATAGACAATCAGAACTGCACGAATATGTAACAACTAATGACTCTAACAATTCATTACTGATGTTCGATTTTTATATGGAACAAACCACTACCGGCTTACGACCGTCTTCTACTGTTATTTCGAAGGCTGGCTTAGTGTGATCACTTTACGTTAACAACGTTCGCCATTAGGTGGTAATGTTTAAGTCTCCGAAACTCCTAATCATGAGAATTCTCGACATATTCAACATGTCGAGACGCACAAGACGCAAATCAGAACATTTAAATAGATAAAATAAACTAAGCAATAATTCCGCATAAGATGTGCAATAAGAATAACAGTAGTGTAAGATAAGATAAAAATTTTAACAAAACGAAATAAAATATCATAAAAAAGCAATTTATCAATCGGATAATTATAGACAAATGACATTTAAAGAAGTTAAATAGAACAACATAGGATGAGTTGCACTTAGATTATCTAGAATGTAAAAACCAATTAGCAAACCAGATTTACAAAAAATAGAAAACAAATAAAAAATAAAATAAATATAAACAACGACAGAAATCACTCTTTGAGGATTAAAGCAAACAAACAAGTGAAAACGGAACACAGCAAAATAAACAACTCCACATTTGCTACGATGTAAAGCAAAGAAAAATAAATGAATCAAAAAGGTATTGAACAAGAAACGATCATTCATAAAGGAGTAATAATTACTTTTTAGTCAAACTAAATAAAAAAAAAACATACCTACAGATTGGGAACATTGTCTGGCGTCCCGGGTCCAGACGCATTACAGGGCCCACCTATCATTATTTTCGTCGTAATTTTTGCCTTTATTCTCTAACAAGATAATAAGTCGAAAATTACTAACCCCGGTTAATATTTTTTTATGTAACTTAGCCCCGCCTGGGTCAAATTGGGTTATTAAAATTGAATTTGTGTTTGTTTTTTGAATATGTAAACCTGAGACGTGTGTAATTTAGCCACAGGGGTGTGCCTAAAATATTTTGAACCTCGTTTGTTTTTAAAGTGGTGATAATGTTCTCGCTACATTCCATTAAAATATGATTTTTTTTTGTTTAAAGAATATGTTGTGATCTCTTTTTTATGAGTTAAACTTCAAGAATATATTTTTAATTATTATAACACGGAAATTCTTGATTAAAAACTCTTGGCCTAATTTGTTTCAGACTTTATTCATATCGCCAGCGTTTCAATCGAAATTGGTTTGCATCAGCATTATGTCAGTATGATTTTTTACTGGATACTGTTGTCGCGGGAAAAAACTGGCTAAAAACTGCACAGGACAGAAAGAGGTGGAAAACTTTGGAAGAGGCCTACATCCAGCAGTGGAGGGACGGCTGAAAAAGAAGAAAAAGACTGTTGTCCCATGAGTTGATTCAGATTTATCATCATTCAATGTTTTTTGTGATCATTACGGTGATTTCAATAGTTGATATGAAAATTAAGCTGACTTTGTCGTCAAATATGTTTTATCGGAGTACCTACTTTAAGCTGACTTTGTCGTCAAATATGTTTTATCGGAGTACCTACTTTAAGCTGACTTTGTCGTAAAATATGTTTTATCGGAGTACCTACTTTAAGCTGACTTTGTCGTAAAATATGTTTTATCGGAGTACCTACTTTAAGCTGACTTTGTTGTCAAATATGTTTTATCGGAGTACCTACCTACTTTGACATACTGAAGCCCAATGTCTAATCTATAAATTGATGTTCGTCTGGTTAGAGAAAATGAAATGAAACTCACATTAATAATGAATTAAAATAGCTTTATTTTGGTACATTTTTGGACAACCCTAAAATAATGGTTATTTTCAAGAATGTATTATAAGTTAGTTAGGTAAAAATGCAGACTTTTTTTTTGACGAATGTTAACATTGCATGAGGGATGTTAAAAAATGAGTGAAGGCATGAACATTGTAGTTGTCATCAGTTTGCTATTGAGCATATTTTTAGATTGAAAACTACCAAAAGCTCAAACATTATTGAATCATTTTCTGAAAAAACAAACTCAATGTAGGTATATTTATTTTCTTCTTTTGTTCTTGAGATCTGTTCTTCATCTCTAGTAATGAGCCCCAAATTCCCTTCCATCTTTAAGGTGGGCGGACAACTTCCTAATAATAGATAGTTCATGATAATTCTCTTTTAAAAAAATGTGATACATTCGAGATGTAGCCCAAAACACGAGGGTCATTGATACAATATGAAAAAAAAAGCAGAAATGAATGCATATTCTGAAACCTGGTATTCCCTCCCTCTGTGAAACCCTCTATCTATGGCGGCTCAAACTCAGGTAACTTCTCTAGAGTAGTCTAGAGAACAGAGTCAATATGGCTTTAATATGGCAATATGAAAAATATATTATAAAGTAAAGTCATGCTATATCTGAGTTCTGAATAAAAAAATTGGATTAAAATAGCAAATTGCTTGGTCACCATGATGAGATACTCCAACTGGAATTCTTAACTGCTTCATTATTCAAACAAATAATTCCTGGTATTCTGTTTGTTGGATAAAGCGCTATATGCAATGGAAAATTTAAATTATCTGTGCTGGTTTCAATATAGGTATGCAATAAGAAGCTCTCCTGCAGTTTATGGATGTAAATAGCTGTGGCCAGCTTCGCTAAAGCTGCCCCATCTTTCAGACGCTGGGAATAAGACAGCAACAAGGCGCCAGAGCAAGAAGGAAGGTTCCGACCTGCCTCAAGAGACAGGGAGAGGAAGTTGTGGTCAGTGCAGGGAGTAAACTTTACCTTTTAAATCCCGACAGCTTTTGACTGGAAATTCATTGGTGTTGTCTTACACAGACATAATATTTAAAAGCAAAGGAAAAGCACGTTTGAAGATTCTTACGAAACATTGTTAAAGAACAAGAATATCAGGGAATTTAATGATTTAAAAACAATTAAAAAATTTCAGCTTTTAAAGCGATGTCTTATTTATTTATGTGCTTCTGTATTGATTTATTATGTGACATTTTTAGAAAAGTCACTATTTTTTTGATTGGTCTATTATATTGACATTGAAATTTCATGATTAGAAGAATAATATGTTTGTAAAAGGTATACAAAATGAAATAAATGGAATATTTAAAAAAAAACATTTTATTTAAATCCTTTTTCGTTCAAAATCATCTAATATTTTTTTATTATTTGGTCTGATATTATGTACAATTATGTACTTTTTATGGGATGGGATTTACTTAATGCAACCAATTTTCATTTTTAATTATTGATATGTATTTTGAAGAATTAACAAAGTGTTTTTACATTTACGAAATTAAGTCGACGTAACTACTGCTGTCTCTATTTTTCAAAACATTAACTGGATGTAATAAAAGTGTATTTTTTAAGTATCACTTTGATTGGAGAATATTTTGGAATAATTAAAAATAAATAACAAGTTATGAATTGTTTAAAAATCAATAATACAAATAAAAATACTATTTTGACGCATGAAAAGTACTGCGATCCACCCATATAAAGTATGCGGTTTTTTAATTAAATTGGGCTGTCCAAAAGCATCCTTTTTAATAAATAAAAAAGTAATAAAACAATCTATGCGGGAAACAGATCAGACATTCTAAAATTTAAAATATTCCATCGAATCTATCTGCAGGTATTATAAAATTTAGACACTCTAATTGGCTACTGTTTCTACAACATGATTCATTGCTTTTCTATCATTGGTTGGTCGTTGACTCTTCGTTATGCTTTTATTTATTTTCACGCTTTGTAATTTCGGCGGTTAATTGTTTCTCATGCTTGTTCACATATTTTAATTCCTAAATCACACAGAACAAATACAAAATAATATAAAATGGATACAAAAGGTGATGGTATTGTTATAAATTAGAGGCGAACACAATATGTGGGCTATAAATTCGGCTCTAAACTCTACGTATGTGTTCGTTATAGAGTATATTATAGTTCTGTTATTTTACTCCTTTGCACTCATTTGGTCGTTATATAGTTGTTAGTTGGAGATAACAACATACATATGACTATTTAAATCTTGCACATTAGAAAGGAGACCAATTTCAGATTGTAGATTGTGAATTTACATGGACTAAGGTTATAAAATAATATAAAAAATAATCTTTTTTGATAAATTTATTGATCATTACAATATTTGAAAATCATAGATCACTCTCTCGAGAGTGTATTGCCACATCGTAAAGAAGAAGAAGAAGAATATTTGAAAATCACATTGATCCACCCCTAAATTAATGCCGTCTTAAACATACCTACTTCATTCAGTTCATTCTTGATGCCTACTGCGGTGTTCACACGGGGCGATGTAAGGCCAGACGATTTCGCTTGCATAAAAAAAATATCGCTCGGTCGCCCATTGATCGTCTGATGTGTTCACACGAGTCCACCGACATACATTCAATCTGTCAGGTGCGGTGATTGTTTTAAAAATGGCGGACGTCGAGGTAGATGTCGCGGAGTAATTGGAGTTAGTTGAAAATATTGTTTTAGACGATATAAAAAGACTCCTAATTGAGGAAAAATAAAAAAAAAACGCAGATATTGGGTGCGGAATTGGATTCTAAGGAGAAATAAATTTAGAGCAGTGTGCTGTCAACTGTCAAGAAACATAACATACGGACCAGTATATATTATATTATCTATGATACGGACGCCGCGCATATCTGCGCATGCGTGAATCGTTCCACCAGATACAAAAGTTGAAAGGCGTTCAACTTGAGGCGATATCGCTTTCAATCATTTTTATCGTTTCAGATTTATCGCCAATCTGTTCACACGGTTCAATTAGCTGGCGATATTTTGGTGTCCTGGCGATATTCGCCCCGTCTGAACACCGCATACGAAAGATTTTACTAGTCAACCTGTCTTGTGTGATGTGAGAATGTGGTAAAAATTTCAAGTCTGGATGGATATGGCCGGGCTGAGGATGAAACCTGCAGGGTTATTCACAAAAAGTTCAGAACTAGTAAAAAATTCGAGATTTACGGGTGCTTTGCATCTAAACAACCATTTTTGCACTTTTACTTAATGATTCACTTAGTCCTTAACGTATGAATCTGAAATTTACGTATTATTGTAGAATGAACAGGCTTCTTTTTAGTTATTTTCTTTTTTTTCTGGAACATCTCTCAAATTTTTCTCGATCCGTAACACATAAATACAATATTTTGAAAATCGTAAGACGCGAAAAAATGTAGTAACAATTATTGATATTTACATATCTCATTTTTCTAAACATTATTTTTTAACATTATATATTGTAATCCCCCTTAAGAGCTTAGTTCGAACTTAATTTTCGTGAAAACCCCTCTTAACTGGTATGTTTTGTTCCGAAATCAACGTATTGAAAACACAGCTTCCAAAAATGCGAAGTAAGTACTAAGGTAGGTACTACAGAATTGTATATTGCATGATATGATTTTTCTTGCCCCTGTATGCTCCTATATGGAGAAGTTATGTATGTTCTTTAATCACCTCATAAATAAACCGCAGTCCGTCTTTATCCGGCGGTGAAATATTTATTTATTTATTTTTTATTCACTCCACCAAAGCGATTATGATCTTCAAAAACAAATACAAGAAGCGTCCAATTAAATTCATTTGCATAATAAACAGCCCTGAACAAATTATTTTTATTATAATACCTCGAGCCGAATAAATAAATTAAAATGGTAAATTGAAGAATAACATCCCCCTTCTTCTGCGCGTCGCCTACCTTCACTCCATCTTGCGGCACCTTCGGGTAACAACAGGCAGGTGGAGATAAACAAAATAAATTAAGCTCCCCCCAACACAAAATTTGTTTGTTTTATGTTAAAAACACACTAATATGTTGATGTTAAAGAAAATATTATTATTCGTTTAAAAATTCTAATTACAAACAACAAAATTTGAAGTAGTTGGTGGCCTGGCGGTTACGGCGCCGGCCTCCGTACTGGAAGTCGTGGGTTCGATCCCAGGTGTAGACCATCTTCTACTTTTACGACACACTCTTTAAGTAGGTACTGTGAAAGAGTCATAGAGTGTATTTGTGTTCACTTTGAGTAAGCACAGATTAATTTTTCTAAAATAAAAATACAAAAACAGGCAACGAATTACTTCCAATTTATACAGTTTCTGCCCGTTCTCAGTGTCATTTTCGTATCCGACAAAATGTTGCTTTGGCGGCTGATAATTTTGTATGGAGTTGTTCATATCTATTCCGCAATGTCGCAAATTTTTTTTAGAACACAGTGGGAACTGAGGTGGCGACATCTAATTAAATTGCCTTAAAACGAGGTAAATTATTTAAAAAAAAAATACTAACTGATGAACATGCATTTCTGGGTGGAGTTTATTTGAAAATAAAATTCAAATAAAAAATTGTATAACTTTTCCACAAATTTTTATTATCCTGACTAGTTTCGTAGGCACACGTCCTATATGGTCACAGGAGACTAAGAAAAGTTTCTTAGTCCTCTGTGGAAAATTTGTGGAAAAGTTATACATTTTTTTATTTGAGGTAAATTATTCAATAATTTGTATTAATATTTTAATGAGAATATCAAGATAATGTGGTATAGCTCAATACAAACAATCTTCTTCAGTTCGCAAGCACGAGCCGTTACATCAATATTATCAAAGTGACAAGTGTGTATGACGTTCGCAAATAATCGAACACGTACGTCTTCTCACTGAGTACAAATATTATTAGAAATCTTTTTTGGATGCGCAGAACTAAATTTTGGTTCCTATATTCAACAGTCACGTGACTGAAGATAAAGAAAATACCTATCAATAATAATTCATTTTACTTTCATCCACAAGCACAAGATAACACAACAAAGCCCATTTTTTCGTGTTAACGCTAAAATATTAAAAATAACAAATCCAATGTCACACACCGCTACCGACAAACGTCACAGTTTGTTGTATTACTTTAACAGCAGTCACGTGGTACATGGAACCATGCGCAGTAGGTAACACATTATTTCTCTAGTATTATTATTTCTTCTCAAAGCATCTTCTTGATAATATTGATATAACGGCTCGTGTTTTCGGCTCAAGTGAGAAAGCGGCCTTACGCGAATCTTATTTATATATAAGTACGAGTAGGTACTTCTGAACAATTTCACTGTTCACGATCTGTTAAAGCCTGTTTAACACTATCTCTTTAAAATCAAAAATTGTGGGTATAAAAAAAAGCTGGAACGATTACAGTTAAGTGGCGAGATTTTAACAATAAAAGAGATAATTCGCACTTTGAAACTAAATTGAAATGTAAAACCGCGTAAACGACTAAATAGCATACATCCAGGTTCTATATATTGATAAACTAAGGTTATTGTTTTAGGTTTCTTGCAGCTCGTGGAGGCTTTGTTTCATGGCCGACACACGGCCGTCGTGATTGAAGCTTTTCTTAAAACAAAGGCATATTAATTGCATATTACAGTGATAGCATCTTTTCACAGGGCTGTCACAAGAAACTACCGCCTACATTATTAACACAACACACTCCGGGCGAAACGGATCAAACATATAAAATTATTCACAATCATAAAGTAACGCGTTTATTATTATTTCTTTGTATTGGTTTGTAGCCGACTCTCATTCTGAAGGTTGTCAGATCGACCGTGCTGAGGTGATTCTAAATATTTATACTGCGCATTAGTTACTATTGTTAACGTTCCATACACATTTTTTTAAATTTTAAGGTTTTTTCATGTTTCTTATAGAATGTGTGTTTCGTCGTACTTATTCCTATTGGCTGAGTCAGCCGCAAACACTTAAAATCTTTCTACCAGCGCCGTAAACCAGGTCATTGATTTCGGTCTTGACCCATGTATATCCTCGAGAAAACCTTTGAACTGCCATTCGATTTTTGGAGAAGATTCATTGGTTCTAGCCCACGTGTCAACATTTACTACAGGAATCAGGAAAAGAAATGACATTGATTCGACGGTAGATTAATATTGAGAAGGTTTAGATAGTTTATAGAGATAATATCAGCTTGCAAGTTATCTACCTTATATTGGATTGAAATCACTCTCAGCTTAAATTTCTGTGAAACAGATAAACCTACCTACTATCAGTTTTGCTAAAAGTGAACACAAACATAGATGTGACATCTTTACACTGATGTAAAAATAAAACGAGTCTTCACTTCGTGCTACTACAAATTATTTTATTAGGTACCGACTGCTCCCTTCTTCAGATGGACAAAGACTAAAATATATAAATGAATGTGAAATATTCTTACAGATAAGTTAATATTATGATACAAAAAAAACGGTATTAAAGAAAGGGTAAACTAATCATCTTGGGGCAAACCTGACATCTTTCATAGAAAGCAAAGCTTGCGTTGTGAAAGAGAAGGTGGTCTGCAACGAGGATCAATCCCACGGCTTTCAGAATGACAGTAGGCGAATAAACTGCTAGAAAATCAACAAGCTTTTCATTGACATTTTACTTGTAATACTAACAGGTTATTACTTGCTATTTCAGCTTCTACTTTTATCACTCCTAGGTCTTTAACTTCCTTTTATAAGCTACCTGTGATGTCACTCTTACAATCGTCCATATTTTGGGAGTTCGTTCTGGACTTCTACAGGGTGTCTCAAAAGAAAGTTCACATTTGTTTAGCTGACTGCATGAACGCATCGAATCTCAGGGGCGCGGGGGGTATTCCAGTATATAGCCTGATTCTTGGGAATTCAGTCGCTATAGACCGTTTCTCAGGAGCGGACCGTGCGCTATGCATGCGAGAGTTTTATAAAAACAGTGATTCGGCAACTATAGCGCGTAGAAGATTCTGCAGTATTCGAGGATTTCGACATTTAAGTGATGCGCCAAGCATCCCTCTCACCAGAAAATGGATCAAAAAATTTGAAGAAACTGGTTTAACACTGGCAAAACTAAAATCTGGGCGGCCAAGGTCATCAAGAACAGCAGAAAATGTGGTCAGTGTAAAGCAGTATGTTTGTGAGGATCCGAATCTGTCAATTCGGAAGCTGCAAGTGCTTTAAATGTGTATTCAACATTACATTTGCATAAAGATCTAAAACTGCACGCGTACAAAATTCATTTGGTGCCAGAATTAAAACCCCAGGATGCCAGTCATAGGCTGGACATTGTGAACAAGGCAATTGAGCGTTTCTTGACGTTTAACAACATCTTGTTTTCTGATGAAGCTCATTTTTACATTAACGGACACGTAAATAAGCAAAACTGCCGCTACTGGGGTGAAACTAATCCGAAACACAAGCATTAGAGGTCACTTCCTTCACCAAAAGTGATTGTATGGGTAGCGATGTCTGCGCGAGGATATATTGGCCCTTACTTTTTACGACCTGCCGAGCGGTCATTGGAAACTAGGGTTCGACTAAATGAATGCCGTGAACGCGAAGGTTTACTTTTAAACGATTTTTTTTTAAGAAATAAATTCCCAAATACTGTACGGAAAATTAAAAAAAAAAATAGACATCTTATTTTTTATTTTATCTATTTGCAAAGTTTTAACTTTCTTTTGAGACACCCTGTATTAGGTAGGGAAATGCTGTCAATCAAAACCAAAACTCGTTCATAGTGAAATATATTTAGTTCTGATAATTTATATATACGTATATTTTTTCATTTTATGGGACGTCAAAATTGACGGGTCCGCGGTTCCATCACATAATCACACATAATAATGTGTTATTAGTGAGTCGTATGTAAAGATACATACACGAGTGGGCTCTGAACGTGGATATTCTAATGTTTACTTTACCCCAGAAGCCTTGTTCATTAGTGAAGGTAGAAATTGTACCGGCAAAGAGCATTCTAATTTTTTTTTTTTATATGGAAAAGTTGAATTTAAAATAAGAACTGAAACTGCATCCTTCTCTATGGCTGTGAATCTTGCCACCCAACCTGCGCTCAAAACACCCGCAAAGCAGGATTCGAGAGTAAGTGACTCAGAAGAATCCTGGGCATACGTTGTCAGAGACCTAACAGGCCAACCACTGGTCACTACCACTATAAGATTGCGCCGACTGACCTGGCTAGGTCACGTACTCAGGAAGCCTATATAAGGACATAACCCGCCTTAGTCTCAATTGCCATCCAGAAGGCAATCGAAGACGCGGTATGCCCCTCCAAACAATTAAAAGTCTCTACGAAGCTGACCTTCAGGCCCTTTGGTGCTGACTGGGATGCGGCTGCTGGAATCGCAGGGGACATGACCGCATGGCGAGGACTTGTGGAGTCTGAGGACATTTATCATCTATGCTCCAAATAGGGAGCGGACATGGATAATTATTAATAATCGCTGATTTAGGGGTATATTAGAAAGTTGCAGTTGTGAAACATCCTCAATACTGATTTAATGTACCTATTTGATGCACACTAGGTACATATAATATAAAGTTTTGCAAACTCAACGAAGAGGGTGTCTGACAATCTCGAAAACCTTTTTCATTGCCAAAGTGAAGGGTCAACTGCTAAGAGAGCAACTGCGCTGATTAAGGCGATCACCGGTCTCTCTATGAAGGTGACAATGAGACGTGCTGAGGACAGGGGTGTTTAGTGAAATTTGGTTCGGCAGCAGGGTATCAGGGTGGTCACAACCTTCAGGAATGACGAGGGTTGCGTACCTACCTACTCGATATAACTTTTTAATCAAAATCGCTGTTATTTTGTATACCATAAAATAAAAAATAGCTGTGAATAATTATTCCATCCTTCCAAAAATATTATATATGTAAGAGTATGTAGGCTTTGAAAATACGGCAAACAATCTTTGACCGGAAGGAGCTACTCAACAAGAACAACTGGTTATTATTTATTTATTTACTCTAAATATAATATAATATATACTAACCCAATGTGTGGTTTATTTTTACATATTATATATTTCGCCGCCATTTATTACACATATTAATATCTCTACTTGATTCATAATTGAGTATAATAAATATATCCAGTATTGCTTTTAGAGCAGTGAAAGAACACAGACTCAAAAAGTAACAATTATGTGAAATTATAGATCCAATAGTACCTATGTATTACAAGAAAACTGAGTACCTACTGAGAACAGAGTAAAGATTTATTAGATAGTTGAGGCTTTTTTTTCAATGCTCTAATAAAATTATTCATAGCTTATTTGACTTGGTTTCTGGGTCCTCACGTGCTATATTTTGCATCTATTACCGTCATATTTGATTTAAATTAATTAATTAATTATTTTCCTTATATGGAGTTAAAACGTGAACGCTCTGCGGTAAGCACAAAACATTCATAAGAGACTTTTAAGGTGCAACGTTCATTCTTCGCATGGAATGGATAAGGATATCAGCGATACAGAGTAGGTTAATAGTTCAATCAACACTGATCAACATCAAGGTCCTTAAGTTGTACATAAAAGGCATATTTTTATACGATAAACTGCATTTTTTGCAAATCGACTTAATAATATGTAGGATACTGGCAACCTATACAAGATTAATGAATGTTGATGAACTGCACTTTAGTACGATATCGAAGTTCGAGACATCTGACGATAAAAAGAACATTCTGGTTTATCATAGATTATTGTATCTAATTAACCAACTGCGATTATTGTAGAATTGGCTACTTAAGATCTAGGACCTAGGTGTATATATTTTTAGCAGCCTATACTGGGAATTCCTCAGTCTATAATTAGCATACGAGCGAGACCTTCGTGATTGAGATATCTTACCTATTTTTTTCACAATAAGTATAACATTTAATGTCCATCTGGAGCTATCTTCCTGCCTCAGACAGTATAAAATTACTCAGGAAATAAAAACATAGCAGCTGCTTTTTATGGATTTATTAGATAACAATAACTTACTATTTCTTCTACCATAATCTTGATTCCTGTTCCTAACCCTTGGCCTACATCCCTTTACCTCACCTATCACCGACGTTTTTCTCTTACTTCTCACCTACTGGTTATTATTGCGTGCGTATGGTAGGTACTTACTGGTGTTTTTTGTTGTCCATTTATTTTGTGAACTTAGGTAGGTACCTACTTTATACCTAGTTGTTGTATCATAACTTTTTGTATATTTGCATGATAAAAAAAATACTTAGAAATCATTTTGTATGTCAAAATCCTCATTTTTTTCCTTATTTAAATCTGTAGTCATTCAACTTCTTGGAACAAGTTGTTCAACTCACTGTATTGTCTCTAGCGAGTACCTACCTTTTACGGCCACCTGCAAAGACCTGCTTCGCCACTTATTGCGGGGTGGAGCTTGTTTGCAAAAGGAGGTGGGGCCGCTGGCCGTAGCGTCTTGTGGGCAGGTTCTGCCTGTCAGACTCTGCTTTATCATTTTGACTGACATTGAAGACTCAAATCGACTATTAATTTCAAATTTCAATTAAGTTAGTATTAGCTATTGTATGAAATTTTATAACATGCTTGTAAATTTACCTATCACTTAAATTTATTTTTTTATTCTAGCTAACTTCACACAAAAAATACCTACTTATTACAGAAAATAAATCTTTAGATTTTTCCATAACTTATTTCGCTTACAGGTTTTCTAAAATCACTAACTTTATAGCTTAGTTTGCCTTATTTAACAACGCAAACGCTATAATCATAATTTTGAGTCTTCTCTTCTAAGCTTTGAAAAAGGTCTCTTTCTGTATAAATATGGATGAAAAAATCGCGTTTTGATTGTAACTTTTAAATAAAACTAAAACAAAAGACTAAACTATTTTTATCGTCTTCTAATATTTCGTCAGGAGCATTTCAAGTATCGCTTAAAATTGATCAAATTTATTTAAAAAAAAATAATAATAATTAAATAATAATAATAATAAATAATTCGTGATTATCTAAAGAGTAGTGATAAGCATATATTAATGTTGTGAATAGCGCCATTGAGTTGGATCTTTTTCACAAAACGGCGCTATATAAGTTATCCAAATTAATATTATTATTCTAGAAAAGTGTCGTCTAAATCTGTATAGTATAATTAGAACTATAATATTCTTATTTTTAAATTATAATAAATGTAATTTTTGTAACTTCATAATCAAAATAAATAAAATTACATTTTAAATAATTTTTACTTAATCACTCAATAATGAGTGGAAGGCTAACAAATAAAAAATAAATAATTTTTAAATCGGTTAACTCAAAGTTTGCTAATTTTATGCAAGTTAGTACCAACTTGTTCTAGACTAATGTATAGGATGTAATAATAATTATTTAGTAAGTCGCCGTAGCTCTACTAAATGACTCGGTTTTTTTTTGACTCTCGCTTATCATCATTATAAACATCGTTTTTTTTTACCCAGTAGCGCCAATGTTCATTAAAATAAAACATAAAATCAAGGTAACCTGGCGTATAATAATTAACAGGTACTAGCCTATACCCGTCATGCTTTACGTTTTTGATTCCGATTGTCAGGCTTTATCGGTAGGTAATTAGTAGGTATCTAGTCTAGCTTCCCATTGCTTAACAGACCTCTATAACTGACATAAGCACAGAAAAAGAAGAATGACTTTTTTACCGACTAATAATATTATACGAACCTACCGACATAATTTGCAAGTTTTCATAGAGAGATTTCTATGGTTTGAATCTTAGCTACATTCCCTACACCCTCTAATGTGTGATAATTAATTAGGCATTCCACCCATAGAGGGTGATTTGTGCTATGTGTGATAAAGGCAGCTGTCAAACTTCAAAATGGAGGAATCATTTTGCAAATTTTTTCATCAAATCTTTATTTATTGAGAATAATAAGATTTGAATAACATTTATATGTAGAACAAATCAATCTACAATTATTTTATTACATTTTCATACCGTAATACCAAGATTCCATTCAACGTTTACACGAGTAATTTTGTTTCAAAAAGATGGCTTACTGTCTTTTTGAGAAATTTGTATGAAGATCCTAAAAAATAGCGTTTTTCAAATAGCTCTAAATATATTAAAGTTAATGCAGCAAATTGTATTTAAGAACCTTCTCCAGCATTTTGTACGGCTCTGGGCATATTAATATCTGACCTTAACGTCTGTTTTCTACGATTGATGCGCCTTCAAAAATATAAACGGACTAAAATATTATGAAGATATGTTTTGCCCTACCGCCCAAGAGACCTACTAGGAATTTTTTTAATCTGCCTATCTTAATAACAATAATTTCAGTTTATAATAAGGCCGTTATTAGTCTGAATTTAAACATTAATGACGATAATGTTATGTTTGTTTAGTCATCTCATTTGTCATGCTATAATGACACCTAATCATTATACTTTAGACATCTACTATGCTATTTTTACCGACTAAAACGCATATTCTCAAAATGTTGCGAACAAATTTAAGCGATTCCCGGAATTGAAATACAGAGGCTAACCTGGTAACCTTTTAAATTATTGTCTCCCTCAGTCTTCGTGTATTTAATGTCTGAACATCGTGACCAGCTATCCTCCATTATATGGTACAACATTAAGCAACATAAAGTCATGTTACCTAGCGTAACACAGTGAAATGAAATATTTTATCTAATATAACATAACATAATGTAACGTAATGTTACATAACCAAATATATTATCGTGTTAAATAAACAAGGAAATAATATAACATAACACAATGTTCTATCATACAAGAAAACATAATATCCCATTACATAACTTAACATAACGGTAGGTACGTTAAATTATGTAACGTTACACAACATAATGTAGAATAACGTTACATAAAAAACGCAATATTAAGTAACATAACATAAAATTGCGCAACGTTACGTTAAGGTTTGTTATGTTATCTGACTTAATAATATTATTGTTATGTGTAAAATAAATATAACATATGTACCACAATGTAATAGGTATAATGTTTCATATCAAAAAATAACATAGGTACCTTAAAATTGCGTAACGTTACGTTAAGGTATGTTATGTTATCTGACGAAATATTATGTTTTGATATTATGTGACAAAATGAAATGTTACGCTATGTTAGATGATGATAAGTTAAATGTTTTATTTCATAATATTGCTAACGTAACGTAACATAAGGTAACGTTACATATAATGTAACACAACATAACGTGGCGTTAGATAATTTAACGTTAATTAACGTCATCTTAAATAACATATTATTATCATAATAAAACATCACGTATTATCAAATTACAAAATGTGACACAAGTTTGCGTTAAAAAACATTAAAAGTAACGCAAAGTTACAAAAATTAGGTTACTCTTAAAATCCTTACTAATCGAAACCTAATATAACATAACGTAAGTTGACATACATAACTAAAATAATCATAATTAATTAATTAATTATCTATTAACATAAAGGAAAGTGCCTGACTGACTGACTGATTGACTGACATATATACTCACTCATCAACGCACAGCCCAAACGGCTAATCGTAGAGAAGTGAAATTTGGAAATCAGGTAGGTCTCAATACAAAACCTTCCACTAAGAAAGGATTATTGGAAATTCCACCCCTAAGGGGGTGAAAAATAGGGTTGAATGTTTTTCAAAGTATGCGAATATCTCGGAAACTAGACATGGTACGAACTTGAGATTTGGCATATGAATTCTTCTATAGAAATGAGTGTTAGCATATTCGGCAATCATACAATAAAATACTGTAACATTGCATCATTAAAAATATACCTAAGTATCAAATAATAAAAATCCACAAAAAATGCGATATTTTCTATTTACTAATTGTGGCAATTCGGTGATGAATCTTGTGTTATTTTCTATGAAAAATAATACGTAACGATAGCAGATCAATTTTTGTAAGCTTTGCACTCGTTTTCGAGTGATTCGGCATGACAGCTGATCAATGTTTTATTTTATATACCTACCTTTGTTTTAAAATTGTTGGTTGTTAAGATTCTCCCTGTATATCGGCAGTTTTTACACTAACATTAATTTTCACAAACAAGGGATGTTCGTTTCTATTATAATTATTAACCGTCTGCCTACAACATCCACAATATGTGATTAAGCCATGATTTTTATGGTAATTGATTACGCAACCTTGAAAAAACGCCAGTTCATTTAACTCCAATATAATTATAACTGCGGAAGCTTGATTCATAAACGTTTTATGTAACAATACAAGTATTATTGTTTAAAACAATTGACCATTGCTATGTTGGTAACTATTTTTGTTTGACTACTTTTTTTTAAATAGTAACACGACTTAAATCACAAGGTGTAGCATAAAAAAGTTAAAAGTATCTATTTCTAATACTTTTGCAGTGAATCCTCAGTTTCTTTAAAAACAAAACAATATCTTGAAGATTTTGAAATTTGAGCTATTATAGTTTGATAACAGAGAATATTTTTTTTTGGCAAATAATGACGTATTTTTTTTTAGAAAATCAAATCAAAACTCCCTTTGAACTCCACTTAGGACCATAAGAGGCAACAAGAGCTCTCCATTGCGCTCGATCTTGCGCAATGCTTATGACCTCCTCCCACACCAAGTCCATTTCCCTCAGCTCTGTCTCGAAGGAAGGGAACACGGTATGAGAGGGTCTTCCACGTCTTCGAGACCGTGATGGGAGGAAAAACAGCGCTCTCCTCGGCCAACTGTTATTCGGCATCCTCAACACATGTCCCACCCATGCCCATCTCCTCTCCGTAATGGGCCTGTGCTGGGTGCGCCGACGTATAGCGTCGTTCGTGATGCGGTGGTACCATCTTACGCCCAGAATTCTCCGTAGGCACTTCATTTCAAAAGCTGAGACTTTTTGTGCCTGGGCTTTGGTCAGGTGCCAGGACTCACACCCATAGAGGAGAATGGGCAACACACACAAATTTCTACTTGTTGCATACATGAGATTTTTCGACATGTTGAACATGTTGAGAATTCTCATGATTAGGAGTTTCGGAGACAAACATTACCACCTAATGGCGAACGTTGTTAACGTAAAGTGATCACACTAAGCCAGCCTTCGAAATAACAGTAGAAGACGGTCGTAAGCCCGTAGTGGTTTGTTCCATTTAAAAATCGAACATTAGTAATGAATTGTTAGAGTCATTAGTTGTTATTTTTTCTTTAAAAACCATCATTATTAAGAATAATTATATGGGTTTAATTCGAACCACTTTAAGTAAAAGTAGTGTCTGGTATCAATCTTTATTTCGTTTTATCGTTAGAAGCTAACTAGATCATACATTTGTGTAGTTTTTTTTAGCACCTTTCTATTAAAACTTAGCATAGAAGGTAGAATTATAGAGGCTTGTTCATGGATGCTGAAGCCAAGTTGTCATAAAGGTATGACAATAATAACTAGAGAGAAGGAGGTGATTCTACTATAGGTTAGTAGTTGTTATTGTTATATTCTGGGCAGAAAAGAAATCTGAGGTTTTGAGGATAAATATTTATAAAATTTAACGGTCAAAGGTTGTAAAAATAAGTTAAGTACTTTCAAAACAAATCATTCAATATTTTGTTGAACGGATGTATTTCAAGTTATGCCCAAAAATTTTCTTGTAATCCGATTATGAATTTCACAGTACTTATTTCAAGAGTTGTAAGTAGGTAAATAATATTAATATCGAATTGCAAAAAACTTTTCAAATAAATACAATCCGTGTTACTTTTGCATGCATTTAAAACGATGACTTGTTTGTATGTACATGATAAACCAGATGTTTTAAACCAGGTTTTTAAAAGGTCTGTGATTGAGCATTTGCACATTGAGACTATTGAGAGTCCGACCAGTGCGACAAACCTATTTCAGATTGCTCCTACTCTTTCTCAGAACAAGCAGAAACAGTGCATTACCTTTACCCTATCCTCTTTCCCCTTTCCCTGTATCTGAGCCGAGTACTTAAATGTATATACATACTTCACTGGTGTTTTCGTAATTTGTATGTAAGTACTGTCTTATTTTTGTATCAATTTCACTGTCTGTATATTAATCTTAAAATTAATTAATAAAATATGTTTTTAATGTTGTTTTCAGTATAAAATTTAATTTATAAATTCTATAAAACATCAACGTTGCTTTTGATATGATATGTAGTGAGAACATAAAAATCAATAAGCAGAATCAACTGTTTGATTTTTATGTTCTCACTACATTTACACTAATTCACAAAACACTCACTATATCTTACTTTGTACAATAGCCTTATTAGGTGCCTGTTATTGGAGCAATGGAAAGAATACATGGACATGCGCAGAGAAAACTACCTTTTTCGTAGAGGAAAACGATAGAAAAATAAGAAATAAACGAGGAAACTCTATGTTCAGATACAGATGAAAAAAATTGAACTTCGTAATAGAATTGACTATTGGTTGATAAAAGGTAATTAGTTTCTAAAAATGAACAATAGATACCAAAGCAGACTAAATGCATTTATATAATACTAGAGGTCCGCCCCAGCTTCGCACGGGTAGATAGATACTTAAAAATAATTTAGTTTTCATACAGATCCCTAACTTGTTCAAAATATTTTATAGCATATGTTAATCTGGAATTTATTTGCATTGCAGTATCGTGTCACGTCACTTTACCACCGTGACTACTTTGCGCGGTATTTCTACTAAACTTGACATCACTCCCCTCAGTCCCCTCCCCGGCTCCCGTACGCACTCAACATCGGATAAGTTGATGATAAGAGACTATGATTTTTTTCCAATACTCACATTTTTAAACTCGTGATAACTTTCGAATGGAATGTCCGAATTGAATAATTCAAAAAGTTATACAAACATATTGAAGCAGACTTGAATATGAACTAATTTATTTTAATAAGGAGTAATACCAAGATACCAATAAAGAGCCTTTTCTAGAGGTTACATTTTATTGATTTTTTTAAAATAAAAAAACACTTATTGTGGCATAACTATAATAGTTAGACATATGCTCTCGCGATACTTTTTGTAAATAATGATGTCCTCTACAAAATTGTAGTACATTGTTTTATTCTATCATCATTAGTTTTCACAGCGTTCGCGATAAAAAGAATATTTTAGGTAAATTTTTTACACCTTGGGTTACATTATTGAAGTTTTCGTAGGTTACCCACTTTTTTTTGGAAATTAAATATAGCCTATGTTCACCGCCGATATTGTAGCTTCCCGAAAGCGAAAGAATTTTTCAAATCGGTTCAGTAGTTTTGGAGCCTATTCGATGCAAACAAACAAACAAACAAAAAATCAAATCTTTCCTCTTTATATATTAGTATAGATGTAATACCGATCGATAATTCCCCAGACTGACAGACATCTCAAAATCTCTTAAAGGGTATAATATCATAAGTTGTTTTATTGAAGAATTCAATTTCTTAGTTGGACTGTACTTATAGATACTTACGAAGTTAATGATTTATGAAATGTCAGCTTAAATCAGGAAGGCTCCGATTAAAAGTTCCTTTCATCACGTTTTTGATAATAAGATTTACCATTATTATTTATTGTTTATACAAAATTTTATAATTTATTAAAACATACTTACTTCTTTATGAATCCCTGCTAAGGGGCGCGTCATTATTTCAATTTATCACAGAAGGTATGTACCTAGATATAGAGTAGAACTTCTGAAGCGATCGTTGAATCAATACTCTGGTGAGCCTGTGGTCGCTCAAACTTTACCATGAAAATATCATCTGATAAGAAAATATAGCATATTCTCTTGCGCTTCCAACTATCTAAGGTCTTTCTCTCTCTCCATAAGTGTTTCATGAACTTTCTTTGTGGAATACCACAAAGAAGTAGGTATAGAAGACTATTCTTCAAATCTCACGATGGTCTATAGCCCATGCTCGGCAGTCTTTCAGGACCATTTCTGCCCCCCAGAATCGCCTTCTATCTTTGTCCTATCTATCACTTCCTCTATCTTACAGATTCTGCGTATTTTTATAAGTCATTCTGAGCTTACCTTCCACTAGCATGTGTTTATTGACCGATACTGAATATTATGGCATCCTGAGATAAAAACATTCTTACTATAAATTTATATTTTTTGTTAAATTAAAACTATTGGTCTAGGTATTTCATATATTTATTTAGCTAGATATATGTTGTTTTTTTTCTTGTGTATCATTCATTTTATGATTTGTGGCTGTATACTTATTGATTCAAACCAAAATGGGTTGAATGTGTGCGCTAAATACGTGACAGCAGTTGCAGTCCTTAAATTTGGTTGCTCTCTTGTTCTCAATAATTTCCAACTTTTAACTTTAGAAGACGGTCGTAAGCCCGTAGTTCCATTTAAAAAATGGAACATCAGTAATGAATTGTTAGAGTTATTAGTTGTTACATATTATGACTTATTAAATCATAGATTCTCCATAATACAGAAGGAGCAGAGTTATGACGTCAAATCTGATAATGTTCAACCCGTTCTGATACGCGGGGTATGAGGCGCTGTGATTGATGGAGTCGGGATTATTAATACTAGGTACTTACTTGTATCTTCTTACTGGTTATTTGTTTTACAGCCGCCTGTTTAATTATTCAAGACAATCAAATACAAATGTTTGGAGAGCGCTGATTGATCTGCGATAATTGAATCAATACTAATTTGCAATATAAATAAACTACCTATAGTTTTCGATATTATGAATAAATCTTCCGCGGAATTCGGAGTTTATAAAAAATCACTATAGGGTAAGAACACGTAGAAAGCGGATTCCGACCCGCGCCGACTATGGTTTCAATGCATTTAAATGGGCATGCCGGAAAGCGGGTTCCTGCTTTTTCTGTGGGTATCCCCATTCAAATACATAGTAACATTCTTTGCGCTGGTCGGCGCGGGTCGGAATCGGCTTTCTACGTGTTCTTAGCCTTACCTCGTATTCAGAGCCTGTTTGAAAAATTCTAGGATACACTATTTCTAGAGAGAATGGCCAAAAAATATTAGAAATTTTTACACAATTAAAGGTTTTTCATTTTATTTTCGTCCATGAAAAATACTTGCCAGTCAAATGTCAATAATGGATGTGACTCATCTTTATTTGGTAAAAAGTTTGAAACTCCTATATTTTTGGTCATTATCTCTAGAATTAGAGAAAAATAATATGTTCCTATACAAAAATGTTTTAAAATAATGTTATTGTCCGCCGGCACCTGACCAAAGCCCATCAGACACAAAAAGTCTCCACTTTGAAACTAAATGCCTTAAAAGAATTAGGTATAGGAATAAGGTGGTTCTACTGCTTCACGAATAACAGTTGGTCGAGGAGATGACTGTTTTTCCACTCACCATGGTCCCAAAAACGAGACTGACCTTGTCATATCGTGTTAAGTTTTTTTTAAGCAGAGCTGAAGAAGTTATTGGAGCTAGGTTACGCAAGATTTAGCACAGTTTTGTATCCTTTCTTTTCTCTTAAATTGGGTGATAAAGGAAAAAAAAGCATGTATATGGATATAAAAAAACCTTAGGAAGACTGCATTATTGGCATTCTTATTTAGTAAAACAAAATCGAACAATTCAAGAATTTAATACTTGAAAAAACTTACTGAAAATACTAAATATTAAATACCAAAATGCTATGTGATTCAAATTTTAATAAGATTTTAAATGAAGAAGTCGACTAGGTACTCGCGTTTTGGTAGCCTTCTGTCTTAGCTAATGATGAAATCAGAATAAGCGTATAAACTATAACAATTATTATTAAAATGAACATCGTTAAAGGATGTTTTTAAATTATTTTGGATCTAATACAGAGATACAGGGTGACTTTTATTTTTGTTTATTATATGAAGTTTTAATAAGAAATATCTACTTTATAATTGAAACAGCGTTAATGAGCGTTCACTAGCTGGTTGGTGTCGAATTTCCTGCTTATTTTATGAGTTTTTCTGGATCTGCCATGTCTATGCGTGTTTTATAGAATCCTGTTCAAGCTCTCGATACACAAAATTCTCCATATTTGGGAGTTTTTGACTATTATTTCAGCAATGAGGCGGAGATGTTTTATCCCTTTTCTATGTAAGATTTTATACTTAATACATGACTTGATATCTTTCAACCTTCTTCTCCTTATTGTAACTGAAGCTATTGATCATAAAGAGGTTAGTGGTTATTGCAACTAAAGCTATTGATAATTAAGAGGTTCGTGGTTATTGTAACTGAGCTATTGATCATAAAAAGGTTCGTGGGTATTGGCGAGCTTCCTGAGATAAATGTCTGCAATTCCACTTTTTATGATCTACCTTTGAGTTTTAGCCATGCGATGCTAGAAATTCAACTTTTCAACATAACATTCATTTTAATTACTTAATACTGGCCAGGAACATCAACAAGTTGAAGGCCATTAAAAAAAAACATTCATTTTGAGATTGTAACTAGTTACCTACCTATTTTCGAAAATAAACTCACATTATTTTTATGTCTGTATAATTAAAATACTCCTTAATATTTGTTTAGGTTCAGGTGAATTAAAAAAACGAACACCAATTGAATAGCGAGCGCTTTCGTCTTACTCACATAGATACATTAAAGAAATTAATTAAATTAAAAAAAAAATCTAAATTGAATTACAATTAAATTTTTTGAAAGTGCAAGTGTGTTTACTAAAATTCATCAATATTAAAAATTATTCATTTCATCGTGAAATTTAACATCCTGTATGATAGCTGATATGATTGTGATTAGGTGTAACCTAGTATAGGAACCTTAGGAACCATGAGGCAAGCGCAGGTCGTTACAGTCGCTTCGTGTTATTTGTCGACAGGAGCCTGAAGGTGCACTCCATCATCCGACCTGATTATTTATGAATAAACAACCAATGAATCATGTTAGATGTGTGTTGTAGATTTTTAATTAACCCTTTAATTCCTGACCAACACGGATATCATCAGCTGTTAGCTAGAAGAACAGCCGTTAGGCACATCACATACTTATTAATATTTAAAATAGACACTGAACCTTTTTCATTATGATATTGGGCTATCAAAATTAAAGGGTTTATATATATTTTTTTATACTTTGGGAGATATGAAAAAAAGATAAAAATACTTGTTGATCTAATAACCTATCTTCATTTATTAAGACGTAAAATTTCATAACTACAATATGCCTATGTACTTTTAAGAAGTTATACCTACCTAATTAAATTTTGAATATAATAAGCGGCTAGGTAGGCACCTACTTAATTGTACCAAATTATTGTAGTCCAATGTTAGAGTTCGATCTTCAATGTTTTATTTTTTAAATCCCAAGGAGACCAAGATTTGTGTTTGGAGTTGAGAATTTTAAGTAGGTATACTAAGGGAAATTGGAATATTAAGTTTCGAAAATTCAACGAATTTTACCACGTGGTGAATTTAGGTTAGCTGCGAACTTTTTTCACGTAAAATTATCACACTATACAATGGGTTCCTAGGGAGCATCCTCTGACAAGACATTTGTGTATTTGAAAATAGGCGAAAATAATAATATGTTGTCACTACGGTAACCACACAGGCAATGTTACGTATGCATTGATACATTCCTGTTGTAATCCTGTAATGTTTCAAATTTGAAAAAAAATCTTCTTAAAATCAAAGACTAATGATAATAATTTATGATTGTATCAAATAAGAAATTTCTGTAATAAAAAAGAGAAAAAAAAAATGAAAGGTCACTCAAAATAAACAACACCCATACATAATTACCTACGTACATCAAAAAATAACACTAGGTACCCCAAAAGATACTGTTTTTTGTCTTATTCTCAAACGTTGAACATGATTTCAACTAATGATTCTGGTGTTGCCAGTGTCAACCTGTCCTTTCCATCTCATTTTTTCCATCAAATTGTTGTTACCCATTTTTTGGTTCCTACCTTTAGCTAACCAGGATGAGTGACAATAACAATCTTCAATAAGAAATCAACCGCATCGGACCGCTAATCAAATCATTTTTTTATATTCATTTTAATTCGTTCTAATCTTCTAAAATAATTAATAATAAAATTAACCATCCGCGCCGCGTTTATAATTATAAATTGTGCTGTGTTTTTGTTTATGTTTTTGTGTTCAACAAGGAAGAGCTGGCCAGCAGAGAGAGATCACCGTGGAGTTAAGGTTAGTCCATCTTCCAGATCCTTTTTCTTTCCAGCTGGTCACACCACTCCGCCAGCACAGCATGCCACGCATATAGATACAGTCCACGTTAATCATTTAATTTATAATTAATTAAATTTTATCATTTATTTATACCGCGCCACCCCAGATTCAATAGTTCACAAATTAAATATTTTTCTCCACTATACGAATAGATTTTGTGTGAGGTTACTTTTTAAACTTTTTAATAGACGAAGCCGGTGGCAACGCCTGGTTATAAATGCAACACAGAATAATCAGTTATGTGTAAAAACGGAATTCACTACGAAGCACAATGAAAAACTCATTTCCCCAGTACCTACCGCATGGAAACTTCACCGTACCTTTATTGTGATTTGAACACTGAGTGGACTGTAAAATTTTTACACTTTGATATTTTACATTTGGCCTTTTTCGCACTGCTAAAATACCAAATCGTTATAAACACTTTATATCATTACCTAGCCATGTGACGTACTTAATTGCAATTTCCATTCAACTCGTTAATTATGAAGTTTCATATGGCATGTTACGGGTTTTCTTACTGGTCTGTCGGAGTGGAATCTGCTTCAGTTTCTCTTCTTCTTTTAACCATGAATACTTGCCTCGGCTAGCGTTGGTAGAGCGGACTCCGAACTCTCTGGTCTTTGGAAGTTCGATCCAGGAGGAGATGATGATTTTTAATCAAAGATGATGTTTGATAATTTAAGAAACACTTGTTTATTGCGTTTAACAGGAAATTGGAAAATATACAAAAGTTCAGATTTTTCACGTTATTCACAACAGTAATTGTATCAAATTTACAATCAATTATAAAAAGTTTGCTTATTCTTTTAAAACAACAATAATAATCACTTTTCGTATCTATGAATATAATTGGTTGGATTCTAGGAAAATCGCGGTAAATGTTTGAGTTTCTCCAACTATCAGGGAGTACTCCAAAATTTATACGTCTGATTCCCACCAAGTGAGTTTTTAGAATGTGATTTTGAAACAAAGGAAAAAATACTTAACGGTCGTTTCTACTTGAGTCAACAGGTCCTTGATCATGTGACCATGGGTGAGAGAGATGAAGATATCTGCCTCTCACATTCACCATACTCAGTAGCGAAAGTCTGACAACCTGGGAATATAATCTACGTCGTAAATAATTAGAACGGGGTGGAGAGAAAGTGAGTGAGTGAAATGCATAGGCATCCATCCCACTTGCACTCGTGCAATAATATTAACATTTGGCAACAGGACCTGTGGCCTACGTGCTTAATCGCACGATCAACAGAAACCAAATTATATAGATGCATACCTGTTAGTATAGGGGTAGGTATGTATAGCAATATTTGAAATTTATAAAGAATATTCCGTACTATGAGACGGGTGAAGCTTCATAACAAAAATACATGCTACAAATCGATTTTTAGTTATTAAAAGAAAAAAAAGAAAAAAAAAGAAGATTTTGAGTACATAAAAATCTCTTAAGGAGTAACTGATCCAATAAGGTAGGATCAAGGAATTTAGAATAATCCTTGAACATTTAACTTCAAGAGTTCCAAAGTTGTAAGGGGTATACCAAAGATAGATACCCTAGTTTAGTAATTAGGTATAAAACAAAAAAAAAATTATATTCTCATACATATAGATAAGGAGTTAAACATGGCATGAGAAGAAAATTTGATTGTGAAAGTATGGGACAACCCTCATGAAGAGTAGAACCTAGATTGGTAAATTGTTTGTTACCCTTTCTTACCTATTCATCCATCCCTGACGGCCTTCATTCATAACCTCTCACTCCTAGATTTATTCATCAATAATTACTATCACACGGTTAGACAAACAATACAAAAAGAATTTATTAAATAATGGTTCAAAGCAGAGACTGTAATCCAATAATTCCACAAAAAAAAATTATTAAAATTAATCAATACAATTAACAATCCAACTGTCAAGAAGTAGAAGGTGACAGAATAGTAAACATAAACATATAAAAAAACATAAAAAAATTATATCGTACAATATTTTTCCTTCATCAAGGACATCTCTTAAGAATATCTGATAGTGCTCACTTAGATTATTATTAATTTTGATTTTAAAATGCCCATAACATTTCTCAAAGTGAGAAATGTCCACTGATTTTGGTTCATTGTTCACTGATTAGTTTAAGAGCACTCCTAAGGTTAGCTTGTAGCTCAAGGATTTGGAGAGAACTAATTTAAATGTTTTGGTGTTTGCACATAAAAAAAAAATTATTATATTATTTACAATTGCATAAGAGTATCCTGCAAAGAAAGAAATTCCACTTTCAAAAAAAAATATATAAAAGAAAGGTATCCGTTGCCCAAGGATTACGGATCGACGAGTAAGAAGAGATGTTAAACTTCATGCTAGCTATTGTCCTGGTAATTAGGACACAATACTAAGTTTTGGAGCGCCACCTAGTTTGGGAAAATACGTGGAATAAACTAGGAAAATTCCAATAATAAACCAAAACAGCAAAAAAAAAATATTCTTACCTCTTGACAAGAGAGAAAGATTTGAGTATGCCAAAGTTGTATAAGACTGATCCGAGCGTCCTCATTTCAATCGAATAGAAAAGTTAAGAATATACTTAAATAATAAAAAAAAACGAGTTGCAACTCAAAAAAAAATTGTCTAAGATTATTAGAGAAGTAGTAACTACAAATTATCAGTAGACTAACGTTATGAGTCGACTAAAATATTAACTAATAATTAAGAAGAGTTGTGGCCTTAATTAGGAACACAAAAAAAAAGATTCATTGAAATTGATGTTTGCTCTAAGCCAACAATGCTGTGACGAAAGATGTCATTTACACATCAAATAGCGCGCTTATTATTGCACAGATTTACAAGCCTGGCATAACCAGAAATGTACCAAAAAAAAATTTCATTCAACACACATTATCATAAGGGTGCATTGCTTATTTACAGCTCTCAAAAAAAAAATTAAGAAGGTTGAGAGTGTACCAAAGTTTATTATTGCGCTTATCATAGCACAGATTTACAAGCCTGGCATAACCAGAAATGTACAAAAAAAAATTCTTTCAACACACATTCTCACAAGTGTGCTTCGCTCATTTACAGCTCTCAAAAAAAAATTATTAGGAAGGTTGAGAGTGTACCAAGTTTATGATTCGCACAAATTTTCTTAACGGGTGCGATTAGATCAAGAAGAACTGAATAGAGCATTCCAAAAAAAAAAGAAGAGAATAACTAATATTAACCCTGTATGTAACAAAACAATATAGAAGGTATTACTACGATTATGGTAATATCATGAAGAAGGAATAGTTCCATGTGGATAAATCGTGACTACAATTAACGTCCAAAAAAAATTAACAATCGCAGAAGCGAAAGACAACAACACAGAATAGTATCCGTGTTCAATACCAAACCAGAAATTATATAGGACACCTAGAAATACACTGACCCAGTAAACAAAACGTATTCGACAAAAAAAAATATATTAGTGGGGAAGCTAGCGGGGCGGTCGTAACTCTGTGGTAGATTTATGAAAAGAGCCGATATTCTGACGCGCTTCAAGGACACTGGTTTCCCGTGGTGCGGCGGTAATGCAATTTTTGTCGGCTGGCAGCTGGGTCTAGCGGCGGGCCAAAGTGGTTTAGACGAGGCGGGCGTTGTGATTGGTAAACAGCTGTGGAATTTTACGTAGTGAGTGGTATGTCTGAACCACTCTCTCACAGGTCCAAAACATGACATCTCGCTCACTCGCTGGCTCTGGGCGGAGCGCTACAGTTGAGTGCGGCTGTTGGAGACACCGTAGGGAGTGAAATACACAATTTAATGAAGGGGGGAACACACATTTTTGTTAGTGATGTGAAGTTACAATATGAAAATCGGAGCGGCGCAACGCACTGTCGTAACATTCATTTATTAAGATATTCTGGGAAGCATTTCATTTAGGTACTATAGTCACAAAAAGGAACCTAGAACGTAATTCTTCTACAAATTATTTGAGATAATTTTAATTATAAAAATCACTCGACAACCTACAGGGATGCGGGTGGTATAGAAGACACGTTATTGGAATTCTCATAATTAAAAGAAGTCTTTCATGGCTTAGCCTACATCCTCGGACATGGAACACGGTAATCTAATGAGAAGGCGTACCGAGTTCAAGTCGTTAGACGAAAAAAAATAATTAATAAAAACATGAAGTTACACTTAGTGCAACAAAAAAAAATTAATAAAAAAGGTGGAGATCATGCTTCTTACCGGGTAAAACAGTATTTAAACGTGGGTTGTCCCAATATGATAGCCTGAAGCAAGAAGTAAGCTATTATACTGGACCACAAGGAAGAGAGATGCCAAGTAGTATCGTATACTTGGAATTCTCGCCCTGCTCCTCCCAAATGAATAGCCAACAGAAGGTTGGGTTCCAGGAGGCACACTTAGGATTTCTGAATATACTTTGATTAGAATTTCTTTGTTAAACAAAAATTCACATGTATTGGGGTGAGCCCAATTTGACTTATGATTCTGACTGTACGAGACTAGTCAGGGTGTTAAAAGATAATAAACGTATGGGAACGGGTCCTCAGGAGCCCTTTAACCATAAATCAAGATATGATAAAACCTAAACTACAACTTTATTATATCCTTCGTATGGAACCTACCGATGGATCCACTATCACAATCCTTTAGTTCAAAAATTGTTCGTGATATTTTACGTACTACCTGAGACTTAATGAAGCGAGGAGCTAATTTTTTTGAAAAATATTGGGAAACATTTGAGAGATAATGGGATCTTCTCCATACCAGCTGACCAATTGACAAGGATATGTCTTTACGACGCAAATTATAACGGTCCTTATTTTTATTAAAAGCTTGTACTAACGTTTGTGAGACTTTATTATATAGATTTTCTAAGGTGGAAATGTCATTCAATCTTTGTTTTAAGGGATCAAATGTTTCAGACGGGGAATCATGATTTATCTGTAGTGGCTTATAAAAAGAGGCGTGGGGAATGTACTCTCTACCGAACATCAAGAAATGTGGAGAATATCCGGTAGCAATGTTATAGAATTTAAACAAGAACAGATTTTTGGAAGATGTTTACACCAATTCCGTTGGTCCTCCTCTACTAATATTGCCAACAAGGTTACTAGAGACTGATTATATCTTTCGGAGACATTATGTTGGGGATGAAAATATGCGTTATATCTAAGATCATTTATTCCGTGGGAGTGTAAGAATTCTTTAAACTGTCGAGAAACAAACTGTTTCCCGTTGTCTAAAACAATCTGTCGAGGGATTCCAAAGACTTTAAAGATTCTTTCTTCTAAGATTTGAATTATACTACTGGTATTTGCGGCTCGGAGAGGAAATGCCCAAGTTATTTTACTAAAATTACAAACTACAGTGAAAATGTAACGGTTTCGCTTATGACTCAGCGGTAAGGGACCTATGAAATCCATAGATATACTTTCCATGGGACGTTCGATTTTTTTAGGGTATTTCATAAGACCATGGGGCATTTGGTTATTATACTTGTAGGCCTTGCATATTTCACACTCATTCACAACCTGTCTAACAAGAGGTAATAATCGTTTACAGAAGTATGTACGGGAAATAAATTCGTAGGTTTTTTCCATTCCAGAATGACAGTTTCCCTTATGGTAGTCCAATATGAGACTTTCTATCTTACACGCAGGGACAACCAATTTCCACAGGTGAGTGGGAGAGTTAGACAAGGAATCTTTTTTATACCTAGAATAACGATACAAGTGTCCATCATTTATCATAAAATTAGTGAACGATTGGGGTTTTTGAAGACAAGAATTGTACACCTTTTTATACCAGGGGTCTATAATATTTTCAAACGGTTCTGGAACAGATAGACTAGAAACAGGAATACGGCTCAATCCGTCGGCAAGGTTATTTTCGCAGCCACGCTTAAATACAAAAGTGAAATCAAACTGTGAAAGTCGGCAAGCCCATCTGGCTAACCTACCAGAAGGTGAAGAAATTGAGTTTAGGTATTTTAAACATCCGTGATCACTGACTACTGTAAAGTGTACTCCGTCTAAATAGCTTTTAAAGTGTTGTATAGAATCTACTATGGCGAGAAGTTCTCTCTCCGTGGTACTATAATTTCGTTCTGGACCGGACAATTTACGCGAATGATAAGCAATTATATATTCTACTCCATTTGAGTCTTTCTGGGACAAGAAGCTGCCCAAGGAAACTCCACTGGCATCACACATCAATGTATACGGAAGGGAATAGTCTGGTGGTTTAAGGATTGGAGCGGAAATCATTGCTTGTTTCAAGGCTTGGAAGGCAAGTTCAGCTTCACTTGACCATTCGAATTTTTTACCGTTAAATTTATTACTCGTGAGGCGAGTCAAGGGAGAAGCAATCTTGGAGAAGTCCTTAATGAAACGCCTGTAATAAGACATTAATCCCAAAAATGAGCGGATTTCTTTACTGGTGGATGGTCTTGGGTAATTCTTCATAGCACTAATCTTATCTGGGTCCGTATGAATTCCCTCCCTGTCAATAATATGACCGAGGTACTTAAGCGATGATTTACAAAACACGGATTTACTGAGCCTAATTGTCAAGTTGGCTTCTTTCAAGCGCTGGAGAACAATTCGTAAGGTGGAAATATGGGAATCAAAATCTGAACTACAAATCAGAACATCATCAAGGAAACTAAATACTCGTTGTCCCAAATCGGAGAAAAGCTTATCCATAATTCTCTGCATTTCGGCGGGCACGTTTTTAAGGCCGAACGGGCAGGTAACAAACTGGTACATCCCTTTGGATTCTACATAGAAGGCTGTTTTAGGTCTGCTTTCTGGACTCAAAGGAATTTGCCAGAAGCCGTAGCTCAAGTCTAAGGTGGTTAAGAACTTGGTGTCTCTCAGATTATCCAACATATGGTTGATATTTGGGAGTCTATAAGAGTCTGAGACTGTGACCTCATTCAATCTTCTAGGATCGAAAACGAATCTAGCTGTGCCATCAGATTTTGGTACACAGAAGCAGGAATTTAACCAAGGGGAGCGTGAAGGTTCTATTATTTTTAAAGCCAACATTTTATCTACTTCTTGACACATCTGAATTCGTCGTACATGGGAAGCTGGATATAATCTCTGTTTAACGGGCAAATTTTCACCTGTATCAATGACATGAGAAACTACATTCGTCCTACCCAAACCCATCTTCTCAAAAGAAATATTCTCGAATTCATTCATAAGGTCATCCAAAATTTTCCTCTGCGACACTGTCAAATCGTTTATGGAGTTAAGACATTTAGGAGCTGATTCTACATTAGACGACTGTTGATCAGATATGGATGCTACAGTAACATGGGTTTTAGTGGGGAACAAACGAGGAATTATTCCTGACTTTTCCAGAAAGGGTGACCCCAAAATGAATTGGTCAGGAATGGAAGGAACAATAACAAATTTAACATGCTGAATTTTATTGTTGTAACACAATGGCAAAACTATGGTACCTATAGATCTTATGGAATTATTGTCAACCCCACGAATATTTTGCTGACAATATTCAGGACGGAACCCTATTTCGACAAAAGACCGATATAACTGACCCCCTAGAACATTACAAGCTGATCCGGTATCAAGCAAGGCTCGGAGTTGTATTTGAGAGATAGAAAATAGCAAATAAGGGCGTCGATCTCTCTCGTTTATTACGGAAACTTTATTGACCTGCAATGTTGAAAAGAACAATTTAACACTCTGAATCCACGACAATCTCTCGCGAGCTGAGGTCTCTGGGCTCGGGAAAATTGCAGGATTCATTATTCGTTTTTTGAATTTCTAAGTGGGGGAGGCGGTTTACTCACGTCAGGTAAGCGTTGGCGTGGCACAGGATTGAAGGGTTTCCTAAACTGAAATGAATGAACATTATTGGCACTGGGCCCTGACTTAGAGTAGCAGTTTCGAGCAATGTGACCTATACGTCCGCAGTGAAAACATTTAAGCATAGGAGCAGAAGGCTGTTGAGAAGAAATTGATTGAACAGGGTGTTTCCTTACTATCTTAACTTTAGAGGGAGAGCGGGTTGGAACTGCAACCGAAACACACTCCAACTCCGTGCAAACTTCATCTAGCTCCGCTGGCATATCTGCTATCTAATCCCTTTCTGATGGCCTTTAGGATATCTGACATACGCAATGGAGACTGTAAGGACTGATTCAAAAGGGTTATACGTGAAATGTAATCACTAGCACTCTCCAAAGGTTGCTGTGATGCAGTTAAGATTTCCAATCGTCTGTTGCCTTCAGCATCAGGCAAATCGAAGCGCTTGATAAACGATTGTTTAAGCTGTGTCCAAGTTTTAACACTGTTATAAAATGTCCGGTAGAAGGTGAGTGCTTTTCCCTCAAAAAATTCAGGCAAGGCGGGGCCTAGGTTTTCCACTGGAAAATTTCGGGCTCTGGAAATTTCCTCCAATCTCAAAAAAAAATCCCTAACATCCTCGACACCGGAATAATGTTGAACTGGCCATGAACTAAAATTTACTGAATGTATGATGTGTGATTGGCTAACTGTAGGATTGGGTCTATCTAAATTTCTACGAACCGGTGTAATAATTAAATCATTGGAAACATTAGTATTTATCATTGTCACAGCCTGAGTGGGCGGAGAAGAAGGTACAAAACTATCACGAGGTGGATTAATTTCCGAGAGGCTATCAGGGCGTTGGATACCTAACAATTCCGAAGGGTGATTGTCACGCTGACCCACATCAGACAATAAGTTAGAATTGTAAAGTCTGCATTGCCTTCGCAGTGATTCAATACCTACATCAGGCTGGATACCTCTATTCAACAGTGCTTTAGAGAGAGTCTTGCATGTCGCCCTCTCCACACGCGGAATAACTCGATCGACCAGGGATGACATTATTAACAAATAAAACTACCGGAGTGTGACTATCTCAAACTTTGACTACCGTCGGGAGTATTTGATCACAAGAAAGTCAAAAAAAATTAAAATTATCGAAGCTTTATCTCGACCTCACTCACTTATCCAACATTCAAGGGAGGAAGACCCTTTCTCAAGGAAAGTTATTGAATTATTGTGGCAAAACAGAGTACCCAAATGCAAAAATAAATTTTTTTAAGAAAAATTGCAACAAAACAACAAAAAAAAACTTTTCTAGTTGCCGTCGGCTGAATTTATCTGTAGGTATTGCAAAAATTCATGGCTTTTGGCCCACAACAAAATTTTGGCAATTGCAGAAATTTAAATTGAGATAATAGAACTTGCTAATACTCAAGAGAAAAGAAAAGGAAAAAAGGCAACTTAATACACCATTATCATTTCAAAAAAAAAAACTTTAAACACCAGAACACTGTGTTATTGCATTATTTAATGATTTTCAAAAGAATTGGATTATTAATTACGTTTCGCTCACCAATTTCCTGTCCGGCATCTATGTGAGTCAAGGGAGACGCAGACAAGGTTCCTCTGGATGTCTTCGAATCTTGACGCTGCTCGCATTGCCATCAGCTCGTTCTGGATTTGATGCTCACACGTTGGAAAGCGCCATAATTGTTACGGGTTTTCTATCTTGTCGGAGTGGAATCTGCTTCAGTTTCTCTTCTTCTTTTAACCATGAATACTTGCCTCGGCTAGCGTTGGTAGAGCGGACTCCGAACTCTCTGGTCTTTGGAAGTTCGATCCAGGAGGAGATGATGATTTTTAATCAAAGATGATGTTTGATAATTTAAGAAACACTTGTTTATTGCGTTTAACAGGAAATTGGAAAATATACAAAAGTTCAGATTTTTCACGTAATTCACAACAGTAATTGTATCAAATTTACAATCAATTATAAAAAGTTTGCTTATTCTTTTAAAACAACAATAATAATCACTTTTCGTATCTATGAATATAATTGGTTGGATTCTAGGAAAATCGCGGTAAATGTTTGAGTTTCTCCAACTATCAGGGAGTACTCCAAAATTTATACGTCTGATTCCCACCAAGTGAGTTTTTAGAATGTGATTTTGAAACAAAGGAAAAAATACTTAACGGTCGTTTCTACTTGAGTCAACAGGTCCTTGATCATGTGACCATGGGTGAGAGAGATGGAAGATATCTGCCTCTCACATTCACCATACTCAGTAGCGAAAGTCTGACAACCTGGGAATATAATCTACGTCGTAAATAATTAGAACGGGGTGGAGAGAAAGTGAGTGAGTGAAATGCATAGGCATCCATCCCACTTGCACTCGTGCAATAATATTAACATTTGGCAACAGGACCTGTGGCCTACGTGCTTAATCGCACGATCAACAGAAACCAAATTATATAGATGCATACCTGTTAGTATAGGGGTAGGTATGTATAGCAATATTTGAAATTTATAAAGAATATTCCGTACTATGAGACGGGTGAAGCTTCATAACAAAAATACATGCTACAGGCATGCTTTGTTATAGCATTCTATCGTTGTCAGGGTGGTGAACGGCTACAAATGGCTGTAACTACCTCTAGTTCTTGTCTACACAAAATAATTGACAACTAACTGACCCAGTAGGTACCTGTGTGTTTTTGTAACAACATGAGTGGATGTGTGACTCGAGAGGAACGATTCAGGTAGGCGTTGTTAGTCGTATACAAAAAACGGCCGGTTTCATAAAAAATAAAGGAGACTTTAAACTCCCTTTAAAAAATAACGGGTTTCATAACAACAAAACGACATTTAAAACCGACTTTTAGCTAAAGTACCGTTATTGATTATTATTTTAAGTTAAAATCGACTTTAGGTAGTTCCACCGGAGTTCATAGAAAATTTCGTGGCGCATTCTCTGTCACAAAGATAAACATTTTGTATGCGGTGACACTGTGGACAAAAATGACTAAAATAGGGCGGAAAACATAGCAAAACGGGAAGAATATTATTGTTTACAGATTTCATTTACTATAATTCATAAACCATAATAATAAATTAACACAAAAAAACGGCACTTTGATCAACAGAAATTCCACGAAAATATAAGTAAACAACCTATGTTTTCCATAGATTTCCATGGTAACACTAGGTACCTACTTTAAAATATTTTTTTGACATTTCAAATTTTAGGTGGAATATTTTTATGAAACGAGTCAGCTTAAAAGAGTCTTTAAATTTTAAAAGTAACTTTAACTGAAGTGTTCTTTTGAAGCTTTTTATGAAACCGGCTGTAAGTGTTCCAATATAGACTACGACTGAGTCTGTCACTGAAAAAAATAACATTTTCGTTGGTGATGATTTGACACATTTTTCGGACACATTTTTCAGCCTTATGTTTCTCTCATATACAATTCTTACCATTACGAACTGTATTGTATCTGTAAGTTCCTAAGATCTTAACACATATAAGACCTTCCAAAAGACCTTCACCTTGAGCTCGGGTGGAGGTCTTTAAACAAACAAAAAAAAACTAATATAAAACTACAAAGGTTGATAGGAGCTAGCACGTACATAATGCGAAACTCTGGATCCAAAAAATACTAACGTGACACCGTGGGAAGAAGAAAGGTGGGAAGATGATGACTTAAATCGGAGGATGAGGTTGGTAAAGATGAGGAGGCACTGCTTCAGGTAGCCAGCTGGAAGATATACTCAGGTGACAATATGCTGGAGGAGGCTAAGGCCCGATTTAGGCTGTAGTGCCTTTGAGGAAGAACATTATACTGTCTACTAAGTATAATGATCAGATTCGCTTTAATAAGCTAGTGTTCAAACTGATGTAATGGGTTTAAAGCCCCTGTAACATGGAAAGCCAGTTGGGGCACGCCACGAGATATTGGATGAATTGAGAAAAAAAGACCAGCTGATGATCACAAAGAAGGGCTGTTAATCGAGACGGGTAGTGTAGTTCGATCGGTGGAAAATCAGAGTGGAGTATGGGCATTATTTTTCCATGAGGTGGCCCTGGCCACACTTCAGCCGCACACATTCCAATTGAGTATTTTCATAAGTTTTTAAGATAATACTTTTTAGTGGGAAATATTTTTGAATATTTTGTATGTGATAAATACAGAATAGATGCTTTCCAAATAGGTGCATGTGCATGGTGTTGGAAGAATGCTGAAAATTTCCTGAACAGGAAGAAGAACCAACACCACCTGGGATTCGAGAATTTTGACCAACAAACCATTGTTAACAAAGTGATTTTACCATAAAGCATCCTTCGAAACAGCAGTAGGTGAAAGACGGCCATAAGCCCGTTGTGTCTCATATTTGAAATTAAAAACCTTTTAAAATCGATCCTTATTCATAACTTATTCGAAATGTTTTTTGGTCTTAATTAAATGCTCTATAGACTTCAATTGTACCCACCTAACTATGCACAATAGCTATGCGGGAGATACCTTTTATTTTACTACTGGAGATTCTAAGTGTTTTATTTTTTTTTGCTTGTTTTGTTCAATGTTCAATGTTGTCTCTAATAAATAAATAACCATTGCTGTTATGAACACGTATGTAAGCATTTAATTTACTATTTAATCGTCATATCATTTGTCTATTTTGGATCCTAGGTGATCATACCTACGTACTTTCAAAAAATATCTATTTATTTCCACCAGTCAATTTTGTTTTCTGCAAAATCAATGTTTTTTACACAAGTAGGTGTATACCTGGATCTTCAAATATAAATATAAAAAAAATGAGAAACAAAACATCACATATTTTTAAATATTATAGTGACCCGCCTACAAAATTCTCTAAAAAACATATATCTTTTAAATATCTACATGGGATATATTTATGTGCGTTCTTAGCTGATGTAGGTCTGTAATTACACGGTATGGGTTACCTAAGCATTCAACTTCTGCTAATTACACGGTGTTTTCGAAAAGGTTTTACCCACGTATCCGTTTGAAGGATATATCATGATTAATTAACATTCTTTCGAAAAGGGACGGACATTATAGAATTCCCATACTGACCACTTGAAAGCAGATATTTAATTAGCTTTTAAAATTTAGTTTAAAGATATTTTTTTTGTGCTTGGATACCTTATGTAATCCAACCTCGGTTTAAGCGCCTTAATGACGAATGATCTCTGATGATAAGTGTTTATAATAAACGAATATAGAGCCAGAGCTGGAAAATAGAGTTGGTATATTTTCATGATCGTTGAATTGGACACCATGGCAACAACAACGAGCAAGAATTTATAATGGGCGATGACAGTTATTTCTCGTTGTTATTTCCTTGATGACCATAACAAAGATCTTGAAAATATACTTAACTTACAGGGACGATTGGTTTTCACTTTAAATGGTAACTCTAGTTAAATTTAAACACCACTAAAATCAATGAGTAGGTACCTACAATGATATTGTTAGTTTGTAAATAAAAATGTTTCTACACAACCTTTAGGTAATAAAATTTCTGACAGCATAATAATTTGCACTCGTTTTTAGGTTGTCTTACCTTGAACCTATAATAATTGTAATAGAAAAATAAAATGACGGTCAACTAACGCAGTGATGTATAAAATAATTCTCTAATGCCCTATCTTAACTGTTTTTTTTAATACGTTTGAAGAAAATTGTCTAATAATTTTTCCTTAGCTTGTATATGTATTTTATTTTAAGGAAGAATTACCTACTCTAATAAATGAGTACATACTTAAAAATAATATTTATAAGAATAAGGAATTTTATATTACATAGAGTAACATCGTATGATCACACAAAATACTTCGAAGAAACAAATAACAGAATGACATTAATTTTAATTAAAAATTTATAAACAATAATTTTCATATACTTATTGTAAATATACACATACATATCAAATATATAAATGCAGAAGAAAACAAAATCTTAAATAAAAATTATCATTGGTAAAAATGATAAAGATTTCATTACTTCAGGGGTGTTAATATGTATAACAATGTGAGTGTGCTCCGTAATAATATATCCACATGATTGTACCTATGTGATACAGCCAAATTGTGAACTGACTGTTCCACCAAACAGCTTCAGTTCAATCCAAAAAAATATGCAGACAAGTTTAAGAACAGAGATCTTTGCAGACGATTTCTAATATTATTTATTTAGCTTTTGCCAGTCACATTGATTACAATTTACAGAAAAGGATTAATACAAATAAGAAACAGAGTAGCAAAGGTACGGTTTTCCTGCTTGTCAGATGTTTATATCTAAGTTATCAATAAATGCTGTCGTTCCGTCAGTTATGGTGAACATAACCGAGAAACTGCCTTAGATCAAGAAACCCTCCACTCAGAACAGCCAATAATATTAACAAAGGCCACAATTACAACGTAATGGAATCATGGACTGCCGAATGGAGCGAATTTGCTGCGGAACGATTCTTGGATGTCCTACTTTGCATAACGACAACACCACCTGGCTTTGCCATCCAAGAAAAATCTGATTTCTAATAAATAGTAAACCAGTCACACAATAAACACCACCGAGTTATATATCAGAATTTGATGGATGAATTTTTGCAATAAGTAAATGTATAATATTGAAGTTCTTTGTATGTAATAATAATTTCTGAAATTTTCACGACCAGCGTGATTTGTTGATTGTGTTGATTTATTTTCAGGATTCCTCAATCTAGTAGTGCGTAGCGAAGAGTGACAATGGCTCTCACAGTCTCATTAAGAGGTGAAACTTTGGGCAAAATATCGCCAAGAAGATTACGGCCAAACAGCTCTTCAATACAAACTAACACTAATATCGGTGGATTCTGTTGAGCCCTGAACCAAACGATCTTTGTCGAACCGCAATCCTGGTCTTGGCAATGTAAAAATCTATCTTCTACGAACAGTTCCATGATGTCTGATGAATATAGGTAATAAATAAGGATACAGAAGAAAGAAATGTATGAAAAGAAATGTTTCGTCAAATTTCATCACACTTACCGTAACATACAGATCTCCAGACCCTCGATTTCGTTTGAGTGTTCATTCACGTAATGAGTAGGTACATATGTTTAGGGCCTATGTATAAAATAATACGCATGAAAATTTGAGAGCGCGGATTAAATAAAGGATTATGTTTCTCCTATTAGATGCGAGCATTTTCCAAGTAATTTGATAGAACCTGGATTTGGGAAATACACCACCTCGCATTTTATTAAAATGCTTTGGGAATATAATATAGCTGAACGTACTAATACATACAAATCGTCATTCCATTTAATAAATTGTGTGTGTATAAATGGATATGTTACTAAGTACGGTTAATCTATACATTATGTTGTGCCTAAGATTCGTCAGATCTAAAGGAGAGCTTACCGAGAATTCCAGCAGTCTCGAATTCATGTTTAATCTCTTTGATAATTTCCAAAGAATGCTTGGATTCTGTTAATTGGTACGAAATAATAATTATTATCATTCGACGTTTCGAGCAGGTACATTGTGTCGAAGAATGGCTTTTAAGATTTGATATTTTTGAAGTTAACATTAAGAATTCATTCAATGGAAATGTGTTAAAGAGAATTTTATATTTTTGTTTCAAAGGTATGGTGTTTCATGTTTATAGCTCATTCAAATTTATGTTTGAATTAATGTTGATTAAAAATAAATGTTTTAGATATATATATCTCAAACATCTACCTGAGCAAAACAAAGCATGACATTGAAACAAGGCTATTTCATATGAGTCTCACGAGAGTTCACTTTTTTACATTTATACGTAAAACCTCAATGTTAAAGGCAAAGTGGATGGATGGAAATCAACATGACGTTAACCAAACAAAGTTTTTCAAATACATCATTTCATATGGGTTTCATTGGCTGAAATTGGACATCAATGGAATCGGAAACAATAGAAATTAAGATAGACTCGGGAAACACATTTCAAGAAAATCACGATACATCACATTGTTTTTTATTTGGTGCTGAAACCAGGACACCACCCGAAATGTATGAATCTAGTACAAGAGAATAATTTGTGTTTTAACCGCTTTCAAAATAATAATTGATAGACTTGGCGTGACATAATAGTGTAATTGTACATATAATATTATCTTGATTAAATATATACGAAAATTAAAAAAAAAATTAAGATGACTGTAGCGCTTGGGTAGGAGATAATAACTTATACTGCCCGAGAACAGATTTTTATCTAGTAGGGCAATAAATTTCATTAACATAAATATGTAGATTAAGTCTATTTCCTATAAGTATGTATACAATTAGGTATACTAATGTTTTGTTGATTATTGATTGCGAGTGTAGCGTTATTTTTTTGGAATAAATTCATTTGATTTCATTTAATTTCAGAACGATACAATAGAAAAACGCAACTCAACGCAACAAAAATAATAGTTTCATTCAAAATTAACTTAATTCAGCAATCGATTTCTCAACAACTATTTCGAAGGAAAACTTGATGAATATATTTTCATAACAGGTGATACATAAATATTAAATTAAATTTAAGTATGGATAATGTAGGTAGGTATTATCAAATTTGTAAAAAAAATAGCTACCTACTAATTAAATTAAATTTATTAATCTAAAGGTAGTCTACGGAATTTTTCAATTATATTTTCAGTCTATAACAACTCTTTTATAACATCTCGTTTATTGAAATTTCCAAACGAGCGCGTATTAGTTGTGATATTTTCAACATATAAAATAGTGATGATTATTATAAAGAAAAATTATTTCATGGAAATCCAACGAAGAAATGAATTAGGTATATGTATGTAATATCGTAAATGTCAAACATAACGTTACATCCACTGTCATATTTTAATATATTATTTGATAGGATGAAACAGTTGTGTTTCGTTACAGCGTGTGTCCCGGAGTCCGGGAGATTACATCATAATAAAACAGTCCATCATACAACACGACTCCGGAGACCGGAGAGACGATGATTAGTTCCAGATGAATGGGAATGAGTAAATGTGAATTTTATAGATGTAACTGACTATAAAATATCGTGTCGTACATAATGTCGGGCGATGTGGAGCTTATAAAAAAGACCAAGCTACCAAAATAGATTATATACGTATTTTCAGGGGAATATAATATTATTTGATGGGTTTACAACGTATTTTTGAATAGGTAATATTCCCTTTCAAATTATCATCAAGTCTGTGCTTTGATAATTTAGGCAAAACGGTAAGTAGAACAAAAATACGGATGCTCGCAATAGAGTTGACAATTTCAATATAACGTTCAGTTTATGTGAAATATAAAACCAAAAATAATCATCACGTAGGGCTGGACGGATTTGGTTTATTCTTCTTTTCAGCCTTGAAACGTCCACTCCTGAACATAGGCCTCCTCCATGTTCTTCCACTCCTGTCTTTCTTGCGCCTTCCGCATGTCCCGTCCGCAAACCTCACCAGGTCATCTCTCCATTAAAGTTGGGGTCGTCTGGGGTATATTTGGGATGTTCTAGGGCGCCAGCACAAGACATTTAATCCGTTTGTCGTTTTGGGCTGCTGGCAATATGACCAGCCCTGCGCCATTTTAATGTAGCAACGCTTTCGACGGCGTCCTGCTTTGGCTAATTATTATGATTTCTAAATATTCTTATAAGCTCAGGATAATTTTAAGTGGTGAGAAAAAAAATAAAAAGCGAGAAAAATAGAAAAAATAAAAAATCAATTTTTCTGTTTCTGGAACCCCGAACACTGAGTTGAACGCACCACGCCTGTAATAAAAACAACGCAATATATTAATAGAGAAGGGGTATCTTTAAAGTATAACAATCCCATAAATAAACTACGTGAAAATAATAAATCTGCTTTTTCCGCCTTTCTGTTTAGTACCAAAATAGTCAGACTTAAAACTATTTTTGATGTTTAAAAATTATTGCGATGGCTTAAATAAATTATTATCATAGGAAAAAAGTGAATTCAAACAAACATTTCGTATGTGGAAAACTATAATATTTCAGCAAACAATATCCATTCATAATAATATGTTATTTATGTTTGCTCAATTTATTTATAATACATATGAAAGTACATAAATATTATTGAATTTGAAATTTCAAGCTACGATATAATACTAAGTAGGTATGTGAATTATTTTTCCTACGAGAAAAATTGTTTATTCACAGCTTTTTGTCAAAATTATTTGACTTATCGAGTGTCTTCATTTAGGGGGCTTCAGAATAAACTAACAAAGAGCATCCGTAACACATGTTTCAGCCGAGTCCATCTCCTCAGCGTAACGGAAGAAGTGAATAGCCTCGTTCGTGATGCGGTGGTACCATATTATACCAAAAATTACCCTGAAGGCACTTTCTTTCGAAAAGAGATATTTTTTGTGCCTGGGCTTTGGTCAGGTGCCAGGACTCACACCCATACTGGAGAATGGGCAACACACATGCATCAAACAGTTTACATTTCGTCTCGACACTAAACGCTGACGCTTTGAATATTTTGGTCATCGTGTTAAAGGCGCCACTTGCCATACCGATACGTATCGGGAGCTCTGCCCCGAGTCCTGGCGTCCTGGTGACCATCGATGGATATTTTATCCTATGGAACTAGCAAGTAGGTAGTATATTTTTAATATCTATTAAAACCAGAGTTGATACTACACAATAATGTATCCGTTGATAAAACGAAATTTTAATAGCGATTATATCCATCAAAATAAATCAATTTCGGGACATTATGTTAATGGTAAGATTGCATGTCATAACACGACATTTTTATTTTCATCGCGGCGTATCCGCTCATGCACTTTTCATAAAGGAAATGTGTCTTGTTAAGTTACAATAAGAAGATAGGCATCTTTTCAACACGTGTGATCATTCATTCAGCGTTCGCAGTCATTGCCTCACAAACTCATCACAAGAGCTAAATAGTACAATTCAATAAAGCACCATGACTGAACGCATTAAAAGACCCGAATTATATTTTATTTTACCTATTCGATTACACCAATAATCTACAGAACTGGATGTGTATTCTTCATATCGGCATAGTCTAGTTCTGGAGTGATAACAAGAGAGCTTTACGTAATAAGAAATAGAGAAAAAATTACGTTAAAATACTTTTTGTGCGCAGGTAAAATCCAATCAAAATCTAATCTATAATGACGGGTAAAATACGCACGGTAAAAAAAATGCGTATTTTAGTATTGTTTTTGGAACTGTGAATTCCAGCTTTCCAGCTGTCCAGGGATAAACCTCCCTTTGATATTATTTGAACGATTTCTGCTTAAAAATGATACGGCTGTTGGATATTTGAGGTAAGTTAATTTAACATTTTCAAATACTTTAAGGTAGATTTATTGGTGTTCTAGCTAGAGAACAGCTCTGCGGTGTATATATTCTAGAGTTGTGAGAGATAGTGCGTACTCTAACTAGACAACTCTCAGCAGCAGTACCTTTAGACAGTCTCTCTTTAAAAATTATATTGCCAGAACTGTACAATGATTATTTTTGGTCCTTAAAAAACGTCCTATATTTTAAACACTTTGTGGATTTTCTCATCAGTGATTCATTTCGACATATTCTTAGAATGGTTAACAATTAACATGAAACAATATAAAGAAAATTGATACTGGGAAATCACATCGAGTGTTTACCATAATATGAATCGGTTAGTAGGTACCGAACTTATTGAAGATAATAACGAGATTAAGAGGTGCGGGCTACCAACACTGTCCAACGTGTAAACACTCTTCGTCTGTAACTGTGCCAACTTACTGTCTCACAGTTTCAAGTACCTTCAGCATTAACATGTCATGTTATTAATATATCTTTGACTGGTTCATAATAACAAACAGAACGTTATGTTCGTGTGACGGTGAAGTTAATATAATACAATAATTAACTGGTGATAAACCTTAGTTTGCAAAAAACCATTGTTGGTAACCATTTTCCTTGGTTAGCAATATAAATACTCTTCGTCTGTAACTGTGCCAACTTACTGTCTCACAGTTTCAAGTACCTTCAGCATTAACATGTCATGTTATTAATATATCTTTGACTGGTTCATAATAACAAACAGAACGTTATGTTCGTGTGACGGTGAAGTTATGTAGCATGTATTTTTGTTATGAAGCTTCACCCGTCTCATAGTACGGAATATTCTTTATAAATTTCAAATATTGCTATACATACCTACCCCTATACTAACAGGTATGCATCTATTTATAATTTGGTTTCTGTTGATCGTGCGATTATGCACGTAGGCCACAGGTCATGTTGCCAAATATGGATATTATTGCACTAGTGTAAGTGGGATGGATGCCTATGCATTTCACTCACTCACTTTCTCTCCACCCCTTTTTAATTATTTACGACGCAGATTCTATTCCCATGTTGTCAAATTTTCGCTACTGAGTATGGTGAATGTGAGAGGCAGATATCTTCCATCTCTCTCACCCTTGGTCACATGATCAAGGACTTGTTGACCCAAGTAAAAACGACCGTTAAGTATTTTTCCTTTGTTTCAAAATGGCATTCTTTAAACTCACCTTGTGGGAATCAGACGTATAAATTTTAGAGTACTCCCTGATAGTTGGAGAAACTCAAACAATTTTACCGCGATTTCCTTAGAATCCAACCAATTATATTCATAGATACGAAAAGTGATTATTATTGTTGTTTTAAAAGAATAAGCAAACTTTTTAACTGATTGTAAATTTGATACAATTACTGTTGTGAATTACGTGAAAAATCTGAACTTTTGTATATTTTTCCAATTTCCTGTTACACGCAATAAACAAGTGTTTCTTAATTTATCAAACAACATCTTTGATTAAACAAATCATCATCTCCTCCTGGATCGAACTTCCAAAGACCAGAGATTCTGGAGTCCGCTCTACCAACACTAGCCGAGGCAAGTATTCATGGTTAAAAGAAGAAGAGAAGCTGAAGCAGATTCCGACTCCGTAGAAACCACGTAACAATTATGGCGCTTTCCAACGTGTGAGCATCAAATCCAGAACGAGCTGATGGCAATGCGAGCAGCGTCAAGATTCGAAGACATCCAGAGGAACCTTGTCTGCGTCTCCCTTGACTCACATAGATGCCGGACAGGAAATTGGTGAGCGAAACGTAATTAATAATCCAATTCTTTTGAAAATCACTAAATAATGCAATAACGCAGTGTTCTGGTGTTTAAAGTTTTTTTTTTTTGATAATGGTGTATTAAGTTGCCTTTTTTCCTTTTCTTCTCTCTTGAGTATTAGCAAGTTCTATTATCTCAATTTAAATTTCTGCAATTGCTAAAATTTTGTTGTGGGCCAAGAGCCGTAAAGTTTTGCAATACCTACAGATAAATTCAGCCGACGGCAACTAGAAAAGTTTTTTTTTGTGTTTTGTTGCAATTTTTCTTGAAAATTTTTATTTTTGCATTTGGGTACTCTGTTCTGCCACAATAATTCAATAACTTTCCTTGAGAAAGGGTCTTTCTCCCTTGAAGGTTGGATAAGTGAGTGAAGTCGAGATAAAACTTCGATAATTTTAATTTTTTTTGACTTTCTTGTGATCGAATATTCCCGACGGTAGTCAAAGTTTGAGATAGTCACACTCCGGTAGTTTTATTTGTTAATAATGTCATCCCTGGTCGATCGAGTTATTCCGCGTGTGGAGAGGGCGACATGCAAGACACTTTCTAAAGCACTGTTGAATAGAGGTATCCAGCCTGATGTAGGTATTGAATCTCTGCGAAGGCAATGCAGACTTTTCAATTCTAACTTATTGTCTGATGTAGGTCAGCGTGACAATCACCCTTCGGAATTGTTAGGTATCCAACGCCCTGATAGCCTCTCGGAGATTAATCCACCTCGTGATAGTTTTGTACCTTCTTCTCCGCCCACTCAAGCCGTGACAATGATAAATACTAATGTTTCCAATGATTTAATTATTACACCGGTTCGTAGAAATTTAGATAGACCCAATCCTACAGTTAGCCAATCACACATCATACATTCAGTAAATTTTAGTTCATGGCCAGTTCAACATTATTCCGGTGTCGAGGATGTTAGGGATTTCTTTTTGAGATTGGAGGAAATTTCCCGAGCTCGAAAATTTCCAGTGGAAAACCTAGGCCCCGCCTTGCCTGAATTTTTGGAGGGAAAAGCACTAACCTTCTACCGGACATTTTATAACAGTGTTAAAACTTGGACACAGCTTAAACAATCGTTTATCAAGCGCTTCGATTTGCCTGATGCTGAAGGCAACAGACGATTGGAAATCTTAACTGCATCACAGCAACCTTTGGAGAGTGCTAGTGATTACATTTCACGTATAACCCTTTTGAATCAGTCCTTACAGTCTCCATTGCGTATGTCAGATATCCTAAAGGCCATCAGAAAAGGATTAGAAAGCAGATATGCCAGTGTATTAGTGTCCAGGCGACCGAACTCAATTGCTGAGCTAGATGAAGTTTGCACGGAGTTGGAGTGTGTTTCGGTTGCAGTTCCAACCCGCTCTCCCTCTAAAGTTAAGATAGTAAGGAAACACCCTGTTCAATCAATTTCTTCTCAACAGCCTTCTGCTCCTATGATTAAATGTTTTCACTGCGGACGTATAGGTCACATTGCTCGAAACTGCTACTCTAAGTCAGGGCCCAGTGCCAATAATGTCCATTCATTTCAGTTTAGGAAGCCCTTCAATCCTGTGCCACGCCAACGCTTACCTGACGTGAGTAAACCGCCTCCCCCACTTAGAAATTCAAAAAACGAATAATGAATCCTGCAATTTTCCCGAGCCCAGAGACCTCAGCTCGCGAGAGATTGTCGTGGATTCAGAGTGTTAAATTGTTCTTTTCAACATTGCAGGTCAATAAAGTTTCCGTAATAAACGAGAGAGATCGACGCCCTTATTTGCTATTTTCTATCTCTCAAATACAACTCCGAGCCTTGCTTGATACCGGATCAGCTTGTAATGTCCTAGGGGGTCAGTTATATCGGTCTTTTATCGAAATAGGGTTCCGTCCTGAATATTGTCAGCAAAATATTCGTGGGGTTGATAATAATTCCATAAGATCTATAGGTACCATAGTTTTGCCATTATGTTACAACAATAAAATTCAGCATGTTAAATTTGTTATTGTTCCTTCCATCCCTGACCAATTCATTTTGGGGTCACCCTTTCTGGAAAAGTCAGGAATAATTCCTCGTTTGTTCCCCACTAAAACCCATGTTACTATAGCATCCATATCTGATCAACAGTCGTCTAATGTAGAATCAGCTCCTAAATGTCTTAACTCCATAAACGATTTAACAGTGTCGCAGAGGAAAATTTTGGATGACCTTATGAATGAATTCGAGAATATTTCTTTTGAGAAGATGGGTTTGGGTAGGACGAATGTAGTTTCTCATGTCATTGATACAGGTGATAATTTGCCCGTTAAACAGAGATTATATCCAGCTTCCCATGTACGACGAATTCAGATGTGTCGAGAGGTAGATAAAATGATAGCTTTAAAAATAATAGAACCTTCACGTTCCCCTTGGTTAAATTCCTGCTTCTGTGTACCAAAATCCGATGGCACAGCTAGATTCGTTCTCGATCCTAGAAGATTGAATGAGGTCACAGTCTCAGACTCTTATAGACTCCCTAATATCAACCATATGTTGGATAATCTGAGAGACACCAAGTTCTTAACCACCTTAGACTTGAGCTACGGCTTCTGGCAAATTCCTTTGAGTCCAGAAAGCAGACCTAAGACAGCCTTCTATGTAGAATCCAAAGGGATGTACCAGTTTGTTACCTGCCCTTTCGGCCTTAAAAACGTGCCCGCCGAAATGCAGAGAATTATGGATAAGCTTTTCTCCGATTTGGGACAACGAGTATTTAGTTTCCTTGATGATGTTTTGATTTGTAGTTCAGATTTTGATTCCCATATTTCCACCTTACGAATTGTTCTCCAGCGCTTGAAAGAAGCCAACTTGACAATTAGGCTCAGTAAATCCGTGTTTTGTAAATCATCGCTTAAGTACCTCGGTCATATTATTGATAGGGAGGGAATTCATACGGACCCAGATAAGATTAGTGCTATGAAAGATTACCCTAGACCATCCACCAGTAAAGAAATCCGCTCATTCCTGGGATTAATGTCTTATTACAGGCGTTTTATTAAGGACTTTTCCAAGATTGCTTCTCCCTTGACTCGCCTCACGAGTAATAAATTTAACGGAAAAAAATTCGAATGGTCAAATGAAGCTGAACTTGCCTTCCAAGCCTTGAAACAAGCAATGATTTCCGCTCCAATCCTTAAACCACCAGACTATTCCCTTCCGTATACATTGACGTGTGATGCCAGTGGAGTTTCCTTGGGCAGCTTCTTGTCCCAGAAAGACTCAAATGGAGTGGAATATATAATTGCTTATCATTCACGTAAATTGTCCGGTCCAGAACGAAATTATAGTACCACTGAGAGAGAACTTCTCGCCATAGTAGATTCTATACAACACTTTAAAAGCTATCTAGACGGAGTACACTTTACAGTAGTCAGTGATCACGGATGTTTAAAATACCTAAACTCAATTTCTTCACCTTCTGGTAGGTTAGCCAGATGGGCTTGCCGACTTTCACAGTTTGATTTCACTTTTGTATTTAAGCGTGGCTGCGAAAACAACCTTGCCGACGGATTGAGCCGTATTCCTGTCTCTAGTTTGTCTGTTCCCGAACCGTTTGAAAATATTATAGACCCCTGGTATAAAAAAGTGTACAATTCTTGTCTTCAAAAACCCCAATCGTTCACTAATTTTATGATAAATGATGGACACTTGTATCGTTATTCTAGGTATAAAAAAGATTCCTTGTCTAACTCTCCCACTCACCTTTGGAAATTGGTTGTCCCTGCGTGTAAGATAGAAAGTCTCATATTGGACTACCATAAGGGAAACTGTCATTCTGGAATGGAAAAAACCTACGAATTTATTTCCCGTACATACTTCTGTAAACGATTATTACCTCTTGTTAGACAGGTTGTGAATGAGTGTGAAATATGCAAGGCCTACAAGTATAATAACCAAATGCCCCATGGTCTTATGAAATACCCTAAAAAAATTGAACGTCCCATGGAAAGTATATCTATGGATTTCATAGGTCCCTTACCGCTGAGTCATAAGCGAAACCGTTACATTTTCACTGTAGTTTGTAATTTTAGTAAAATAACTTGGGCATTTCCTCTCCGAGCCGCAAATACCAGTAGTATAATTCAAATCTTAGACGAAAGAATCTTTAAAGTCTTTGGAATCCCTCGACAGATTGTTTTAGACAACGGAAAACAGTTTGTTTCTCGACAGTTTAAAGAATTCTTACACTCCCACGGAATAAATGATCTTAGATATAACGCATATTTTCATCCCCAACATAATGTCTCCGAAAGATATAATCAGTCTCTAGTAACCTTGTTGGCAATATTAGTAGAGGAGGACCAACGCAATTGGTGTAAACATCTTCCAAAAATCTGTTCTTGTTTAAATTCTATGACTAACATTGCTACCGGATATTCTCCACATATTTTGATGTTCGGTAGAGAGTACATTCCCCACGCCTCTTTTTATAAGCCACTACAGATAAATCATGATTCCCCGTCTGAAACATTTGATCCCTTAAAACAAAGATTGAATGACATTTCCACCTTAGAAAATCTATATAATAAAGTCTCACAAACGTTAGTACAAGCTTTTAATAAAAATAAGGACCGTTATAATTTGCGTCGTAAAGACATATCCTTGTCAATTGGTCAGCTGGTATGGAGAAGATCTCATTATCTCTCAAATGCTTCGCAATATTTTTCAAAAAAATTAGCTCCTCGCTTCATTAAGTCTCAGGTAGTACGTAAAATATCAAGAACAATTTTTGAACTAAAGGATTGTGATAGTGGATCCATCGGTAGGTTCCATACGAAGGATATAATAAAGTTATAGTTTAGGTTTTATCATATCTTGATTTATGGTTAAAGGGCTCCTGAGGACCCGTTCCCATACGTTTATTATCTTTTAACACCCTGACTAGTCTCGTACAGTCAGAATCATAAGTCAAATTGGGCTCACCCCAATACATGTGAATTTTGTTTAACAAAGAAATTCTAATCGAAGTATATTCAGAAATCCTAAGTGTGCCTCCTGGAACCCAACCTTCTGTTGGCTATTCATTTGGGAGGAGCAGGGCGAGAATTCCAAGTATACGATCCTACTTGGCATCTCTCTTCCTTGTGGTCCAGTATAATAGCTTACTTCTTGCTTCAGGCTATCATATTGGGACAACCCACGTTTAAATACTGTTTTACCCGGAAAGAAGCATGATCTCCACCTTTTTTTTAATTTTTTTTGTTGCACTAAGTGTAACTTCATGTTTTTATTAATTAATTTTTTCGTCTAACGACTTGAACTCGGTACGCCTTCTCATTAGATTACCGTGTTCCATGTCCGAGGATGTAGGCTAAGTCATGAAAGACTTCTTTCAATTATGTGAATTCCATTAACATATCTTCTATACCACCCACATCCCTGTAGGTTGTCGAGTAATTTTTATAATTAAAATTATCTCAAATAACTTGTAGAAGAATTACGTCCTAGGTTCCTTTTTTTTGTGACTGTAGTAAATAAAAATACTTCCCAGAATATCTTAATAAATAAATGTTGTGACGTTACCCCGCTCCGCTTTTCATATTGTAACTTCACATCACTAACAAAAATGTGTGTTCTCTCCTTCATTAAATTGGTTTTTCACTCACTAATCGTGTTGCGCTCCCGACACCCAGCTCCGCCCAGAGCCGGCGAGTGAGCGAGATGGCATGTTTTGAGCCTGTGAGAGAGTGGTTCAGACATATCACTCATTACGTAAACTTCCGCAGCTGTTTACGAATTGCACCGGCCGCCCCGTAAAAACTTCCATGCCCACCGCTGGACCCAGCTCCCGGCCTACAAAACTTCCATGCGCGCCGCATCACGGCTAACCATTGGCCTAGAAGCGCGTCAGAATATCGACTCTTTTCATAAATTCCCCACTAATATTTTTTTTGTCGAATACGTTTTGTTTACTGGGTCAGTGTAATTCTAGGTGTCCTATATAATTTCTAGTTTGGTATTGAGCGCGGATACTATTCTGTGTTGTTGTCTTTCGCTTCTGCGATTGTTAATTTTTTTTGAACGTTAATTGTAGTCACGATTTATCCACATGGAACTATTTCTTCTTCATGATATTACCCTAATCGTAGTAATACCTTCTATACTGTTTTGTTACATACAGGGTCAATATTAGTTATTCTCTTCCTTTTTTTTTGGAATGCTCTATTCAGTTCTCCTTGATCTAATCGCACCCGTTAAGAAAATTTGTGCGAATCATAAACTTGGTACACTCTCAACCTTCCTAATTAATTTTTTTTTGAGAGCTGTAAATGAGCGAAGCACACTTGTGAGAATGTGTGTTGAAGGAATTTTTTTTTGTACATTTCTGGTTATGCCAGGCTTGTAAATCTGTGCTATGATAAGCGCAATAATAAACTTTGGTACACTCTCAACCTTCCTAAATTTTTTTGAGAGCTGTAAATGAGCAATGCACCCTTATGATAATGTGTGTTGAATGAAATTTTTTTTTGGTACATTTCTGGTTATGCCAGGCTTGTAAATCTGTGCAATGATAAGCACGCTATCTGATGTATAAATGACATCTTTCGTCACAGCATTGTTGGCTTAGAGCAAACATCAATTTCAATGAATCTTTTTTTTGTGTTCCTAATTAAGGCCACAAATCTTCTTAATTATTAGTTAATATTTTAGTCGACTCATAACGTTAGTCTACTGATAATTTGTAGTTATTACTTCTCTAATAATCTTAGACAATTTTTTTTGAGTTGCAACTCGTTTTTTTTTTTTATTTAAGTATATTCTTAACTTTTCTATTCGATTGAGATGAGGACGCTCGGATCAGTCTTATACAACTTTGGCATACTCAAATCTTTCTCTCTTGTCAAGAGGTAAGATAATATTTTTTTTTGTTTTGGTTTATTATTGGAATTTTCCTAGTTTATTCCCCGTATTTTCCCAAACTAGGTGGCGCTCCAAAACTTAGTATTGTGTCCTAATTACCAGGACAATAGCTAGCATGAAGTTTAACATCTCTTCTTACTTGTCGATCCGTAATCTTTGGGCAACGGATACCTTTCTTTTATATATATTTTTTTTGAAGTGAATTTCTTTCTTTGCAGGATACTCTTATGCAATTGTAAATGATATAATAATTTTTTTTTTGTACAAACACCAGAACATTTAAATTAGTTCTCTCCAAATCTTTGAGCTACAAGCTAACCTTAGGAGTGCTCTTAAACTAATCAGTGAACAGTGAAACTAAATCAGTGGACATTTCTCACTTTGAGAAATGTTATGGGCATTTTAAAATCAAAATTAATAATAATCTAAGTGAGCACTATCAGATATACTTAAGAGATGTCCTTGATGAAGAGGAAATATTGTACGATATATTTTTTTTTATGTTTATGTTTACTATTCTGTCACCTTCTACTTCTTGACAGTTGGATTGTTAATTGAATTAATTAATTAATAATTTTTTTTTTGTGGAATTATTGGATTGCAGTCTCTGCTTTGAACCATTATTTAATAAATTTTTTTTTGTGTTGTTTGTCTAACCGTGTGATAGTAATTATTGATGAATAAATCTAGTAGTGAGAGGTTATGAATGAAGGCCGTTAGGGATGGATGAATAGGTAAGAAAGGGTGACAAACAATTTACCAATCTAGGTTCTACTCTTCATGAGGGTTGTCCCATACTTCCACAATCAAATTTTCTTCTCATGCCATGTTTAATTCCTTATCTATATGTATGAAAATATAATTTTTTTTTTTTGTTTTATACCTAATTACTAAACTAGGGTATCTATCTTTGGTATACCCCTTACAACTTTGGAACTCTTGAAGTTAAATGTTCAGGATTATTCTAAATTCCTTGATCCTACCTTATTGGATCAGTTACTCCTTAAGAGATTTTTATGTACTCAAAATCTTCTTTTTTTTTTTTTCTTTTTTTTCTTTTGATAACTGAAAATCGATTTGTAGCATGTATTTTTGTTATGAAGCTTCACCCGTCTCATAGTACGGAATATTCTTTATAAATTTCAAATATTGCTATACATACCTACCCCTATACTAACAGGTATGCATCTATTTATAATTTGGTTTCTGTTGATCGTGCGATTATGCACGTAGGCCACAGGTCATGTTGCCAAATATGGATATTATTGCACTAGTGTAAGTGGGATGGATGCCTATGCATTTCACTCACTCACTTTCTCTCCACCCCTTTTTAATTATTTACGACGCAGATTCTATTCCCATGTTGTCAAATTTTCGCTACTGAGTATGGTGAATGTGAGAGGCAGATATCTTCCATCTCTCTCACCCTTGGTCACATGATCAAGGACTTGTTGACCCAAGTAAAAACGACCGTTAAGTATTTTTCCTTTGTTTCAAAATGGCATTCTTTAAACTCACCTTGTGGGAATCAGACGTATAAATTTTAGAGTACTCCCTGATAGTTGGAGAAACTCAAACAATTTTACCGCGATTTCCTTAGAATCCAACCAATTATATTCATAGATACGAAAAGTGATTATTATTGTTGTTTTAAAAGAATAAGCAAACTTTTTAACTGATTGTAAATTTGATACAATTACTGTTGTGAATTACGTGAAAAATCTGAACTTTTGTATATTTTTCCAATTTCCTGTTACACGCAATAAACAAGTGTTTCTTAATTTATCAAACAACATCTTTGATTAAACAAATCATCATCTCCTCCTGGATCGAACTTCCAAAGACCAGAGATTCTGGAGTCCGCTCTACCAACACTAGCCGAGGCAAGTATTCATGGTTAAAAGAAGAAGAGAAGCTGAAGCAGATTCCGACTCCGTAGAAACCACGTAACAATTATGGCGCTTTCCAACGTGTGAGCATCAAATCCAGAACGAGCTGATGGCAATGCGAGCAGCGTCAAGATTCGAAGACATCCAGAGGAACCTTGTCTGCGTCTCCCTTGACTCACATAGATGCCGGACAGGAAATTGGTGAGCGAAACGTAATTAATAATCCAATTCTTTTGAAAATCACTAAATAATGCAATAACGCAGTGTTCTGGTGTTTAAAGTTTTTTTTTTTTGATAATGGTGTATTAAGTTGCCTTTTTTCCTTTTCTTCTCTCTTGAGTATTAGCAAGTTCTATTATCTCAATTTAAATTTCTGCAATTGCTAAAATTTTGTTGTGGGCCAAGAGCCGTAAAGTTTTGCAATACCTACAGATAAATTCAGCCGACGGCAACTAGAAAAGTTTTTTTTTGTGTTTTGTTGCAATTTTTCTTGAAAATTTTTATTTTTGCATTTGGGTACTCTGTTCTGCCACAATAATTCAATAACTTTCCTTGAGAAAGGGTCTTTCTCCCTTGAAGGTTGGATAAGTGAGTGAAGTCGAGATAAAACTTCGATAATTTTAATTTTTTTTGACTTTCTTGTGATCGAATATTCCCGACGGTAGTCAAAGTTTGAGATAGTCACACTCCGGTAGTTTTATTTGTTAATAATGTCATCCCTGGTCGATCGAGTTATTCCGCGTGTGGAGAGGGCGACATGCAAGACACTTTCTAAAGCACTGTTGAATAGAGGTATCCAGCCTGATGTAGGTATTGAATCTCTGCGAAGGCAATGCAGACTTTTCAATTCTAACTTATTGTCTGATGTAGGTCAGCGTGACAATCACCCTTCGGAATTGTTAGGTATCCAACGCCCTGATAGCCTCTCGGAGATTAATCCACCTCGTGATAGTTTTGTACCTTCTTCTCCGCCCACTCAAGCCGTGACAATGATAAATACTAATGTTTCCAATGATTTAATTATTACACCGGTTCGTAGAAATTTAGATAGACCCAATCCTACAGTTAGCCAATCACACATCATACATTCAGTAAATTTTAGTTCATGGCCAGTTCAACATTATTCCGGTGTCGAGGATGTTAGGGATTTCTTTTTGAGATTGGAGGAAATTTCCCGAGCTCGAAAATTTCCAGTGGAAAACCTAGGCCCCGCCTTGCCTGAATTTTTGGAGGGAAAAGCACTAACCTTCTACCGGACATTTTATAACAGTGTTAAAACTTGGACACAGCTTAAACAATCGTTTATCAAGCGCTTCGATTTGCCTGATGCTGAAGGCAACAGACGATTGGAAATCTTAACTGCATCACAGCAACCTTTGGAGAGTGCTAGTGATTACATTTCACGTATAACCCTTTTGAATCAGTCCTTACAGTCTCCATTGCGTATGTCAGATATCCTAAAGGCCATCAGAAAAGGATTAGAAAGCAGATATGCCAGTGTATTAGTGTCCAGGCGACCGAACTCAATTGCTGAGCTAGATGAAGTTTGCACGGAGTTGGAGTGTGTTTCGGTTGCAGTTCCAACCCGCTCTCCCTCTAAAGTTAAGATAGTAAGGAAACACCCTGTTCAATCAATTTCTTCTCAACAGCCTTCTGCTCCTATGATTAAATGTTTTCACTGCGGACGTATAGGTCACATTGCTCGAAACTGCTACTCTAAGTCAGGGCCCAGTGCCAATAATGTCCATTCATTTCAGTTTAGGAAGCCCTTCAATCCTGTGCCACGCCAACGCTTACCTGACGTGAGTAAACCGCCTCCCCCACTTAGAAATTCAAAAAACGAATAATGAATCCTGCAATTTTCCCGAGCCCAGAGACCTCAGCTCGCGAGAGATTGTCGTGGATTCAGAGTGTTAAATTGTTCTTTTCAACATTGCAGGTCAATAAAGTTTCCGTAATAAACGAGAGAGATCGACGCCCTTATTTGCTATTTTCTATCTCTCAAATACAACTCCGAGCCTTGCTTGATACCGGATCAGCTTGTAATGTCCTAGGGGGTCAGTTATATCGGTCTTTTATCGAAATAGGGTTCCGTCCTGAATATTGTCAGCAAAATATTCGTGGGGTTGATAATAATTCCATAAGATCTATAGGTACCATAGTTTTGCCATTATGTTACAACAATAAAATTCAGCATGTTAAATTTGTTATTGTTCCTTCCATCCCTGACCAATTCATTTTGGGGTCACCCTTTCTGGAAAAGTCAGGAATAATTCCTCGTTTGTTCCCCACTAAAACCCATGTTACTATAGCATCCATATCTGATCAACAGTCGTCTAATGTAGAATCAGCTCCTAAATGTCTTAACTCCATAAACGATTTAACAGTGTCGCAGAGGAAAATTTTGGATGACCTTATGAATGAATTCGAGAATATTTCTTTTGAGAAGATGGGTTTGGGTAGGACGAATGTAGTTTCTCATGTCATTGATACAGGTGATAATTTGCCCGTTAAACAGAGATTATATCCAGCTTCCCATGTACGACGAATTCAGATGTGTCGAGAGGTAGATAAAATGATAGCTTTAAAAATAATAGAACCTTCACGTTCCCCTTGGTTAAATTCCTGCTTCTGTGTACCAAAATCCGATGGCACAGCTAGATTCGTTCTCGATCCTAGAAGATTGAATGAGGTCACAGTCTCAGACTCTTATAGACTCCCTAATATCAACCATATGTTGGATAATCTGAGAGACACCAAGTTCTTAACCACCTTAGACTTGAGCTACGGCTTCTGGCAAATTCCTTTGAGTCCAGAAAGCAGACCTAAGACAGCCTTCTATGTAGAATCCAAAGGGATGTACCAGTTTGTTACCTGCCCTTTCGGCCTTAAAAACGTGCCCGCCGAAATGCAGAGAATTATGGATAAGCTTTTCTCCGATTTGGGACAACGAGTATTTAGTTTCCTTGATGATGTTTTGATTTGTAGTTCAGATTTTGATTCCCATATTTCCACCTTACGAATTGTTCTCCAGCGCTTGAAAGAAGCCAACTTGACAATTAGGCTCAGTAAATCCGTGTTTTGTAAATCATCGCTTAAGTACCTCGGTCATATTATTGATAGGGAGGGAATTCATACGGACCCAGATAAGATTAGTGCTATGAAAGATTACCCTAGACCATCCACCAGTAAAGAAATCCGCTCATTCCTGGGATTAATGTCTTATTACAGGCGTTTTATTAAGGACTTTTCCAAGATTGCTTCTCCCTTGACTCGCCTCACGAGTAATAAATTTAACGGAAAAAAATTCGAATGGTCAAATGAAGCTGAACTTGCCTTCCAAGCCTTGAAACAAGCAATGATTTCCGCTCCAATCCTTAAACCACCAGACTATTCCCTTCCGTATACATTGACGTGTGATGCCAGTGGAGTTTCCTTGGGCAGCTTCTTGTCCCAGAAAGACTCAAATGGAGTGGAATATATAATTGCTTATCATTCACGTAAATTGTCCGGTCCAGAACGAAATTATAGTACCACTGAGAGAGAACTTCTCGCCATAGTAGATTCTATACAACACTTTAAAAGCTATCTAGACGGAGTACACTTTACAGTAGTCAGTGATCACGGATGTTTAAAATACCTAAACTCAATTTCTTCACCTTCTGGTAGGTTAGCCAGATGGGCTTGCCGACTTTCACAGTTTGATTTCACTTTTGTATTTAAGCGTGGCTGCGAAAACAACCTTGCCGACGGATTGAGCCGTATTCCTGTCTCTAGTTTGTCTGTTCCCGAACCGTTTGAAAATATTATAGACCCCTGGTATAAAAAAGTGTACAATTCTTGTCTTCAAAAACCCCAATCGTTCACTAATTTTATGATAAATGATGGACACTTGTATCGTTATTCTAGGTATAAAAAAGATTCCTTGTCTAACTCTCCCACTCACCTTTGGAAATTGGTTGTCCCTGCGTGTAAGATAGAAAGTCTCATATTGGACTACCATAAGGGAAACTGTCATTCTGGAATGGAAAAAACCTACGAATTTATTTCCCGTACATACTTCTGTAAACGATTATTACCTCTTGTTAGACAGGTTGTGAATGAGTGTGAAATATGCAAGGCCTACAAGTATAATAACCAAATGCCCCATGGTCTTATGAAATACCCTAAAAAAATTGAACGTCCCATGGAAAGTATATCTATGGATTTCATAGGTCCCTTACCGCTGAGTCATAAGCGAAACCGTTACATTTTCACTGTAGTTTGTAATTTTAGTAAAATAACTTGGGCATTTCCTCTCCGAGCCGCAAATACCAGTAGTATAATTGAAATCTTAGACGAAAGAATCTTTAAAGTCTTTGGAATCCCTCGACAGATTGTTTTAGACAACGGAAAACAGTTTGTTTCTCGACAGTTTAAAGAATTCTTACACTCCCACGGAATAAATGATCTTAGATATAACGCATATTTTCATCCCCAACATAATGTCTCCGAAAGATATAATCAGTCTCTAGTAACCTTGTTGGCAATATTAGTAGAGGAGGACCAACGCAATTGGTGTAAACATCTTCCAAAAATCTGTTCTTGTTTAAATTCTATGACTAACATTGCTACCGGATATTCTCCACATATTTTGATGTTCGGTAGAGAGTACATTCCCCACGCCTCTTTTTATAAGCCACTACAGATAAATCATGATTCCCCGTCTGAAACATTTGATCCCTTAAAACAAAGATTGAATGACATTTCCACCTTAGAAAATCTATATAATAAAGTCTCACAAACGTTAGTACAAGCTTTTAATAAAAATAAGGACCGTTATAATTTGCGTCGTAAAGACATATCCTTGTCAATTGGTCAGCTGGTATGGAGAAGATCTCATTATCTCTCAAATGCTTCGCAATATTTTTCAAAAAAATTAGCTCCTCGCTTCATTAAGTCTCAGGTAGTACGTAAAATATCAAGAACAATTTTTGAACTAAAGGATTGTGATAGTGGATCCATCGGTAGGTTCCATACGAAGGATATAATAAAGTTATAGTTTAGGTTTTATCATATCTTGATTTATGGTTAAAGGGCTCCTGAGGACCCGTTCCCATACGTTTATTATCTTTTAACACCCTGACTAGTCTCGTACAGTCAGAATCATAAGTCAAATTGGGCTCACCCCAATACATGTGAATTTTGTTTAACAAAGAAATTCTAATCGAAGTATATTCAGAAATCCTAAGTGTGCCTCCTGGAACCCAACCTTCTGTTGGCTATTCATTTGGGAGGAGCAGGGCGAGAATTCCAAGTATACGATCCTACTTGGCATCTCTCTTCCTTGTGGTCCAGTATAATAGCTTACTTCTTGCTTCAGGCTATCATATTGGGACAACCCACGTTTAAATACTGTTTTACCCGGAAAGAAGCATGATCTCCACCTTTTTTTTAATTTTTTTTGTTGCACTAAGTGTAACTTCATGTTTTTATTAATTAATTTTTTCGTCTAACGACTTGAACTCGGTACGCCTTCTCATTAGATTACCGTGTTCCATGTCCGAGGATGTAGGCTAAGTCATGAAAGACTTCTTTCAATTATGTGAATTCCATTAACATATCTTCTATACCACCCACATCCCTGTAGGTTGTCGAGTAATTTTTATAATTAAAATTATCTCAAATAACTTGTAGAAGAATTACGTCCTAGGTTCCTTTTTTTTGTGACTGTAGTAAATAAAAATACTTCCCAGAATATCTTAATAAATAAATGTTGTGACGTTACCCCGCTCCGCTTTTCATATTGTAACTTCACATCACTAACAAAAATGTGTGTTCTCTCCTTCATTAAATTGGTTTTTCACTCACTAATCGTGTTGCGCTCCCGACACCCAGCTCCGCCCAGAGCCGGCGAGTGAGCGAGATGGCATGTTTTGAGCCTGTGAGAGAGTGGTTCAGACATATCACTCATTACGTAAACTTCCGCAGCTGTTTACGAATTGCACCGGCCGCCCCGTAAAAACTTCCATGCCCACCGCTGGACCCAGCTCCCGGCCTACAAAACTTCCATGCGCGCCGCATCACGGCTAACCATTGGCCTAGAAGCGCGTCAGAATATCGACTCTTTTCATAAATTCCCCACTAATATTTTTTTTGTCGAATACGTTTTGTTTACTGGGTCAGTGTAATTCTAGGTGTCCTATATAATTTCTAGTTTGGTATTGAGCGCGGATACTATTCTGTGTTGTTGTCTTTCGCTTCTGCGATTGTTAATTTTTTTTGAACGTTAATTGTAGTCACGATTTATCCACATGGAACTATTTCTTCTTCATGATATTACCCTAATCGTAGTAATACCTTCTATACTGTTTTGTTACATACAGGGTCAATATTAGTTATTCTCTTCCTTTTTTTTTTGGAATGCTCTATTCAGTTCTCCTTGATCTAATCGCACCCGTTAAGAAAATTTGTGCGAATCATAAACTTGGTACACTCTCAACCTTCCTAATTAATTTTTTTTTGAGAGCTGTAAATGAGCGAAGCACACTTGTGAGAATGTGTGTTGAAGGAATTTTTTTTTGTACATTTCTGGTTATGCCAGGCTTGTAAATCTGTGCTATGATAAGCGCAATAATAAACTTTGGTACACTCTCAACCTTCCTAAATTTTTTTGAGAGCTGTAAATGAGCAATGCACCCTTATGATAATGTGTGTTGAATGAAATTTTTTTTTGGTACATTTCTGGTTATGCCAGGCTTGTAAATCTGTGCAATGATAAGCACGCTATCTGATGTATAAATGACATCTTTCGTCACAGCATTGTTGGCTTAGAGCAAACATCAATTTCAATGAATCTTTTTTTTGTGTTCCTAATTAAGGCCACAAATCTTCTTAATTATTAGTTAATATTTTAGTCGACTCATAACGTTAGTCTACTGATAATTTGTAGTTATTACTTCTCTAATAATCTTAGACAATTTTTTTTGAGTTGCAACTCGTTTTTTTTTTTTATTTAAGTATATTCTTAACTTTTCTATTCGATTGAGATGAGGACGCTCGGATCAGTCTTATACAACTTTGGCATACTCAAATCTTTCTCTCTTGTCAAGAGGTAAGATAATATTTTTTTTTGTTTTGGTTTATTATTGGAATTTTCCTAGTTTATTCCCCGTATTTTCCCAAACTAGGTGGCGCTCCAAAACTTAGTATTGTGTCCTAATTACCAGGACAATAGCTAGCATGAAGTTTAACATCTCTTCTTACTTGTCGATCCGTAATCTTTGGGCAACGGATACCTTTCTTTTATATATATTTTTTTTGAAGTGAATTTCTTTCTTTGCAGGATACTCTTATGCAATTGTAAATGATATAATAATTTTTTTTTTGTACAAACACCAGAACATTTAAATTAGTTCTCTCCAAATCTTTGAGCTACAAGCTAACCTTAGGAGTGCTCTTAAACTAATCAGTGAACAGTGAAACTAAATCAGTGGACATTTCTCACTTTGAGAAATGTTATGGGCATTTTAAAATCAAAATTAATAATAATCTAAGTGAGCACTATCAGATATACTTAAGAGATGTCCTTGATGAAGAGGAAATATTGTACGATATATTTTTTTTTATGTTTATGTTTACTATTCTGTCACCTTCTACTTCTTGACAGTTGGATTGTTAATTGAATTAATTAATTAATAATTTTTTTTTTGTGGAATTATTGGATTGCAGTCTCTGCTTTGAACCATTATTTAATAAATTTTTTTTTGTGTTGTTTGTCTAACCGTGTGATAGTAATTATTGATGAATAAATCTAGTAGTGAGAGGTTATGAATGAAGGCCGTTAGGGATGGATGAATAGGTAAGAAAGGGTGACAAACAATTTACCAATCTAGGTTCTACTCTTCATGAGGGTTGTCCCATACTTCCACAATCAAATTTTCTTCTCATGCCATGTTTAATTCCTTATCTATATGTATGAAAATATAATTTTTTTTTTTTGTTTTATACCTAATTACTAAACTAGGGTATCTATCTTTGGTATACCCCTTACAACTTTGGAACTCTTGAAGTTAAATGTTCAGGATTATTCTAAATTCCTTGATCCTACCTTATTGGATCAGTTACTCCTTAAGAGATTTTTATGTACTCAAAATCTTCTTTTTTTTTTTTTCTTTTTTTTCTTTTGATAACTGAAAATCGATTTGTAGCATGTATTTTTGTTATGAAGCTTCACCCGTCTCATAGTACGGAATATTCTTTATAAATTTCAAATATTGCTATACATACCTACCCCTATACTAACAGGTATGCATCTATTTATAATTTGGTTTCTGTTGATCGTGCGATTATGCACGTAGGCCACAGGTCATGTTGCCAAATATGGATATTATTGCACTAGTGTAAGTGGGATGGATGCCTATGCATTTCACTCACTCACTTTCTCTCCACCCCTTTTTAATTATTTACGACGCAGATTCTATTCCCATGTTGTCAAATTTTCGCTACTGAGTATGGTGAATGTGAGAGGCAGATATCTTCCATCTCTCTCACCCTTGGTCACATGATCAAGGACTTGTTGACCCAAGTAAAAACGACCGTTAAGTATTTTTCCTTTGTTTCAAAATGGCATTCTTTAAACTCACCTTGTGGGAATCAGACGTATAAATTTTAGAGTACTCCCTGATAGTTGGAGAAACTCAAACAATTTTACCGCGATTTCCTTAGAATCCAACCAATTATATTCATAGATACGAAAAGTGATTATTATTGTTGTTTTAAAAGAATAAGCAAACTTTTTAACTGATTGTAAATTTGATACAATTACTGTTGTGAATTACGTGAAAAATCTGAACTTTTGTATATTTTTCCAATTTCCTGTTACACGCAATAAACAAGTGTTTCTTAATTTATCAAACAACATCTTTGATTAAACAAATCATCATCTCCTCCTGGATCGAACTTCCAAAGACCAGAGATTCTGGAGTCCGCTCTACCAACACTAGCCGAGGCAAGTATTCATGGTTAAAAGAAGAAGAGAAGCTGAAGCAGATTCCGACTCCGTAGAAACCACGTAACAGTTAATATGCGAGTCGATCACAAACATGATTGTATTTGTACAAAAATGTTTTCTATATTTAATTATCATTGTTTTAACATAATAAGTTGAGGTGGTTTGGGCATGTGGAAAGAATGGATGCAGACAGAATGAAGAAGATAATTCATAAGGCTGAAAGGATAGGTGTAAGAAGCGTGGTCGACCGAGAATGACGTGGATCAAACACATTGATTCCGGTAAGAAGTAAGAGAAATAGGAGAGGGTATATGAGAAATGTTATGTAGGTGGAAGAAGCGAAAGAAGTATGCTTGGATAGAAAACAGTGGAGGCCTCTGCCTACCAAGAGGTACGGGACACGGCGTGATGGGTAAAAAAAATATTAACATTTCAAAAGATAACCTCTTCAATATAACATGGAATTCAATTCCATAAAGTTCTATGGGAAAAATTTGTCCTCGAACTCATCATATATCGCCCTCTATCGCTATTATAATTTTATACAAAAGTCTCTCTAAAGAAATATCAACAAACTGTTTGGATACGGTGCATCGTCTCATGGCGGATTTACGTTCAGTGAGAGGAAATCGACCAAGTGATTGCTGAAGATGACGACTCTCCTTTGACTCCATCCGATTCTATTCTTAACTCGTCTAATTAAAATACTTCACATCTGTGTGACGTGTCTTACCTTTGTATGATTTTACTACTGACTGTGATTCATGGCTTCTTTTGTTAACAAAGTGCAAAATATAATGTCTATGATACTTCGTCCTACACTGAATTTTTTAGCTTTTGGTATCGGAATAGTTTACAGCTTATGATATCGTATAGTTTTGAATCAGGGGACTATGATGAAGCACGGATGCTTCAAAGAATACTAACATATAAAAAACGCAAAGTACCTAATGACCAATGCGTCTGCTGCGGAGAGAGAGACACGTCCAAGCATTACATATTAAAGTGTCAAAGAAAGGAAACTATCAGAGACTTGGACGATAATGGAGAAGAAGGTACAGCAAAACAGCCTCGTGAAAGCAATGATGGAGAGCACTGAATGAATCATCCCAAACAACCTTATAAAAGGGATAATTATGGAAAAGGAGCCGAATGAGAGAAGCAGAAATAGGCATAGTCCAAACCTAAGAAATACAAAATTCTAGCTACGCAATGCTCGCTGTAATGAGGAAAGGTATGGGGAACATCTGCTGTAAAGAAGGAGTCCAACACAGCGTCCAGATTTTCCCCTCCTCTGAAAGAAAAGAAGGACCTTAGTTTCCGATACCTAATATTTGCACTAGTTTCAAAAGAAAAAGTATTCGCAATGGCGACAGCGTATTTGAAGTTTATAGTTAAACATTTCGCATCCTCTAAACATGAACTTCTAATAGAACTGTTTGGTGGTATATAATGTACCTAATGACAAGAGAATAAATAAGCAAATAGTTCTGTCAAGCGGGGCTAATTCCAAATTTCTCAAACTGAAGGCTTAAGAAATTGATGATCTTATTTGAGAAGCATTAATCCATCCACGATCAAGGGCGGATCCAGCCTTGGCACCAGGGGGGGGTCACAAAGTAAAAAATTTGGTATCTGGAAATTACACTTTACCTAAAAAAAAAAAAGGGCATTTTCAAAATTTGGTATCTGGAAACTACACTTTTCCTAAAAAAAAAAAAAAAAGGTAATTTCCTAAATTTGTTATATTATGGTACTTTTGCTCCAGGGGGGGGGGGGTCATGGCCCACATGAAATTATAATTATGCTAGCAAAATAAAGCTTTTATTAATAAATATCACTGCCCTACTTGAGATTACATAGCCTAGGGGGGGGTCATGACCCCCCTAACCCCCCCCCTGGATCCGCGCTTGTCCACGATGTTATGTATTGTCCAAAATATTTCAATCAAAAATTTTATACATGACTACAAACATACACATACATACTCCCGTGAAGGTCCCCCACTCTACGCAGGCCAGCCCGGAGGAGACCAATCCGCATATATGACTACTTTAGATTAATAAAAATACACTCGCTAAGAATACGTTAAGCATCCAGATTTTTTTATAGAGTTCGCAATTTCATTCACATCAAAAACCAGTTTAAATTCTTTGAAAACAAAACAAAGAAAATCTAATACCTGACACTTTTATAAAAAAATCCCATTCAATTGTTTGGGTCTCACGCCCTCGATTGACCATGTAATAGGATGCACTGCATTATGGAACAAAAAAACTCTAGAAGCCAACCAGAATGAAGACCTCACGTTACCGTGTCTAAACAACCTTCGTAAAATTACAAAAATGAACATTCCAAGAGATAGAGAAATCCCTTTGACTATTTGAAATCTGTTAAATCACGTTCGGTTCTCATCTCTTTTAGAGCAGTAGAAAATAATTGAAATGTACCAGATACGACTGCACGTAAATATTGTTTGTATGAAGATCGGTGATTTCTCGGAATGATTTTTTCTCTTAGGAAAAATGAAGCTGTTGAATCTTTGATCTTGGAGAAATACTTATTACGATCTTTTATAATGAATAGTAATGCTTGATAATAATCTTTCGCTTCATCGGTCTGTCTCAATCCATTGCTTAATATATGTGTAAGTTTATAAGCTTCCCTTGCTCTCCATTACCCTGCCCTGAGCATCCCTGGTCCATTCACGCATGGTCTGCAAATTGGTAATGTCACCCATTAAATCTGGCCTGGGACTTACCGAAACTTAATTCATCTGTAGTCTATAGTCTATGCTTCTGACAACTTGTCCAGTTCGTCCACATTTCATAGAAGCAAATCTTGACTCCTCTTCCATATCCATGTAAGTATTTGCTTTTCATAAAAAAATATACTCAACATTTCCGTGTCTTTATGGATGTGAATAATCTTCTGGAATGGACGGGATACGAAAACGAATATTTTGTGCAAAAGAGAGAATAATGATATGAGATAGTGCAGAAACCTTCAAAAAATACCTACCGAACAAGAGTAGAGAAAAAATACAAAAGATAAGATATTTTTTTGGCTAGTCCTGGAGCCTAACCTCGTCTTCACTTCATGAAAATAAAGACAAACTTACATAATAAAGTTCATACCTTCGTCAAACTAAGCACTCGCAATTTTTTAACTCGATTTATTTAGTTAACACTTTAACAATTGTTACGGGAACTAAAGTTGGTAAATATATTTTGTTCGGTTAAAAAGTTGTTTGTTCATTTTAGGGATCGGTTCAAAATTTTAATTTAACGGCATCCGTAAAAAAATCGAAACGCTTGGATTTTTTACCTACTGAAGTTTGTGTTATTGTATCTATTGGGGTGGTCCGGTGTATACCTGTAAACTTTCTATAGACATCGTTGCGATATTGTATGAAGTAAGAGGGAGCTCTGTTACAGCCGGAACAGTATGATTTTTTTTTACTTTTTTAACTTATTTGACGTCTTTCTTCAACACGATTTAGGAACGCTAGAATCCAAGAAATTAGTTGGCCTGATGATATAGTGTGGAGGAGATGGACTTGGCTGGGACATGTGTTAAGGATGCCGAATGACAGTTGGCAGAGGAGAGCGCTATTCTTCCTCCCATCAGGGTCCCAGAGACGAGGAAGACCTTCTCACACTAGGTTCCGCTCCTTCGAAGCTGAGCTGAGGGATTTGGACATGGTGTGGGAGGAGGTCATAAACATTGCGCAAGATCGAGCGCAATTGAGAGCTCTTGTTGCCTCCCAATGCTCCTGAGTGGGGTGTTAAAGGGAATGTTGTTGTTGTTGATGATACAGTCAGATGTATCAAGAAATTAAAAGGTACTGGTATGGCCATGTTTAGATAATGGACACCATCAGATTTCCATATATCGCTGAACTCTACTATCCAGGGTGAGATAAATGGGTATTCACTACATGAGAGCAGATTCAAGAGAATAGGCATCGGGTTAGAATAATATATTTTTGTAAGATATGAAACGGGTATGCGGTAACTTTTGTGGCGTTATAGTTTCAGGCCAAATATTGGATAACTAGCGCCTCTCCGGCCACTGATTAAAATAATACTTTTATAGTAAACAATTGCTTTATTTGGTTAGTATCACTTAACGAATACAATAAGTTTTCATAGGATACAAGTTACACAACGAATAGGGGTAGGTACTGTTCATTTTAAGTTCTTACTCATTCTGCAATAGGGACAAATTATTGCGAAGTGAATGAATACTAATTTATCTGCATGTGGTAGCAAATGGCTTTGCATCTCCTTCTTTCGCTGTTCATACTGCTGTTAGGTTCTGAAAGCTTTGCTTATCAACGACCCGAATTGGACTCGGTCCACTGTTGCGGACGCTGGCGTGAGATAACAAAATTTTGTATTGAAACGTGTATAGCGCCCCTACAGAATACTTCGGAAAGCCCCGCAGCCCATACAAAATTTCCGTGAGTTTCTCACTTACGTTATTGAGTAAAATTAGGAATAAGGGTACTGTGGGGCTAGTACGAGTTTCATCGAAAGCTAAGTGCACGCTAATAAGCGCTTATAAACGTGCAAATAGTGTTCTAAAATCAAACGATCGAATCGTTCGATCATTTTTGTATCGAAAATTTTCGAAACTCTTTCGATGATCGTTTCGATATTCGATCATCGAAAACTTATACTAGGGCTACTGTTTATTTTAAGTGATGGATCAGGTATGAAGAGATCTTCCTCTTTCTTAAAATGTATCTAGGTTTCTGTGTACCTACTTTACACAGTACTGGGAAAAGTGTGCGTGTATTGTACACAACGAACACAGAGTCGAGTCCGGGTAGAGAAATGCACCTTGTTATTTACAGGTCGTGTCTGGATCGTAATTGCCCTGTACAACGGTCGTGACTATGCAAATACTTCAATTAGGGTTATAAAGTTTGGACAAGAGACCTTATACCCTCTACTACTAGAACACACTCTGCAATTTTTCAACTTTATAAGCATTGAGGTTTTGCGTTTCAAAGAAAGATAGACTAATGTACCTACATACGTTACAAAGAATTTACCCTATTCTTGAGTGTTGGGTATGTAACAAATGGGGCTAGTACGAGTTTTATCGAAAGCTAATTGCTCGCAAATAAGCGCTTATTAGCGTGGAATTAGTGTTCTAAAATCAAACGATCGAATCATTCGATCATTTTTGTATGAAAAATTTTCGTAACTCTTTCGATGATCGTTTCGATATTCGATAATCGAAAACTTATACTAGTGGTACAGGTTTTTAATATATTATGTAATTTTTTACTCACAAGCTTGATAACTTGCTGTGTTCGTAATCTCAATGGTGACATTTGAAGTTGAAATGAAACGGAACATAAATTCACAAATTTATTTATAAAATATACATACCTTAATTCGCACACCTTTACACCTTTGCATAGAAAAGTTTTTGTTGATTGATTATTTTTCATCTGTATATTCAATAAAATTTTGTGAAATACAACTGTGTTTATATCTGTAGATTTTTATAAAAATATAAACGTTTTTATAAAAATAACACCTACATTTTCATTGTGTATTTAAAAATCGTAAAATGAATATTATTATTGCATATTTTCACTATTCAGAATTAATTAACGAAAAGTTAGATCAATAGAGCTGCAGTTTATGTATACAAACTTAACTAATTCCAAATGAATTAAGTTATTCGAGTTGTACATATGTACCTACATATATACACAAGCAGGTCCCCTTTGAAAGCCTAACGAAATAAAACGCAATGATCTTGAATAAATCTATTTATCCGCATTAATTCCGAGCTCCCAACCCCAGTGGTACACCTTCCTGCTTGATTTAAATACCTCCAAGTTATGGAGGTACACACTAATACTACACTCTATCCTATAATTGACTTGAAAATACTAAGAGTAATTTACTCGCAAACTTATTTGACATTCCTTTGTTTAACTGTAATTGCGCATTATATCGAAGCCAATTCGAGCATTACTGAACCCGTTTTAAGCTCAAACAAGCACAAACCGTTTTCACCATTTTGATTATTGTTTTCCACTAACGAACATGTATTTATTCTCATTGTTTAGATAGGCATCTTAAAAATGTTTATAGAAAAAAATGTCTTCTTTTCCTCCCAAGAGGCTATATAAAAATGCTCTCCACAAGCTCTTTGTCAATGCCATTACAATTAATTGTTTTCAGTTAGGTATTGTCCAAATGTCAATGAAAAGAATAGACTCATTGACTATGAACTAGAAGCGTAATAGATAAAATAACCGTCAGTAGGTACCTACCGCTAGTATAAGTTTTCGATGATCGAATATCGAAATGATTTTTGAAAAAGTTTGCATATAAAAATAAATAATGATCGAACGATTCGAACGTTTGTTGTTCACTTATAAGCTCTTATTACATTCGTACTATACTAGCACAACAGAAAACTTATATGTTTCTTTACATTTTATAACAAATGAAGGATCTTTTTCTTTTGATAATGAAATATTGTTATTTTGTTAAAGCCTACTTCTGAAAATTTACGTACATATTAATTGCTTAGGTACCTACGATATATTCTGATAATTTAACATTTTCTATGAAAGACTGTTCAGGTTTTTTACTCGGAAAAAATAAGATAATTTTTTTGAAATACAGTACAATATCTTTACACGAAAGAACAATAAATTCCCAATATGTTTTTTTAGGCTGGAAGAAAGCACTATCGAAAGAACCCCTTAGGGTCTTTATACATATTTTGAAACGTCTTAGATCACTATTTGTTTTAGTTCTAGATTCTAGAGAATTCATCATCTCTGTTTTTGGATGTGATGTTTATTTATACCTAGATCTTGCTGCCACGAATTGGGAAACCTCTCTGGTTATTCTAGTTTTGTGCTAAGCACCCAGTATTTTTTTTAACGTCTTACAATCGGTGAGCAAGATTGTCATCTTAAAAAAAAGTCTAATTTTATGACTCTTCAAATTTATTTATTATTTATTTATACTTTACTGCACATATATTGGTAGTATGAACACATAAAACTTAACATAACAAAGACATCACAGAATCAACATACAGAGGGCGAGCTTACCACAACGAAGTTGCGGTCTCTAACAACTAACCCCCAAATTCTTTTTGACTCTTGTGAAGAACATTGTAGAACGATATTGTAACTATGTAGGTTTTATGTATAAATTTAAACAAACTTTGTTGATTCTCCTACATTTATAACTTTATGAATATTATCGATGCAATTATTCAAAAAACGAGTAGGTAGAAAAATAATTGTTTTATATTTTTTATGATATTCAAACATATCAAAATAAATTATTAATAAACAAAACGCACCCACACGTTTAATTCATTCCGAATGGAAAACAAAAATAACAATTGCAGCGTTGGCGAAAAATTTCAAACAAACATTTGTGGGATTATAATAATATTGTATAGGTACAATATACAAAAAAAAATGCGTGAGAATTTTTTTATTCCGAAAACACAGAATAATAATAATGTATGAGATTTTCGTGAAACTTAATTAGAAAGGACGAGATTGAAGTCTGGGAAGAACGGTGCATAAAGGCGGGGATGTAGCCTATTTTGTGTTCCCTTAAGTCTCGTTCACACGAGCTTCAAATAACCTAAGTTAAAACATTGGGTTTGTGTTTTCAAAAGGCCCTTGATGGTAAACTCAAACGAGCGTTTTGAAATTCTTCGCTGGAGTAACACTTGAAATGAGGTCTAGTAAGGGTATTATTTCAAAAAGGTGTAAAAAAGGAAATTTTATACTGAGTTCACTCTAAATGGATAGTTTGCAGGTCAATTCGGGACACTTCAGAAGATTTCACTCAAGAAGATTTCAGGCAATATTATAATACATTGTTCAAATTTTTTCAGATGTCTCTGACTATTTTTGATGGCCTATTAGAAATAGTGCGACGTGCGACCTCAGCCTTGAATATACCAATATTCGATTGGCAAAATCAAATCAAAACTGTTAACTGTGAGACTGAAGTAAATAAGTAGGTAGGTTTAATAAATAAAACTTAATAAATACATAAATAAAATTTATAAATAAATCCAAACAAACATGCCGATCAATATTTTAAAAATGCTGTCATGTTGATGAATACTTGGATAACAATTTGTTTCATAACAACGCTTTTTGAATGAGTTGAAAAAACGTTCGTGTGAACGAGGCCTTAAGGGGAGGAAGGGCAGATTTATGACGAAATAATTAAACGAAACCTCCGGGGTTGTTCCACGCCCTTCTGTGTCCTTTGAGAGCTTTATTAAGGGCTAATAAAACTGAATGAACCTACATTATGATTTTCAGTCTGTACAAATACAATAGGAAAAGGTATCAGCGATTTTATTAGGCGTTTTGAATTGGTTGCCAATCGTTTTATTGTGCAGGGGAATGCGCATACTGTTCGTCCCTTCAAGAGGCTTACTTGAGCTTTTATTGCAGGTATGGCTTTATTGCTGCGTTGCGCTATGATAGACCTAGTATAAAATTCACCAAAGGAATGGACAAAACAATAAGATTTTATATTGTCTTTATAAAGTTTAGCAATTATTTTTACAGCATTTTATACTTATAAAAAACGAAGTTCAAATAAAGAGTGAATGCTCGAATCAAAGTTTTAGTCCTCTTTCTATTGTTCAGAACAGCTGATTACCCATGTCATATTTTATTGTAAACATATTGGTATAGCCGAGCGGCTTAGTTGCCGACCTGAATGTCGTGGTGATTTTTTTAATGAATTTCTGCTCACTCAAAGTGAACACAAATACACTATCACAATAGAAGTATAAATTAATTTAAATATATTTGAGATGAGTGATAGTGTGCTTCTTTCAGTCAGAACCCCTATGAAGCACTCTGTCGAAGGACTTGGTCAAGTCCACGAAACACATACAAAAGCGGGTTTATCTTTCTCTTTTACGACAAAAGCCTTTGCTGTTTGAATTTTCATACTAGAGTTGTTCTAACTAGATCGACTATTTTAAATCTAGAAGTGTTAAAAGCATAGAGAGTGGTTTAGCATATACCATTCAAGCTCTTGAAAGAGTGGTCTTCTAGCTGTAGCAATATTGTACTGTGTAACAGTTTCTTTTACTATCGCTGGCACGCTCTACAGACATCTTTTTATACTAGATCAGTTTATTCAAAACACTCCAGGAAGATTTTAAGGTGCTTTATCTAGAGAAAAACAGCAGTTCTAGAATAGTCTAGGTAGATAAACTGCCGTCTTTAGTTATTTATTTTCCACAGTGTATCGGCACCTTCAGAAATTTTTCATAATAATAAACTATCTTAAACTGTCTAGATTCCCCCCCCCCCCCCCCTCTTATATAGGTACGTTCGGCTAGTAGATATCTTTTCCGTAGCAACGTTTCTAGAAATTCTGAATTGGTGATGAGATATGATGTTACAATGCAGATGATTGTGTCTCTGATAGGCAGAGGTGTGACGTTGTGGGTGTTTTTAATGTTTATATCTTCCGTTTGTTGCCTCACAATTACTTTTCTGATGTAGATGTGATACAATAAACTCTGGCTATCTTTTTGTCGAAGAGCTTATCTGAATATAAATTTAAGCGTTACAATAAGTGTTAAACAATACGATACAATCAAAATGTAATAAAATTGAGTTTTGATACAAAGTAGTTTGTGTACACATTCATATAAATAAAAAGTCCCTACTTACAAACTAATGTAGGTAAATGTATATCTTGAAACAGCAACAATTTTATTTTGAAAATGATGACTATGAAAAACACTATCCGTAGTAGGATGTTTTTGTCTTTTGTATGAAATGTGTTACAACGAACATCCCGATAATGACTGGTATTCTTAAATTCACGTTCCAACTCAACGCAAGAAGCTCTTGCTTAGAACTTAATCGGTTGCCAGTAGTTCCGCATCTAATGTATTGGATAAAATAATTTTCAGAATAAGAAATGTCAAAAGTCTCAATAAAAATTGGATACGACGCAACTCAATCGTCTGTTTTTCATTTCAGAATAACAGTCATTATGTAGGGATAACCACTAGGTACTGGGTAACGATCGTCATTTTGTTATCATCACTTTGCATCAATAATTCAATGGTTTTCCTACAAAAGCGGACCATCAATTGAACGGCCATTATACGAAGAAAAAATGTGATTTCCAATTTTACTAAAAAATGTTGCAAAAGTTTTTATATTCAGCATTTTTAATTAGTTCATACATTTTAGTTTGATTGGCGTCTTGTTTACTATGGTACTTACCCAGCTAGGTACTTCTTCTTCTTCTTTAAGTGCCCTGTCGGGTCTCCCCAACGTTGGTGATCACTTCGGCGAATCTTTCTCTATTCTGCGCCGCCTGGAACGGCTCCTCCACACTTCGGATGCAGGTCCAGTCTCTTATGTTGCGCAGTCATGATGGCTGTCTCCGGCCAGGTCCTCGGCGTCCCTCAATTTTGCCTTTCAATATCAGATGCAGAAGATCCCCTCGCAGTACTTACATGGCCCAAGTATGAGATCTTGCGAACATTGATAGTTGACAACAACTACTCTCTGTCTACTCCAGCTCGCCTTAGGACTTCGGCATTTTTGTTATTATGTCTGTCCAGGGTATTTTAAACATCCCGCGATGGACCAACATTTCGAACGCCTCTAATCTGTTACGAACCCAGCTACGCTTAATGACTATTAATGTCAAGCTTACATTGTCTCTTTCGCACATTCGTTATTTAACTGCAGGTAGTTAAAGAGATAGCCTTGTATCTGTACTTGTCTCAAAGAATACTACGTTTGAAGTGTTACGGTTGCTTTACTTTTCTAGGAAAACTAAGTACATATTATACATTCTTCGTTGTGTAGTCAACTTAATCTGAAATTCTTGATTAGCTTATGCAACATGTAAATAAAATGGATAGTTCCTAGCATGGAAATTTATGTTTTATTGTTATTTTATTATAAATTGATAGATTATAATAAAAAAGTAACTAAAAACAACAAGGTTTCGTATATCATTATTTTCATGAGGAATCGATGATTGAAAATAATATAATGTATAACAGTGGTTGCCAACATTTCAGTAGGTAATATTGAGGAACGAATATGTAACAACTAAAGACTTTACAATTCATTACTGATGTTCGATTTTTAAATGGAAATAAAACCACTACGGGCTTATGACCGTCTTCTACTGTTATTTCGAAGGGTGGCTTAGTGTGATCACTATACTTTAACAACTTTCGCCATTAGGTGGTAATGTTTAAGTCTCCGAAACTCCTAATCATGAGAATCATCGACATGAATTATTTCGAGCAATACATAAAACTTGCTTAGTCGCACAAAAAAATCATTCCAATTCCATCAAGGAATAGTAAGTTAGTTATACTTGCTATTCCTTGATGGAATTATCAATCGGTTAAAAAATGATAAAAAAGTGCAAAAAAACTTTGAGAAACACAAAAAGGCATGTGGAGTTCAAAATATTACGTCATTGAGACTGAGATTATCAAAAAAAGTAGGACGACCACAGTAAAGATATCAATGGCTGGATAATTTAAAACGACATTTAAAAGCAAATTGTATAGGAACAGAAAACACGATGGTTGGCAATTGCGGAAATTATGCTAGATAAGATGAAACAGGTCAATGCGGTTTTTGTTATTGGGTTCAAAAGAGATACACACTCCGCTGGTTGGACACTTCTGATGAAGAGGATGGTTATTGATATAATCCAATAGCACACAATCAAATAGGTACCTACTAGCTTATCTCAATAGAGATTGTAAGAACCGATTGATACGGAATCACACTCATCACAATATAGTGGATTGATTGTTATTGTCTGATTTCACACTATCAAAATTTAACGATTACACGGCAAAGTCGTAACAAACGTAATTATCGTACATCAATAGAGGCTTGTAGCATGTCACAAAACTTTATCGAAAACTATAATTTTTGGTATCTCATTTCCATAAATAAATCTACTAAAATACTTACCGTCTCACTTATAAAAAATCGTTAATCGTAAGATTACATATAAATCACTGATCAGTATTTATTTAAATTATAAAAAAATATTTAATCCGCGTTTGTTATATTATATGAATATGACATTTCATACAAAATTTTCTAATCAAACAAAATAAATAGTAGCTGGGCAACGCGAGTGGTAACTACCAATATTCGCTATGTCAGATTTGAACGAGTTATTGATGCAGAATAGGTAGGTACCTAATTTTTTAATTATTTATTTTATATCAAAACATAGTTAAGTCCTTATTGAATCTTACGAAACCTTTATGTTTCAGACAAAATAAACAAATTCATTTAATATCTGTACCTACTTAAAAAGTATTCTTTGAGTATTTTCTTCAAAACGTCATTATATTTCTTATAAATTTAGTTGGTGCATCATGGTTGTAAGACCTCGATGATTACGGGAATGCAATATTTGCTTTATTTGTTTAATATTTCTTTTATCAAAATGATAAACCAAAACAAATTGGACCAAAATATGAAAAGAGCACCTAATTGGACGGGAAAAAAACTATATTTATTACAAAAAGCGTTGTTGTATACTCGAAATAACTGTCAGTTGACGATAAATCCAACATGGCGGGTAAATCTACAGAGATCAGCTCATAATCAAGCGATATGAGCTAAACTATCTCGATGACAGCTTGATCGTAATATTTTCTACCGCTGAGCTATTTTTTCCACTGATGGAAGTTTTTAAATAAATGAGTTAACCTTTAGGAGAATTTTCGACTTTTTTTTTTTTTTACAATAACATCTTCATAAAATTTTTGAGTAAGTGGGTATGCGCTTTTAATTGATGAAAATATTGAGGCATTTATTGGATTTTCCTTACTTTTTAGAAACGGAAACTTTCCTAAGGAATTTGAAAACAGAAGACCATTCAAACATTGTTGTCGTGCAAATTTACAAAATATGCCACTAACAAGGTGAGACACTATAATAATACTTGGATAAATTTGACATAGTTTTTACTAGGAAAATAATAAATCAATGGCACGCCTACTTTTTGTTCGATAGGCGGTGATCATTAAAACATTTTACCCTTTAATTCATTAGATTTATATCCCAAGACGCTGGGTATCTTTATTTATACAGTGCTTGACTGTTAACAACACCTAATTGGATTAACGTATTCTATATGCTTTGAGTGCGCCTTGCACCTTGCAGTTGACCCAGATTAACCGAGGCAGTCATATAAATTATTTGCATTTTACAAAAATCATATAAACAATATAATATAACTTCTATTAAATTATTCATAAAAAAGTAAACTATACTTTTCCGGGCGCGGTTTAATTTTCTATTTCCATGCGATGTTCACTTACAGCCATCAAGATTTTAAAGGTAAATTTAATTGAATAAAATGTTGGCAATGCGATAAGAACTATAAAAAAATACAATAGATTTACATGTTTGTTGAAACTTCAATGTAAACGGAACCATTTAAATTGAGGTTAACCTTGAAGGTAGTTTTTCTGAACCCAACCGTAAGTGGCTGCTGAAAGAGCCTGCTTTGGCTGAACAATGGTTCATATTTTTGAAATACATATAAAACATCACACCACATAACATTGTTGAATCATTCGTTTTCAGCGTTAAAAACCGTAGTGAGTCTTAGCCTTGCCTCAAGAAGCTTCTAGATTATGATTTGTCATTGGTTGTCACATAACAGTTAACGAATATATAACAACTACTGACTATCAACTCATTACTGATGTTAGATTTTTAAATGGAATAAAACACTACGGGCTTATAACCGTCTTCTACTGTTATTTCGAAGGCCGGTTTAGTGAGATCACTTTACGTTAACAACGTTCGCCATTAGGTGGTAACGTTTAAGTCTCCGAAACTCCCAATAATGAGAATTCTCGACATGTTTAAGATGTCAAAACATCCCATGTATACAACAAGTAGGTAGATATTTAATAATAATTAATGAGATTATGATGTCAAAAGAGCAACCAAATTTAAAGACTGCGACTGCTGTCATGTATTGGGCGCAGTTATGCTGTCCCAGAGTTTGAAAGTCTGCGTCAATGCCATCCGATCATCGTAATTTTGGATTGAAACTGAGAATGAATTTCCATCCATGCATCAGTCGTCATCTTCACTCTTGAGGGGCGTGATCATCATGTAGCTAGAATGAAATGAATCTAAAAGGTATTCCAAAAAGATATTTTTGGTTTATTCAAATACCTACATACTTTCAGAGATCTGATTGCCTTTTTTTTGTAATGATTTGTATTGAACTAGCACAAACAAAAATGAAGTAAGCAAGCACACGTTTTAAAATTAACAGGGATAAGTAATATATCTGAAAGTCAAGAAATAAAACAGGGAAAGAGAGAGATCCAGTAGAGAATTGTCTGAGGCACAAGTAGAGAGATCCTTTTCCTGTAATAATATTACCGCAGGATCCTTTATAAGTAACTAGCTTTCCCGACAGACGTTGTTCTGTTTAGTCCTTAGGTACTATGAATATCGATTTCAAATTCTGTAATTTTTACTAAAATCTGTTTGAATATTAAAACATTATTTCTGATAGCTTGAAAGAAATTATATCAAAAATTTGAGTACCAATATTTTTAATGTCAATACTTTTGGTCAGGTAAGCAATAATTTTGTTGTTATTGAATTTATCACACATGGCGTTGGCGTCGCAGGAAATCTGTTCCATACTAACTTTAATATTATTATATTTTATATTATTTGCTATCCATTTTTTTTCGATATTTTTTTTATAATTTATTATTCTGTTATCCGGCGCGGAGAAGAATCCAATGAATCAAACATCGGAAGAATCAGTTCAGCCGATCTCGAGTGTTCGCACAAACCCGACTTTCTCTTATATTATAGATGTTAAGTTCGGACAGCTGAAGGATAAGGTAACCATATAGAATCACCGCACGTTCCGAACATGTTGAATTTTTGATAAGATTAATTGAAAGCTTTGGCCCCTCCATGGTATCTCTAGCATTACTATTACGTCTTGTTCTAGTAGAAGTACGAACCAATCTGAAAAAATTCCGTTATACGTATTACAGTCAGGTAGTTTATTACTTGTGTATTCACTGCTCACTATTCAGGTACGGAATTTCATTTCTTTTTTTTTCTATCCATAATGTAGAGCTGATTTGTAGCATGAACTATGTTTGTTTATTTCTCAGAACGTGAGCTAAAAAATTAAATTACATGTCTAACGTATGCCATGTGTACATTCTGAGTAGAAAAAGTAGCATCGTCTATGTTGGAATATAATTCTGATTCTTATTACTTATATTGAAGTTTTTCTTTAAGGAAGGCTTTCATTTTTTTAGTTGAAAAAAAATCTATTTTCAGTTGAATCAAGTTGTTCGACCATTCTCGCGTTAATTTATCTTATATATAAAAATGGAGAGCTATTTCCCGATATCATCGCATCAGGCCTAAACGGCTGAACCGATTTCGCTAATTCTTTTTTGTCGTGTACCTACCTAGTCTTTTATCAGGATAATGTCCTTTTAGAAGAAAAAAATTAAGAAAAATGCATGTAAAAATAGAAAATTAAATAAAACTCTACGTAAACAACCTTATTAGTACTTTTTACCTTACAATTTTTATTCCAATTTTGAAATTTTGACATAAATTGTCAATTGGTGCGATTGACAGTATGCGGATGGAATATACATGGTTTAAAACAGACACATCGTTCGGAATCACATTGGTCAAATGATAATTAATTCATCACTCATCACATGAGGTGGTTGGTAGTCCAGTGGTTTCGAACGCCGGCTTTCATGCGCACAGCGTATTGGAGGTCGTAAGTTCGAATCCCGGCCGTGCCGACCATTTCCGCTTTCACGAGACAAGCCGTTGCTTAGTGTGAAAGATGTCAAAGAGTGTATTTGTGTTCACTACGAGTGAGCACAGATTCATTTAAAAAAAGAAAAAAAAATCGAATTCAATATTCATATTAAGGAACACAGGACAACGTCTGTCGGGAAAGCTAGTGCTCAATATTTTGATCTGAGATTCTTACATTTCATAAAAATAATTTAACTTTTGATTATAATAAGGTTTGTAGCTAATTCAGATGTTTTTCTTCCTTTTTGTGTTAAAAAGCACTCCTAGAATACCTAGTTTTTTAATGTACCTTTCTTAATAAGTATATTATTGATTTATTCAAAAATATCAATTTGTTCAATACCTCTGGATGAAACAAACCTATAAAAACATAATTAGGTAAATTTGTTCACGGGTATCTATCAGTCAATATTTTTTTTTAGTTATATAATAAAATACTCCCTTTGTGACCCCCTTAGGAGTATAGGGAGGCACCACGAGCACTCCTACGCGCTTGATCCTGCGCGGCTCCAATGACCTCCCACATCATACCCAAATCTCTCAGCTCTGCTTCTGCCCTGATGGGAGGAAGAACAGCACTCTCTTCGGCCAACTGTCATTTGACATCCTTAACAAAATGTTCCAGCCAAGTCCGTCTCCTCTCCTTAATGGTAGAAGTGATGAGCCCACGTTAGGCACTTAGTTTTAAACTCATTTTTTTTGTGCCTTGGCTTTGGTCAGGTTTTCTTTCGATATGTGAAATTAAATTGTTCTCGCCTTGGAAAATGTCTTTTCAATGGCATCAGAAGTTTCGATGCTAATATTATAAATACCTAGTATTTATCTTAACGAGATTGAAAAAAATAATAACATAATAAAATTGCTATGATATCCAATAAGAAGTTCATTTTAACTTATATTTTGATAATGCATAGTTATGTTAGTTAGATAAATGCATGTACTCTCTTATTGGCAGGTAGAATGTACAAAATTATTTTTTATTGTTTATTATTATTGTTTTCATTTCAATTCTGTTTAGGTTCACTATGTTCATTATTTCTTTTCTTTTGCTTTGTTGCTCTTATATTGTATCATTATTTTTTCTCAAAGGCATTTGCCGTTTATTGTAAATAAATAGCTATCATTTTTTAAAATAAGGTTTTGATTAAGTTCCACGGTACTGGAATAAATCATGCAGTAAGAATGTGTAAAGAACATATTCTTATGATACGACTTTCGACTTTCAGATTATTTCTTCATTAAAACAACATTAAATTTAACAACGAATACAGATCGGATTAAAAAACAAAGAATTTATAAGTTTGCAGCTTTTAATAAGTTCGGAGCTCGTTAACAAGAAACATTGGAAATGTTAGATCTTAGTTAAGCACAAAAGTTATTCGGAATACGACGTAAACGAAACTTTATTTACAAAGCTTTTTCTTGATGAAACGCTTCTAAGCTTTTTAACGATGAAACAATGGATACTTTCTTTATATTAAGCGTAATGTAGGCATTACGCATGATCTGATGAATTTACATCTTTATCATTATTTGTATTATTAAAATAAAAGTTTATAAAATACCTATTCAGTAGAAATATGTTTCGTTCGGTCATGAATTGTTTGATCGTTCTATAATATATATCAATCATAATGACTATTTTTCTGAAATCAAAAACAGACGATTGAGTTGCGTCGTATCAAATTTTTATTGAAACTTTTGACATTTCTGTACTTATTCTGAAAATGTTTTATTCAATTTTTTTTTTCTCTTGCATTGTCATAGGTATAATTGAAGCCTTCTCCTACACACAAGCTTATAGCTTTAGTGGGAGTATAATAACGTATGTAGATATTAAAGTGAATGTAAATTATTTTAAGAAAATAATTGTTTAAATAAATAAAAAAATAAAAAAAAAAATACATTAGATGCGTAACTACTGGCTACCGATTAAGTTCTAAACAAGAGCTTCTTGCGTTGAGTTGGAACGTGAATTTGACAATACCAGTTATTATAATAATGCTTTATTTATTGAGAACAATATAGATCCAATTTCTAAAGTTGCTTGTGTGGGGGATTCCTAATGGCTTCAAACTTAACGACATTAAGAACTATGAAATTTTTAAAAATTCTTCCCGTAGCAACAATTGTAATTAGGAACTTTATTTCTCGCGGACACCATTTATTATTGTCTTTCCCGTAATCGGATTGGTATTCTCATTTCTATGAAAAATATTTCGCGTGGACTTTGTGTTAGTGTTTGAACGAAAATATTTCTTTATATTTACAATTCTTTGAGAGGTCAGACAGTCACGACAATACATAAAAATCAGTATCATAAAAACATATAGACCAGCGAAGACCCCAACATTACAAATTACATGTAACATACTATATATATAAATTAGATACTCAAAAGTAGATATTAATTTTATATAAAAATATATTCAACGCGTGCTTACAATATTTTTTTTTTAAATTTATTGACAAAAAAATTTGTACAAATAATTTTAAATAGGAAGATGCCTAATCCCTTACGGGATTTTTGGTTGTTCTGCATACAGGTACTATACACTTAAAAATAACTCATACACTATACATAAAGAATTTACTTAATAATAAAGAAGAAAGTCCGGATTATCCGGAAAGTCAATTATAATATTATTTGCTTTGAAATCCCTTCAATTTATGTATTTTAAAGTGATTTGCGACATCAAGAAATGTTAAAAATTAATGAATATTTAATAAAAAAAAATATTGAAATTACCATAAAAGCTGACAACTCTCGTAGATATGGGTCTGGAATTTATGTAAATATTTAATTCTAAATGCCATTTATAAAAAAGGTGAAGTTATCAATTCTAGATAAATTTGGCATCCAACATAAATTATATCCCCTTGTATATTATGTATATAGCAGTAGAGGCAAAATGGGCACTTATTCTGACCGATGGTGTTAAATTATTTAACAGGGGATGTTAACGATTACATTCGTCTGACTTAAGAGATGGATTAGCCTTTCTTGATAATTCAATATACGTAGATAACTAGTAGATACTTATCTACTGGAATAAACCATATTGAACCGGAACATTACATTAATACTTAATGACAGGATTTTTTCTAACATTTGTACTTTTGTAGTCTTGTATATTTAGGCACTTGCAGCCTTTATTACAGAAAAGAGTCTTTTTCTTGTTCTCTCGTGCCTTTTTCCTGTTTGTCATTATTTTATATTGTTACATCTCGTTTTTTCAAGTATTTTCTCACCTGGTTGCCCTCAGATGGTCTCTGACTCGTCGATAGTCGATTTCGAGTGTATTGTAGATATTAATAATCGTCGAATTCTGAAATGCTAGGTGAAAAAACCGTATTACAGCGTATTTATGGATCAGTGAAAAATGAAAACCAATAGCCTATTTGAATACCTGTGTACGACCCATAGCTACCTACGGAATAGAGAGCCAGAACTAAGTACCAACTGAGAAGCTTCGAAATGAAGATATTAAGTTGTATTAACGTAAACACACTGCGTGATTACATAAGAAACAACACCATCTGCAGCATTTGCAATATGGAGGGTATCGTCAAATGGGGAAGGCAATGAAGGCGACATTGGAATGAACATGTGAACAGAATTTCGGACGATAGAACTCCACGTGTCATGCATCCTTCAAGGCAACTCTTAAGGAAGAAGACCTCCGGGAAGACCACCAAAGCAATGGAGAGATAGTTGGTAGTCGACCTTCAAAGAGGCTGAAACGGCGGTATAAACATCAGATCCGCAGGATCTATAATAATAAGAAAAGCCAATCCTTTACAACCGTGAAGCTTCAAGAATATCAGTTCATGGTTTAAAGTTGTCTACAGAATAATCTTTTCATCGTGCAATTTGCACCTTCGCTGCTTCCTTTCCTTGACTATACGGTCTATGTGATCGAACATTCAGGTGGGATGAGGAAGATACAGGCTTACATGGGAGGGTAGGGCTTAGTGCAGGTGCAGTTGAACTTTTGGAAGTGGCGAACTGATGATAGATATCGTCGGGAGATAGGGTTGTTTGGAGGCAAATTCTACAGAAGGCCAAGCCCGTTGGGCAATAGCGCAATAATTGGAGAGGGAATTTTGTTTAAAATTAAAATATGAGCTTTGAGTGTTTTAAGCCATGACAAAATTTATTTGTATGGGTCATCAAAGAATGACTTATGATTTATAGAACTCAACAACTCAGTGTCTGATGATCTTATTTGTGTTACTTTTCAAATTGTACACCTGGCGAATGTTTAGAAACTTAAGGTTAATGAAGAGACATTTTATAACTTTGTTCCCGAACTCTATTACGCATTAAAACATCAAAAATATCAAAAAGTACAAAAATTTCCGTCTTTTAACGCCGTAGCATATTACAACACTTTGATGTCAAAACAGACACAATGAGACTTTGTCTTACGTGATGTCTATCGTTTATTTCGATTCGATTTATAATTCGAATAGTTTATAATAATACTTAATACCGACATACCTTCTTTATATAAAGTAAGTAATTGATGGCAGAGCAGTGAGCTATTTCTTTTCTTCAAGGTTCTGAAAAAGAGAAAATCTCTCAATTAATGTTTCTTTGAAGCTGTGATGAGAGATTTTTACCAAAGCGTGGGTATCGTAAGGTTTAACGTATTTGAGCCTCACATGTCTCTATACGTGTCGTTTAGGGTGATTTGAGTTTGTTAATTATACCTACTGTTTTAGATAGTCTTAAATATGGCTCCTGTGATAACGAGTCAACCAAATCTTTGGGGGCATCCTGGTGACCGATGTAGATACACCCCCTATACTATACACCTACGCTATCCACATTCATCACAATCCCACAAAATCTACGAAATTTGTATTTTTATAATGAGAATTTTTTTTAATTTTTTTTAAATTCATTATGTATGTACGTATTTCGTGGACTTGATGTAGTTAGTATTTTTTTGAGTCGCATATTAGGCGGTATATCCATCGGTAAAACCAAACGATACATTCCTAATTCGGTACAAGGTATAGGGGGGTATTATAGGTATAGGTACATCGATATATCCTAACCTAAGTAGCTTCTGTAATAGAAAGTTTCCTATTGTTCTCTTTCTTGTAAATATTGTGTATTGTATTGTTGGCTACAAATTGAATTGGGGGTTTTTAATTTGAAACGGGCCTAATAAACAAAGCGCCTAGGAACCCTCCTCATACACCGCGGGGTTTACCTACACAGTCTTGAAGACCGCCGTAAGGAAGGATTTCCTATTATTCAGAACGTCTTTATATTAATATTACTTTACGTGCTGTATGTAGTTAAATATACTTTATTATACCTGTGTCTTTATACAAATTGTAGTAGGCTAAATACTCAATTGGACTTTATTGGAAAGAAAACCTATTCAAAATTTATTCAAATATATTTTTATTTTTTTACTCTTGTTTCAGACAACTATTTTTTTTCGTTTTTTATTGTTTGTATTCTTCTTCGTGTGCTGTATCAGGTAACGTTGACCTGACCCCGATAGGCGATCACTTCGGAGGAACTTCTCGGTTTTGCGCTATCCGGAACAACTCTTCCACGCTTCTTATTCCGGTCTATTCTCGAACATTTCGCACCCAAGATATCTGCCATCTCCCAACCCCTCTGCTCTCCTCTATTTTCCCTTCATAATAAGTTGGCGTAAGGTGTATTTATCACCCCTCAGCACATGACCCAACTATGGGATCTAACTCAGTCCAAAATAATAATAATTAAGTACCTAATACAAATATGTATGATTTAAATAATATAAATATAAAGTTACGTTTACCAAACTTAGCATAGAGAAGATAAGTTTTTTTACTCAAATATCCGTTGAAAAAGCTATGCTGGATACCATCCTGAGAGATAGAGTAAGGAAAGAAGTGATACGACAAAGAACCAAGTTCGCAGACATTGCCCAACGTATCGCTTCGAGAGACGTCCTCGTTAAATACGTGGGGTCAACTGAGTCCAGAAAACCCAAGATAGAGCGGCGTGGAAGCAGATGGAGGAGGCTTTTGTCCAGGAGTGGACGGATATAGGCTGAAAGGAAAGAAGAAGAGAATACAAATATTCAAAATACCTAGGTAGGTATGTGTTAAATCTAATTTCTGAACTGACATTTAAAATCTTCAAATTTGAAAAAAAACTAATAAACTGTCCTGTAAACTCCTTAAAATGATGACTTACCCGCAAATCTGCTTTTTGACGTTCTCTCAATGTCATCGTTTAGTTGAGTTGGAGAGGTCCAGGATTTCCGTTTGTAGCTAGTATGTAATTTCCAATAATGTCTAATTTTGGTAAACATCTGTAACATACCCAGTTGGTGATGAGTAGAAAGCAATTATTACCTTAATACGTAGGATTAGAACATATGAACCTCCTTATTGTTTGATTATATTGTTTTCAATACAATCTTATTCTTGAAATCCACCGAAAGAGAATCCTTTATTAACCCATTCACAGCGTACGGAGTATACAATATTAAATTAAGTATAGGTATATAACACTGCTTATATCATAATGGAGCCTACTATAGAAGTAAGTGTATGTGTAGGTACCTAGCCCTACACTAAGTAACAAATTGATAAGTCGTTACTGGTGTAATTGTTTCGTGGATCAAAATGAATATTTGATACGCCTTGTGCTAGTACCTCACTATCTCTACAGGGAGAATACGAAATGTTTTCAATGTTTACCTTGTCTACTTTTAATGCCTTTTTGCTCCGACTTGCGAAATCACATAAGCGAATTTGAATATTCGCGGATTTAAAAAAATTATTGGAACATTAAAAAAAAAAATGAACCCTCTAAAATATGGAGTTCACTTAGCGAAAACCTGGCATACAAAAAAAAATATCGTTCTATATTTTGAAAATTTTCAATTGCAATTCGATTTTTAAAAAATTAAATATAAAACACTACGGGTTAATTTTGCTATTTCAAATGTTGGCTGAGTATGATCACTTTTATAACGTCAACGTTCGGTTATCATATTTTTTATAATCCCTTAAAAGCCACCACAAGAATATTACATTGTTGACATCTTTGAATGTTTCCGGCACTATAAATAAAATCTTATTCTAACTTACATCCATAATGAGCCTCGCGCGCAGTTAATTACAGACTCCCTTGGCAATATATACCTACATACAATAAGACAATAACAGAACTATTGTTGATTTGATTAAAAAAACTATTCTGAATGAAATTGATCAATCTCTTTTTATAAAAGACAGGATAAGTTTTGAACTCAGTATCCCAACACTTATTGATCTTTCGGGAATTATGGAAAGTATTAAAACTTTGGATGTACCGCTCATTTGTATTTGACACATGACATAACCAGCGGAATCAGGTCGATTTCAAGGATTTTGGACACTTTAATTTCATTGTACATAATATATTTCAGTTCAACATTCATATTTGACTGGTATATATTCTATTCGGCACTGCCATATTTCGGAATAAATTATGTTAAAAAAACCGCGAAAATCGAAGCCTTCACTTGGCGTAAAGAAGAATGGATAAGAGTAATGGCTGAAGTGTAGTGTTGTTACAAGATGGAGAGGATTTGTCGGAATCAACTGTTGGATTCTTCATAATAATAAATTATGAAAATAATACTATTATTTACTGCCAACATTCTTTGGGCTTCCTTTCCTTCAACTGATTTCATATTCAACGTGGAGACCACCTCAGGAAATTGTTATGGACGTCTGTCACCAGGAGGCGTGCATGTCGTTAATATTCTTTGAAGAAAAAAAAAATACTCAATATTTTTCTAACTTTATGAATTGTCAATAACTCTTATTGATAGTAAAGTATACTACATGTTGTGCCTACCAACTTTTTTTTTAAATAGCGACAAGCAAACATCCACTTTATTTTGGAATAATTCTTAGTTAATTTCTTTGATCTTATCAATAAATTTTTGGCGCTATTCAAAGTTCAAAGTAGTAATCCAGGCAACTTCAACAAATTGTTCAAAATGCAAAAAAACTAAATTCAATAGTAAATTTTCAAATCGACTACCCGAAACTGGCTTTCATTTTCTTCTTCGAAATTCTAAATCGTGACACATTTTTGATAGATAGGAAGATTTTTATGTAGGAAAACGAAATTGTTTCTGTATCTCAAGTTTTAGCGAGGCTTAAGAAAATCTGAGAGGAAGCGATCGATTTTTATAAGGGTGCGTTTACACCAAAAGAGCATAGGGCTAGAGCTGGAGATGGAGCATTATTTCATTATCATTGATATTGACAATAGGCAAACAACAGATAGCAAGAACTAGAGCTCTGGCACGCATTATCTGTCTCTGGCTCGATGTTAATCGCTTGGTGTCGATGTCAGCGATCAGGAGGGAATGCTCTATTTGTAGATTTCTATTGTTTTTTTTTTGTCGTTGCTCATATAATCAATAATCACCTTTGGTAATGCAGTGTTGATTGGTTCAGCTTCCAGCCTTTATTTCAATCTACGTGTAGCACTAAAGCTTGTTAGTCTCGCTCTGTTGGGAGTGTGTCTATCTCACTAAGTATTTAGCCATACCTATTGGGTTAATTTTTATGTTCATCATCATACAATATACTTTTAGTACATAGATTTTTAAAAATAAATTCTTGGTTTCATTTTTTAATTAACATCTTTTCTTTTTCTACAATTCCAAGAATGTAATTCATTTTAACGTGTCAGTTGTTTACATTAGAATTAAAAGAATGTACCTAAATTTGAGATATTATTATCAAAATTTGTTTTCACATAGTATTGTGAAGATTATATTCATAGAGAGTGAAGTTTAAGCAGTTAAATATAGTAAGGTTGAAAAAAAAAACTGTGAAACAAATGACTCTATTAGCTGGTTTACTGAATACATAAAGGGTTCACTATCGAACGATGTACCTAATTTTTATAAAGTAGCAAAAGTATAAAAAAACTTTAAAAATCTACATTTCCATTAGATGAGTTAGTAATATTTTAGGTGTGTATAAGTTTCTCCAAAAAGTCTGTTAAATGTATAGATGAGATGTCATTATTTTGTGTTTATTTCGAATTATTTTGGCAGCATTTTAATGTGTTAGTAGAATGTTTTGGGCAGAATATGTTGCTAGTTAAGATTCAACAAGATGTATCCCGACGATTGACCCTGGGAGATGTAGATTTCTGAAACGATATTTCGAATATATAGCCGCTGTATGGAGAAAGAAAACTGCGTGCTGAAGAAGAAGAAGAAGAATGTAATTAAAATTTTTAACCATAAAATATAAGCTATCTACATTAAACAAACATTTTTATCAATAAAGGAAAAGTGGCAAAAATCACGGGTATTGAAGCTTGTTTTTCCTTATAAATTCATTTACCTCCAGTAGACACGACAAATTATGACACAGGAATTAAATCCTGATGCACGTTGGAAGTTATTCTTATCATGTTAGAGTAGGTTAGTGCACGGTAGGAATAAGAAACGATAATGGTCAGGGAGCAGGGACGGTCGCATCACTGTATCGCGGGTGGGCCGCACTACCCGTGTGTGTTCGTCATTCATTACCTTCATAGAAACATGACTGCCGCAGCGTGAGTAACTTGGAAGTTGTACGGTAATTATGTTATGATTCACGGTGAGAAACAATCAAGACGATTCGATATTGTGTTTGAAATTCTAAAGATGTCTCGCGACTAACTACCACACACAGGATACTATAAAACGTTCGATTTTTCTTAATGTTTTGAGAAAAATATTTTTGAAAAAAGTCACGCAGATAATTGAATATATTATAGATAACTATGGGAGAACAATATTATAAAGTGCTTCATTAAACCTCGTTGTGTAGGTAAGGTACACCTTTTCTTAAATAAAATAAATTATTTTTTGTAACCTATGTATTTGCATTCATTCTTTCAATGTGTCCAAAGATCTCAATCTTTGTAAAAGCTCTAACTTTCATACCACATTTTAATTTCTTCCTAATATTCTCATTTCTTTCCATAGGTATCCCTCGTATTCTTACAAAAAATGTTTGTCAGTTATTTATGTGCGTTAAATAAATTGTACTTATGTTCTGATATGATACAATATTTGTTTATATAATTATACATATTATACAATATTCTTTTTAGAAATAATATTTATTTTATATCAGCTATAACGCTCCTAGTTTACCAAGCGTACCTACCTATTCTTTATAATGAATGATTAATTTTGTTAGTATCTACCTACCACATATCTAATTACGATCTGATTAAATTGGGTGGTCTTTTACGCAATTCTCCCAAACAGAATCAATACAATAATTATACTGTTGGTATTTTTATTATGATCATCGGAAATATTATTATTTGGAACACATAACAGTCTCATCGCAATCATTAAATTTAATTAGCATTGGATCGAATTCTTACAAAAATGTATTTTATGACCAATGCAATGGATATTATAATACTACCTACCTACTTATAAGAAACACCAAACTAGACCAAAATTATTTTTTTTATTAATCTACCATCATTGATTTATTTCATTAATAATGATTGAGATGCCTATTATAGACATAGAATTTACATACATAGCCATTTATGTTCCTTGAGAGCATGACTTTGTAAGCATTTTTTTACAAAACCAAAAGCGAGGTAGATCAAAAAGCTTACTATTTAGTAGAAATTCTAGGTGGAGCTTCAAGGTGCGGTGTTAAGCTGATATGAAGCTTTATAATATCCGTAAGATAGAGAAGCTTCAGAAACTTTACTAAATAAATGTCCTTCACTATTCGCTAAGGCCAAAAGAGTATTAACATTTTTTGCAGGATCGTTGTACTTTCTTCCAATAAAAAAACCGTATTAATCAGATGGGTATGACTCGCCTGTAATTCCACAATCCCGTACCGGGAATCAAACCAGGGGTATCTTGCTCAGAAGTCAGAAAATAAGTTACCAGGCTACCGAGATCGGCAAACATACATTTAAGGATAAAATTTTTATAAATTATTGTTTCTTTTTCGGCCATTAAGATTTTAATATTTTCATACACTTTCTTTGACTTTTTTGTTGAATTTTTAATGAGTTCATCAAAATGTCAGATGAATTGTGTATGTTTCTTTTAAGCGAACCAATTCAAATGACATGCATTGCGTTAAATAATGTTCTCATACGAAATTAATAATAAGAATGTACAGTATATTATGATAATCAAAACCCATAAAAAACAGATTATCAAGATTTTCACTATATTAAAAATAAGATTTACGTAGGCTTCAAAATTAATAAATAAATATATTACTATTATGAATGGGCCGTTATTTATAACTAGAGTTAATCTTGAACAATACTCGGCCGTGCCCAAGATGGCTATCTGCACATCGCACATAGCCACTATTGCCATTGACAGAGTATCAGTAAATCATTTAACACCAGTAACAATCATAAGATGGCAAAGTTATGATTTCGATTTCATAAACGACGCGACATGAAACTGTTCGACTGACTCCCACGGCATATTTGGATAATTCAATTAATTTTATCTTGCTTCAGGTGAATATTGTCATGATAAAAATATATCTGTCAAATTTATGGTATGAGGTCTGAATAAGTCGTATTTTTATTTGCAGAATTTGTCAAAGTGTTAATGAATATAAAAATTTAAAAAAATAAATTAAACACATCGCTAAACTTATTGCATCGTTCTTATTAGCCGTGACGTTCAAGCTACAGACTTCTCGGAACTTCTCAACAATCTGTATGACGACGTTTCAAATGCCAAGCTTTCCAAAATTCTCTTTATAATACTTCGGAACAACAGTATTCGTAGATACTACTAGATACACTATACGGATGGTAGGTGCATGCCAAATATTTTTACATAATGTGCAAGCGGTGGTTATTTTATAATCTTGTTTTAATCTGCCTTTTTAAAATTTTCATCATAGGGTACAGTGATATCTGCGAGATTCCATTCCTACGATCAACCAATACAATGTCTGATAGATTTTGGTTAATCTTTCCCAGAACAGAATACATATTATTGTTTTGAAAAACTATCATTAACAGTTTAATGTCAGACAGATTCCTTTCAACGATTAAATACAATATTCCTAGGAATTTATACGTCTGACAAAAAAATTTGAGTAAGGACTACGAAATATAGCAATAAGAAGATATAGGTATTTTTAAGAACGTTTCGAGATAGAACGAGTTGGTGAAACTAATGGGTATTTACATAATGGCAGTCGAAATTTTGGATAACCTTTCAAAAGATGGAAGGATGGTTGGAAATCAAGCCGGCCTTAGGGTGAAAACACGTAGTAAGCCGGCGCCAATTCCGACCGGCACTGACCGGCGCAAAGAATGTTGTCTATAGTTTCAATACATTTAAATGGGCGTGCCGGAAATCGGGTTCCTGTTTTTGCTTTGCGTATCTCAATTCAAATGCATAGAAACATTATTTGCGCCGGTCGGAATCGGCATTCTACGTGTTTTCACCCTTAGAAAATAATAATTTGAATGTAGGGATACATGAACAGGAATATTGTCGAATGTTAGGTTTAATTTCATAGGTTCGTGCATAAAAAGTTTGAAAAATACAGGAAGATATGTTGCAGTATGGGGATTGTATAATAAGGATATATTATCTTCATAGCGTGAAGACTCAGTCTGAGGATTCCACGACTAGATACTACCTTTTATGATTATATGAATATTACTTTATTTGTGTTTGCAAGACTTCATAATATTGCGTTGTATGAATATTGCACCAACAGCCTTGTTTGGTTAGCACACAACACACTTATTATCACACAAAGGTGTGCATATAAATTTATTAACTTTACAGTTGTTACTATGAAAAATATAATCATATTTATGAGAGATAATAATATTGTTCCTCGCGTTGCCTGTATGTAGGAGTATGCACGGTGCTTCTAGGTTCTTTATGTTACGAGATTTCATCTTAGATATTATTATTGTCTAAGATAATGTTGTAGTTTTCATAATATTAATACGAAAGGTTTGCTTCAGCTGTCATACTGCTGGGCGTTTTGTTATGTCTTTGTTCCTATGCTTACTCGAAAATATAAACACATGGAGTTGAATGTCGCATTTACTTTTGAATGCTTTGTAATCTCATTTGATGACAAACATTTTATAGAACTAATAGCTTTCCCGACAGACGTTGTCCTTTGTTCCTAACTATGAATATTGAATTCGAATTTGTATGGTGATGAATTAATTATTGACCAATGTAATTCCGACCGATGCGCCTGTTTGAAACCATGTATATTCCATCCGCATTCTGTCAATCACACCAACTATCTAACAATTGACAGTTTTAGTCAAAATTTCAAAATTGGAATAAAAATTATATGGACAAAGCACTAATAAGGTTGTCTTCGTAGAGTTTTCTTTAATTTTCTAATTTTTCATGCAACTTTCTAATTTTTTTCTTTCATAAGAACCTTCTCCTGATAAAAGCCAACACGACAAAAAATAATTAGCGAAATGTGATGACCACGGAAAATAGCGCTCCATTTTTATATATTATAAGATCACTTCATTTTTTTTTTTTTATAATTAATTAGGCATTCCACCCATAGAGGGTGATTTGTGCCACTATCGATTCATTTTAACATTAATAAGTGTTTAAAAATTAACAAAGTAAATGGGAATAACTAAAATGTAGACAACTTCAAATGAGTAAAGAGAAATTATATTATGTAAACGGTAATTTAAATTTTTAAATCGAACTTTCTCAAAAAATTTACAACGTATTTGTAGGAATCTTGAGGACGCATAGCAAGTAATGAAATAGAGCTTAAGGGAGACGGTAGGCCCCCCTGAGTAAAAATATTTCCATATCCTGTCAAAGGACAAGCCAAAAGAATGTGGTCAATAGTTTGAATTTCTTCTCCACATTCACACCCCGGGTCTGGCAAGATTCCAATTCTATGTAAGTGCTGGGCTGTAAGACAGTGTCCTATTCTAAGGCGAGATATAGTTGAAACGTCCCGTTTATTTAACCTGATTGTTTTAAACCAGGGAACTTTAGGAATTTTGGGTTGTATTGATCGAAGTCTTGAGCCCTTAGATGTATTATTTCTAATCCAGTCTAAAGACCACTCTTCCAAGGCTCTGCCTCTACAAATATTATAGCTATCCCAATAAGGTCTAATGAAGTTTCGAGGCTCTATTCCTTCAAGACATGCATTGCGGGCCAAAAAGTCAACATGTTCATTAGCAGCGATTCCCTTGTGTGACGGGATCCATATCAGGATGATATCTATTCCTTTGGCAGATTTAGCATTAGAGATCAACTGCTTTATGGTCAGAATTGGCAGAGTATGTGGATCTTTAAGGGTGTTTCCTGTGATTGATGTTAAGCAACTCAAAGAGTCGGTAAAGATAGCAAACTTTTTAGCATAGTCAACGTTGGAGCAATAGCGTACTGCTTCCAACAGAGCCGTACATTCGGCCGTAAAAACGGATGATTCGGGGGGTAATTTAATCAAACGCTGTAGAAATGAGATCTTTAAGCAGACTTTGCGGAAAAAGACTGATTGATAAGGTGAGGAATGTGAGATATTAGAAAGGAATTCGGAGTAATGTTTATTTCTTGCTTTTTTCCATTTAACAGGTTAAACTATGTTATGCGTGGTAATATTCAATACTAGCATTTTTAAACATCTAGTACTGCCTCAGAACAGACCATTTCTAGTGAGGCAGTAAAATTTCCAACTACTGTAACTGTTTAAATGTATTGTAATTGTAAATATTAATGGGGAAATACATTTCATTCATTCATTCAATTGTAACCGTAGTGACTAATATGAAATTGAATAAATTGTGGTAGTTCCGCCATGTTGAGAGAATAAATGAAAAAAGAACGACAAGAAGAATCTTAATATCTTAAAGAATGGATGCGTGGAGATGTGGCCGACCTAGGTTGAGGTGGGCTGATCGTATCGGTGGCGTCCTAAAGGACGGCCAAGTCAGGAGTAAAAGAAATAGGAGACAATGTATGCTAAATGTTATGCCCTCGAGTGAAGCGAAAGAGGTTTGTCTGGATAGGAATAAATGGACATCCGTACTCTCTATCTACTCCCTCCGGGATACTAGTACATAGGTACCTACACCTATTATATTAAAAGGTCTAGCGGATTGGATTCTTGGTAGGGCCAGAATTTTTCAAGTGTTTTTTCACTTGAAATTTCTATTCGAGGTTGGAATCCTGTCGCAGATTGGATGGGATCGGTTGAATGGTAGAGGATACTCGAAGCATTAGTTTTCTAAGAGAAGACAAACAGTGATTTTTTTTTCAAAAGAATCTAATGCCTCTGTTTTTAGAACATTTTTTATTAAGATGAAGAAGTTCTAAGGTTGTGACGATTAAATTTAAGAAATATCAAAATTATATTTATCAGAAATCACACATAACTACTTATTTTATTTTTCACTTCTCTATATAACGGTGTCAGTATAGCCGGCGGAACTTATTGCCTGAGGCAATCTCTTCCATTCAACCGGCCCCATCCAATCTGAGACAGGCCAACCCCGGGTAGGACATGCATGTAAAAAAACACCTTGATAAACTCTGACCCGACTGGGAATCGAACCCGGGACCTCTTGATCTGAAGTCCACGCCTCTACCACTAGACTATCGAAATCGATTAGTCCAACCCTCTACTTAGATAATGGACTGTTTATGTTAAATGTTTACGATTTGTGAAGTGAAGTGAAATCGATACTCATTTAATTCTGTTAAAACGAAAACAAATTTAATTTTTGGAGAGTTTGTGTATTAACGTAGTGAAAGTTCATTATTATGAATTAAATAACACACAGTTGCACTTTTACAAAATTTATATTGAATTTCGAGCGCTTTCGTCCGACTCATGCAGACATTGTCAAGAGACTAAACTAAAAAATTATAAACTCAAAGAAAAGTCTGCTACAATGATGGTGGGAGAGAATACTATAAGTAACAAATGACACTTATAACTCGACACACACACAACCCTCGCACCCTCTCTCACAATGCACACATTATACTTTTTTATCGTACTTTTTAAGGTGATTTACTATAATTTGATTGAAGTGCCAAAAGAGATTGAATCTTGATAGGGAAAGTGAGAAAGATCTTTGAAATTTCTTTGATAAAATCATGGTTTGGTAAGAGCGGGCAATTAAAGAAAACGTGGTCTATTGTTTCTTCCTCCCTCCCACATTCGCAAGTAGCGTCACCAACTATACCGATTCTAGCCAAATGGAAAGAAAGAACGACGTGTCCCAATCGTAGTCGTGTTATTAGAGAGACATTCAACTTAGGAATTTTGCAATTTTGGAACCATGGACTATACGGGATATCACTCTGCACTGCCCTGTAATGACCACCAGTCGCAGAACTCTTAAAAACTTCATTCCATTCCTCCCGAATAGAATGTTCCACGCTGTTCATGCAGTCTGTGACAGGCAGAATAAATGAGTGCGGCAACACTCCGCACGTACAAGCATCTTTGGCAAGAGTATCTGCCCTCTCATTACCACTTATTCCGATGTGAGAGGGTATCCAAACGATCATCACGGTAAGCTTTCTCACGAACGCCAAGTGCAAGGAACTCTTTATGTCACCCAAAACATGAGAACTCAAGGAAGATTTTGAGTTTGTGTTTAAGCAATTAACGAGACTCAGAGAGTCAGAGAATATTACGGTGCGGGGTAATGACTGAGTTAAAACCTCCAACAGTGCTTCCCTCATCGCCACGCATTCGCCTGTGAAAATGGACGCCTTTCGAGGAAGCTGAAACATTCTATTAATGTCAAGGGAAGGGATGCAAAAAGCTGCTCCACATTCTCCACCGGAAGCTTTAAGTAGGTATTCAATCACCATAAATCTGTAAGAAGTAAAAAATCTGACACAAGTGATAAAAATAATGTAATTTTTGCAGATATGGAACAACAAAGTTTCTCATATTATTATCTCCGATGGCATCAGTTGGCAGGTTAAAAGTGGCTGTAATCCTGAATTGCGTTGCTTTTGCATCGAATATATTTTCTAGTATGAATGACCCATTTTGGCTGTTTTTTTTCCTACACTTCTCTATATCCATTAAAGGTTTTTCATAATGGGTCAGTTAGACATCAGTTGACTTTAATGCCATAATAATACTTACTTACCTTTAGTATCCGGACATCTTAATATGCGTGAACTCCAATAATCGGCCACCTGTATACCTAACACTGTTATTCACTTTCACAATGTCAATGTAAATATATTTATGGAACCTTTTCTGCCTCCATAATTCTCATAAAAAATAAGAAATAATAAGTGTTTTCAGGCGAATTTTATTAGCTTATTAGGTACATAAAATACAAGGCTCAATCAAAATTTTATAGAATTTATTTAGCTAAGTGCCTATAGAGAATTTCACGAAGCAGTCAAATTTCAAATTTATTTCAGCATTTTTGATTCTTAGAAATAAGTTGATACCTTTACCATTTCAAATACGAAGTGGCTAAGATGTTTCTCGTTAAAAGATTTTCTTCGCAACAACTTCAGGTAGGTAGTTTTCTTACAAACTAGAGACACCTGCTTAGATCTAAATTTGATATTTTGAACCTCTTCTTTTCTTTTACAGCAAGAAGACCGGTTTTCTGCTGTTATGTCAGTTATTGTTTTTCTTTTATTATTGTTTGTCTATTGCTAAAATTGAGACTCTCTAGACTGAGTTGTAGACAACTTTTGAAGTTTTTTTGGTGCAGATTTTTCGTTCCAGTCCAGTGGGGCTAGTACGAGTTTTATCGAAAGCTAATTGCACGCAAATAAGCGCTTATTAGCGTGCAAATAGTGTTCGAAAATTATACGATCGAATCATTCGATTTAAGTATGAAATTTTTTCGAAACTCTTTCGATGATCTTTTCAATATTCGATCATCGAAAACTTATACTAGGGCTACAAATCTTTGAAGCCTTTCATACTTATGATCCTAAATGGATTTTTCACATTTTAACTGTTCCGGGTTCAAATATTTTAATTCGTTTTCCCGTAAAAAATCTTGCAATCGATTTTAAACTAACTTCCCATCTATTCAGAATCTAGACAAAGATCACCATGATATTGCATTACCATTGAAAACCAATGTTTTCAGTAACATTGAATGAATTTTCGATAAATTTAACAATTTCTGATTATGACTGTTACAAATTTCGAGTATTTACATTACATTACATTAGACTGATTGCCGTCATCTTGTTTTAATACTTGACCTTACCCGTTTGAGCTCAAGATGCAATTGATTCGAGAATAATATATTAGAATTAAGTATTTGACATTCTATCAAGAAGAATTATTTTTAGAGTGAGTTAACACTAAAATATATATGGTTGATGGGTGCATGTTTTTTTTTTGTTTTTACATTAAGTAGTATTGCCTCAGCACAGATTCTCGTCTAGTGAGGTAATAAACCCTTTATACAAATTATATATGTATATACACACATTGTAAAATGCTTATGTTTTTCTGTATTCTTTGGGAATAAAATAAATAATAATAAATAAATAACATTCAGACATAACTAGAAATATAGTAGGTAAGTATATTTTCTTTATCGTTGATATGGTCACAAAGGAAACAACAACGATATAAAACCAGCCCCCGTAGACAAATTTTAATTGGCGTTCGACTACAAGCGAAGATTTTGTCAATGTATAGTGCGAAAAAATTAACTGTCCACTGGAACATAATATAAACAATTATTTAAACCAAACAAAGACACTTATATAAAAATATAAAAAAGTCAATTTTCTTCCTACTCTACATTGACGAAACCTTCGTTTGTGGTCGAAAGTCAATTTCAATTTGTCTAGGGGGGGCTAAAATCTAGCGCGCGTAATCTGTCATCGCCGATTAATTAGTTCTTGCTCGTTGTTGTTTCCATGGTGTCCAATATCAACGATAAAAGAAAGTATACTCTTCTTCTAGCTCCGGATCTATAATCGTTTGGTGTAAACGCACACTTACACAATAATTTTATGTTTTAAAAGAAGAAAGTTTTAAAGTACATAACTGTATAAATAATTATAAAGAGAAACATCTCACTGCAATAATATTGGGGGAGTTTTCAACACAAAAATTTGTTGGTTCAGATTAAGTTGATTTAAATCACAGTGGTGAAGAATGTTTTAATAACATGAAATGCGTTGAAAGATTACTAAGAGAAGGGGGTCTTCTGTATTTCAAGAATAGGTACCTACATTTACTCCGTCTTTATGGATCACACAACTCTATCGGAATTAACATTGTAGTCATGATTACTTTTAGAACTTCGCTGTGAAACACCATCCTAGTCTTTGACTTTGAATTGGTGCTCGAATTTTTACAGCTAGCACCATTCCAGCAAGGCGATAATCAACTAATAAGTAAAGAATATTATAAATATTTTTTGACGGACGAAAAGGCCTATGGCTTAAATTTTAACATATTATCTATATCTCTTCCACATACAACTCCTGCAGAGTTTTGTCCTCCTGTACAATGTTTTTCCAAGCCATCCTAACCTGCCCAATGGACTCCCAGCCAAGGGCGGATCTAGATCTGGGGTCACATTGTAAAAAAGCTCATTTCCATAATTTGTATCTGGAAACTAAACTTTTCCAAAAAAAATCTCTAGATTCGTGGTCATGTCTCAAGAAATTATAATTTTATTTTGATCATAATAGAAAAGTATGTGTTTTGTTAATAAATGTAAGTCTGTACTTAACAATAGACAAACATATAGGGCTTGGACCCAGCCCAGGGGAGGTCATAACCGCCGTGACTCCCCTGGATCCGCCCTTGCTCCCAGTATGTCCAGATTCCGGACAACGTTGCCCATCAGTATTCTGTATACAGTAACCGGTCATAATTAGGTATATAATTAATTAATGTTTTCGCACTTTTTCACCGGTTTTTTGGGGCAAATATTCTGCGACTTTTTCAATAACTTGGCTAGAACGGGCTCGGCTGGACAATATCCCAGTGACCACACTTTTTAAGTTTATTCTTCTTCATTTATCATGCTGGTATGTTGGTTACCCCAAACGTCGGCTATCAAGAAAGGTAGAGTATCTTTCCCTGTCTTGGGTAGCTGAAAAAAACGCCCCGAATATTCAAATTATTTTTAGGCTTATTTTAATTAATTTTTTAATCTGCGTGACTGGCCCAATCATTTAATGTCACGATCATCCCACTAAATAAATAGGTAGGTACTAATTCTATGTATATCTTGCCCAGGACACTATTCGTGTTGAGAAATTTTAAGCTACAAATAATCCCTTATATAAAAGCCTATAAGGAGGGAGCTTTGATGATGATTGTTGCAAGTTGCATCAACAAAGCAGATAAATTAGTTTTGATTCAACATTTGATAGATGCTTAGTGATGACGTCTAGAATGAAGCGATGATGTATGTATGAGGGAGAAGGTACTGTTTTTGCCTTATTAAGAGGTGACGAAGTAAACACATTCATCAAACAAAGTTAAAAATAATAATTACTTACTGGTAATGTCATCATAGTGTTATTATTGTGGGAAACACGAATGTAAGAAAAATACTAGACTATTTGGGTAGTCTGTAGAGGGAATTAAATGTTTAGCTTTGTAGAAGATCTTACTCGAAACATACTCTCATAAGAAAAGAAAATGTTTGTATAACGGCGGAGAAAGGGGGAACATTTGTGTGGAGAATAAGACAAATCGTCATTATTCGATATCCATGTTTACTTAGGGATTGATTTGTTTCAAGTACCTACCGACACTTGCTCGACATTGGTCTCTCCTGAAAACCATACAATATAAGTATTATACGTCGAGGTAACCATCTCGGTGGATAGTGTAGACTTAAGGGTCAAAGTGGAAGGACGTCTTAGCCAACTCATTGGCAAACGTGACGTTGAAATGCCACGTCCAGTTCAGGAATTCTGAACACAATATACGATGGAGACCAACTTCCAGCAGTGTATGGCTAGGAAGAAGAATGTAGTGATATATTAATATTTATCCAGAACTGAAAGGGGTTAAATCCAGAACTGAAACGGTCTGAAAGATATGAAAGTTCTGCAATCTTTCTGGTGAAAAAGTAAAAAAATATGAAGATACGAAGATAAGAATACATATGTAAAGATAAACGATATTATTACTGAAGAAGGTAGAAGTTCTGTGAAACAAATCAAATGCTTGTGTCTTTCCAGTAATATTACTTATTATATGGGTAGAGAGTAGAGACTGGAAAATAGCTGTGTTATTTTTTGTGAATTTCGATGTTATTTTTGGAGAAATTCAGCAATACTTAGAATTTATAGAATAATCAACAATATTTTATAAACATACATTGCCAAATGAATGAAAAAATCTGAACAACAAAAGTAAATAAGTACATACTTACAAAAATAAAAATCAAAGGAAAATAATTAAAAATCAATATTCAATAATAGATACACAAAATTATACAATAATTCAATCAATGCTACAATAATAATTTAAACTACGCTTCGAAATAATTAAAAAAAACATTCTTTTGTTGAAAGATTTTCTTCATTAAGGTTTTTCCTTCGATTCGTTAGCACAAATCAGTGGGGCTAGTACGAGTTTAATCGAAAGCTAATTGCACGCTAATTAGCGCTTATTAGCGTGCAAATAGTGTTCGAAAATCAAACGATCGAATCATTCGATCATTTTTGTATGGAAATTTTTCGAAACTCTTTCGATGATCGTTTCGATATTCGATCATCGAAAACTTATACTAGGGCTACAGGACATCTGACAAGCAGGAATATTCCACTTGCGCTCCAATCCGATTTACTGTTTTGACTGTATTACATACATAAAAAATGTACGCAGAGAAGAACACCTCGAAGTCCACATTAGAGCAAGGTATTCAAATCGCTTCCAAACAATAATGTGCAAAATAATTATTGTTTGTCATTTTAAGGGACTTAAATAACTTAATAATTTACATTTATTTTTACAAAATCACATTTTTCTGTAAATTAGGCATGAAATTGTGTTTTTTCTTCAAAAATCACATTATTTGCGCAAAAACCTCGAAATTCGCGTTATTAGCGCAAAAAATTCGTTTTATCGCGATCGCGAAATTTTCCAGTCTCTACTTATGGATTCAAGACCATCACATTCCGCTGAAAAATTAATGGTGGTTCAAAGACTAATGAAACGAGATAATACTTTATTTAATGTAGTTGTAGATCCCTACTTATTGAAATGTTGTTTTATTTTTTAACACACTACAATAATTTATGCATATAAATGCATCACTGGATCCCAGGAGCAATAATCATCGAAGTTCTATTAATTGCTATCATCTCCCCTTAGTAAAAAAAAAACTAAAATAATATTTTTTTATCTCTGGAGATGAAACGTTTGTTGAAACACGTGTGTATGGAGCCCGTACAATATTATTGTATCGAGTAATGTATTTATATTTTTTATTTGAGCAGTAGCCGTGTTAACATACTAATGATTGAGGTGGAGATGGACCAGTTTAGGGCTAACGACCGTCCTCTACGTTGCTTAGAAAGCTGGCGAAATTTGCTAGATGTTTTTTAATGCATATAAATTTAAAATCATGGGTAACATATTATAAACAATACCTACAATAATTTTGGAACTAGTGAAAATTTAAAATATATAGATACCTACTTACATAATATGTGTATTATTTTTAGCCAACCATACACTGCAAATCAACTGCATAGAACCATCAGTTATTTGCATTATATTACTTCCTCTTTGTTTTTACGTGTCATCTCGGTGATAAATATTTGCAGTTCTCAAAATTACTATTCAATATTCTCTCACGAAAATGATTTTCGCTGCCTCTTTCCGTATTTTTTTTTAATTAATTTTTTTAAATTTATTTATTTAACTTTTGCTAGTCATATTTATAACAAATTTTGCAGGAAAGGAATTATACAAATAGAATAGAGAGTAGCACAGGGTCGATTTTCCCACATGTAAGATGTTTATGTCTAAGTAATCAATAAATGCTATCGCTCATAAGAATAGCTTCATGAATATCGTCATCTATGTGATTGAAAAGAACAGTAAATTTTCTAAAAAAATAAGTTATATTTAGTAGGTTATTGTAAACACGAAGATGTATTTTTGCTCTTTCGTTTACAAAATCTTTAGAACGAGTATTTTAACTGGCAAAAATCTAGCATTTTTATTATTAAGGTTATTTTATGTTTTGTACAAATTTAGTTTTATAGTCCCAAGAGTGTTATATAAAGCACTCTTTAACCTCGTGAAACATGCTATTAAAACAATACACATTTTGAAAGCCTGATTTAAAAAAAAAGACAATGTAGAAATTGTATTCTCATGTCATTTCCAAAAATACGACAATGTGTGTTGTTGTTTGTAACCATTACGGTTAACATTATGAAGCTCTAATTCCCCAAATGACATACGTTTTTATGAAGGGATTTCATGTAGTTATGGTACTTTTAGCTTGAGTTTTAGCTCGCTGAAATTCTTTGTAGGTACCGTCTAATAAATGTAGTAGATTTTTTAAATGATTGCTTTTCATTTGCGGGTTCTTTTTTGTTTGAAAAAAAATGCTGTATCACAAAACAATAATACATTTTAAAAGTAGGTATAGGTTAATAAGTAATGTCGTGTCCTTCTCGCAATATCATGTGACTTATTAGTAGAGACGAGTATTAGCATCGCAAACATATTAAAATAAGTCTTGGTACAATATACTTTGTTTTTCCACAATTTTATTATGAAGCTTTCTCATTTTCCAAGACCAAACGTCTACTTCTTCAGGTTAGTTAATGTTAGCCAGTTCAATTTTAGTAAATTGTCGAACAGATAAATAATTATCCCAACCTCTTAAGGAAACTTTACAATACCCATTTAAATATTTAGCAGGTATGAAGGGTCTTTGGAAATGTAAGGACACTCGCTTCTTTCAGCTTCTGCATTTCAATTCTACTTTCACCTAATTCAGATGTGTGTGACTACTAATGTCAGCCCAGATTGAGCATCGCGGTACAAAATGATCTTAATGGATGTTAGAGACGACTAGCATGGAAATTTTCACACATGTATCCTATTCTTCTTCCATCTAGAAGCACTCCAATCCATCCTCACCTAGTCCTATAAATCCGGAAGAAGTTATTCTTTTTGCCGAAAAATCCCAAAAATTAAGTATAATTCGACCTGTACCGGAAGATGCGAGACTAATTTAGGTAACCTACTTCTACACGTGAATAGAAAGAAGAAATTTAATAGGTAATTATTGTTGTGTAAGAAATGAAGATATTGGCTATGAAGTATGCGCCTGGCTCCTTTTTAGAATACCTCTACATACATATATGGCCTGACCTGCAAAGGAGAAAAGACCCATTTCCTTCACTTCAGTAGTCAAAGTGGACAGGTAATATGGGCAAATAATAATTGCAATGTTGCAAGGGAAATGGGAATTAGTCAACGACCTATATTTTGGGGGCAGAAACAAGACGATCAAGGAGACTTGCCGAGGGCTGAAACCAGGTGGATGAACTGAATTTCTGTAAGAGTTTTCTTCATAGGCGAAATGAAGCGGGAAAAAAATATAAAAAAGCAGGAAAAAATACCTATAGGAAGTGAACGCAAAACATAAATTATTGCAGGCATGAGTAATTTCTTAGTTTGCAATAAGTTTTTTATACACGGGCTGGTAGTAAAAGCTCCTTCTCATAAGAACGAAGACCGCCTTATATTTCTAAAATAAGAAAGAGTATGCTTCGCAAAGAGATAAATTTCATGTATTTTATTATTATTTTTATATGGTAGAGTGGAGAGACGAAACCTAATTATATTTTTGCATTTTACGCATGAAGTGACGCCAAAAGAAAAACTACGAAGAGAAACGTAGTATAATTGCACGGATGGTTCTATCTATGTTCTCGGTTATTTTATCATTCTTACCACCTTTCCCAGGGGTAATTAGGTGTACCTACCACAGTAAGAACCATCAAATAAGTGGCATTTTTTCCAGATTGTAAAAAGAATACATCGTTTTACTATAATATATTATTACTTCGTTTAAAAATATAAACATTCTCATCGTTTTTTTTAAACTCTAATTTAATGAATTAAATCTTTACAAGCCTGAACAATGATCTTGTTAAACAAGTCAACTTGCTTGAACAAATTATATTAACCATGGTCAACAAAGCTACCATCATCTCAGGATATTGTTCAATCTTAAAACAAATGAATTGAGAAGATTGTAGTAGTAAATTGAATCAAGCGTTAAAAATCTAAACGGAAAACCTCTTGAAAGACCACCAAAAGTAGGAACAAATCAATTTATTAATTTTTTGTTTTGTCTTTAGGGCTGGTACCTATTTAATCAACAGCATTTTTGTTTTATGAATTTAATGAATCTAGGCTCATCCAAAGTAAACACAAATACTTTTTTAACATTTTTCACAGTATGTAAATTGTGTTGCAAAGTAGAAAGATGGTCAGCACGAGGGGTCGAACCCACAACCATCAAAATGAAAGTCGGGGACTGAACCGCTATGTAAACAATCAACTACCTACTTCAAAAATTAAATAGGCTTGTTGAAAGAAAGATTTCTAGCACTAGATAGAAGGATATAAACACTAACAGCATTGGTGTGATTACCTTTTGATTCTTGAAACGTATATGGTCAAAGAAATACAATAAGCAAAAATCAGACCTCCAGGAAGACCACCTGAATGCTGGAGGGATAGTTGGCAGTCAGCTTCCCAAGAGAACGATGTTGCAGGAGCAACAGGCCAGCAGGCAATCAAAGAGGATGAAGAAGAAGATTCTTGTTTTAAATAGTAACTACATTTTAATACTTCAAGATCCATTCTTCAGATACATTTTTATGTGTGAATATTTTCTGTCCAGCTGTTTTTATGAACGTTGGAGTATTTTTTAACTTTTAACCAAATACAATCATTAAGTCGGATTGTTATCGGGTTAGAAAAATGGCAGTTAAGCTAGAAATCAAGAAGGGAAAAAACCTTAATCAGTGATTAAAGAAAAGGGTTATTGTTTCTGTAGCACGTCATAATAATGCTATAAAGGTTGAGTTTCAAGGGTTTATTTCGAGAATTAAGCTGGTCCTTGCATGTTCTCACACTCATTCGCATTTATGTTGAATAATAACATCGGCCGTCATATTATATTTATATAACATCCTATGTATAATAATACTTTAGTTCGTTCGTGAGTGTCGGTATTTTTGTTATCGACATATCACCACGCGAAATTATTCATATAGGTTAGTATATATTTTTTTCATTTTTCTTTCATCAGCCCTCTCTTGTCCATTGTTGCACCTACCCCCCCCCCCCCTGAGACTTTACAGCTCCTTATCCTGTGCCGGCTGCATCCATCTGCCTCCTGAAACTCTTCTTATATCGTTACCACCTTGCTTGGCCTTGATAAAGCGGAAGTAGCTGTCGTAAAGAGAAAACTCTATGATGTATATTATATTCTCTCTTTGCTCACTTATGGCTGTATTTGTGTTCCTCAAATAATATTGAATTATTTAGCTGTGAAATACAATGGAAATATTCCATTTCTCCATTTTACACTGACATCACAAACTTCAGATGGCCAAAATATAAACCATTTGAAGGGTGATGTCAAAAAATCCAGCTTGGCTCTGTGTAACTCCTCATGTCTGAGAAAATAGCTTCTTCCTGTTCTATTTTAAGCTTAAAGAAACTTATTGAGACAGATGGACTTAACAACGAGTTGGTATACCACAAGCTCTAGATGTATTTGAGACTAGTTGTGATTTTTGATAAGCCCTTTCCAGCACAACATCAAGCGATGGAACTTAAGTTTATGTTCCATTAAATCTTTATCTTTCTTGTTCTTTTCCACATTAGAATTTAGTGACCATATGTGAGTAAGCCCACGGATTCTGGGTAAATCTTGTTAGACACGCAGGCCTAGACAAATTGCATTAGGCGATCGACTACAAACGAATTCTTCGACAATGTAGAGTAGGAAGAAAATTAACTGTCCACTTTTTATACAAGTGTCATTGTTTGGTTTAAATCATAATTGTTTATAATTATGTTCAAGTAGACAGATAATTTTTTCGTACTATACATTGGCGAAATCTTCGTTTGTAGTCGAACGCCAATTTGAATTTGTCTACGGAGGCTGCAGCCTTCAGCACCCCAAACCACGCACTTTTTATGTTTTCAAGCCACCAGGCTAATTTAAGCCCTATCCTGATTGTTCTCTATTTTTACTTCCACAATTAATTTCTGGGGATCAAAATATTTACCATTCCAGAAGACGTACCCAAAGTATGCTGCTTTCATTCTTTTGACTGTGATCAAATCGCCACCTTTACGCACATGTCAGCTACTTGGACACAGATCAACACCCACTCTAAATTTAAACCACCATTTATGTACTTTTAATGGAAGTTGCAAAATATTAAAAGAACATTAGTTTTTATATAATCTTGTGTCAATAACGAATTGAAATTATTAAAAACAAAAATAAAATTTATGAAAGTGTTACCTTATTACCCTTAGAAAAAGTTCGAAAAAACCTTAGTAAAATCGTAATGTTCGCTTTGCATTCGAATAAAAATTAATTTTATGGTAAGTCCACCATATAAAATACACTGAAAAGTCACAGGCACTGGCAAAAACAGTTAAACTATGCATAAAAGATCGAAATAAAAATTAATCGCATATTGGCCTAACTAGAATGTTTCAAAGTGAAAAGTGTCAGCTATTGGATACCTGTCAGGTATTGGGTCGGTTACCTTATCTCGGTATTAAGTGATAGGAAACAAAAAGTGGATACGACAGAAACAGGAGCTACCGATGTGGTTCAAAAAGTCATCAAACAAAAGCAGAGTTGGGCTGATCGTGTGACCAAACTAAATGCCATCAGATTTATTTTCTTCATCAAAAATCAATCTTAACAAACTATGCTCGTCGTCCGACAGGTTTTTCTGCTAGTTGTTATGAAATGGTATTGGTATAACATATAGTTAATGGTATACTACCATGCTAAGTGTACCTTGGGATAGGTTTAAATTTTTAAATGAAATTGGTTTTGTTTCATTAATAAGGAAAGGTAGCATCTTAAAACCTATAGAAACGGGAGGTCAGTCTCGTTCAGTCTGATGAATATTCCTATAATTGAAAAATTTGTGTATTTATGTAAAATAGTCCATGTTTTAAACAAATTTCATGGTCACAGGTTATCAATAAAATAATCCACTGTACTATACCGTTCAAAGAATAACTATCATTTTTATTGAAAATCTATTATGTAAGTGTGCCGGACGATTGAAAAAAATGGTTAAAAATATATTGGAGATCTTTTCACATTTAATTTACAATCATAAAAAAATTATACTTGGTTTTGTCTGCTTGTCAAGTTATGTGCATAGAAATAAAATTATAATTTTCTCCATTTAACAGATTTTCAGTTCACGTAATTATTTATCATTAAAATTGTTGATGTATGTAGGTATATAATGTATTAATATTGTATTTAGTCGGTTTATCTTTGATCTTTGTTTGTTATTAAGCAGTACCGTTGACTGTTTCAGAGCGATATGTTATTTTTGGTGAAAATCATACTGATGAAAACCACGCAAATACTTGAAATAATAACGATCTTTCGTACCGAGAAACATTTCATTTGCTTGTTGATTTTGTTCATACTAATATTATTATGGATGAATACAATGCGTTTCCCTTATTCAAAAGTGCATCTGGGAATTTTCTTCTTTTTGGTAAAGTCAAGTTCCAGGAAAGCAGTGCAATGTACGAGATTAGTTGAATATAATATTTTTAATAGAATTGAGACAGAGAGTTGAATTTTTTGAACTGTCTAAGGTATTGTCTTTTCCTTGGACCATGTCCGCAGCATGCCGAGCATATTATGGAGTCCATTGCCACCCTGTTCCCCGCAGTCCTCACCGTCTCATCTCATCCGAAGACTCTGAAAATCTTCTCACTTCTCGGAGGGATCTACATCACCTTATACTAGTTGCATGTATACATGAGATCCAACTGTCGATGGCCTGAGTCGGTATGTTCATTGTATGAAACGATGTCGTCAATAAATTAAATTTTTACAAATATTGTTAAAAAAAGTTTGAGATGTACTGATATAATGTATGCATTTTTTATAGAAAATTAAATTATCTAGTTAACATGTTTCGGCGTTTTTCGATATTTTTTTTAAAATTCTGAAATATAGGCATTGAAACTCGTAAATTTGTCATAAAAAAATATTTTTCTTTACAAAAAAAGTTTGAGAAACCCTGGAACTTTTTTCATTAAATTTAATTTTAGATATTGTATTTTTCTATATACATACACATTTTTAGGGTTCTAGCTTTTATAGTTTTCGAGATATATACAAAAATTAAGTAAAAATTCAAAGGTTGATTACCCCTGACTGAAAGAAAATTTAAAAATTCTGAGTATACAAGTTTTGTAGGCTTAAAGTATTAAATATTTTCTGAAATTTTAGGATCTGTGCATCAAGCGAATCAAAAGTTATAAGGGGGGGACGGACACACACACACACAGACACACACACAGACACACACCCTCACACACACACAGACACACTAAATGTTCTCCTCCGAATTCTGAGTAAATCTATCTATGGAACATATATGCTGCAAAGCCTCTAAGTTGGTGTTTTTTGTCGTCAAAGTTTGAAAAACCGTTTAAAATCTAGACCTGGCCATACAAATCTCACGTATCTTGGCTTGATACTGCCGATCTGTCTCGAGAAATAATTTCTCTTCAACAAATCGACAGTTGGATTATCTCCCAGATGATAGTCGAGGCTTAGGCGCATTATATCTTCAAAATGTTTCCTAAGTAAATGGTCCAGCCAAGTTTATGGCAGCGGTGACGAATGGTTGACCCGTTAGGTCTCTTATGCCTGTATTTGGCATTGGCATTTTGGCACAAAATCGTACAAAAAATACCCAGCATCTTCCGGAGGCACTAGCTCTCGAGAAATACACGCATAGAGTAGAACATCCAGAATAAGGCAATTCACAGTGGAATCTTTGTCTTCTTGCTAAAAACATCCGATCTCCGTACCTTCCCAAGCTTACTAAAGGCTTAAAAGTATGGCTTAAAATCAAAATACTTCGAAAATCTCCTGATACGAAAGAATCAATCCTCACAATTCACCAACTCTCTTGGAATAATTGGGCAAATTAACGAGTAGTTAATAACAGGATTGGAGCTGACCTAGCGATTGATAGCGACAGTTTTCATGCAACAGTTTTCGGAGCAAGATGTTCTGTGTTTGATTTCAGGGTTTTAAAAAATTCCACAAATTATTAAGAAATGTTTCTTACTCATCTGTGTCCATGCAGAACGCGTGTCTGCTAAATTATGGTTTAGGGTATTAAATAATTTGTGGAATAACAAATTAATTGTTTAATTTAAATTACTGTATTTAAATAATACCAGCACGACTGAACGTTCAATTCGTTAATTTAAAGTGTATATTTTATTATGTTTCATTGCAATTAATTGTATGAATAATTGGAGAAAACGTAGTTAGTCATTGAGTTTTATCAGATCTAGTAGAAATCACAGAAAAGTAATATTATACCTACCTGAAAATACAATAATATAATGTCGAATGGCTGATTTTATGTTATAAGGTGGATAGCGAAGAAAGCCGAAGCTACTGTGATTTGGTGATAACATTGAAGTCTGGTATTCCAGGATGAACAAGATTATGGATTCTACTTATTCGAGGAATGCCACTCTAGGTAATGAAAGGAATACCTAAAGGACTTGTCCATTTAGCGCAAAATCTTTAACCGATAATGTTCGGAGAGGAGATAGAACCGATTGTATATAAAATACAATACAGGTTATCTCTATTAAAGTGGATATTTATTACGTAGGTAGGTATATTTTGAATTTATTATCGATTATTTTAAAAATACCTGACAAGAAATGATTTTTAAATCATAGACGGTCGATTGTGCATCGAAAACTTTTATTTCAAACGAAGTTCAATTGAATGTAAGTAATTCGATGAAAAGTTCACAACTAATTAATTAATTGCTTTGAAAATTAAAAAATATTCAAAAGAGAGGGATTCAAAAAAATTGGTTCGATGTATAACCTGATGCTGGTATATAAGGGTGGCATTTACCACTTTCCTTATAAAATAAGGTTACCTAGTAATTTGAATTCACTGAATAATGCTTTGATTTACTTGGCTAGACTAGAGTCGGCATAGATTGGGAACTACGCTCACATAAAAACAGCCTAATCTATAATATCTTGGACAAATTGAGATTAAAGGTAAGAAAAACATAATCGTGCACTAAAAAAACGTGTGAGCAGAAAACAATGCCTGATAAATATTGGTTGATTTTGACTGGTCGAAGTGTAACTTACGAAATACTGAAAGGTATTTTTTGAAGAAGAAAAAATAACAACTAATGACTCTAACAATTCATTATTAATGTTCGATTTTTAAATGGAACAAACCACTACGGGCTTACGACCGTCTTCTACTGTTATTTCGAAGGCTGGCTTAGTGTGATCACTTTATGTTAACAACGTTCGCCATTAGGTGGTAATGTTTGTCTCCGAAACTCCTAATCACGAGAATTCTCAACATGTCGAAAAATCTAATGTATGCAACAAGTAGAAATATAAAAATAAATGAAATATAGGGATAAAATATATTGGTTGTGCTCCTCTGTCGAACACGAGCTTTGCTCTATCGACGGAGTGTTATTGTATTTAAATGTTATGTATTGTGTCATGTTCATGTTAATTTTATATACTTTGTAAATCTTTAATTTTATTAAATAAAAAAAATAAAAAAGTGGGAAATCATTGAGAACAAGAGAGCAACCAAATTTAAAGACTGCGACTGCTGTCACGTATTTGGCGCCAGGATATGACTATATCCATTTTTGTTACTGTCTTATATTATTTATTGCCTATTGGTTTTGTTGGTGCACAACGTTCTAATTATGTCTAGATTTTGTGACCTTTTTTCAGGACTAGATCTTAAAGAAAATTTTTTTGAAAAGGTTTGGGGTGCTGGGAAGAAAAAGCATGACACAGAATTACTAAAAAGAAGAATGAAATGATTTATACTTGGGATATCATGAACACGTGTTACGGTTTCGACGAACATCAATACTATTTAGGTATTTATTATTATTATTATATTTTAATAGAAGTGTTTATGACGGCGAAGATCCATTTCATGTAAGTGATAATGTTTCAGCTGGGTATCCATAGATGGCATAATCTGTAACTTTTATATCATAAATGCTATTGAATATCATACTCTTGACAAGAATTATATTATTTCAAAAACTGATGGATACTTTTTAGTACTGACTTTTTCTTTATTGCGATTGACATGCCCTGAAACATCGTTAAAACATAATATGTATCGGTCGAAATTATATTGGTAAAATAGGTTATTAATTAATCAATGTATCAAATGGAATTCAACATTCATATTTAAGACATGACAACGTTTGCCGGGAAAGCTAGTTAACAATACTTTGTTATTGAAGTTTTTTTTTCTAAACAATACGTTTTTTTCCACTCACAATTGAGTGATTCATTAATAATAAGTTATACAACATATTTTTTCAAAACATTTATAATAATTAATAAAATTAATTTTATTATTGAACAATAATTTTAAACCTATAAAAATCTTAAATGATCTTGTATTTGATTATATTTGGTTAAGAAATATCTACACAAGCCTACAGTCCGCACGTAACTTGTGAATAAGTTCATTGACCGATGTATAAACTTAACAGTAGGTTTTTCGTTCTTAGTAAATTTACGCCAAATAACCACGTATATGGGGGTAGATCTAACCCTTTCGCTTATACGCATCACGAACAAATTCCACCGTCCATTCTACGGGTTGAGAAGAAAATTTAAGTGAAATGTTGTAAAAAAGTGAAATAAAACAATAATTATTAACGCACGACTCGCTTTCAACCCCTGATTGTTTGAGTTCAGGAACCCCTAGAAAAGAGTTTTGTTTTAATTTCCGCACTAGGAGATGTTTGATATCTAACATAATAATGAAATTTTCCACTACGTTAAGTATAATATCGAAGAAGGGTGATGGGAGCGATATCTTCGGCTCTACCAGAGTTTTTGTTATTTTACGTTATATGAATATCTACCGATTAAATTATTCAAATTTACGTTAGGTTTCAAATTGTTATCATAAAATTATATTAAAATAATATTACGTATTTTTATAAGATACCTAGGAAGGCGTAGGTAAATTTTGTATGTACATGTCGGTATATGTACCTAATGTAGGTACGCCTACAAAATGTTAGATTTTGCTTTCATAATATCCGCCATGTATGTAAAAAAAAAATAGGTATTAATTTTTTAATGTTATTTTAAAACACGTGTGAAATTATACTCTGCTAAAATTAAATACAATTGGCAATATCTGTTACTATATACTTTTTCGGCAGCAAAGTTCAAAGTGAACGTCTCTACATTTTTCTAAATCACTTCAGAGAGAAACACAAAATTACGACGTTATTGTTATACTTACATATTGGTGTGCTTGAGTTTCTTTAATTCATTTTTTATATAAATGATTGAAAAAAACAATACCTAGTTTTTTTTTTTAATGAAAATCCTCTTGTTCTATTTGAAGTGCCCCGTCAGGTCTCCCCGACGTTGGCGTTGGGCATCAGCATCCCTGTCTCTAGCCCTAGCCACATGAATCAGTTCCTCGTCGATTTGGATTCCAGTCCACAGTATTATGTTGCGGAGCTGTCTTCTACCCACACCACGTCTTATACCAGCTGTCTTCTACCCAGACCACGTCTTGTATCAGCTGTCCTCTAACAACACTACGTCTTCTACCAGCTGTCTTCTACTCACACCACGTCATTCCTCCATTTTGCCCTCGGTAATCAGCTACAGAAACAAGCAGGTACGTCTGAAAACGTGGCTAAGGTATGAGATCTTACGAATTTGAATATTTGTCAACGATTCCCGAACAATGTTTTTACTCTAATCAGGATCTCCGAATTACTGACAATATCTATCCAAGGAATACGCAATGTATTTAGTTCATCGTATTTACCTACCTTGAGCGCCCGGGTCCTAAAAAAAGCACCGACCACACGAGGCACGTTCCCATTCTTTGCCTTTGCGTTAGGTTAAAATTATTGTCATTAACAAGACACGATATAAAGAAAATCGAACCATAGCAAAACCAAAATCCCGACGCTTCTAAATCAGACTTAGGAAATGCAACCCCTTAAAACCAATCTTCTTCTTTTGGTGCCATGTCAGGTATTCCCAACGTCGGCGATAACTGCGGCGAATCCTTCTCTGTCCTGGGCTGCTCGGAACAATTGTTCCACAGTACGGAAACCCGTCCGTTCTCGTATATTGCGCAGGCAGGACATTTGCCTTCTTCCAGCCCCTATGCGACCCTCGATCTTTCCCTTCAGTATCAGGTGGATCAGTCGATACTTTTCTCCTCGCATGATGTGTCCCAGATATGAAATATTTTACGAACTTTTACCTGCGACAGAAGTTCACGCACTGCTCCGGCTCGACTTAGGACTTCTGAATTTGTCACCATCAGGTCGGTCCAAGGAATCTTGAACATTCTGCGATGTAACCACATCTCGAAAGCCTCGAGCCTGTTCATTGTGTTGACCTTCAGAGTCCAAGTCTCACAGCCATACAGCAGTACGGACCACACGTAGCATTTAAAACCAATAATTCACCATAAAGACTACAGGACACTAATCTGGTCAATACTTCCAGGCATTCATCACGGTCTTTGCTGTAGCGATTGACGAAATCAGGATATTATTACATGAATCAAGTTGCTGGAAATGTGATGGAATTTAAATTCGGTAGAATGACATTGAACTCTTCAAACATGATTTTGAAGTTCGGTAAAAATATTACAAAATTGGTTGGCATTATCGTGGTCATGGTTAAGTTAACAAAAGTGTCACTATCACAAACATTTTTTTTATATAGTTAATGATATTCCGAATGTCACATATGACTGACTTCCACATGGCGGTCCTTAACTTCCTGCCTTGTGCAATACCATAAAAATGATTAAGCATTCATCGTTTTGCTGTGATGGGATTTTAATTGTAATTTCCTCGGAACAATATGATATAATATATCGCTTAATAATATCATATTACAAACCATGTTTATGGGGTGATTCAGCATGATTTTATCACAATTATTTTTTCACCAACTTTTATTCTAAGTTTTATATTCTATCTGATTTAATAACAGTATTGCTTAATGCAGTAGACTTCTTGCAACAAAAATCAAGCGTTCTATTACTCATAAATTTTTTTCCTGGGCTATCATTATGTTTCAAATTGCACGAGAATGACTGAATTTAGCTGTACTGACACCTTAGTTATCGAAAATCGAAATATGTTTAAAATTAGTGTTAATCAATCAATTTTATTTGTTTGTTTACTTGTTTTCTCAATTATGGCTTTCAAGAGTACCCCTACTAAAAGTTTACGATGCTCGAATTTCAAAACGATCATCAAAAGGAATCCTCATACAAAGTGAAAGAATGGCTTATTCGCGAGCAAACTTGAGAAACTCGTAAAAACCCCACAATAATCAACATGGAAGATATTGAAAAAAGACGAAGATCAGCTAACGGCAATAAAAATTGTGACCCATACAAAAAGCTACTTTATGAAGGTACTTATATGAAATGGTCATTAAGAATTGTAAAAGGAACTTTTGTTGCGTTGACTGATAAATAAATTCAACTCATTCATTCTGAACATAATTAAGAAATTAGAAGACTTAAAAAGATGAGTAAAACGTATGAAATGTGCAACCAACTTTGAGAAAACTACATAAAACTTTAACACAAAGTGGTTTGGTTTTCAGTTTTTCAACAGAACGCAAAGTTTTAAGGGCTCAATCCGCTGTGCTTTTTTTGAGTTTCATGACACACATTTTTCTAAGCTTGTTTGATGTTTATAGTGCATTTGTGTCTAGGTCAACCGATTGAACGAAATACTACTTTTATCTTAATTAACTTTATCTTGATTAACCCACAAAGCTCATTTAATAAAAACCAAATGTTGATATCGAGGGTTATAAATAAACGTATAGAATAAACTCTTTTCCACCCCATGCATAATAAACTTGTTAAAAAACAATGGGGAGTTAATAACTTAATAAATAATGAATACATCAAACATCGATTTATTGTAGAATCGATTATACGCCGTATAAATTACAATATTACTTTCGACAATGGTCAATTTATTATTGCGTTAAATGAGGGATGCACTCATCCTTGAATACGGTTATTGTAAACCATCGGTTTTTGTTATTTACCTACATACCTACAAATATAATGATATCATTTTTCAGAAAAAAATGTAATCCATGTAATTTTTAAATAGAAATAATATAAGAATATCAGTTTTCGATTTTCAGCTGGACCTGACCAAAGCCCAGAAACAAGGATGCCGAATGAGGGTTGGCTAAAGAGCGCGCTGTTTTTTTATCTTTATAGTTATTGTTTATTTTTGTCATAGATAAAAAAAGGAAGGTTAGAAAGAAACCCTCGAGTTAAGGAAAAGTGTCCATGTTCTATTATTACTATATTATGTTCAATGTTAATTCAGTGGGGCTATAGTACGAGTTGTATCGAAAGCTAATTGCACGCAAATAAGCGCTTATTAGCGTGCAAATAGTGTTCTTAAATCAAACGATCGAATCATTCGATCATTTTAGAATGAAAATTTTTCTGAACTCTTTCGATGATCGTTTCGATATTCGATCATCGAAAAGTTATACTAGGGCTACTGTATAGAAAATGTCCATAAATTTTTTTTCTACATAATTTGAGATTGATTCAGCTAAAAATGCCAAAATTTCATCTAAAATGTCTTTTCAAACAACATGTACCTATTTGTTTTTAGAAAACTTGGGTTTCAGATCAAAATGCACATAAAGAAAAACATCATTAGGTGGATTGAAGAAGTTTCCCATATGCAAACATTTAAGATCATGACCAAAAACAATTGCAGGGGTTGTATTTCTGTATGCTTAAAATGAAAAATATTAAACCAATGCATACCTCAGTAGAAATACTAAAACAGTGCTGTACAAAACACTCATAGGACCAGTGCTGACATACGCCTCTGAAACCTGGGTGCTCACTAAAATGAATGAGCAACAGCTTGCGGTCTTTGAGAGGAGGATTCACCGAAAAACCTACGGGCCAATAAATGAGGGAGGAGTATGGCGTCGGCGATACAACCAAGAACTGTATGATCTCTACAAGGATGCCGATGTCATACAAGTAATCAAAATAGCAAGATTACGCTGGGCTGGACAAATAATACGTATGAAGGAAGAAGCCTAGACCAGACGCTTAACCCTCACACATCCCGAAGGTCGTAGAAGAGCAGGAAGACCCAAGCTACGGTGGATGGACGGTGTTAACACGGATGCAGGTGTCATTGGACTGAGGAGCTGGAGGACGGCGGCACTCAGAAGGACGGAGTGGAAAAAATCTCTTGACTCAGCCAGGGTCCACCCAGGACTGTCGTGCTGATGATGATGATACTTCCTACTATGACATACGGGGCAGAAACCCGGACCCTAAACACTGGTTTTGATCCATCGACTACAAGAAGTTGGGAATTACATTGATGGACCATATGGAATAATATGGACCCGCAAGTACTAGTTGAGCTGAGCCTCTACGTCCCTGACGATTATATGAGATCTCGCTCCCATGTTTTATTTTATGTGCATAGAGGACGTACAAACGTTATAAAGCATTCACCAATTAACCGAGCGATGCTCTTGATGAATCAGCTGTCTGATGATATTGATATTATCAATATTACATATGAGCTTTTCTGCAAGCGAATCGAGTATTTAATGTAGAAATAGAAATGATTTACTTTAATATGAAAATAACTTGTATTTTTAGTTATTCTTCTTTGTTTATTGTTTTTTTTTTGTATTTTCTTGTAAGTGTAATAGACGCAAAAGCTTTTTGAAGCTGTTAAGTCTATTGCACTGATATTTAACAGATTAAAATAAAATAAATAAAAATATCCCTAATGTCGAAATATAAATACGAAAAGGAGTGTCAGACATTGTTAGAACAGTTGATGCCTTAAAATAGAGATACAGAGTATTGTAAATGGAGCTTCAAGATATTGGAGTAGCAGTCAAGAGCAAACAAATCAACCAACAAGGCTGCTTCAATATCAGTATGTGTTAGAAACTTCGTATGGAAGAACCCTGATTTGCGAATTAACAGCAAGATAAAGATTTATAAAACTTTTGTTAGACCCATCATGACGCACGGGATCGAGCCAGGGCCGATACCACTGTGACCAAAAATGCGCTGAGAGTTTCAGAAATGAAAACTCTCAGGAGCATAGCCGGGAAGACCCTCAGAGATAGAGTCAGAAATACGAGGGTACGGGAAATATGCCAGGTCGAGGACATAGTAATATGGATAAGGCAAGGAAGAAGATTATTGTATGCACATGTGAGGAGAATGGACTCACCCGGATTTCCTAACATGGAATTGCACGACCAACTCCATGGTAGACGCCTCCTGGACAGACCACCAAAAAGGTGGAAGGATAGCTGGAAATCCCCGATTCTTGAATTACAGGCCACAAGGCCTAAATTAAGAAGAACAGCTCCAGGGCAGGAAAAAGGGAAGAAGGCAGACCACAAGCTAGATAGAGGGATGATATAGTGAGAAGAAGTAGGACGAGGAGGGCGAGTTGTAGAGAGGGTTGTAGGAGTGGTGGCTCTGGTCTTGCAGTCGACCAATTTAGCTAATAACGAAAATTATTATGCCAACAGAATAATAATTATTATATTGACCTGCATGGTATCGTAAATTACCTCAATTAATTTATAATCAAATTTGCTTTTTTACTTCCCCTATTTTAGTCCAATGGTGGGTGTTTTTGTTACATGTGTCTAATGATTGATACATTAATATTTTTTTTTAAATATAAACATTATACCGAGTCTCAACAAAGCTCATCATTAACCACCCGGCTATTTCAGTATGGATTTTTATTTTAACTAGAAATTTATGAAACAAGAAATGATAATATACCTACTTAGGATATTATTGATTTATTCTTCTTGATTTAGGTCTAACTCACAAGATAAGATAACGCAGATTCAAAGAGACCCTCCCACACGAAATCCAAATCTCTCAGCTCTTAGGCATTATTATGATGCGTAGAAAGACAGGTTTATCCAGACCAAACTATAGTCCCTTTATTTGGACTGGTAGCGTGAGGGTAGGTATTCTTGTCAGCAACAATAAATAATTTAAATAAACAAAACAGTCTAGAACAATGAACATAGGGTGACATTTCGCTGTCGTCAGCTCGTTACATTCCTCACTGGGTTCTGCGACTCAAACTGTAATAAATGTTCCTGCGACACGCGATTCGCAGCCCATATTCTCACTAAATTACAAGTATTTTTAATATTAATATTTGCCTTCCTTCTAAATCATAACTCTCACAATATAAAATGCTGTGATTTGTTTGCTGAAACTTTCCGTCATTTTTTTTTCGAGTGTTGTTAATAGAATTTCCAACTCATGGATGGTAGAAATCTATGTATGCAATTTTATAAAGTAACAAACTCAAGGAGTTGTCAACGCGCAATGCTAATAAAAATATTAAAAATTATTGTATTTCACTTGTTTAGAATAAAATGTTATGAAATATGGAGAGTTTATAAAAAAAAAAAACACCGTGTTATTGAGCGTTAGCCAATCAATATACAGAACTACCAGAGTTCAGTTTAACCTTTGGTGACAGAAATAACTAAGAGAACAATGTGCTTTGAAAACCGTTCAACTGCAAAGAAAATTTTCCCACTAAAGAAACTTTGACCTTAATAATAAATAAAAATGTATGACCCTATAATGTGGAAGATTAATCTCAAATATATACCTATCTTAGTAATGATAGTTTTTGAAACTGGCATACTAGAGTTTTATTAATAAGTACGTAGGCGCCTACCTCAGTTAAACAAAGCAATTTCTAAGCCTTTACAATTTTTAGATTATTGTCAAATAGTACCTGGGTAAGTACTTTATCCACATAAAATTACCATAGTCTGAATAAAAAGTCTGATTAAAATAATTATTATGAATTTTTGAGACGCTTACAATATTGGTTTCAAGCAAATTCCTACTTAATTTATCTTTATTTTCACACAAATCGGCCAATCAAAGTTTTCCCTCAGGGATAATCTAGATTTTTTTTATTTATTTTTCACAAAACTTTATATACAAATGAATTTCGTTGAGTCAAAGTTTTTTTCTCAAAACCACGGTTTCGTTTCATATTAATTGCTTATAATTAGAGACTGGAAAGTTTCGCGATCGCGATAAAACGATTTTTTTTCGCGAATTTTGAGGTTTTTGTGCAAATAACGCGAAATTCGAAGTTTTTGCGCAAATAACGCGAATAATGTGATTTTTGGAGGAAAAATGCAAATTTATACCTATTTTACAGAAATAATATCTGTACCTTAGAGCATAAAGTGTGGGAGTCACATTTTAGTAATTTTGCAGGAGAGAGGATTTAGTGAAACTTGAAATTACAAAACGCGAACTTTTTTTCTATATGAATAATATTAAATCTGAAAATATTTTTTTTTCACCAATTAGACCATGTTTTATGTTTAATTAATACAATTTTCAATATTCTTTATAATAAGAAATATAATGGATTATGCTCTAACAAAAATTGGACTTAAACAAATTTTTAATTTCAAAAGTCACCTTTTTTAACAAGTGGTGACTTCAATATTTTGACCGCTTATAGAACCTTCAATTGCGAATAAAACTGTATCATTAAGTCAAAATCGCAAAAAAGTGGACTCCCACACTTTATGCTCTAAGGTACAGATATGATTTTGTAAAAATAATATTTATTTATATAACGTATGGCCAGTTCATCACAAAAGATTATAATACAATCGATAAGAAAAGTATATTTTTTATGTAGTTAAAAGCAATAAAAAGGATTGGAGCGCAGGAGATATTTTGCTGCTCAAATGCCCTAATTTGTGCTAACAAAAAATCGAAGGAATCTTTCAACAAAACAATATTTTTTTAGTATTATTTCTGAACGTAGTATCAATTCTGTCTGTAGTATTGAATATTGATTTTAATTTTTTTTTAATTTGATTTTTTTTTGCATAATATTACTTTTAATCAGATTTTTTCATTCATTTGGCAATGTATGTTTATAAATATTGTTAATTATACTATAAATTCTAAAAATTGCTATTATTCTTTGTTTTGCCATAACATCTACCTTCATTTTGAACAAATCAACGTTGAAAAATAACGCGAATATCCGTGTTTTAGAGCAAAAATAACACCGAATTTCTCCAAAAATAACACCGAAATTCACAAAAAATAACACCACTATTTTCCAGTCTCTACTTATAATATATTTATAAGTACCTAGGTAAGTATTATTTTAGTATATAGCTATTCACTAGTAGGTAAGTAGACAGGAAGGTACTTAAAAAATTATCGTATAATTCTCATAAGTCGCGTGCCGAACAAGCCTACGGCAGAAGTGTTTTTTCAATTTTCAAGTAAGAAATAAAACAGAACATTTAACCCCCTTCTTCTAATTATGCAGCAAAACAAACAATGGAACGGGTTTTCCTATTCAAATTATAATAATTCACCCAGACTTATTACCTCAAGTTAGTATTTTATTTTTACCGTACGACACGAAATATTTGTAAACGATACCTACACCATTTTTAAAAAGCTAGTATGTGGGCCTTTTTTTGCTAGGAAAGAGTATAAATATACTTATTTATAAAGACAAAGCAGAAGTGGATGGTTGTCTAGCGGTTACAACGCCGGCTTTCGTGCCGTTTTCTGCGTGGGCACAATCCCAGGTGCCGACCATCTTCCTCTTTCACGGCACAAGCTTTAAGTAGCTTTCTGTGCGAAGAGTGCAAAAGGGTTATAAAAAATAAATCTTTGAATAAACTTCTTAGATTTAGTTTAGAAAACGGTACCTACATTTTTATCCCTATTCTACGTTTTCGTGACATTTACGCTGCGTGAAGAAACAATTTTTTAACGGAAACGTGTATAGCACTGCTACATAATACTTCGGAAAGCTCCGCAGTCCATACAAAATTCCCGTAAGTTTGGGAACCAACATTATCAGTATCCTATTTGTTTTTCACCAGCCTTTTCACCGGCCTCAAATCGGAAAATCGTTAAGTTAGAATGAGGTGAATGCAGACCCCGAAGGAAACGAATGAAAAAGATCTGATACCTATAAATAAAATAAAGCTTTGATTTTAAAAGGCATATTGTAATATTAACATCTTTGTTTTTCGTATTTTTAAGGTGATTTATACTAACTCTGCCGGTAGATTTTTTTATCCGTCATTTATGAGTGCTGCAGTGTGCTATTCTTATCAGAATTCACCTTGAGTATGGCTAGAGGTGCATGGGCATTGTAAAGATAGCTGATAAAAATATTCGATAACTAAAAATAACGCCTCTAACTTATTCATATTAAAGGATATATAAAAAATAGTCACGATTATATTAGGTAAGCAATAATAGCCTACCCCATTTCATTTACATATATGAAAGTTAATATTAATTGAATTAAAACATTAGACTCGCGATGATTTTACTCAACGACCTTTTTTTTTTAGGAAAAAGTTAACTTTTCAAATATCAAATTTTGGAAATGACCCTTTTTTGGAAAATCCAGTCAAAGTTTCCAGATACCAAATATTCGATTATCTTCATTTTGTTTCGGTTTGTAAAATAAAAAAAGCTTTAATAATAACGTTATTTTCATTTATTGTAACTGCTTAAGCGTTTTTGAATTAAGCCATTATTCGCACCTCTAAGCATGGCTAATGCTTCTATGCCATACAGAATGACGTGGAAATAAATATAGTTGTAAGTATAGAATATTGTGGATGATTGTTTTCTCTGTTTTCTAGCGACACGGCGAGGTCATTTCATGGATATTGCGCATTTTTTCATCAGAAATTCACTTTGCTTTAAAAAACCGAACGTGATTTTTTTAGGCACGCTTACGTCATGGTGACAATGTTATGTGTACTAAGCCAGAGTGAAAGGATTAGTGTAATAATTTAGGACTAACGATGTGATGTGCGTGTTTCAGCTACTTAAGTACCTACATTTTTTATTACTTACTACTTGTGAACTAAATCCCACAAACTAGTACTCGACGGTTGATGTAATAAGAAGTGTGATATATTAACTTGTCTCGTTAGAACAAATGTGACTAATACCGAATATATAATATATCTCATAGCTGAGAAGACTGACTGATCGACTAACGCCGCCTACCCGAGGCGTCACCCGCCGTCCACACATTCACGCACACATCTGACGATATCTGTTTAATGATGCGTGAATTCCGTTGTTTGAAACGGATGGATACACATACATCAGTTCTTTTATAGATTATGTGTAGTAAATAACTTAAGTGCCTACAGCCATAATAATTTCGCTTGGAATGCGCAGCCGTAGAAACGGGCGACGAGTTCCGTCACATGGTGACGGGTGAGCCGCTTAGTAGGAAGATAAGGTTGATCGGTATTTCGTGCGAATGATCGTGAAAGAATGTAAAGGATGGTCGCGTCTATGATATTGTGTAAGTATATGCGCACATTTATAATTAGGTATAAATTATACCGTTTGTGTCTATAAATTATTTGAATCAGTAAGCAAACAAAAAAAAAACTAATTTACGGATATTAATAGTTTTTTGTTAAGTAAACTTATAGAGGTCTTATGATCTACTCTTGATTGGATCATTTTATTCTATCTTCTGTTTTTAAAGAGTAATTTGTTCACAGTTGTATTGTATTTAATTTTTTGCACTAATCACAATAATATTAAAAACTCATATTGGTGTGAATTATAGGGCGAAAAATAACAAGACAAAACAGAATATTCACAAAAGTGTGATATTTTAGATCTTTATGTTTATTTGACAAATCATTCAAAGTCATCAATAACCTTATTCTGTAAGAACTTTGTTTTATTGATATAGAAATTATAATGTTGGGGCTCGTATAGAAAATAGCATAATATGTGGAAATGAGGTGTATGACTGATGATAATATGAAAACCGAGATTAATTATTCTTTTCACAGAAAAATCACCGATTTCTTTTAAGTCTGGACTTTCCCAAAGTGAACGTTTAGATACTTTTTGGGGATCGTCACCGGGGATGTCATTCAGTCTTTAGTCAAACGAAGGTCGGCTACTGAACTGCTTGACTACCATCCGCACTTTAGTTAGAATTTAGACCAAAGATACAGAAGATGATTTTGTAAAAATATTTTTAGCGAAGTGTAGACCGAAAAATCTGATGAACCCTATATAATTCTTCTTCATAAGATACCCTAAAAGCATTTTAGTAGGGGTTAATGTAATTTGAAGAAATCAGTCAACAGTAGTTATTATATGCAAACCACATGTAGAGCAGACGCAGCGATGGTTCATGCTAAATGACGTGTCTGTTACAGTTCGTGCCATGCGAAGAGGTCAGCGGATTATGGTGAGTGGAACTACAGTAATATTAATATGGGGTGGAAACGGTGTGGATATTATAAAATGTATGTACAACAAAACTGTTGTTTGCTTATGGGTAAAATCAAAATGGTTCAAATCAAAGGGATGTCATGGGGGTACAAACACATGGTGTGTACGAAGATATGTTAGAAATGTGTAACCATTTACACATAATATTATGTAGTAGGTACAAAGTTACCTTTGCTTATTGAATCTTCCCCATAGACATAGACTGTTATTCTGAAATGAAAAACAGACGATTGAGTTGCGTCGTATCCAATTTTTATTGAGACTTTTGATATTTCTCTATTCTGAAAATGTTTTATCCAATACATTAGATGCGTAACTACTGGCAACCGATTAAGTTCTAAGCAAGACCTTCTTGCGTTGAGTTGGAACGTGAATTTGAGAATACCAGTCATTGTCCTATCTTTACTGTGAATATTGTATTCCAATTTTCATAATTATCAATTACGTTGGCGATCACTCTTCGCAGTTTTACGCTGTGTGGAACAGCATGAATAGAATTCTTTCATAGTATGCACATCAGTACCACTAGTATAAGTTTTCGATGATCGAATATCGAAACGATCATCGAAAAATTTTCATACAAAAATGATCGAATGATTCGATCGTTTGATTTTCGGACACTATTTGCACGCTAATAAGCGCTTATTAGCACGCAAATAGTGTTCGATTAAACTCGTACTAGCCCCACAGGGCCAAAAGTATTGATATTTCATCAGACTATCAAATAATTTTTAAATCGGTGCTCACTCAGTAAGCTTTTAAAACCTTGTTTCATGAAAGAGGAAGATTGTCGGCTCCTGGAATCAAACTCACGTTCCAAACAGTAAGAAGTCGGCGATAGAATCGCCTGGCTACCCTTTTTAGTCTATTGTCATATAAGGACATCACATCTTAACAGGAAGAAACAATTAAGATTGGTTTATCGGGTGCAATAGAGAGCTCTTGTTGCCTCCCTATGCCCCTAGTGGGGCGTAAAGGGAGTTTGGAAACTAAACTAACCAAAGTTCTTTGATTTCATAATGTTTCTTGTCGTTGGGTTTTTTCTTTAGATTTTTTTGTCATTGATGTAGAGACGATTTTATCAATTTATTGACTTTAATGAGACCACTTGAAGTAGGGAGCCAAATCCAGCTGCATGAAATTACGCCCATATTTTCCAGAAGTCTCTGTAAGATATCAACAAAATTGTAATAATAATTATTGTATAGGGCTATATGACTCTCTAGGGACACTACTACTGTGCTTGAGTATTTCATATTGTGGTCTCTAAGGAGAAGGATCCCACCGGATGTTTTCAACACTTCAAAGATTCCAGTTAAAATGAGATTTTAAAACAATTTCCAGGAGCGCATCTCCATAGGGATTTTTTTTCCAAACACAATCCAACCCCGCATACTGTCTATTAAAACAATGTGTCCAGTCATCGAATATTTATACTTCTTAGTCAGCGTTATTAATAATCTTGGTATAACGTTATACAGTGGTTTATACCATGGTCTAAGAAAAATGTTAGTAATAATCCAGGTATACCACAGATCTATGGTATAAACCATATAATAAGCGTATAACATCCTCGTTGTACCACGGTTTTAGAGATTTACTAATTCTATGGTTTATACCAGTAATAAGGTGTTTTTATTAATAACACTGATTGGGTTTTAGAATACGCAGTTGCTTATCTTTGGGTACTGGAGTATATCTAGTACATCTACATAATAATTCAGAAATGTTTGTTTTTTTATTTGCCTTTGACAATACTTTCCGTTATGTCGGAGCATCACGCTCAAAATACAAATGCTACGTCAGATATGAATCTGCGCAGAGCGGTGAAATTTGCTCGAGAACGTTCTAAGATACAATTGGCAACGTTAACTTTAATATATTAAGCGCTATTTAAAAAACTTTATTTTTTTAGGATCTTCATACAAATTTTTCAAAAAAGACAGTAAGCCATCGTTTGGAAACAAAATTACTCATGTAAACGTTGAATGGAATCTTGGTATTACGGTATGAAAATGTAATAAAATAATTGGAGATTGATTCGTTATACATATAAATGGTATTCAAATCTTATTATTCTCAATAAATAAAGATTTAATGCAAAATTTTGGAAATATAATTCCTCCATTTTGTAATTTGACACATTTAAAAAAATTTATGGCCGCAGTTTGTGTAAATCTGTCGTGGCCATTAGATGAGTAAGTACCTGATAAAATCATATTAAATGTTGGTAAATAATAAAGATACATGAAATTAAATTCATAATACATTTAAATATATTAATCGTAAAAATGATTTTTGAAAATTGAAATGAGTATAAAAATTCTTTAGTAGATTTGGTCGATAAAACAGAACTCTGAAAGAAAGCGAATCTGACAGGAACTAATGACGTTCCTGTTTATCAAAATCATAATGGATTTGTCAGGTATGTGTGCATGTTTATTATAGTAAAAAATATATTTGTTTTATCCACATCATAATAAATAAGAAATACTGTATAATATCCATATCTCAATTAATCACATAAAACAGATTGTTATGGACAGAATCATCGAATATCACTTTATTTGAAGATCAATTTATTTGCTATTATAATAACAAAATTATCTAAATTCTTAATTAATAGGTATGAAGATAAATTAAAAACAATGTTAAATATATATTAATATTTTATTGCGTTAATATAACAATCTTCACATATGTTTCATGGATTATTGCTGTAGTAGTTTCTTCCGTCAACAACATATTCTCTTTACACATCTCAAACATGATCATGTAGAATAAAGAATCCTTGAAAGACCAAAACTGCAATCGTTGGATGTAGTCTGTGAAGATTGACAGGTTTTGACGCAAAAAAACCCAAAGGTATCTCAGTCACAGCACAATTTGATGACAGATAAAAGTAACCAAGGTTTGTGACACTGAAAATGAATAAATTAATCATCAGTCAATAAATATTTGCGTTTATTTTTCTTTACTAACCCCCTTTGCACTAATGGTTGAATTTAAAATCAAATCTTTTAGTTTAGCATACATCATATTGCTTATATATTTTGAAAAAGAGTATGAAAGTCTTAGATCATTTGTTTTCAATTTGGTTACCATTTAAAAGTGATTCATGCATTCTTAAACTAAAAAATAATAAAATCATAGCGATGGAAAGAATGTTACAGAAAATGTCAATATTTTTTTATGTTTCTGAGCCAATACTTAAAAATTACAAAGAAGGGATTATAATCTTAATAAACAACATTTGGTACCTACCGAAAAATCTATTAGAGCAGCAAACTCATATTTATGTATTTATATTTTCAAAATTGGAAGCATTATATCACTCTCTTATGTTTTTTGACATATCAATATTTATCAACAATGAGTGACAAGTGACATTGACTATGAATTCTATTGATCTATGTATAAGTAAATCTATGATTACCTAATTAAAATAAAGCAGCGTATTTTTCACAAATCATTCTTCCAGGATGGGTTTTCTAAGAATAATAAAATAATAATATTACTTAACCAATTTATATATTATATTTTGTGTGTAAATGACATCTACTTCATATTATATTTTTATGAAGGTTTGTTTTACAGACACTATCAAAAGAAAATATGTATAGCGGAATAAAATGTCGTCTATAATTAATTAGTAATTTTGCTACGTCATAATTAATTATTAAATAAAAAAGGTTTTAATTAAAAAACATATTTTCAATATAATAAATTTTATAATGAATTATTTCTGAACTGTATGCACTATCTTCATCTATGGTACTTCCGCACGAGCTGTCAAATTTTTTACGCGTGAAATTGTGAGGCAATTGTGAGAGTCTGAGAGTGGTTTGTCGAAAATAGACATCAAAACTGATTCATTCCTTGGAAAAATATTTAAATCAGTAGAGTTTGATGGATGGACTGAGATTTAAATTGATTAATATTGGATTTCAGGTATGTAACCTATAGCTTAAAAAAACATATAATTTATAACCTAAAAATAATTATCATACAGATACAAACATCACCTTCACTTACTTCTTAAGTTTCACATTTTAAACCTGTGGAACATTATTCCAAATTCCTTCCAATGTTTTATTGTAAATTATAAAAAGAAATAGATATTAAATGCAGCAAATTTAAAACATTTGTCAACACACATTATTTTTTTGTTGCAGATAAGTATCTAGCCAAGGAGCCAGTCATTTCATTGCAACAAATCACAGAGACCGCAGAGCAATATCTGATAATATTTTGACTAAGGGATGAATTATGAATATAAATTTGCTTGAACACAAATCAATTCTAAGTAAGTATTGAATCTTCTCAATAATAACTTATCAATATCAACTTTTGTTTAAAATAATTATAGATTTATTTTAGAATTTTATATTCAGTACATTTAATTTTACTTCTCACTCCTAAAATATGTTCTTTTTATTAAACTCATGTTATATCCATTACTTTATTTAAAAAGTGTAATCTCTTATTTGTTTTAAAATTATACGTAAGATAATTTTGAGATACCTGTCTAACCTTAGAAAGTCCCATCCTAATATTGGTTTTATTATTATAGATAAAGACTACGCTGGGCCAGACATGAGCAGATAATGCCATCATTGCGAGCACCAAAGAGAATTATGGGTGAACATCCGGCCGAATTGGAAGACCTAGGCTGCAATGAGAGAATGTGGTCAGGAGGGATGCCGAGCAACTTTTTGACCCACGAAATCAGGACAGATGTAGAGACAAGGTTGACTCTGCGTCCAGTATTGGAAGCCAAGGCTAAATTAGGCTGTAGCGCCATCGGAAGAAGAAATATTTATAGATATTATGTTAAAATAACCAACACCAGGCCGATTAAAACGTCATTTACTTATAAATTTTTCACAATTTTTAATATTATTCTTATGAATATGAAGATTACCTATGTATATTTAATTTGCAGATTATGTGTATTAAGTAAATACTAAAAAGAGCATTCATAGATTTGTTAAAAGAACCTAGCAACATCATTAACTTACAAGTGATTGCATTGGAGGACAATTATTGTTAACTAAATTCCAAACTATTAATTTTTTTTTAATTTTGATATATTATTATTTTAATTTCAGAATTATTATTATTGTAAACCTGTTTTTTTTTGTTGAAATTTAGTTGAAGTTTCTATAATCAGACCTCTTTTCCTGTAACATCGAAAAAATTCATATTATTACAGACTGATATATTCAACATTACACCGTTATTTATGGTCAATTTTAAAATGCCATTTTTTTTTAACATTTGACCAGTACTAACTGGATTATGACTTTCTTCTCTTGCTATTTCGAATGGTTTTGTGTGATGACTTCACGTTAACAACGTTCCTTATTTAGGTGGTCAAATTGAAATCTTTGAGTAATCGACAAATTCAACAATCTGCCAAGATGCTAACCACCGGGCCAACGGCCCGTTGCATTTATGCCTTCCATAATTCGTCTATGGAGCTGAGATTCCTAGGATTATATCTTATAATGAATGCAATGCCAAAATGTCTACAGAATTTTAAAATGTGTCAAAATTTTCTAGATATTTTCTCACAACAATAACATTTACATGTTTTGTATATCTCTTATTAATTGTCAACTCTTGGTATGACTTATATTAAGCACCTATGAGAGATGAGAGTTCTAATTCTCTAGAAGTACCTAAATATTTATACTCAAAATTATCATTTATTAAAAAGTTTTACCCTGTTAAATGAAGTTTATCAACTGCAAAATACCTTAGTTATTTATTATAAAAGTGTGTTTCTTTACCAATTATTGTATTGATTGTTTTATTAATGTAAGTAAAATTAATTTTTGAAATCCAAACTCCCTTTACGCCCCACTTAGGGGCATAGGGATTTAATAAATTGGTGGTATAATTGCCATAGCAACTTGAAATTTTTATTATTACCCTATTCCTGTGTTATATTTTTAATAAGGAATCTACACTGATTTTTCTATTCACACGAAGGCTGGATGTGAGGTGCAGGTTCGAATCCTTGGCCACAAAATTCTTTACTATGCTCAAAATAATTAACACCCACTTCTGGTAAGAAATTTCTGGTTCCAATTCCCAGATGGGTCAGAATATTTATAGGAATTTTTTATGCAATATTTTCTTGCTGGCTATACTGACAATTTTTCATACAAAAGATTTTCAGGTACAAAATCACTGGCTCGGGTAGAGGTCTTAACACTTAAAATAATTATGTACCTACCTGTTAAATTTGATATTAAGAATAAATAAAGCTTTGTAGGTACATAATTATATTTTTGCAGAAGAACAACTAAAGCATTTACAGAAATCAAGTGTTCTATCTAAATGTACTTGAAAGGGAAGGTATAGAAAATAGATAAAAATGCTATGTTTATGACTCACCTTTGCTGCCTCCACAGCAATTCTACAAATTTCTCATACTATCTAATTATATCTACCTATTTACCAATTCAAATCCTCAGACTTACAGGTAATACAAACTCGATCAGTCAATCAATTCTCCATTTTTGACCTCTCTTAGGGACATACTTTATAGGTACCATATTTTATTAATCCATAAATCAGGTTCTGTAATTCACATTTTTCTCAACAAACTTTATCAACAATTTTATGGACGGGTAAAAAGGCTAGTCTATATAATAATTCAGAAATGTTTGTCTGCTTTCTATCGTATATGTGAACATCACGCCTAAACTGCTGAACCGATTTCACCAATTCTTTTTTTGTCGTGTTGGCTTTTATCAGTAGAAGGTTCTTATGAAATAAAAAATTAAGAAAGTTGCGTGGTAAATTGGGAAATTAAATAAAACTCGCATTAGCCTCTCCTTCTCTATCTAAATAATAATTCAGAAATGTTTTTTATTTTGCTTTTTACCGTATGTCATAGCATCACGCTCAAAATACAAATGCTACGTCAGATATGAATCTGCAAAGAGCCGTGCAAAATACAATTTGCTGCATTAACTTTAATATATTTAGATCTAATTGAAAACCCCTATTTTTTAGGATCTTCATACAAAATTTTAATAAACATTAAAAGTGTCATTCTTCTTTTTCTGTGCTTATGTCAGTTATAGAGGTCTACAAAGCAATGGGAAGCTAGACTAGAACCTGTTTAATTACCTACCGATCAAGCCTGACAATCGGAATCAAAAACTTAAAGCAAGACGGGTATAAGCTAGTTTATAATAATTGTGCGTTTTATGGTAAATTTTGACCTGACGTCCACCTTCCGGTTTTTCGTATAGACTGATTTAGTGTGACCACTTTACGTTATACCGTTCGCCATTAGGTAATCAAATTACAAATCTCATAACCATCATAAGTGTTTTTCAATATGTTGAAAATTTAAAAAATGTTGACCTTACAATAACATAGCTATGTTGTGCCATTCGTGTATTTATTATTTTACGGACCTCCATTCATTTACTTCTAATTACACTTCTTTCGCTTCTTACATTGATATTACGTTTCTCACACAACGTCTCCTAAATCTATTGATTCTAAGCCAGTATTTCTCTTTTTGCCTTCTTTTTTCTCTCGATACGTTCAATACACGTAATTATTGGTCGACCGCGTCTCCTTACACCCTTTTCCAAGCTTAAAAAATATTTTCTTATTCTTTCAACCTGCGTAAAAACCGTATTAAATTATTAATCCGTTTTCGTGACAACACTAATATCCATCCAACCTCATCTTGTAAGCTGAAAATAGATCTTTTAAGAATTACATAACTTCTTCACTTTGAATTATTTAGATACCTACCATCACAGTATTTGAACCAGTCAATGTTGAAAATTTAACCAGTCTGATAGTGAGAAATTGTTTATTTTTTACATAACAGTAAAACATCGATAATCATCGTTCGATGTACTAAATTATGAATGTAAAGCACTACTTTGTCACACATTGACATAGAAACTAAGGAGTCTCATATTTTTATTCTTTCGCATGCATGTTTCAAATCATCAGGGAAGTAGGTACTGCGAAGGGTGTGAATTAGTCGACACTTTACGACTACAACTGAAGTGCCATATCGTGTTTCTGTTTATAATCGTTATTCATAAACAAGGATTAATAATGTGAATAGTACTACAGGAGATGATCTTTAAGATTTATGCTCTTCTCACATCAGCTGCTGTTAATTGGATCAATGTTGTAGCATTCGTTTTTTTTTTGCAAATCTGTACCGGAAGTAGTTGTTAAATATCAAGAATTCTACATTAGCTCAGTGCTCGAAACTCTACCATTACTAATTAAAATTTTAGGTATGTTTGAATATTATTGAGGTTCCACAATTTTCTTTCCGAAACGATGTCATAGGTACGTCAAATTTGAAATGTTGATATTTTTAATTTTTTTTCCTATGGTTATTTTTAAGACAATCTATTCTCAATTTGACCACAGATAAACAAAATATTTGTGTCAAATAATGTCAAATACCTACATCGAAATGTGTGTAAGTATGAAATACATAGCATTATAGTAGTGTGCGTAATGTTTTTATTATTGATTTCATCTATTTTCATGCATAATTTTGAAACAATTTTAGCATTCGCCACTCCTCTATGTAAACTATAAGCGTGCGAAATTTCATACTCCTCGGTCCGCGCAATTTTCGTAAAAATAGTCACAAGGTTTTTCCTTCACGTATAAAAATATGATTATTCATTTTCATAACCCTTTTTTCTTGAAAACTATAAAATGAATTGTAAGAACCATTTTTGTCATCAGCACTACAACAGTACTGGGTCGAACCTCAAGAGACTTCCTCTACTCCGACTTTCTGATATTAATAAGTCTAATGACATCCATATCTGTTAAGTCAATATCTCATGAGACTTCCTCTACTCCGACTTTCTGATATTGATAAGTCTAATGACATCCATATCTCTAAGACCGTTCATCCACCGTAGCTTGGATCTTCCTGCTCTTTTACGACCTGGATGTGTGAGGGTTAAGCTGTTAATCTGGCCTTGGTTGCTTCAATTATTCTTGTTAGCTTAATCTAGCTTTATTGATTACTTGTATGCCTTCGTAATCCAATAGGAGATCTTATAGTTCTTGTTTGTGGAGTTTATATGAACATAAAGAATCACATACAAAAGGTATTGTTGATAAAGCGCAATATTTTTTGTAGATTTCTATAGGTCGTTTAGAATTTAATATTATTTGTCAAAAATCTGAGTGAATAATTGAAAAATCAAAAATCAATAAAATTCCATACATACGCATCACGAGAAAATAAAGATACCTTACTTCTCTTTTTGACAGTTTTGACAACTGGTCAATGGCTGTCAAAATTTTGTCAAAAAAATAACAATTCAACGGAATTTTTGCGGGGATTATCAAATTGTGGGCCACAGCCAAAATATTGGAGTGGGATCTTACCCCACATAATACAACAATCGATTGATTTCTTACGAAGCGACTTATAATCTCCAAGTTGAGATCGGATAAAAGGAAACCTACGATTACATTGCATAGACCTTGTTTACTTATCCAATAACCAAAATAACAGGATTTCGTGATATCAAAGGACCCTGGCATATTATTTTCTTTACATTTCATAGTATTTTTGAATGGGCCTTGTGTGGCGTATTCGAATGGAGTCGTTATCATCAAAAGGTTCCACGCTGGATCCTAAATAAACACATTTTTACAATGGATACATTTTAACCAAAGAACGTCGGTTTTTTTTTATGTAACTTCTCATTGTAAAGAACACACCTTGTACCCTTAGGCATCTCGTACCTTTTTGTTAAGTGGTTACTTCGAAGTATCAAAGATAGTTACACTTTTTTATATGTCCTTTATTATTATTGAGAAACCTTAATATGAGATTTGTTGACACAGTAAATATACTTCAGATATGTTTTTTACCTCTATTATTAAAAAATTCGACAAAATACCTCACATTATTTAATGTATGGATGCCTTCCTTCTAACTTATAAATCAGAATCTGCGGTAAAAAATATGGCAGCTTAAAAACATTTTGGCATTTCAAAAATACTGAGATAGAATTTTTTACTAAATAGCTATCTGCCTACTTATAATGTAATGATAACGCATTTATTACATGTTATTTTATTCCAATTTACATGTTATTTTATTCCAGGTTACGAGATCCTTACAATTAATACGGGTTGATTATATCATCAAGGTTATCGAAGAAATTAAGAGAATTGGATAGTGTGTTGTTTGCAATATAAATATAATTAATATTAAATGCGATCTTTTTCGCCTTATTTAAACAACAAATTTTTCTCTAGGCCCTGCACTCGTTTTCGAGTGATTTGGCAATTCCCCGAATATTTAAGGTACCTAACTACCCACTTGGAGAATATAGAGTGGTATTTTGACTTTTGAAGCGGTCAAAAAATGATAACACATTATTTCTTAAAATTGACGTAATCAGATAATCTTTCATGGCTTCCTCATGGGATATTTTCATTCCGAATTGATAGTCAATATATAGCTTTGAATTATCTAAAACCTTACACCGACATCGTAGATTATTTAGGCTCAAATCCTTATTGGATCTTAATTTTTACAGTTTTTAATCTATGTATCAAATACCCATAATTATTCGTCTATTCGTTCTATTATTTGTATAAAGTTAATGAGTTTTTGCAATACTTTTAAAAATAATGATAAGTAATTAAAAGAATTTTTAATGTGAAGCCATATTTTTTTTTTCAAGTTCCCTTTTTTCCTATTTAGTTGTTACTTTTTGGCGTATAGAGCAATACCTAATAAGAATACAAAGTTTACTTTTTAATAAGAATATTTTATTTTTAAATAAAATATCTTTTGATTAAAATCTATTTTTGTATTTTGTCTCTATTCTTACATTCGAAAAATATTTTACAATACTAATAATAATCGAAGGAGTTTCGTCTGCTTGTTTTTTTGATATCTAACTAGTATGACTGTGACAATGTTTGATGTATTTTTAATAAACATTATCCGTTAGCTTACATAAAAGAAAATAAAGGATAGAAACAATGGAAGCCTTTAGGCATTCCACGCCCAAGAAGGATTATAACAATGAAGCCTTTTTATCTAAATACATCCCACCGATATTATATTATTGTATATAAGTTTGATAGCGAACCGTTGTTCATTGCCTGAAGGATGTTTGTTTAAGACATATTATTATTTTATTCTTAAAAAACATTGTATTGAAAATCTCATTAAAAAATAAACAGTAAAACTATCAACTACTGATAGGACTTCAATAACGTTTGCAAGTTCGCTGTTTCTTTTGTTAAAACCAAGCGTATGCCTGATTTTTTTCAATATTATTTTCATAAGCAACCGATTGAAAGTTTACGATATTGAATCGATTGTGTATTGTCTTTGTAAATATCGTTCGGTTTACCATTTTTTTTGTAATGAAAATAATGCGCCGGATAGACCTATTGAAAATTTAATAATAGAAGAAAACTTTACGATTATTGTTACAAGTAATAATATGGATAAGCAATTAAAAAACTCTTGCAACAAACAACCCTTTTAATTAAAAAAAAAACATATTATTCGAAATATATTTCAATGATTATGAACGGTTAACCAATGATGAAAAAGTTTAGTCGAAAATTTTTATGTCAAAAGCCAAAATTGAAGTTGTAATACGTGTATTTACTCTATGTATAATATTATGTGTAGAATGGCATTTGATTTATCCAATCAATATTCAGATATGTTACACTTAATACGATATTTAATTTTTTACATCTGAATATAGTGGCTTAAAATTAAACCTGTTTTATCAGTAGGTACCTATTATATTTTTATTAAAAAATGATGCAAAAATCTACAATTTATTTTAGATAAATGAAAAATTGGCAATACTGTACACATTTAAATTATCTTATTTTATAGACGTGAAATTGTATCCTAGAACATAAAAATGTAGCCTACAACACGAAAGTTTCGCAGAACGTTTGAAAATTTAAGAAAACTTCAAATGGGTTACCTTCTGTGGTTTTTACATTATAACGTAATCCAACTGTCGATTTGCTGAAGAGAAATTATTTCTCGATATGTTCCATATGGATTTACTCAGAATTCGGAGGAGAACATTTAGTGTGTCTAGAACCCTAAAAATGTGTATGTATATAGAAAAATACAATATCTCAAATTAAATTTAATGAAAAAGTCCAGGATTTCTCAACCTTTTTTTATAAAGAAAAATATTTTTTTATGACAAATTTACGAGTTTCAGTGTCTATATTTCAGAATTTAATAAAAATATCGAAAAACGCTAAAACATATCAACTAGATAATTTAATTTTCTATAAAAAATATTTACATTATGGCAGTACATCTTAAACTTTTCTTAACAATTTTTGTAAAAATTTAATTTATTGACGACATTGTTTCATACAATAAACATACCGACTTAGGCCATCGACAGTTGTAATTTTGAAATTAAATTAGCATTTGAGAGAAGCTGTCGGTTGTTTGGTAGTTGATGCGATTGACGGAATGCGGATAGAATATATGTGGTTTAAAACAGATGTTCCAGTTGAAATTACATTGGTTTAATAGGAAAACATATTTCAATATAACAATTATTCGAATTCAATATTCAATATATTCAGGACTACAGGATAACGTCTGTGTAGAAAGCCAGTCATCGTATATGTAAAACAGTGTCAGTGATTATCAAGATTCAAAATTTTTTCAGTAGGTATGTAAACGTTAAGGGATTCATTTAATATGGGGCGTAAAAGAGCCTTCCGCGTTATAATTGAACCGCACAAGTTCTAATGTTTAATTTAAAAATGTAACTTTAATATTAATTTAACCAAATCGAGGAGCTTTCTAAAGGGAAAACTTTTATTGTGTGCGTCATTGTTATTATTTCGCTTTGTTATTTTCAACCGGTTAACATAATATTAACCGCAGCAGCCTCTGTATGTAGATAGAGGCCGGCGCCGGTACTTACTGGTAATAAACGTAGTTACATTTTACAAGCAGCATGTTGCTTTAACCTGCTTCTCTCAACTTTGTTTTCTAGCTAACATAGCTACACTTTATTGTTACTAAGCTTTTAGTGCGCTTCAAGCACTAGTAAGAGCTGCTACTTTTTTAAACTACATCAGCAAGGTTATTTGGATCTTCGATGTTTGGAATGATCGTCCGCGAACGCGCGTCCTTTGTGGTCCTTGGGACATACATAATTTGTAAAGATGAGTTCTGTTATTCAATCTGAGTGACAAAATAAAGTGAAATGGAGCAGACGAAATGTGTGTTTTTGAAGAGAATGTTGACGTACGTACAGGCAGTACTAAAAGGCCTACTAAAGTACTACTAGGCCTTATTAAAATATTTTTATGTTTAATAAATTCTTTTATTTTTCATAACAAGCGCTCGTATTTTAAAATGTTCAGAAAGCCAATGTCCAAATTTTTAAAACGGCAAACATAGAAAACAAGAGATCAATAAAGAGATCCAAAAAGGTGGAATGACAACAAAATCGTATCAGGCATTTGAAAAAACTCGTCGAGAACAGCGCAAGATGGAAAAAGGTGCAAAACCTTAGAAGATGAAAACCAGTGGGGCTAGTAGGAGTTTAATCGAAAGCTAATTGCACGTTAATAAGCGCTTATTAGCGTGAAAATAGTGTTCGAAAATCAAACGATCGAATCATTCGATCATTTTTGTATGGAAATTTTTCGAAACTATTTCGATGATCGTTTCGATATTCGATCATCGAAAACTTATAGTAGTTTTGTACCTCGTTACTAAGCAACTGAAAAATCTATCTGAATACTTAATCAGACTATAATACTAAATGTGTTTGCGTCAATATAAAATCGCATATCGATTTTATATTGTTTATAATTAGTTCATACCTACTTTATACCTTCATTCATTGAAAAAAACTAAGCCGGACCGCTACTGTTCTTCCGGAGACGGTAAGCGCTAAGCCACCCTGCTTAACGTTATAGACTCGGAGTTAATAACTTCAAAAACTAATTAACTTTTTCGCATATGAGGTTCGTTATAAATGAAAACGTGGAAACTGAAGTACGCTGCTGTGCTGTGAATGGGAAATTTTATATTTTTTCCAACCCGTACCGTTTATTCGATCTAAAGCCTTCTGATGTGAGTATTGGCTATTTTGTGGGTAGCCAGTAAACGGAGGACAGGTGCAAAATTTTTCTCACCAGTTTTCTCTGACCATTCCCAATTGACAACGTATTTTTAAGGAGCAGGCAGTGAGTATGCACCAAGCAGTGACATGAGGGATCGATCAGGCTATGGCGGGTGTGGCAGTAAATGTTGTTGAGATGATCTAAAAAGTACCTACATTGCAGAAAACGCTGGTGGGAAATATATATAGTTGAGTAAGCTTTGAAAGATGAGATAGAAAATCCAGACTCTCGGAAATGTAAAACGCGTCATTGGAAAAACTTTAATAACCATCAATTTTTTTATTCAACAGTCCTTATGAAAATAAATAGGATATTGACGTTGTATTAGAAGTTTCAATAATGCTTTAATATGGGTTGTAGAAAAACGAATAAGTAACAAGAAAAAGTTTTTGTGAAAATATCTCAAATAAGGATTTTTCAACTAAACATAAAACAGATATCGCAAAATCCAATGATTAACAGTGGTAAATATAAAACTTTTTTTTATTTGTTAGCATACCTACCATACCTACTGTTTGAAGTGTGGTTGAGTGAATCTTTTACAATATTTTTTGCTCGAATACTATAAAGAAAGATCGGCAAAGCAATAGTTTTCAAGCGAACCACGAATAACAATCTGAAAAACGTCGAACAAAATGATGAAAATATAAATATTTATAAGGATCAATAAAAATAAGTAATCAATATATACTGAAAGTAATCAATATATCTACAAAACATGTAAAGAATAGTCAATATATTATATTATTAGAAAGCATGTCCAATCCATCCAAAATATACTTGGGGTAACCAGAGATAAGCCATTAATAATAATAGAGTTTATGTTAGAAATTAGCAACAAAGGTTACATAGTGAGATGATGGTAAATTATTCCGTTCCATTCCCAAGGTAGAATTTAATAACTCCAACCCTCGATATTTAGTGGGGATGTAAAAAAGCCACATGCTTTTTGTATTAGATGAAAGGGAGAATAATTTCAACAGGGTTAAACTTAGGGGGTCTGTGATATTTAGAATGCGACGGAAGTATGCAATTCGCAAAAACAAATCTTTTTGGGAATGCGAACTATTTGCACAATTTAGTTGTGAGGTTTGAGTACCTTGAATGCCACGTGTTATGTTCCAGCAGAAATTAGACGACAAAAGTAAAAAAAATCTCACCCACTAATTTCTGATTCTTTCTTATTCACTCCATAACGATCATACATAAATTTCAGAGTAGATCTCTCTATGTGCAAGATCTTTCCATTTGAATTACTTATGTAAATTTCATTATGAGTTTTCTGAAGATTTTTCTTATAACCTATATGGTAGTCGTGGTTAAGATTATGATAATACTTGCTTAAATTAATAATTTTCTTAATCTCTTCTGTTAGAAAAGTATCCTGTATTTTCTCAAATTCTCTTACCTACTGTAGGAACGGCGACTTTCCAAAAGCATTTTCTATTTCTCTACTTGCAGGTCTTCATAATTTCTGATAATATTTTGGGGATTGTTCCTGAAATGGAAATTGTAGGAGATTCTCTGTTTTTTTTTAATCTCGGCTCTTTATTAATTTGATTGATTTTTCTTTATAATAATTGAACAAACAGGGCTTATAATCCAAACTTAGCTTTGAAAACAGTAACATAACGATAACAAATTGATGGAAAATATAAATCAAAATTTCTATATAGGTAAGTACCAACCAACTACACATGTCAGTATTTTGTAAACTATGTGTGTGTACCTACCTACCCCTCTCGATACAATATCAACCCCTTACTTTTACAAAAGTACATCGCATCAGATACATTCTGAATTCATTGTAATCTTACTTATTCATGTTGCTTATTTGTAGTCATACAGACATAGAATAATTTATAAGTAAAATCTATCCGGCGTTATGATAGGTAAGTAGGTATACATATTAAATTGTCTTTTATTTATGACGTTTGAATCCTCGCTGTCCCATCATCGAAAATATTATTTTGAAGTTTCTATGTAATGATGTAAATTCATAATTTCATCGAGTTTTAAACTCTAGGAATTTATTTTGAAGTGGTTGGTAGCCCTAGGTCGTGGGTTCGATCCCAGGTGCCGACCATCTTCCTCTTTCACGACACAAGCTTTAAGTAGCTTACTGTGAAAGAGTCAAAGGGTGTAATTATGTTCACTTTGAGTTAGTATGATTAACAATTATTGTTTCACTTTCGTAACAATTTTAATGTAAGAAAAATACAAACTGTTGTTTTTTTTTAATATTATTTTGTAGTAGACTAAACCGGTTACCATGAAATAAAATAAAATAAACCTAATAAAATAATGGTTAAGTTGTAAATATCCTAATTATGAAAAGCATAGATTAGAATAATATCTAAATCGTACTTACACGCTTTGATATAGAAAACTGCTTATCGAGCGTAACAAGTTAAGATAAAATTTCCAGCTAAAAATGTAATAACGGAAAATGTTAAAGAAAAAATAACAACTAATGACTCTAACAATTCATTACTAATGTTCGATTTTTAAATGGAACAAACCACTACGGGCTTACGACTGTCTTCTACTGTTATTTCGAAGGCTGGCTTAGTGTGATCACTTTACGTTAACAACGTTCGCCATTAGGTGGAAATGTTTGTCTCCGAAACTCCTAATCATGAGAATTCTCAACATGTTCAACATGTCGAAAAATCTCATGTATGCAACAAGTAGAAATTTAATAATAAAATGAAAAATAGAGATAAAAGTTGGAAATTGTTGAGAACAAGAGAGCAACCAAATTTAAAGACTGCGACTGCTGTCATGTATTTGGCGCCAGGATATGACTATATCCATTTTTGTAAATGTCTCATATTTATTGCCTATTGGCTAGCCAAAGGAAAATGTTAATCCTACGCTATAGGTAAAATTATCTACGACGACTCGATGTTGACTCAATGTATCAAAAATCTGAACAAAAATGTTTGTCGTACATCCCTAAGCTAACGCGAAAGATAATACGATATTGTATTACTTACTTCTTATCTTTGTATTAAATAGGGATGAAATATTAAAGTGTCATCTAATTTCAAGGGTGATCTTTGTTGCGTCCCTCCAAGATGTCTGCTGATTGTCTCCAAGTGAAGGGATGCACCAACAGATGGCGATGCAGTCCTAATTATGCATAAATTATTAATTACATTTTATTATAGAAATTTGCTGACTGAGCGATATTGCATTTTGAAAAGGTGCGGTGGAAAATTCATTAATATAAATGAATTGAAATATTCATCGCGAGAAAATGTATGTAGTTAGAGAGATCGCGGGTGCGGGCAATTCTGTTAAGAGCGTGTAAGCAGAATAGATTTTTTCAGACTTCTACACTGACCGACTTAATGAAGACAATCAGGCACACCACTAAATATAGCTGACATTCTAACGTGCAGCCAACTAAAAAAATGACCTCAAACTTGTTTTACTATGAAACTTAGCTGGAATTGGAAACTCCTTTCGGAAAAATACTTTGATTGCACCGACGAATTTATTATTGCAGAACGATTATTTAAGATTTTGTATGGTATGTGTCAACTCGGGTTAACATTAATTTTGTTTGTACTACAGAAGAAGAGGCCTAAAATAAAAATAAAACAATAAAAGAAAATATAACTATGCAATAAACAGTGAAAATTAACACATACTTATGATAGATAAAATGCAACTTTCGTACCTACCTTATTATTGATAATGTATTATGTAAATCCTTATGATTTAATTTGAGCTATTTATGTAATAAGTATTTTATATTATTTGAGTTTAATTTTATATGAATTTTACTCATTTCAATCTTTTATCTCTTTATTTTGTTTCTTAATTGTGTGATCTCTTTTTTTCTTTTCGCGTATCTTGTTCTTATATTATTTTTGTTTGTAATTTGGATTGGCTGGAAGAGATCCTTCGGGATAAGTCCGCCCCTTGATTCTTTAAAATGCTTGTATAAAATATTGTTTCTAAATTTCACAATATAGTTTTATTTATTTATTTAATAAGGGTAGTAAGTCTGAATGCTTTTTCACTTATGTAAATATAAATAAGGAGTCTTCAGTTTGTGCTACTATCGTAGTAGCACAAACTGAGGACTCCTTATTTATTTTTACATAAGTGAAAATGAACTACTACCAAGCACCCTCGGCCGAAACTATCAACAGTTTGAATGCTTTTTATTTAAAAAAAGCGCGTCTCTGAATTTGGTTTACTCAGCAATGTTATACTTAACATTTTTGCAATAATTGTCCAACAATAAAACATTTTACCTACTATTTACTGATCGTCGTATTAATTGTAATAACCAAGTCAATTAATTTCACGAGCTAAGTTTTTTTTTTCTACGATTATAAGAATATACTAACTAATATACCGAATATACTAACTAATATACCGAATATACTAACTAATATACCGAATATACTAACTAATATACCGAATGTACAATTTATTCAAGTGGTTAATAGCCTAGTGCCACCTAGTGGTTACGACGCCGCCTTTCGTACTGTATTGTTCGGAAGTTGTAGGCTCATTCCAGTTACCGACCATCTTCCTCTTTCACGACACAAGGTTTAAGTAGCTTAATGTGAAAAAGTCAAAGATTGTATGATTTTTGTTCATTTTGAGTGAGCACAGATTCATAATTGTTATAAAAAGGTGGTAAAATACCGATATTATTCAATCCAAACAGTGAATAATTACATTCTAATGTTAATGATGATAATAATTCCTCTGTCTGATGACGGGCAAAAAGACCATTTCAACATAAGTAGGAACGATGTTGCGCTATATAGGTAGGTACTTTCGTCTGAATCTCCCGCATCTGCATAAAATTAAAATGTAAAAAGTTACAACGATACCTATAGATAGATAGTAGGTATCCTAATGCTTCTACTATAACACTAAAAAACCATTGTGTTTGCGTAGCCCCCATTGTTTTCATAGGCGTTATGTTAATTTCATGTAAATTGATCAGAAATTAAACGGAGCATCTAAATAATTTGTTTACATTCAAAATGTACGTAGGAGGGTTTGTGCTTTCTCTGCTCAGTGCCATCATAATTATTGTTGTCGGTAACGTAAGTTATCTTCAAGATTGAAAACACATCTCGAGGACTAAGAGGTCTTTGGTGCCCTAGGGGGGCATCCATTAATCACGTGAACCCAAAAGGGGAAAGGGGGTCTGGGAAAAAATCACGAAAGATCACATGGGGAGAGGGGGGTCTAGTGAGAAAATCAAGTGCATTTATTTTTTCTGATGAATTTAAAGAATCACAGTTGCACTTTCAGAATTGTAAAAACTTTCGAAAATTGAAACCATAAGTTTCTTAATTCCTTGTACAAAAAAGTACACGTGATTTTCGGGGGGAAGGGGGGAGAGGGGTATTCTGAAATATCACCAGGGGAGAGGGGGGTCTAAAAAGTTTTAAAAAAACATCACTTGTGGACGTCCCGTAGGTACCAACACCAAATCTTAATGTAGATATTGCTTCTTCTATTTAACAATAAGTTGTACACTACTTGTATAGGTACAATTTGTGTACCCATACACAAATTGTTTTTTCCACACTTGATCAAACCAATAGTGTGAACTACAGACAAAAAAATATCGGTGAGAATAATCTACATAATATTTTAGTCCGTTTATATTTTTGAAGGCGCATCAATCGTAGAAAACAGACGTTAAGGTCAGATATTAATATGCCTAGAGCCGTACAAAATGGTGGAGAAGGTTCTTAAATACAATTTGCTGCATTAACTTTAATATATTTACAGCTATTCAAAAAACTCAATTTTTTTAGGATCTTCATACAAATTTCTCAAAAACATAGCACAAATCACCCTCTATGGGTGGAATGCCTAATTAATTATCACACATTAGAGGGTGTGAATGTAGCTAAGATTCAAACCATAGAACTCTCTCTATGAAAACTTGCAAATTATGTCGGTAGGTTCGTATAATATTATGAGGTCGGTAAAAAAGTCATTCTTCTTTTTCTGTGCTTATGTCAGTTATAGAGGTCTGTTAAGCAATGGGAAGCTAGACTAGAACCTGTTTAATTACCTTCCGATCAAGCCTGACAATCGGAATCAAAAACGTAAAGCATGACGGGTATAAGCTAGTATAACATATTTTGGAACCTTATATTAATTTTCTTAAAATTTTACCGATTTATTTCATTCGACTTTTACTTCCCATTGTTCCACTGTTGTTAGAAGGGGCACAAACGCTCAATTTTTCTATCTATTATGGCGGTAAATACATATCAATACATTAAAAAGATATACACATAACATTGTCTAAATAAAATTTGTAGAGTAAACTATGAAATCTAAAAAAAGAACATTGAAATGATTCTACCTCAACAGTCTTAATTACAAGTTACAGAAAAAAAAATATTTGTAAAATTGTATCAGATACTTTGATTCAATGTTACAACACAAATAAACTTTTGACATATTCCATAAAAAGCAAAGCTTATCTTGTCAAAGTGGAAAATGATGGGCACTGGGATCCAACATCACTTCGAAAATCCATGACTGAAGCCCTAGGCCATCATAGATTATTCATAAAGCTTCTGTGACCTTGCTTTCCTTGACAACCAAATCAAGAATGAGTTGGATTGGTTGACCATGTAAATTCCGTTCTGTGTAGGTGGAAAAAAAACCTCGAAGATGAGGATTAGAAAAATGCATAATATTATGTGTGTTTTCTCTCTGGATTTGGACATGGTGTGGGAGGAAGTCATCAACATTGCGCAAGATCGAGCGCAATAAATGGAGAGATCTTGTTGCCTCCCTATACTCCTGAGTAGATTGGTTTGTTAGACTCCTTTTCGCTCCGGATAACAGAATAACTATTAAAATACGAAGGTTTTCAATACATTTTTGCAGACAATGTATAGGTATCGTTATTTTTTGTATATGAAAGTCATATTCGTGATATTCTTATATAAAGGAAATGCAATGAAAGTATCGATAAAATGCAAGGGAGGCTTAAGAGCTCGTAAGAAAATATTTGGAAGCTGCAGATAATAAAAGGCCATTCTCTCCTCTGCAAAGGTCTATTAGTGGACAATTTAGTAAATTGGTTCCATTTACACTAAATATTAATCAAGTGTCTGGTGGTGCATTGTACGTTGTGTTTTTATTAAGAACTTGAGGGGTGATGTAATTATTATAATGATCATAGGGTGAAGTCTCCATAAGATCTAGTATATTTATATTATTATGAATCAATACAATATAAACAGACAAAATATTATCATGAATTGCGCTGTAAGGGTGCGCCTTGTCTAACAGGAGTTCAAATCCTGTGGGAGATGGGAGTTTCTAGATAAAAGGCTCGGGTTTGAATATGATTGGCATGAACTGTCGATATTATTTATTATGTAGATATTTCATAATATTAATAAGCAGATGAATGAATATTAACGTTCTAATTATGTTTAGATTCTTGTGACCTTTTCAGGACTAGATCTTAAAGAAAAAATAACAACTAATGACTCTAACAATTCATTACTAATGTTCGATTTTTAAATGGTTGCTCTCTTGTTCTCAACAATTTCCAACTTTTATCTCTATTTTTCATTTTATTATTAAATTTCTACTTGTTGCATACATGAGATTTTTCGACATGTTGAACATGTTGAGAATTCTCATGATTAGGAGTTTCGGAGACAAACATTACCACCTAATGGCGAACGTTGTTAACGTAAAGTGATCACACTAAGCCAGCCTTCGAAATAACAGTAGAAGACGGTCGTAAGCCCGTAGTGGTTTGTTCCATTTAAAAATCGAACATTAGTAATGAATTGTTAGAGTCATTAGTTGTTATTTTTTCTTTAAGATCTAGTCCTGAAAAGGTCACAAGAATCTAAACATAATTAGAACGTTGTGCACCAACAAAGCCAATAGGCAATAAATATGAGACATTAACAAAAATGGATATAGTTATATCCTGGCGCCAAATACATGACAGCAGTCGCAGTCTTTAAATTTGGTTGCTCTCTTGTTCTCAACAATTTCCAACTTTTATCTCTATTTTTCATTTTATTATTAAATTTCTACTTGTTGCATACATGAGATTTTTCGACATGTTGAACATGTTGAGAATTCTCATGATTAGGAGTTTCGGAGACAAACATTACCACCTAATGGCGAACGTTGTTAACGTAAAGTGATCACACTAAGCCAGCATTCGAAATAACAGTAGAAGACGGTCGTAAGCCCGTAGTGGTTTGTTCCATTTAAAAATCGAACATTAGTAATGAATTGTTAGAGTCATTAGTTGTTATTTTTTCTGAATGAATATTTTTTAAATAAGTAAACATAATAATGCATTGTCGCTTATTGGCAGATAGGTTCAAGTTGGCTCGTGTTAATCCAATACAATCCAAACTCCACTTACGCCCTATTTTCAGCTCACTATTTGATCGGTAGGTAATTAAACAGGTTCTAGTCGAGCTTCCCATTGCTTAACAGACCTCTATAACTGACATAAGCACAGAAAAAGAAGAATGACTTTTTTACCGACCTCATAATATTATACGAACCTACCGACATAATTTGCAAGTTTTCATAGAGAGCTCTGTGGTTTGAATCTTAGCTACATTCCCTACTTTGATAATTAATTGGGCATTCCACCCATAGAGGGTGATTTGTGCTATCTGTCAAACTTCAAAATGGAGGAATCATTTTGCAAATTTTTTCATTAAATCATTATTTATTGAGAATAATAAGATTTGAATAACATTTATATGTATAACAAATCAATCTACAATTATTTTATTACATTTTCATACCGTAATACCAAGATTCCATTCAACGTTTACATGAGTAATTTTCTTTCCAAAAGTCTTTTTGAGAAATTTGTATGAAGATCCTAAAAAAATAGATTTTTTTAAATAGCTCTAAATATATTAAAGTTAATGCAGCATATTGTATTTAAGAACCTTCTCCAGCATTTTGTACGGCTCTGGGCATATTAATATCTGACGTAGCATTTGTATTTTGAACGTGATGTTCACATATAAGGTAAAAGTATTGTCAAAGGCAAATAAAAAAACAAACATTTCTGAAATATTATGTAGATAGAATCACTTCAAATACTTCTACCTATATTGGTTGCGAATTACTTGACGGCTCTGCGGAAAACGGATAAATCTAATTAGTTTTTACCAACACCACCTATATAAGAAGCAACACCACATATATAAGAAGGCCTTAGTGCTGCGTCACATCGTGAGGCCCACCGTTCGCTTGTCTATATCTGTATGTACTTACCTGTACACTATGATATCTGTCTACACGCCGGCGGCCTGGTGACGCGAGAGGCCAAAATTGCCTCCAGCACTAAGGCCTTCTTATATAGGTGATGTTGGTTTTATCTTTTAACTGTCTAAATTTATACTTTTGAATTCATGAATATTATCTGAACTAGTATTAAAAGATGTCTGAAGCTGTAGTAATACTGTCAGGTTATTTTAAAGGTCTTGATACGGGATCACAAGCAACTTTTAAATGGCAGTAGGCACGACGTGTAAGTCGATCGATTTATAATAACGCCGCATAAATACATAGATGTCGGAATTAAGGAAAGCTGTTATTCTTGGCATCGCACCAACCCTGGAACTATAAAATTAGGGATGGAATATGGGAGGATTGCATTACAGCTACCTATGTAGGATCATTGCACGTCCCAGCCTCCAGATCATTATCGCCGTGACGGTAATATTAATGAAACAGGCTGCATCTCAAGGAGGCTCTGCGTCACCACATGAATACCAAATTGTATTCAGTATAAGAACATTTTCTTTGGGACTTTATTCCGTTCCCACTTCTATTAGACATTAACGTGTTGGCTCTATTATAACTAGACGCGGAAATTTCTAACGAGTTTTATAAATTTTACGCGATTCTACCCAATTTTATGCCTTCATAATATTCAAATTTTGTTGGAAAATCAAATAAATTGAACATCGTCTCGGGATTAGGTACAATAATTAGGTACTTTTATCAAAGTTATTTGTCTCGAAAACTTAATGTCCATTTTTTTCGTTATCTAATGACGTAACAAACTTTCACTTAACTTTGAAAAGACTCTAACTAAGATTAAAGCAAGGATGAGTTTTAGGAGTGAAATGGTTCTTACTGACCTTACAATCTTTCGTTGGAAATTTGGCTAAACTCCAAGCTATTTTTTTCCATCCACTACAAAACAAAGTTTTTCATTTTTTAAGTTACATCTTGGGCCAGCCACAATGCAGGTATCCATATCATTTGATCCTTAGAAATAGCAGCACCCCGGTTCTCGGGACATTGGAACCGTATGCTTCCAACAAGCTCCCATAATTTCTACGTGAGACGACAAAAGACCTGTTAACAAGACACTAGCGGCTAGCCGATACTTGGCATATTCACATACACAAGCAATCGTGTGAACCTTTATACTCATATTTATACTTGTGAATTATAATTACTTACCTACCTAGTTTTAAATCATTCGAATGACCCATAGCGAATACTTAACTCTAACACTGCCAATCATTGCTATAATGGAGATGAACGCAGTGACCCAAATGGTACTGTTGCCAAGTAGGACGTCAAAGACGTGTCCTTCCACGTTGCTTAGTATGTTAATCACCAGGGTTGAATTCGCTCATCTCTTATACAAAATCGTATTGATTTCAGGTAAACCGAAATACAGGAAGCTTAGCTGAGAAAAAAACGTCGACATCAAATCAATCTAAAGATTCGGTAAATAATTGTAACTTGAAAAATGTTATTGTAAAACTGCAAAGAAGTTCGCACCACACAGTAAGTAAATTTGATCTCCATATTTTCACCAAATACAAAATATCACTGGCATAAGATGGGTAACAAGATTTTGTATGATATACTTAAATTTCCGACTGAATCTTTGTATTTTGAATTTTGTAAGATAATGCCAGAAACCCATTTCCTATTTGACAAACATATATTTTATGATAAAATCAAATTTGGATGCAGGCACATACTTTCAGCATTTCAATGATTACAATAATAAAATCGTGACAATATCCTATATTATATTAGCCCATAACACTGAATATCTCAGTCGATTGAATGATTGACTAACGCTATTACGTTATGCGAAGCAGAAGCAGCACTGCGAGCCACACATCTGACACTATCTAGGCGTGGGCTTGGGTTGTGTTGTTTCATACGGGTGGATACTCAAAACAAGTAACACGGCCGTAGAAAAAGTATCTAAAGCAGAAAATTTGAATTTAGACTTCTTTATAATAAATTTTCACCGTAGACCTGAAATTTCGGTAACTACCTAAAGCCAACATTTATGGCTCGGATCGAAAATAAAATGACGTCCAGTATAAATTAATCAAAATTTACTTATCAATTAGGTGAATTATACTTAAAAGAATTATTGGTTACTATAATTATTATTGTCACACTTTGAGCAGAGTCTGAAGGAGACCTTAAACATATTCCACGAAGCGTCTAAGAGCTGATTTTCTATGCTATTTGTGAAGACACCCTTAAGATGCGAATTCTAACAAAACAGGAATAATCTAAAAAAATATCTAATGGTCAACATCTCCAGTGACCTTTATGACGAGGTTAAGTCACAAACCAATAAAGTAGCAGTGATTAAGCTAGGATACACCGTCTGAAAGAACAAGCATTACGCAGACCAAGAAAACTGGTATATCTACATAAAAAAAATGTAAGACTTATTACGATATACGCCATCAAAACCAGAACTGATACAGTGAAGACAAAAAATCTTCCCATCGATAGAAATGAGAACACTGCGCTTCACAATAGGCGTAAAGTTCATGGATAGAGTTCGGAACGAGGAAATAAGGCGACGATATTGTCCGATGGGGAAAACGGCGAAGTCAGTTTTGGAGGGTTCATGCCCGATATTGCTCCAAGATATTCCCTACAGATAACCAGAGGTAACGCTGAAGCGACAGCTGATATCTATGGGACCGTTTAAAAAAAAATAAAAAAGAGTCACATGGTGACGGAAATCCCCTTAATAATATTAGAAGAAGTCCTCCCTAATAGAATCCAGTGGTTGGACAAAGGTTGGCAACATGTCACAAGTCACTCGAGAATTCCTCTTTTTTTGTTGTTGGCTCTAAGGCAGTAAAGGCGGTACCACGCAAGAAGATATGGATATTATTTGTTGACGCGTGTCAGGAAAATATATTTATTCTGAATGAAAAGGGTAAAGTGATAATACGTGTGTGACATGATTTTATTTTTGGTTGGCTATCATTTAATTTTCTCCACTGGGCCACCGCGTGTGTCTCAGAAAAGGAACTAATGGAATTATACTTATAGAATGGAGAAGAAAAAAAATATATTTATGTGAGAATTTTCTTATTATATCATTTTACAACAAATGGAAAAATGATTTCTGCTGTCTGCATTGTTTGTTGGATCCACGACTTAAAAAAATATCAATTTGTGTTGTTATTCCAAAGAAGTGTCGTTATTTTAAAATGTGCTGCAAATCACTATTGTTGAATGCAAATCTCTCGTCTATTCGTTCATACGTTTCTTACATTCTGGCATACCCATGTCAAAGATTTGGATTCTATTGATCTAGTTTAAGTAAATTTCAGTTAGAGCGTTCTATATACACTACTTGGTAAGTTTATGCTAATATCTCTGACGGATCCCTATGGGCTCTTTTTCTTTCTGGTGGTTTACAATCTTAAGGTTGATCAGTTGATCTGCACCAAGTATGTCGATTTCGTCGCTCCACTATCCTCCATTACTCGCCAGTTAATGGTGGTGATGCCCATGATCACCTGAGCTCATCAAATTATCTTTGGGACAGCCTTTGTGGATTTGACTTTTGACGACAGTGAGTTAATAGCAGGTTTAGTTGTATCCTAATAGTAAACACATGATAATAATATTTTAAAATACCCGGCAATAATAAATGAAAATTCTTATACAAAAAATGTTGCATAGTATGTATCCCAGCCAGTATAATTTTCCTTTTAAGCCCGTTAAATTTGACATCATCGTACTCTTTGTAGGAAGGGTAGAGAGGCATGTTCCAACCCTCAGCCTACAACAACAGTCCCATTGTAATGGGGCGCGTGTTACCCCGAGAGCAAAACGCAATGATCTCTCGAGTACGCCCTCGTAATAATATAATGTAAGGGGAGGATTCCACGTCGATGTTAACAATGTGACTAGTGGGCGCTTAATTATTGTTATCAGCACTGGAACGAAATATAAAAAAGTTGTATTTTGTTATTTTTTGTTAAATAATAATATTTTGATAGATTCAATTTGCTATGCAGGTAAATATGAGTAATGTGTAAATCCGGGGATATTTTTTGAATAATAGTGTGGCAATTGTTTGTTTTTTTTTATGACTCGTAGTTACCTTTTAAAAGCTTTATTCTTCCATCAAAACCATCATGTTATTTTTCACGGTGAGGATTTATCATCAAGATGAGGGCAGTTGGTATAGATTTTTACATACATACAGGATGTTAATGTCTACTTGTAACTTATATTATATCGATGCCGAAAATCAAGACCGTCAAGCAAATCCTCCGATTGCTTTATCCCTTTCATTCCAAAATCATTCTAATATTGGACCAAAATAGGTTGTTTGTGTTCTTTTTTACTGCTTTATGTTTATCTTTAAATAAGGAGAGTTATTGATATTGAAAATTCTCACAACTGTCTTACCATCTCTATTTTGATCTGTCTTTCGGAATGTTTTTTTTTTTACCTTTTTAAATTGAATTATAAACATATATTACCCGCTTTAACCACTGATCTAGTGTGATTACTTATTTAATCCACGTTCGCTCCCAGTTTGAAGCATGTGTACGCCACGAAGTTCCTCCAAGACTCTCTATATTGCGCCAGTTGCACAGCTTCATCCCAGCTTAATCCAGCATCTTGTAGAACCGCAGTGAATGCCCACTTGATTGTTAATTTTGGCTTGCTTCGCCTTCTTGCCCCATCCAGATTGTAGAAAAGACTCGCATATTCAAGACTCTCGGGGGATATGCGGAGAACATACGGAGAACATGGCCAAGCCAGGCCAAACTGCGATTTTGGATTACTGGATTACTGAGGTACCACTAGGATTTGTATACATTAAGAAATCCTGAACTAGTATTTTGAAAAATGCATTATTTGTGGTCATGTATTACTTTTATGAAAATCACCAAATCCTTTCTGGTGGTATTGCATCAAAAATGAAGATGATAATTTATATATTTCATTTCCTGTGAACTCGATTTTGTACACGTTTTAGAATGAGTTTTAGAATGTCTCTTTTAAAATACAATACGATCTTCCTTTGAACCTCACTCAGGGGAATAGGGATGTATCAAGAGCTCTCCATTGCGCTCAATCTTGAGCAATACTTATGCTATATTACCTATGCTTGTCAATGATTCATAATAGATCGATTATAATCGACAATAAAATAATTATTTTCAGGATTTAGACTATTTCATATAGGTATTATGATAGGCTTCAAAACTAACAAAACTGTTCGTTGCATGCACTATGCCATTGTTTGGTGAATCAAATCATATTAAGATTCTTTTTTAGGCTTCGAGAGATGGACTTTTTGATGGAAAAATTATGTTCGATAAAAGATAAATTGGTGTAGAAAGAAAGTGCTAAGGGATTGGTAACGCGTGTCGGCTGATGTGACAAAAGACGAATCGCTTTCTATTCAGAAGCTTTTTAATTGAGCGGTGGGAAGAGTCGTGTGAGTTCCCTACGGACGGAGAACACGCTCCTAACAATGTCATTGTGTCGACACCTAATTAGCGGGGAAGTTCTTATTAGCGGAGATACGGCCGTGAATAATTAAGCACCTGGAATCTATTTCCTCCCACCTCATTGGCGCATACAGTCCACGATTTTGTTCGTGAAATAACAATCTGAAGGGGAAAAGTCAATGTATTGTATCGGTTTAAAAATTTAAGCTCTGATTTCCATATGGTCAGTTTAGGACATTGTCAATATTGTTGCTGTATTACAAAAAACATTGTCATATATTTTAAAACTGCCGTCTTGTCAGGTGACGGACCGCTCCCTAGGAACCCAGTGCATTAGTATAGTGGCCGTTATAGAGCGGCGAGGTATGTTTCTTTGAATGTTGTCTATGTAAATCATACATATGTCGCGGTTTTCTAGAGAGCGGTCATAGCCACCATAATTACTGCGTCGGTAATATTACGGAAGAAGTTTTCTTGGAAAACAAAGCTAAATGGAGGAGTTTATTTGGGACAGAAAATGATAGTGATAAGTAAATACAACCTTCCTTCTTCCCTTTTTGTAGGCTCAGAATTCAGGATTTTGCTATATCACACTTGAGCTGAATTCAACCTTTTCCCATTGTTTTGGTAATATTCCTGATTTGCGCTGCCCATTTTTTACTCTATGCAGAGCTAAATATGGCCTTCTTGTTGAGTTCATCTTTAAAGCAAAATCGCATCATTTTTTTTTTTTAACAACACAATAATTAAAAAATACAATTTGGTGGCTCCCTCCACTAGGCAATGCCTGTCTTGGAGAGGAGGTTGAAGAGCAATAAAATTAAATATCTACATTTAACACAATAATAAAAATTATAGTCAATCCCATTTAACCCCATCTTATCAAATCTTCACTTTCGAAAAGAGAAAATCAAATAGCAGAACTTACTGGTACCTACGGGATGGACAAATTTGATCAAATTACTGCATGTACTTATGAATCCTTCAATAAAATATTGACGATAATTTTAACTTGCCAGTTGCTGGAAGATAATGTGTATTCGAAACCATCACATTTTACAATAATTATTAATAAGCGTTGGCCTTGATTCAGAAAGCAATCAAACAGCGAGGTTTACAGTAAATAAATTAAGGATGCTGTTAAAAATGCTTCAATAAGATCTTAGTTAAGCAGCAGCCTTATAAGCGAAAGTTAACAAATACATTTAATTAAATGTTACATAGTTACAAAATTATAAAAAGTATTAAATGGAATTTAATAAAAGTAGACACCAGAATAAAAAGAAATGGAGCGACACTGTTCTTTCGAAAACTTTCATAACGCGCTTAGACAGGAGTGTTTTCGTGAAAAAGGCAACTTAAATTATACCGACTACTCCAAATGAAGAAACGAGCCTTGAGAAAAAATTGCTTTTCTCGTATATGTATGAGGATTACTAGAAAGTTTCGACATATTATGTATCGAAAATTTCTATAAAATACACGCATAATATAGGTATAAGAATAGTTACTATAAATTAACATCATTTTGTGTAGCATTTATTTAGGTAGGTCTAGTAGACCTTGTACCTGTACACCTAATGTAGTCTCTTTGGAGTCTTCAGCCTAGCTTAGGGGTTGGTACTAGGTATAGAAAAAAATACATACAAACATTATTATTCTACAATATGCGTAGACTTTTTCTCTCATATCACGAAAAGCATCAATTTATGTTACTTAGTAAACTTTAATGGCCCTATTTTCACAATGTTACCTACATGCTTTATATTGTTATCTATCTTTAACTGCACTGTGCCCTTCAGTTGTATCGTTTATTTGACAATCTTGAAATAATAGTAAAATTGAAATAAATCAGCGGTGAGGCTTGCCACCCACCATGTCGTGCCAAAAAGGGGAGGCGCAAAGAGGAGAACGGCTAATTGTAGGTTCGGTGTAGAGAAGAGCGTGGTCCATTCTCTCTACGTACCCCTTACGGGATACGGCATGATGGGTTTTAAAAATATATAATTAATTCGTAAAATATTCTATTCGGCCTATCGTCCTCAAAGTCAGTATACCACTAGTTTAAGTTTTCGATGATGGAATATCGAAACGATTATCGAAAGAGTTTCGAAAATTTGCCATACAAAAATGATCGAACGATTCGATCGTTTGATTTTAGAACACTATTTGCACGTTTATAAGCGCTTATAAGCGTGCAATAATCTTTCGATAAAACTCGTAATAGCCCCACAGATTCAAAGAATTCCGCCTCAAACAATTCTCAATCGCTCTCGTCACTTGAAAAAGTCTTTTTTTTTTCAAAGAAAACAAATTTTTTTCGCCATATCATCCTGTCAATGTAGAAAAAAAAATGTAAGTACCTACATCACATGTTCATTAAAAAAGAAACGGGTACCTATATGAATTTACCCATCAGCGATTTGATATTTTTTTTCGAATCATTTCTCACGTTCACTTCTGTCTGTAAAAAACGGGATTTAATTTATTTCTCTAATAAAATGAGGTTACAAAAGGTTGAGAGTAAAAAAAAAACAGAGATGACGTACACGTGTTATATTGCAGACCCCAAGGGTAATTTTATTTTTTCATTAGGTGCGAAGCTAAGAAGGATTTACACAGTGACGGCACACAATATGCGAACGCATAAACTTACCCAAAATATCACCCAGTCGAGTTTTTTTTTTGTTTATAGAGGTTATGTTATGTTATTGTTTGTATACCTACATATTTATATTTATTTTATTGTATATACATATATATCTTTTTTTTATAATTATTTTCAAATCATAGCGAAACATGTCTTCCTCTGATACAGAATCCTTCTATTCTTTTCCTTCCTCCTCCGACTGCCCAGACGTTTCATTCAATGTCTCATCATCTTCGATAGAGTCTGATATTTCTTCTTTCAGAGATTGTCCAAATCTTCAGGAAAATCTTAAGTCAGTATTTGTAAACAAACAAAGCCAATCCTTTAACGTGTGTCATATAAATGCGCAGAGTATTCCTGCGCATTATGACGACCTATGTTTACACTTTATTGACACTAATCTACACGCACTCCTGATCAGTGAATCTTGGCTCAAACCCTCCTTACCGTCCTCACACTATTCTTTACCTGGTTTTCGGTTGATCAGAAATGACAGAACCGAGAGGAGGGGTGGTGGAGTTTGTATATACCTGCGTGAGGATATTAAATTTCAACTTCTGGAAAAATCTTCATCCAATCACGCAGGCGACCCCGAGTACATCTTCATAAAAATCCTGATAAAGAATATTTCTCTTCTTCTCGGGGTGATATACTGCCCACCGACCATCAACTACTTTGACAAGTTTGAGTGCGTGTTACAAACTCTGCTCCCGGATTTTGAGGATGTTATCATTATGGGTGACTTCAATACATGTCTCTTAAGAAATGATACCCGTTGCTCCACACTTCAAGCTATATTACACTCGTTGAATATTTCGTACCTTCCACTCCAGCCCACCCATCACTCTGGTGATACGTCCTCACTACTGGATCTAATTTTAACGTCAAACCTCAACAAGATTATACAAAGTGGACAATTTCCAGCTCCCTCTTTCTCACACCATGATCTCATTTACACTTCTTATAAAGTTAAGTGTCCTAAATTCAAAACTAAGCTAATTCCATTGCGAAGCTTCCGAGGCATTATCATTGATGACCTTCTCGCTGACGCGGGGCAGATCAGATGGGCGGATGTACTGGAGTCGCCAAACATGGACAGTAAGGTAATTTGTTTTAACTCCTTTATTGAGAATCTGTTTGATAAACACGTGCCAGTCAAAATAATGAGAGTCAGACGGCCTCCGGCTGAATGGTTAACTCCGGGGATCCGCACGCTGATGAAAAGGCGTGACCGCGCTAGGGTTAAACTAATGAGACTTGCCACGGACTCCAATCGAGAGGCTTATCGGTCCCTCCGTAACAAGTGTAACCGCATGTGCAGGGATGCCAAACGTGCACATTTCAGAAGCATATTTACAAATCGTTCTCCGGCAGATATTTGGAAGAGCCTCAATGCAATGGATTTTCGATCACGCGATGACAGTCACGATGCACTCTTGATGCCTGATCTTGATAAGTTGAACCAACATTTTGCTACGCCACCCTTTGAAATGACTGAGTCTGTGAGAGGCTCAGCCCTACGTTGTATTAACGATCAGCCGCCTAGTGGTCTTCCTATTCTAAATTTTGTCCCTGTTACTGAGAGCACTGTGTTAAATCTCATAAAATCTATCAAATCTACTTCAATCGGAGCAGACAATATCAATCTTTCATTCATAAAATTAATTACAGAATACACAATTCCGTCAATCACTCATTTAGTCAATTTTTCACTAACTTCAGGATCTTTTCCCTCCATCTGGAAAAATGCATATGTCATCCCTCTCCCAAAGAAACCAAACCCGATTGCTGAGGGCGACTACCGACCAATTTCTATCCTACCAGTACTTTCAAAAATAATTGAGAAGGTGGTACACTCTCAGCTTTCTAGTTTCTTGGAAAATCATAATATTCTCTCTCAATACCAGTCTGGTTTTCGTTCAGGCCATAGCACAACAACAGCTTTGGTAAAAATCACTGATGACATTCGAAACGCAATGGAGGACAGAAAAATCACTCTCCTCGTATTATTAGATTTCAGTAGCGCCTTCAATACGGTGGATATTGATATATTGTTAGCTAAGCTAAAATATCTTAATCTTTCCAGCACTGCTATTGAATGGTTCGAATCATATCTCAGAGATCGAACACAGTGTGTTAAGGTTAAATGCAATGCTTCGGAATGGTTACCACTAAGGGCGGGAGTCCCTCAGGGTGGAATTCTCTCCCCACTTCTCTTTTCTGTATTCATCAACCCAGTGGTTTACTGCCTTAATGTTCCACATCACCTTTATGCTGATGATTTACAAATTTATTCTCATTTTAACTATCAGCAGGCAGAGAGTGCTATTCATCACATGAATTCAGAATTGGATCGCATATCACAATGGGCTCAGCAGAATGGACTGATGCTTAATCCTAGTAAAACTCAAGCAATTTTAATTGGCAGTTCACGTTTACTTTCCAAAATCGAGGCTTCCTCACTCCCTACTTTACGTTTGAATGGATCTGAAATTCAACTAAGTTCACAAGTTAAAAATCTCGGCATCGTGTTGGATAAACACCTTGCTTGGCATCCACAGATCGGTGAAGTCAGCCGCAAACTCTTCTATCAATTTCACATTTTAAGGAAGCATCAAAACCTTCTACCCATTTCCACAAAAATTCTTTTATGTCAATCTCTCTTACATCCCATATTGGACTATGGTGACGTTGTTTACTTGGATATTACACAAGAGCAACTACTAAGGTTGGAACGTCTGCAAAATGTTTGTATTCGTTTCATCTTTGGCCTCAGAAAATTTGATAGAGTATCTCAGTTCAGAGCGGAACTCAAATGGTTAACTATGTCACAACGAAGAGACTTTCACATTCTCACATTACTTTTCTCGGTACTCTCTAACCCCAACGCTCCTAACTATCTGAGGTCTTTATTCACTCCATTAGCATCTCATGGCCTTCCTCTGCGGTCTGCTGCGCGTGGCATCCTACAAATCCCAACACATCGTTCTTCATTTTTCACTTCATCTTTCACTGCACAGGCGGCCAGGTTATGGAACCAACTACCTGATGACATCAGACTCTCTCCAACGTTATTCTCTTTCAAAAATAGATTGAAGCGTCATTTCCTTTCTTCTACTCCTGCTCCTGTCTCCTGATCCTCTCCTTCCTCGCTATACTTGATTATTGATTGTGTGTCACATTTTATTTTTTATTATTTTTATTTTTATATGCTTATATGTGTGTGTGTTTTTGTATACCTATGTATGTGTGTAACTGTATGTATTATGTATTTATTTGTTTATATATGTGTATGTATTTTTTTTATATAACATGCAACAGATTAAATGTTATATCTATAATAGGTTGGTTGGAAGAAATTGCCCTAGGCAATAAGCCCGCCAATTTTGGTTAATTATGTATATTTTTACCCAATAAAGTGTTATATTATTATTATTATTATTATTATGTTATAAATATAAAAAAGCGCGTTAAATTGTAACACGATTTACCTAATATTATGAAAATCAACAGAGCTTTCAGCGGTTACTATCCCATGTAGACTTTTTGATGATTGAATACTTCAATAAGTACATATTTTATAATGCATGTAAATTAAAAAGTCTGCAAAAGTTATTCGTCCGTGAGAAAATCATAAATATTTACTAAGTATACAACACAGAGGCTTTATATTTCAATGCGTGAGTACCTCGGTAGAGTAGAGATCTGCAAGCCTTCACTTACAAATTAATACTTAACTATGAACTTTATACTTACATCTTTCTTCACTCTTTATTCACACATCCAGATTATTAAATACCTCTAACTGGAGACCAATGGTCTACTAAAGAGTCCATCAAGCATGATGACTACGACACTCAAGAATGCGGAAATTAGGTGTTAAGGTAAGGTCTTAAAGTCATTGTTATTCTATCGGAAATTACTCGTGTAAGTAAGCTGCTAATCGAAAAAGATACAGTTTTCTGCATCAGCCTTTCATGACATTTGATAAACTCCAAAAACATTATGGTAGGTTGGTTGGAAGAGATCTTTAAGGTCGAGCTTTGATCACATCGATGTCACAATTCTGTATTGGTTCCGCTAAAATTTAGTTACCAACTGAAATTTTGAATTTCGATGGTAATGTCAAGTGATTTCAACTGGCGATATTGCATTGAACGAACTTAAGCTGCAAATTAAGTCACTTCAAGCGAACAATGTTCAAATGTCGCAATTAACGTAATGGCCGCCAAATTTGCTTTTTGTCAAACAAATTTATCTTGATCATTCAAGAAATATGAAATTACCATTGTATCTTTTATGATGAAAACAAGAACACAATTAGGTATATTCTTACTGAAAATAATACCTACATTATTTGTTTTTTTTAGAGAGGTATTAACGAAAAAAAATGATATGGTTAGTTTTCACATAAAAGCCGTTCGTCTAAAATTGCGTACCCCTTAAGCTGGCCTTATAGCGGGTTATTTCTGTGAAATGATGATAATTATTTTCGTGGAACTATTGGATAAAAAAAAAATTAGCATAGCTGTATTTTCTTGGCGGATTCTAAGCTTGAGCGGAATCCTTATGGAATCGGATTGCGAATGTGATTATAACCTTTTGCAATTGTTAGTGTTATTAATTGTATGTATATTTTATTGTAGTTTTGTTCTAATGGCTGAAAATGGTATTCGACGCAGTTTCGAAGGCTGACATATGATCACTATTGATTAGATATTTTTAGTAAGTTTTTTTGTTAATAAATTTGAATTTTTTTACTTTCAGAAACTTTCTGGGTCACTCTTCAGAATTGTCTCTAGGACCGTGACTGAGCGATCAGTGTCAGCGTATAGCAAATGCAGTTAAGTTAATATTAAAAAAATAATATTATTATTATGTTTCATTTGTTATTGCGAATTTAATTTGTTTCACGGTTCATCACTACTTCACAATATGGGAAATATTATTCTTCATAAAATCTTTCACAAGTTAAACTCATCCCAAACGGCGTGTACATAGAAACGATATATTTTTGTTTATTTATATTGCAAATTGTTTGAGAAAATATGTATGTTGTGAAGGCTTCGACTAACTTTCTCGCTAAACATTCTAAATATTTGCCTTGAATAATTATTATAGCTGTAATTGTTTCAGAATATTCAACCCTTAAAATTTTCACTGGTGGGAACGATTTTCTTACGGAATTTCGTTATGAGAAAACCAAAGATTTTTTTAAGAAATATGTTAATACTTTAGTTGTTCTTCTTTGCTTTAACAAAATACAAACATATTTAAATGTATTTATAAACTTATTTTCTTTTCGAGTATGTAACAACTAATGACTCTAACAATTCATTACTGATGTTCGATTTATAAATGAAACAAACTTCTACGGGCTTACGACCGTCTTCTACTGTTATTTCGAAGTCTGGTTAAGTGTGTTTACTTTACGTTAACAACGTTGCCATTGGGTGGTAATCTTTAAGTCTCCGAAACTCCTAATCATGCGAATTCTCGACATGTTTAACATGTCTAAAAATCCCATGTTTATGTACAAGAAGTAGATTTAATAATTGATGAGATATAGAGATGAAAGTTGAAAGTTATCGAACAAGAGAGCAACCAAATTTAAAGACTGTTGTCATTATTTTATTTGGATTCATTCTCCCTGTTAACCTCACGTAGGAGCATAGAGAGGCAACAAGAGATCGCTCAATCTTCCGTCACGGGGGAGGGGGGATTCCAGTTGCCTAACGCCCCCCCCCCCCTGATGGAGTTCACACATCCAAGGCTTATTTCTTGCGCCTTTTCTGACCTTTTGGGATTTAAGGACTTAAGGTGGTCAACATCACGGATACTTTATTTGGATGACTAAGTATAACTTTCAGTTTAGGTTTTACAAAATACAGGCTTTGATTGCTGCTTTTTCAATTCAAAATTATATAAAAGTTACGTGCTTATTAGAGTCTCTTTTTGAAAATAGGTTCGAGTAGTTGTACCTTCACGCGTTAAAGAAGCATTGGCCACAGCATGGAAACTCCTTTCATCATCCCTTCATACTCATTTTTGTACCATTTGTTGATGAATCTGTTAAAACCTCCTCATATTCTGTTGGCGTTTACTATTGTACCAATTTTTATGATTCTGATACATCACATCAGAATGTACACTTTTGATATCTTTGACATAAAATGATTATGAAAATATATCAATAGACCGTCAACCTAATCTTTAGTCGGCGTCTGAACCGCTTCAAATGGATATAGGTATTTTTTAACACCTTAAGTTTTCTCTATACTGTAGTGATTAAAGGAACGATACACAGAATTAAGGAGTCTTTCTCATCTACAAAACCCATATTAAGACTTTTCAGCCATCTTCTTGTTAATTTCCTTTCCAAAATGGTGGGAGTGATTTTATATTGTATTTTAAACTATGATTTTAAACTAAGAATTTATTTTCAATTGCTTATGGCGTATCCTTTATACATTTTGGGCGTATTCAAGGTATTACAATATCTATCCACTTATGAGTGGAACAAAAAACAATAGGACCACACGCATGTTCATCAACTTTGTGCACTCAATACATATGCTTAGTAAAAGATATGACATTGATTTATAACGATAGGTTTATGGGTTCGGGACAATCCCTCCTTAAGGGATTAAGTTGTAAATACTCCGAATGTTTTGGGCGGGCAAATCCGTGGGAACTATAACTTATGACACATACTTCAACATGGTTTAAAAAATGGTTTCTATGTTGTCGAATAATTAAAATAAGCATAGCTGCTATTTGAGGATTGACCAATTAAAAAAAAGTTTCTTTTTTCCATCAATGGCTCAAACTACTGTTGGCCGCAATGAGACGAAAGGAGAGGCAATAGTTCCTTAACCACGTGTTTATAAAATTAAATATAAAAAAAAACCATTACAAAATATTTATAGGGATGTAAGTTCTTGAAAATTCACCCAACTTGGCAAAAGCCTGTAGGTTCTATGGTAGACCTGAGGCAATACCATAATTTATTAAACAAAAAACTTAAAAATGAAAACAATTAAAAAATGCACTAAATAATAATAATAAAAAAAAACGAAAAGTAGCCTAAGTCAAAATAAGTGAGGTAACAAAAGAAAGCTCAAACAAAAATAAGGTCGAAGCAAAACTTAGGTTTAAATAGCTTAAAAACAAAGTTAAACCACAGGATACATAGAAATTGGTATAAGACACAAAAGAAGGAAGTATTATAGGTAAGAAGGAATGTCTGAAGAATTTTTAAAGAAAAAACGGTTTACCAAGTATTTAGTAATGTAAATGAATTTATCAAATCACAAATTATCCAAAAAATGGCAAGAAAGTAGCACAGTACCCCTAGTATAAGTTTTCGAAAATCGAAACGATCATCGAAAAAGAATCGAAAATTTTCCACGATTCGATCGTTTGATTTTAGAACACTATTTGCGCTTTTATAAGCGCTTATTAGCGTGCAATAAGCTTTCGATGAAACTCGTACTAGCCCCACAGGTATCAGAATATGTTCTAAATGAACCTGAGGTGCTCTGTACGAGAGTTGCCTTTGGTACAAATTTTTAAAACCATGGTTAAAAAAATTTCATGACAAAGAATATGTCTTGTTGTGTCAGCAACAGCCTTTATTCGAAGACATCTGGAACAAGAAATTCATATTCATTTCAGTATACAATAACACAATATTTTGGGAACATAACATTATCCTGTTGGTTCATACCCCATAAAAAAAGATCATTAATTCTCAATAATACGAGTAGGTACACGTACAATTTTATAAACTCCGATAATCTTACGACGTGAAGGTTCTGCGTACATTGTTTTCTACGTAGTTAGGTTTTATGGGTCCCGTTCGGAAGGATGTGATACGTCCTGTGGTGACGAACAGCCGGCAATACAACCTCCTGCCTCCTGTTTCTCCAACATTTAATGCCTGTTTTATTATCAATATTATCTGCACGAGAGACTGTGTCTTATTTTCACGCAGTTTATGGCTCATAATACATATTACACCTCCTACAGGGCTACAATACGAGCCAGGGTCTCATTATCTACAAATAATCTTAATATTATTAGACAAGATGTTTTTTTTTTGAATCCGCCGAACATATTCAGACTGCCCTTAAAATATGGTACTTTCATTCACCAAATCAGGTCACCAAACTTTCATCCCATAGTTTCCACACTTATAACATACTTTGTCCTAAGAGAAACAATCTACAAAATATCAGATTTGCACGATGTTCATATTTGTAAACGCATAGGAGTCTATAGGGGTCGATCTATGTTCACTTCAATATTTTGGGCATCACTCTGACGCGCTGATCATCAAAAATATTCTCGCTTTGATCAAAATTCTCTCGGTAAGTACCTAGGTACTTATATAAAACTCCCGGAGATATTTATGTGTAAATATTTTTAATATTTTGTAAAAAAAATTTACACATTAACCATTATTTAAACATTAACGATGTTTAAAATCTTTATATTTATAAAAAAATATATAGATATATATTATGCCGTATGCTTAGGTAAATAATGGTATGTACTTAAATACTTCTAAACAAAACGTGCATTCAAAAATGATTAAATATTATTGGAGTACAAAGTGGGATAAAAAAACATAGATCTAATAAAAATGTCTCGATTAGTGTGACAACGGACTAAGTACATAGTAGTTTACTCATATTTTTAACGTAAGAGTAATATCAAACGTTTGTGTGACGCTTATTGATCATCAAATAACTCCAGTTCTGAAAATAATTTGCTGACCTAATAAGAACAGTGGGAAAAATTCAACGATCTATTGTTCTGCCGTTCATATCTAATCTATTTTTTTAGTATTCATTTAGATTTAGGTCATCTACCCGAAATCGAATGATTTTGGGCCATCCAGATTTCAGATTTAGTTTTTTTAAATTTTGTTAATTACTGTTAAAAATGTTGATGACACCGTGAACGTACATAATAATACGATAAAACATTGCAGGTTTTTTGTGTATTTAACGAAATTATTATTGATTTTGAACCAACCCTAATTTGAAGGTAAACAAAATGAAAAAAAATAGGATAGATTTTTGCACCGGAAGGAAATACTCCTATTACTTCGAGACATTTTTTTCTAACCTTCAAATACATCCTACTCTATCGACCAGACGAGAAAGATAAGCAATGTACTGTAGGAAGACGGAGGAGGCATAACGATAAGCCAAACTTTACAATTCAACTCCAAGTATCGAGTGTGTAAGTCATGTTACATCGTGTAACCCACTCGATATATTATTACAATAGTATGCGGGTTATAAGAAGTGTGCTTCGTGTAGTATACAATACACCAGAATAAGTAATATATAACAATATCTCTTAGGTACTAGATGTATTTGGATGGTATAAAGGGTGAGTTTTAGCGAATAATATTTTAAAATTCCAAGTCTCATAATCCTGTAGGTTTTTTTTATGTTTATACATATTTATTACGATATAAGTGGACAACGCTTAGTAAGGTTATCGTATTTTGAAATATTAGATCAGATCATGATTAGATAATCCCGGCTTCACAGGCGCTGTCAAGATTCCTGGAGAGACTGTGTGAGGCACTAGAAAGACAAGCTATGAAAAAATATGGCACAGTTTCTGTAGATGGCAGAAAAAAGACCGTTCTGAAGTTCTTTGGGTGACGAAATTTTGTCAAAATAGCAAGCATTGTATGTATATTATTTTCAATTTTGAATGAGATATCGAGATCCAGTGACGCCGTTTGCTTGATTGCTGTCCTGAATTTCTTTGGAAATATTGCCAAGTTTTATTGATAAAGATTGTCATCAACCATTGTTTAGTTTAGTTTAGAGTATTCAAAGAATACAAAGCTGACCAAAAGAATGGAAACACAATAATTAAAATACCACCATTCAAGAAATCTCGTGGGAGTTGTGTCAGTTGTGAGACCACGTTTAATACGTAGACTCCAACCCTTAGTTTAGATCACGAATCTTAGCAATAAAAATACGTCACAAAGCACCATAAGTTTGGCATGAATTGTATCTCTGAACTGTTGGTCTACCAACCACTAGAAATTAATATTGAACGTACCACTATCCCAACCTCCATGATTATCCCTGCGCACCGCTAGTCTGCCACTAATTTCCAGCTAACCTTCTAATGTCATCAGATATTGGAAAATTTGCTGGAAATCATTGGTGATTCAGATCACAAGTCATCAGATGTGCCTATCTGGGTTTCTATGACCTATTCTAGGGCTTAAATATATTTTAAAAATAATCAAAGTCTGACATGAAAATACCAAAAGATTTTTGGACTTTTGGACTAGATGTTAGAAGTGATCATCAGAATTGCGCAAGATCGAGAACTCGCTATAAAATATCCTTTTTTCCTTTTTATCCCAAGTTTGGTCATAATCGATTGATTGATTGACTTAAGCCTAATGAAGATCAAAGATCAACTTCACCTAATATATTTTCAGAAAGGAATGAAAAATAGTTAAATTGGTTTTTGATTAAAAATGGCTGAAACTGAAACATTCTGTATAACATAATATGCCTCCATATAAGGATGTGTTTGGTGTTTACCTGACACCGCACACCTCAAGGCGAAATCCTTCAGACTTCCTTCCTTGCCTAAGCTCTATAAAGAGACGAGATCCAATTTTCAGGAAAATACATTTGACGATGGGGGGGATAAGTTGAGATGATAATAGCATTGCCCCACTACACCCCCCCCCCCTTATTGCCATACCATAACAATGTCATCGCTATTATGTTTTTATGTTATTCACCTTACTTGTTTAATGTTTGTGTTTTATTGTACTAGTTTGTGGGAACATTTTGAAACCACATTATTCATACAATTCTGTTCAAATGAGTTATGTTGAGCGATCAAATAAACTGGTAAATCTAACATAGTACCTTAAATAGGTGGGTTTAAAGCTTTTTTAGGACATATCCTTCGTATTCGCTAAGCTGTGCTATCTTAAAGCCCATATATAACTACATAATATAATATACCTACTCCCTTTGTGACCCTACTTAGGGGCATAAGGAGGCAACAAGAGCTCTCCATCGCGCTCAATTGGCGAATGGCATTGATGATCCTCTCTCATTCAGCCTGCATAGAAGGAATGAAACCGGTATAAGAAGGCTTTTCTCGTCTCCTGATGGGCTTTTTTCTCACTTTGATCATATTAAAAATGACTTTTTCATCATGTTCCTATAGCAAATTTTTATTATGCTATGATCAAATCAACGGATATCGAATCATTTAATAACGAGTGCAGAGCTAAAAAAATTTTTAACGGATATTCAATTTTTCAACTGAATTTTTTTGTCGTTGATACCTATATTATGATAGTTTAATGAAAACGATACTAAGGAAAATGTTCCTTAAAATGATATTAAGAAATCAAATCAAGCAAATGTTAATAACAATGTTTGAATAATAATTTACAAGGAATATCATAAGTAAGTAATATGTAGGTAGGTATGTAGTTGAAGAAGATAATATTATATTTTGTCAGTTTAGGTAACTTTGGAAAATTCGTTGTTGTCTGAAACAAGGGAAATGGTAAGTATATAAACATTGGTTGCACTTGGATAAAATAACTACATTTTCTTTGTACCTACCTAATAAAAAAATATTTCTTTTTATTGGGAAAACCATATCCAATATCGGTTCGTAGTAGAAGGTATTTCACGTTTTAGCTGTGTGCGAGAAAGTTAAATTAAATTCTTATCCTAAGTCATTAATATTCTTTTATATAGGATAAATGGACTTGTCGTTCTAATCCCACAGTACGTACGCACTGATGTCACTCAAAGATTATCGAAGATCTCAGAGATCCATAAGAATGACGCTTAGAAAAAGAACAAAGGAGGTTCTTTATATAGACGCACGGGTGGTAGCATTGTGTATAGGATGATGAATTGCTAATTATGTGATTTCATTGTTGAAGGAATATGCCGAAAAACTCTAAAGATATTATATTGGTACTAATCCCAACGTTATTTTTAGAAATAATTTTAATGAGCAGCTAATTACCCCTATTCGCTATCAGATCCGCTAAAATTAAGAATCCGCCAAAAAACACTTGAAAAAAGTAACTTATAACTGACTGTTCCACTTAAATTATCACGATTCCTCTAAAATGACCCACCATACGATCAATTTAAGCGGCACCTTAGAAAGACCTGCCAAAATTTTAGAGGAACCGCTTATATTATGTCAAAATCGTGTCTTTTTTTCAGTCACCTCTCTTAAAAACAACAATCAACACAACATAAGTTATTATTTTCAGTAAATATAATATCATTTTGCTCTTCTTTTCATCACAAAAGATACGTTAATAGTGTTATATTTCTTGATCAAGATGAATTTGTTTGAGAAAAAGCAAATTTGGCGGCCATGATGATAATTTTGAAATGGGGAAATTATTAGTTTGAAATCACTTGCAGCTATATTCACTTCGATCGATTTCTTAAGGAATATAGCTTGGATTGGTTGAAATCACATGGAATTGCCCGCGAAATTCAAAATTTTAGTTGATGCTAAATTTTAGCGGATCTGATAGGGAATTGGGGTAATTGACAACATAATTATTATTACTAATAGGTACATATAAAAGGTGTCTTCAAAATTATTCTTAAAGCAATTGTTCAAAAGTAAAATTATACGAGAGTCAATTATTCGAAGACTCCTTTGTCAGAAATTACAATTGTTTGATTTTTTATGTTCCTCCGTTGTTTCCACGCCACATATTTTTCTTTTGCGTTTCTTTTTTTTAAATCAATAATAATAAATATAATATGTGGTTGGATGTTAGAGATTGCTTCGGCTATAATCCCGCCATTGCCACTTGTTTATACACTATTTTTAATAATATGCATAAAGAATAAAATAAATAAATAAAATAATTCATGAATATTATCATGAATTTTTTTTCTCTATATGACCGACCATCTTCCTCTTTCATGACACGAGCTTTAAATAGCTTAATGTGAAAGAGTCAAAGGACGTATTTGTGTTCACTAAAGTATGAAAATATATCGATAAGTGTCCCATATCCCATACCAGTGTCAAATCCTTTTCTTTTTTTTAACTAATTAAAATGCATACACACACGCCTAGATTATTAGACATTACAAAAACTACCCCAATCAAACACCGACAACAACAAATAAGTCACTCATTCCAGGGCCCTCATCGAGGCCCTCAAAAAGTCGCGAATTTTTCTTTTGAAATTTTTTAAATTCATGTCATGTGTGGTGACTCTTAATTCTGCACTCATTAATTCAATACTTGGAATATCTTAACTCAACTATACGAACCCTCAAACTGTGTATACTTAATACATGTATCTACTGAAGAAGTATGTAGGTAGGCTCCTAAAATTTTACAGAAACTCACCCACCAAGCTTAATGCAGCGAAATTTATATACGTATAGGTACTTAGTTCAAATTTCATTATTATTAGATGATGTGCCTACGAGGTTCGCTGTTCACATTGTACGTAAATGATTAATAGATATTAAGATTGGCTTCTGGCATCGACGTAGTTTAGAAGTATGGGTATTGAAGAGAATAAGGAAGGCTGTGGTGAGTGAAAAATATACTTAGGTACCATCTTTTTTTACTAGTCATGAATAAACCAATATTATTGAAATTCAATAAAATTACATGAAATTGTTTTGTATTCCGTTTATTTGAATCGAGCGCAGTATGCATTCACACCAAACGAACTTAGAGCCGAATCTAAACACATACTTTCTTTTATGGTTGGTACTGGACACCATGGAAACAATAACAAGCTAGAACCACTGAGTACAAATATTAATTATCACAGAACTTTTTTTATGCGCAGAGCCGACAATTGGTTCATTTATTCAACACTCGCGTGACTGAAGATAAATTATCAAAAAATAATTCATTTTACTTTAATCCACAAGCACAAGATAACACAAAACAGCTCATAGGTAGGTACTTCCTTTAACTAATTTTATTATTTAAACCTAAAATTCTTCTGTGTTAACGCTAAAATATTAAAAATAAAAAATCGAATGTCACTCGCCACTATCGAGAAACGTCACAGTTTGTATGAGTTTGACAGCAGTCACGTGGTAGGTACTTGTCGGAACCATGCGCAGTAGCACATAATTTCTCTAGTATTATTTCTTCTCAATGGCAAGAACTAATTAATGGACGATGATAGTTCTTCTTACTGTTGTTTCCTTGGTGACCATATAAAATAAATAAATAAATATAACACTTTTGTATAAAAATGTGTCAGTATAGCCGGCGGAATTACCATATTATCAACGATAAAGAAAATATACTCTATTTTCCAGCTTTGGCTTTATGTTCATTTGGTATAAACGCACCCTTATACTAATCCAGAATAATTACCGACCAATGCTTTGACGGAATATCCGCGAGCCACACATCAATGTATGTGGAAGTGCGTTATTTCTGATGTACCTATACAAAAAATACCGAGATATCCTTTTGGCAGAAAAGCGGACATAACACAATATTTAATTACCTAGTGTGAAAGATGACAAGCTTGTACTAATTGACACATAAGTATCTGTACCTTCATACTTATCCAATTTTTTAGTGAAGTTCAGGCGTCATTGCTGTTAGAAAAGAGGAAAACTAATCCATACATATCGCCCACTTTTATGTGAAATAACACTTTTAATAATAAGATAATCTCTCTTAACTTACCTGCATAATTATACCATAACCTAACCCGTGGCTGTAGTCAATTTGAAATTAACGAACCGGATTTTCGCAAATTTGGATGAAAATGAACTGTATACTTTTATTTTTTTTTTTTAATAATTCTTTGATTTAAATAATTATTGTATGTTCCAGTGATTTTCATAGAGTTCTATTATCAAGTGCTAATATCTGAGAAAAGCCATACGAGTGCAATCTTTGCAATAAAAAGTTTACACACTTAAGTATTTTTTTAATAATTCTCATGTGAATTAATAGCGTAGAGAAGCCATACAAATGCAAAGTTTGCATGAAAAAGTTTACCAAATTAGAAAACTAAAGCACACACGCGATCAAATAGTTAAATATCCACATGCTAAAAGCAATTTGAATGGAAAGTTTGTAATTAAAAGTTTAAGTTGTTTTTGAGTTTTCATAAAGAATTATCTAACAACTAATGACTCTAAAAATTCATTACTGATGTTCGATTTTTGAATGGAACAAACCACCACGGGATTACGACCGTCTTCTACTGTTGTTTCTAATGGGTTGTTTTCCTACGGATACGCCGCTACTTTTAAAAGCGGTGAATATGTCAGTTGAGAACGTTGTCAATATTGTTTCCGTAGTAACGAAAAACATTGTCATATAATTTTGAAAGACGCCGTCTTGTCAGATGACGGACCGTTCCCTAGGAACCCAGCGCATAATGGGTTGTTTTCCTACGGATACGCCGCTACAATAAACGGCGGTGGATATGTCAGTTGAGAACATTGCCAATATGGTTTCCATAGTAACGAAAAACATTGTCATATAATTTTGAAAGACGCCGTCTTGTGATGACGGCCGCTCCCTAGGAACCCAACGCATAAGGCTGGCTTATGCGTTGGGTTCCTAGGGAGCGGCCGTCTTCAGCGGCCGTACAATACGGCAGCTTTCTACGGGCACACATTACGGTGACATTTGGAAAGTCACCGTAATGTGCGACCGTATTGTTCTCTCCGTTTTTTTTTAATAACAAACGTCAATTTGTGTGTTGTGTCAGAAAGTCAGATCGTGAAAATGAACGATATTGATTTGGCGTTAGTTATTTGTTTGGAGGATGACCAGGAACAGAGGAGAGTGAATACCGTATGGGAGAAGACAAGTGGAAAAAAACTAGAAGCACAGAAGGTGCTTTTGAAATTTTAGTCCGCCGCCACCTTCAATGTAATGAAGAAAAATTTAGGCAGTACTTTCGCCTCACTCCTATGCTGTTCGACTATGTGCTTGGCCATATAAAACATCACTTGTCCCATCTGTGGAGCATTAGAACACGGACGATGTGTCCAAATGCTCCACAGATGGCACATGCGGGACTTCCCAGCCTGTGATTGCGAAGAACCGGTGCAATCCTTAAAGCGTTGCCCTTTGAGAGCATTCCCTACGCAGATATCCACAATGTCATCCCCGATGCTCTTGAATGGCTTGAAAGCGTAGATGTTGCTCTGTAGGGTGCGTGTCTCCTGTATGTAGCAGATATCATACTTCTCCATCTTCTGACGTTGCCACCCGTTGGTGGCAGAAGCCATACGAAATAATAAAATTTAAAATCTTTAACTTTCATGGTGGGTGAGCTAAATAATAAAGAATTACCAACTAATACATTTTTACGAAAGTACCTCGCTTCATTCCTTAGTTGATAAGCTTATATTTGTTTTTCGTTAGATGGCATTGATGCCATTGAGTGAGAGCACATTTGGAAAGTAAAACAATTCATTAGAAAACTATGTATTATAATTTAATAATCAATACAATCTACATAATAATTCAGTTATGTATTTACGCTTATGGAAGCATCACGCTCAAAACACAAATGCTACGTCAGATATGGATCTGCGCAGAGCCGTGCAAAATGCTGAAGAGCGTTCTAAGATACAATTGGCAATGTAAACTTTAATATATTTAGAGCTATTTAAAAAACTTTATTTTTTTAGTATCTTCATACAAATTTTTCAAAAAATACAGTAAGCCATCTTTTGGAAACAAAATTACTCATGTAAACGTTGAATGGAATCTTGGTATTACGGTATGAAAATGTAATAAAATAATTGGAGATTGATTTGTTATACATATAAATGTTATTCAAATCTTATTATTCTCAATAAATAAAGATTTAATGAAAAATTTTGGAAATATAATTCCTCCATATTGAAATTTGACACATTTAAAAAAATTTATGGCCACATTTTGTGTAAAACTGTCGTAGCCATTAGATGAGTAAGTACCTGATAAAATCATATTAAATGTTGGTAAATAATAAATATACATTAAATTAAACTCATAATACATTAAAATCTATCAATCGTACCTTCAGGAAGATATTCATGTAAAAATGATTTTTGAAAATTGAAATGAGTATAAAAATTCTTTAGTAGATTTGGTCGGTAAAAAGAACTCTGAAAGAAAGCGAATCTGACAGGAACTAATGACGTTCCTGTTTATCAAAATCATAATGGATTTGTCAGGTATGTGTGCATGTTTATTATAGTAAAAAATATATTTGTTTTCTCCACATCATAATAATTAAGAAATACTGTATAATATTCATATCTGAACTATTCACATAAAACAGATTTTTGTGGACAGAATCATTGAATATCACTTTATTCGAAGATCATTTTATTAACTACATAATATAATAACAAAATTATCTAAATTCTTAATTAATAGGTATGAAGATAAAGTAAAAACAATGTTAAATATATATGATTTTTTTATTGCATTAATATAACAATCTTCATGAATGTTTCATAATACGACAAGAAGCATTATATTAAAAAAGTATTATTGCTGTAGTAGTTTCTTCCGTCAACAACATATTCTCTTTACACATCTCAAACATGATCGAATAAAGAATCCTTGAAAGACCAAAACTGCAATCGTTGGATGTAGTCTGTGCAGCAGGTTTTGACGCAAAAAAAAACCCAAAGGTGTCTCAGTCACAGCACAATTTGATGACAGATAAAACCAACCAAGGTTTGTGACACTGAAAATGAATAAATTTATCATCAGTCAATAAATATTTGCGTTTATTTTTCTTTACTAACCCCTTTGCACTAATGGTTGAATTTAAAATCAAATCTTATAGTTTAGCATAAATCATATTGCTTATATTATATTTTGAAAAAGAGTAAGTCTTGGTTCATTTGTTTTCAATTCCGTAATCATTACAAAGTGATTCATGCATTCTTAAACTAAAAAAATTAAATACTAAGCGATGGAAAGAATGTTACAGAAAAGGTCATCATTTTTTATGGTTCTGAGTCAGTACTTAAAAATTACAAAGAAGCGATTAAATAATAAATCTTAAACAACATTACGTACCTACCGAAAATATCTATTGAGCAGCAAATAACTTTTATTTTTAATGAATTATTTTGAAATTGGAAGCATTCCATCACTCTATTATTATTTTTTTGACATATCAATATTTACCAAAGATATTGAGTGTCAAGTGACATTGACAAGGAATTCTATTAATCTATGTATAAGTAAATCTATGGTTCGGCAGCGCATCTAATTAAAATAAAACAGCAATATTAAGCAACGTTTAATATTGCTTAACTAAATTATATATATTGTGTGCAATTGACATCTAATACATATTATATTTTTATGAAGGTTACTTTTACAGACACTATCAAATCTAGAAAATATGTATTGCAGAATAAAATGTCGTCTATAATTACCAAATTTGCTACGTCATAATTAATTATTAAATAAAAAAGGTCTTAATTATTTAAATGAATAAAAAATATAAAATTTCAATATTATCAATTTTATAAATATTTAAATAGAATGAATTATTTATATACTGTATTTTTTTTCAATATGAAAGGGTTGGAATAAAGTTGTGTGCACAGACTACTTATAGTGTTGTATGCGTCTTCGTAATGATATAAATTTCTACTTCTATGGTCTATGGTGCTGTCAAAAGTGTAAAATTTTATACGCAGTAAATAATCAACGCGTAATAAAAATGAGATAATTGGCAATATGTAATAATAATATTATCATTTGTTTGTCTTGATAATTATAGCTTTTGTGTAGTTGAGTAATATAGCGAATTAGTTTCACACAAAGGTTATTTTTATTGTTTGAGCTTTGTCGAAAATAGCCGTCAGAAATTATTCATTCCTTGCAAAACCAAAAACATACAAGTCAGTATGAGTTTGATAGATGGACTGAGATTTACATTAATATGGAATTCTATTTCTCAGGTATGTAACATGTAACCTATTTCAAAAAAAATGTTTACCTCACAGTTTTATATGTTTGATTTAAATGTATATACTTCACTGGTGTATGTTTTGCAAATTGTATGTACTGTCTTATTTTTGTATCAATTTCACTGTTTGTATATAAATGTTTTAAATAAAATAAAATAAATAAAAATAATAAAAAGAAATAGACATTAAATGCAGCAACCTTAAAGGGCTCAATAAAAACATTTTTCAACACACATAATTTTTTATTGCAGATAAGTCTTGCATCTTCTCAATATTACTTTACAAGGCATCAGTACGGTTGAACACCTACCATTCACTTTATGGACTGCCCTCAATAGACTTAGGGTTGGTGTCACCAAGTGTAGGAAAAACCTACATAAATGGGGCTACCTCTCTGCTGACAAAACTGAATGTGGTGAGCTCCAGGATGACAATCACCTCTTGACATGCCTGCTGATTGGTGAAACATGTAACCTGCAAATACCTTATCCTTGCGAACGAGGCGATGACTGTTGCTGCTTACTGGTGTGGCAAAGTGTAGACCGGAAACGCAAAGTAAGTAAGTAAATATTACTTTTATCAATATCAACATTTATTTAACATTATAGATTTATTATTCAGTACATTTAATTTTACTTCCCACTCCTAAAATATGTTCTTTTAATTAAACTCATGTTATATTCATTTCTTTATTATTTATAAAGTGTAATCCCATTATATGTTTTTAAATTTTGCGTAAGAAATTTTGAGATATCTAACCTCCCATCCTAATATTGGTTAATTATCATAGGCTACGGTGGGCCAGATATGGACAGAGAATGCCATCATTGGGGCACCAAAGAGAAAATTATGCTGAATTGGCAGACCTTGGCTGCGATGTGCGAATGAAGTCAGGAAGGATGCGAGCAATTTCTTGACTCTCGAAATTAGGACAGAGACAGGGTTGTCTGGAGGAGTCGAATTATGGAACACAAGGCTAGAATTGGGCTGTAACACCATCGGAAAAAGAAGATTTTAATTGGAACAGGCCTTATAATCTTAACAAATGTTATAATAACCAACGCCTGGACTATTAAAAAATCATTACTTAAAAACTTCTAAAAAACTTAAACTTCTCACAATTTTTAATATCATTCTTATGAATATAAAGATTACCTATGTATATTTAATTTACAGATTATGCCGCTGAGTGCTGACAGCCGAAATGTATGAACTTCTAAGAAGCGTCCGTGCTGACAGCTACGCGTTATTCTAAAACGCTTCTTAGAAGTTTATACATTTCGCATGTCAGCGCTGATGGTCAGCGTGACTCTAACTAAACCCAACCGTCGCGCACTGACTTTTTCATTATTTTACTACTTACTGAATTTTTAATATCATTCTTATGAATATAAAGATTACCTATGTTATATTTAATTTGCAGATTATGTGTATTAAGTAGGTAAAAATAAGCATTCATAGATTAGTTAAAAGAAACTTACAAGTGATTGCCTTGGAGGACAATAATTATTGTAAGCCTATAGCAGTTTAATCTATATTCTAAACCATTAATTTTTTTTTATTTGGAGACAATTATTTTAATTTCAGAATTATTATTATTGTAAACAACATGTTTTTTTTATGTTGAAATCTAAAATCAGGCCTTTTTGCTATAACATTGAAAAGTGTTATATTATACAGACTGATATATAATATTTCAACATTACACCATTATTTTTGGTCGATTTTAAAATGCTATATTTTTATCAATTTGACCAGTACTGGATTACGACCTTCGTCTCCTGATGTTTCAAATAGCTTTGTGTAATTACTTCACGTTAACAACTTTCCTTATTTAGGTGGTCAAATTGAAATCCTTGAGTATTCGACAAATTCAACAATCTGCTAAGACGCTAGCCATAGGGCCAACGGCTCGATGCTTTTATGTCTTCAATAATTCTTCAATGGAGCTGGGATTCCTAGAGTTATATATTATCATTGATGCAATGCCAAGATGTCTACAGAATTTTAAAGTGTGTCAAAATTTTTAAAATATTTTCTCTAACAATAACTTTAACTTTTGTATACCTCTTATTAATTGTCAACTCTTGGTATGACTTATATTAAGCACCTATAGATGAGAGGTCTAATCCTCTAGAAGTAAATATTTATACTCAAAATTAACATTTATTAAAAAATTATTATAAAAGTTTTACCCTGTAAAAATGAAGTTTAAACAGCTACTGTAAAACCCCTTAGTTATGTATTATACAAGAGTGTTTCTTTACCAATTGTATTAATTGTTTTATTTATGTAAGCAAATTAAATTTTTGAAATATTTTAATAAATTGATGGGATGCCATAGCAATTTGAAAATTTTTAATTACTACCCTAATCCAGTTTTGTTTGAAAAAAGCAATCTACAATGATTTTTCTACTTACACGAAGGATGGCATCATGCAGGAAGTATGGTGCAGGTTCGAATCCTGATAATGATGGCCACAACATTAAAATTACTATCTGCCCACTACTGATAAGGAATTTCTGGTTCCAATTCCCAGATGGGTTTGAATTTTTATAGTTTTTTATGCAATATTTCTTGCTGGCTGTACATACTGAAAATTCTTCATACAAAAGATTTTCATGTACAAAATCGCTGGCTCGGTAGAGGTCTAGAATACTAAAATAATTACCTATGTGCCTACCTGTTAAATTTGATATTAAGAATAAAATAACTTTGTAGGTACATAATAATTATGTTGTTACAGAAGAATAAGATCAGCATTTACAGAAATCAAGTCTAATGTCCATGATGGGGAAGGTATGGTAAATAGATAAAAATGCTATATTTGTGACTCACTTTTGTTGCCTCCACAGCAATTCTACATATTTCTCATACAGACACGCCTACTATCTAATTATATCTACCTATTTACCAATTCAAACTTTTTAAATATAAGTAATATAAGATTAAAGTAGATCAATCAATCAATTATTCTCCCTTTTTTGACCCTACTTAGGGTCATACTTTAAAGGTACTTTTATTTTATCCAGAAATCAGGTTCTATAATTCCCATTTTTCTCAACAAACTTCATCAATAATTTTATGGACGGGTAAAAAGGCTAGTAAAAAATAATTAAGTGCCTAAATATTAATAATTATTGTTGTTTCTCAGTTTTTACAAGTGTAAAATGTCTGATATTTTTTTCTGAGGTTTGAGCTCCATAGATTTATTAACATAGGTACCTGAAACACACATTTTTTATTAATTTTATAATATCTATTTAATTTTTTTTTCCTGAATGCTTCATAAACCTGATTTTTTGTATAAATATTCCATTGCTTGTTTTTTTTTTAGAAATATATTTTTTTCTATTAAGTATATTATTTACTAAATCAGGCAGTGTGTAAGTATTGTAATGAAATAAATCCAGTGAATAGAATAGGACAAGATGACATAGAAGATAAGATGCAATAGGTAGAGCATTTAGAAACCTTCAGGTACTTTAAAGAATGTGTATTGATCTGCCCCACTTCCACCGATCTATTTAAGTTTGGTTATATCATATTTTTGACATGACATTAGATGACAATAAAAACTTATAATTAATATTTGTATACTAACCTGTTTTATTTATCATTTCCCCTAATTGACGCCACCAACCGTTCTACATTTGCGTTTTTCTGTAATCTTTATTTTTAACATTATAGATAGCTTCATGATTACGTACTTCTACGAAATCTATTAAAATTTCGTCAACTTCCCTTCTCCAGATGCAGTTGGAACCCATTTGTGCAGCCCAACGATAAAAATAATAGAAGGAATAGATATTTTAATAAATAAATAAATTCAGTACTATCAATGAAAGCGTTCACGAATCATCTGACACTGACAAGACGGCGGCCGTTTTTGAAAATAGCGACAGTTTTTTGTAACTACGGTAACAAAATAAACAACGTTCTACTGACGCCGTTCTCTGATACGTCGCATTCTTAGGAAAACAACCCATTAGTGTGATCACATTACGTTAACAACGTTCGCCATTAGGTGGTAATGTTTGAGTCTCCGAAACTCCTAATCATGAGAATTTTCATAAAGAGTTAAAACAACCAAGTATTTTCAAGTCTCACATGTGAATTCAGCTATGAGAAAGCAATTTTTACAGGAAAAGGGCATAGGTGGGCGCCACGGGCGCCTTTAAAAAACTGGTTTAATAATAGTCTCTATACAATGAGTGTTCGATGTCTTAATAAGATATTTATATCAATAACACGCGTAATATGCTTATTTTAATTACCATTGTGTAGATAATTATAAGAACAAGAAAATGACAAGGCTCTTCTGTGACAACAATACTGTTTTATACGGAGAGAGCCAATCAAGATGTCTCCTCTCATTGTCGAAGATATGTATTGTTATTGTATACCTATTTAGTATGGTGTTTTGTACTGAAATGCCATGTTCCCTTTGTTTTATGACGTTCACTCCTCAATTTGAGCGGCGTAAATATTATCGTCACTTTATTGAGTAGGTACCTACCTACATAAAGTAGAACAATCCTCATGCGTATAAGTAAAGAATAACACCTCCCTCTATTAGACGATTCTTTTAAAAGAATGGAATACTTCATGCTTTCTACTTGATTGATTGCAATAATTATCTGTTTTACCTACTATTGTTCATTTAGTCATTATTTTTTCGATCATTTTATATCGATTGTTCATAATTTTTTGGTAGTATTGTTGCTTTAAAAGACGGAAATCTCTCCTCATTCGTCGGGATATTCCATTATATTTCCATATCCTTTAACCGTTAATGTTCCTAAGGCACCTCTAAGGCGCTTGGGATACTTTAACTGGGTATTTCGTTTTTAAAATGTGTCGCCTTTCTTCTCAGTAGGTACTCTTCAAATACTACATACAGTATTTTTTAGAATTCAAATAAAAAATAAAAATAATACTTGACCGCAATAAATAAATTAAAATTTATTAAAAAGTCAGTCATAGTCCTCTGGGCGCTTCAGCGGCTTTCAATATTTTTACCTACTTGGAGCTCGCACGTGTGTTCTATTTTATTGTGACATTTTTTTTTTACGATTTTAACCACTTGACAATATTTTTATTTAACTAAATTTTGTAGTACCTATTGTTGCTTCAAAAGACAGACAGATCTTAAGAGATCTTATGGAATATTCTATTATCTTCCCATATTATTAAACAGATTTATATGATGGTCGTTACTAGTTGCTGCAAAATATTGGAATGAAACATTTTTATGAGTACGCAAATTTAATAGCCTTAAAATTGAAAATTTCTAAAAAAAATGGAAACTGATAAAAATTGAGGGTTTAAAACATCTTGGCGCAAAACGAGTCGACCGCTTCTTTAGACAGAATTAGTTTCGTATTGTTTAACAATATTTGAGATGTGTTGTGGGAGTATAAACATCACTACTCGGTTATAATTCCAGGGTTACATATATAGCTTTTCTTCCTCACTTACTATTATTGTTGGTATTACACCCTATTATGTATGTATATTATAAGAGGAGAGATAGTTGGAGAGTGGGAGAGGAACTGTACCTTATTAATGACAACAGATGATTACGTTACAATAGGCTGATGATGGCTTTAAAAGGAACAATGCCTGCTAGTTGTGTTATACAAGTGGGAGGCATAGAAAGCCAAGAAAACAGAAAATAGAAACAACGTTTATATAATGATCTACGGCCCATTGGACACTTTAAATACGCTGTATTTATAGAATATTCTTCGTTTTCGTTATTCTCAGTTTTATATTCATAATCCTCTTGCAGTAATTTCCTCTACCCTTTTCTGATTTCAGTTTTGCATTTGGTGTCAATTGTTTGATGAGACCACTCCATTTCTGATTGTGTAATCTTTCAAGACGTGGACTTGGCTGGGACATGTGTTAAGGATGCCGAATGACAGTTGGCCGAGAAGAGTGCTGTTCTTCCTCCCATCAGGGTCCCGGAGACGAGGAAGACCCTCTCATACTGTATTCCGCTCCTTCGAAGCAGAGCTGAGGAATCTGGTCATGGTGTGGGAGGAGGTCATTAACGTTGCGCAAGATCGAGGAGCAATGGAGAGCTCTTGTTGCCTCCCTATGCCCCTAAGCGGGGTCTAAAGGGAGTTTGGATTGGATTGGACAATAACTAAGCTGAGTTATTCTTAACGTCTAGATAAAGTATTCTACTGCCTACTTACTAAAAGGTCACTAAGTCATGAGTAATACATGAAGGATTGATTTTTTTATAAAAATAATCTCGACCATTATTGAGCTGTCTATGATGACGTCTAGCCTGATATTTTTCTATTCAAATATAAAAAAAAAACACTCATTGTTTTTCTCACGCAGAAGAAAGGTAACCAAAATAGCTTGAAGAGCAAACCTGCTATTAATTGACATCGTATAATATGACAAATTGACAAGTTTCTTATTGTAATATTGATTGGGCATTATACCATTACAGTAGTTCCTGTAACAATGTACGTGCTTACTTTGTTCCGAAATCTTGTTGTGGAACATTCGTTATGTTTCATATTCATATTTCTATACAAAGGCGCCAGTATAGCCGGCAGAACTTATTGCCTGAGGCAATTTTTTCCAGTCAACCGGTCCCGTCCAATCTGAGACAGGCCAACCCCGGGTAGAAATTTCAAGTGAAAAAACACTTTGAAAAACTCTGACCCGACCAGGAATCGAACCCGGGACCTCGGATCTGATGTCCACGCTAGTACAACTAGTCTACCGAGGTCGCTCTTCTGTTTCTTGAGAATAGATAGTGGTTCATCGTTAACCTAGGCCGATCGCCTACGCCTACTTGATAAGCCATTTGTTTATACTTCCTTCTTATTTTTCAATTATTCTTACGGCCATATGCGTCATTTCTCCAATGGACATTATATTATGTAGAAATAGTGTAATTACTTAATTCCTTATCATGAGCTGCAGCCCGATTCACGGAAAAGTTTAAGTCTAAGTTTAGTTCGAAGTTCGAACGAAGTTCTATTCAAACTTTTCCGTGAATAGGGCTGCTGGTAATAATAATTGTAGGCGGCGACTATCTACGGTCTACGTACCTATTCACGGAGGATTTGAATCGAACTTCGTTCGAACTTCGAACTAAACTTAGACTTAAACTTTTCCGTGAATCGGGCTGCTGGTTTCCACACCACGTGACAGTGGAACGATTTTTAATCAGTGTCGCCTTTCCGGATTTCACTCCCTAACATAAGTGAGAACCTCACGGGAATTTTGTATGGGCTGCTGAGTATTCCCAAGTATTCTGCAAGGGCACTATACAAGTTTCCTTACAAAGCTTTGTTACTTCAAACCAGCGTAAGTGTCCCGAAAAACTTAGAATAAGGGTTACAGGCTACACAAGAAATATGACGTAATACTACCTGCTTATCGAACTGAAGAGAATATCCTGACCATAAGTCGACTTCCAGTATCTGGTTCGCTCTCCAGAGATTTCTATTTTCTCAACTTGTTATACTAAAATTAAAAGAAGTTACACTGTACCAGGGAGTAATCAATTATAATTATTATCGATATAAACCCACGTGAGAACTTTGAAGGTTAATTATGACGCCCGATCAAAGAAATTATTTTTAACCGAGCCTGAATAATAATATAACAGGGTCTAAATCGGGTGATATCATACGACGTAGGGGTCTATTGTTTAATGTTGAGTGAGTCAGTTGAAGGATGTTAAGCGCTGTGACCTTTAGTTTTACTTTTTTCTTCCTTACACCGTTTAAATTCACTTCAACGGATTAACTAATATGGTGAAAGTTACTCTCTCGATAGATATTATAGGTACTAAAAGATAAGCATACGTACCTACCTACATATTATTATACAATGGTAAAATATGTTATAATGTGAACTCTTTATGGTTGAATCTAAGTATAATAATTTTTATCTTTCGACTTATAAGTCGAAAAGTGTAGTAACAAGCAACAAAATCTGTCGGACTTCAGGTATAGAACATTAGTAAACTGTTCGAATTAACCATTTTCATCTCCCCTTAAAGCGTCTCAATTTCACTTAACTGCGGATTATTTGACATTTCTTGTCGTAACAACAATTGTAATTCAATATTTCCCGCGGAAACACTATGTTGATAGATTGTCATATAAACCATTGACTTATCGACTAAAATTATAACTGTGAAAAATATTTCCAATTGGATTGGTTTTGTCATTTTTATAAAATGTATGAAAAACTTCTGCGCAGGGTTTGTTTGATTCTTCGAAAATATCGATCTACAGACGATTTTCTCAATTACATTCATGGATAGGTATATAAAGATCTCTTGGAATCTATTAACAATACTTTTTCCATCTCAGTTTAAGCAACTCAACACTTTAGCGATGAGAATTGATAACCAATAGAATTCATCTGGAGTAAATTCAGAAGCCATAAAAATCAAGAATCCTTTATTAAATTCATCACAGAGTTGAAATTAATTGATCATAGTGCGAATTTGAAAAAAAAAAGTATAAAAAGGTAATAATACCATTTTAATTTTTCCCATTTTTACCGGGAATAATTTAGGATAACAAATTTTCTGTTAGAATTAAATAATATTATTTCAAGATCATATACGTAGGACGTTGAAAATGTGAATAATAATAATAATAAAAAAGTACAGTGGAACCTCTGATAACGAGAATAACTCGTTCCAGATTCTAAGTGTGCATAGAATCAAAGCCAGAAATAGAGCATTCTATTTTGATAGATTGAAAACAATCAAACAATAAATATGTAACGACTAATGACTCCAACAATTCGATTTTTAAATGGAACAAACCACTAGGGGCTTACGACCGTCTTCTACTGTTATTTCGAAGGCTGGCTTAGTGTGATCACTTTACGCGCCATTAGGTGGTATTGTTTAAGTCTCTGAAACTACTAATCATGATAATTCTCGACATGTTCAACATGTCGAAAAATCTCATTTATACAACAAGTAGATATTTAATAGTTAATGAAATATAGAGATGAAAGTTGGAAATTATTGAGAACAAGAGAGCAACCAAATTTAAAGACTGCGACTGCTGTCATGTATTTGGCGCAAGGATATGAATATATCAAACAATAACGATCAAGCATCAACACCAAGAACTAATTAAATAAAGGGCGATGACAATTAATTTTGCGCGCCAGAGTTCTAGTTCTTGCTTGTTGTCGTTTGCCCGGTGTCGATATCAACGATAAATAATGAATCCTCCATCTCCAGCTTTGGCTCTATGCTCTTTTGGTGTAAACGCACCCTTAGGTACTCGACATGCAATAATGAAACACCTTTCCCCATATAATTGAATGTAAAATACGATACGCAGGAAAAAAAACATTATCTATAATACTTATAGTCTGTATTAGATAAACTTTCATATGATTTTTTCAGAAGAAACTGACAACAAGTTGAAAAACAATTTAGATGGGAATAAAAATATTAATTTTCGACAAAAGGTTTCAAGTGTAAAGTTGTTAGTATCACAAACAAAAATCAGCCAAGATTCTTCAAAATTTGGCGGAAATATGTCACCTCTAGCTCTTTATTTTGGTGAAATTTTCAATGATTTCAGATTGATTTTTATTTTTCGAGGACATTAACACGGGTAGTTTGGTATATTTTTCATATAATTTGATGCGAGTACCATTAACTTTAATTTGGAAAAATGAGAGAACGAAATAAGCACTAAACACAATATAATGCACTGGCGCGAAAGTTGCAGCTCACAAGTAAATGTGAAAACTTGACTCCCTTTCTGTGAAACTCGAGTTTGGTACTTGTTATGCGAAATTTCGTTTGTTAAGGAGCAACTTTTTCACATTTTTTTGCTCGTTATGCGGATTAGATTCGTAATGAGAGGTTCCACTGTATTCAGATTGGCTGATAATATATTATTATTCTGGTAATAAAACAATAGGGAGAAATTTATTCGTAGGCAAGGGAAGAAATTGATGGGAAGTTCACATCTGACATTTAACATTTTCATGCTTGAAATCGCGGAAACTCATCGGGAAAAAACAATATTGTTATTACAGTGAATCATAAGCACTGCAAGACTGAATAATATTATAATATCAAACTCGTTTAAGGGGTGCGATCGGCATATCGCTTGACTTAGCTGACTTGATGACTCGGTAAATCTTATATCATCTTTATCTTATATCTAACTTATTTATTTACCGCCACCCGCAATTTAAAAAAAGATCTTTTATTAAGACGCATGTGAAGAAAGCCGTTTATTTCTGAAAATCCGTTCGCTAAATTGAATCTTATTGAATCATAATCCTATAATAGATTGTTTTGTTTGTAAAACATCACTTGATTTACTTACTATAACCATAAAAGTATTCAGCAGAATATTTTTTTTTTTACCCATCACGACGTGTCCCGTAAGGGGTAGGCAGAGAGAATGGACCTCCACTCTTTTCTATCCAAGCATACTTCTTTCGCTTCTTCCACCGACATACTATTTCTCATACAGCTTCTCCTATTTCTCTTACTTCTTACCTGGCCTTCCTTGAGGACGGAATCGATGTGTTCGATCCACGTCATTCTCGGTCGCCCACGCTTTCTTACACCTTTCCTTTCAGCCTTATGAATTATCTTTGTCATTCTGTTTGCATCCATTCTTTCCACATGCCCAAACCATCTCAACTTATTAACTTTCATCTTTGTCAACACTTACTTCCATACCACATTCTTTCCTAATATTTTCATTCCTTTCCATATCCCATAAAGTTTTTCCACATATTCTTCGTAGAGATTTCATCTCTACTGCATTTATACTACATTCTTCTTTTTTCGTCCATGTCCACGTTTCACAACCATACATCATCGATGGTAGCAGGATTGCGTTATGAATACGTTGCAGAATATGCTGAATTATGAAAAAATGTATTGATGGATGCTCCAAACTAAAAATGAATACGCAAGAAAGTGACTGAAATGACTGAAAGAAAGAAGAAGTATTAGTGCTTATAGGGGCGTTCGTTTAAACAAAAACGTGTGCACGCGCCTATGAATTTTCATTTGATTATTTATTCAAACATATTATCAAACAATTCACAGTGATATACGGCCTCTGTAATGGACCATAAAGTGAGGACTGGCCATTAGTGCAACGTGTTACAGCGGCATATTCGTATGGGCGCAATATGGAATCATAAACGTTAAAATTAATCTTTCCCTGTGTGTATAGTTGGTGTTAATTCACTGCCAGGACCTACGGACATGAATATTAAATGCATATATGTATTTCTGGAACAATACCCCACGCCCCAAGCTCGTACCCACTGGCTAAATAATTAATCGTCATGTTATTAAGTATTAAAACAGTTTCCTGGATATTGGATCGTAAATATAGTTTCCGATTTACAGTATCCTTTACATATTAATCGTTTGTTTTGCATACATTTTGCAATGAAACCATCAAAAACAGTCTGAAATACGTACATAACTATTTTCCTTGAAGAATGACTGATTTTGGAGGGAGTTCTGTTTCTGAAAACTAGTTCATGTAGGGTTAAAATGTTTTCTACCTCCCCCGATGATTCCTCACGTTTCTGTATTATTGCATAATGGCTTCCTCTCTTTCAATGCTTTCTGTTCTTAGAAAACCGCTTCAAATTAACACGAGGATCCTTTACTTTAGTCATTTCATTTCATACCATTGCTTGAGGATTTCCTCTGTCTGCCTAGTGCCCAAGTATTGGTGTAAAACTCATTTCCTTAGGTCATGTGCTACTACATAAGTAGGCACTTTATCTGGTCGGCACCCTATCGATTTTGTGTAGAAAGAAATAAATTGCTTATATTTTAATCAACTATTACGATGTTATCAAAAAATCGATGGATTTATTAAATTAATTTTTTAAAGGGATTCCTTTTTCAAACTTGAGCAACTACTGGTTTACACCGTCTTTACTGCTATTTCGAGGACTTACGCAGCCAAATTCAAATCTCAAAATTTTCTATCATGATTTTTTTTGGCTTTAAATACATTTGCAGCGGGCTTCAAGCAGCGTCAGTGATGGTGTATCATGCATGGCAAGATATTCATAAGCTTAGCCATCACGCCGACTGCAGGCAATTCTGCGGGCTTGATCAGTTTTGCAGGCGTTAGGTAGACAAACTCTTAATCCAAAAAACATCGTACCTAAGTGTTTTACATTTTATCAATCATGTTGAAAAAGTTGTAGTTTGTTCGTGAAAACACAGAAAAAAACCAAGGTTTACCTATAATTATATTTTTGAACAAGTCAGGTGATCCTCTATAGTAGAAATTTTTAAACTAATCTTTCTAACATAACAATATATTTTACTATAGACGTTAGAAGACATTCGTTCCATTATTTCATTAAGAAGTGTTAAAAGCATTCAAATAAAAACAGTATTTCATCCCACCAGACAAAAGTATCGATATTTTAATACAGACATCAAAGTATCATGTGGCCTCTCTGTTAGCACTTACCCACAAATTGATTTCAGTTTTTTCTCACACAGATCTCCGACTAGGTTATAAATTATTAACTATCTATCATTTCAAACTTCAACTTAAATTTTATTACTTTATAACAGAAGCGCTGAAAATGCCCTAGTACTTCCTGATACATCCATGATCTTTGGGTTGATAAGTCGTCTATGCGTTAGATTTGAAAGAACAAGATAGAAGGAGACAAAAGCTCGTTTTAATAAATATCTACACTCCGCCTTATGATATTCGTTTCAAAAAACGTCACTTTTTTATTTAATGAATCTGTGCACAACGTCCAGTAAGAAGCAGTAGGAAAGCCGGCGTTGTAACTGCTAGACTCTTTTTACATTACGGCGCTGAATGATACACCCTTAAAATTATTTTCACTACTCTCACTATTTTATTCAAATATGAGTGGTTAATTGAGTGGATATTTTTTGTTTGTTTGTTATTTGTAAGATAAAACCTTAATTTTCAAACACTTGGGAATGGCAGGAAACTATTTTATAAAATAGTTCTGCCAATTTAAAAAAAAAAAAAAAAAAAAAACTGCTAGACTATCAACCACTTCAATTTTTCTAACATAGTAATTAAATACCTAGTTAAAATAAGTTTTTGTGATTATTTTTTTAAGTCGTCATTAGGTACTATTCCGTACTCTTAATATCCCTTCAATTAATATAAACAAAATCAGTAACGGAGTACTTAAAGAATATGTAAAAAAGTACTGAATGTAATGTATGTACTTAAAGTTCATTGGCCTAACTAAAAAAATCTCCCTTTGAACCCTACTCAGGGTCACAGGGAGGCAACAAGAGCTCTCTATTGCCCTCGATCTTGCGTAATGCTTATGACCTCCTCTCACACTATATAGTTTGACTAAATCTTGTTATAATTAAAATATATATATATTTCGGTATTCAAAACCACATACTTATTTATTTATGGTTAGTATATCATGGAATAGGTTTTACAATATGAAATACTTTAACCATGAATCAAATATATTCGGTATGGAGCAAACCGCCAACAATAGCGCAGTTGAACAACACGTCGGAGCAATTTATCACATTTTGAGTTGTTACATGTGTTTAGTTTGTTCAGTGAAGATGGAGATACCTGTCTTTGCATTATTACCAAGAGAAAAGACTCTCACTCTTTTCTATTTACGCACAATTATTTCGCTTCACACATTCTTTCATCTTTACTAAACCATAACTTCATTAATTTAAAAATCCTTGCATTCTCCACACACTGAATATAGACTCGTCCGTTATCCTTTTTGCGCCTCGTCTTTGTTTCATGACACGAAGTTATGGACTGGTGGAGCCTCATTGCCGGTGATGTTGGCGATTCCTTCTAACGGAGTTAACTTACACGAACATTATCCAAAAAAAAATCACATAAACTGAATGTTATTGATCCTCCAGTGGTCCTGAAGGATTTACATTTGCGCATAATATTTCCAAAACATTATAGGTATGGGTTTTTAATTCTGATCAAGCTTTTTATAAATTACGTAAAAGGATGATTTTTTTTTTATTTAAAGTAAGAGACCTCGCTATTTTATAATAGGTGGTACCTGTGTTAAATTTTTTTAGAAGGGGAGCTTCCATCATCAAACAGATTCTTTTTAAAAGCCGGGGACCTAAAAATTACGCTACCAAATACTTTCTCTCATGTTATTAATTAGAATATAGAAAAGCAAAAAAATTAAAATCAAATGAAGAGTCTTCTATAGTGAATGTGTGAGTAATAAATTTTGTGATAGAACTACTATCATCAAGTACCTTCTGCCCAAAACCCAAAGAATCGGAGATCAAAAAAAAAGTAAAAAATAAAATATTAGGATGAATTTAAATACAGACCAAGCTAATGCCGAAGTCAAAAGCAAGGATAATATTGTTATTTTGTTGAGTCATAAGTTTCACATACTTACCAATGAGATGGGCCTGGTATAATAATATGCCAACAAATACCAACTCATTTCAGAAGGTTACGTGACGCTATGTGTATACTGTGTTGTGAGACAAATTGATAGGATGGTGCTCATACGCTAAATGTGTAATTTGTGACGGCACACTCTAGTTCAGGCTTGTCCAATCCACCGCCCACGGTCCTTATGCGGCCCATGGCTATTATACAAGCATCAATGGGCCGCAATCATATACAAGCATCCCGTTTTTATAAGCAAATATCGCCTCGGAGAAGTTGCATTAAAAATTCAATGTATGTGTTGCGAAGATCACTTTTTGGAATTTTTAATTTATATTACTTACCTATTTATTTATTATTAAGTCCATCATCAATACAAGTACAACAAAAAGCAAATATACCTAGGTATAGGTAATATAATTATTGGAATTTACTGCCATAGATTAAGCTTACAAAAATAAAAAAAAAATCAATGGAATATAACACCCTGAGAATTCACAAGGAACTTCTTTCAAACTGCAACTTGGAATCAAAATATCAACAAATAAATTTTCATAAAAACTAAATTAAAATACACTGTACGTACGAAAGCCGTCGACTGATACCACTGGTCTACCAACCACCTATTAAAGGAGTAGTGCAAAATAATGAATTTTATTTATATTGTGGCCCGAGTTAGAAGTTGGCCCAACTAATTGGTTATCCCTGTTCTTGTACCAAACGACAATATACGTCCAGCTCATATCATTCAGCTACTGTGTGAAGAGCGACAAACAAAATGGTTATTTGTTCCACAAGATGGTGTGAATTAATGGCTGATATATCGTCCCATACTTCATGTGTGAAATTCTTGGAATTGTTTTGTTATTCTTGTTAATATTATTCACAATAACCCAAGACCAATACATTTCGTTGTTAAAAAATAATTGGCAATAAAAGAATTGGGTTTTGAACATATTTTTATGGCATTAATTGGTCCAAAAGTATTTTCTCTTTTTATAACCTTTCATCAACTCCTTTAATTTCTACATTCGAGAATCTTTTGACAAATTTCTTCCCTTTAAAATTCGGTAATACCTTAACGTTTATGTACTTATAAAACATTAAATAATTATATTATTATTTTCTCCTTGAAATACATCTCTCTTCTTTCCTCATTACTGAGGGTCATGACCCATGGAACTACTGATGGGTGCCTGTTGTGAGCACCAAACGCCTCCAATCCTCTCTGTCTTCCGCCGTCCGCATCGCCGAGTACAAGTCTCCCCCTGTTGCCTTTTTTATCTGGTCACACCACCTTGCAGGTGATCTGTCTCTGCTTCTTCTGCCTGGAACGCCTCCATTTTTTTCCAGGTTATCTGGTTGAAATACAGTTGGAAATCTGGTTGAAATACATACCGCTATCTTAATTTATTTAATTCATGAAATCGGTATTCTTGGTCATATGATAACTTTTTATGTCATAAACTTCACGATAATCAACCATCACCTAAATATTACGCATAAAACGTAAGAATCTACATACATCTACAGCTTTGTGAAGATTGCTTAACACAATAAAAAAAAATTATAGGTAGTCAAGATATACTTAGACAACAAAGCAACCGTTAGACAAGGTGGTCTGATATTGTAAGGCAATTCGTTACAGAGTAGAGAATTGTGGAGATCTGAGAAGAGGAATATTACACTAAAAAAGCCAAATGAGGGCTAAAGAATGAAAGAATGTCCAAAAGTATATTATACGAGTACAGTTTAAAAATAGTAGAGTCGCTTAACGTTGTCAGTAAAGGACATCAGCTCCAATCTATGATCTGCTAATTAGATACTGATTTGACTCAATATCTTCATAATACCCACAATATATTCACGAACTTGTCTATGAAACACGGATTATCTATTTCAAGTAGTGAGGATGTAGATAAATAAGTAATTAATCCAACCATATGGACACTAATAGGTCCTTCTTAATACATAGGTAGCCGTAGTACCTACGGAACATGGGGTAATTTTCAAGTGCCTAAACTTGTATCAGAGACTAACCGATATATTGTAGGTCCTTCAAAATATGGGTCATGTTTTAGTCATACGTTGTTTAATTAAACTCGTCACAAACTTCCCGTCTTAGCCCACAATATGGTAGGTAATAATACTTAGTATGAATGAAACTTCGGGAAAATCAATTTTGCTCCATCGAAATGGGGTATGGAAAGAAGTACAGATGACTTCATTATTCGCACACGTGCTTTCCAGAACTTTTATTGTTACCTTCCCAATTTTACTAGGTACATAATATCCTTGACCCCGCATATTTCTCAATCTTGTGTTCCTTACCCTGTCTGTGAGGGTCTTCCCGGCTATGCTCTCAGTGCATTTTTTGGACGCAATGGCATTTTGGATTTGAATTCGATCCCATATACTTCAATCTGATTCTCATTTTTATTTCAAGATTTTTCACACTGATATTTCTAAGGTATTTCCACATTTTGAGTTTATAGAATGATCATGGCTTATTTTGAGAAAAAAAAAGGTTTCACAAATCTGATGATAGAAAACTTAGTAATATCTTTAAAATAATAACCATAGTAATATCTTTAATAAAGACTGCGTTTTTATTAAAGATATTACTATGGTTATTATTTGAAAGAAAATATTCTATAAAATATTTTATGCAATAGAGGCATTTTTCTGTATTAGACATTAGGTATCTTATATATAAAAATGGAGAACTATTTCCCGATGTCATCGCATCACGCCTAAACGGCTGGACCGATTTCGTTAATTCTTTTTTTTTTGTCGTGTAGGCTTTTATCAGGAGAATGTCCTTTTAGAAGAAAAAAAATTAAAAAATGCGTGGAAAATTAAAGAAAACTCTACGTAGACAACCTTATCAGTATTCCAATTTTGACAGAAATTGTCAATTGGTGCGATTGACAGAATGCGGATGGAATATACATGGTTTAAAACAGACGCATCGTTCGGAATCACATTGGTCAAATGATAATTAATCACCATAAAAATTCGAATTGAATATGCATAGTTAGGAACACAGCACAACGTCTGTCGGGAAAGCTAGTTTGTAATAAAAAAAGAATGTTTACTCACTCGAAGTGAACTTTAACAGCTTGTATCATGAACGTTGTAATAAATGTCATAAACGTTGCGCAAGATCGAGCGCAATGGAGAGCTCTTGTTGCCTCCCTATGCCCCTAAGTGGGGCCTTAAGGGTGTTTGGATTGGATTGGATCATGAAAGAGGAAGATGGTCGACACCTGGGATTGGCCCACTACGCAGTCTCTAAAATCTCTATGATCTACACGATTTTATAATATTATACACATTTTTTAACACCCTACACTTTTATAAATTAAATAATCAAATAATATTCATCCCATTCATTATTTCATAAATATTATACAAATAAGAACGATATTAAGGGTACGTTATCTTACAGTTGCTGCGGGTGGGGATCAATATTTCACATCTGCATTAACATAACGGGATTACCTCTGTCATAGAGGACACCTCGCTAATATTATTTTCGAATAGCGCTTTAATTTTGATCTTCTGTTGTTACTATAGTCGGAATCTCCGGACATTTTAAAAGAGGGATGACAGAACCCTTTCCCCTTTTTAACCCTTTGTTCCCTGTACCAGACGCATGCCGATGGGTCATCTGTCAAATTGATAAGTTGGGAAGATTAGACAGATCACCCATTATATCACCATCAAGCCGGGGAAAATTAGACTACGGATTTAGAATTAATACTGGCTGCTATCTTTTTACATTAGAGGTGAAACTGGGGAGATCCCCACCTATCCAAGTACCATTTATCTTTGTGTTTGAATGATAAAATAACGAGTTTCGACATTCAATGTAGCATGTTTAATCTATTGAAAGGAGTGGACTAGTACTAACTTACCTATGACATTTTTCTATTATAATTGGCTAAATACGCCTGTAATTCTATTATAATTGGCTAAATACGCCTGTAATTCTATTATAATTGGCTAAATACGCCTGTAATTCTATTATAATTGGCTAAATACGTCTGTAATTCTATTATAATTGGCTAAATACGCCTGTAATTCTATTATAATTGGCTAAATACGCCTGTAATTCGGTATTCTCGTTAAACACTAATCCACACAAAATATTTTTCATTCATACATGTCAAAACGAACTATGAGAATTATCTTTTTCGACTCTTATGTTTCTTTTGTGTCAATTTATATGAAGCAAATATGTAACAACTAATGACTCTAACAATTCATTACTGATGTTCGATTTTTATATGGAACAAACCACTACGGCCTTACGACAGTCTTCTACTGTTATTTCGAAGGATGGCTTAGTGTGATCACTTTACGTTAACAACGTTCGCCATCATGTGGTAATGTTTAAGTCTCCGAAACTCCTAATCACGAGAATTCTCAACATGTTGAAAAATCTCATGTATACAACAAGTAGATATTTAATAATTAATGAGATACCCATAGATATAAATTAAAGCAGTCGCAGTCTTTAAATTTGGTTGCTCTCTTGTTCTCAAAAATTTCCAACTTTTATCTCTATATTTCATTAATTATTAAATATCTACTTGTTGTATACATGAGATTTTTCGATATGTTGAACATGTCGAGAATACTAATCATGAATTACCTAGTAGTTTCAGAGACTTAAAGTCACTGCTATCGTAACACGCATGTTAGTTAGTTATAGGATTTTAAACAAACAACGTATAGGTGTAGATTATCTTTCTCTAAATAGTTCCCTACTATTTAATTGTATTATGGTATAATATGTACTTTTTACATACCTACCACTGATATAAAAATATTTCATGTGCATATAGTAATTTGCTGTTTACGTTTCGAATCAAAAGGAGTTTTAATTGTTCATGCAGACTATTGAAATTTTCACCCTCGCATGAATTGAGGATAGCACGAAGTGGGTGAATGTGTTTTGGATACTTAGGTATATATTTTTATAAAAGCTAATCAATAGAATATAGGTACTATTTACCACTACGTACAAAAGACGAACAAAAACACACCGATACATCCCTTAACGAGGGGGTGTCTAATTTAAATATTAACATGCAGACTTTTTTATAGTAAAATAGCGCCCTCTAGCTCTGTGTAAAGATAGAAGGATATGTTATTGGAAGGGGATGATTTTGGTTTTATAGACAAACCTACCCTTGTGGAATCGATACATATAGGATAATTTGCATAAGAATTATTATTTAAATATGCAATATTTTAATAGCATGCAGAAATGTGTAATGAGAAATTGATGAGATGAGTTTTGTGATTTAAATTTATTTTTTTACAGAATCATTATCGTTTTGCTAATATAACCATTCTTATAAATTGGCCATCAGATTCTTCCATGTTTTCCAATCCCGCGCAACATGGATCCATTAAGACAAAGGGTTGTTAGGTAAGTTTAGGAAGAAACTTTAACATTGTCTCTTTTATAGACTAGGTACATAACAAGCCGTCATTTTCGAATTTGTGTATTGATTTATTCCATATGAGTTCTCTACTAAATATAAACATTGCTGGTAATTCTTCAAAAACGTTACTTAGACAGTTGTTCTGTTAAGTTTAACTCTGTTCTATTAATTTGTTAGATTTAAAACATCAATTGTCAGTTTATAATAACTCTCCGCTGAAGATGGTCGCATAGTCGGCCGAAAATATATTTCGGATAAAAAAAAAAAAAAAATATCGTAATATTGCAAAGTTTTATTTAACCCCTCAAATCGGTATTGCTGGTAAGATCTTCATAGATGAATGACTATGCGAGGTTAGAGATATAGTGAGATGGGGGAGGTAATGAAGACGGTTTTGGTATGCAAATGTAAAGAGGATGCCCTCATCCAGACTCCCCCACATAGAATTGCACGGCTGACCTCATGAAATACGAATCCAAGGCAGATCACCAAAGAGATAGATAGACAGATGAAAGTCGATCTTGCAAGATGTTAACCTAAGTCATTAGAATAGTACCAAAATAAAAAGATTTATTTAAGAAATAAACAGTTTTTGTTTACTTATTTTCTGGCAAACTAAATCTTCAAATGACGACTTTAAAGAATACAGTTGCACTTCCAGAACATTACAATTTTATTATTTCTTTATAATTCATCAATACGAAACATACACAAACCATACAGAATATTAATCTACATGTAGGTTATTTAGGGTGCTATTTTTACCGTTAATTGGTAATATGATGATAAACATTTGAAAGTATGGGCAAAATTATCAGCAAATACAAAATGTTTTTTTTTCTTTTAAAAGATTTTTTAGTACTGTAGACAATTAGGAGGTAGGCTATCAATAAGAGCATCACGTCAGGATCAGGTCAATCCAAGTCAAACAACATAAGTTCAAAGGTAAACAAACCGTTTGACATCGAGTGCCTGTACTCTAGATAGGTTAACTCCTCAAAAAATAAACACGGGATAAAGCTAAGATTAAATAACGGAGAGTTAAGTAGTACTCTAGAGATAAGAGCTGGGATAGAGGCACCCCTTCGCGCTAATACCAGCCGACGGAAGAGCCTTTGTGCCGAACATATAAGGGGTAAACAATATGCAATAAAACTAATTAGGTTTAATTTTTGAGGGTAATTGGCGTAGTCAGTGCGTGCTGGTGTGTTTACTGTGTAATCGAAAGCTCGTGTCTAGCGAAGCTCTCGGGGAGTAATACCGTGCAATTAAACTTGCACTAGTCCGACTCTGGCGAACTTTCTACGTGAGCTCTATTTCGTGAAACCGTTTGAAAATTTCGAGATGCATGGTGATTTATTATGAAATAAATGATTTATTGAACATTCAAGTAAATCTAAATGAAAAAATAAATGCTCATTAAATTTATTTTGAAAGAAAGTTGTTGAAATGCTAAATATTATGATTTCAAACCCTGCCTCTAACAATGCTGAAAACGCATTTCCCTACATAAATATGAATAACTGAAGTTTTTAAGGAAAGGGAAGTATTGAAGTGTTAATAAAATGATCATTCTAAGTGAGCCATCAAAATTATTTTAGCCATTATAGAACAAGGAGATTTTTTTCAAGGTTTAATATACAGCTACCAGTTTCAAAAAATTGTAGGAATAAGTGGCGGGTACATTATCATTAATTGTTCTAATTTTTATAAAAAGAGAAACTTATGACAATTTCCAGTACTCTTTTAGTAATTACCAACATCGTAGAAGTTTAAATACCTAACACAAAAACGAGTGATTCTAATTATTGTTCTTTTTGTCCCTAATATATCCTTAACGACTCTGCGGCTGTATCAAATGGGCCAGGACGTTTATACATCGTACAAAAATTGTATTATAAATAGTTTTGGATGCATAGCTAGTGTGTACTATCCGTTATTTGTGGTGTGGGTAAAGAACATACAAATAATATCAAATAGTGAATATTCGTTAGGTTGGTACAGCGTAGAGGAACAGTGTTGCGTATGTAGAAGATTAAAATGCACGTATTGGCAGAAATATTTATCATAATAAAATGAAAATTTTGATGGATATAAGAGAAATCTGACTTCGATCATTAGACCTACCTACCTACTGATCTTATAATATTTCCCTAAATCATGTTGAGAAAGGCGTGTAAGCTCCATCAATAGTCCGTTTAAAACCACATTTAGGGACATAGGGAGGCAACAAGAGCTCCCCATTACGCTCGATTCTGTGTAGCTGTGATGGTTTGCGTATATTTTGCTCTAAGTAGGACATTTTTTGATTGCTTCAATGGTAGATATTATGCTTATTTTGTTACTGAGATGATTAGGTACATCCCAGCATCTAGAAAAATCGACACCTTCGCAGGCTCTATTTCATGGTATTGAAGGCCTAGAATGCTTTCAAGACTCCGTCCATTTTAAATATGTTAAATCATATAAAAATATAGAAACTTGATTCGGTAAGCCTAGTTTCAACGTTGATCAAGCATTATTTGGGAGTATGTTGGTAATTCTTGGAGTTTTAGCAGCGACTGTTATTTCGTGCGAAGTGAATTGTTTGGTATGAAGTGCGTACTGCGTATGCTAGATAAGAACAATACAAATAAATGTCTTGCGGTGAATGTATGAAACGATTACCGACTGTAAACTAATGCTTGGCGCTGTCTCGGTTTATTGTGTTTATTCCTCGTGAATATATTATTGCGGATAAATACTTACTACTTAAGAATTACGCTGTTGGTGATGCTGGGTTTAGATTTGTTAATAATTAGTACCTACTTAGTATATAAAATATCTTTGGAGACCACTTTTTTGTTAAAGGTTATGTAGAAATGTCATTATTGTTCAAATACCCAATTTCACATGCTTTATAAACCCCTGTTTTACTCTTATTATAGTATCTTTCAAAATGAGGAACCGATCAGTTTTTCGGCTCTCTTTGTGAGGTCGTTGTCTACTTGATATTTTTCTAACAGTGATTTTTCTCAGTGTCAAAATGGTGATGAGATAGTTTGTAGATGTATGTCTGTGTTTATCAGTTTCATTCATCGCCAGAATGTCGATACAGATCATTCTTTCATCAAATTTATGTATATTTGTACCATTTCTTTTACATAAATATACATAAATTTGCAATAGGTATATTATACCTATTGCTCTTTTTTAATCTATCGTCCAGTTGGTTGCAAATTCTGATTATTGCTGAGTCTTAACTACTACAGCGTGGATTTCGTAAGTTGTCTTTTTGTAAAATTTCGTAAAAGTTAAACAATGTCATGGTTCACCATTGCATTGTTTAACTTTTATCAAAAATTTACATTCCTAACGTGTTTTTATTGCGATATTCTTGATGACTTTTTTTTTCAGTATGATTATTTGGAATCTTACAAAGGTGAATAAGTGAATACCGTTTCAAAAATTCAAAAGGCATCGCCATTCAAGTCTATTTTTTCACGTTGAAATTGGACGGTGAATGAAATTTGTCTTTGTACGTCGAATATGTGAATGTCTTTCAACGATTCGATTTTCCTCTCTCTTACAGAAAATTTCTAGAAAAGTATTTTTACGAACAAGTTTAAAATAAGGGATTGATAGAATTGGAGATTAATAGTTAAAGTGGCACGCAATATAAATTAGCCTATTCGTTAAGGGAAGCAATACTTGATAATGTACCTATTTCCCGTCAAGACTGAAGAGTGTACACGAATAGAAGGCTCTCACTTCAAAGATAACGGGTGAAATTATAAAATAACACTCGACAGTCTAACTTCATTAGACAATCACCTCTGTATTATCATATAATTTATTAAAATATCGTTAAGCCGTTATGGAATTTGCAATGTGTAAAATAACGACTTTCTTAAGGAAGCTTGGCGCGTAGGTAAGTGACGATTTAAATATTAAACAAGTAAACAATATGTAATATCACAGATTTGCAGATGAAATCTAGACTTTGACGAAAGAGATATTTTACAGTGTGTCTCTTGTAGCCTCCGAAAGAAGAATGAATCTTCAGGAATATCAACGGCTCGGTAAAGGATAGCATTGATTGTAAAAAAGATACAGCAGGGAGCTTTTTTGATAGCCTAGTGATTAAATAGGTATATAATTATTCTAAGAGTGTCGAAAAATCCGTGTGTAAAATGCCGTAAAACGTCATTTCAGCACCGCCGAAAGTCGAAAAAAAGAGGGACCCCAAAATTGGATGGATGTAGGCAATGCAGATTTATCTGAGGCCGGCGTTAATGAGGAACCAAAACATAACAGATCAAAATAGAAGAATTGTCCGGGTTCAGCCAAGGCTTATAAGTTTTGATGTTTTTTTTTGCTTCAAACAATTCGAGGTTTTCACAAAACTAAATCATGTACCTAAGAAGATTGTAAAAGAACGTCGTTAACATTGTTTTGATCTTTTTGTTGTGTCATTTCAGATCCACCAATACCGGCTACTTACTTCTCCCACTCACTGGATACTGCCCATTTTTAAGCCAAGGCGTTTGCCATCTATTCAACATCTACCTAGTTTTCCTTTCATTATTAAGTTAAGCAAATTATAGCTTACTACAGCCTTAGCACAGCCTCTAGTAAAACCGCAGTGAATGCCGCTGGATTTTTAATTCCGGATTGTAGAAAAGGCTTACATATTCCAGACTCTCGGGGGACATGCGGAGAACATGGCCAAGCCAGCACAATCTGCGATTCTAGATAACTGAGGTGAATAGCTGTTGTGCTGTTCTGGCGAGTACGGTCTCATTTTATACATAGTAGTACATACCACTAAACCCCAAAATCAGTCGCAAAAATCTATTCTTAACCATAAGAATTATCTTCTGTTGTGCCTTCGTCAGACGCCAGGATTCACATCCATAAAATAACACTGGCAGAATGCACGTATTAAAGCGGTTTTGACAAAATATGTACATATGAGCTTTTTAAAACGAAGTTTGTTCATAATTTATCAAACTAGGTATATAAATGAATGAGCGGTTGTGATTTTTTCACCCTTTCGAATGACAGTTCACACACTCGCGCACAAGTAAATAACACAAAGGTAGACAATATTATGAAGTAACACGTCTCATAATTCTACAAACTTCCCGGGCATATATCTTACTTACAACTTGGGAAAAGTTTGTTGCCAAACTTTCAACACGGAACAAACGATTGCATGAAGACATAATATTATAAAACACGTAAGTGGAAAACAAGCTATTTTCATTTCGCAAACTAACTTTTCGTACAAAGAGAAACATTTCAACCAATTAAATGAGAAACGTTACTGTACCTATTTTAAATGCCACGTTATCTATATATTAATACGTGAAGGAAAAATTATGTGACTATTTTTACGAAAATTGCGTGGACGGAGCAGTATGAAACTTCGGACACTTATAGTTTATATAGAGAAGGAGTGACAATGCTAATTTTTTTTTTTAATAATGCTTAAAAATAGATTAAATCAATAAAAAAACATTACAAACACTACTGTAATGTTATGTATTTGGTACTCACAGACACTTCGATGTATGATATTGACAAATACGCAAACATTCTTTTGTCCATCTGTGGTTAAATTGAGAAAAGATAAAATATTGTTTGCCTTTAATAATAATATAAAAAAACTTTGTACATATTTACATTTTAAATTTGACGTATCCAATAATATCCATGTCATTGTTTTTGAAAGAAAATTTTGAAATAGCGCCCGCTCAGTCTTTGGCAACGGAATCTCAATAATGTTAAAAACTTATAATTTAAATAAGTTATGGTCAAATTTCGGGCGCTGGTCGACCACTAGTATTAAGAAAAACTTTATAAAATTATAAGTAGGCTTTATGAAATATGTTTGTTAGTATATGAAATTCCAAAATATTTTGATTTCACGATTGTTAGATAGAAATTTAAAAAGTTTTTCTTATGTAAACATTAGTTATACAAAATGATTTATTAGGTAAGTAAAGATTTTAATTATTTGTCTACTTCAATTTAATTTAGGTACCTACTTACCATATCAAAAAATCCCGTTAAATCATAAATTAATCATACCTTGACGGTATACTATTATGTAAGGTAGAATGTTATAAATCGTAGATAACCTTAACTAACAAATTTTATCAACCCCTTGTATTTTAAGTAATTATATTTTACGGGGTTGATATATAATTAGTATTTACTTAATGTGGTGTTAAGTGAATTACTATAAAATTAGGTTTGTGTGAATATTTACACATGTAGGCAATAATATATTAAACATAGAAACCACCTTCTTGCATACAACCGCAAATTACACACACTTTTGTCGTCTCCTGCTGATTTCTGCATACAGACAATGCAAATAGTAAGAAGACGCTGTTACATTGAATGCACACCCTCAATAATTTGAGGGTTCCTATATTCAAGGGTGCCTTCTGATGTGAAAATAAACAGAACATTGTTACCTTCATTTTTCATAATAATCTATCCACGTCATGTAATAGATAATGAATATGCGTAATAGAAAAGAAAATAATTGAAATAAGGTGGTTAATACCGGAGAAGGCTCGCAACGTCTTCACCATAATGGTAGGAGATGAACAAGGCTCGGATATGTGTTATCAATGCTGGACGGCAGTTTGCCTAATTCTCAATTCTCGTAAATTTTCAAAATATTTTTTTTAATACCCTCCAGTTTGGGGCATTAGGACTGTGACGGTGGGTCGCAGTAAAGAGATTCGTTAGAAGAAACATTACTTAGTTGATAATCTCTGTTAAAAAATTACGACCAACTCACAAAGCACTCTCTCGGTTGAACATACAGGCAAGTTTTTTTTAAATAGATGTCAATTTCAGGGCTTCGAGTCCAATCCACTTATCTGTAAATTTAAGGAAGAAGGGGTGTTAAAGACAGACCTTTTTTCTGAGGTTGGGTTGGATGGACATCAGAGGAGTTGATCAAAATTTTGAGATAGTTCATGACACAGCAAAAAGAAGATTTTTTAATCATTGTTCTTTCATGACTGAAATAAACTTCAATCATACTTAAACAAACCTTAACAGAAGAATCATCATACATTAGCTTATAAAATGAATAATAACGACTTATAAATCATTCTTTCTTACTTCGGGTGGGTGATTCCTTTGCGATATATCTAGAACGTCGGCAAGTAATTTTCTTTTTTTCTATATAAGTAGAAGATAATATTCTTCAAAAGAAAATATAATTACTCCCCGGGGAGATCTTAAATGTTACCAGGGGTGCACTAGTGAGCACTAATGAAACCAAAAATGTCTGGAATGAGTTGGCTTGGAGCAAATAATAATATTGTTTAGTGCTTCTAAAAGTGTCTCAATAAACTAAGAAAGTAAACATTCTGGAATTTACGTCTTGCTCTTTTCACTAGCATTTCCTCTTTCTTTTTAGGTAAATGTAAGTACTAACATTAAGATTGGAGCTATTAGATAGGTTGGATACCTAATTACACCTATGTTCGTTTTTTATGTTCTAAATTTATGTAACTATAATATGTTTAGTGTGTTATTACAAGTATAAATTATTAATTTCAAGAATAAATGACGACCGTTGTAAATGTAAAGTGATCAAACTAAGTCAGCCATGGAAACAACAATAGAAAACGGTTGCTAGCTGTCAGTGGTGAATCTGAATAATTTAAAATTACAAAAAATACTAAATGATACATTGTTTTATTAAGTAGTGCATGGGTTCAAAGAAAATATTATTTTGAGATACAATATAAGTATGTAAAATATAAGGAGAATTGGTTTTTTTTTCATCTACTGAGTAAATTCCATTATTTTCATCTACTGAGTAATTCCCATTATTTTATCGAAAAATCATTTTCAGTGAAAAAGAAAATCATTTGTGGGGCTTTTGGTACCTATTTAAAAAATATGTGGATTCCTAGTTACGATTTGCATAAAATATCAGATGTTCATCATTTTAATAATAATATTGATACATATCTAATTTGAAGCAGACGATGCAGAAATCAAAACACGGAGCCGATACGGCAGTAAAGGAATTTTAAATATGTTAATAAGTTGCTTTGTACTAAATAGGTATGTCCGTGTACGTCCGATAACAATCACATTTAAGAAATTTGCAAGTGCAGTCTATCAACTTGAAACATGAAATAACATTCAACTGACATTTTACTGGGAAAACGATTTTTACTTCACGGGCTATACAGAGAATGGAGATTGGAGAACCAACTACACTAAAACAAAGTTAGTCGAAGCAGAATATGCTGGTATTTTGTTTTAAATGGACCACTTGATAATGTAGGTAATATACTTAAACCGAAGTATTCGGAAATAAAATTACAGAGAATGAAACTATCAGATTTTACAGTATGACTGAACATGTTGCAATAACCCTCGCGGTTTTTCCATGTACCATGTATTTATTGTTAAACGCCACATAAACAGTATTTTTACCATAAAACAAAAACTATTTCAGATTATGACGTATTTTACTGAAATAACATTTTTTTTCATTAGCTACGTCTGTTAAATTATGTTTGTATAACATCTAGATTTTCAGTTTAAAAGGAAAGAGGCATAGTTTCAATTTAATTTTAAATTTTCTTAGGTACATTCCTTTGTCCAAATCTATAAAATAGCATCAAGATTCACAAATAACAGATGTTGTTATTTTTAATTGATGCGTGACAAATAACAGTGATTTTTGATTTGATACATTTTAAGGGATGGTATGGAGTGGGAGGTGAGCGGCACCATATGATGACATCCCTCCAAAATAATAATTTTGTTTGAAGTCATAAGACAGGGGATGATTGGGAATTAGGGAGAGTGAAGCAAACTTTAAAACTCCGGCGACTACACTCTGTTTACGCGGTTTTTGTTCCTTAAAAATTTCATTATTTGCCTAATGTGAAGCGAATTATTTACGTTTCAACTAACTTAACATAATATAAAACAAGTTGATAATTACGATGCGTGTGAGAGCCAACATTAGACCAAAATGGTCAGTAACGCTTGTTCTTCCACGAGTGCCAAATTGGGTTAGCTTAACGTTGGCAATCACCACAGGAAAGGAAAAAGTTCCTGGGAACCTGTGGTTCCTGTGATTTCCTGGGAATCAAAGTGGTTTCCCGTTGCCTTTTTATAAACCTAGATTTTTTCAGAAATATGTTGCTCATGGTGACGCTACTGAAATCTTCAAATTTATATGTACTTGTGATTGGCCAGTGCTCGATATTTCGACCATAACTAATTGGATTATAAGTTTGAACATTATTAAGATTCTTTTGTCAAAAAACTGAATGTTGATATGTTCAAAGTTTTTTCCATGGTTATTCAACTAAAAACGTTACTTAATCTTTTCTCAATTTGACCATAGATAAACAAAAGATTTGTGTCAAATACATCGAGATGTGTGTGAGTATGAAATACCTATATAACATTACAGTAATGGTTTTTTATTTTTTTATTAATGTATTATCTATTTTAGGCATAGTTAAAAAAAAACATTACCTTCATCACTCGCCACTACTGTAATGTTATATAGGTATTTAACTATAAGTGTGCGAAATTTCATGCTTTTAAATTTCCATCCGCAAAAATTTCGTAAAAATGGTCACACAGTTTTTCCTTCACGTATAGATGACAACAGAAAGAAATCTTTTATAATCGATTTTTTCTTTACAATTTTAGTAGGTAATAAATAAATAAATAAAGCTTTATTGTGGGATAAAAAAAAACAATTTTTATACAAACATTTTAAAAGTCAAAGGGCGGACTTATTCCGAGGGATCTCTTCTAGCCAACCCAAAGTAAGTAGTATATTATATTAGAAAATATTATAATAGGTAGGTAGGTACTTAAGTTTTATAAAACTAGTATTGTTTTCGTTACATATTTAATCGTGAATTTCGAGGACGGAGTATTGTATCTGTTTTAGATAACATTACGCCCTAGGCATCCCTTCACAACATTACCAAAAGACAAATTGACATTTCCGCCAAACTAATACACCTACATAATGATATTTGTTGTCAAGATGACATAAACTGCTCCTAGCGGCACCCGACGTATCGGGTGTCATATCCTACAAATCCAAAGATGATTTTATTTATTTTTTTGCCCATTCATTCAATACGAAAATTAAACAAATCTGTGTGTAAAGTTAAAAACGACAAATGTGTCAGACATTGAGAATAAGGGCAGAGTGTTTGTAAACATATTTGTTTTGGATTAGTGTGTCATAATCGGTAGTGATGTATCATTTTTCAAGTCTTTCGTATGTATATACTTTGTTTTTTTTTATATGTTGATCTTCAGTCGTTCTGCTTCCGTTTCATGCAGTTTATTTGTTTCCATATGGATGACAGACTTTGGATTTTTGTTTAAAATAAATATTGAGACGGTTGTTTATGTATTTCTGAATATCTTAATTTAATTTCAAGCATTCTTTCTGCATTTTTAACGCATATGGCATATATTTACCACCTGGTGGCTATGTACAAGTTAAGGGGTAATTTTCTTAGTCAATTTGTGTATATTATGTCGAGACCTTCGATGTTTTGGACAGAACGTGCTTGATACATAGTCTACTTCAAAATAAAAATGAAAGAATCTTGTACATATGTGTACTATCACAAAATTTCTTGTTCAAACATGAACCGTTTTTCGGAGACTACCGTTTCCATTCTCACATTTTAGTATTTCCCCATGGATTTCAGTAAGACCAAAAACAAAAAAATGGACTCTCTAATTAGGGATTGCAATCCGGTCTCATTTTGAATCCGGCCGGATCCAACCGGATTTTCGTCAATCCGGCCGGATCCGATCGGATCCGACCGGATTGAGCTAACCTTGATGAATTAACATTTTTAACAATAATAAAGGCTTAAAATAAAACGGTACGTATACGAAATTAATTTAATTAGGGTATGACTTCTTTTAAATAGTAAAAACTATAAAAAAAATAGTTTTTTTTTTAAATAAAGTTACAAATTAGATTACTTTTTATAAAATTCAAATTGAAATTCATCGAAAATAAGTAGCATATTTATATAACCTGCTTGATTGATCATGATTTACGATGTGCAAACTAAAACCGACACAACGAAAAAGAAAGATTCTCAAAAAATCACCGCCCATAGTGGAATAAACCATTCAAGGCAGAGTAAGAAACTCCAGATTCGGAGCTTCTGCGGTATCGAGAACGTCAGGCAATGGGGTAGAAATAGAAGGCCTTATTGGAAAAAACAAGTCAACAGAACGGATCCGGTGATTCTGGTAATTATAAGAGGATGAAATCACATCAACCAGCAGATCCTTGTACGAGCACCAAAGAGATGGATGAGCAGTTGGACATGCGCGTCCCAGGAATAATACCTATAACCGGGAATAATCAGAGACACTCCTATATATTTTTATTTTTTTTATTTTTTTATTTATTTTAACAAAACACATTTCAGATGACAACTATACATTAAAGTAAAAAAAAAAAATTTATGGCCTTAAACTAAGTTGACCTCCATCGAGATGTGTCACATGTTACAAGAATAAGTCTTTTAGAAATTATTTCAGTTTTATCCTTGAAATTGTGACAGAGACTACCGAACTAATCTAATAAAAAGCAGACAATAATCACAAGTATTATTTTGCTTTTAAAAAGGTTAATATATATTTTATTGGCTCAATAATTGTTTAATATTCTCACCATTTTTCTAACAGGTGTCTTTTCATTCGATAGTCAATACTTTCAATATGATCAGTAAACACTAGCTTTAAAATCCTACATTGGGTACAAGGAGGCAAAAGCAGCATTCCACTGCACTCAGTGTTACGCATTTGCCTCCTTTTCTCTTTTTATCTTTATGGGTACCCACAATTTTACCTAAAATGACCCTGTGAAATTGCTAGGGATACGGGTTCGAGTTCTGTCCATGTTGAGTTTGTTGAAAAATCCTTTGATATGATAAACCGGATCCGATCTCCGGATCCGTCAATTTGCGCCGGATCCGATATGAGCATTTTGATGCCGGATCCGCCGGAATACCGGATCCGGTTTTCCGGATTGCAATCCCTATCTCTAATATGTGGCTCATCGTCTGGTGTTGACCATACTAACAAGGGGGGCTCTGATAAAAGCCCAATCGACACATCATAAGGTCATCTTCAGTTGCCTGTTTTGATTCTGCTAAGTGCGACCATTGTTTTCGGAGTTGGTCATATCCGCTCATTCGGATCTTCTATTAATTGTCCATTTGGCACGTTTGCACATTATTCTCCACAAACGCCCACTCTTTGTTTCTTCAACACCCTTTATTCCATTACACATTCTCAGATCTGTGGGCCTAGACAAATTGCATTTGGCGATCGACTACAAACGAATCCTTCGACAATGTAGAGCAGGAAGAAAATTAATTGTCCATTTTTTATATTTTTATACAAGTTTCTTTGTTTGGTTTAAATAATTGTTTATATGTTCCAGTGGACAGTTAATTATTTCGCATTATACATTGACGAAATAATGTTCGTTTGTAGTCGAACGCCAATTTGAATTTTTCTACGGGGGCTGGTCTTATTCTTCTTCATTGTTCCATCAGATAATATTTTCAGAATCAAATCTATATCATCTCAGTATCATATAAAATACCACTTTTACATACATGTCTGTACTCTAATGTGCAACATCTGCCAATATGGAGTGCAACATCTCTTATAGTATTTATTTACAGAGATTATAACGAGTATTGTTCATCCACCGGATACAACAAAGCCATAAAAACTTATTTTACACACCTTAGCACAGAATCACGCACGTATTGGGCATTATGCCGACTGCAGTTTTATGATCCGGATTCATAAACACAAACGTTTTTTATTTCGTCATGTAAATAAAAGGCTTAAATGGCGCAAATGTCACGCAACATTCTTTCATGCTTTGTTGTGTTTTTTTTAAGTGGAGTGCATGGTGTAATCCCTGATCTCTTTTTAATACTTTAAATGTGTCACATAAACATTGTACGCAGGCAGATTACACAATAGGATAAAGGGTAGTGGAAGCGATTTTATCCATGATCTTTTTTTATCCTCTCGAACATCCCTGCACGTTGGTTTATGATGCAACGAATGCACAGTAAAGGGTCATTTGTTGCATCTAATTGCGACAACGCAACTTTCGTCTTTGAAGGTTGTATTTTTTTTTAATTTTTTGTACTTTGTTATACTTCACAGCATATTTTTCCCACCTATGAAAGAACGATGAAGGTACGCAAGACTTCAACTTTGTGGAATAAAACATCATGGGTTTTTTTAGCAAAGAGTCCCTAATTTATTATAAAAATAATGCTTTGCTTTATCACAGCGCAGCACTGAAACGTACCAAACTTATTTTTTACAAAATTGATGATGAGTCGAAAATGTCTTTTAGAAGACGTTTGGTCTTCGAAAACCGGTTAGCTGAATAAAATTGTGTTAAAAACTAAATATTTTGTTTCTTTAAAATAAGTTCGAAGTATGTTCCACCAAGTAGCCACGGTCGAAAAGATAAATTATCTTTTAGAAGATACCTTCCTATAGTAAAAATAGCTTCCAATATAGCTCCACCCCACCTGCGTGGAAACTCCGCAACACTGAAAGAGTGGACTAAATAAAGCACAGAACAATACTTCTCTCCTGAATGTGGCTCTGAACGATATCCCACACATGAGACTCGTATAGAGGAAACCCTTCTGGACTAGGGCCCATGCTCTAGAGACCGAACAGTTCACAATCACACAAGCATGGACTGAGGAGTGGCGGAACGCAGACGTGAAAAACAAACACCTTGTTGCAGATCCGTCAAAGGAGGTCTGTGGGTTCCAGCTGGAGCGAAAGCAATGGACGACACTTAATCGTGTGAGAACAGGCTGCTCCAAAAGCGCTTCAGAACTTCACAAATGGGGCTACATATCTGACATATTTTATGATTTTAAATTTTATAATTTTATGATTTGACATTTTTAAGTTTTTTTTTATTTTATGAATTTTTTTATTAAAGCGCCATTGACACCATACGCATATAAGGAAATTATTTTACGTTTTAGTTTGTAAAGCATTTCTTGGGAAAAAGTCACTGCCTTTTTCAATAAAAAATAGGCATTTTTGATTTAATAATAAATAAATAATAATAATTAAAAACTCATTTCTCAGGCTATTACCATTTTTCTTATACCTGTTTTAAGGAGGTTTTGCATGTTCACCGATTGTTAAATTTTTGACGCGGCGCTCATAATCACGGGCGAAAAAAGAGTGCAAAAACGATGCTTTCTATTTTTGTATGAGATGGTTCTACAAACGTGCAAAACGGATTAAGCTATTAGTTGATAGTTATGCACAACATTCTCGGAACATGATAAGTTTGAAAATGTAAGAATGAAATATAATCTACCATTAGATTTTATTGAAATGCACTGCTTTTACTTACAAAACTGTTTTTGGTCAAACTTTCGTAACTTTTGGACAATTTCATTATTAGATGCATGTCCCATAAATGAAAAACTTCATGTGGCTTTTCAGTTTATTATAACCTCCATTACAAGAACCCAAGTTTCTCTGTAACCTGATGGAGTACACATATATTTTAAACATGCCAGGCAAAAAAAGGAAATAATTATGGACTCAAGGTATTACCCCGTATTCACGCAGGACTAAGGGATTGAGACATGGTTTGGGAAGAGGTCATTGAAGTCGCGCAAGAGTGGAGGGCACTTGTTGCACCCGTATGCCTCTAAGTGGGGTTACAAAGGGAGTATGTTATGTCATTAAAGATGTTCATTATTTTGCCCGAGAAATGATACCAGTTGCGCTATCTGGTGGATCGTGTACCTACAATAAGATGATTTTATTAGTTTTAGTATTTTTACTAGTTGGATGACTCGTCGTAGTAGAATCAGTTTACACGTGTTATGTTAGTTTTATGTATAAATAAGTATTATTTATATAGATTATCCAGATAGTTTTAGGTAGATACCCAACAAGCAGATGTCGCACGATACTTCGCTTCATTTGCGAACGGGGACAAAGTTTTATATTACGCGTGGATCCCATTTTAACTTTTTTTATACCGACATTCGTTGTATCTCTCCGTGCTTTAGTTAAACGTTATTTTTTTTGTTTGCCTGCGAGCTTTTTCTCCCTCTACAAAAACAAAATATCGATTTGTATTTTTAACTAGATACTGCGGGTGCCTACCCACACAACACATTAGGATTTATTAACTGTAAACACATTTTGTCAATACCTACCAAAGGGAAAACAGTTACATGTGAACTTTTTTCAGAATCTGAATAGATTTAACGAACTTATGTACAATATTCGTAATGAAGAAAGCATTCCCAAAACAATTAGAAAAAATTCCAAAACTCCGCCTCCAATCCTTCTGGATATCAAAACCGCGTTGCTGCTCCTTCTCCTGCGGTTTCAATCCTGTGGACTGATTTGCAGCAAGCGCGAACATTTCCTACCCCACTATTCTCGGTTCTCCGCTCTCTTCAGTTCGATGTATTAACTGCACTCCATGTCCTCGCATATCTGTTGCAAATATTCCTGACGCGGGCGTCCTTAACCAATAGAACCCTTGACCTTTCTTTCAATATTTGGATATTGCTGCTAGATGTACAGATTCCCTTATTTCAGATCAATTGGGAACAATATCGATCAAATCAACGTATCGGATAGTCGAACGATAGCCAGGTAAACTGCGCAGCCTTGAAAAGTTGATAGTTGGTAGGTGAAGAAAGCGAGAAGAATGCTGTGTTATGGTTGGCCAGTTAATCAATGGGTACAGTCTCTGATGAAGGGTTCGAGAAACATCGACAAGAGCGCGAAAGTCAGCAAAAGACCTATGTAGGTGGCGACCCTTGAAATGGTAAAAAAATCAACGTAATTACTTACTAGTGAAGAACCGGAAATACTTTAAGGGCCTCCAGACTAAGCATGTCTTGTACCAAAACTTGTTAATATTTATTTGAATCACTTCGATTCTCCCAAACAAATGTGGTTGGATCGACTAGAAACAATAATATTCACAGATACTAGCCTTCTTTTAGCCCTTCTGTGACCTACGACGTTTCGTTTTGGGAAAAGTGATAGCTATCTGCACGCAGGAATTAAATCTACCCAATATTTACTTGAGAAAGCAGTTCTAGCACTGCTCCGGCTCGACATAGAGCTTCTGAATATTTTATAGGTCGTTCTTAAAGATTTGCTGCATTACCCATATTCTATATTCCATAACCATTCTATTGGTACCTCCACAATTTTAAATTTTTCTGACATATTCTCAATATCTAAAAAGTAAAATTTCAATGCCTTGACCAATATATGTAGTTGCTGTGATTTCAGACTACTTAGGCAATTAAAATGTATATATAAACGAGGAATAAAATAAAATGACTAAAACAAATGGCTTAAGATAAAACTTTTAAATAAGAAATTTGATATATATTTTACAACACAATAGGAGAATTAAAGTTACTGTATTGTTAAGCTGGAATAATATAGTCTATTGTTATTGAATAGGTACATAAGAAAAAGTTTATGTATCATTGAGTTATTAATGAGAATACAAAGAAGAATGTTATAAATATTAGAAGTTGTGCAATATTCAACTTTAAGACATTTTATATGATAAAAAAGTACTTACCTACCTATTTCCCCGTATTTTTTAATGATATTTTAATCAGATCGAGTTATGAAAACTGGCGTTTCAAAATAACATTGCAATCTTTATTAAACTTTCAAGAGAATAAAAGGTGGTCTTCTAGGATTCCAGTTAAAAGAGAGTGTTGATTTGTTATCTTTTTCTTTCATTTCCCTAGTGATTTTGATAGTTTTGCATGCATATTTTTATTGATAATTAAGACTTTTAATGATAATCACAACATAAACAGGATTTTTATGAGTTCTTAGCTTTTATATATTTCTTTTGAGCAGCCTATAGGTTTGACAATAATTATTATTCTGTGATTTTCTTTTGTTTCTATTTGATACGAAATGAGCTGGTGAATCTACATCATCTGTACACTTCATTACAAGACACTCGAAAAATAGTGATCCATGTTTGTGACACCACAAAAAAATTAGTAACACTTTTTAAGGGAAAACAATATTGTTGTTTTTTATATATCCCTTGCAATTATTACAATCTATATAACAATTTCGAAAAATGAAATATTCGTAGAGGTGACTTTTATATTTTTTTATGAATTTTATTTCGTCATTGTATTTTATCCGTCTACTGTGGATTTTTTTTCCAAAAACTTTTAAAACTATAAGACTCAGTTTAATTTTATTTAAATCCATAACTCTACTGCTTATTTTCAAAATGCAAATATGAGGTTCCGAAGAACAGTGGTAGAAGTATCGAAATCAAAAAGAATGAAACGCTAACAAGAAACCGTTGAGACGACCTATAAGTGGAAATAATTTATAGCTTTATCCACACAAGAATTTATTTAGGTAAACTCAATTCATTTTTTAATAGGAAATTTATTTTGTTCATTGTAAATATACAAAGTTTGTGCCGAAGAACAATGAACTACGAAGTTTGTGCCGAAGAGTAAAATCTATAAAGTATGGCATTGAGTAATTTTAGTATGGGGGTGATTTGAAATACAAAACAAACCTATTACCGTATAACTTCTAAAAAACTTTTGTTACAAAAAGTTCATGATATACATCTGATAAATGCATCAAATTTTCTCAGTTTTATTTTTATTTGGGGATGCTTTTATATGAATACATAGGTTTGTCATTTTCCTTTAAGACATCGGGGGCGGAACAATAAAAATATACCTACATAGGGAGATAATATAATTAAATTTTTGTAAAAAGGAAAAACAAACAATTATCGTGGCAGAGTACTAACCCTGGTGATAAAAAGAAATGATGCAGAAAAACGAACGCCTTCCACATTGAATGGCTTAACTGTACCCCGGGGAGACGGGCACAAAGACAAAATAAAACTTTTTTTCTTTTGAAAATATATTTATTTCTTCATACATAAAATAATTTCTCTTGTGTCTCCGCGCTATTGTCTTATCCCTCGCATTTAATACAAACACCAATCAGTCATACGCTAGAATAATTTTCCCCTTTATCCTTATCTGAGTTTTTATTATGAATCATGTTTATTTCCTTATTATTTTGTAACAGTTTTAATCCTTTAAAATATAAGAACAACAACCTTTTTTTTCTTTTAAGATAAAACTAACGTTAGGGGTTTTTAAAGAGCTTTTATACGAGAAGGCGCTTTTCCTTAGTTAACGTGGATTGAAACTGATTTGTGAATGTATTCAAGAAAATACTTAGTATAAAAGTGGTAGGTGACCCAGCGGTTACAACGCCGGCTTTCGTACTGCGGACGTCGTGGTTCGATCCCAGGTGCCGACCATCTTCCTCTTTCACGACACAAGCTTTCAGTAGCTTACTGTGAAAGAGTCAAGGAGTGTATTTGTGTTCACTTTGAGTGAGCACAGATTCATTTAAAAAAAGTAATTACTAAAGTTTTGAGTAGTAAATCAAGCATTAACAGTATCACAGCATTTTTAGGACGAAAAGTATTAAGTTTGTCTTCTTTCTTTGATTAGACCTTCTGGCCTGTTTGTCCTGTTGTCCCTTCAGTGAAACTGATAGGAGGAAGAACAGCGCTCTCCTCGGCCAACTTTCATCCGTCATCTTTAACACATGTCCCAAGAAAGTCCATCTCTCACACACACTATATTACGCACAAAATTCTCCTGAGGCACTTCGTTTCGAATGCGGAGACTTTTTGTGGCTGGGCTTTGGTCGGGTGTCAGGACTCACTCCCATACAGGATGAGAATGGGCAACACACACGCATCAAACAGTTTAAATTTCGTCTCGACACTTAACTCCGACGCTTTCCATATTTTGAAGGCGCCACTAGCATTACCTATACGTATCGCAATCGCAGCCTCGAGGTCACCAGCGGAGGAACAGCGCTCTCCTCGGCCAACTGTAATTTGTTATCCTTTGTCCCGGACCAAGTCCATCTCCTCTCCATAATGATCAATACCAAGAATTTTTCTTTTGTAAATAGCTGGCTTTCCGAAAATGCCACTAGTTTTGTTGAATGACTAAAAATGTTTTGTGGATGTCATATTCGGGAAATCGATCCATCATTATTTGACTAAGCTATTTTGAATATTATCATACTTGTTATTAAATAGTAAAATCAGTAAACCTGTGACCTATCTACGCTTTCAACACTACCTATACATAATATTCCTTGAAGTTACATCAACTAGTGTTGTAAAATCGTGTGATTTTAAATATTTTGCAAAATATGACGTACTTTTGGGTAGATTTATATACAATGTCTAGTCGATATAATTGCTCCGTTTTATTAGCTCAGGTAGTCGGCGGCGTCGGTCGGCGTCGTTCAGACTTGACTTTATGGAATACGGGGAGAGTGGCTCGTAAAATAAAGGCTGCTACCGTTCCACTTCAGGTTTAAGATTCAGGAGAGGTATTTTTAAGTTAAATTTTAGATCATATTATTAAGTAAAAACTTTTTACGTGTTTTTTTATATCACAGCATACTTACTTTATGCAGTTTTTCATTAATATTCAACGCAACCAATCGTGTTATTCGCTTGGCACCTCTCGCCGTTTATATATATTCGCTTACTTTTTAAGCATATTATCGCTTTCAAGCATTCGGCGCAAATAAATTAATATACCTACACCCCAATTCCCTATCATAAATAAATAAATCAATAATTCCTCTAAAATGACCCGCTTTTTGATAAATTTAAGCAACACCTACCAAAATTTTAGAGAAACCGTCATAAAGACAACTACTCGTATCTTTTCTTTCTCAGATACCCCTCTAAAAACAATACTTAATAAAAACAAATCAATTTATAATTTTTCGTAAAAATATTATTTTGCTCTTGTTTTCATTATAAAAAATAGGTTAATAGTGGTTATTTTTTTCTTGATCAAGATTAATTTATTTGAGAAAAATAATATTTGGCGGCCTTGATGATAATTTTGACATGGGGAAATAATTAGTTTTAAATCACTTGCATCTTTTAATAATAATCGTTGGATTTCTTAAGCATTATCGTTCGGATTGGTTGAATTCACTTGAATTTGCCCGCGAAATTCAAAATTTTAGTTGATGCTAAGATTTAACGGATTTGACAGGAAATTGGGGTATTATTGTCCTAAATTTTGAACAACGACTGAAGTCGTCAACTTTTTAAATGCAATTGAGATCTACAACACCTGAAGTTGAGTGATTTTTTTTAGATCAATTATCGACAGGGACTTTTCTATATTTAAGAGGCAAGGATAATTTGCTGGTCCCTCAAGCTCATTTTTCAATCGTTTATCCTTTATCATTTGCACAAAAGTGTAGAGAAGTGAAGAAGACAGTAGTATTCTTCTCATGTGGATTTGTCTCTAAGGTAGAAATAAATTATAATTTAAAGACTACGCGATAACACCTGCCTTACCGATAAAGACGCGTTAGTTCTTGGATATATAAAGATCATTTTATTACCGAGTCGATTCAACCGACATACATGCGACGATTGATTAGATTTATGTTATTAATTCTAGAGAATCGTAAACCCAGTCGTAAACCTTGCATTGATTCTGGTAATTATTTTTATGAGAACACTTAAACTTATATGGGTGGATCCTTGTTGAATTTATCAAAATGTACCTATACGTAGATAAGTCACGACAATTATTCTTCTAGGGGTAGGCAATAGGCATAAAAATATTGACTGACACGTACATCTTATTCAAATTCATCATGTCGTTCAATATATTGAAATTATTTCTTGTTATCGAAAACCAATCAATCAAATCTATGGAGATATGTGGATTAAATTTACATATTAAATGTTTTGTATGCTCGAAACTCATATTCATTTAAACGAATCAAGGCACACTCAAGGTGAACACAATATTAGGTACCAATTAAACATCTTTCATGCAAAGCAAATAAGTGCCTGTAATAGGAAAATGGTCGGCAACGGGAATTGTGCCAACCAACTAATTTTCGCTAAGAATGTCGGCGATTAAACCGTTAGGCTACCAAATATCTTCATATAAGTTAATGGTACCTACTTATGCTTGGACAGCTACTAATGTCATGTGTACACTGTACAGCTCCATTACGCCCTCTTCATGAAGATTGGAATGGGTATTTTTCCAGGATCTCCGTCCTTATAGGCTACAGGACTTTGAGGCTATGCTTGTGTTATTATTTTCGGTCGCCGAGGCTTGTTTGTTTTCTAGCAGGGGAGATCACAGGCTAACAATATGACTATTGGGTAATCCTCACCACCACACGAAATTAGATAGAGATAGGCAATTGATTTTAGCTCTGCACTCGTTTTCGAGTGATTCGGCGATATCAAACATAAAAGAAAAATGTTTAAGTAATTAAATTTCAATGTTTTAATAATACAATTCCCAAATCACTCAACAACGAGTGCAAAGGGTTTAAAAAAAAAAATACAATTGCATGTTCAATTGGATAAAATCATTAGGTAATCAATGATATCAGATCCAATGACAATCGATTGTTTGTTGACGGCTTTTGTATAAAGTTCGTGGGTTCGATTCCAGGTGCCGACCATCTTCTTCTTTCACGACACAAGCTCTTAATAGCTTACTCCGAAAGAGTCAAGACAGATTCATTTTTATAAAAAAGAATGCTGTGTAGATAGATATTTATTATTAGGTATTATTTATTTTCTGTCAAAATTAAGCATTGCTCACCATTACAGAGTAATCCTTTGCGGTGAGCAATGCACATTGTGTATTAGCAATTTGTCTCAAAGAATATTGAGTTCGTAATATTAAGGCCTCTTTTCTTTTCTAGGAAACAGAGCATAATATGACGTCGTTCCCCGATATTAAAATGAATAAAACTTTTCTATACAAAGGTGTCATTGAACTTTTATAAATTATGATTCATCCAAAGGAAACGAAATTCTCTCGACACCCCGGGTCACTCCATATAACTTGGACCGAATGAAACAGTCAATTAAATTTTATGAACGCGTTCGAAAGGAAGTTAGAGTGGTCTAGTTATACGAATCAGTTAACTGAAGTCCTCGTAAAAATATCAAATATATACTTCTGATTGCCTCTGTGCGTCCTTCTATATAATTTTATTACATCAATACCACAAAATACAATAATCATTGATCTTTAAAGGGACTACAAAAGGACCCGTCAAGTTAACGTTCCGACATTTTTTTTTACGTTTTTTCGCTCCGACATTGGTACCTAACTGTTTTATTTTTATCTTCACTCAATTCAGTAATACTATACGTAATTTAGGTACATTAACTTTGTACTCACAAGCAGAGATGAGTATAATATTGATTGATTTTTTATGCGAATCTGAAGACTTAGATACACTTAATTTTATGTTGTTTGAATAAACAACGTTAGCGTCGTGAAAGAAAAAGATGATCTGCACATTTACCTATTGCAAACCATGTTCTCATCGGGGGTGTGCTAAAGTCGGTAACAGAACAATTAAGTTACTCATCAACATAATTTAATTTTAACAAAATTATTTTAGATAATTATTTCAACTGCTTAATGAGGTGATAATCATTTCAACTGCTTAAATCTGTAGGGCTATTCTCATAATCAATCGCTTTTAAAAATCACTTAACGATAAGATTAAGACACGATCGCAAGCAGTCGTATTCACAAAACTATCGAAATCTAATATTAAATCCTATCTTGAACTGGATCATTTTCATACTGATATTTCAAACATAACGAATTTTTAAGATATCTACTAGATATATTGTTTTGTGAGTACCAATCCGCCATTTTATGATTGTCAATCAAGATAAGAGCGTATTAAGACCGCTACGAGAATAAGGGCACTGGTTGAGGCGTTTGGATTCTGTAAAGTCAAGAGTGCTTATAAAGTAACTACCACATTCTTCAAAACTACATACATACTTAACTTACTTAATAATCATTAAGTCAACGAATAATCGAATAAAAATAATTTTCAATGAGTAGGTACCTATACCTAATTAGCACGTTAATATGTTCTAGCGTTTTTCAAAGTGAAGTAAGGCATAATATTTAATGCCATATTTACGTGGTATAAATAATTGAACAAAAGATTTTTTTCGCTCCTCTAATTTTTCGAGGGTTTATTATAGTCATATTGCACAAATCAGTAACAAAGTCTTATTTATTTATTTCCTTAAGCCTTAAGAATTAAAAATCTACCTGCTACTATTTGTAAAAAAAAAAACAATTTAATAGATTTGCCATGAAATTGAACTGTTCAAGTCCATCAAATTGTGATCATCAGAAAAATATTTTATATCATTTTATTTTATCGTTCCAACCCAATGTAGGGTCTAGGATAATAGGAACTTGGATTTGTTGTTTGTAGTAGACGTAAAAATATATTTACCGTGGTTTATCCAAGACATCTCAGAAATTACCGTAAAAATAATATTCGTTCGTAAATAAAGCTGGAAATGGTTCACTTTGTAAACAGTAGGGATAATTTATTATTGGAGATACATAGGGGTATCTAATATTTATATTATATCCTACAAAGTTTTTTTTATTTTTATTTACCTAAGTGTGTTGTCTTCCTAAATGAAGCATGACGTTATGGTAGCCACAGAGCCTAACCATCTTACGCGAATTCTAGCAAATGATTCCAATCCATGACAGCATTCCAAATGCTTCATGGATGACTTTGTAAAAATCGTATTTTTTATATTTTTGCCTTATATTCTTTTCCAGACTCTCACAAGTCTTCAAAAAACTTGATAGTTGTATTTTCCTCTCAATTTTTTTGGTCATTTTTCACCGTTTGAATATTTCCTGAACATTCACGAGTAGATTTAATCCCAAATTAGCCTGTTAATTATTTCTTCTTCAAACACATTATTTGTAACTTAGTAATACTTAGAAAACTCTCCGCTGAAGATGGTCGCATAGTAGAAAATATATTTTGGAAATAGTACCTACCTATAAACTATTATAGTAATACTGCAAAGTTTGTTTTATTTATAAATAGGTGTTAATTATTTTTCGAATTTGACGAGACTATCGAACAATAATTTATTTTTATGCTTTAGTTATTGTGTAAAGTATTTAAAATTAACTAAAAATTAGGCTTGTCATAGACTATTGAACATTATAATAAATTTTACTTAATTTTCATGTAACACCACTGTTAAAAAAACTAATATTTAATAGGTAGCTTGAGCTTAGGTACATACGTACTAAACATTTAGGTATATAAATACGTTGGTATATTTTAGTCTGTTATAAAATATAGAGCAATATCTGTATTGCTGCGTCGTAAAAGTCGAATACCGTACAATACAAAAACATTGTTTATAGTTTATATAATATAATAGCGATCATAAAAAGATATAAATAAATAATAAAAATAAAATCAGAGCAAGAAGCTTACCAGGTGAATGAAACTGTAATGGACTGATCTGTATTTGTGTTTAGTAAATTATATCAGTTTAAGGCTAACTCTAATATCTATAAAAACTAGCAGCGATCCCAAATCAATGCCTCTTTTAAAGAATATTGTAGTAGTTTTTATCTCTAATATACATCGGGTTAGTGGGAACACTTATAACTCGAGATCGGCTAAACAGATTTTTATGATGCTTGGTTTATTGGATCCTTCTCCGCTCCGGATAACAGAATTATTATTATTAAAAATTCGAAAAAATGGATAGCAAATAAGTATCTAACATAAAATATAATATTAAAGTTAGTATGGAACGGATTTGCTGACAACAACGCCATTTGTGAAAAATTCCATAACAACACAATTTTTATTTACTTTACAACCATTGAGTTTCAAAACATTGGTACGCAGACTTTTGATAGAATTTTTTTTCATTGTATGTTGTTGGAAGAAGCGAAAGAAGTGTGCTTGGATAGTAGGAAGTGGAGGTTCGTTTTTTCTGCCTTCCCCTTACGGGACACGGCATGATGGGAAATTATTCAAGCAAGAAATAATATCCTCAGTTATTTTTTAAACAGTACACCAGCCGTGTCCTTTAAGGTTAAGGGGTAGGCTAAGAAAACGGACTTCCATGCTTTCTTCTCTATTTTTTATCCAGGTACACTTCTTTCGTTTCTTTCACTTACATTGAATTTCTCATACGACTTTCCTATTTCTCTTGCTTCTGACCTGACCTTTCATGTGTTTGACCCACCTCATTCTTTGTCGACAATGCCTTTTTACGCTTTATTAATTCTTTTTGTATTCGTATTTCTCTATGCTACAACACTAACACTAACATCCTTCCTATTATATTCTTTCCTAATATTTCATTCCTTTCTGAGTCTTTCCACTCCAGTCTTTCTCACCGTTAATGTATTTATGCTTCTTTTTTTAGTCCATCTCTACGTGTCACAGGTAGAGATGGGCATTATAACGACAGCTGATAATAATAATAGCTAAATAAAAATTTTGGAAGAAGTTAAGATCCCAGATACCAAATATTTTAAAATAGCTTTCAGCTTTTAATATTAACGTTATTTTCAATTAACGAAATGGCTATAACGTTTTTGAATTTAAGCCGTTAGTCCCATCTCTAGTCACAGGCATACATCAAAATTTTATAAAAGTTCCGTTACATAGGTACACTTATACACAAGAAATTTATATATAAAGATCAGGTTCCAATGATTGTAAATATAAATAATATTATTGTTTGAAAGGGATCAGAACTTTTTGTACTCAAAAGTATATTTTTTTGTCCAAATAACAAAACCTCTATTTTGAACGTGGTTGAATATTATAACAATAAGTATAGTTTAGTTTTATATGTTTCACCCAAAGTCACATAATGAAGTTTGTCTCGTAATTTTATTCAAAAACGATCAAAATCTTCTCATATTATCCTGTTGGGAAAATGATAAACGGCTTCAATACAAAGCGTTTCTTAACGCCGCTTGATATTTTTTTATTGACAAATTAAAAGTCCTTTGACATTTTCTACAAGCTCTCCAAAAAAGAAACATCGCATGCTAAATTTTATTTACCTACGTTAAAATTTTGTAATTTGGTTTTGCCCATCTTTAAAGTCATGAAATGAATAAATATGGGGTATAAACATAACGCAAGATCTAGAGAAATGGAGATCTCTCGTTGCTTCCTTATGATCCTAATGGAGCTTTAACGTAGAATATAATAGAATTCTAGTTTTCGGATTAAAACGACGAAGTTCCCTTTTCACGATAATAAAGCTCGGTACTCACTTGCGCCGCGATCAATTTTATCAAAAGGATGCATGTGTTCCGCTCGCGTTCGCTTTTTCGAATCACGTATATATGCACTTAACCTTTCGATTAAAGTGATGCAATGTCACATGTTCGCGGCGCAAGTGAGTACGATGCTTAATGTTTCTCGATCTACTTAGTCACAGAGAGGATGGTCCTCCAATCTCTTCTTTCCAAGCGCACTTCTTTCGCTTCTTCGATTGATGATTTCAAGTAATTTCGATATTGGAGAAAATCCAAAACTCTGTTTCAAAATTGTACAGTAGTCAGGTGGTGGTAGGTAGCAAAGTCTCGTGGTTCTTACTATACCTACCTAGCAAAGATGCCAGATGAGTGTATAGTAGGTAGGCACACATAGCGTGACCGTTCGTCCATATAATAAGGCTGTGTCCGCGGGTGGTAAGAATTTTTGTCACATTAGAGCCAGCGGAGACCACCTCGCGAACCGCTCCGAGGAATTTTAATATACTCTAAAGGGGATCATGTGCCATCAATTAGGTGACTCGACCTGCTTCACTTAACACTTTTAGCAAGTACCTACTTTCATTTTAAAAAATGATTCCCAAGATGTAGCTGATCCCAAGATTCCTGCAATGATAATATGTAGCTACTCACATAGGTACCTACTTAAATCTGTCTTTTTCTCCTGAATGATTAGGTTTATAAATTAGTTATAACGCCTCATACTCATACTACCTACTGACATGTTCAAAACAAATTAACTTTCTATCCATTGAGATCAGCAAATTTAATTTAAAGGAAACATAAATGTTCGATTATTGAATGAAGTGTGACTGATTTTATATTTTTACAAATAATTAAATTTTATATATTAAAAAAAAAAACAAACAAACTTTATTAGAAAAAAATTACAGTTAATGTTTAAGTTTGTTTGTTAGTAAAACAGTTGGTATTTAAACTATTTGAGGCGGTAAGTTTTGGTCAGAATTTTAATAGCTCCCGTCGCTGATCCCCTTTTGAATTTAATGAGAGTTTATTTTTATACTTTTTGTTCAGACTCCGATAATTAATTAAGTATTTAATTAGAAAAGGGAACCGCTACCGAAACTCGGGCCTCATACAATGTATTTAAATGCTTCTTTTTTATATCTCGCATCCTTCACGTCCTTATCAGGTGGTCCTCAAGTAGCTGTTTATGTTTTGAGATAACAATCTTTTCGCATCTGAACCAATCCGGTATCAAAATTAATCGCAGTAGGATATAACTTTGAATTCCCAATCAATCAAACCATATCTAAACAAATAGTAACATTTGAGAACTTTGGTTCGCTTCATAGATTTCACTTGCGGTAGGTATATTATAACTTTAACAAGTCACAAACTCTATGATCTATGATGTGTTCAAAAGATACAACCTACAAATACGATTATTTATTAAACTTAAAAAAATAATTGCTTCAAATATTCCTGTATAAAAAGTCCAAATATTTTTACCTACCCGAAATTTCTGACCACCGCAGAGCATACACTCTATCTATCTCGCTCGCACAATTAAAGAGCTTCAACTTTAATTATTAGCAGCCGCAGAGTAAACACCCATTATCTTGCTCTAATATTTTTGACTAATTTCCTGTTTCTCCCTTGATTTTTATGTATGTATGTTTATGAAGGTATGTTTCCTTTTTAATTAATTTATTTCTGAGTGTGTGGACGGTTTCAAATGAAGTGTTCGTACAAAAACTGTAAATATTTAGAAGTGGAAAATTGTGTGGCATTACTACCACTGGTGACCTCAGGGCTGAGCTCCCGATACGTATCGGTATGGCAAGTGGAGCGTTTAACAACATCACCAAAATATGGAAGGCGTCGGCGTTTAGTTTTGAGACGAAATGTAAACTGTTTGATGCGTTTGTGTTGCCCATTCTCCTGTATGGGTGTGTCCTGGCACCTGACCAAAGCCCAGGCACAAAAAGTATTCAAAACGAAGTGACTCAGAAGAATTTTGGGTATAAGATGGTACCACCGCATCACGAATGACGCTATACGACGGCGCACCCAGCGTGAGAACATCATCTCTACCATTGTGGGGAGGAGGTGGACTTGGCTGGGACATGTGTTAAGGATGCCGAATGATAGTTGGCCGAGGAGAGCGCTGTTTTTCCTCAGGGTCCCGAAGACGAGGAAGACCCTCTTATACTGTGTTCCGCTCCTTCGAAGCAGAGCTGAGGAATCTGGACATGGTGTGGGAGGAGGTCATAAACGTTGCGCAAGATCGAGCGCAATGGAGAACTCTTGTTGCCTCCCTATGCCCCTAAGTGGGGCCTTAAGGGAGTTTGGATTTGGATTGGAAAATTGTGGATTCTCCTTTATGGTAGCTGTTAGGCGAAGTTCTATGTATGTAGGATGCTGAACATAATATTTTTATACTTACTTTTTCTCATCAATGTAAGAACTGTTGCTGAGGCATTGCGAAATACACAGTGCGAGCTTGAGGCAGACAGTCGAGGTCGCTGTGAATGGACAAGTGGCAACGAATCTCAGATATGAGGAATATTACCTATACAAAAAAGTTGAAGAGTTGATCTTATTTAAAAACAATAAAAAGTAGATACTTTTTCATCTTAAATTCGGTACAGCCGATCGGCGCGGGTCGGAATCGGCTCTCTACGTGTTCTTACCCTCTAACAAGATTTTTTCCACAACTTTTTTCAATTAAGTGAAAACGCTTGATTTATGAGCCGATTGGTAATCGAGTCCGGAACTTTTTATCAGACATCAACAAGTAGCCTACCCACAAAATATTATCAACCAATGGAAATATTCATTTTACAACAAGTTTATTGAGAATGCCCGGAAGCTTAGTTTTTTTTCCTATTTTATCATTAAAGAAAGCTTCTAGCGTAGGTAGTGTATCACCAAAACACCCAAAATAAATTAAATATTAACGTTTTAATAAAATATATTTTACGAGCGTAAAAATATTTCGGCATCTGTTAACTTCGTTGAGGGTAAAATTTCTCAGATCAAGATAACCCAAAATAAAAAAAAAAAAAAAAAAAACTCCATTTGAGGTGAAGGAATTTCAAAACTGTGACACCTGACTAAAGTGGAATTTCTTTCGCGTAACTGCGCCGATGTGTTTAACCGAAACTATAAAAAATCGGATCACAACGCGATGGGATATCACTATCTGATAGTAGGATGTAATAATTTGGGACAAGGTGTCAATCTGTATGTCGTTGTATCTATATTTGATAAAAATATGTATTTTTTTAATTCTGAATACTAGCATATATATTTATAGCTTACAACTTTTCCATCTTCATAATAATATAAGTTATAATTTTGGTTGGAATATCTTACAGTATGTATGTCATTGTATGTGTTTTCTATGCTTGCTGAAACTATGTCATAAACGTCTCGCTGAAATTATGTCATAAAATATGTATTTAATTACTATGGTGAAAAAGAAAAAGCTATACTTGGATGTATGTTCGTTGGAGTAAATCAAAATAATTAGTCTTTTTTCAATTACAATTTCAAATCTGAATTTTCGAGGACAAATCTTTTTCTTCTTCTTCGGAGTGAACAGGTTTGATTCAACGAACTTCTTTGATTAAACAATAACCAAAGAGACATTACACACAAGTGTAAAAAAAAAGAAGTGTCAAAACCATAGATGGAGAATGGCCACACTAAAAAATAAACAAAAAAGTATCTTTTAATAACTTCTTCTTTTTTATTTACTTTAATAGTTTCATTCCAATATTTTCCACAAAGTAGTAATTGTTGAAAAGATAGAATATCCTTTATTTAATGTCTTTCTATTGCATTATTCTTTAAAAAGGAAATACCTATGTTTATTATTGATCATTTTTTATCGAATTTTGCTGTCTTTAACAAAGGTAACTTTCGCACATAAAAAATTTACTTTTCATAAACAACTTTTAGAAACAAGATGTACAAACAAAATTAAAATTTGATTTAGAAAAAAAAATATCATTTTTGATTCAACCGGGAAATTGATCAGGGAAAAGACTTCTCAAGATGATTCCAATCTATGCTTAGCTTTGAAAAAGTGGATCATACACCAATAAAAGCTTGGATCCAACATAATCACAAGAAAAAGCATGATATTATGACTACTAACTTATTTCAACAAATAGAGAAAGACTAATACATACCTACTTCAATTTTTAAAACCATAAAAATTGTATCAGTACAAAAAAATTACAATTAGGACCTTATTACCTTTGGCGGTTAGATGGAATGGGTGCATAATGTTTAGGTACCTACCCACCTACACTGTTTATATTATGGAATGGAAGGTTCTTTATACGGTATTATTTTATTGTTATTCAAATTCGAGAATCGGTCATTTTGGTTTTGAGGTAGAAATTATCCCTTCCCTACGCCACCTGGAGCTTATCTGATTTATATAAAACGATATTAATTCACAGATAAGAATAATATGATAATTAAAAGTTAAGTATTAATAATTTATTGATATGGGTAATTTTGACATGCGCTTTGAGTTAGTATTTGGTTAAAAGTTCCCTTTTTATACAATAATTTTAATCTTTTACCTAGTACCTACTTATAGGTATGTGCCTACTTGTGATATAAATTATTTCCTGGTTCGTGTCCTGTTGACACCTTATCATACAATTTGAATAAATGGATTAAGAATGATTAGCTTTTTAAATGAATAATCTATAAGAAAAAATAAAATGTACAATTAAAACAAAAATACCAACAAAGCATGCACACTGCAGAGATGAAGATGCTCAGATGGGCTGGAGGAGTAACCAGACTCGATAGAGTTAGAAATGTCCATGTCCGAGGAAGTTTCAAGGTCGCACCTATAACCCAGAAGATAACGGCTAAGATGGTATGGGCAAGTTATGAGACGACCACAAGACAACATGATCCGTGAGCCATGGACATTGAAACTCCAGCCAGGAGACCAGGCAGACAACCCGCCACATGGTTGTCGAGCATCAATAGGGACCTAAAAGAATGCGAAGTGGAGCCAGAGATGGAGTTAGACAGACAATCTTGACGCAACAGAACAAGGAGAGCAGACCCAGAATAATGAGACAAAGGCGAGGGTGAAGAAGAAGAAAGAATAAAATGTGATAAACATTGGATAGTATTAAACTATTGATATCCTTAAAAGAACGTATAGATTACAATAGTGTTTTCAAATAAATAATAAAAAAATATAGTCATGAAGAGTACCTACCTATATAGATTCATTGTACGGTAATGTTTGACGTGCAATATAATGTGTTAATGTACCTATAGGTATATAATGTGAAATCTATAAGATAATCTAAGAATCGAATTATTTCTGTATTTTGTAATAATTATGTAAAGAACCTGTTGACGAGGCTTGTAATAGCCTTAACAGGACTTGTATTGTTTTTTTATTATTTTAATGTATACATACATACATACTCCCTTTATGGCCCCCACACAACGCAAGCCAGCCCGGAGGAGACCAATCCGCAGCAAACCCGACCCGCACGAAACCGACCCCCTAGCTCGATCGAAGAAATCATCCGAAAAGCCGGGCCCACACAAATCAAGCCCAATGCGGATCCCCCCCAAACCAACAATGCGGGAGGCCTAAGCCCCACTCAGGAGCATAGGGAGGCATCAAGAGCTCTCCATTGCGCTCAAAGGCGTCCGAGGCTCATTGTGCCTTTTCTGACCGGTTGAAGATTAAGGACGTGAGGTGGTCAACCCCACGGTCCATATATATTTTAATGTATAAAGAGTATAAAAAAAAAACTGAAAATATTATATTATCGGAGTCATCTTTCTCAGGATATTGTTTTTATGTTTGAGACTGACTACACAGAGGAATTTGAAGCCCTCATTACTTTTGATCTAAATATTTTCTGTGATAACGTACATCTATCTATTCGTCTTCATACACAGTGTTACAATCCTAATAGGCCTGATGATCTAACTAAGCTTGATGGTTATCCTAAATTAAAATAATGCAACGTTGACGTGAATGCACCTAATACATTATATTATTTTATATTTCAATCTAGGTAATTATTTCAAAACCCGTATTAGCAGTGAGATTATGAATACCTAATTTTCATTTCAACTATATTCCCAATGCATTGTATTCTTATTCACCCACACATGAATGTTCATTATAATGTATGTAATGATAACAATATATTTTTTAATAGGATTAATTTTCAACAAGTATTAAGTACCTACTTCTAATTATTATAATTTCATTTAAATTTATTAATTAGATTTTAGTTCAAGTAACTTATTATAATAAGTAATGTTTTTTTTTCGATGATACTTTTGAAAATTACTAGTGGTCGACCAGTGCTCGATATTTGACCAAGTTTAGATTATAAGTTCGAATATTATGAAAGTTTCACTGTCAAAGAATGAGCGAGCGTTATTTCGAAAATTTCTTTAAAAAACAATAACATAGATAAGTCGAATTTGAAATGTGTATAATATGTACAAAGATTTTTCTAATAGGTATTATTTATATATTTCTTTTTATTAAAGACAAATAGTTAATTAATCTATTTATTTGGGTTGGCTGGAAGAGATCCTGCGGGATAAGTCCGCCCTTTGATTCTCATGAATGAATTGTATCACGGCTGCATTTTTAGTAACAATAAAGCATTATTTATTTATTTATTTATTTATTCTCTATATATATCCCGCCATTACCAGCTCCACCTACCATTTGAATATACCACATTCAAAAAGCTTTTTGCACCCATTATGAGGTGCTTTTAATTTTACATTTGTTTCTATGAAGTTGATGATCTTTATAAGTACCTAGTCTGTGGAAGTGTGTGTGAGTATCAAATAATAACATTATATGTAGTAGTATTTTTTTATTGATTTAATCTTTGTTTATGCATATTTTTTTACAAATAATAGCATTCGATCTCTATATAAACTATAAGTGTGTCAAATTTTATACTCCTCCGTCTACGCAATTTTCGTAAAAATAGTCACAAAGTTTTTCCTTCACGTATTATAATAATATATAGATAATGAATGAAACAATCTGAAGCAATTTGAGTGGTTTTATACTGTATGAAGCTTCAATAAAAACCTTAAGAGTGTTATTTTGGAGTAGTATCATTTCAAACAAAAATCCAAAAACTTAAGTTTTTACAGGAAAATACTAGAGAGCGTCTAATTTGATTACTAAAATGTTCAATTTGGTTTTTAAAAAAAGACCAACTTTGTAAGATAAGCCTTAATTTAAGTGTTTTATTTTCAAAACACGATCAAAACGGTTTTGGTCAATGAAGGTAGTATTGTGAGTAATCATAGTCGAAGAAGTTCTCATTAAATAAATAAATGAATTAATACTTTTCTATACAAAGGTGTCAGTATAGACGGCGAAACTTATTGCCTGAGGCAATTTTTCCAGTCAACCGGTCCCTTCCAATCTAAGACGGGCCTACCCATTGTTTCATTATAAAAGAATATCCGTTCTTATTTGAATCATTTAAGTACATCCTTGATTCCAGTCTATCGTTATTCTGTAGTATTTGCATTAATAATAATTACATTGCCGATTTTGTTTTGTTGCATCACAAAAGGATCTTGTTTCCGAGATGAAAGTAAAGCCTCTCCCTACTATGTACTAATTAAGCATTTTTTAATCCCTCAGTTAGACTCACCCTTATCCTTGTACACATCGTAAAAAAAGAGAAAACATAAATTAAAGGGCTGGTTTGGCTTAGAGAAAGGCGGGGGTGGGACCTAAATGCATTTTGATTTACACGAATGTTCCTTGGTTCTTTGTTCTCTAATCAAATTTGCTAAAATGTACCAACAATAATTCTCCAACGGTTAGTGGATTAGGAAACACTTATCTAGCAAAAGTTGTCTGAAACAATAAAAAGGAAGTTTAATGTAGTTTGTGGTTCATAAACTAACGAGTTTACCACTCTGTTAATTTCGCGTTAAAGGCACATAATATTCTTAACTTTAGCTGTTTTTTGCAATGCTGGATATGTGCTCTTTCTCTGCGTTTAAAAATATTTACATCTTGTGCCTGTTTGATTACACTTCATGTCCATAACTGGATCGTTTTGTCATCTCTTATGTGGTGAATCAATGATTTTTCTCCTATCCTCTCTTCCAGTCTGTTGTCTTTTTGCCACATGGCCTATCCGTTGCCACATAAGTTTAGCAACGCGATCAATTATGTCAGTAAGGTGACTTATGTCTTCTTTTATTTTTTTTTTTTTCTTAGATTTTACCAAACATCCGTCTTTCCAGGGATATTTGTGAGTATTTTAAAGCATATTATTCGTACCTTAACTACTTCGGATCCCTAGGAGCTCCCAATTTAGTAGTAATCTAGTGCTTGTCCATGCGCGTCATTACAATCTATAGAATAGCATCCCGAAAATTATAAGTAAGACATAGAAAAAGAGGCAGATGAAATACTTAAAACCGGTATAATCCTCGGACACCCAAAAATTGATGGAAGAATAAAAGGAGATTTTATGCTTCGGTATCCACGTAACGACCAAAGTTGAAGGTATAGAAGTCAATATTTTACAAACACTTTAAATTTGAGATAAGGAACTGTCACCATAGAAATGTTCGGTATTTATTTAATGGATTCGCGAAAGAACTAGTGTTACCACTCTGAAATGGGGATAGGCGGTCCATGTGGCCAGATGCCCGGACCACATAATATGAAAAAAAGTCGTGCAGTGGTAGCCTGGACAACGGAGAAGGAACGCGGGCAGGTCCCAGGCCAGATGAACGGATCGCAGAATCGCCAAGATTGCGGGCCGCGCACGGATGAGGGATGCTTAGTACAGAGGCGATTGAAAGGAGATTGAAAACTTATTGCGGTTGCCTATGTTCAGCAATGGACCGAAATAATGTTCCATTAAAAAATCGAACATCAGTAATTAATGAGTCATTAGTTGTTAGATAATTCTTTAAGATCTAGTCCTGAAAAGGGTCACAAGAATCTAGACATAATTAGAACGTTGTGTACCAACAGAGCCAATAGGCAATAAATATGAGACATTAACAAAAATGGATATAGTCATATCCTGGCGCCAAATACATGATAGCAGTCGCAGTTTTTAAATTTGGTTGCTCTCTTGTTCTCAATTATTTCCAACTTTTATCTCTATATTTCATTTATTATTAAATTTCTACTTGTTGCATGCATGAGATTTTTCGACATGTTGAACATGTCGAGAATTCTCATGATTAGGAGTTTCGGAGACTCAAACATTACCACCTAATGGCGAACGTTGTTAACGTAAAGTGATCACACTAAGCCAGCCTTCGAAACAACAGTAGAAGACGGTCATAAGCCCGTGGTGGTTTGTTCCATTCAAAAATCGGACCGAAATAGGCGAAGAGTTGCCACTTATGACTTTAATAAATTTCAATAAGAAAAAATATGTTCGAAATTCAAATAACAAAACTGAATATATTGTCGGTTTTAATATTCAAATCAAACGCAATCAAACCTTTGAGTTTCAAAATGTCCTTTGTTAGGAAAACGTTAATAAATAGAAAAGTACCTAGTTCGTAGGTTGAATGTATTATTCAATATTCACAATGAAAAAGGAGTTTGGACTTGGAAGAGAATTCCTTGTATCGCCTTTGGCCTTGTGTTGCCATCGCAATAAAAGACAAGGTTCGTACCTCCACTCGAACATCCAGTTCTTAGGGTGGAAAATTTTAATAATGCAACGTATCGTAATGGGATCGGAGAGGAAACCCTCTGGGCATTGAGGTCTTGAATTATTCTTAATGTGTGGGTTATGTGGGGAGATTACCACCGGTGTGTGGTGTGTCGCAGGGTATGTTCTTCGGACCGAAAACTATTTTTACAGCCAAAGTAGCAAATAAACGTAATTGTTAGAACTGGCTGAATGTTTGTTTCTAAGTGCCCAGGTGCTTCATCGACCTGACATCTTTAAATATTTATACCTCGATCTCGTCTTTAAACTAAAAAATATTTTATTATACGTATTCAGCAAGAAATTTTATGGGAGACTATGCTGTATTGATTTCACTTAGAATAGATTATTTTCTTTTTTTGTCTCTAATCCCATACATTTTTCAAGATAGGCTCTCATTCTTTTCTAAACAAATTAATAAAATTGGTCCAATTTTGACGCAAAGTATTTTTGCAGTGTAGGCAGACAGACATTGAAAAATAATATTTAAACACTTTCATATTATTTAAATAGTAAAGAAAGGTTTTTTTTTATTTTTTCCAGCACTCTAAAATTAGTATCTAAATATACCTACTAATATTTCGGTCATCCTTCTCTCGATTTTCAGAAATGTTAAATAAAGTGTAAATTTTAACAATGAATGTTACATTCAAAGGATGAAAAATGGCATTCTACTTTTAAAAACTAAGCAAGTAAGGATTAAAAGAATTAAATTTGACAAACAAAAGAAGTTGAAACAAGTGAAACGTCTCTTAAGTAGTCTTAAATTAAGCTGACATTCGTTAAAGAATAAGAACGAAATGTTAAAAATGCATGCAATAAAAAGATCTTGACGTGTCTATCAGAACGTAGCAATTGGAGTTATCACACTTTGTAAAAGGGGGCGCAACCCCTTTTGTGTCTAGTCGTTTAAATTTAAATTTGTTCCCTAATCTCTAGTGGTTCAACTGGAGTATCTATCTAAGAAGGTACCTACTACTTGTTTTATTTTGTCAGGGTAGTTAGACGTCTGTCTAAGAAGGTAAGAAGGTGGAATAAAAAACCCCCTTCTAATGACAGAGGTTTTTTATTCTGTGATTGCCATCCGTTTGCTTGCTTTATATTGTAAACATAAAATTAACAAGTATGTAATGATTTTTTTTTCATTTGAATAAATGTTTTAACACAAAGTATTTATTAATTATCATTTAAATAAAAAATGTACAAATATAGACATGTAATACAGAATTAGGCATAAACGTCGGGTTACACAAAAAAGAAATGGAGGGAAGGATGTTGAATATAATAATATTACTAAGGGACCAAAAAAATTAATATTTAGATACAAGAAAAGACCAAAATAACAGATGTAGTTAGAAGAACCGCTGAACAAAAATCACCGTGGGCGGGTCAAGTGATGCGTTTGTCTGATAGTAGATGGACAAAAAAGGTGCTGGAGCTGGAGATGAAGGAAGGTGCTGAGGATCTTAAAAGAGTATCGGGACTGCACTGAAAGAGAGTCGGGTTAGATAGAGAGTTATGTAAGTTCATGAGGCAGGCTTTCGTCAAATACAAAAATACTGGATATAAGAAGAAGTGAAGAAGAAGCAAAGACACATAGTCACGTTCAAATTATGGATCGAGACTCCCTCATATCACACTGCAAACATAATATCTGGATTAAGTGAAAGACCATCCAAAAGATGAAACATATTTGTAATTAAACCCCACCATAAAGGCAGTTTTTAGAAGGAAAACAATTGATTATCTAACAACAATATTCTTTTGGGATTGAATAAAATGTTCTAATTTTAAAATACATTTTACCTACAGAATAGATTATTACTTATCGCAGAAGCAGACTGGGTAGATATCTAAGCCAATGCGCTTAACAAATCGATGAGTATCATGGGGCATTCAGGATTCTACTTCTAGAAGGCTGATAATGTTGGCCGATGTCCAAATACTTTAATGATGGAATTATTACCAACTTATTACGCTTGTTAGACTTAATTGCGGCTTTGGCTAGATGAGAGATGTATTTGTTGGAAATAGGTAAGTATGCAGGTATTCAAACTAGAACTTGGCATGGTTATTGGTTACCTTATCATTGTTTGATACTGTTTTAATGCTGAAGAATGGTTGGTAGAAAATCTATTAATCTTTATGTATCTACTTTTTTTAAATGTTCGAATAATTGTTGTTCTTTGTCTTATTTGTTATTTTATTTTGGATCAAATAAGCTAAAAATCATACGGTATTCAGATCACTGTTTATACAATTTATATCTTATGAATTTTAATAATATTGTGATTTAATACTTTGAAGTGGTTGGTAGCCTATGGTTCAGGCAACTGCATTTGTCGCAAAAGTCGATAGTATAGATCTATGCTGCACTGCATACCTATTTTTCACAATTTCTTCTATGTACATTTGTAGGGTTGACTATAAAACAGTTCCGTGAGGCTTCCTCCACCAGCCATCATTAAACAAACATAAAACTTACATGAATTAAATTAAAACAAAAACAGTGAAACTGTGTTTCTTTCAAGTTAATAGTTTTAACTATAAGTGTGATGGCTGATGTCAAATAATGTTCCACTAACCAAATCGCAAATAAGTACCTACCTTATCTTTTTAACAGAAAAAGATTTTTTTAGTTTCGTTTTTGATAAATTCAGATGCAGTTAAAATTATAAATAGGTTGGTAAATATAGTTAAATGGAATGGAAAAACTTTGAACAATTAGGTACAAATATTTCTATCAAAGTCAGTTGGTGCTACGCACAAATAGTAAAAAAATAATAGTAAAAAAACATCACTGCATTTTTATAATCATAAACATATTTTTTTTAAACGTGACTCTTTTTTTCTAATTATTGCAAAGATTTATTTAAGTCTTATTGATTGTCCTAAGAACTTGTAAAGCCTCATTAAATTTGTTTAAAAACAAAACTGATTGAAATTTTTGGCTTTGGATGGGAATAATATTGTCTTCTATGCCTTAACGGTACATGAACATTTCGAGTACCTATACGGTTTCTTGGACGTAAGTACATTTATAGGCAGAGTGTAGGTAGGTGTAGTACCTAACTATCTGAGCTCATGCTTGATCTCCAGGGATTCTACAAGAGAAATAGTGTCTATTTGTATTTAACTATCATGGGAGAGAGATAATATGCACGAATCCTATTGCAGTCTAGACGCTTGGCGTTAAATTTTACCATAAAACCTAATAATACTACTTGTAAACACTGGCAATGAAAACACATCGCTGTTACTTACTCACCGCCATTTGAATTCGAAGCCAAGCTTTGCGTTATAGGTATTATCTCTGCCATATAAAAAATATACGAGTTTGCACACACTTTGACTGTGTTTACAATAATAGAAATCAGATTATTGTGTTTTTTAGTACTTTTTCTCTACAAATGTATTCATATAACTGGGAATTCTTTGCCTTATCTATATATTAATACATTAAGGAAGAACTTTGTGACCATTTTTACGAAAATTGCGCGGACGTAGGAGTATGAAATTTTGCATCCTTATGTACCATTTTGTAGAGAAGGAGTGGCGAATGCTAATATTTTATTTAAATTATGCATTAAAATATATTAAATCAATAAAAAAAACATTACAAACAATACTGTAATGTTATGTATTTGATACTCACACACACTTCGATGTATTTGACATTGACACAGACGCATATAATATAACTATAAGTGTGAGTAATTACTCCTCTGTACGCGCAATTTTCATAAAAATGGTCACAAAGTTTTTAATTAGATAAAAAGTAATCTGCTTCTTGGAAATTTTTAAAGTAGGTACCTACCTATTCTCAAAGCGTTGGCGTTCTCTTGAAAGAAATACTACGTTTCAACCTTTACATCCCACTTCGTTCTCCACAGTTTGTTAAAAAAAAAACAATATAAAAATAGGCGAAAGTTAACGTTAAAAAAAAATACTAAAAATACTAAATATTAGTAAGTAAATTATTGATGTTAAATTATTAGTAAATAACGTATTTATGATTCGTTTCAGCGATACTGTTGGGCGTATTAATTTGTGAAAAAGAGTTAGTCGTAGGTACTCAGTGTTGAGTGGAATAGCTACAAAGTAAACAGGAAATATTACATTTGCCTCTGAATGGGGTGATTTGTTACGTCACCGTGCATGAGGGTTGGAACCGAGTATAACAGCTTAATAACCATTTTATTGTTCCTACAAACACCGATTGTGTGCGAAGGCATTTATCACGATCATTGATTGAATAAACAACGTATTCTCAGTCATTGAGGCTGAAAATATTTGAATAGGTATTCATTGTATATCGTGATTAATCTTACTTAGAGAATATCAAAATTTTGATGCTCATGCAGCAAATTTTTTGCTTTTTTTTCGACAGCTTATACCTGTTTCCTGAGTTTGATAAGCTGAAAATAGGCTGAATTTTGTAGGTACTCGAAATTTAAACACAATGTTTTAATTTTGGAAACTCAGAAGCAAATTTTTGAGGCAGTTATTATTCTTGGAGACACACAAGTTTCTAAGTTTGACTATACATTCTTGTGTCCATTTCAGATTCATTTCATGTGACAGCAGTAAGCAGTCTTCAAAAAGTTGGTTGCTCTAGTACTTAGATAGTTCTCAAAAAATTCAGAACATATGGCTCTACATCTCATTAACATCATCTACTTGCTATTATACACCTATTATGAAGAAATTTGCGTCGGGGCAGTTGGCCCGAAGTGATCATACTAAGCCAGCCTTCCAAATATAAGCCCGTAGTGGTTTGTTTTTTTTTTTTTTTTTTTTTTTTTTTTTTTTTTTTTTTTTTTTTTTTTTTAATTTATTGACAAAAAAATTTGTACAAAAAATTTTAAATAGGAAGATGCCTAATCCCTTACGGGATTTTTGGCTGTTCTGCATACAGGTATTATACACTTAAAAATAACTCATACACTATACATAAAGAATTTACTCAATAATAAGGAATAAAGTCCGGACCCTCCGGCAAATCAGATCAGCCAGCCAACTTTTCTATGTAATATATAACCTTTAATTTTATTTTTAAAGGTGGCCATGGCTTTGCATTTCTTAATGCCCGATGGTATTTGGTTTCATACCATTTAAAAAATCGAACAGTATGTATACCTATATATATGTATATTCATACGAGTATTATGTCTGAAAAATCCATTTTGAATGAATGCTCATATAAGAAGCTATCAAAAAGAATGGAACGAATACATTCGTCTATTTACTGATGGATCTAAGGATACAAATGCGATCTCAACGGGAGCAGCAGTATTCAATCAATGTGATGGACACAAAAAACGCTTTGCTCTACCGAAGGAACTATCAATATTCTCTGCTGAATCCGTTGCGGTCCTTGAAGCTTTGAACATTATCGCTCAGAACAATTTTAAAAATGCAATTATATTGAGTGACTCGCTCAGCGTGATGCAAAAGATAAATAACTCATCCTTTAATTACCCTCTAGATTTTACCGTTTTGCAAATAAAACAAATCCTATACAGCCTCCATGAGAAGGGCTGTAACGTGGTCCTTGGGTGGGTCCCAGGACATGCTGGTATAAGGGGAAACGAAACTGCCGACTGCTTGGCCAGAGAGGCATCAGAGCTTCCTAGCTCCTCTGCGCATCAACATTTGCCCTTTTCGGATATATTTTTCATTTGCAAAGAACACTTACTAGAAAGCTGGCAAACAAGATGGAATGCCTCACCCTCAAAATATAAACAGATCCAACCCACAATAAATCGTGTTCCGTGGTATAATAAAATAACTCTGGGCAGACAAAATACATCAGTCATATGCCGGATCAAATTCGGTCATGTGTGCACCAAACAGTTTCTATTTAAAATTGGAGTCATCACGACGGATATATGTGACTGTGGAGAGGAGGAAGAATCTGTCAACCACATATTCTTTTCCTGTAAGGATAGGAATAACTATCCGGGTTTTATTTCTGACTTGACAAAACTCAAAGTACCATTTCCAACATCTATAAATGCAATTCTTTCAGAATTCAACCCTAGTATCTATAATTTAATATCAAAGTTTATAACAAAAAATAACGTTAAAATCTAGATGGTGGTAAATAGAGCGACTTAACTATTTCTCATCTCTAATCTTCTTTAATTCTTTTCTTGGCATAATTAACTTTAGAGGAAAAAAATATATACCTAAAAAAAATAAAATAAAAAAAATAAAAAAAAAAAAAAAAAAATAAAAAAAAAAAATTATATATGTAAATATTAAAATTTGAAATGTTTTTTTTTCCATAGTCCAATAAGGGATAATAATTATTCTTATATTTTGTTATTTTATAAATTCATTTGCTCAGATATTTTGTAACTCTCCGCCACTGGTAGACTTGATACATAGTTTGTTTCTATTTTGTTCCAATGCAGGCGCAAAGTGACTGTCTCATTGACACACTGTAGATGTGTAGTATTGTTGTAGTGTCGAAGGGCCTTACCTCCGACGTCTGCTTTATAAGTTTTTTGTTGTTGTTGATGTAGCTTGTAAATAATATAAAATGTATGTTTTTTCTCCTTTTTACATTAGGTACGGTGCTGAATGATACACCCTTAAAATGCGGTTTGAATATACAAATATGAGTGGTTGAGTGGTTAATTGAATTTATATTTTTTTGTTTGTTATTTGTAAGATAAAACTATTAATTTTCACATACTTGGGAATGGCAGGAAACTATTATATAAAATAGTTCTGCCAATTTAAAAAAAAAAAAAAAAAAAGAAGCTATCAATAAATTATTTATCTTTTTACATGATTTGCTTTAAAGGCAAAATAAGGCAATAAGCACCCTTACCTTATTGCCGCTAGAACGATTTCAAATTTAAAACTCATATTTGCTTAAAAAGTCAGCTAGAACCTTTTCAACGTGAGGCAATGACGTTCTAGAATAACTAAAGAAGGAAAGGAAAGTTTTATCTTGACTAAAATTTTCAATTATTGAATAAATAAAAACTGGCTGACTCGTCGTCTAGAGGGGAAAAAATGTACATAGTTGGCAGTCGTAGGTTTGACCGTATAACTGGTTGATATCGGGCTGAACACGCGAGCTTCCTGGCTCTCTGCTTTGGTTGCTCGCTAATATTACCTCAGTAGGTCCTTGCGCATTATTTAGCTGTGTGCTTTAGTAATAGGCGGACCGTATTTCACAGTCCATTTGGGAGGCGATATCACACACGAACACATAATAAACACACCGACAGAAGAGGTACGCGCCGGCCGGCGAAACGACAAACAATGCTTGAGAATATTACTGGCTATTGTCGTACAAGAAGCCATTACTCAAGTCTTTTTAGTTCGGTGACAAAATGAACTAGACTTACCCTTATTCTACCCTCGTTTATTATAGAGATTAATTTTTGAACATGCCACCCTTAAACAATAATCCATTGGCCTTGTGACGTAATCTTCAAACATTTTTATGTAGGTGACTCTAATGCCTTTTGTTGTTTACTTCTTAACCATTTTCCACTGCTGGATTTGCATATTATGTAGGCGTTTTCTATGCTTTTCAAAACATTTTTTTCTTCTCCCCGCTCATCACATTTAAGAAAATGGAAGGTCATCGACGGGATAATGGTCGTATGCCAATGTATCTTGAGACTCCTTTACCTATAGGTACTTATCTCAACATGGTATTTTAAGACAGAAATTCACACTGTTTTAGTCGCATACATACATACAATTGAAAATCAATAAATTGAATACGGTAAATAATTCAAATAAAAATATGCAACCTAATGAACGAGAAATTTGAATGAAAAACACAAGAATCAGTAACATTATATGTATCCGGGATCTACTGCTACCAAGTCTTTTTTCTTTATAACTATGGAATAATAAAGTCAAAACACCCACCGCATCACGAACGACGCTATACGCCGACGACCAAGCGCAGGCCCAAATCACTTACCACCATTACGGAGAGGAGATGAGCATGGCTGGGACATGTGTTGAGGATGCCGAATGACCGAGAGCGTTGTTTTTCCTCCCATCAAGGTCTCGAAGACGTAGAAGACCCTCTTATACCGTGTTCCCTTCCTTTGAGGCAGAGCTGAGGGAGTTCGACATTGTGTGGGAGGAGGTCATAAGTATTGCGCAGGATCGAGCCCAGTGGAGAGCTCTTGTTGCCTCCCTATGCTCCTGAGTGGAGTTCAAAGAGAGTTTTGATTTGATTTTTGATAGACACTTGGAGATATTAAGTTGGTGTCAGTGGTATAAACAATAGATATGCAAACTATAACATGTTTCCACATTCATTTTATAATGTTCCAAATAAATATCAAAGCTAGTTGATGGTTTGCTGAACAAAACAAAACATGAAATGAAAAAAGAGGAATAAATATTAATATTATGTACCCAATGCCGGTTGTTGTAAAGGTTCACCGGCACATTGTAGCCGGCATTTTCGCCTTAAATTTATTCAATTCAAGTGCCGTTAAACCTTTACATCATATCACCAGTTGCAGATTGACGGGGCCGATACGACATCAAACATCTCTGAAACTCAGATGCACTCAAATTTTGGATGTCTGATGGCAGCAAGTGGATCAAAATTTGGTTAAATAAAATAAAACGTCATAGGACGCTAACAAAAACGTATGTAGGTATTATTTTAAATCAAACACCAAACGGAATGAATGAAATTCTGTGGTTGATTTATTTGAAAATTCATTGGATGGAAACGCCTCTCCTTTGGTTTGCAGTGTCTCTGTTGTTTTTACCCATACATATTTTTTTAATCCATTTGTCCCGTCCATGGGAAAGCGGCGAATTTAAAAAGAACTCTTTGTAAGGTACACCATACCGATAGAGCAGGCAGATTTCTCTCATCAATGGAACGAGATGAACGAATCTCTTATAAAGAGAGTTTCAATCTGCGCTTTAAAAAATAAGGAATATCGGCTTTTAAATTTTGGTCTAGAATGGCCGGAGTATCATTTATGAATAACATAAATCTGACATAATATACCTAGGCTTATCGCCATTCGGGCTCTGAAAAAGTATTGGGATCAAACAGAAAGTCGGTATAAAGAGAATGAAGAATCAATACTTAATTTTTATTTAATATCATATTAGGTACATAAAACACTGCTATTTGCTAATTTCATATATAAATTTCTCCTTTGTCTAAGTTATTTGTGGATTGAATCGATTTTTTTCAGACACGTAGGTATTTGTATTCAATTTTCAAATAAAAATCAACTTACACAGATTATCAGCACTTTATAAGAGAATTATGAGGTCAAGGAAGTTAAGTTTTTGATAGGCCTAAGCAATGTTACGTCCTAAGTCTGTGATTCACTCAGAGGTTAGCCGTTAGTCTGTATAATTTTTATATTATGTTTTCGTTTAAATATACATACCTATTTACCTAAAAAAACAATTTGGTTTTCAATATTATTTAAAAATCATATGTCCTGTTCAGTTATTATACCCTGTATAATATAAATCACTGCATTTTATTATTTTTGTATTCTGTTGAAAAAGATTCCTACCTATTTAGTTAAGAACATTCGTTATTTCGTTTCAATGTACCTACTTACTTGCTTATTTTATTAAATAAACATAATATTGTAGGTGTTTTATTTAATGTTTTATTCATTTTTACTTTATTTTAGGTACCTACATCCATAGACTTAAAAATTATGAAATCTGGGCTCATCTAAAGTAAACACAAATACACTTCGACATTTCACAGAAAGTAAAGCTCGTGTTGTGAAAGTGGATATTATGATCCACACCGGGATTCGAACCCACCTTATATGAAAATTATCCCTTCATGTGCAAACATAATAATATACAAAGGTAATTAATTTCTGATGCCAATAAAATTATTATTTTTACAGATAGGATGAGACAAATATTTATTTCAAATATATAATAGGTACACTAATGAGACTTTAAAGAATATTTAAGAAAAAATCATTGCCTTCTGGGATTCCATTGTACAAATTATTATTCTAATAAAATCACTCAGGGTAAGTACCTACGTGGAATAACTGAAAAACTGCAAAACTAGTACATAGGTATAGACAGGCATAAAATGTAAATAGATAGAAACTAACAATATGTTTTTACGAAGGTTCATAGCATAAAATAGCAAAACACTACAATATATCTGCCCCAATAATTTCATTGTAAAAAGGGTTAGAGGCTATATGGTGGCACCCTACCATACACACGTCACCCTAACTCTCTTCAAATCCCGCAATTCCTCTGCACAAGGAAGGAGGAAGGACTCCTGATATCAAAGGTTATATTTATTAAGAGCGGATGAATAAATCCGACAAGGAACCCACCTATTATTAGGTAGGTAGATGTATAATTGTACATATATTCAAAATAGCGTTTGAATGGACGGAATGCAAACCTTTCGCACAGAGAGATTCTTACGGCTCTAAAAAATAAGAGATTAAAAAGAGTTTTCTGTCTGTTATGGTTATACCTCCACTCACAAACCCGTGAAATGTACAGGTATTGTTAAAAACCCATCTCATTTTTAGATGGTACTACAGCTCAAATCGAGCCTTTGCCTCTAACTCCTGTCTTCCGCTGCGAATTTCTAATAATGTTGTCACCTACAGATGTTGAGGTAAAGCATCTTTCCTAAATTCGTCCTCTTAATTGAGTCAAGATCTCCCGACTAGTCTAGTGATCCTTGGAGACCCACAGGTCGACGACATTGGCATTCACTGTAGCCGGCCACCCTAAAAAAGTATATGTTGAGACACTGGGATCTTTGTAGATATAATACATCTTTTTGTTATTAATTAATTTCGAGGTGTCCCCATCTTCCATAGGCCCCAGAATTTTGAGCGAAAACCTTCTCGCAAATGTGTCTAATATTTCGGCAGACAATCCCGTCACTGGCCGTCGCCAAAGCTTCACACCTATATATTGTTATCATTGTTTTGTTTTTGATGTCTCTCTTATGAGAATAAAAATAGACGCATTGAATGAGCCTGTTGCAAGCCCCATGGACAGCTCATAGAATATAATATCATATCGATTCTAACAAGTATGGATTAGTGATACAGCAAAGATAATTATTGGTTGAAATTGGCTTAAGATAAAGAATAGGTACCAGTAAGTATATAACACTCGCAGAAGAGTGAAAGCTTATAAAAAGAGTAGCTAGGTAGGTAAATATTGCGCTTACTTTTATATTATGAGAACACAAAGGTTGCAAGAAGGGCAATGATACCCTATCAAACAACTACCTAGTTTAAAATAGTCTTCAAATGACAAAAATATCCTTTATTGCTTTATTACAGTTTTTAATAATGTACCTAGTATTACCATTGCGTTAAATTAATACAAAATGAAACGATATTTTAGAAGAATTAATTGTAAGATGACACTGAGTTCAGAAAATAGTATATTAATAATTGTGTTTACTTTTTCAAAGAACATTACTTTTATAAGTCATAAAATTACTTCTCCTTTTAATTTTTATCTTAGTAGATGATATTTTATAAGCGTCACTCATAGAAAACCGTCTGATGTCAACATTTTATAACAGCCACTTAGTTTGATATAATGATCATAAGCAAACAGTAGGTAGACAATATGTGGGTATCAGTCTACCTGGGAGAGTTCTTGTTATTATGAGAGGGATCCCTGAGAGGGTAGGCAGCCAGCCAACCTTATTATTTGGCTAATTATTATTATGATTTGTATAAAGATCAGTCCTTTTTAACCGCCAGGACCTACATTGCCTCTTCCCTCATCCTTTACATTTATTTACACATCTAACTGATTTAATTTTTTTAAATGAAATTTATACCTACTTATTTAAAAACTGGTTGTGCGTATAGAAATTGTGATTAATTACCTATTTCATTTGTGAGGAAACGATTTCATGCTTTGATAGGTAAGTATTTTTTTTTTAATTTAACTTAGAGATCTGTGAATATATGGGTTGGAAAGAAGTAATCGCATTTGCTGGCTACTATACAGAAGTTGTGAATGATGCCCTTATTGGAAGCAAAAGTAATGACAATTGGAGGGAAAATAGTGGAATTACAATAAAACTGAAACGTTTTTAACGAAGGCATATGTAAAAATATTAAAAAAGTTTGGATATTGATCGTTTTTCAAGAATGGAGGAACAAGAACCGCAAAAAATCCAAGGATAAGCGACCGGAGGTAAACACTCCTCCAAACGCTGTTGGCAGTCAGCATCCCAAGATGATACAACAGGCCTGAAAGTCTTATCAAAGAGGGAGATTAGATTAAAAAGCTTAGCCAACCCGTTAATAACAGCTTTAAAATTAAGGGTGTGTGCAAATTTTTTGATCTTACAAAAGGTTTTGATAGCACGTAAGTCACTGATATTAAACAAGTACCTACGGACTGAAAGAGGGGTGTCCAACTCTGACACAAACCAAAATCAGAGTCTATGGACAATGAATATTATCTTTTGTATCCTGTGAGTATCAATACTAAATTTTTAAATAGCTTTTGAGACTAATCCTTATGGTCAACAAATAAATTTTCCTTTATTATAATTTTATTTTTATGAATCTGTTCGATATTTTATGATTGCAAGTCTTAAAACATATTTAACGATTCATAACCCATTGACGACGTAATAATTATTTTATAGGAAATTTCTATTTGAAGGCAAGTAGGAATAATGTTCTACAGCAACAAATTGTTAATTTATTTTAATAACTTAACTTACGATTTTTTATGAATACTCAAAAGTTTTTTTAATGCTTTGTTTATTAATGTCCTCAATAATGAATATTTGATTACCAATAAAATTGGTTTATTTTAAAATAAAACCATTAGTTTAACGATAGTAATAACTTGCTGTTTTTACCTATTAACTTTCAACAAACTGTTGCCTTTATCATCAAATTAAGAAAACCTTGATCCTCAAGATCGAGCGCAATGGAGAGCTCTTGTTGCCTCCCTATGCCCCTAAGTGGGGTCTTAAGGGAGTTTGGTTGGTTGGTTGGTATATAGGAGTTGAATTTTTTTAAGAAGGAAAGGATTTTAAGAAGGAAACTGACTGGTGGAAGGGTTGACCGTGCACCTAAGTGCAGAGGTCTAAACCTCTAATGAGAAATAAGAACGTATCTCTTAAATCCAAACAGTTGATGCATAATAGGTACAATCGTGATTTCATCCATGATGTAGGGGAGTGAAACTTGGACATGGACGAAAAATCTAGAAGTTGGAATAAATGCTGTGGAAGTGAGATCACTGCATAGGATATGCGGAAAGATACTGATTGATAAGGTGAGGAATGATAATATTAGAAAGGAATGTGGAGTGGATGTTAGCATAGTGACTAGAATGTAAGTGAATAAATTAAGGTGGTTTGGGCAGGTAGAGAGACTGAACGAAGAGAGAATGACTAAAACGATAAATAAATCTGAAAGAATGGGTGCACGCAGACGAGGCCGACCTCTAATGACATGGTCCGACCATATCGGTGCCGTCTTAGAGGAGGGCCAAGTCAGGAGCAAAAGGAATAGAAGAGTGTGTATGCGGAATGTTATGCGTTTGGAGGAAGCGAAAGAGGTTTGTTTGGATAGGAAATAATGGAAGGCCGTACTCTCTACCTACCCCCTTCGGGAACCGGCGTGATGGGTAAAAACAAAAAATATTTTACTCATATTTTGGTTAAGTATTACTGTTTTCTTAAAATATTTAAAATACAGTTTTAGGCTCTTAATTCTAGCAAAACGGTTGTCAAATAAATTTGAGATCTTGCATGTGCTTGAAAGACGGACATGATGTTTTATGGGAACATAACTCCTATCTTACAAAAGCATGAAAGTTGTCCAGGAGTTTTTTGAAACAAAGTAATAATAAAATCTGGGTTTTCCAAAAAGCTTCTCAGAACACGAACACAACATACTCAATAATAATATGGGGACGGAATACGTTGTCGAAGCATCGTATGTTTGAAGTAATTAAAAGTTAGTCAGTTTTAATAGAGTTTTTTTTTTTTAATAACAACAATATTTTGCGTAAACGTACTGTGTATTTTGCTTATTAAAGTAGAAAAATGGGATGCTTTCTCAAATATTGATAATCATCGATGGCAAGTAGGAACACATAATGTACAACTTCAACAACGAAATAATAACCCTCAAGTACCTACACTCTACAGTGGCATAACAAGCAAGACTTGGTAACAAGTAACATGGAGCCTAACAAGTGAGGCCTGGTTGTACATAAGTACAAAGGCGTATACCAGCCATAAATCATGAAGATTTTCCCGAGAACTCTTTAATAACACCTTCGTGCAAAGGCAAATACATGTGTCTTGTTAAGATCGCTTAAAGAATTATATTATAATGAATTTCAGGTACCTTATGGCAACGTTCAGTTTTTTTTTTACAAAATTATACTTATTATGTGTAGAGACAGGGTGAACTAGAGAAAGGTTGACATCTTTATTAGAAATCATAGAGCGTTTTCTGTATTATATATTCTCAAATTTAGATTTAGAATTTAACATGATATGCGAGGAGACCATTTACACTGTGCAAGATCGAGCGCAAGAGTATTCTTATTGCCACACTATGCCTCCTTTTGATTGATTGATGGACATAAAATATTTGTTGTCCGAAAATTTGTCGAGTTTTTCCCGCCAACATCATTAATTAGGTATAGGTATACCAAAGAAAATCATACAATAATGAATTTTCCGATTTGAAAAAAAAATATATATAATTAAAAATGAATGGAACAGAATAGCGATTGTAGTGTAGAATGGCTGACGGATAATGAACGAGTATGTCACCAATCATTCTCACGCCATTTTGAGTCACGTGACTCGGCTAACATCATGCGAGGTTCATACGAACACAATCGCGCACCTATACCCACAGCCCTGCACCCGTGAATTATTATACTTCGTTGGAAACAGGGGGCGATAGGGTGAAAAATTATTCTACATAAATAATTGTTTATTTTTCTGATTAGAATAATTATTGTACTTTATCCATGTAGAGGAACGCCCGACGCTAATGGGTTAATAGAGCCGTTATATTAATAATTCACTCAATCAAGTTCTATAGGTACGTAAATACGAAGCTAACCTAGTAAGTATGTAGGTACATCATAATATTGGTGCTTGTATCAACACACTGATAAGGTTGAAGATTATTTTGTCTAAAAGTATATTATTTTTTGTTTTGTGAAATATTCTAAACTAGCTTTCTCGACAGACACTGTCTTGTGTGGTCCTTACTATGAATAATGAATTCGAATTTGTATAATTATAAGCTTGTTACCTTTAAACTGATCTGTTTCAAACCATATTATTTTCCATCGACAACCATCAAACAACTGACATTTCCTGTCAAACTTTAATTCAATTTCAATTTTTCAAATTTAGCTGTAGGGGAGAAGTGGTATGAAGGAGCCAGGTTTTGAAGGAGCCACTTGCATTATTTCGGTAGTTTATGAACGAATTAGGTTGACGATATTGTTTTTAGGCGGCAACACTGATTTCTCATAACCCACAAACATTTGACAGTTCGACGAAATCAATAGACGCGGGTACATCGTTTCAAAGTTTTTGCTACCAAAATGTAAGTATTTTGCTACATTTATCTACTATTTAAGGGCTGTAAAGATGATTCAAACAATGCAATGGCTTTTTTTAATGAATCTGTGCTCACTCAAAGTGAACACAAATACACTCCTTGACTCTTTCACAGTAAGCTGGGTACTTAAAGCTTGTGTCGTGATAGTGGAAGATGGTCGGCACCTGGGATCGAACCACGACGTCCGCACCAAACAGTACGAAAGCCGGTGTTGTGACAGCTAGTCTACCAACCACTTCATAATGTGTATGTAGATGTCACTAATAACGATAATCGGGTACCTACCTACCGAAAACGGTTTTAATACCAAACTCTTAGGAAGAAGAAGCAGAATTTGGGTAGGTAAAAGATGGTTGGATAATGTTGAGGTGATGGGGGTCAAGTACCAAGAAATATGTAATTTACGCGTAAAATTTTTGTGCGGAACCGTCATTTTCTTTTATAATCTGCGTGTGTTTTAATTGTGTGACAGTTGAATACCTACGTCTTATTCTCTTCTTAATTTGAGGCAACATGAGCTCTCCACTACGTGTGATCTTGCGCTACGTCAATGAGCTTTTCCATATCTTTCCAAACTTTCCAAATCTCCTAGCTCATCAAAGGAAGGGAAACATCTCTTTCTCTTTTTAGAGATCGTCGCTTTTCTTTTCCAACTTTCATTCGGTACCTACCTTTAAGCTATGATATTTTTGTTTAAAGTTGAATTGGTACATACTCAATATGAAAAAAAATAACAAAGTTTTCACATATACATACGTATTAAAATAGAGGGTAGGTATATTAATTATTCACACAATTAATGGTGACCTATGAGTGCGCAAGCATACCTATAGTATAGGTTATAATACTATCTAGATGGTTTTAGCTACCTAAATATATGTAGGTAGGTACTATTATTTTGTCTATAGATTAAGCAGGTAGGTATGCAAGTATGTAATAATCAAGGGTGACACGTGTTGGTCACGTGTAGGATTGATTGGTTGAGATTTCAACCTTGATTAGATTTGTTCCCACCCTCATCCACCCGCTACACTTCTTTACTGGATAATTCCGGGATAATTGTACTCATCCCCCATTGACACTGACCAATGACCATCTTTATTATATTAAATATCTGCAATAAGTTTATTATCAAAATAGGTATATTCACTTTTAGTCTGACAGTTTTATGTTTGAGCAATTCCATAATTTACTATATTTCTTATTTAACATTTTAGAAAAAAAACTTGTGCTCACTCTGAGTGAACACAAATACATTCCTTTATTCACAGTAAGCTACTTAAAGTTTGTGCCGTGAAAGAGGAAGATATTCGGCACCTGGACTCCAGTATGAAACTTTTTGGAGATCGTAGGCCTTTAATAATCCTGTTAACAAAATGACATTATAAAATTGACATGATCATATAGGTATACCCTAGTATAATATATTTTTTTTTATAATTAATTAGGCATTCCACCCATAGAGGGTGATTTGTGAGTATAATATAATTATGATGAAAGTTGTAAAATGGATCAACCAGCGAGTAATGGAAAGGTCATGCTTGTGTTTTCACACCGAATTTTTCTTTGGCAGCCATGGTATACAGGGTGACTGGTAAAATTCAATACATTCCTTGTAAGGGGTTATACTAGAGAAAATTTGCAACAATTTTGTTCCCATTAACTAGGGGTAAAATACCAGTGGTTTTCGAGTTATTTAACTTTTTAGAGTTTTTTTCAATTTTCCACCTTTTGACCTAAAATTTAAAATTGTGAACAAAATACTCCATTTAGGAAAGTAAAAATATGCTTTTCCAATAGCTGAAGAATAAAGGAAAGGCTGATGTAAAAAATCAAGATGAAAATCTTAAAAACCTCAGAAATACAACGTTTTAAAATCACAATTCGGTGTTTTTTATTATTTATTTCGATTTGTCTAACGGACTTACTCCAAAAAAGTATAATACACTTGGCGTACAAAACACAAGAAAAACTTCCCCAATTAATAAGCTTTCAGAAAGCGTATGAATGTTTTCTATTTTACCACAGTTTTGGAAAATAAATCTTATTAAACGATTAGAAGGCGCAGAATCAGTTCAACTTCGCCATACTAATACTGGACTACCTAGTGTAGATAATCATAACGAAGCGCAGCTTTGAATTTTAGTCATGTTGAAGTAAAGTCGTTTGTATGAAAACGCCTACGGCTTCATAGCACCATCTGATCGTATAATATTGATTATTTTCCAAAACTGTAGTAAATTAGTAAACATTTTTACCCTTTCGCAAAGCTTATTAATTAGGGAAATTTTTCTTGTGGTTTTTACGCCAAGTATATTATACTTTTTTGGAGTAACTAATTTAGAAAAATCGAAATTAAAACTGAAAAAAAACTGACTTGAAATTTAAAAACGTCATATTTATGAGGATTTTGAAATTTTCTTCTTGATTTTTTACTTCGACCATTCTTTTATTCTTTAACTATCAGAAAAATTTATTTTTACTTTCCTAAATGAAGTACCTACTTTGTTCACAATTTTGATTTTTATGTCAAAAGGTGAAAATTGAAAAAAAATCTAAAAAGTTAAATAACTCGAAAACCACTGGTATTTTACCCCTGGTTAATAGGAACAAAATTGTTGCAAATTTTCTCTAGTATAACCCCTTACAAGGAATGTATTGAATTACCAGTCACCCTGTATAAAAAGAAGGCTTATTTTTACACAATCACCTTTTAATTCACAACTCGAGAATAGGATGTAGGGTCTAAAAAGATCGAAAAAAAAACTAAGAACGGCGAACAGTTAGTTATTCATTTGTATTCAGGTTTTCTTGAGCAAGAGCCGGAACATTATTCATAGTCTAGTTTAAATCAGGCAATCAAAAAGACAGGATATTTATAGATGCTAATAATGTCCGACTTGTTAATATGCATAGAATTCTTCAAAATAAACACACAATACTACTTTAAGACGACAATCAAAAGTATAGGCGTAAAAACAGCTGCTATAAACAAATGATAAATTATTATTTGTTAAAGGCGGAAAAGAAAATATATGGACGTCATAAAAGATAGACATTTTTCTTCAACACATTCATGACCTCTTGAGATTCGAAACAAAAACTAAACATAATAATGTAATAAAAATGTTTACAATCGTAAATAAACTGGACAAGTCCGTGGAATAGGAAAATGTAAGAGTCGTGTATACTGTGGATTGTAAACCTTTAGATCTGTTTTAGATAATCTATTGACACGCTCCGAATATTCGGTTCGGTTCAATATCCCAAAAGGATCTACAAAATGATTATAAAATTTTGTATGAAAAATTAGGATTATAGTGTTTCAAAAGTAGGACACCATTTTTATTTCTAAATACAACAGAAATCTTGCGAAACATGGACTTTGACAATGAGTGTTGAGTAACGATATGATGCGTTTCGAATGATTGTTTGCCACAAGTCAATGCAAAGATTTTAAAAATATTATCAAATAGATCAATAAACCATTACTCAAAAAATGATTCAAGCACAAATGGAGAATGCATTTTTAATTTGACCGCTCTAGCAGAAACCGCTCAAGCTGCTAGTAGGTAGAGAGATCTAGTTCTAGTTATAGCAATAGTACTAACAATTATAACTGATGTTTCTTTCGCTAGAGCTCTCACAGGACAACACATTATCGATCATTTAAATTCAAAACACTCTTAAGTAAATCTATAGGAGGTCTATGTAGAGATAAACAGTTTTGCATTGTTTATACACTTTAGATTAATCTAGGTAGATATAGCTTACTTTAGCTATGTTAATCATTTTAGAAAACTGTCGATTTTGTACCTGCGCTCTATTTGCAATGTCAGATTATAAATAAACATAAATTGAATTATTAATCAAAGCCCTAACTCTAGGTATGTATAATTGTATATAACACACACACCCTTATACACTATACAGAATTCAGTTTGCAAAAATAATCTTCATAAATTATAAAGAGATAATTATGAAGAGACATATATTTTTCCAGCATGCCAACATAGGTATATTACATTATCTGAGTAGGTACCTACCTAATCTCAATGCAGCATTCTCAATACAGTCTGCAACTACCGCAAATGTGTGGGTGAAATGATTACTCTGCGTTAGTAATATTATTAATATTATCAGCTACAACTGCACTGCGGGTGCTCAATGAACCATCAATTCCAATCACTTAGATGCTACTTGCTGTTGACCAGCAATACAGACAAAATGTCTTCGTTATACTCAAAGAGAATATACTTCTATGTAGAATCATAATATTATATTGTGTCCAGAGATGTTTTCATAAAATAATATTTCCAATATGAAAAATAATAATTCAGTTTAAACTGTGCTTCATACACAAAAAATAAATGGTAATATACTGCATTTATTTATGGTCAAAAGAAGATTTTGTCGTGAACGTGGAAAGGATCGAAATCAGAATTCGAACCTAAGACCCTCAGTAGGCCGTACGTACGAAAGCCGCCGATCAAACTACTGGGTTATTATAACTGTGTTCCGTTCCTTCGAAGTAGATCTGAGGTATACTTATAGATATAATGTGGGAAGAGGTCATAAAAACTACAAACAATCAAGCACATTGCAATGCTTTTGCTGTCTTGATGTGCTCTTGTTTAGGGTTTTAAGAGAGTATTGATTAATAACTAATCTGAAAAAATCTCATAACGTCAGCCAATTAATGGTCGCATATTTACTATACACTCATGTTAAAGGAAAATATTTTTTGTTGGCATATCTAAAAGGATCAAAGTCAAGGTTATCAAAAATTCCGGTATCTTTCCTTTCACAAAATCTGAATTAATTAGTAAAAAGTGTGAATTTCAATGTGCTGCAAAACGTCTAATATGGTTTGAAAACTGTTCAAATGAAGAAAACAACTGGGGCCTTAGAAAATTAGGATTTTGCGAACGAATTTTTCGTCAATGTAGGTATGTAGAGTAGGAAGAAAATTAGCTGTCCATTATTATATTTTTATATAAGTGTCATTGTTTGGTTTAAATAATTGTTTATAGGTATGTTCCAGTGGACAGTTAATTTTTTCGCACTAGAAACATTCGCTGTATACCTTTCTTATCATATGGCATTTCCTCACATTATATTATGAAACGAGTAGGAGCGCATTAGATTAACAATAGAAGCGAGACAAATTATTGAAATAAATCAACTTCTTGTCTGAGTGAGATATTCCTGCAATAAAAGGCCAATATAGACACAATATCTAATTCCCAAAGAGCTAGTTATACGGCTATATGAGCATTCAATTTTCTTATGACTGCGTATACACACTTCCTATTATTGAGACTACACCAGCTAGGTGCCTACCTCCGTCTCCACACGACTGAGACATTATGGGTGCGCTCATAACAACTAACTGTCTGGTAATTTATTTACTAACGAGATCGCTTATTTGGTTTTATTATTTTCTTAACCAACACTTCTACTGTGTGATAAATAGCTTTATGTCCTGCGGGAAATTATATTATGAACACACATTCTGATGTTTCAATACTTAAATGCTTTATTGTTCTGATTGATGATTGATTTGCTTACACGAAAAATTCGCAATTAAACAGAGTTTTCTGTCATAGAAAAGACAAGTTAACTCTTCAATAGATTGAAAAACAATATGGGAAAGACTTTTTTTAATTGTGAGAGATTACAAATTTAACACAAATAGGTATAATAAGTAAATGCTGGTCACGCAAAAACATTTATTCAAGTCTTTGAGACATTAAGTTCTGATTGGATTGGGAATCGAATCATGAGCTTTGTTTGAAACGTTTGAAGTCTAGAAAACTATAGAACTAAGCCTGTAGCTATTGTATAAAACATGAACCAAAATATTTTTTTTCTTGCTTTTTTTGTCGTGAGAAACTCTGTTGATAAATTAATTAAGTTATGACGATAAATGTGTTAAGATACTGAAGCTGAACCCTTGCCCAAAAATAATTTAACCAATATAGGTAGACAATATAATTGACAAAGTTTGTGTTTATTTTAACTAATTTTATTCATGTTATTTTGATTGTTTTCCCCTACATCTCCAAGAATATCTTCATCTTTCACTTCACTTGTGCGATTTCTTCAGTGATATCGGTTATAACTATGAGGAAAGGTGGCGCTGGTATGGTCTGGTCACTTCCAAAGAATCGGCAGACCCAAACAGACTCCCTTGTGTCGCACCACACAACCATTTCCACGCTACCAAGTTAAACCTTCCCAAACGGTGCATAATAGTTTCAATTAACTAAACAATGTAAAAACTCTTTCCAATATTTTAATTTTCTAAATGCAATGCTAAATACAAAATGTACGTAGGTATACATAAGCTGTGTTGAAGTTGATCCAATATAGAAAATACCTGTTACGAAAGTTGTGTTGTTTAAGTGTGTGTGAAGAAGACAGTTCAGAATTCTCCACCAATTAAGACTAATTAAAGATGTTAGTTAAAGTTTTCTCGTCTTGTTTACAGATGTCAACCGCACTAACACCTTCTGAGAGTCCTCGAAAACCCTTCAACTACCACTGTTAGTAATATTGTATAGGTATCTCGTTTGAGAATATTCACCATAGCTATATTTTGCGTAGAAAATATCTGATATTTTCACTTACAAATTTTGTAAACTCTGTGTAAACCTGATTTATAAGAGGATATACCTAGTTGAATCAGAGAGATGATGTTTCAATGAAGACCTTTTGTTGCCTGCCGCGTTTATTTAATTCGTCTAAAGGTCTATCTTCATGTATGAGATTCTAGGTCAATATAGGATAACTATCTATTGAAATAGTTGAGTTTAGATTCTTAACAAAGCCTTTCCTTCGAGTGGGTGCACTGCTCCTCTCAGATCTATAACGCTCTACTTAGATTGTCTTTATTCTTACAAAAGGAATGTTAAATATTGAAGAATGCATCTTTAGAAGATTACTGACTTCTTAATTCATCCAATATGGATTATTTGCTCCAATTTTGCGTTCTCGAATTATGAAGCATCCTTCACGAAAAACACATCGAAGGCATTTATAAAATACCTACCATTCATATCCGCTGATTCGAATATGTGATTTGAATAAATGACCACAGACTCATCATATTCTTCTTGATTTGATGGCAAAACACCCGATCTCGAGTGATATACATATTACCTATTATGCCCATTCACAATGACAAAAGACTCTCGAACTATCGAAAATAGACACAAAAGTGTGGCATAGAAAGCAGAACTACCTTGATAGTTTTTATTTTTAAATCGCCTGAAGTCTGTTTCAATTGAAGATCTTTTTGTTTACGTTTTATAATGTTTGAGGAAGTGGATTTCACAATCCACGGGAAAGAGGCTTATGATTAGATACTATTTTTTAGAATCCATAAAAATGTAAAACTATTCAGATATAGAAAAGAAAGAAAACCTAACCTAAACCTTAGTTTATTCCTTGTCTTATTTTTTTTTGAGTTGCCGATAATGATATTTCTCGTTCACACAAAAGCCATACTACTTGTCGCTTTATTACGTTGAAAATAGTTAAAGAGAAAATATGCCGTGTTACCGCCACGAAGACTTGTAGTAGAGCAAAGCGATATTCTGAAACTTGGGAGTGGTATTAGTTCGTTCATGCACTTCAAACAGAGACAAAGAAAATGTAATTAAAAATTTTCTATGATAAGGTTTTCCACTGTGCGGGACTATGCGGTAAATGTATCTCCATGTACATACAACCTACACAGCAAACCTCATACAATAAAGAGATCTTCCACATCTACACAAGACCTGCATACTACCAGGAACGCTTCAGTATATACTACTTTTAAATACACTCATTTTTAAAATGAATTACCTACTGTGAAGTGGTTAAATACAGATTGAGAATATATTACAAAATGTATTAACAAACAGAACATACCTACTCGTATAATTGGTATTAAAATGTTGGATACATTTGAATATCTGGGAAAAATCCCTTAAGGAATGGAACAACAGTGTGTGAGGATCTTCCACGTCTTCGGGACTATGATGACATCTTACCTTCCTTATGGTATAAGTGGTGAGCGTATAGCGTCGTTCGTGATGCGGTGGTATCACATTACACCAATATTCTCCTGAAGCCATTTATTTCAAACGCATAATCTATACGGAAGAAGGCTCTATGGAACAAAAAGACTAGCAGAAATCGTTGGCATAGTGCTGCTGGAGAGGAACGAAAATTGGATAATTGGTTAGTCGAAAAGGGAGGATTTTGTTCGATTTGACCATCAGGAGCCCTATTACTTGCTTTCTACCGCCTTTTACCGTTGTTTTGAATTCTAGCTCAGGTGGTTAATTTTATTTTCCAACCTAGCATTCGTTTTCAAGCGTTTCGCTGGTTAATATTCCTTAAAATGGTTTTTAATGTGAGAATGTTGATGTGATCCGGCATTGTTTGCCATATAATTATGAATAGTGTTTAAGATCTTGGTGTGAAGTGAGTTTCGCGGGACCGTAAAGAAAATATAAACTTTGTAAGTTGGTTGAATAAGAGGAAATGTAGCAGAAAATGAATGCAATAAACGCTGGAATTACTTTTGCCGACTAAGGATAGTGTTGTGTTGATTATTATATTATTATTTCCAGTTTCTTCTGTAATATCAGGGAATTATTTTTATCTCACTGTGAAAACATTACGTAGGCCATGTGTTTGATTTCAATTAAATTATTTTTAGAATTAAGCTAGATAATATTATAAAAACCTTTGTTTCATTAAATGACATCTCTTGGACAAAACTTTACATTTAAAATTATTTTATTTATTCTGAAATACCATGCTATAATCTTCCAATAACCGTATTGAAATTAAGAGAACAAAGACTTTCCCATAATAGCATAAAAATACGAGGTCCACCCTGAATCACACACAATGCCGATTCTGATATGAGGACGAGGATCTTAAGTCAAAGATCTAAACAAAAGGTTGAATTCCTGTGTGAAAAGAGTAGTGATCCTTTTTCTCTGCTCACCTCTTCATATTGGTAGGTAATCAAACATTTCCCATAGTGAGAGAAAAATGCTATTCTAAATTAAGAAAAGAAATTGATGTTGATTGTTCTCTTTTCTAGGCCTGTTGACCGATAATGTTCCTGCTGTATTGTTGGCCTGTTGTTACGTGGACTGCAATATTATATCCTATTGTTTTTGTTGAAACAGTATAAGAACCGAGATTTTGTAAAGGATTTTTACCATATCTTGTTTCCAAAAAATACTCATGAAATAGCTTTACTTTTTACCCATTTTTAAGTAGTCACCTATAAGATCAGAATGTTCAAAGTTGAAAAACATATTTGTTGCAGTTCAAATTTGTCAACCTTACTAGAAAGGCCTTTCGAAAAATTATTATGTTATTGATTCTAAAAAAATGACATCCTTTTTTTTGAAAATAGGAACTTAGCATTTTATTTAGTACATCGGCCCCTCTGTTTTCATTCTATTCAATATTTCTCGGAAGGTAATAGACAAAACAACATTAAAATCGTGGAAAATATTATGCGTAAAAGTGCTTCTATTTTTTTTATTTTTTGTACACCGGATGCAAATCAAAGTAGGTACAGCGCAAATGTTATTTTTATTTCATGGAAAAAAAATATGATGAAATACAAAATGTTTTTAAGGGCGTTAATAATTCATAGATAACATTTCCCTTGAAAGGTAAGTCTTTTTTTATCTTACGAATATTCTCGTATACTTATATAGTCGTACTGTATGTTCAAGTTCTTCAACACTGAAAGTATGTTATGATAAATGTCTCATTTTGGATAAAGGTAACAACATTTTCGATGTTTTGAATCTGGACTGAAGGTATTCGCTGATAGTCCATCTAAAATAAAAATGAAACGAGTATTGCATAGTTCTATGACCGGTTTTTGGTGACTATGAATTAAATTCTTTTTCTTCTCATACTAATTCTGTTCCACTCTTTTTTTGTAAAACTTGATTGATTTGAAGTGCTTTCGAAGAATTCTGGGTATTCTTTTGAACATTTTCGTGACAAACTCAACTATTAGACATAACGGACCAATTAAATGCTATCACTACTAGAGGTGGGACTAACGGCTTAAATTCAAAAACGTTATAGCAGTTTCGTCAACTGAAAATAACGTTAATATTAAAAGCTTATAAAGCTTTTTTAATTTACAAACCTAAATGAAGATTAATATTAGCTGACTATTATTTTTGTTCGACTAATATTTACAAATATCGTTAATTATAAATAACGTTAGGGGCGTTATTTTATTTGTATAATAATTTTAACTGCTACCGTTTTAGCGCTCATCTCTAATCACTACCGTCGATTGACCTGGCTGGGATATGTAGGTACTGAGAAAGTCTACTGAAAAATCATGGACTAAGAAGAAGAAGAAGATTTTCCAGTATGTTGGTGGCTATTACCATTTGGAGCATATAGATTTTCGTAAAGCAATATGAAAGATAGAGATTATGTGTTGAATTTTTTGTCTTACATCACTTTGCAAGAATACTAACTGCTCATCAAGGATAAAAATATTTCACCTATACGATCTCATAATATACCTAGCACAATCTAATCCAGTTTCAAGAAATTTTCTGCTGTGATGGCTTCAGTTATATAATATCTTTTCTTTAATTCTACATCGCGTGTTTAAAATTCATATTTTCAAATATGGAACAGAACTCGTCTAATGTTATGTATTTGTAAAAAAACACACACAACGTTCCTCGAGACCTACTAAGCAAATTATTCTTTTGTTTTTGTTCTTTTGGATAAAATAAAACTTTTTTTACACAGAAACGGACCAATTTAAAGAATTTCATTAAAAATAATCAAAGGAAGTGAGTTCATAATAATAATTATTATAATTCACTCCGCGCTATGAAAGTATATTCGCCACATAATGAATAGGAAGTTAGTCCGCCTCGCGCCGTTCCTCGGCTATCGCGGCGCATTCACCGATAGCGTCGCGACGACAAACTTGTATTAAAATGTTCCATCTGCGAGATTGTTGGTGGCGATAAAAATTGTTTTGAAATTATCATTTTGAGATAGTAGAGTACCTTTATGTGCTGCCGTTTGAAATGCAATACTCTTTTCAGACACCAATATGAAATGCCTCACTATCCACTTTATAATTATGACCAATGGGTTTGATGAGTAGAAAATTTTCAAAGAATAAATCAGAAAACACAGAAATATAATAATAAGTTTAAGAATATTTTTTCAAAAAAATTGGGAGGAGATATGAAGAGACTCAATACCTGGATTATCTTTAAAATGCATCTTCTTCTTCAATGGCGCTACAACATAAATCGGGCCATGGCCTCCTCCAACATAATGCTGTCTTCCAGCTGGCTACCTGGAGCAACTCATACGCATACTTGTCAATATCATCCTCCCATCTAAGCATTGGTCTTCCCACCCTTCTCTCCCCCCTGGGTGCCCCGATAGAATTTTCTTTGGAGCCCGAGAGTTTGGCATCCTATGCACATGCCCATCTTTCTTCACCATCTTTCACAGGTCCGCAGATTCAACGACGTTCCTTAAAATATGCCAAGATACACTTATGATCGGGGATGGGAAATTAATCAGTCGAATGAACCACATCAAATTCCAAAGATGGTCTTAAAATATAATGTTTGAAAAAACCACAGGAACACTTATATGGAAGGGGAGAAAATTTTAGCCTTCAAAAACTGCTGGTCTTAATTGGCCAGAAGAAATACAAAAGTCCAACTTTACAAGGCATCGGTAAAACCCGTCATTATATACGATAAGGCGCCCAAGGAGAACCCAATAATAGGGCGCTTGAAATGGACTAATCTTATAATACGGATGAATGAAGATAACTCCATAAAACGCCCCACTTTCTCTGTGCCACACTGTCAAAGAAAACCATGGATGCTATTTGTGCAGAGTGTCGCTGTGGATGTAATCTCAGCTGATATTAGAAGCTGGAGGATATCAAATAACCAAGAAGATTTATCTCTGGTCTCAGCCATTTCCCACTAAGAGCTGTCGAGCTATGATGATGATGAGGACTTACTGTAGTAGGTATTAGTGCCATTTTTTTATCGCTTATAAACTCTATTCGATCTAAAAAAAAAACAGAAAGCCACAACTGCTGATAAAGTAAAAAAACTAGTTTTCTTGAAAAACCCTGCTCCTAAAAAAATACATATTCGCAGTTTTTCAGTTGTTAAAAGTAATTTTGTTGACATTAAAATACTGAATAGGTTTGCATCCCTGCTAAAGTCTACGGACTGTGTCGCTAGTGTATTAATAATAATGTGAATAATTTTGTATAAAGATTTCTGGTAGCACTCGCAGTTAATTTGGTAGGAACATTTCAAACAAACCAAAACGATTGCTATCAGAAGAGTCTGACAAACACGGGCTGTCATCTGGTTTTCGTTTGAATTAATTTATTTAATACACAAAAACAACTTTTTTTCGTAAAACATTTTATAAAGATATGGCTATAAAGTTTCGTTAGATTTTTCAATGCATGAAATATACTTACATACCTACTGATTGTTGAGCGATTTTTTTTATTAACTATTATTTTCTTTGAGTTGTGGGTATGATGCAGCTTAGGAGTTTATTAAGTCTCAAATATTTTTTGTCATCGCAATGGATAAAAGTGTTATCCTGTACAAGATTTTTTAAATTCAATAAAACTTTTGTAGATAAATAATAATAATGTTTGATTAACATTTCCAGTAAATAACATTAACATGAAAAAATCACATCAGCGGTTTTCGAGTTGTTTCGAGTAAGTCTACAGTGACGCCGTTGAAAAATTTCATGCATATTATAATTTCCGAAGTTTCCTTATTAAAATTTGAAAGCATTTTCTCGAAAATGGCTCTTTCATCACATCGTAATAATAATAATTTAAGCCATGTCGTTTTGAAAATTGCTTTGAAATTTCTTTGCCTTTATTTCGTCAAAGGGAGTGAAAAATAAAATGAAAAAAAAAAATCAGACGAGAGATCCCGACCCTGATCGTTATCAGATTTTTAGATTGCAAATTTAATTTTCCATAAATTTATTAAGTACACAATGGAGAGTTCTGCTATTGTAGGAAAATTTGATAATTAGATTATAAAATTATTTTATTACTAACAAATAATTAAGTAAAAGGTATGGTAAGTATGTATGCCAAAATAAGTAGGTAGTGGTTGTTAAAAAGGTCCCGTTTTGTAAGAGAGTTATTTTGCTTGAATTAGAGGCAAAATTCTTTATTTAAATTAATTTATCTTGCTAACAAATAATCTGTGTGTAGTAGATTAATTAGCCTCTCCTCGTCTCAAGACCTATCCTTGGAAATAGGTAGAACCTGAACAAAAGAATTATTTCCGTTTGGGCGTTCACAGCCTTATCTTCTGTAAGGACTCAGCAAAGCCATTAACATCCCTTTTCAGTTTAGCCTAAGAAAGTTCTCCATAAAGTGCATATAAATATTCTTAGTATGAAGGGGTTGATGATGAAGTTCCCGACTGTTTGGTTCAGTTGACTAACAGTAAGAGGAACGTGCTTTAATGCTTGCTTATGGTTTCGATTTGAAACATAGGGATATAACCAAACCATAGTTCATAATGTTTTTTACTCTAAGCCTTCATCGTTGTTTACTATTTTACAGGCAACTTGACTACATACATCCTTCTTCTTCATGATATACCTAAGAGTGTGTCCTGAATTTTCTCGGATACATTATTCCTTTGGAAGCTGATGTCCAACACTGCCTTCCATCTTTTTGGGGGTTGCCGAATTCCGGAGTTTCTTGGATCGGAACACCAACTACCGTACCCAACCTGGAAGACACTCAACAGATTGCGAGCGGGTGTCACCAGATGCAAGGAAAACATGCACAGGTGGGGTTTTAGTGTGGAAGAGGATGTCTCCTGTAGCTGCGGTGAGACTCAAAATGACGAACACCTCCTCGCTTGCCGAGATATTCCTGTGAGATGTGATATGCAGGACCTTATCATTGGCAATGACAATGGTGTTGCAGCTGCCGAGGTTTGGAGTGGAGTGGTCTAGTGGATGGATGATCAGACTCGTTAAGTAAGTAAGGATCCGTCGTACCATATAACCCTGAATTAGCTATCTTCAGAAAACTTCTTCTCAGCATCCTTCCTATTCGCTGTTTTATTCGTCAGTCACCAATTTCTTAAGTCCAAGGTCCTTCTAAGCGTCGTCCGGTCTGTCTCTCCTCTAAAGCCCATTGAATCGGCATTTACCTTATAAAAGTTTAGAAATTTCTTTACATTATTGTATTATTTTTTCAAAGATTACATTAAATAGAATATTTTGAAGATTTTGTATCTCATTAATTCCTGTTTTAAACACACATTTGGCGCTATCTGCGCAGTGGTGCGTGAGTTTCGATGTTTGAAACAGGCGGATACACACATACTCCATACAGGTACTGCCTCGGTTCTGTTGTTAATTATGGGAGGACAAATACCAAGAACCATGGTTTTCGAGTCGAATCGACAATCAGCGCAAAAACGGGCGACCCCTTTTCGACTTTTCCATGTGCTTCTGTTAGTATTAACCACAAATATTGCAATACGATCACTTTTATACCTTTGATTAAAGGAACCATTGAGTGAAGTATCAGTATTTCCAAAGAGCGCTGGCCATAGCGCAGAGTTAATATGATCTCCATTTCACCCCCATCATTATAATAAAACCATCCCAAGAATATAACAAAATGCACCTCCCGTTTTAAAATAACTCGAGTTTCCTGTTTGAAAATATTGTCACGAAGTGTCGATAAAGGTGGAGATGGAAATCCGACGGACTAGTCAATCGCTAAGTAATGGCGTCCTTCCACAGCCATACACCATGAATTATTCCCACTCATATTTCTCTGAAAGCAATAATTAAGGAATCCCATTGCATTACCATCAGCTTATTCCCTGGATATTCTCATCACGAACCTTAAACTCTTATTCCTTTCGCCTCCTTCTTCCCTTTTCTTCTTTTCTCTGTTGAATGGAATTAGTATTCACCGCGACAAACTTCCTCGACACAGATCGACAAAAAACACCACTTTGTTTCTTTTGTTTTTATCTTTTTCTTTGTCCGATTTCTTAGCAATTTTTATTTTAGTTAAAATGTAAAAAAAAAAACAAATCAATCTCGATAATGAGTTGTTATTATTATTTATATTCTGTAACTAGACCTAAATTTTATCCGTGATGGCTTAAAAAATCTGTATCTTTTAGCCAAGTCCTATTTTTAAAACAATATTCATTTAAAGAACGTCTTCATGGAATGAAATATAATAATATGAAAAAAGAGACGCCATTTAAAGATTTTTAAAAACATTTTTAAATTAATCTGAAAGGAACTTCTGTAGTATCGTTCAAAGAATAGAATTAAAGCAAAGCTTCTTAGCCACTAACAAAGCTTACAGTACTTGCATACGTTCAAGATGTTTTTTTTTTGACATTCATTCTATGATGAGAAACAACTACAGCATTCTGATAAGCCATTCTTCTTTAATGAAGCCGTTAAGAGTTAGAAAGGAAAAAACCTATCCCTTGCAGTCGATCTTGCGCAACATTAAGCAGAAACTCCTACTATGGTCACGTCCAAAATCCTTCGGCCCTGCATCAGAAGAAGGAACACAGTATGAGATGCTGATGGTAAAAGAACTGCTATTTTGACAATTGTCATGTAGCAGTTTTCACACTTGTCTCAGACATTATAAGAACAATATTTTTATTTTTTTCAAGATGAAAAAACACACCTGAACTATTTAGAAGTAGTTAAATTTCTTACTAAATTCTTTGTACTTGTATTTATCTCCTTAGCAAGATTGCGCGTCTCATTGTCATTACAAATCAAATTCTTGGCTTCCTGCTTGGAAATGGGTGAAGATTTGGTAATAAAACATACTAATTAAATACTCACATCATAATAATATTATGTCTGCTATTCTGAATTCATTTTTTTCTCATAATAAGAAAGATTATAATATAACAACCCTTAGAAATTGTATGAAGTAGATTTCGGTGAGAAAGTAAGCGCATTATACTTTTAGACGAGTATTTGGAAGTGGTCGTGAGTAGAGGCCACATTAACGCTTCAAGGAAAAAAAATAAAGTAATTTAAAAATGAAATTACTCGTAGGATAACATAACTTTAAGGCTGTTTTAAAAACGGATAAGTCAGGGTAATTTTGCTGAAAATATATGTGATGATTTGGTTAAATTAATCTAATCATACAGTATGAATATAGGAATTTTAGTACACTACTGATTTATATTCTGAGATTTTTTCTGTTGTGTTCAATCATTATTGAAATGTTTATTGCCAGATTACATCTTGATCAATAAGTCAGTAAATTTAAGAAGTGGCTTTGAAAGGTTGTATTAAACTATAGGAGCTCTAGATAACTTTTTTAACCTATTATTCATTTTGGAATGGTATAACAAAGTTACCTACCCACATTTTTTAGAAAAATGAATCTGTGCTAACTCAAAGTGAACACAAATACACTCTACCAATCTCGTCCAATTTGAGACAAGATTCTAGCATATGTTGGAAATTTCAGTTGAAAAAAATACATACATAGAAAACATCTGATCCGACCGGAAAACAAAACTGGAACCTTTTGATTAGATGTCAGCGACAATGTCTCTAGGCCACTGTAACGGGCAAATTTACAAACTTCAAAAAAGTTTACTTACGTTGTTTGTGTTTTTATCTATCTAATGTGGACGTGGACGAAACCGAGAAGGACGAAAAAAGAAAATATCTCATAAAGGAATTATGTTTTATACCTACTATTATAAATATTAATGATAATTTGGACTATAAATTCAAATCACGTCTTTTTCATAAAAGCTAGGGAACATTATCGCTAAATGTATTCAAGAAAAACCTTCCCACATTATTGTTTCGTACTCTAAAAGCTTTCAGTACTTGAGAAACATCGGAAGACTTCATTACCTCGTCAGCTCGCCACTCATCTACTTACCTATACCTTTTCTTTCAGATTCTTTTCGTTAAGAGTTTCCTACACCTGAAGTTGCCCAAATATTACCTTGAAAACATTAAGATTTATCGCACACTCTGTGAAGTTTTGGTATAGGCAAATAAGAAGTTTATACCCTCGAATGAAATTCACCGTGAAGCAAAAAAGTCATCTTTTTTTTTTATTTGTCACTGAATTGCATACTTTTTTTTAATAATTCACAATAAATTTATAGTAGGTAAGTATTTTATAATAATTAAGATCTAATTATCATCTTATGTTCCGTTCATTCGAGGCAGAGCTAAGGGATTTGGATATGGTGTGTATACATAATATCCCTAGTTTATCGCAACATTTTATATGATTTTTTTAAGAAATTTCGGAAGGTTTTTGTGAAAATTTCTTATGCTCACATTGGAGCATGTCTCACATAGGTACACATTATTTTACGCTGACGGCGTGTTATACAGATGAATTTAATTTATTGAAATTACGATTGATTATAGATACATAGTATTTACAGTAATCTGTTGGATGAAATTAAAAAAAACATATTTTTAAGCTATAAATTAAGATATTATACTATTTGAACTGTGTACCTACCTACTTTGCAAATAAACAAAAAATGTAGAGAATTCACAATAGGTAAGTTAGTACTGTGTGTTAAAGATTTTAATGACTTCGATGACTTTATATTATGACTGGTATTCTCAAACTCACGTTCCAACTCAACGCAAGAAGCTCTTTCTTAGAATTAATCGGTTGCCAGTAGTTACGCAGATAATGTATTGGATAAAACATTTTCAGAATACAGAAATGTCAAAAATCTCAATAAAAATTGGATACGACGCAACTCAATCGTCTGTTTTTCATTTCAGAATAATAGACTATGTATGTAAAAATACTCAATCTTAAGTTCTAAGTTTTGTATCTCCCCATGTAAAGTCAAACAACTAGGGAGTGCGGGATCCAATAAAAGTTTAACAAATAAGGGCGTGTGGCAGGCGATGCTAAGAATTGAATTCAATGCAAATTTACCGAGCCTCTTTTTACCTAGGACGAGAATTTGTCTCCTATGAGAGGTAGGTACCCCCATTATATGGACTCCGATATTAGAGTAGAAAACATCTTATTTTGACCAATGTAGGTATACCAAAAAGTATTGCTTATTAAGCATAATATTATACAATAATTAATAGTTATGTTATTGAAATATTTACCTGTAGTTTTTTATAGAATTTAAAAAAAGAAGGTTATGAACATTGCGCAAGATCGAGCGCAATGGAGAGCTCTTGTTGTCTCCCTATGCCCCTGAGTGGGGTGTAAAAGGGAGTGTTAGTATTGTTAGTTAGTATGTTATAATATATTTAAATGTCATGAAAGTCGAAGACTCCGAACACAATATATCCGTATATAGGAAATCGATTTGTTTATTTTGGATTATACAAAGTAAAAAAAAACGCTGTTAAATTTTGGGAATTGAAAAATTTGAGAGTCGAAGAGAAAATTGAAAATTGAGAAAGTTGTAGAGAGAAAAACTGTATTTTCTATAGCGAAGAATCACTAGTAATTTGTGAGCTTTGTTTTTAAAACAAATTAAAATTTATATATATATATTTTTTAATTTTTATCAAATAATCCAATGATAACATAGAGTAGGCACTAAATTTATCAATACCTCGGCCATTTTAAAAGTCTCAAAGCCATGATTTTAAGCCACAAAATTTTAGAACAAACTTCTGATTTTTTTTTCTAACATCATGTCCCTGCGTGGAACGAGATGCAATCCTCGTTCTTTAATTAAATTTCTCATTTGATGGCAAATAAATGAAAAAAAAAGAAGAGAAAAAAATGTCGTTTGTTGTCGACTGAAGTGGAACTCTGCGGTCAAACGAAATGTGATACGACAGTCTGTAGAAGGGGCCATTGGAAAAATTCAATTAACGTAAACCAAAAACGACACTGAGATTTCCCATTGAACCTATTGACTTTCGTTAGAGAAATAAGGGAGGAATTTTTGTTTGATGGGTTCCAATTTACAATGTTGCCAATCTCGTGATTTTTTTTTAATGTAGGTACTTTTTACCCTTTACAAGTTGATCGAAAATGTAACACGTTACACGATTTTTGTTGAGGTAGTATTTCGTTGCGTAGGTGTGTGAGTTTGATTTGAAATCAAAAACCTGACAAGATTGCCTCAGAAAAATATAACGTGTTAAAGGAAACTTTGATCAGACGAAATTTGCGAATAAAAGATTAAATGAACATTTGCGAATATTTGGGGGAAAATTTCTTCTTCTTCCTTTATAGGGGCACAAATGTTCAATTCAACAACAAGATCATTACCACCAAATGTATTGGAGAGGATGTGGACAAACAGATGATTGAGAAAGCATTGTCCTAATAACCATCAGGATTCTAAAAAAGATGAGAATCCTTCAATACTACATTATTGTTCTATGGGATTTTCCTTCTATTTTTGCTTCCCTATATCTTTTAGCGTTTTGTCTATGGGGGACATATTTATTTAATGACGAGAAATCTTAAAGTACGTATTAAGTTTAAACTATGTAGAATCATAGAAAAATGTTTGGAATGAGCGATCTTAAAATGAACGCTGAGTAAGCTCAAAACAATAGACAGTGTGAAGTGCCAGAAGAGCAGAAAATAAATTTAAAAGACAGACGGTTTGCCAAAACGACTTCTCGAAGTATTGTAGAGATTTAAAAAAATAACATTAATTCGTTCAAGAAATGGTAATTTTTTTGTATGCTGCATTCTATAATACCAAATGTCTCAAATTTATTTTTAGTAATATAAGAAATTAAAAAAAAAACTAGTCTCAATTTAAATTAGGTACCATTAACCGCTTTTCGAAAGTCACTGCTTTCTTCCGCAGTTGGAGTAAAAATTGATTATTATTAAAATTAAACGTGGTATTTCTAATTGAGACGAAATTTTTCATTCAATATAATATCATAAATACCACTAAGCACTTTCGGCCCGAACAATGGTACATCATTTTGTTAATATTATTGATAGCGTGGTCTATAACATTTCCTTCTTCGAGATTTTTTTAAAGAATCGCCTAAAATAAGGATAACCGTATCAATCCAATATCTACTACTTCAGTTTCTTACAATTAGCCAAGAGATGGCGGTGTAGTAGGAAATAAGTCACATATGAAACACGTTACTTATTGTATATTATCTTGATCTTGATCTTTCAGCCTTTTATGGCAGGTAGGTATATTAATAATAAGGAGGTCATGGCACACAATGCGGAATACTTCAGGAACCTCTTCAATGGACTGTTAAGGACGGGAAATTTCCCAGAAATATGGAAGACTGCAAAACTAGTCCTGATAGAAAAACCAAAAAAGAATCCAATTGACCCACCAAAGTACAGGCCAATATGCTTAATAAACGTATTGGCCAAAATATTTGAAAGTCTAATCAACAGAAGGCTCATCAATGAAATCAAAGAGAAGGGAGATTTCAGTGATGGGCAGTATGGTTTTAGGCAGGGGAGAACTACAGTCGACGCTGTAAACCGGGTGATTGGTCTAGCCCAACAGGCCAAACGGGAAAATAAAATCAACTGTTTAATACTAATTGATGTCAAAAACGCATTTAATACTGCATCATGGCCTCTTATAGTTGCAAAACTCAAAGAAAAAGACATCAGCGATTATCTCAGAACTATCTTAGCGAGCTACCTAACTAATCGATATATTATAATGCATGGAAAGAAAAAACTAAAAGTAACAGGAGGTGTTCCGCAGGGATCCGTTCTGGGGCCGACCTTGTGGAACATACTGTACGATGGTGTCATGGGCCTAAGGATGCTTGAGGGGATTACTCTTATATGTTATGCTGACGATCTTGCCGTATCTGTGACAGGACATACAAAAAGAGAAGTTATAGCGAAGGCAAATGCGACACTTCATGCTGTAGATATATGGATGAGGAAAAACCACCTAGAGATGGCCCCTGAAAAGACGGAAGCGATAATACTAAATAGAAAGAGAAACATTGATGACATGTGCTTCTCAATAGGAGGAACCATTATAAGACCGGCAAATAGTGTTACATACCTGGGAGTCACTTTAGACAGAGGTTTAACAATGAGCAACCATATCAAAAGAGTGTGTGATAAATCTCATAAAGTAACTAGAGCTCTCTGCATGATACTTCCAAACGTAAGGGGTCCGAACTCTAATAAAAGAAGAATTCTCGCAATGGCCACACAATCCGTTGTAACATACGCTGCACCTATATGGGCACAAGCTATGAATATTGACAAATATAGGCATATGGTTCTGAACACACAGAGAATAATGGCACTTAGAGTATGCAGTGCGTATAAAACAATATCAACAGAAGCTGCACTCGTAATAGCAGGACTGATCCCGATTGACTTAATGGCAAAAGAGAGGAGCAAGCTCTATTATCATCAGGAGGCGACAGTGGAAATAGAAAGAATGGCGACACTGGACCAATGGCAGCAGCAATGGGAACGGGGAGTGAAAGGAAGATGGACATTCCGGCTCATTAAGCATATAAAACCATGGCTCGAAAGGCAACACGGAGTAGTGTCGTTCAGGCTCACCCAGTGCCTGAGCGGCCATGGCGTCTTTTATTCATATTTGCACAAAATAACACGTGCAGATTCAGACAACTGCGTATATTGCGGCGAATCACCAGATGACGCAGAGCACACGATCTTCCATTGTACGAGGTGGGAGACTGAGCGACACGAAGCCGTAATAAGCCTGGGAATCACGGAGTGTCTATCTCCTGAGAACTTGATCAGCCAAATGCTGAGGAACCCAGAAAACTGGAATGTCTTAGCCCAATATATAGAGGGGGTGATGATGATAAAAGAGGAGGATGACCGACGAATGAAGGCGCAACAGGGATAATGCATGTTGATAATGACCATTCAGCTCGTGGTAGGCCCAAAAGGCAGGAACACGGCTGAAAGACGACGAGAGGGGGTTTTAGCCGGTTGAAGTCCGGCACTACCCTAGCGGTGTCCATGATGGATTTAAAAAAAAAAAAAAAAAAAAAAGGTATATTAATAGGTCCTAGCAAATATTGTGTAAAAAAATCTTTATAAAATTTGTCTATTCGTTTTAAAAAATAACCCCTTATAGATAAACAAAGATAAATGTTAGATGGTCTACTATTTTGTCTCCATCAACAGATAAAGTGAATTTGATGTCAATTCGATACAAATTTATCACCATTAAAGTTAGATTTAAGATACCAGATACGTGTAGATACAGGTAGGGTTATAATATATCGAAGTGCCTATATGTAGGTACTGTTGCTTCTTAGTAAAATAACGTTGATAAACCTTTAAGCACATGTACATAGCCAGGTATACTTAACTACAAAGATTGTTTAAAAACATGAGTGAAAAGGTACCTACTTACAAATTATTCATCAGTTATTTATTAGATTTGGTTTTTTTTTTAAGTATGTACTTACTTACTTGAACTTCAAATGAAAACATTCAGGAAAGTTGTAAGGAAAATGCCGTTGTTAGATGAGGCAGAGATAAAAGGCTATTCTGGAGGAATCATGTTGGCAGATTGCTTTGCTCAAGACACCAGACGGACGATATAAGGAGAAGAAGCTAGGCTGAGGCTCCCAAATGAACAGATCCAAGAAAAAGAATAAGAAGGTTGAATAATTTCTATCGATAAATCAATCAAAATGAAAACTCCCTTTACACCCAACTTAGGAGCGGAGCATAGAGAGGCAACAAGAATTCTTCATTGAGCTCAATCTTGCACAATGCTTATGACCTTCTCACAAACCATGTCCAAATCTCTCAGCTCCACCTCTATCGGTAAAAGGAGAAGAAAATCTAAGATTCCTAATATGCACGCTATGTAATTCATGAGATGCTGGGGGAAAATCTATACGTATAATACTCGTTGCTCACTTCTCCAGCTAGATCGCAATTATAGAAAGTAAGATCTAGGGAAAATATGGCGCGGAATGAAGAAAAGTGTCATGGCATCACAATAAGGGTGTGGACTGGAATCCACACGTCGGGGAGCTGATTCATGCAGCTAGAAATAGGGAAACATTTCCCCAAGTGATATCCAACTTCAAGGGGCTGGGATTTTCAAGAAGAAGAAAAGATTTTTCGTATAACAAAGACATAGGTTGGTCAGAGTACACTGTTCAAAGCCTAGTAAAATAGTTTGATGTATTCTTCTATCATTATGTTGTAAATCTTCAAGTGTGGTTTTGTGTGAATAATAATCGGAGATATTTATATTGTAGGCATGCACGGTACCCACGGCGGAGACAGTACCGGGTTATCAGATGAGGAGGGCGATAGATCTTACATCCAGTAATTGATTACCCGAGACTCATGGGACATCAACACCCTTGATATCTGGAACCTATCAACCGGTTGAACTGAACACGAATCCAAACCATATAACTTTAATTGAATTCAATTGTTTTTATAACCTTATTGAGTTATTTTTTTTTAATTTCTCAGTTCGATATTGAAAAACTTCTAAGCTATGGAGTTTTCCAGGAAAACGGGTAGTGGCCTCGTAGAACATTGTTCTCCAGGCTTGCCTATCCACAACAAAAAGAATCTACATTACAATTCTGTTATCTATTTTCTTATGTAAACGTCTCATGCTTAAAATATGAACCTAACCTTATAATATAGGTATCTATTATTATTTTTGTTCGCAGAGTCGTGGAAAACTCTTACAACTGATGTTAGATATTATATCAGTAATGAAGGATTGACAGTAATATTAGTATGTTCCATAGAATACTGGAGATTACTGCTCAAGACTTTTCAACTCGTTCTGTACCTCTATTATTCTAAGATACCGTGACATACGCTGGCGTGTAGTAACAAAATTTTGTATGGAAACCTGTACAGCGCCCCTGCAGAATACTTTGGAAAGATCCGCAGCTTGTACAAAATTCCCGTGAGTAGGGGTACTGTTAAATAAAGGGAAGTTAAGAATTTAACTGTTCGATTTACTACTGATATCAAGTATGTAAGATCTAAATCAACAACGTAATGTAATGCTTTCCATTGATAAAGGTCCAAAATTAGAGTTATAAGAATAGGAGTCATATTTTCCCTTATCTGTAACGATTGTAGTAGATATAGGTACTCACTTACGTACGAGGTGTGATCGACGTGTGTTATTCAAATAAATAGTTGAAAGGGGTCACACCTAAAACACCGCAGTCCAATAGTAGGTATAGGTACCTCCAGGTAGGCACCTACAACACGGCTATATATTACGGATGTGTTACCTATCGAAGGTTAGATGAATGAATATTGATGAGGACCTCTGATGGCCGAGAGGAGCAGTATCGGTACGAAGGTAACTAATAATACATACAAAGAGAAGGACTCTGCGTCTAATAAAACCTTTCTCATACAGCCTTTATCTATCTACATGTTCCTTGTACACGTGCATACATTGTACGTGCGGATGTAGCGCTGGGACAATCAAAAGTAACAATTCCGTTAATATTGTTTGTTAAAAAATATATTAAACTTACCTTTTTTTTAGTTATGCTCTCGTTTTTGAGTGATTCGCTTATATTATTTTTATTCATCATTTTCACCGTGCCCTCAATTCCGAGGATCATGACCATCAGCACACAGCAGCTCCACCAGTCTGTTTCTTTCCTCATTCGGTCACTCCATCTCACCGGAGCCTACCACGATCCCTGGTGTTGATTGAACATGTTTATATTATATAGGTACCTACATATTTATCTATAAGTAGGTACGTGGGTCAAATGTCACAATCGGTGGTTTGCGTTGAAGGGCAAAATATATATGGTACCTTTTTTCCTTCCTTGGGCCCTTCCCTGCAGTGCACTTCAGTTAGTACCTACTTACCGCATCTCGGGACCGCACACACGGAATAAACGGCTCTCTATTACCGCTACAAATTCGGAAGTTATACACATCGGGACGTAATAATATTATCAATTTTCATCATTTATGTACATATTACATCTTGTGCATCCAAACATTTATTTTAATATAGTTTTAACAAAAGTGCAGTGCTGCCAGAAGACAACGGAGATCGATCATACACATTTGGATAGAGTGGATTTGGGGTAAGTGCATTGCATCCAATTACAGTCCACTTTTCTCTTTCCTGTTGATCACGTTAGCTGAAAGGGCTTCGGCAACATGTGAAGCAAACACCTGGTGCCATCGATTTTACCTGTTATGAAGAGCTTTTACAAGTTAAGGTCTCCGCGCCGCCGCCGCGCTGACCTTAACTTGAAAAGGCTTTGAAATGGTGTGTGTGCGACGTTTTTATACAATACTTTGGGCACAAATCGCGGCGCGGAGACGATAATATTTTATTCAAATTTGTCCAAATCCCTCAGAGACCCTGTCGAGAGGAAGAACAGCGCTGCTTTTTCGGCCAAAATGATTTGTATGTAGGTACTGTTCAAGATGGAAGACACCTATTTTAGATTGATGGTCAACTTTTGGATACCTTGATAAGACACAAGTATGACAATGAGGCAAAAAAATGTCGCTCTGGTAAACTTTGAAGAGACAATTTGTCAATAAAGCCAAAATCATTTAAACTAAATGAATCTGGGATAGTCCTCAGAATCTATTTTGTCAAAACAGACACAATTTTAGAATCGATACGCCACAGCACTAATTATAACAATTAAATAGCAGTGATTTCTATCCGAATGTTTTACTCGGTTGGTTATAAATTTGTAAAAGTACGGATCATTTTATTTATATTTCACCTATCTATGGAATAGAGAGAAAGATTTTATCAGAAAGGTTGAAACATAAAATATGTGATACATTGTTATCTTCAATTTCAATTGATTTGCATTTTAGATCAATAAATGTAGACGATTATTTTATCCTATTGACACAGTTTCTCTTTGATAAGACTAAGATTAAAAACTGGATGAATACCTGTACTAAAATTGATCAAATGATTTTAAGATAATGCTCCAAACTTTGTATAGCCAAATGGAAAATATTAAGCCCTTTATTAGTTAGTAAAAATATTGGCTTGTGAAGACGCGATCTCATGGATAATTGTTATGTAAGTATAAACATAATTTTTCATTATAAATACTCCATGACAATTTACAAGTTTTCCATAATTTTTATAAGAAATATTTGAATAATTTTGTTTGACAAGATCATGCACCAAATCTAAAGCCTTTTAACGGTCATCCTTAGGCATAACTTCAACTTAGAGTCGAACACAATATGTTTTAAGGTGGACACAACATCCAAGAGTTTGCAACTCACAACAGACATAATGTGAGAAGATGAATCCTAAATAATTTGTAAAAGAATCAATTTTCCTTTTTTGACCCCACTAAGGGGCATAACAAGAGCTTTCAACTGCGCTCGATCTTGCGTAGTTTTGAAGACCTTATCCATATCCCTCAGCTCTGCCTCGAATGAACGGTAAACGGTATGAATAGATGTTCCTTCTCTTCAAAATTCAAGTGTCAGCTGTCAAACTGTGCAGGTGTTGTTGGAAGTCTCTGCGTATAATTTTATAAATTGTTACTGTTTCATAGATCTGTGTTACAGTGCATGGGTTTTTAATGATTGTGAGTGACTCTTTTGTTCAAGATAGTAATTGTGGTAATGATTTATTTATCTATTTGACTATAAATACGTTTTAATGTGATTCGGTATTCGATTGTTGACTGTTGTCTTGTGCGTGTAACAATATTCCTGTACCATTCTGGGTAATCAGTTTGTTTTTCGTATCGTATTTCACAGCTAATATTAACATTTAGTGACGACTGAAGTTATATGTCCAGTGGCCCAGATACTAAACGCGCTGCACCGTGTCCCTCACTCGCAGCGAGCGGTCGCGGTTCAAACCACACCCAGTGCAATCTTTTTATGTTGATTTTATTTAATTTGATTTATTAATTGGTTTGAGCCTTTGCTAATTCAGAAGATTGGAGAATGTCGACCTCTCATTGCAATGCTTGTAAGGAAATAATAATAGATGGCGCTGAGGTACTGTCTTGCTCTAATTGTGCTGATAAATATCACATTCTATGTGTACATTTCAAGTCTGAAAAGATTTCAAAAAGGAAATGGCAATGTCCAAACTGTACTGTCAGCCAACTGAAGAGAAAAAATGACGATACTCCGGTACGTGTGGTCACAGCACAGCATAGAGAAACAACTCCCACAGTTGAAACAAATAACGAACTGTTGATAGCATTAAAAATCATTGATTCTCAAATGTCAATTATTAATGAGAAACTTAAGGTGATTGATGAACTGCAGAAGGAGAACATCTCATTGAGGGAAAGGGTTCTAGATTTAGAAACTAAAGTTAATCCTGCGAGAATGTTGGCCGAGATCGAGGACAGAACCCAGCGGGCAAAGAATGTAATAATCTATGATCTGGAGGAGTCTAGGGCTGTAGATACTGCTGGTCGGATTGAGGATGACAAAGCATTGGTTACAAGAAAGTTGAAAGAAATTGATAACACTATAACGGATGGGGAATTTAAGTGTATCAGATTGGGGAAACCAATGGAGAGACCTCGAGCTCTCAAAGTTTTTTTTAAAAGCTCAGAGCGAGCCCTTAATGTAATTAAGAATAGAAGAAACAGCAATGGATTGAGGGTACAGGCTGATTTAACTCTAATGCAAAGGGATGAGCTAAATGCAATTCGTGACGAACTGTCTCGGAGAAAAGGTTGTGGTGAAGATTCACTATTTATTCGGTACATAAATGGTAGGCCCACAATTGCCAAAAATGGGGGTTATGGGGGTTCAAAAAACTCGGTGTCTACTACCAGAACGCCAGGGGAATTAAGACCAAGACTGAATCACTCAGACTCAGTGGTCTAATGCAGCAATATGATGTTTTAATTATTAGCGAAACATGGCTTGACAATGGCATTACTGATGCCTCTTTGGGCTTATGTAATTACTCAGTATATAGACACGATAGAAGTGTGAAAACAAGTGATAAGTCAAGAGGTGGTGGAGTTCTTATAGCAGTGAAAAAGGACTTCAAATCTAAACAACTTAAAATTTATCACGATAATATTGAAATATTGCTTGTTCTTCTGAACTTGGGCAGAGGTAAAAAACTCATTTTGGGATGCGGATACATACCACCATCATCTGATATCAACATTTATGCGCAACATTGTGATGAAATTGAGAGAGCTATGACGTCGAATGAGGGCGCGTCCTTACTGTTTGCTGGAGACTTTAACTTGCCTGAGGTCAGGTGGAGCCATGACATGTCAACTTCTGATTTTCGTGTTTCATCTAGAAGCAGTGTTGTTTTTGATTTGTGTGCTACTTTATGTATTAAGCAGATTAATTTTATTCCAAATTTTAACAATGTCATTTTAGACCTGGTATTGACAAACATAGACGGCTACAGGATCGTGCAATCCGTTGATCCAATTTTTAAAGTGGACCCACACCATCCCCCTTTAGATTTGGAAATTTTTATGGGTAATTTCAAGGCAGGTAGGGAGGTAGCGGATGCCGGGGCCGAGTTTAGGGACTTTAAGAGGGCTGATTATGTCGGAATTTGCGAGTCTCTGGGTCTGTTTGACTGGAGTGCCGAGTTCACCGACCTTGATGTTGACGGGAGCGTGGATAGATTTTACAACTTGCTGAATGCCATTGTCCATGAGCATGTGCCTGTGCGCAGACCTGTTATATCTTCTTATCCTGTGTGGGCAACTAGGGAGTTGAGGGAGCTCATTCGGAAAAAGAAGGTCTCGCATGCAAAATATAAATCGACACTTAATTCAGTGGATTATGCTTGTTTCTCTAAACTTAGAAGGGAGTGTAGGTTGTTGTCAAACGATTTGTATGGGCAGCACATGATGAGCGTGGAGTCTTCTTTGGCGGGTGGTCTCAATCCAAAGGCCTTTTGGCGACATGTCAAATCTCTTAACCCTTCGTCGAAGGGGCAATGTGGTGATCTATCTCTTCCCGATGAAATGATTTTTGGGGACAGGGTGGCATGTAGCAGTACTGATAAGGCAACTCTGATAGCGGACTTTTTTAAGAGTGTGTACACTTTACCACGTGATTCATCTTTATTGAGTAATGTTTACCCCTCTGAAACACACGTTCCCGATTTTGCCGTGTCGAGGGCTGTGGTTCTGAGGCTTCTTGGGGAGGTCGACGTTTCAAAGGGCGCTGGTCCTGATGGTATACCCTCTTCACTAGTGAGATCGTGTGCAACCTGCCTTGCCGAACCCCTGACCTTTCTTTTTGACAGGTCGTTGAAAAGTGGAGTTTTCCCAGATTTATGGAAGACTAGTTATCTTACGCCCATCTTCAAGAAGGGCGATAGGGCCAATGTAGAGAACTATCGACCAATATGCGTGCAATCCGTATTTGCAAAACTATTTGAAAAAGTCGTTTTATACTACTTGAATCCCTATATTGCTCCCCTGATATCGTCACGACAGCACGGTTTTGTCGCCGGTAGATCCACCCTCTCTAATCTTCTGTTGTACAGCGACTACATTAGCGACGCTTTTTCTATAGGCCTTCAGGTCGACTGTGTCTACACTGACTTTTCGAAGGCCTTTGACACGGTCGACCATGGGGTCCTCCTTAAGAAGATTGAGCTTATTGGTGTTAGCGGTGGTTTGCTGGATTGGTTTGGTAGCTACCTGTCTTTTAGGAAGTTACGCGTCAGAGTAGATGGAGTTTGCTCGGAGAGCTTTGTTCCTACATCAGGGGTTCCTCAGGGGTCTCATTTGGGACCGGTCTTGTTTATTTTGTTTATTAACAATATAGCGGACAACTTTGGTAACGTACAGTACCTACTTTATGCTGACGACCTCAAATTGTTTAGGGTGGTGAGAAACGAGACGGACTGTGGAATTCTGCAAGATAACTTGGATCTCTTACACGCCTGGTGTGTTGAGAATAATCTGAAATTGAACTCTTCTAAGTGCAACATTATTTCTTTTTCCCGTAGGAGAGGTAAGGTCATCGGTGACTACTGTCTTAATGGCGACCCACTGAGCAGGGTGTCTGAGATCAGTGACCTTGGAGTCATCTTTGACGACAAGCTTACATTTGTCTCCCACGTTTACAGTGTGATAGACAAGGCTAACAAAATGCTTGGTATTGTTAAAAGGGTCTGCGCGGATTTTCAGAATGTTTCCACCATGAGAACACTATTCATGACCATTGTCAGAAGCCAGTTGGAGTATGTTTCCCCTATTTGGTCTCCTTACTACAAAAACCATAGCGATGCAATTGAAGCAATACAGAATAGGTTCCTTCGATATATTAATTACCGCTTGGGTCTGTCATGGGAGGAATTGAATTATGACCAACTTCGTTTGCAGCTAGGATTGTGTAGGCTCTCGGATCGACGTGTGGCGACAGAATTATTGGTGCTGAAAAGAATTATTGTAGGTGGAATAAGCTGTCCCGAATTGCTAGAACTTATTGATTTCCACTTTCCAAACAGACCGACTAGACAGCATGTTCTTTTCAGTTTGTCTAATGCCACGGCTAATTACAGTCAGTTCTCGGCGATAAGAAGACTCCATATGGTGGGCAATCGGTTTAACGACATTATTGACATATTTTTTGACAGCGACCAAGTCATAAAGTCCAACCTGTTTCGGCATTTTATGTCCAGTTTTGACAGATCTTGAGATGCGCTTTTGCTTTGATCTTCTTGTTTTTTTTTTTTCGTTTTTGTTTGCTATAAACTTACCTATAAAAATTTAACCCTGTCATGCTTATACCACAGTGCGCGATAGAGTACACATAGCTTGCGTGGACAGTTGACGCATGATGCTTTTTTGTTTTATTTTTTATGACTGATGAGGATGTTTTTTTTTTTTTTTAGTTTTTATGCTTTGTTTTATATTTTATCTTTTATATGACTGATGAGGTTATTTATTGATTTACTGCATTGTTTTATATGTTGTTTTTGTTTGACTGATGATGATATTTATTGATTTAATGCTTTGTTTTTTTTATATACGATTGATGATTTATTTATTTGTAATACTTTGTTATATACTTTATTTTTTGTGTGATTAATAGGGTATTTTTGTTAGTTTAATACTTTGTCTTAAATGTTATTTTTTATATGACTGATGAGGATATTTATTGATTTAATGCTTTGTTTTATACTCGATTCTTTTGTATGTGACCGATGATAATATTTTTTAATTTCGTACTATGTTTCATATTATATTTTTGTATGAGTGATGAGGTTATTTATTGGTTTGATGCTTTGTTTTATACATGATTCTTTTACTGTGGGACTGATGTGAATATTTATTATTTTAATGCTTTGTTTTGTATTTTGTTTGACTGATGATGATAATTATTAATTTAATGTTTCGTTTTATATTCTATTTTTTTATATATATGACTGATGAGAATATTTATCGATTTAATACCTACTTCGTTTTATTTCTTATTTTTTATGTGACTGATGAGGATTTTTATTAATTTGATGCTTTGTTTTATATTTGATTTTTTTTTGTTTAGGACTGATGGGAATAATTATTTGTTTAGTACTATGTTTGGTAATTTATATTTTGTCTGACTGATGATGATATTTATTGATTTAATGCTTTCTTTTTCTACATTGATGAGGATTTTTATTGACTTAATACTTTGTTTTATATAACTGTTGATGATGTTTATTGATTTTATGCTTTGTTTTATAAAGGCATTTGCCGTACATTTTCAAAAATAAAATAAAATAAATAAAAATAAAACCCTAATGGGGGGAAGAACAGCGCACTCCTCGGCCATCGGTCATTCGCCATCCTTAACCTTCAAGTATAGACGTCTCACAGGCTCCGTGATAGTTCGGGTTTCTTCTTTTCGTACACTTCCCCCCTCTCCTTAGGACCCAGCGGCTCAGTAGCTTCAGTTTTAGTAGTGAGATGACCGGCAAGCCAGGAAGAGATATCGCGCGATGCATAGTAGGTATGTTATATAGATCGAAAATTTAATCGGAGCCTGTGTGACTCCGTGTCCATAGCTATCATATAGAATATTTATAGTCAGTTTTAATTTTTGTATTTGATTTTTGTGCAAATAATAATAATAATAATACTAAGATAACTTATATTAAGAGCGCCGTTTTGTGGCCTAGAGGTCACCTCAAGGGCGCTGTACAAACTATACAAAGGCAAAATTTACATTAACATTAATGGATTCAATAATATTATCTAATTTCATAGACAATCGTGCATATTATGAGACATACAATAATTATTATTATTCAAGATGAAGGATAACCTGGATATGATTTTTGGAACAAGAATGTTTTTAATGCCTTCTTAAACTCGTCTAAGTTCTTGCAGCTTCTGATGTTTACGGGAAGTGAATTCCATGATTTTGGTCCAGCAACGCTTAAAGCTCTATTCGTGTAATTTGGCTTATTTGTTACGTTGAGTTCATGGAGCTTATTAGTTGCTTGTGATTGAGACCTAAGCGAAATATGTCTGTCATTGGGAGAAAACAAGGTGAAAAGTATACTGGGGCCATATTATGGAGTGCTTTAAAAACTAGGAGACATATTTTGAATTCAATGCGCTCTGGACCTTTCAACCAGTGAAGATTGTGAAGAGTGGGTGAAATGTGGGAAAAGCGGTGAACTGGATGAATAAAGCAAGCAGCAGAGTTCAGGATAAGCTGTAACTTATTGAGTTGGTATTGCGGTAGATTCACAAGTATTGCATTGCAGTAATCTACTCAGGAGACGATCAGCGCATTAACTAAGGTTTTGGCCGCATCTGTAGAGAGACAGCGCCGAATGGGTTTGAGTTGCCTAAGGGAGTAAAAACAAGATCTTGATACCGAAGAGATATGTGTGTCCATAGATAGAGCACTATCGATATAAATACCAAGAAATTTAACATTCTTAGATGGAATTATTTCAGCTCCTTGAATATTAATTGGATCCTTATTTATGAGGTGTTGTCTACGGGGTGATGCTAGCCAGAGGAATTCAGTTTTTGTTGGATTTAGCTTTAATCGATTTATGCTCATCCATATTGAGATTTGGTTAATACAAGAAGATACATCAGATATAAGTTCTGGTTTAGTCTCGGGAAAACAGGATTTATAGATAATTCGGTCATCCGCATATGCATGAGTATTGAAACCAAGATGTTGAACTAAGTTTTCCAACTGATTTGTATACAAGCTGAAGAGAATTGGTCCGAGTACAGATCCCTGTGGAACTCCGTACAAGGTTGTGCAAAATGGCAGAACATGCCAAGAAATTTTTTTCTCATACAAAACCATACCTACAAGTTCACGTGAGCAACCTGCAGAAAAAAATTAGGAGCCACCTGCAAAAAAAAATTACCATCCATCTTTTGAGGAAGAATTGACAGAGTTGATGTTAGCTGCAGATCAATCGGAGGCTATTGAGTATATGAGTTTTTTTTTATATCAGACTGAATTTATACAGCGTCGAGATAGTGACGAAGAAGACATAGGTGATGTTCAAGATCTGCCTGCAATGTTCTCATCCGCTATGCCGTGACTGCCAATAAAATTAACAATGTGTTCGTGTTGTCAAATTTTGTTTGTTTGTTACTAGATATGACTTTTATGTGTATTTTTGTTTCTCATATATTAGAATTTAAGGTACAAATATTATTTTTTCTCTACAAGTAGTTTTAGACACATTTTATTGTTAAAAACATAACCTATGACCAAATAGCATAAAAACTGACATATTTTGACATACTTAGATACAATTTTAATGCAATTCAGAATAATAATTTTCCGAATAAAAGTTGCTTGTGAATATAGGAGCCTGTGTGACTCCGTGTCCAAGGCAGTGTAAAAAAATGACGTCCATAATTGAAGGTTTAACACACGTCCCCACCATGTCTACCTGCTCTCCACAATGGTGGAATAATAAACTTCTGAACTTGTAACCGTCTGGCTAAACATGCCATATAATGTATAAAAAATGTAAAATAATGAAATGTTAGTTTCTTTTCTTCTTATAGAATAATATTGACCATTAATTTAAAACAATAAGACCCCATTTCTTAAGCGGTTAGACGCTTGAGTGAGACACGAATACCTACTGAAAATCAATGAAAAATATATACATTCGTAAATTTATATAAAATATATTATATTATATGTTTTCCTTCAGAACAATATGCACGATAGTTTATCCAGACTTGGTATATCTTCTTCCCAATGCTCGTAAAATTAATTCAATGGAAAACTATCCGAAGTATGAAAATCTTCCAAACACTCGGTAATATGCATAAAACACGAAACGTCCATTTTAATTAAAACACTCGTAATATTTTATATGCTTCATTAATTTACATAAATATTTTACTCTCTTTCCCTCCGCCATTAATTCATATTATTAAACTTGTTTGCACTATTTGATTCATGGGTTTGTTAATGTACTAAATTTGTACGCTTTCTATGAATTAATTTTGAGTCATTAACCCATTGTGGAACTTCTTCATGACGCTGGGGACAGTGAGACCTTTGCCCAGGAGATGGTCATCATTTGAAGGAACCTTACACAGGGATCTTCAAAATGAAGAAGATCGAAGATTATCGCAGTATTTTTCATCCATAATACAATCAGAAAATGAGTGAATCTTAATTTGTTTTTTTTTTTTTAACTACAAATATGCGTGAAAGTTTAACATTGTTTAATTAAGGATATAAATGTTATATTTGTGATAAAAAAAAATTAAACTAAGTTACCTTTAAACAAATAAGTACTATTCTAATGAATTTGAACGTTTTTTACTTTGTCCGATAAAAAAAAAATCATGACAACGTTATTTTTGGAAACGCTATAATATGCTGTTTATATGACTTTCGCATACCTCTGTACCTAAGTGTTGTCTAAGGAGCTACATAGATTAATTTTCGAATGGTATGAGATTAGATTCTCGGTTGTAAATTTTTATTCGTAGTGGGCCTGTCAACAGAAAAGAATTTACCTCGTCTCATGTAATATACCTATACAATATTTTTGTGTATAATAAACTCACCTATATGTATATAGAAAATGTTTTCTAAAAAAAATATTGTACTTCTATTTTGTTTACTGAATAGTTGATAAGAATGCTGTATTATATTATATGTATAGGGTAATGTTCGAAAATGATATGTATTAATACCTACTTAGAGTTATGTATCTCCTCACCTTCACACAAATGCCTAGGTATGCATTTTTGAAGGGTGGAATATTATATATAATAAAATAAAAATAAATAAAAAAATATTATTATTTCTTTCTTATATTCTACAAATTATGAAAAAAAAAACAAAAGATTTAAAACCATTGCAACATTAAAACAGGGACTGTCTGTAATTTATACATACATTTTCTTCATATCGTCTATTTTCAAAATGAAAATAGATTAACCTCGAATTGAGTTGAATAGTACTGGATTACCACAATTTGAGGACAATCATAATTGCGAGGGCTTAAAATAGTTCTGGTATAAATATCTAGTGTCAGTTATTTCACGTTAAATTAAATAACATTATTATTATTATTAATTTATACTATAACTTTAGTTTTATTCTAAGTAAGCAGGCGAATGTTATATAAAATTATATCCACCGCAATAATAGTAACATCGTATTGTAATAATATTATATCCATGTTGTTCACGCGGAATATCTCCTTATTGTGTACCCGTTGTATACCCTTCAAGGGTTTAAGAAATGTAAATAATGAACTCTCAGACCTTTCAGCTTAATTAAAAACAAGAGGGAGTCTACATTTAGCCTACTTGATAGTAATATGAAAATGTGAGTGTGAAACGGAGAAAAAAGATTAAGAATTGTATGTTTTATTATATTGAAACAATATCAGACATTTTCAATTTGTGAATCTATTTTATAAAACAAAGGTAGGTACCTTAGGGTTAAATTATTTAGGCATTTAGTAATACTTTTTTGTATATTGGTAGTATGAGTTGATGACACGTACAATTTCACATTACAAAGACATCACAGAATCAACATACAGAGTTGCGGTCTCTAACAACTAACCCCAATTAAATTATCTTTTTTTCTTCTTAATTTATATAGGGATGCTTACATACAAATTGGCAAAAATATGGAAAGCATATCGGTGTTTAGAATCGAGATGAAACGTAAGCTGTTTGATGTGTATTGAACAAAGTGCCTTAGGAGAATTTTGTGAATAAGATGGTACCTACCACCACATCACGAACGACGCTATACGTCGATGCACCCAGCGCATGCCTATCACTTCCACCATTGTGGAGAGGAGGTGGATATGGCTGGGATAAGGATGCCGAATGATAGCTGGCCAATTAGTGCGCTGTTCACTCTCTTCAGCGTCTTGAAGAGGAGGAAGACTTTCTCATACCGTGTTACGTTTGCTGAGGGATCTGGATATTATGGTGTAGGAGGAGCTCATAAAAATTGAGCAGGATCGGGCACAATGGAGAGATTTTGTTGCTTCCCTATGCCTCTAAGTGGACTGTAAGGGTTGATTTGATTTATTAGTTTAAACATTAAGACTGTTCTTTTTTTCAAGCATCACCTTTTAAGACTTATCGATTTCGTCCTCAAGGAAGCTAGATCAGAAGCATGACAAAATATAGGAGAGTTTGTATGAGAAATGGTATATCTGTTGAAGAGAGGAGGTCCGTTCTCTCTGTCTATCCCTTACGTAACACGGTGTGATGGATAAAGAAAATGTACATATCAGATGGTATTATTTCTCTCATTGATGGTATATACCCTAAGTATATAAAATAGTTTTACAATATTAGCGCATGCTATCAACTTTAGACCACATATTGTGGACGCGATTCAATGAATACACGTTCAATACAATGTAGTAGATGTCACAATTTACATGAGTACTATTTTAATGTTAATAGTTGTACCATTAGGGCTTGCGACCTTCATCATTGATGGCTGGGTTAGTTGTGATCACTTTTATGTATACAACACTCCCCATTAGGTACTTTGATTCGTTCCCAACTTGCCTTGTTGAGGATTCGAACTTCAGTCCCACGATTGACGTGTGCTGACACTGCCGCTCATCTACGAGCGGGGCCAAGTGACCCGAGAAACTTCAGGTATATTAAGTTTCTCTTTTTTGAGTGAACATCAACGACATCTATTGAATTTTAGAGATATCACTAGAGAGCAACCATCTTAATCTGTGAGATTTCCATTGGCCGACACGATTACCTCGTAATATCGAAGAAACCCACTAGATGGCGCCACACAATATTCATATTGTGATTTTTTTTTTTTTTTTTTTAGGCGTAATACTCGACATATTATGTTCACAACATACAATATTTTACAATATTAGCGCATGCTATCAACTTTAGACCACATATTGTGGACGCGATTCAATGAATACACGTTCAATACAATGTAGTAGATGTCACAATTTACATGAGTACTATTTTAATGTTAATAGTTGTACCATTAGGGCTTGCGACCTTCATCATTGATGGCTGGGTTAGTTGTGATCACTTTTATGTATACAACACTCCCCATTAGGTACTTTGATTCGTTCCCAACTTGCCTTGTTGAGGATTCGAACTTCAGTCCCACGATTGACGTGTGCTGACACTGCCGCTCATCTACGAGCGGGGCCAAGTGACCCGAGAAACTTCAGGTATATTAAGTTTCTCTTTTTTGAGTGAACATCAACGACATCTATTGAATTTTAGAGATATCACTAGAGAGCAACCATCTTAATCTGTGAGATTTCCATTGGCCGACACGATTACCTCGTAATATCGAAGAAACCCACTAGATGGCGCCACACAATATTCATATTGTGATTTTTTTTTTTTTAGGCGTAATACTCGACATATTATGTTCACAACATACAATATTTTACAATATTAGCGCATGCTATCAACTTTAGACCACATATTGTGGACGCGATTCAATGAATACACGTTCAATACAATGTAGTAGATGTCACAATTTACATGAGTACTATTTTAATGTTAATAGTTGTACCATTAGGGCTTGCGACCTTCATCATTGATGGCTGGGTTAGTTGTGATCACTTTTATGTATACAACACTCCCCATTAGGTACTTTGATTCGTTCCCAACTTGCCTTGTTGAGGATTCGAACTTCAGTCCCACGATTGACGTGTGCTGACACTGCCGCTCATCTACGAGCGGGGCCAAGTGACCCGAGAAACTTCAGGTATATTAAGTTTCTCTTTTTTGAGTGAACATCAACGACATCTATTGAATTTTAGAGATATCACTAGAGAGCAACCATCTTAATCTGTGAGATTTCCATTGGCCGACACGATTACCTCGTAATATCGAAGAAACCCACTAGATGGCGCCACACAATATTCATATTGTGATTTTTTTTTAGGCGTAATACTCGACATATTATGTTCACAACATACAATATTTTACAATATTAGCGCATGCTATCAACTTTAGACCACATATTGTGGACGCGATTCAATGAATACACGTTCAATACAATGTAGTAGATGTCACAATTTACATGAGTACTATTTTAATGTTAATAGTTGTACCATTAGGGCTTGCGACCTTCATCATTGATGGCTGGGTTAGTTGTGATCACTTTTATGTATACAACACTCCCCATTAGGTACTTTGATTCGTTCCCAACTTGCCTTGTTGAGGATTCGAACTTCAGTCCCACGATTGACGTGTGCTGACACTGCCGCTCATCTACGAGCGGGGCCAAGTGACCCGAGAAACTTCAGGTATATTAAGTTTCTCTTTTTTGAGTGAACATCAACGACATCTATTGAATTTTAGAGATATCACTAGAGAGCAACCATCTTAATCTGTGAGATTTCCATTGGCCGACACGATTACCTCGTAATATCGAAGAAACCCACTAGATGGCGCCACACAATATTCATATTGTGATTTTTTTTTTTAGGCGTAATACTCGACATATTATGTTCACAACATACAATATTTTACAATATTAGCGCATGCTATCAACTTTAGACCACATATTGTGGACGCGATTCAATGAATACACGTTCAATACAATGTAGTAGATGTCACAATTTACATGAGTACTATTTTAATGTTAATAGTTGTACCATTAGGGCTTGCGACCTTCATCATTGATGGCTGGGTTAGTTGTGATCACTTTTATGTATACAACACTCCCCATTAGGTACTTTGATTCGTTCCCAACTTGCCTTGTTGAGGATTCGAACTTCAGTCCCACGATTGACGTGTGCTGACACTGCCGCTCATCTACGAGCGGGGCCAAGTGACCCGAGAAACTTCAGGTATATTAAGTTTCTCTTTTTTGAGTGAACATCAACGACATCTATTGAATTTTAGAGATATCACTAGAGAGCAACCATCTTAATCTGTGAGATTTCCATTGGCCGACACGATTACCTCGTAATATCGAAGAAACCCACTAGATGGCGCCACACAATATTCATATTGTGATTTTTTTTTTAGGCGTAATAACGCGTAACAAGGCAAGTTGGGAACGAATCAAAGTACCTAATGGGGAGTGTTGTATACATAAAAGTGATCACAACTAACCCAGCCATCAATGATGAAGGTCGCAAGCCCTAATGGTACAACTATTAACATTAAAATAGTACTCATGTAAATTGTGACATCTACTACATTGTATTGAACGTGTATTCATTGAATCGCGTCCACAATATGTGGTCTAAAGTTGATAGCATGCGCTAATATTGTAAAATATTGTATGTTGTGAACATAATATGTCGAGTATTACGCCTAAAAAAAAAAAAAATCACAATATGAATATTGTGTGGCGCCATCTAGTGGGTTTCTTCGATATTACGAGGTAATCGTGTCGGCCAATGGAAATCTCACAGATTAAGATGGTTGCTCTCTAGTGATATCTCTAAAATTCAATAGATGTCGTTGATGTTCACTCAAAAAAGAGAAACTTAATATACCTGAAGTTTCTCGGGTCACTTGGCCCCGCTCGTAGATGAGCGGCAGTGTCAGCACACGTCAATCGTGGGACTGAAGTTCGAATCCTCAACAAGGCAAGTTGGGAACGAATCAAAGTACCTAATGGGGAGTGTTGTATACATAAAAGTGATCACAACTAACCCAGCCATCAATGATGAAGGTCGCAAGCCCTAATGGTACAACTATTAACATTAAAATAGTACTCATGTAAATTGTGACATCTACTACATTGTATTGAACGTGTATTCATTGAATCGCGTCCACAATATGTGGTCTAAAGTTGATAGCATGCGCTAATATTGTAAAATATTGTATGTTGTGAACATAATATGTCGAGTATTACGCCTAAAAAAAAAAAAAAAAAATCACAATATGAATATTGTGTGGCGCCATCTAGTGGGTTTCTTCGATATTACGAGGTAATCGTGTCGGCCAATGGAAATCTCACAGATTAAGATGGTTGCTCTCTAGTGATATCTCTAAAATTCAATAGATGTCGTTGATGTTCACTCAAAAAAGAGAAACTTAATATACCTGAAGTTTCTCGGGTCACTTGGCCCCGCTCGTAGATGAGCGGCAGTGTCAGCACACGTCAATCGTGGGACTGAAGTTCGAATCCTCAACAAGGCAAGTTGGGAACGAATCAAAGTACCTAATGGGGAGTGTTGTATACATAAAAGTGATCACAACTAACCCAGCCATCAATGATGAAGGTCGCAAGCCCTAATGGTACAACTATTAACATTAAAATAGTACTCATGTAAATTGTGACATCTACTACATTGTATTGAACGTGTATTCATTGAATCGCGTCCACAATATGTGGTCTAAAGTTGATAGCATGCGCTAATATTGAAAAATATTGTATGTTGTGAACATAATATGTCGAGTATTACGCCTAAAAAAAAAAAAAAAAAAAAAAAAAAAAAAAAAAAAAAAAAAAAAAAAAAAAAAAAAAATCACAATATGAATATTGTGTGGCGCCATCTAGTGGGTTTCTTCGATATTACGAGGTAATCGTGTCGGCCAATGGAAATCTCACAGATTAAGATGGTTGCTCTCTAGTGATATCTCTAAAATTCAATAGATGTCGTTGATGTTCACTCAAAAAAGAGAAACTTAATATACCTGAAGTTTCTCGGGTCACTTGGCCCCGCTCGTAGATGAGCGGCAGTGTCAGCACACGTCAATCGTGGGACTGAAGTTCGAATCCTCAACAAGGCAAGTTGGGAACGAATCAAAGTACCTAATGGGGAGTGTTGTATACATAAAAGTGATCACAACTAACCCAGCCATCAATGATGAAGGTCGCAAGCCCTAATGGTACAACTATTAACATTAAAATAGTACTCATGTAAATTGTGACATCTACTACATTGTATTGAACGTGTATTCATTGAATCGCGTCCACAATATGTGGTCTAAAGTTGATAGCATGCGCTAATATTGTAAAATATTGTATGTTGTGAACATAATATGTCGAGTATTACGCCTAAAAAAAAAAAAATCACAATATGAATATTGTGTGGCGCCATCTAGTGGGTTTCTTCGATATTACGAGGTAATCGTGTCGGCCAATGGAAATCTCACAGATTAAGATGGTTGCTCTCTAGTGATATCTCTAAAATTCAATAGATGTCGTTGATGTTCACTCAAAAAAGAGAAACTTAATATACCTGAAGTTTCTCGGGTCACTTGGCCCCGCTCGTAGATGAGCGGCAGTGTCAGCACACGTCAATCGTGGGACTGAAGTTCGAATCCTCAACAAGGCAAGTTGGGAACGAATCAAAGTACCTAATGGGGAGTGTTGTATACATAAAAGTGATCACAACTAACCCAGCCATCAATGATGAAGGTCGCAAGCCCTAATGGTACAACTATTAACATTAAAATAGTACTCATGTAAATTGTGACATCTACTACATTGTATTGAACGTGTATTCATTGAATCGCGTCCACAATATGTGGTCTAAAGTTGATAGCATGCGCTAATATTGTAAAATATTGTATGTTGTGAACATAATATGTCGAGTATTACGCCTAAAAAAAAAAATCACAATATGAATATTGTGTGGCGCCATCTAGTGGGTTTCTTCGATATTACGAGGTAATCGTGTCGGCCAATGGAAATCTCACAGATTAAGATGGTTGCTCTCTAGTGATATCTCTAAAATTCAATAGATGTCGTTGATGTTCACTCAAAAAAGAGAAACTTAATATACCTGAAGTTTCTCGGGTCACTTGGCCCCGCTCGTAGATGAGCGGCAGTGTCAGCACACGTCAATCGTGGGACTGAAGTTCGAATCCTCAACAAGGCAAGTTGGGAACGAATCAAAGTACCTAATGGGGAGTGTTGTATACATAAAAGTGATCACAACTAACCCAGCCATCAATGATGAAGGTCGCAAGCCCTAATGGTACAACTATTAACATTAAAATAGTACTCATGTAAATTGTGACATCTACTACATTGTATTGAACGTGTATTCATATAAAATAGTATTTTTCAGTCTGTCTATTGAACAAGAAAAGGTTTAGTTATCGATTGTGATTCGTTTATACAGATCCTTTTTAAATATTAACAAGCATTAAAACGTACTCTTTATTCATACATATATATACCTCTATTCTAGGGAGTTGGTGTGATAATATCAAATTTAGGACCTACTGAAAAAGGTTTTTAGAATAACAATGCCAATGTACAAGAGAAAGGATTGTAGGGAGACACCATTAGTACGAAGTATTCGTGTAGCTTTTGATTAGATAAATTTAAATAACACATGAATACAATTACTATATTGTATCTATTGTTAAAAGGGCGAAGTTCGTAACGTCATTAAGGAATTTTATAACTACGAACTTTCAATGTTGTAGGGTTACGTAGAAAACTTTTTTTGTAATTGTCACATAAATTAAAAAAAAATAGACGGTCATAAAAAATAAAGTAGGTATTAAATTATTATATTAGTGTAATTACAGTAAACTATGTCTAACGTCGCTCGGTTGGAAGAGTTGTGCACGGCTCTTTAAAGAAAAAATCTAACGTTTGGTTTGTATTTTAGGCCTGATTCTATGACATAAGTAGGTAAGTACCAATATACATTTTTATTTCAATCATCCATTTAGATTGTGTAGATGGATTGATCGCCTGTCCACTTGTAACAGTTTTTTTTTTAAATGAATCTGGACTCACATACACTTCCTATATCTTTCACATAAATCAAAACTTGTGTTGTGAAAGTGGAAATGGTCGGCACCGGGATTCGAAACCTCAACCTTCAATACGCTGTACGTACTAAAGTTGCCGACTAATACCACTGGGCCACTGGCCTACCAACAACTCCAATGCGCATGGCTAACCAGCCTCTCTACTTAGGACGGCTATAGGGATGAAGGTTCGAGTCCTGCCAGTAACATCAGATTTTTTCCATCTGGAACATGTCGAAGATTCACAATATGATGGGAGTTTTTCAAAGATTTAACGTAATGTGATCGGATTAAGAATTGAAGAATCGAAGACGGTGGTCCCACAGTGGTTCAAACTTGATAAAATAATTCCTCTTAAAAATTTCAGTCACTCAAAGACAAACACGAATACGAATATTGAACCTCCGACCACGCGGAATGGAAGCCGGCAACCAAACCTCTAAGCTACCAACAGCACGTTAATATTTTTATTGATAAATGAAATATGTATGTTTCAAGTCTTCTCATTCAGCTTGTTCGTGATTCTAATCATTTCTTTATATTTATGTTCTTTCTGTAAAAGAATTGTCTCATATATAAGATGTTTATATACTTTCTTTCTTCTTACCAAAAAAAAAAACTAATAATAATAATAATAAATAGGACTATTTATAACGCGCCGTTTAGTGACGACAGTGGTCACCTCAAGGGCGCTTTTTAGTTTGCAGTAATAATAATAATAAGAAAAAACAAATTACAACATTACATTAATAGTAGCCATCTTACCTTTTTCCAAAACTGATTTTATTATTGTTTGTACATACTAAGTATATAGGATAAAAAAAAAATGTCGTTTCATAGAATGGGACCCATGTTTCGTTTTGACGAAGGGTTGAACTAATCAAATTTATTAACAAAATAGAGCTTTAAAAAAAACCGAGTAGGTACTTAAGTACAAAAAACATAATACTTAGTATACGTTATAAGGTTAATAATAATAATATGTATTTTACATTTCGTCTTATATTTTACGATTAAATAACAGGATTTCGATAAGAGATCCCAACGGTTGGGTCCATTTGAAATAAAATAAAAATAATATCTTCTAAGGGCCTAGTTATACCCGAACCTTTATAAAAGTAGGTTGTGTTTTTTTTTGGGTTTGTCTAACCACAAAAACTAATAAAATTTCTCATCATCTATTTTTCTATTCTGATTAATCTTGAATATTTTTTTTTATTTATTGTGTTGGTAAATGCTAAATATCATAAAATCATAAATTATAATTGGCATAACACAATAGGTAGACTAAGCAATAAGCATTCTATATTCTTTTATAAATTCTTGCGCTTTTAAATTTTCACCCGACACGATATCAACATAGTGAAGACTGATTTGGTTGCTGAAAGGTTCTCGCGATTCCCAATAGATGTCTCATAATTTTACCAACCTAAACAATTATTTGTAACTACATAACAATAGAGCGCAATGGAGAGCTCTTGTTGCCTCCCTATGCCCCTGAGTGGGGTGTAAAAGGGAGAATTGATTGATTGATTGACATAGCAATTAGGTAAGTATAACCAACTCGGGGTTAGCGCCCCGATATGACATACCATAGTTCGAAGAAAGAGAAAAATACATATATAGACCTACATTTTTTACACAATATTATGTAGTGCTTATTAATTGTTATTCATTTTAAAGAACATCCAATCAAATTTGGTTAGCTATAGAGACAATAATATGGTCCCATATTATGGTACCACCGCATCACGTACCTAGGACTCTTCCGCTGGAGTACCCAGCATAGGCTCATCACTTTTACCATTATCGATAAGAGATGGACTTGGCTGGGACATGGTATAAGGATGCCGAATGACAGTTGGCGAAGAGAGCATTTTTCCTCCCATCAAGAAGAAGACCCTCTCATATCGTATTGCACTCCTTCGAAGCAGAGCCGAGGGATGAGAACATGGATATTGGAGAGTTCTTGTTGTCTCCCTATATGCCCCTAAGTGGGGTGTAAAGGATGATTTATAATATATTTTTAATGTAACTTGTCTTTATAAGATGTTAACGTTATTGGTTATATTATAACCTACATATTAGGTATTATAAGCGCAGAATACTGAATGTGTGACTGACTAATAATTTAATGATCGAATAACGCCACGCATCATCTAGAATTGCATAGTGATGCAGGAGTAGTTAGATACGGTCGAATACACGCACACCCCGGTGGTAGAAAAGTGAACTAATGCCGGAAATTTGAATTTAGAATTCTTAACAATTAATTAATGTTCACCAAATCAATCGACGTATCTGCATAAATTTATCCAAATTTACTCATCAATAATTTGAATGTCGCATTATTGTTTACTATCGTTGAGCAAGCATAAAAATGAGCGACGAAGTCACTCACAATACATGTGATGACGGGTGACTCCTAGCTATATTATGGTAGGTAGTGCATTACTAGTCTACCCAGATTCGGAAAAGCGATTAAGAAGTAATCTTTCTAAGAACTGTTGTAAATTATTTGCATATGCGAAAAACCCTCAGTAAATGTATAGGTACGTACCTACTCGATTGTAAGCTGTATTCCATAGAAGCGCGGAATTCTTTCATATTTTTTCGTTAATAAGTAAATTAAACTCCGTGTGAACTTCCACTGTGTGCCATTTCAGAAAGTAGGACTTTCTGCAACAATAATGAATGTAAGAAATACTTGGGGGAAAAGAATTATTATATCATAAGGAAATTTAATATAGGCCACAAACATGCTGCACTTCATGAAGGCATACCTTATTAGGATGTGGCATAATGACGAGCAGATTTAGAAGTGAGATCATTTTTTCGGGTGTAGTTTTCATCACAACAACCATCGTGACATATTTTAGAAACATAGTCGCGTAAGCCCCCTTAAAGAAGCTTAACTCCTGTGTTGACTCAAAATATAAGCATTGATTGAGAGCTTGATAAAACTGAATAGAGATATGATCGGATGTTATTAAGATATGCATAAGTCTTATTGAGATTTTAGCAGAACTGAAGTTTAAACTATTGAAGTCTTCATCTTCGTCTTCTTCTTTTCAGCCGATTTCATCTACTGCTGAACAAGGACCTCCTCCTAATCTGATTTTATGAGGATAGTTAGATATCATACCACGTTGTTCAGGCGGGCTGGTATGCTAAATGTTTTCTTTCCTGTTATTTTCATGGGGATTTAGCACAATAATGTGATAAGATTAACCGCTAATTCTCGGTCGCCTAAGCCTCGTTAATTTTCTAGCGGGCGGGAGGCATAACATGCAGATGTCGTTGATATTTGAGTCTTGTTTTTCGTTATCATTTCTAATCCCCCGTTGAAGTAGGGGTTAATTATATTTAAGTGAAATAAACAGGCACTTTTACTATGGAGTTAACAGTGATATTAAAAAAAAACACACAAACACCCGACTAAAATCTACTAATCTAAGCAATATTAATCGAATCATATTCATATTAGCCCGTAATTATCCACTGCAGGACATGGGCCTCCTCACGCTCACGCCACTCCTCTCTGTCCCTGGTCATCCCCATCCACTCTGTCCCAACGGCACGCACGATGTCGTCGCTCCACCTCATCGGCTGTCTTCCCACACTCCTTTGGCCAGTCTCTGGTCTCCAGTCCGTCACTCTTCTACTCCACCTTCCGTCGTCCCTGCGGGACACATGACCAGCCCACATATAATTTTAGACAATCTAAGACAGGCCAACCCCGGGTAGAAATTTCAAGTGAAAAAACTCTGACCCGACCGAGAATCGAACCCGGGATGTCGGATCTGATGTCCTTAAAGCTTTCTCCTCTTAGGAATTCAATCCTATCCTTAAAGCTTTCTCCTCTTAGAGAACAAATTCGTGTAAGAGTGTCGGTAAGATCCAGTCTGGTGGTTAGATACTCCCTCTCCGAGTACAGGACTATATTATAAATATGTTGAAGGTATATACTAGGTAGGTAGGTATTATTAGGCGGGCAGAAGAACATAGGGAAATTTTATTTAGCCGGCCATGTATCGTCCGCATTCTTGTGCGGTGGTCATTTTGAATATCACGCTCAGGGCACTGTACCGTTGTATGAATATTGAAAAATTCCTTTGGCTCTTGTTGCTACTCGTCATTTTAATATTAACATACTTAACATGCTTCCTTTTATTATTATTACTATTCACGTCGCAAATCAATTTTAATCTCAAAATATTGACGTGTTTTGATATGGAAGATAATGAATTAGCCTACATACCTACTACCATTATTATTAAGTACTTTTGCATATTATTATTTATTTAGCTTTTGCCAGTCACATTTATTACAATTTTACAGGAAAGGATTTATACAAATAAGGAAGAGAGTAGCACAGGGTCAATTTTCCTACATATTCATATACCTACACAATACCTCAAAAACTCTATAAACTACCGTTGTGAAAGAAAATGAAAGCAGTTCAAACGCTGCGGAACGAATTCCGTAAAACTGACAGAAAATATAAATTTGGAATTATTATGCACAATGAGAATTATTATTAACCTTCGTAGCCCGATTGTCTAAGGGTCTGTAGTCTGTACACATCTGAACACGCGCACACATCTGAATTCCTATAGTACACGGTTGGGCACTAAGTAGGTACTATGGAAACTTGTTACGTTGGACGTAACGTGACATTGATTACGTTATGCGTTGGGTTCCTAGGGAGCGGCCGTCTTCAGCGGCCGTACAATACGGCAACTTTCTACGGGCACATATTACGGTGACATTTGGAAAGTCACCGTAATGTGCGACCGTATTGTTCTCTCCGTTTTTTTAATAACAAACGTCAATTTGAGTGTTGTGTCAGAAAGTCAGATTGTGAAAATGAACGATATTGATTTGGCGTTAGTTATTTGTTTGGAGGATGACCAGGCATCAGAGGAGGGTGAATATCGTATGGGAGAAGACAAGTTGTATAAATCTAGAAGCACAGAGGGTGCTTTTGAAATTTTAGTCCGCCGCCACCTTCAATGTAATGAAGAAAAATTTAGGCAGTACTTTCGCCTCACTCCTATGCTGTTCGACTATGTTCTTGGCCATATAAAACATCACTTGTCCCATCTGTGGAGCATTAGAACACGGACGATGTGTCCAAATGCTCCACAGATGGCACATGCGGGACTCCCCAGCCTGTGATTGCGAAGAACCGGTGCAATCCTTTAAGCATTCCCTTTGAGAGCATTCCCTGGAGCATACGCAGATATCCACAATGCCACCCCCGATGCTCTTGAATGGCTCGAAAGCGTAGATGTTGCTCTGTAGGGTGCGTGTCTCCTGTATATAGCAGATAGCATACTTCTCCATCTTCTGACGTTGCCACCCGTTGGTGGCAGAAGCCATACGAAATAATAAAATTTAAAATCTCCAAATTTCATGGTGGGCGAGCTAAATAATAAGGAATTACCAACTAATACATTTTTAAGAAAGTACCTCGCTTCATTCCTTAGTTGAGAAGCTTATATTTGTTTTTCGTTAGATGGCATTGATTGAGAGAACATTGGAAAGTAAAACAATTCATTAGAAAAATATTTATTATAATTTTATAATCAATATAATAAAAAATATTTAAGTGCCTAAATATTAATAATTATTGTTGTTTCTCAGTTTTTACAGGTGTAAAATGTCCGATATTTTTTTCTGAGGTTTGAGCTCCATAGATTTATTAATAGGCCCAACATACCTGAAACACACATTTTTTATTAATTTTATAATATCTTTTTAAATTTTTTTTCCCGAATGCTTCATATTTTTGTTTTATTTTTTATTATTGCTTGTTAAGTTATGCCTAAACCTGATTTTTTGTATAAATATTCCATTGCTTGTTTTTTTTTTTTAGAAATATATATTTTTCTATTATATATGTGTAGGTATTGTAATGAAATAAATCCAGTGAATAGAACAGGACAAGATGACATAGAAGATATAAGATGCAATAGGTAGCTGCATTTAGAAACCTTCAGGTACTTAAAAGAATGTGTATTGATCTGCCCCACTTCCACCGATCTATTTAAGTTTGGTTATATCATATTTTTAACATGACATTAGATGACAATAAAAACTTATAATTAAGATTTGTATACTAACCTGTTTTATTTATCATTTTCCCTGATTGACGCCACCAGCCGTTCTACATTTGCGTTTTTCTGTAATCTTTATTTTTAACATTATAAATAGCTTCATGATTACGTACTTCTACGAAATCTATTAAAATTTCGTCAACTTCACTTCTCCAGATGCAGTTGGAGCCCATTTGTGCAGCCCAACAATGAAAATAAAATGAATATCAATGAAAGCGTTCACGAATCATCTGACACTGACAAGACGGCGGCCGTTTTTTAAAATAACGACAGTTTTTTGTAACTACGGTAACGAAATAAACAACGTTCTACTGACGCCGTTCTCTGATACGTCGCATTCTTAGGAAAACAACCCATTACCGCGCGTGTTCAGATGTGTACAGGCCATTAGAAACTCTACCTACTCATGATCGGTAGGCCTTTTTTCGACTCACTATCGGTACCTACGAACTTAATTTTTTTTTGTGTGTTCTTCACTTGTATATTCACAATATCTGCACGGGTTTGATGGCTTGTCTATGATTAAACGGGAAAGTTTGACTAGTCCAAAAAAGTTAAGCCAAGTACCTACATACCTATATTGACAACTAAGAAAAGTGTTGATTCGAAAGCGAAAATTCTAAGTAAGGAACTAATAATACTGCAACATGATAAACCTTTGTTCGTGCTCCGTATCCGACATCCTTTCCTATCTTAAATTCCTGAGAAAATTTTATCCACATACTTAGTTACCTACCTACAGAAATGTTTTCAAGATGTCCTTTCAAATGGACATGCAATTTTGTACTTTATGATAAAAATTGGAATCTATAGAGAACAAAACAAAGCCTGTTATATTATGAAATGAAAATCATTTCCAAAATAAAGGTAGGTAGGTAGGTACTAGAGTAAGCAGTCCTAATGCCGACATTGCCGACTTTTCTAGTTCTTTGGGCTTAAATCTGAACCTCACCTTAAATCGGTACCTACTACATACCTTTTCTAAATTGATTAAATTCTTACTTACATTATCATTATAGAGAAATTATTCCATATTGTGGCGCTATTTTGTTCACGTTTTTTAGCTACCGAATTGATAATCTTGGTAAGTTTTTTTTTTCAAGAAAAAGTTAAGTAAAATATTGATTTCCGTTTCAATTAAGGCTACCGTATTACGTAGGTACTATTTCTACCCTCAACCAAAATTACTACCTAAAACAAAAGTGTATTGATTTTCACACGAACCGTTCGTAGCCCCCAACGAAATTGATCGAAGATAATACGATACTTTGTATGAAGTCACCACCTTACGTCTTTTACTTGTAGATATTATTATTTTCTTGTATTATTTTTCCGACGTTTTAATCAAAGCGTCCTAGAGGATCAGGTTTCAAGGCAAACAATGAGATTTGTGTAAATATCTCTACATATTAGGTACTATGTACGTTCAAGGGAGGGAACATTATTAAACATGTTAGCGACAACACTATATTGAGGAATTATTGACACAAAAAGTGCGTGTATTTAAGTGGCAGAGTCTTTGGGAGCCATTTGTTAAGTATCGCTTTTCAAAACATACAATGAATATTACGATATTATAGAGTATAGACAATGGCGCTTTGGAGGCTTCTATATGAACTCTGAGAAAAACTAATCATAAGAACTTGACAAGACTGTTTGCGCATTTTTTAGCTTTGGGGTAAAGAAACTGCTAAGTGTCAGCCAGTGACTGAGAGGGTCCTTTTCAAAGATACAAAAAAATATTCAAAGCAGTACAAAAAAATTCAAAAACTTTTGAGGTTCAAAATTTTTATACCTAACTCTACGTGACGTAATGCCATATTTATGTAATAATATTAAATCCTATAACAAGCAAAAAAAATGACCACAGTATTGTGTATAGTAGAAAATAAAACCAATATACAAATGAAGGTAGGTACCTACCTACATTGATAATCGTTCTTTTATCTTTATTGATATAGTTGACGCTGCTAGCTTTTTTTTTTTTAATTTAACTAAGACTGTTGACAATAGATAAAATAACAAATCTGGTATAGAATGAGAAGAGGATCACACTTGGGATCTTTTCTAGGAAACTAGACCACATATGATTGTATGTTATGACTATTTGGTGTGTACACAATAGGAAAGTAAATATTTATGTCATAAAACGCAAAAGTTTAGCCTATAAATATGAAAATACAGTCACAGTAAAACCTTGAATTTGAATCTAGTTGGAACTTAAGCCAAAGAAAACTGTTTGAAAATCTATAAAAATGACAGAAATAGTCTTATATGAACAAAATATAGATCCAAAACATTTATTCTTTGATAATTTGATGGTGTTGCTACTTCTTGTATTAAGAAATAGGTAAATTTCTCAAACAGGTGCATTGTTCAATAAATTTATTATAATAGGTATAATGAGATATATCAATCAAATCAATCAAATCTCCCTTTAAACTCCACTTAGGAGCATAGGGAGGCAACAAGAGCTCTCCATTGCGCTCGATCTTGCGCAATGCTTATGACCTCCTCCCACACCATGTTCATGTCCCTCAGCTCTGCTTCGAAGGAGCGGAACACAGTGTGAGAGGGTCTTCCTCGTCTTCGGGACCCTGATGGGAGGAAGAACAGCGCTCTCCTCGGCCAACTGTCATTCGGCATCCTCAACACATGTCCCAGCCAAGTCCATCTCCTCCCCACAATGGTAGAGGTGATGGGCTCACGCTGGGTGCGCCGGCGTATAGCGTCGTTCGTGATGCGGTGGTACCATCTTACACCCAGAATTCTCCTTAGGCACTTCATTTCAAATGCTGAGACTTAAATGAGATATAAATAAAAAAAAATGTATTTGTGTATGTATCCTATGTAGGTATGTGTGCATATATACGTATATCTACCTAGATTGGCAGTATTATAGTACTTAGTAAAATATTTGGTTTGGAAAATAAAATAAATATAAAATACCTACCTTAAAATATCAATAATGAACTTATTCGAGCAAGAAGACTATGAGAGGCGAATGTTTTTTGGCTTGAATATTATAAAATGCCATTATAAATAATATTACCTATATGTTGTTGAATTTATTATTCAGTATTTTCTGCCAGTTACGAGATACTGCACTGGAGCGAAAAGTCAATCCGGTTATATAAAAAGTAACAAGGAAATAAAACGGGGAATATAATACTACAGGAAACATCCTTACCACGATATTAGATGGAAGTAGAATGGAATAAATGCTTTTCCGGAAAAAGCATACGTATTGTGTAAAATATACTTAGCAAAAAAAATCTAAGAAAATTATATGACGGATCCTGAAAATGTTCTTCAAGACTATATTGACTTGCTTCAGAACAAAACAACATTGATTGGACTAGCTAAAGCACATTGACAAGGATTAAAACCGGACAAATATCTTGGTGTAGAGATAGCGAGCTGCAGTGATTGCTAAAATGAATTAAAAGAGCAGACGAATAAACATACGAACGAGGATGCTACTTTGCAAAGAGACAACGTAGGGGAGAGCGAAGTCAAGATGTATAAAACTTTTATACCTCATGTAATGTCCGAACTAAACATCTTCTAAGGACAAGGAAATGAAGACTCTGAGATGCATTTTTGGAAAAACCCTCATAGACATGAGATAATCGAAAAATGCAAAAAGATGGAGCAGACAAAGAAGGCGTCTTTGGAACTTTACGTTTAAAGGATGGATGGAGCACGCCAGAGTTTTGAAAAGATGGAAAGAGAAGTACCTAAACATAAAACATTCTTATTAGTTGGGTATATATCATCAAGTCTTGGATGAAAAAAAAAACGGTAGGTATTCTACGGTAGTCGTCAAGTGGTATCTGTATCAACGCTTACATGGTACAGTTTGTTAATATGCACTTCATTACAGTTAACTGTGAACATAGCAACAACACGTGACAAACCGATTTTGGTTCTTATTCCCACAAGACAGGCACAACGGTCGGGAAGTATGTTACGGTTTAGATATCACATAGACCGTATTCTGTATGTATGTACATTGTACAGACTGGTGCATCATAATAATAATTAAGTCATTTGCCAAACTAGAGAGGGGAATGTTAATTATGATTTATTATGTTTTTGTAATGTTTGACACGACTTCCTTTTTGTCTATGTCGGCGCAATTCTAACATTATTCATCTTAATTATTGCTTAATGCAAAACATGTCTTTTTGTTGTTCATTTCTGTACCTACCTACTGATATCCCTTGCACCAAATTAGAATTACATACCTATGAACAATAATACATGTGTTTTGAAACTGATTTCGTAAGCACCTGGTTCTAGAAAACCAACCTTTTTTAATTTAGAGGTAACAGAATGGTTTTACATAGACTTTAATGTGACATACTTATTGAGGATGAAGGTTATAATGGGTCTTCTTCATACAATAGACACAGATGGACGGTGAGATACAGAGTGGTTTAGAGGGAAGATGAAGAGGCCCTGGTCCAGCAGTGGACTGCGACTGCCTGATGATGAAGATTATATTAATCTCTACACAATTTTGTAAACCTATTATATGTAAATCACCTAACATAATTGCGATGCTAAAGGCCAATCGGGGATGACAACCCTCAGCCTTACTGTCCGAGAGATAACACATGAAGCGCCTGTTGAGATTCTTTGCATATTTATGCTTTAAAAATATGTATGTATAAGCTGTTGGTAAATTTATAATTTTAAATGTTTTGTGAGTTTGATCATTTCAAGTAATAGTATCATTTTCAAGTTCCAAAACATTTTCTGAGTATTTTTCTTCAACCTTCAAGATAAAAAAAAATAACAATAATTGTTTGACTACACTCACATACCTATGGCTCGCCCGAGTAAGCTTGCGGTTAAATGTTATTTAAACGCTCGATAAATGCGGGGCAAAAGAATGAACCAAAACGTTTCTTTTATCCGGAGAAAACGTAAAAATGTCTTGATGTACACAGAGAATGGCCGGCTATTAGAGAAAGACAAGAGAATTGTTGTGATTTTTAAGTGAATTCCCGTATCACTGTTTCCCGCCAATAAAAATAAAACGGGATGAAGCTTTTAACGCCGGAGACTAAAATGGGACTTGTCTATGAAAAACGATTTGTTTTTATTTTTCGTATTTTCTCTATGGCTGCCGTTATTATTATTATTATTATCTCTACTTCTGACTTTTCCACTGTTCTTTATTTTTCTTATTTTTTCTCATTCTTATAGTAGGTAATTATTAATGATAACAATTATTATTTATTCTTCAAATATTTCCATCTCTTGTTCGAACTAATGCATCGTCTGGGAAATATAGATTAAGATGCATTGTAACTAGAGGTGGGCATTATAACGAAAGCTGATAAAAATATTTGATAAAAAAAAATAACCTCTCTAACGTTATTCATATTAAACCTTATTCGTTATTCGTAAGCTGTGAAAATAAGCCTAACAAAAATAATGTCTCAAAAAAAAAAGTTTATACCTTCAAAATAATCGTCTAAAATATTCCACTATTATTTTGCACCTCTAGATATCCGCCTGTTAAAAATAATCCACTATTATTTTGCACCTCTAGATATCCGCCTATTAAAAATAATCCACTATTATTTTCCGCCTTTACGTTATTCGTCTGATTTCTAACGTGGCCGTCTAAAATATTCAAACTATTATTTTGCACCTCTAGATATCCGCCTATTAAAAATAATCCACTATTATTTTCCGCCTTTACGTTATTCGTCTGATTTCTAACGTGGCCGTCTAAAATATTCAAACTATTATTTTGCGCCTTAACGTTATTTCTCTAACGTGGCTGTAATAGGCGTATACATATCACTGCCACTCTGCCGTGCCCTTGCAACTTCCCGGGTACAAAAGAAAGTGTATGGGTAGGTAGGTAGGTACCTATGTGTGTGTGTGTGTATGCCTTGATTTACTATAGACTATTATAGAGTGTTGTATATTCTTGTAGCAATTAATTGTAACTCTCCTAAGTCCATTTTTTTGCATGAGGTTAAAACGTTTGTTTATTTTCAATATCAAGTATAACTATTTTGACGACTAAACCAACATATGAAAATATTTATTTTATTTTATTATTCATCATATTGAGTTTTTCACTATTAGTTGTGCAGTACTGAACCAGGATTTATGAACTTTCTCTATACAACAATAATATTAAAAAGTAATAAAAAATTAAAATGGAAAAATTGTACGGTTGATAATTTTATGTAAATATTGTTCCTATTACATATATAAATTATTGTTATTATTCTTTAATACTTGTTTGCTGCTTTTATTGTTCTTTTGAACTGTTGTCAAAGGCACTTTGTGCCGGATTATTATTTTGATAAAATAAAATAAAAAGTATCGTAGGCTAGGATTCGGTGTGATCTTTTTCACCTCCTGCAAATCTTGGTAATTTCTCCTTAAAATTAAAATACGGATTGTTCGCAGTGATAAAGTGCTTCTAAAGGATTGAGAAAATTTGATTTTCCAAATATCTTTAACAGTAGATTGTAATTTATGGATGAATCGATTACTTTTTTCTCTGGGCCGGGATAATTTTTCATAAATGACGCACTTATACCTATTTATTTTAGCGAGTTTTTCATTTTGGTGAATATGAATATTTTAGCGAGTTTTTCATTGTTAGGAGTTTCGGAGACTCAAACATTACCACCCAATGGCGAACGTTGTTAATGTAAAGTGATCACACTAAGCCAGCCTTCGAAACAACATTAGAAGACGGTCGTAAGCCCGTGGTGGTTTGTTCCATTCAAAAATCGAGAATCAGTAATGAATTTTTAGAGTCATATTAGTTGTTAGATAATTATTTAAGAATATGAAAAAATTAAGTAAAAGTGATATTGATTTGAGAGTTTCATCTAGTGGTGAGAGTTTCACCTAGTGGTGAAGGATACGAGGTACGTTAAAACTGCACCAAAAACCCGTTTTCGACAAAATCGGGATGTGCGAGGTTTACAAAATAGGTTGACCTTGTTAGAGACGAAAGGCGCGTGAATGTCCCTATGAATGAACATTATGAAATTATTGTTATTATTATTAACTTATTTTTGAGAACTTTTGTTTATTTTTTTAGTATCGTTTGTAGCGCGTATAGGTTTGGTTCGTTGTTCGTCGTTGCTTTTCTCTGATTATTTTATTCTCGCATACAAAATTCGTTTTTTTTCTATTAAAAATGCTTTATAATTATTTGACCTAAAATTGAGTCTTAATTAATAGATCGTGTGATTGTTTATCTTCGGGGGGGGGGTAAGTTGTTAATTTTTTACAACTATATAGGTATATTTAATATACGCTACGAAATAAATAAGCCTTTTAGGTTTTAAGCTTTTAAAAATAACGTTATTTAAAATTAACGAAACTGCTACAACGTTTTTTAATTTAAGCCGTTATTCCCACCTCTAATTGTAACATTGATTGTAAAAATAAATAACACATAAAAAGAATAATAATATGCAGTCAAATACCAGATTATTTTTTGTGTTAGAAATTCTTATGCTTTTTTCTCCCTCTTTACATAACTATTTTTCCTTCGTTACTGAAAAAAAAATTAGTTAATTTTTAAGAAGTCAATTATACCTTTTTAGAATAGATGTCTTTCTATTCTCAATCTCAGGTAGATAAAGAATATACATACATACATACATTCTCCCTTTAAGGTCCCCCTCACACCGCAAGCCTGCCCGGAGTAGACCCGCACGGAACCAACCCTCTAGTTCGATCGAAGCAATCAGACCAGTAAGCCGGCCCCACACAAATCAAGCCCGCCACGGATCCCCCCCAAACCAATCCGCAATGCGAGGGGCCTAAACCCCACTTAGGGGTATAGGGAGGCATCAAGAGTTTTCCATTGCGCTCGAAGGCGTCCGAGGCTCATTGTTCCTTTTCTGACCGATTGAGGTGGTCAACCTCACGTCAAAAAAATATACCTTCCTATATTTTAATCGTTCGAAAAAAAACATTGTATAAAAGTGGCTTTAGAACAAACCAGGGAATCCTCGTTCTTATTCAACGAATTTTCCTAGTGTAGAGTCAGATCATAATTTGGTTTTCAACTGTTATTTCAATGGTTCTATAGAATGTTATAGGAATGCTTGATCGTTTCAGATGATCAATTAATTGGTACTTGTGATAAACATTTCACGATCATGTTCTCCAATATGATCTCGCTCGTTGATATTTACTTGGTTTACGCACTGAAAATCAGTTTTTGGGTGTGTAAAGACCAAGAATGAATGTTTAATTCTAGCTTTGGCCCTGTGTTTTGTATAAGCATAGGTATACCTTAATGGAAACATATTATCTAATATGCATGCTTTATAATACTGTAATAATTATTATTCTTATAAGATTCAGGTTAAAAGCAAAATGAAACATTGATCACCACTACGTTACGTTAAAACAATCCTAAGTTAAAATGGTCAGGTCAAATTATGGTGAAGTTTTCAAATAAATATGTTTATAATCCGCGAAATAAAAAAAATAGTTTGAAGCAAAGAGCGAGATATAAAAAGCTTTTATTACGAGTTATTTGTTATTCCAACTGGCTTTGAGTGTATAAGAATGATTCTCGTCTGGGTAAATAATAGGTTAAGTACCTATCTGTCATCCTAAAGTGAGCGCGGGGCTGAAATTTAAACTAAAAAGGGAGCCGAGTCGGTAAACATCCATTAACTTCCGATTTTGAATGTAGAAAATTTGTTTCTCAATACAAATATTTGACAAAGAGACTAAGTGGTCTGCCAGACCTGTGTTTCTCTACAGAGTGTCACTAATCCACCAGGCGCCATGCCACCAGGTATAGGCCGTCTCTGTATACTCAATCTAGTTACCTTGCTACTTTATAGTTCTCACAGTTTGATTCTTGATGCTTTGATTTTTCATGTTGACACACTAAAGAAAAAACAAAATACAGTGGGCCGTGGAATATTTTACAAACCTACATTTGATGCGATGAGAAATTAATCTAACGTTTTCTACAGTTACTTTTGATATGTTACTTTAGAGGCGAGATTTTCAATAATATTTTTGTTATAGGTAGGTATTTGTACGATGGTTATAATTTGAAATTTTTTTATGCACAATGCAATCCTGATACCATCCATGATGTATGGGACTGAAACTTGGACATGGACAAAAAATCTAGAAGTTGGAATAAATGTTGTTGTAATGAGACCACTGCGTGGGATATGCGGAAAGAGACTGATTGATAAGGTGAGGAATGATAATATTAGAAAGGAATGTGGAGTGGATGTAAGTGTAGTGACTAGAATTAAAGTGAATAAATTGAGGTCGTTTGGGCATGTAGAGAGAATTTATGAGGAGAGCATGACTAAAAGGATATAATATAAATCTGAGAAAGTGGGTGTACGTACACATATCGGTGCCGTCTTACAGGAGGGCCAAGTCAGGACCAAAAAGAATAGGAGTGCATGTATGCGAAATGTTATGCCTTTGGAGGAAGCGACAGAGGTGTGTTTGAAAAGGGAAGAATAGAAGTCCGTACTCTCTGCTAACCCCTTCGGAAAACGGCGTGATGGGTAAAAAAAAAACATTAAAATTAAAATGAGTCACTCTTTCAAAGTGAACACAAATACACCTTTTGACTCATTCACAGAAAGCAACTTTAAGCTAGTAGGTATAATGAAAGAGGAAGATGATCGGCATCTGGGATCGAACCCACAACCCAACACAACTTAATCGCTAGGCTATCAACCAGTTCAAAATATGACTCTCTTTTATTACGAAAACTGTTTATTCTCGAATCGGCAAAAAATATGTCTGGATATTATAATATCTTATCCCGTAAAATATTTTGTAATATATGTAATTATTTCCCGTAAAATAATCAATTTATCAACCATTGAGGATTTTTTTAACAAAAATTGGTGTCTACGTAAATATTATGTAGGTACGTATCTATCTCGAAATCTCTCCATACTTGGATAAAATCGCTGATCATTTGTAAAACTGATTATTTTTAGAACGAGTATTGAGTAGATATGTTTTCGTAGCTCTACATACCAATAAGATCACAATGACATCTTGTGTTAAAAACGAATGTATCAAAAACTTTCCACTGATCTCTTTCCGCGCAGTTGCGGTGATGAAAGTTTAACTATCTGATTTCTCAAGAAAATATGAACCACTGTTTGAAATTATCAACAAAAATGTAATAGATTTCAAACAATAAAAAAATATGCAGGAACCGCCACTGGAAAAATAGCATCGATCAAAATATTTTTGCTTTTGTTTTTGTACAGTAACTATATCTTTTGTAGATAATAATATGCGACTAAGCAAACATCAAAACGTCAATAAATATTTATTTTGGCGAAACATATTGGTTTATAAATATAGGGAGTATTTTTGTTTAAACAAAAATCTCATAATAGTGACTGAGAAATAGCAAACCATAATTCAATATTAGGTAACATAAGATCAAAAATAAGTGCATAGGTAGCGTTTATTTGTCAATTAAATAAAATAGAATAACCGGGTTTGATTCCGGTAAAATCATTATGAGTAGGTAAGTATTTTTATCTTTGTTACATTCCTACCTACTATATTATGGTCAATTAAGCTATGCGGGAGATATTGGAGCATTGGAGATTCTATGTTTTTGTTACATGATTTATTTTATATGTGTTGTTCAGTGTTTTGTTGGTCTCTCTAATAAATAAATTCGGAATCGAGTTTTCTGGGTACCTACCACATATAAAGCTTTTTTCACAGTTCTCGTCTGGTACGTTCTTCGCCATAAATTTATTAGCATCAATATCTTCTGTTTCTACAAAAGTCCACATATTCGACAGCGCAGATCATCCAAATTTGGAATCTTCATGTGCATCTCATACCTTTTTTCCATTCTTTAAAAGTTGGCAAGTTCCTAGTGAAACTTTCTGTGTAAAATGTTTAATTGATTCTTCGATTACATAGGTACCTACCTCTTCATAATAAAAATATTTCTTTACATTCATGATAAATACATCTAATAAAACGTCTTCAATACATATACATATTTTTAGTTTGAAGTTTTCGCCCACGTCTTAGACGAATCTGTTAACAATGAAATAAATTTGATTGTTTTTTTAAGACAACCATTATAGTAACATGATGTTTACACTTCAATACAAATAGAGGGTGTTATTCTTAGAAGTTAGTTGAGAACAAAAGCGATACTTCAATGAAGCGAGCCCCTTTAACCACAGCGGTATCTATTATATAAAAATCAAATTTCTTGCGTTCGTAGTTAATTATGCGCTGTTATGCTGTTTGGCCGTTTCTTTTCGGATTGTGACTACTGTTTGTACTTCCGAAGTGACACTACAAGAGATAAGACATTTAACTGACTGCAGTAATGTAGGTATGTTAATAATTGTAACCAAATACTTAATGAGCTTACGAACCGTTCATTTTCTTGAGTACTGTATACATACATTGACGGAAAAATTTAAAAAAAATATGAACGAACTAAGAAAGGGGTCTTATGTATTATGCCGTTAAACAATACAGTTACATTAATACGTAAGGTTAAGAACACGTAGAAAGCCAATTCCGAGCCGCGCCGACTGACGCAAAGAATGTTACTATGCATTTGAATGGGGATACCCACAGAAAAAGCAGGAACCCGCTTTCCGGCATGCCCATTTAAATGCATTGAAACCATAGACAACAATCTTTGAGCCGATCGGCGCGGGTCGGAATCGGCTTTCTACGTGTTCTTACCCTTAGAGTATTATAGGTATCTACTCAGTTAATTTTATAATTTGTACCCAATTTTCCTTTATAATAATATAAAGGTCCATTATCCTTTTCTCTGTCTATTTTCTGTGCTTCTGTGAGCTAGATTGTTCCTTAAACATGTCTTTCCTCACTTTTTGAATAAAATGCAATTAGGCTGAATAAAAGTATAAAAGTATACCTAATTCTAAAAGTAGAAGACTTTTTAAACTGATGGCTAAATCGTCGATGCCTGTTCAGAAACAATAATTATTGTGTCAACTTACAAGCTGAATTTAATTCCATTTTTAATTATATTAATACAGTATTTCGCAGTCTTCTCAGATTATTTTAAGAAAATTAGAGGTTGGGATATGAGAGAAAATTTGGGTTTTTCGATAGTTTTGGATGCCAAAAAAATATAACACAATGTTTTTATCAAACTGTTTCAATGCGAGAGCGGCACGCTGGGTAAGCTAGTATCTCATACAAAATTATTTTACTGCTTTGCATAACGCAGATCTAAATTTTATTTCAATACTCTTAAATAAAATGACAAGTGCGTAGTGTGAAAAAAAATAATAAAACAACAATAAATAAACTAACAAATTGTTTTTGTACAATAGGTAGAATGACTAAACGGTAATAAATCTCTGTCTTTTCAATAGGTTCATTTCTCAAAACAGGTGCTGAGCTTCTGTTTGCTGTTCAATTGAATAAAAGACAGAACAATAGGTACTACAAGTTACAATATTTCGTCCGTCCGTCGGTTAAAAATAGTTTTGTTATTGTTTAACTTTGTAAATAGCCGTTCGATTTGGTTACGGTTTACGGTGTGTTAAAATATTTTTTCTCCAACTAGCAGCAAAACCTGTTGGTCGACGGGCATAGAAATAAAAGGTCATTAATTATTACTTTTTTTTTTTTTTTTTTTTTTTTACCCATCACGCCGTGTCCCGTAAGGGGTAGGCAGAGAGAACGGACCTCCACTCTTTTCTATCCAAGCATACTTCTTTCGCTTCTTCCACCGACATACTATTTCTCATACAGCTTCTCCTATTTCTCATACTTCTTACCTGGCCTTCCTTGAGGACGGAATCGATGTGTTCGATCCACGTCATTCTCGGTCGCCCACGCTTTCTTACACCTTTCCTTTCAGCCTTATGAATTATCTTTGTCATTCTGTTTGCATCCATTCTTTCCACATGCCCAAACCATCTCAACTTATTAACTTTCATCTTTGTCACAACACTTACTTCCATACCACATTCCTTCCTAATATTTTCATTCCTTTCCATATCCCATAAAGTTTTTCCACATATTCTTCGTAGAGATTTCATCTCTACTGCATTTATACTACATTCTTCTTTTTTCGTCCATGTCCACGTTTCACAACCATACATCATCGATGGTAGCAGGATTGCGTTATGCACTAGTTTCTTTGCTTGTAGTGAGACGTTGTTGTTTCTCATTATAGGTCTTAGTGCACCGCCCACCCTGCAACCAGCAACTTTCCTACGTTCGATTTCTTTTTCACACTTTCCATCACGACTAAACATGCTTCCTAAATACACATACTCATTCACTTGCTCAAGACATTCATTTTCTACGGTTACTTTGCAATTCGTTCTTGCTTCATCCCTTTCAAATACCAAAACCTTTGTTTTGCTTACATTCATTTTTAGACCATTTTTTGCACAATTTTCAAACACACTTGACACAAGTTCTTGCAAATCATTAATTATTACCACTTTGATTATTACGGACACTTTGGCATTTAATTTTCTTCCCGGAGTCCGGAGCAATAGTTGTACGTAGAAACTTTTGAGAAAGTGATTAATTTGTCGTCATTATTTTCCGCGGACACTACCTAGTATGCTGATAGCAATGAATATTGATTAGAATTCTACAGGAGAATTTTGGGTATAAGATGATTAGCTTAGGAGTTAGGACATGTTTAGCTTAGGACTAAAGTATTTCAACAGATGAGACATTAACAAAAATGGATATATTCATATCCTGGCGCCAAATACATGACAGCGGTCGCAGTTTTTAAATTTGGTTGCTCTCTTGTTCTCAATAATTTCCAATTTTTATATATATATTTCATTAATAATATTATTATGTAATATCTACTTGTTGTATACCTACATTGGATTTTTCGACACGTTGAACATGTCGAGAATTCTCATGATTAGAAGTTTCGGAAATTTTAACATTACCACCTAATGGCGAACATTGTTAACATTAAGTGATCACACTAAGCCAGCCTTCGAAATAACAGTAGAAGACGGTCGTAAGCCCGTAGTGGTTTGTTCCATTTAAAAATCGAACATCAAATATTCGAAAAAATAATGAGTTACGGACGAATTTAAGCAATTATAATATAGAATAGCATCTCTTCAAAATCGGTTCATTGTTTTATAAAGAAATAGGTAACAATAGTGTATTTTTTCTTATTCAGAGTACAAAGTGTGATTAGAAAACCGTACTAAATTCGCGGTCAATTTGTGTTTTAGAAATTTCGGGAGAAATCCCTTTGAATTGGTACTTGAATGTAACAATTGGGTGTTCTGTATAAAAGACATAGGTGGTATTCCAAATTAATAGGTTGTTGAAATACTGTCGGTGGTCTTAGGGTGGTTGGTGGTCTACTTGTGTCCTGATGAGACCGTATATAATTAGTGTATGTGTTAGCCCACTTGCGGCTACTGTATTTTGTCATTATTGTTCGTTATGTATTGAGAAAAAAAAAACTATTGTGATCATTCCAGGATAAGTTTCTCTTACCTTTATAATCAAGCCTTTGTGGTGTTATTTCAATTGATACCAACGCATATAGAATGCAAACAACATGTAGAAAAATAATGTGTGAAATTCTGAAGTTCCACTGGAATTAGAGTTTGTGACGACTTTTTCAGAAGTCGGCTCTCAGGCAACCATTATGAATACGCCTAACCATTATAGTAATTTTTTCAACTTGAAGAATCCAAATATGTAAGTATTGAAATAGGTGAGTATGAAAATTGAATCATTGTTCGTGTTATTAAAATTAATAATCTTAGATTCTTTAAAAAACTTATAGGTACCTACTTACTTGGGTATATTTTTTCCATCCACCAAATTTTATTAAGAACGTTACATAATATAAATACAGTTTATTTCATTTTATATTTCCATGGTTCAGTAAGTTTTACAAAATAAACATTAGGCTATTCAATACTCAGTAATTAAATCGTTGAAATATCTATCTGGAAAAATATTAATAAAAAATTATCTGAAAGAACACAGAATTCCGCGTACAATCGTGGACATGCTAATACAATCTAAAATTCTAAAAGATCTTTAGTTATCAAAATGTGTCGTTGAATAGGTATGCGAAACTTAAACTCCTTCGTTTAAAGGGCACATGGATTGTTAAAATAAATATACAGGTAACATTTTTCATTTTAATTTATTTTTTATTTTCATTTTAAAAACCAGAAAGTCTGCCTAGGTATCTAAATAAATTAATTAAAGTTAGGGCATAAAACGGTAAAAATAATATTCGATTGGTGTAAATAAAATGATATATTATTACAGTAAGTTTTTTGCATATTATTATTTTATTAAATTTCATACCTAGGTGCCTAAATAGACGCAATCATAATAATCTCCCTTAATTTAGACTCTAGGGGCATTTTTTGTTGTCGTGATATATATATCCGCGTTTATATTAATGCGCGGACGGAGGAGTATGAAGTTTCAAATTTCACACACTTATAATAGTTTATTAAGATAAATGGTGGCGAATACTAATATTTTGTTTAAATTATGTATAAAAATATATTAAAGCAATAAAAAAAAAACACTTCGCACACTAATGTAAAGTTTTTATTTTATACTAACACACACTTCGATGTATTTGACATTGACACAAACGCATTTATTCTTTTGTTTATCTCTGGTCAAATTGAGAATAGATTAATTTTGTTATAATAATAGAAAAAACTTTGTACATCAACATTCAAATTTGACGTAGGTACCCATAGCATTGTTTTTTGTGAAATGAATAGCGCTCGCTCAGTTTTTGACAAAACAATCTTAATAATGTTCAAAATGAATTAGTTATGGTCGAATTTCGAGCACTGGCCGACCAATATAGTTTAAATTACTTTACATATTTCTATACCAATTCAAAACAGTAGCTTTTGCCAATTTTATTTTATATAGATATTTTAATCCTAACTTCATATAATTTTAATAAAGGAAGCGGGACTAAACGTCATGAATTCAATAAAGCCAGTGACGACAGCGAGGAAACAGCGCTTATTCATCATCTCAACCCTCGAGAAATTATAAAATTTCCTGCTAAAAGAATAACTACCGACTCATTATAATTAATGTCGACGAATTTGTCAGAAGGTTCGCCTTCTCGCTTTGCCTGACTAATGTACTCCGCAGCCTTCTTTATTATTATTTATCAGGATGAAGAGGCATTCACTTACTTACTTATTAGTTACAAGGGGATCCTCGTGGCACCAAACCTTCTCATTTTTTTCTGTTTTATAAATTAGATTACGCTATGCTTTTGAAATTTCCACCAAAATATTCAAATTTTGGTGCAGATAGGAGCTTTTTTTATCACATTTTCACCCTGTGCTGTCTGCAGTTTTATAATATTCATATTCTATCTCTAATATATAAATGAAAGTCGGGTTAGTGCGAACACTTACTCGAGTTTGGCTGAATAAATTCTTCCGATGTTTGATTTATTGGATTCTTCTCCGCTCCGGATAACAGAATAACTAATAAAAAGTTGAACGAATGGCTAAAAATGATATAAAATATAATATTAAAGTTAGTATGGAATGACTTTTCTGTTGGGGACATTACCGCGAAATAGGGAGATGTCTGGTAGATTGATATTTTGGTAGAAAGATTCTATAGATCAATGTTTTTCCACCATTGAAATTAAAAATATTGATACGTACGATCATGTTTGATGGTACTTTTTTCAAGCTTTTTTACAATTAGTTAACATATACTCGTAGCTCTGAATAGGGTAAGCGCGAACAATTCAACTTTTTTACAATTTGTTAACATATACTCATAGCTATAATAATATAAAAGAGAATAGGGTAAGCGCGAACAATTCAACTTTTTTACAATTTGTTAACATATACTCATAGCTATAATAATATAAAAGAGAATAGGGTAAGCGCGAACAATTCAACTTTTTTACAATTTGTTAACATATACTCATAGCTATAATAATATAAAAGAGAATAGGGTAAGCGCGAACAATTCAACTTTTTTACAATTTGTTAACATATACTCATAGCTATAATAATATAAAAGAGAATAGGGTAAGCGCGAACAATTCAACTTTTTTACAATTTGTTAACATATACTCATAGCTATAATAATATAAAAGTGAATAGGGTAAGCGCGAACAATTCAACTTTTTTACAATTTGTTAACATATACTCATAGCTATAATATAAAAGAGAATAGGGTAAGCGCGAACACTTCAACTCGAGATCGGTTGAACAAATGTTTATCGTGTTTGTAGTTGTCATGTGCTATCTTATTATTATATAAATATGGCATTACGTCACGTAAAGGACGATTTGTGCCAACTGGCAATGTGCTATCTTATGTTACCCAGCAATATTTTATTGACTTTGAGGCGGGAGGAAGTTCGATGGGTCACTTAGTAAATAAATAAAATAAACAAATTTTTAGCTCTCATTTTTATTGCTTTTTCATAAAATGAATTCATTTGAATGTTTTTCATTACCACCAAAAATTGCTTTATACTTAGTAGGTATAATATAATTGGTCGAAACCAGGGATCGAATACACTGCTTTTACGAATACGCTGTTCAAGCGAATATTTTTGCAGTGGGAAGTTATGTAATCAATTTTTATTAACAAGGAAGGTCGAGTGTTCAAAATATTTAACGTTAAATTTGCAAGTTCCTAATCACAATTTCATCCCTAGCGAAACTAATACCTAGCCAAAAACCTACATTAGATAATAAGTGGTTGATAGCCTAGTCTTTCAGCCGCCGATTTTCGTAGTAAAAGGTCGTAGGTTCGCTATATCGACCGTCTATGTATCTCTTTCACAAAAACAATTGTGCTTACTTTGACAATCGTAAAACTTGTAATTTTTACTCTCTTTTATTGATCCAGCAATACTTTTAGGCTATCCATATCTTCGAATAGAAAACCAGCGGAGTCTACAATATTGTTACTGCGATTATTAACTCTAATCAAGATTTTTATAATGTTTTCTTCTTCTTCTTCTTTCTTCCAACGAGGCAATCCACTCTCGAGAGAGTGATCTATTTTATAAAGTATTGTACCTATACCGAAAAAATATCTACCTACTGAAAATATAATAAAATTCAGATTGCTCATGGTTCCAATCCAATCCATGGTTAGAATATAAAACATCATAGTCATGACCATTTCCAAATTTATTAATGCCCTTTAATTCAGAATAATTACATTAACTTAAAGATGAAAAAAAAAAAGATTTTTGAAGAAACCTACCCATTTGTTTTAGGTATCTACCTATTTATTTTAGTTTCATTATTGAAAATTAACATTTAACCAAGAATGCTCGTTTGATTCGTCAATTATTATTTTATACTCGTAAATATTTTCTCCAAGTCAAACTAAATTTTAAAGATGTGTTATGGAGATGGGACATTTTGGTAAGTAATAGATAGATCTCCAGTGTCTATTTCGAGGCTGGAATGTGAGACATAAAAGAAGCGGCAAATAACAAATTTGTGAGACGCGGCGTTTGACAAATAAGGTATAATATTTCTACAGCCGGCTGTACGTCTCATAGCGCTTCTCTAATTATAGGATATCGACCTAATTGAAAACAGGATATTATTAACTTAAGAAATAAATGTTACACAATTTTGTTATGTGTAACAACCAACTTCCATTGTCTGGATATCGAGACTATTCTTGAAATCATTATTTCGATTAGCTGTCATAAATGTATCACATTTACGCTAATTCTGCCATTGGGTGATGATTTTCCATTATCGGAATATTCAATCGGGGAAAAATTTCAATTATTTTTGCAAGATTTTTATAAAAAAATCAAATTTATAATAAAAAGTTTGAATTTCTGTTGTGAAGACAAAAACGATGGTCTCAACGTATCTGTGAAAGTCGTCTCCGTGGAGTCAACAATTTTTGGAGTGAGTTGTGAGGGTACACCAATTAACCGAATATTAAATTGGGTCTTGTATTACATATTATAAAAGGTTTAATCGGCTGATACTTCTACGACCACTGCATTAGAGTTAAGAGCATAGTCGAAAATCATTAGGTAGAGATGGAGTTAGAAATACTTACGAGGGGATGGGATATATGCGAGATCGAAGACATGGTCATTGGTCAATGGTCAGATAGGGAAAGTAACGAATTAGGTTTTGGTAGAATAATATTGCCGAACAAGTGGAGTTACAAATAAAGATTGGTTTGAAGAAGGAATGGGGAAATCTCTGGATCAACTGGAGAAATCTCTAGATATCCTTTTCTATTTTTTACCTTCTTTTTTCTTTCGGATTTTTCGATTCGTTTGTTGGAAGTAACAGTATCTTCTACGGCTTTCTGTCACCAGCCAGGCTCTTAAAATCTTCGAGGCATGCATGTCAACAATGGCCTGTTCTATCAGTTTCTGGCCCGACCTCTACAATTTCCTTCAGTACCAACTTAATAGCTTTAGGCTACTCCAGAAGCAGTGGACTGGCTGATGGCGCTGGAGCCAAGACTGTAGAAGAGGACGGGACGCAACCCTCTACGGGTCAAGATTATTTCCGGAAAAGCCATACGAAAAGTAAAGTAAGTAAGTAAGCTTTATATTAAGCATGCATTATATTTACTATCAATTCAATGTTTCATCGTTTTAGCAACTAAACTTGATCAGAAACTCCTTAATAAGGTCCTGTCCTAATTGAAAGAGTGATCGCGCGTTCGAGCGTTGCAACGAGCGATGGCACAATGTTCTCAGTTTGAACAGTCTGTACGAGTTTGAGCATATTTTGACACGTGAACGCTTTCCAATTATGACACACTAGCGTTAGGAAATTTAATATTTTTTTTTATGTAGGAGTAGACTTTATTCGTTTCTATTGACTATGTTTAACTCAACGTTCTAATTATTTATAGATTTTTGTAACTTACATACCTAGCTAAAACATTCATAAATCGAGTCCATGAAAAGTCTTACGCTAACGCGCAGATGCATAGGCGTGGATGGTCGAGTCAGAGTTTTTCGAAGTGTTTTTTCACTTGAAATTTCTACCCGGGGTTGGCCTATCTCAGATTGGACGGGGGCGGTTGACTAGAAAAATTTGCCTCATTGCTCAGCCAGACTCCCTCACATTGCATTGCACGGCCAACCCCACGGAAGACGACTCCCAGGCAGACCACCGAGGAGGTGGATAGACAGCTGGGAGTCGACCTCGCAAGAGGCAAACCCCACCTCTTAATAACAGTAGGCCTAGACAAAATGCATTTGGCGATCGACTACAAACGAATTCTTCGACAATGTAGAGTAGGAAGAAAATTAACTGTCCATTTTTTATATTTCTATATAAGTGTCTTTGTTTGGTTTAAATAATTGTTTATATGTTCCAGTGGACAGTTAATTTTCTCGTACTATACATTGGCGAAATCTTCGTTTGTAGTCGAACGCCAATTTGAATTTGTCTACGGGGGCAGGTCTTCAGGCCTAGAATAAGATTTTACAATGATGGAAAATATTCAGTAGAAAACTGCAGACTAATGGTAATGTTTTTTTATTTTCCAATAGTGATAATTCATCCTGGTTAAAATTACTGAAATATACCCACTAATTTGTACCACTGACATGTCACATTGTTGCAGTATCGCCACGTATAATATTTGATACAAGAAGTGTTCCATAAATAAATCATTCAGAAAACAGCTGTGCGGTTTGTAATGTATTGTGTCTTTTTATCGATGAAATTATATTTTAATTTCTTAGTTCTAAAGATATATTATTATAATGCTTCGTTAGAAAATAATAGGCACAAATAACGATTTGTCAATCGTTATGAGTGTGAAAATTAAGTCTCAAACTGTCTACTGTAGATTTTTCTGTTCTTATAGTCTATCATTAATCTATTTAAAGATTTATTGAGCGTTCAGTTATTTTATCTTCCATGTGAAAGAACTAACATTTTGATGTAGGTACCTATTCTCCTTTGTGTAGAGTGGTCAGAATTTTTAATCAATTGTCTAAATTGACATCTTTCACATATCTTACAATAATTTTAAACAAGAAGTTAGCGATCAACAATAAATATATTATGTGAATTTCTTCTAGGACTCACTAATCAATATTTTAGATGGCGTTAATAATATGACATACGAATAATTATGTTCAGTTGATAGTAGGTAGGTATGTTCTTTGCTCTTTTGTTCATACTAACATTTTTTGTTTTGTATAACTACAATTATGTATATAAGAATTAGGTATGTATGTATGTAATTTTTTTACTGTTTTTATCTATACATACTTAAGGTACTATTTGTAATGTATATAGTAAGTATGTATGTAATATTTCTGTTCCACTGCTCACTGAATAGGTCAAACACTGTTATGGTTACCAGTGTTCATCTTTAAAAATAAGAAATTAAGTAATAAAAATGAAAATCTACTTATTTTTATACAAAAGGGTGCAGTTATAGAGGCAGTTGAAAGTATGTAGAAAGAAGATTGCGTGTTTTAGAAATGTTTCTTTTTTATGGTAGGTATACTCATTATCACAGTAAGCTAGCTCTCTTTCAGCCATTTCCTATTCAACTGGCAACAACTTGTATAAAAAATTACTATGATGGCTGTCAACTCTTTGAAATATCATGACGGTTTGTTATGACACTGAGTTTAAGACAAGATCTCTTTCCCCCGAGTCTCCCTGGACAGTGCCTCAGCCGTCCGATTAACAATGGCCGTACAACTTGTTACCATTGATCAATCATAATGGCCGGAGTATACCGCTAATCAAGAACCCGCCTTCTTTCTATGCGTTCGTATTTTAAATTTTTAGGTACACAATTCTAGCCAAATCAGATGTTTTCAATCAATCGTCAACAATCAAAATACTTAACTGAAATAAAATATTGTCACATTTTTATATTTTGTATGTATGGCTATTAATATTGGACATATTTAACAGCCACACAAGGCAACTTGAAACTGCAGAAAAATACGATTGTTAAGGTGGACTGCCGAAGTATTTTTTGGAAGTTTTAGTTAAAATTTTCGGTACATTAGCCCCTATTTCACTAAGGATGTTTTTCCCAGTAGTAAAACACAAATAATGACATCCAGAATAGATAATTACGAGGTGGTTGGTAGACCAGCGGTACCGGTTCAGGGCTTTCATACGTACAGCTTACAAAGGTCGAGGGTTCGAATGCCGGTGCCAACCATTTCCAATTTCATAACAAAAGTTTTGTTTTATGTGAAAGATGTTTTTGTGATCACTTTGGGTGAGTCTAGATACATAAAAAAAAACAACTTAGTAAGAAACCTTATGGACCTTGTTTTTCTTCTATTTGGGCTCATAACTTTTTTTTTTCAAATCGAAAAAATTTGCAGCCCAAAATCATCAATTATTTGGAATGAGATATTGCCAAAAAAAGATAATAGGTACATAATTTTTATATTTTTTTTTATTGAGGCCTTTTACCCGAAAGGTAGGCACAATAATAATATGCATTGTTTTCAAATTTATTGGAGCAATTGATTGTCATTTAAGTACGTAGGGAAAAGATACAAATTTTATGATAGGTAATGTTTTAAATTACGTGTTTGTTAAATTTCTAAGTAATTAGAAGAATTACACCAGGAGAAGCCCTTGACAACATCTGATATAAGAATAATATTTTTTATCAGTAGGTAGGTAGGTACACGAACGAACCAGCATAGCCGTAATGTTAAAAGTCAGACGAGTCAATCAAAGTTCAGTCATGTGTCAAGACGGCTCATTCTTCTGGTAATGTTATTATCATATTAGACGGATTTACCAACTTTGATACCTACCTTCCTACTCGTTTCTTCCAATGTAGTTACTCACATTTTTATACTCACCGACTTTTCTAAAAATTAAAACTCATGCGCAAACTTATACCTGTGCCTTTTACAAAACCCATCTTAAGTGTTTTATGATTCTATAGGAATATTAAATTTAAGACTTTACAACTAAATCTATTTAAATAATATGTAGGTAGGTATGTTTGTATTTTAATAAACGTTGTACCTATATACGTACCCAATAGAGTGGGATTTTGTTATTTGGATTTAGTTTGAAAGTAATCACGATGGTGTTTTTGTATTTGACAGCTCATTGCCTTATTCTGTTTTCATGTGGTTCTAAAATTATTGTCAATAGTATTTTAACTTCAAACTCCGACACGAAAATCAGCAGCAAAAATTTTGGAACTCTCTATAGAATTGTGATCAGTAGGTACCTACCTATATTAGTTTAACAAATCATAGTAATCGACGGTATTAGAAGAGTTTTATGCGAAAAAAAATCCGCTACTTCATACCTATATTATTATTTTCGAGAAAATAATAAGAAAATGTATTAAGTAGATTAAAATCATATTCGTAAGGTCAGTAGCCAAATTCAGGTCCATTTAAACATCTGATGTTACAAAAAACATTCATATTGTCTTACTCTACTTTAAAAAAATATATTAATTTTCGTCCCACGCATAGAGAAGCGTAGAAAATGTAATAAATAATAATGTTCTTCGTGAGGTGTTTGTATAGAGTTCAGAGGTTGACGTTTGACGCGAAGTAAAAATTCAAAATAATAATATTATTATTATTGTAGGTAACTACCTATAGTACACGGAATTACTTTAGTAATGGAGTAAGTACATAAGCTAAAGGTGTCTGTAGGAACCTTTGGAAATTACGTAACTGCAGGTAGGATGCATATCTATTAAATTATGGGAACATTTTAACTTCATGCTGACATCATAATTGCGTTGGTATTTGATCGACACTATTTGTGTGGTAACTTTGCTTGCTGTAGGTAGGTATACATTTTTTATCATTGCATCAGAAGTGTTAAAAAGGTCTGCATCTACGAGCATTTTAATTTTTGCAGCTCCTCCACTCAGATAATGCTGGTCCATCTGTTGACATCCATTTATTTTTCTTTCGGGGCGGATGAATGCGATAAGGCAGGATAGGGAGCTGTGGAAGTCTCAGAGGGAGGTCTATATGATCAACAATAGACTCAAGAGGTTTTAAGAAAAAATACAGTAATATCCGGGCATTGTGCAGTAACTGAGAAATCAAAATGTGAAAAGGAAGCGACGCATGGATTACATCAGTTATCGAGGGGACAAGAATAGAGAAAAACCAACTAAGAGATCAAAAGTTGACACCAAAAGAAAATTTAGTGAAAACACGCAGAATACGCTTAACTGAAATTTCTTGGAGATTGCAGGAAAAGCCTATGAACTTTGGAAATGGTTGCAAGTATTTCTGCTTAAAAGCATATGGCGCCAACAAGAGACCTTTGATTAGTTAAAAAAATACCTTTCGTTCACAATGTCGAGTAATACAGAGCAACAATTATTTTCCCCAATTAGAGCAAAAAAAAATATTATGTTGAGAATAGAACAGAGGAATAACTTCCTGTCACAGCGGACAACAAACTTAACAACGTTGTTCACTGGACATAACTCACGCCACGGTCGATAAATTCACACTGACTTTAAAAAAGTCGTTATGCTACCTACTCTTTGAGAGAGATTGAGATTAATTGAGTCTGGCCGTTGAAGTTATCGTAAATTATTGGTAAATGATGTTTTGTTTCTTCTTAAATTATTTATGAAGTAGACAACATCAGATGTCAGATTATGTTTATTTTTAGTCCATTTGCAGGAAATTATATCACATTTGTATAAATTTGATTAGTCCCATAAACTTTGAAGAAACGTCCAGTATTTCCTAATAATAAATCTAAAAAAAACTATGCTTAAACCTAATAAAGACGGATTAGATTATCATTATTATTTGAGGAATATCTACGAGAAATTATATATAGACCGTGTCAATCTACTTTGATAGAGATATCCGAACATTGCAAAGGTCAGATCCTAAAATTGTACGAGTCGGTACTGCCAGATTTAAGACTTATACATTAGGTGAGAGTGTACTTACCTACCGCATCGTTAATAAGTAGTGTTGAACCTGGACCTTGTAGGGTTTGATCGGGCAAAAGAATTTCCAGGTTCGACGTGCACTGAAGTTTATTGGGATTGTATTAGAATATAACTTACTGAGACAGACAAAAGTTAATATGAAAGAGGCTTTGAGACATTTATATACTAACAATATTAATACAAAATATATTCCTACTAGTCTAAACAATACAAATCAAGGTCCATTTTTGGACCATTTTTATCCAAGAATGTGTGTCCGCAGCTGAACCATGATCCTGACGGAGTATTGATCAGACCAACGCATCGCTGATTATCATCTTTACGAATCACTTGTTTCCCCTGCGAGCTATGTGACAAATGACGATGTCAACAATCTAAATCTAAATGATCTACAAACTCAATATTAAAACGATGCGAATTTATATTATGACCAATAGATAGTCCCTAATCGAGAAGCAGAGGGGACGATCATAAAAAGCCCTGAAATATACGAGAACTTTGGAGGAGGACATTACTTTGAATAAACACATGTTTTTTTAAAAAGATCTTTGGAATTTATTAGTGAAAAGTTTTCGTGGGTATTATAAAATGCACCCCTAGTTTCCTACAACAGTTCAGTTTCGCTTGATAGCCATAAAACATCTTGGCTTGGTTTAATGACACCCAAGTGAGCAATTCTGGTGGCGCTCAATTGAATAACTTTCTTAGACGGTGGCGATGGTGGCCACAGCGACGCCACAGCCTCCTTCCTTTGTTTTTTCTTTACTATCGGGGGGAAACTTTTTTTTAATTAGTGGTGATTTACAATTATGTATAATAGGGGGACAAAAAGAAACAATTAATACCCCAATAAAGGAATTTAATCAAATCCTTGAAGCTTAATGTCATTATTCTGACCCATCCCAAAATAAAAAATACAAGATATAGATTACCTTTTAAGAACTGTATTTCATTATTCATTGCTTTTCTGATCAAATGCTGGTTAATCCTTTTGTGGAAAATTACTTATTTTTTACGATACGTAGCCTAATTGATTGATTTAATAAAAATTATAGATACTATAATCATCAAAAGCAAATGATTTAATGCAAGTCCACTTTGCACCGCTTTTATTAAGAAACTAGCAGCACAAACTGTTGGATGACAGGCATTGAAAATGGTCTTAATTATTGTTTGATTTTCCTATAAACTAGTTATGTCCTCTCTAATTTTACTTTACCACATTAGGAACAGCGGACAATTTGACATGCCTCCCCGTAGCAATATCGTACTTACGATCCTCTGATCAAGTACCTATTTCGTCGATATAATATTTCCCAAGGACGCCTATGAATGCCATCGCTACGAATGTTGAGTTATAGTACGAAAATATTTAATATGCGGTTAACGCGACGAACTTACCAATTATAATATGGGATATTGCTTGTCATTAATGTAATGTAAATCTAGGTAGGTACAATCATGGTCTTTGTACCTTACCTTCTTATTTTTCATCTCTAAATAGATCTAGGATCTTTTTTTTCAGGAATTCAGGATGACCAGCTTTGCCTCAGTTTCCCTCATTTTGGGATTCTATCTCGGGATTCTATGTGAGTGTTTTGCCCAGGATAGGTCGTTAAGTCTTCACAACCTACCTCTTGAATATAATATGAAATTTACTGCAGGACCTGGTATTTGATAGATTTTATTTCTTATTTTCACTCTAGAAACGGTCCTCTATCTTTGAAAATATATTATTTTTAAGAAAAAAAAAAAACGTTATTGTCAATTATTTAAGGCCTGACAGAAAAACACGAGAAAGATTTTTAGCTGACTCCTACATGTAAGAGGCGTGCACGTTATTTTTTGAACAAAGACTTCTCCAGGGACTAGAACGCGTACACCAAAAAGACATCAGCGCGTTCGGCTTGATGCAAATATGCAGTTGAACGTATGCATGAGAGAATAATATAATATAACAATAGTTGAAGAAAAAATCCATGTAGGTAATACCATCAACAAAAAAGGGAAAAATAATAAAATATTCAAGACCCCTGGCACTATACAAATGCGTGTACATCAAAAATGACTTGAAAACAATTTGTATAGAGGTTCCCTGAGCGATTCGCAACCCGCGAGAGACGAGCGCTATTGCGGAGCACGGACAGTTTTACAAAAGGTATTTTGAAATATTGTGAATTCTGTATAATAATAACATCGTAAACATATATTATTCTGACAGACATCCGAAAGTAATGCATTCGGAGCTGAATGAAGCCGGAGAGAAAATACAAACTGAATTGGAAAAACATTTATTTCATATATTATCTATTATGTTCCAACACATGTTACACCGATTTTGTGTTTAAACTTACGTTAAAACAGCGAAGTTTTTTCAACGAATCGTTGCTGAATACGTGTAATTGGCAAGTATGTAGGAGAATACGTGTAATCGGCAAGTATGTTGCCTAAAACGTGTAATCTTCATGTTTTGAATAACTACATGAAGAAAATATTTCGCGATAAATGGTAAACTCAAAATGAAGCGTGAATAATCTTTTTTTTTCAGAAATTTTTTTAAAACTATTAAAACAAACTTACTATTGAATTGTGGAAGTCCAAGCGGGAGTCTATTGTTCAATACGGGACACAAGCAGAAGGCTGAAATAAGTAAGTATGCTATTATGCATAGTGAGTTTCTAATTTTGAACACAGGAATAAAAAATATCAAATTTTGATTAAGGTATTGTAACAGAATGAAGATTAGGGAAAACTTACACCATGCATGTTGGTTGTCAAAATCTAGAAAGATAGAGAAAATTATCTCTTTTTTGGCCAATAAAATTTCTTATTATTTTTCCAACCTTATTATAATGCTTCTGTATTCATGTATTAATCTTTGCCTAGATCATGTATTCGGCAACTAGAAAAGTATTGGGTGTAACGAGTAAAGAAAAACAAAATCTATGTACGAAATAAACAGCGGGTAGCGTTGTATGGAAATTCGTATAAATTCTATTTAAATACGATGTCTGGACAGAGAAAATTGTGTTCAATGTAATAAAAACGCGTGTATGTTGTGCAAAGTAAGTATTGTATTGACTCTAAAAGTTGGTTTTTTCGTATTCCACGTGATACCGTACGAGTTTTACCATAATCTGATATATTATTATGTATGGGTACGAGTAGGTAAAATACGAAAATACTGCAATATTTGTACAGTACATAATATTATATAGTTGAATTATCTAAATATATAAAAGAAAGTCGGGTTAGTGCAAACACTAATAACTCGAGATCGGCAGAACAGATTTTTATGATGCTTGGATTCTTCTCCGCTCCGGAAAACAGAATAATTATTAAAAATATCGAAAAATGGATTGAAAATACTATAATATTAAAGTTAATACAGAACGGCCTTTCTAACAACAACGCCATCTGTGAAAATTCCATAGCAACACAATTTTCATTGACCTGCAACCATTAAGTTTTTATACACCGGTACGGTTTTTTTTTGTATAAATTGAAACGCAGAAAGTGAATAAAAAGAGATGATTTTCGTTTTATAAATATGTTATTGGAAAATATACCTACTAGTGTAATTGGAAATTTTAATTTTTTTTTTCGTTTGTTTGGGTAGCGAATTTATATTTACCATGATCTTTCAGAAAGTACCTACTTATATTTTGGACAGAATTATCGTACGAAGGTACGAAGATGTTGAACGAAGTTTGACGGGTCAGCTAGTCTTAAATAAATCTTTTTTTGTGCATGAAAGTGTCTTCGTCATAATTTATTGGTTGATGAATTTTTGACTTAACAGAGAATGTTAATAGATTAAGAAAATATAATATCAAAGGTTAATAAATTGCGATTTAATTTGTGTGGTTACTTTGTTTTTGAAGAAAACGTGTTATCTACGATAATATTATGTCACTGATGAAAACCTTATTTCTAAATAATAATTATGGTATTTACTTACAACATACTATAAATATATGTTATAAACTACATAAATAATGTTACCGACCTCTGTTACCGACCTCGGTAGCCTAGTTGTACTAGCGTGGACTTCAGATCCGGGGTCCCGGGTTCGATTCCCGGTCGGGTCAGAGTTTTTCTAAGTGTTTTTTCACTAGAAATTTCTACCCGGGGTTGGCCTGTCTCAGATTGGACGGGACCGGTTGACTGGAAAAAATTGCCTCAGGCAATAATTTCCGCCGGCTATACTTACACCTTTGTATAGAAAAGTGTTATATTATTATTATTATTATTAAATAAGAAACAGCGCTCCATAAAATAATTAAATAATTGTTGCAGTAAGCGAACATTCTAAATAGAAATCTGCCAATCCGGCCTGATAAATATCTAAATATATTTAAAAGATTTGCCAACAGGAATCGAGCCCGAAACTTCTTGATCAGAGGTTGCCATTAAGCTGCCGTGTTTATAATACAGGTTATTATTTGGTCAATCAACATTTTGTTGCCATGTTATCTAGTTTAATGAAAAAAAGTACCTACATCATCCTGCTTAATTTCTTAAATGTGTCGTCGAGTTTCGAAATCCTCTATAACACTTTTTCGTGATTTTGAGAAAAACGATAAAAACTTTTTTTTCAATATTAAACTTGCTTTCCTGAAGTTTAATAAGTCTGGGGTTTGCAAATCTGTTACAGCAATGCAGCTCAAAAAAATAATTGCTTTAAAATAAAAACAAACTGCTTATTTTGTAAAAATAAAAATTGATGTGTCGGTTTTTGATACTCATATCAGGTTATGGCGTGTTTTGAAACTCACACATGGTGATATAGCTGATTTTGAAAGGATCAACTATGAATGGTCACGTGCATTTTTTCCAGTGGCGTGAACAAAATAAAAAATGCTGGTAGGAAAGTAGGTATTTCTGACGAAAAATTTTTTTATTAAATATTTCATTACAATAGCCTAGGCCATAGACATTTATTTTTATGTAGGTTCAAGAAAAAAAACCTTATATAAATTGGAAATAAAATAGGTATATAAGCAAAATTTTAAATACAACAATGATGTTTTACTAAAGTATTTTTTACGTTATCAGAAAAGATATCAAAACTAAAATTAAACAAGCTTAGTGAATTCGTGGGTATTTTTGGATTCTTTCGGATTCTTTCTATTTCTTTCGGATTTCTTTTGGATTCTTTCGGAAAAGTTCTGACATTATTATTTACACGTTATAACTACAAAAGAAACCGTAGATATTTGCAATTTATTAGGTAGGTACATTTTTTTTATAAGTCTCCACTCATTATTGAGTGATTTAGGCAGGTACATTTTAATTAGCGGGAAAGAGTAAAAATCTAAGCATGTATAAGCTTGAATAATAGTTTTAAATAGCGAACACTAACAAGATAAGTTTGTTTCTTTAACTTAAAAAATAAACCTCAGGGTCTCTTTGTTCACAAATCGGGGAACCGTCATCAATAATTCCATTATTTTCAGTGAAGTATCTGAACTGATATCTTCCTCCAAGTCTTTGTAAAATCATGAAATTTCTAAATCTTTCCAATTTGTCAAACGTGAGAGATTCAAATAACCTGTGACCATGAAGGGCGTGCTCCTTCAAAACACGCCAGGTTTAATAAAATTGTGGAAGACTTAGGTAGGTACAAAGTTTTTTATTTAAATAATTTGATTATTGAAATTATTTCCCTCACGGAAAAAAATGCATGATCAACAATTTATAAATTTTATATATATAATTTTATCGTACCACGTTAAAGAAATTGTTTCCCAATTTTTTACATGGGTACCTACGCCACTGTAAAAAAACAGGAATAAATACGAAATTTCCTCAAAATTCGTCAATGTTTACTTACCGTTTTTGGCGTTGTATATTAACATTCCATTTTTCTGGTTGTCTTATCTTTTTCCTTACTATGTTTTTTTCGCATTTTTTAACATTCTCAAGTTGATCACACATTATTAAATAATTAATAAGCAAAATTGTCAGAGAACTACTAACTTCGACAACAATAAATTTGTACTGGAAACCATTTTGAAATGTGTGAAATTCTCGCCTCCTATTGGTCGGTTGTGTTATAGCGGATATCGAAAGGCATATGAAGGGATATAGCGTGGATCGTTTCTCATGCTCATTTTATTTTATTTTTTTTAAATCAACCAAGAGTGTTTTGAAAGAAAAAATATTCTAGGATTATAGAGTTTTTAATTCCGAATCCAACGACATCAATAACTCGTATTTGATCAAAATGTGTTATAGAGGATTTCGAAACTTGGCGACTCAAATATAGTTTCAGTCAGCCAGTCGAATATACGAAGTGTGGTTTGATGACATTGGACCACTTCATGGGTATAAACGTTCTCTTTCTGTGCTGCTTCCGACCATCTCCACCATGATCTGGTCATCTATATATTATGATAAAATGCCCGAAAATGCGAAGAATGCGCAGTACATATTCGATGCGCAAATAAGAGAAGATGCCAAGTTTGCCGTGTATGAATCCGTTGGTTCTGTGTTTAGACCATTGAATAATAATAATAACTTTATTCAATAAAAACAACACAATGAATCAAAATACAATTTGGTGATTCCCTCCACTAGGCAATGCCTGTCTTAGAGAGGAGAATGAAGAGCAATTAAATTAGACATCTACATTTAACACAATAATAAAAGTTATAGTCAATCAATGGAGCCCAAAAAACAATGACATAAATGCAGATCATCAAAATACTAGAATATGGAGTAGACGTCTCCAGCACTACAACTGGAATGCATTAATCCTCCGTTTTTCTTGAGCCCTCACAGTATTAATGTCTGAAAATTCCATGCATATGAGCATGTCAAAAATCATTCAAGGTATTTCAATTATTAGCTAAGTATATTATATTTTCAGTTCATCGATCATATTGTAAAAAACTCTGAAAAAATCGAACAGTTTTAATTCCTATTAGGTTCATACACTTATAAGGAACATGAACAAATAGGTATGCGAGTTTTTCAAAAGTTAGAAGACAAGAAGCCCATAAAATCAAATTTGGCGAATTCAATAATTGAAAATTTCAACATCAAAATGTATCGAGACCACGTTAAATATAGAAGTGGTTAGATAACAAACCTTATATTATGTAATCAATGACTTTGATGAACTAATTAATTATTTACCAAAGCAAGCTAACAAATGAATTTAAGTACCTACCTGCGTGCCATTTATAACAATTAATTAATTTCAAAATTGACGAGAGACGCGAGGTAATTTGACGCACCTTTAATTCTGAAAGAAGCCTACACAGTCTAGGGCCACCCTAATTATTAAAAATACTTAGAGGGAACCACATCTGAAGAGCTTCTCAAAATACTTACTCATTACATTTGTGTGAAAACGTGCACGCACCAAAATAAATCGTTAAAGGTTAAACCCTCTCATAGCCCTAGACTTTAAGGAACCTTAATTCTCATTTCAATGTATCTTAAGAGTAATAATAATAATATGTTCTACCTACGTATGTTTAAAAAAAAACATAGATAAAAAATCAATATCAAAAAAATCAATTATTGATACATTGTAGATATGTCTTGAAGACTGGACTGAAAGGCTGCATCAAAAAAGCGGAACGAAAAAAATCAGTACTTTCTTTGGGGATGTTAGAATGGATTCCTTGGAAGGCACAGTGAAGAATTTTTTCTGTTCGTTTTCTACCCTGTTTTCCCTGCGCTACATGCGATCTCCATTTTTTGTTTCCACAATCCAGAATGTAGAACATAATAATTCCATTCATTACACCAGGTACATGACGTGCCCATTATAAGTTTAAACCATGTCCTAACCCTACCATCCTACGTTTAATTTTTTTTTTACTAGAAAAAATTCAATTATGTATTAGTATTTATGCAGAGCCAACCTCTGCAGGGTTATTTACTCAAAAGCTTTAGAACTAGTCAAATATTTCACACAAGGATGTTTTCCACGTAAACATCCGTTTTTGAATTTTTTCTTAATCAATTTTGCGAGTCTGAAATTTATGTTTTATAGTAGAATAAACTTTAATTAAATAGTTTTGCTAGTTTAGGATGCTTTTTGGGTATTTTTTTTTTTCTGGAACGTCTCAAAAATTTTTTCTCGATCCTTAAATCAATATTTTATAGAAACGTATGATGCGAATAGAAATGTGAAGATCAATCTCATCACATTTGTCTAAACATGTTTTTTAGTGTTATAATACCCCTTGAGAAAATAACTAAGCTTAGTTTGAACAAAACTTTTCCATAAATCACCTGGAAAATGGTTTAGATTTTTATCTAATTTTAAACCTATGCAGTTTTTTTACCTAATTTATTACAATTATCTTGAAATAATGCGTGTAATTTTATTCATTTACTCTACTACTAACCCAAATGTTTCCAGACAATCATTCATGATAGGGTCTCGTCCAACAATTTTACTAGGGTGGAGTATTTCAAAGGAAGAAGGTATTATGAAAGGCTTATTTCCAATTAACAATGACAAACAGTCAAAATTAATCGAATCCAAAAACGATTTTATGAGTCCCCCTTCTAACATATAGTTACGAAACATACCTACAGCTTACGTACCCGTTGATGTATGAACTGAATTATGCAAAGCTACAAAATCGCGCACCTATTGAATTTGAAAATTAATGAAATCTGATCTGCTCAGACATGCACAAACATTTGCATTAGTTGAACACACCTTTACATTAAAGCAATGAATAGAAATCCCTCCCTATTCACCCCGTTTTTCTTCTTATAATTCTGATTTACCGAACAAACTAAATGTAGGATTCTACAGCACATACATTCATAATATAATATGTAAACTTCTCCTTCCTATATGCACTGAATACTATACTTTTATTAATTGAAATTCACGTGAAAAAGAGAACTTATAAAAGTCAGTAAAATTTTTTTGTATTGTCCATAAGGCAGATCATGTTAAAAAGAAGCTTCTGATATATATATTTTTACCGATCACGCCGTGTCTCTAAGGGGTAGGTAGAGAAAACGGACCATATTAAAAACACCTCTTCTTGTCGAGTCATACTGGGTGGTCATTAAGATTACATTGTTATTAGACCAGCCCCCGTAGACAATTTGAAATTGGGTTCGATTACAAACGAAGATTTCGTCAACGTAGATTGCGAAAAAATGAACTGTCCATTGGAATATACACTTACATTAAATATATAAAAATTTGACAGTTCATGCTCTTCCTACTCTACATCGTCGAAAAATTCGTTTGTAGTCGATCGTCAAATGCAATTTGTCTTGGGCTGCTGGTCATGGCAAATAACTGGGACGTCCACTGAGCCAAGAAAATTTGCATCTGTTGCCCTAATTTCCTTGTCTTTTTCGTTTTTTACAATTCTAACCGTTTGATTTTATTCTTTTGACCATTTGTTTTTTAATTAGGTAACTTAATTATTACTAGAAAGAAAAATGAAGACAAATACGGAAATAAGCAACTGAAAATGATAATACCTACCGACATTTAGCCTGAACATTGGATGAAATAGCGAACTTCCGGTTTATCCAACTTTTCTTAAAACTATAAAGAAATTCGCAAACCTGGTTACTGAATCTATAAGACCTATCTAGACAGTATAAGAATATCTACGAATGAATACTGCATAGATACCTAACTTGTCTGAAATCTTATTTTTTACATGGGAACTGTTTTAAAAAAATTGTAATCTACGTAGACATGTTTTATTATTTTATAAGAACACTGCCTGGTGTTGTATCGTATTAAATTTTAATTCCATCTGAAGAAAAGAGCGTTTTCTCATAGTTATTAAAGTATATTTTCTTCGACGTTCTTTTAAGTCATATCGTAATCTTTAATACAATATCTATGCTAAAAGCTACATTAAAAGTCAATTTATTATCAAAACACTTTTTTGTTCGACGTGGCCTAATTATCTTCGCTACCTACCCACATTTTCTTCATAATTCAGTCTTTAATTTGGACATTTTGATGTAACTTTATAAAGATGAAAATTTCAAAGTAGGTTGCTTGCGTGAAAAAATTCTAAGTAATGTTCTTATTTAGAAATTCTATTCTAAATATGTATTTATTTATAATTAGGTACCTAGCTATTTAGTTTATTTTAGTGTCAGTTGGTTTCTAGACTATAATAATAATATGGTCATGGTTTTGTAGGTCTGTCGTTCGTCAGGTTTTGCTGCTATTGCATTCAAAATTTCGCGATGAACAGTAGGCTGCATTAACTCGTATTTTACATTAGTAGATATTTGAAATAAAAAAAAATATATATATACCTGGGAAGCATTTTGCTTCCCAGCGGCTTTCCATCTGCCCCAGATGATGATTGGTGGAATCCAATCGAAACGTCGGGCGACCAACGGCTCTTTTCAGAGCCAACCTGAGTACACGGAGTACCCAAAACGTTTCGCGTACGCTTCATATATTTCTCTCCGTGATCACATCTTCACAGAAAAAAAAAATATATATATTATATATATATATAGAATACAGAGCCGGCCGATATTGTTCGAAACAAGAACTTCTTTCGCATACGCGAGATGAAAATTTTTAAAAATAATATCTGGGAAAACCCTTCGCAATAAAGTTAGAAACACAACATCGAGATCCGAAATATCTGCGAAGATGAGGATATTGTAAGGTGGGAAAAAGAGAGGAGACGGTTTTGGAACGACCATATTATTTCAAGAATGGAGGACCTCAGAGCCACTATTGATGCCAGAGAAAACATACCACAAGATGGCAGAACTCCAGACCGACCACCTAAAGGCTGGAGGGATAGTTAATAGGCAATTAGCTTCCCAAGAAGGCAATACAGCCGGCCCAATCTAAGAGAAACAAGAAGATGTTGATATAATTGAAAAATAGTTTAAAATGCTAACAAAATAAATACCAATATTAGTTCAGTCCACAAAACAAAATGAATACTAAAACATCCAGAATGAAAATAATACGGAATGTAAGTAGTTACCTACCTACTAATAACCAGTTTGTTAGTGATAGCAGCTCTAGGGATTACGCCTTTCATTTTGTTCGCTCGACTCTCATTATTTTTGCTATATTTGCTTAATCCTTGTACGGGGTGCAGACAAACGGAAGCTGCCACATACACAATCTACCTCATAACATATCGTTGTTACCTGGGCTTAGTATTTCGAGCTGGAATTCAGAAAGGTAATTATTATCAGCAAAATGATTGTTACTTAAAATCTTTTAGTGAAAAAAAAAATCCAGGCACACAAAGTCTCCGCTTTCGAAATGAAGTGCCTCAGGAGAATGTTAGGTGTAAGATGGTACCACCGCATCACGAACGACGCTATACGCCGGCGTACCCAGCGTGAGCCCATCACTTCTACTCGGCTGGGGCTTGAGGAGATGGACATGGCTGGGGCATGTGTTGAGGGTGCCGAACGACAGTTGGCCGAGGAGAGCGCTGTTCTTCCTCCCATCTGGGTCCCGAAGACGAGAAAGAACCTCTCATATTGTGTTCCGCTCCTTCGAAGCAGAGCTGAGGAATCTGGACATGATGTGGGAAGAAGTCATAAATATTGCGCAAGATCGAGCGCAATGGAGAGTTCTTGTAGCTATCCCTAGTGGAGCGTAAAGGGAGTTTGGATTTGGATTGGATTATTCTGTACTTACTCATTTTCTTCATGAAACGATATTAATTCTTTAACTAATAAAGTATTATATTTTCCATATTAATACATTCTGGTTTATCACAAAGTAGACATGCAATAGGGCTGTTTCATAACAAATAATATTGTAAGTATTATAAGAATTCACACATTCATCATGGATGATTGGATGGCAATTCTTTTCTATGTTTCTTCTTGCCGTTTGCCATACGAGACTGTAGGACCGCAACTAACATCAACTGACATTCAACCAAAATGTAGTTTTCGTTTTATATTGACGATCTGGGCTCAACCAAAGTGAGGACAAAAATGAAAATGAATTTGATAAACGACGAGTGGTTTTGAATTGTATACGAAATTTTCACTTGATGAGAGAAAGTTCATAACGATTAATAATGTTTGATTTGTTATTTATGAAACTCTTACTTAAATACAATACACAAACTAAATGCTACGTGACCACGGACTAAATGTAACGACCATTAGGGTCAGTGGATAAAAATACCTAGCAATGAAAAAAAAAGTGAAAACACCCTAAAATATGATGTGTATGCACGTTCCGAAAGAATTTCACATGTCCACGAAGAAATTCTTGTCGACATTTTTGGATTTAAATTAACATTTTTAGACGTCTAGAGTGGGTCGTAAAAAGGGCTTACGGAATATTTCTCCGCATTCGTCGGCCGGAGAACGGACCCTGTGGTATTCTTTCCACGATGTTATTTATTTAACCCTTCGTGGGCGCCGGAGTGACCAAATTAAGTCGAACCAATTGAGTACACGGATGGGACGAATATTTTATTAATAATTCACAACTACTTTCAGTCTTTCCGTGATAGAAATATATGAAGAAGAAAAAACATGGATTTTTCTATCTAGTCCAAGAAAGATATTTCCGTGTTTGAATCTTTATTTCTGAAAAATCTGACCACCACCCAAAAAAATAGAATCCTTAAAGTTTTCTTTACCAGGTTTAAAAATTGATATGCCTAAGTATACTTTTTTTCTTCCTTTTATTTAGCAACGATGTCGTTGTTCTTAAGCTCGGTACTCACTTGCGCCGCGAACGTGTATCGTTACATCAATTTTATCAAAAGGATGCATGTGTTCCGCTCGGGTTCGTTTTTCGAATCACTTAGACACTTAACCTTTCGATTAAATTGATGCAATGTCACACGTTCGCGGTGTAAATGAATACAGGGCCTTAGAAGGCACACAATTACAATTTAAGATAATTATTAAAACTCATTGGTTAACTATAACTTTTTCATCTGCTTTCCGAAGCACTTCCCATTTGTCAGCCTCTTAACATCATCGGGAACTCTATTGTGAATATCAATCGCAGAGAACAAGAATCCATCTCTATTTCTATTAGTTCTTGGATTGGCAATTCTCAGTTGAGAAGTAGCTCTCGTACCATAATAATTGTGGATGTCTTTATTCAATTGAAGTTTTATATTTTTTGATTCCTCCATTTGGCCTCTGTAATCTTGTGAATGTACTTCGCCTTTTCATTATGTTATTTTTTGTTAGGTATAGGTTTAGTTCGTTACTCATAATTTTTGTTGATAAAACTCATTCGTACTTTTGCCTACATACGAGTATATCCAGAGTATCAAACTCATAGCCAGCACTAATAATTATTTTCCCTTTTGTTTTCTGGTTTTATGTATTTCCTTTCCCTATTAAAAAAATCTGTAGAATATTCAGAACATCAAATATAAATACTGTTTAGTATAGAAAAGAGAGCCGGTCGTGTGTCCATTATTTTTAATAAGACGCCGTGAAAAAACAAAGGGTGCGGCAAGTAGAGTAGATAAGTTATCCACGCTCGTTATTTTTACCATTTTCACATTAAAATATCGTCTTTCTCGTTGATAAAAGACACCGAAATGAAGGCGTTTACTTGAATTTAGTATAATAAGAAGTAACTCTATAATGATAATATCTGGTGGAGAATATTTCAGTAAGTAGCTGTTTTATTAAAATTATTCAAACATTTTATATGTATTTATTTTCCTTTCAGAATCTATTTCATCCAAAAATTATTTCTATAGAGTAGTAGTATATACCTATTAGGTATCTACTAGTTTTAGAATTTCTTACTTACTTTGCGTTTCCGGTTATACTTTGCCACACCAGTAAGCAGCGACAGTCATCGCCTTGTCGTTCGCAATGCAAAGGTTTTGCATGTTACATGTTTCGCCTATCAGCGGACATGTCAAGAGGTGGTTGTCGTCCAGGAGCTCACCACATTCACAATCTGTTTGGTCAGCAGAGAGGTAGCTCCATCTGTGTAAGTTTTTCCTACATCTGGTGACACCAACCCTAAGTCTATTGAGGGCAGTCCATAAAGAGTACGGTAGCTGTTCACCCGTGGGGCCATCCACTGCGTTGCTTCCAAGTCCTCTTGCCACAATTAATTCTTCTCTGCGTTGCAGACGACTCAACAAGTAAAGCTATTCCTGGACATAAGTCGCAAAGCAGCCGGCTGGTGGTTAAGTTTTAGAATTTCGTATTGTTTTGTATCACTTGTCACAATTAATTAATCAATCAATTTCAATTTTTACTTTAAAGCATACAACGGGGATGGTTTGAGTCGATTTAAATTCTCCTTTTAGGACTACTTTTAGCGTCAAAGGGTGACAAAAAATCCTCACCTGCGGTTATAATGTTGCAAAATAATATCAGTTTTGTTTGTGAAGCGGGGATTTAAACATTACCACCAAATCGCGAACGTTGTTAACGTAAAGTGATCACATTTAACCAGCCTTCGAAATAACAGTAGAATAAACCCGTTGTCGTTTGTTCATAACAATTTTTTTTATTGAATTTGTGCTCACTCAAAGTGAACAAAAATACACTATTATTTGACTTTTTCACAGTCAGCTAAGTTTGTGTCGTGAAGGAAGAAGTTAGCCGGTATCTGGGATCGAAGTCACGACCTCCACACGAAGCAGTACGAAAGCCGGCGTCGTAACCGCCAGGCCACCTAACACTTCATTTTTAAAATCGAACATTACCTATAAGTGAATGGCTAGAGTCATTGGTTGATATATTTATCATACAACTTTGCCTCAAATGAACGGGACAGGTATGCAGGCTGATGGGCACACGTCGCTCGGGACTATGACAAGCTTGGTGTAGCAGAATCCGTTTAGCAGGACGGATATGCTTGCAGAATATTGTTAAGAAGGCTTAAATTCAGCAGGATTTGTAAGCTGATACGGCCATCGGAAATCGGTCCTCGTCCTCGTTGTCTGTTTATTCGGGACTGAACATAAATTTCAAACTCTCTAATTTGTGAAATTATTCATAGATTTGATAGTTTTACGATTAAAATTTTAACATTCTAATGAATTATTACACAATAAAGGTGTATTTGTGTCGATAGAGGACTGAAAACAATGTGGTTCGAAGAGCGCAGAGTCATTATCTTAGGAGAAAGAGTTGAGTTTATTGTTGTCTCTCTGGCTGTGGATTCTCTAGGGATTTGAGCAAATTATTTTATTGTTAGGAAAGTATTACACAAAATATCTTTTAATCCGAGTTTTACGAGCGCGCGCTTAACGATTGTGAATAATGGCCTCGTAAATATTCCTCAGATATCGAATAATACAACTTGTTGACATTTAATTTCCCGACTTAATACCAGGAATTAGGAGGTCATTTCTGAACGAGGAATTCAACGTATGAGAATTTCCCGTGGCGCGATGGAATTAGATTTAAATAACGTTTCAAGATTACAATAGTCTTTTTCTAAACTGTATAATAAAAGAATTTTATGTTTTTAACTATCGGAAAAGTTGTCAGTCGACATTCATGGAATAGAAAAAATATATCAGATGGACAATATCTCATTTTGTTTCATGTTCATGTTTTAAAGATTTCAGTCTCGGGTAAGACGTAAAAGTTTCCTCAGGCATTGACATTTCTAACTCTATCGAGTACCAACCTACCTGATCATTTTCAGGTTTGAAGTGTTTGATGTTCAGTAGGTATTCACACATTCGCTTTCATCAAGTGTCGAGAAAACATATTCGTATCTAGTTTTTTTTTTATATTTTGTCTATTTGATGCCGAATCACTCGATTGCAGTTCTACAAAAAAAATCATGATAAGGCTGTATCGTTGTGTAGGTATAGACGCAGAACCCATTCCTAGTTTCAATCATCCATATTTCCTTGTTTTCCGTGTAACTTACCGTGTATAAACTTGTCATTATTGACATTGTTTTTGATGAAATTATGAAATAATAATAGTTGTTCAAGTTGTTGCTGAATAAGTTATCCTCTTTATTGAAAGCTGTTGTTGAAAGAAGAAAACGCAGAACAGGCTGGTTTGTTATCAAGCCATTCAATACCAGCATACCAGGAAGGTCACACATGTCCCTTCATACAGTTCTTCTCCCCACCTTTCATGAAGGTCGGCCTGCTTTTACACGATGTTTTTTTTAGCCTGTAATTTAGCCCTATAATGAACAAGGGTCTCTTTTTATCCAGAAGTATCAGCTTTTTCCTTTCTTTTGACGACATAATGAATCGGAAAGTTTATCATACAAATAAGTACTTAGGTACTTAATATCGTTTCAAAATTTAATAATGAGGTGTTCTCTTGAAAATTGAGTTATTAATCATCTACTGAAACAAAATACTAAAAAAAGCTGCTAACCTAGGGTAGCCCAGAACTCATAGTATATTATAACAGCCTTTTAGTGTAAAACATATCTTTGCATAAAAATTCATAATTTTACGATTAAAATGAATTTATCCTTGGAATTATTATAGAAACTTTAAAATGATATCGACTATTGGAGCTTTTTATTATCTGCTTTAGAACTACATATTCAATATTAATCGGTACTTTAAGGGGGACCCACTGATGTTACGGACCTCAAATTTTACGTGCTTGTGTAGGAGCATAAGACCAACCCGTATACCAATTTTATGAAAATCGAAGATTTTTTTTTCTTTTTTAGCCCTTTTTCTAGAACAAGTGAAATTTTCTTTGGACACTTTAAGAGGGTTCCCCAGAAGGTACAGATCTCAACATTTTACTGACTTGTCTACATCGAGGGGCTAACTGTTCTACCAAATTTCAATCAAATCGGATAAGAATTACTATGAGTTATGGGTGCGCATACATTTTTGGCGTACGCGTATGGGTACGCGGAAATTTTCTTCCCTCCTCCTCTTCTTTTTTTGCATTTTTGGAATCTACACCCTCGAAAACGTCGAGAAAATTAATTTCAGCGAAATCTATTTTTTTTTTGAAATCCGATCACAAGACTCAAGCATGTTTATTCCATATACTATGAGTAATTTATTATTGAAATACCTACTTGTTGCCAACTAGCTGATCCACCCGTCGAACTTCGACCTTCTCATGAAAATGATGCAGGATGTTCGACGGGTCACAAGTTTGTTATAAAAACAATACCTCTATAGTTGCGTAACTTTAAATAAATCCAAGAGATGGGGTGTAGTAGGAAATAAGGCACACATATGAAGCATGTTACGTTATTCTAGTTAGGTATATTATATCGTTGCAAGAATATACTCCGTTATAACCAAATTATTATGGAAAGATAAAGATTTGGAACAAAAGAAATACAATATAGTTCAAGGAACCTCTCGGAAGATAATGATTAAGACACTCAACCAGTAGAAGCCTCATTGTTTGATGTATTAATCCTAGCAATATAATCAATCATCTTTCAAGATTCTATTGTGATACTTACCAACCTACCCGTAGTAATATTATATGCTTTCAATAGGCTTAGCGTTACAACAGTAGGTACTTCTTCATTTTATCAAAAGTTGATGAGTCTACTCTCCATACTCTCCAATCGATTCGATAATAATGTCCGTAATTATATAATGTAGAATTTTTAAAATCAATACCGTTTTATAAACGAAGATTTCTTATCATACGAAAACTTTTTTTTTTAATATACTTCCCCATGTAGCATAGGAGATTCTAGATCTGTTGGGGCAATAAGCCTAGTGGTTAGCGTCTCGGCAAGGCACGACGAGGGAAGCAGGTTCGATTCCTGCCCGAGGCATGAGATTTTTCCACACGTTGAACATGTTGAAATTTCTCATATTATTCGGGACTTTGAACATTACCACCTAATGGGGAACATTGTTAACGTAAAGCACTTAGCCAGCCTTCGAAATAACAGTAGAAGACGGTCGTAAGCCTGTAGTGGTTTGTCCATACTATTTAAAATCGAACAGTACCTATTAAGTAAGCCATTAGTTGTTGATATAACGTTTCTTTTTATCTAAAAAGCCCCTTTAAATCAATCAATATAAAAATAAACAAATCAAAACAAAATGAAGGTCCTTAGTAGACCTTGGACCAGCTAGAAAGAAACAGTTTAATAAAATCTATTCCCTTTTATATTAAAAAAAAATAATGGTAGCTATGTTACTAATTTTCTGCATTTCGTTATTTTCCCGTACGTATTCGCTTAAGCAATCTTCAAACAAATACTTAAAAACATAATAGTACCTAGATAGTAATATGCAGGAATGTCAGAAGTCAGATTGGGTCAGTAGATTTTATATAAATTAATCATAAAACTTGACTTCATAACAATGCACGGATGGCTGTTACTAATTTATAACTTTTGATCGATATTTCACGATACGGAATCCATGTTGTCTTTCATAAATGTGTTCATATTGACAAATGATCTATGGATCGTGTTTTGATATAATAAGATTTATTTTAAACGAAACGAGTTGAGAGGTAGGTGCCTTCCTTCACAATTTTATTAAACAATATTATCAAGATAACAATACTAGCATTTCATGTCCGCTGTTGCCTTTTTTTCGTGATGACCGAAAATTTGATTATATGAAAGTCCTTATCGGTGTAAAAAGACAAACACAAGGTTTCTGTACTAACGTGATTCTCTTTCTCATACTGTGACTTAAATTTGCTGGACTAAGTTTAATTAAGCCCTTTGAGCCAAATTTTATCATTTTCAAACATTCAAAAATTACTTATTTTCATAAACTTTCAACGTCTTAGGCGAATATCAAAACAATCATCGAAAGAGTTTCGATTCGATTGTTTGATTTTAGAACACTATTTGCATGCTAATAAGAGCATTCATAAGCTTTCAATTAGATTTCGAAAAAACTCAATCTTGTTCAGTTTGTGATAGAACCATAACCACGAGACGTGCAAATTTGAATTTTTGACAAATTTATATATGCAACCGATTCATATTTAGGTGCATACATAAAATATCTAACAAATCATCATAAAGGTGGGTATTTGTAATCCAGCAAAAAGGTGTTATATGTACGGAATTGTTTTAATCCAAAAATGTGCCACGATTTTCATTGGCATGCGATCATTAATAATTTTGAACTTTTTAACCCTTTCTTAACCGGTGATTCCAATTGGAATCATCCATTAATTTTTCGGATATCTCAATTAAGGTCGATGTCGTCATTATAATTTCTCTTGTATATTATTTATAACAATATCTTTTATTGTTTTGAACACTGAAAATGACGGGAACCTCTTTAAAGACCGTGTTTGAAAAGTTGAAAATTTTGATTTTTCAAACTGTGCGTATTTTCATAAACGCGATTTTTCAAGATGCCACAATGGTGATTTATTTTTTGTTTTATAGCATGTTTTATTTTTTTTTAATTTATTTAATATATTTTCTTTAACTTTTTACAATAATTCAAAATGATACACTTTTATTTTTTGAAAAATATATAGTTTAGTTTACGATTCCATTTGGAATCAGTGGTAGTTCGAGCACATATTATTTTGAGCACTTCTATTTTAAGTTATCGGTTTATTATAATCTGATGCTTTGCCTTTAGTGTCAAAAAATACTCTAGATGTTAAAAGTTTTGAGTTTTCATGATATTTCTATGATACTAGAAGGTGATCTATCTGATATGGAGCTTTCTGATGATGAAAAAGACTGCTGGAGTGAATTTTGAAAGCAGTTTGCAATATAATTGTAGTAATTCAGCTGAACAGCAAATTTTCATAAAATAGAGCCAGAAAAACTTAACGTTATTGATTACTGATTCTACTTTATAGAACCAATATGAAAGGAAAGATATATTCTTCTTCTTCTTCGTTTCTGATTTGGCTTACTTGCATGTTGTTCCTGCTGCATTATACTCTTGTAAAGCTGGCTATCAGGGTCCCGAAGACGAGGAAGACCCTCTCATACTGTGTTCCGCTCCTTCGAAGCAGAGCTGAGGAATCTGGACATGGTTTGGGAGGAGGTCATAAACGTTGCGCAAGATCTAGCGCAATGGAGAGCTCTTGTTGCCTCCCTATGCCCCTAAGTGGGGCCTTAAGGTAGTTTCGATTTGGAAAGCTGGCTACCTGGCTACCAGCTTTCCCTCCAGCGTTAGGTGGTCATGCTGGAGGTCTGCTACCTTCCGGTATCTTGTCTCTTGCAGTGTTTGCGTATTCCTTAAGGGCTTAGGGGGTCGTCATAGATGTCTGCTTCCTTCTAGCATCTTGTCTCTGGCAATGTCTGGGGCTCTTCGATGATCGTTTCGATATTTGATCATCGAAAACTTATACTAGGGGTGCTGACTTGACGAAATTGGACATTGGCCTGAACACAATCCAATCCAAAAATCCAAACTACCTTAAGACCCCAATTAGGGGCATAGGGAGGCAACAAGAGCTCTCTATTGCGCTCGATCTTGCGCAACGTTTATGAGCTCCGCCCACACGTTGTCCAGATTCCTCAGCTCTGCTTCGAAGGAGCGGAACACAGTATGAGAGAGTCTTCCTCGTCCTCGGGACCCTGAACACAATATAGAGTGAATAACAATGCTATATTATATAAAAAGATAAACACAATGACATGTGTACCAAAAGAAAAAAAACTATCATATTATAAAGTATGTATGCCATATTGTATTATATATGTACTATTATATGTAATATATATGTACCTGGTTGAACATTTTAATCATTTATACGTTTTTTTTAAATAATCAATTATAAAACGTAATAATATTCAAAAATTGTAGCTGAAATAAAAAAATATATAATATGTCCTTCACTATTTCTGAATCACTCGATTTACCAATGATGACAATTGGAATCATAAAATTTTCCAAAAAACTGAAAATATTTTTTTGAAAAAATATATTGAAATCTCTTTATATTCACATTTTATGGCCATTTTTCAATAAAAATATTTTTATTTACGGTGCTTTCATAATTCGGTTAAGAAAGGGTTAACAAAAAAAAAAAGCACAGACAAACACACAGATACTCACAGATTGTATAATCGTAAATATAGTACGGATTGAAAATAAATACAACAGCTTCCTTAAACAACTTTATCGGTAATTAATTATAATGTTGTTATAATTGATGATGTGAAATATTTGAGATGAAAGATTTGTTTAAAATTAACAAAGGCGCTTCCTATGAGAAATTCATTATCCGCACATTGTGAATTTAAAAATATATTATTATCAACCCAAAATATTCATCAAACGATGAATATTGGAAATTATCTTCAGAAAATCATAATTTTGAATAGGCGTTGGCATACTGTTTCTGAATTTATTCGTGAGATATTTCGTAGACTAGTGTGGTATCTTTTACCTAAATTAGGTAAAATCAAATTGATATTTTGATGCATAAAAATGCCTCTAGTGAGACATGTTTCAAATCTTCATAATAATATGATAATGAATATTAGTGCCCCATTTCGTATGGTCATTGATCTCACTTGAATGACTGGACCAATTTCGCTGATTAATTTACCGTTGTCTTTGGTATAAGTCTTGTAAAAGAAAGTATTAAGAAAGATGCGCGGAAAATTAGAAATTTTAAGACAGCTGAACTTGATAAACTTCTCAGCGCTTTAGACAATTTGGAATTTTTCTATTTTAGAATTTTAATTGGCGTTGGGCATCTGTCAGTTGTTGTTTGATGTTGGTGCGATTTTTAAAACGTGACCTGTAATCCAATCCAAACTACCTTCACGTCCCACTAAGGGGCGTAGGAGGCAACAAGAGCTCTCCATTGAGCTTGATCTTGCGCAATGTTTATGACTTCCTCCCACACCATGTCCAAATTCCTCAGCTCTACTTCGAAGGAGCGGAACACAATATGAGAGGGTCTTCCTCGTCTTCGTGACCCTGATGGGAGGAAGAACAGCGCTCTCCTCGGCCAACTGTCATTCGGCATCCTTAACACATGCCCCAGCCAAGTCCATCTCCTCTCCGTAATGGTGAAAGTGATGGGCCGGCGCCGGGTGCGCCGGCGTATAGCGTCGTTATATATATTATATCAAAAATTCTCCTGAGGCACTTCATTTCGAAAGCTGAGAATTATTGTGCCTGGGCCAAAGTCAGGTGCCAGGACTCACACCCATACAGGAGAATGGGCAACACACACGCATCAAACAGTTTAAACTTTCTTTAAAACAGACGCGTCGGTTGGAATTACGTTAGTTAAATAGTTACGTTAGATAAATTTTTGTTATACAAATTCGAATTTAGCAAGGTAATTAATGAAAAATACAAAGTTTTCGAACTATTTTTTCGTTACCTACCTAATTTTGTGTTTTTTTTCTTAACCTGATGGCATTTTATATGTACCAATGTGATTTGGCTAGTGTTACACTAGAAAAAAATACTAAGTGATTGACGGAAGATGTTATCATGCTTTTTTCTCTCACTCTTAAAGTTCATATTATTATTCTTGTTATATGGTGCACTATATGTTTATACAAAGAAAACAAAATCAAACCATCAAAATATTATGTAGGTACCTACCTACACGCGTCTCGAGGAACCATTCCATCAAGATAGATACATATTTTAAAAATAAATAATCGAATGAAAAAATCGTCTATTAACAGCCTGATTTTCTAAATTATTATTATTATTATTATTCTTGGTGAGACCATTAAATTAAATAAATAAATAAACATTAAATATATAATAAGCGCGTATTAACAAAAAAATATTTAACATTTAAGCGATTCATTCAATTTGATAGATAGTCGTGTCATTGCTTGGCACTTTGAATTTATCCGACTATTAATTTTGATATTACGTTAATGTTTGTGTGTACGAAAATTCGAAAACAAAATAATTTGAAAAACACGGAAACACGGAACAACTGACAGAACGCTTCCAATGCTTTACCACGATGTTTGATATTTTTTTATTTTTAGGTAGGTATGCATAATTTTTCATCTGTGTTGACAATAATTAGAGTACAAAACTATGGTTTATATAACAGGATTAATAAAATGTGATCGTCTCGAAACGAGAAGCTGGGGGCCTATTTTCATATCGTGCGATATTTTTATGGATTTTCTCTCACATTGTATGGAATGTCACTGTCTACGACTTTTTGCGTCTCTTGACAATGTCTGCGTGAGTTGGACGAAAGCGCTCGTATTCAATATAAATTTTGTGAATGAAAAATTGTGTGTTATTTAATGAAATATCACATACTAATAGCAACTTAGCTGCGTAGAAACAAACATATAAATAAATACTGACCTCGGTAGCCTAATAGCAAGGCCACCGACTATGAGATTCTCTCTTAAAATGTCCTTATGGAGTTAGAATCCTGTCTCAGATTGGTCAAAACAGGTTGACTGGTAGGGAATACTTCGTGTATTACTTTATTTACTTATTTCATATTAAATCACTCACTCACTTTAGCCCTTTAAACGGAGATAATTTGCACAAAAAAGAATAAGATAATCATCAAATCTATCTTCAGTGCCACCAGGTTTTGGTGTGGAGACAGATCCGCACGAATTACGGGTAGGGAAACTTCGCTCCGATAGTCGGTCCACGACTCCTAATTGCCTCAGTGCCTCGAGATTCCGCCACGACCCTTCTCCGTTCTTCCCTACTCGCAGCGACACTCTCCCAGTCAGACTGCCTACCAACACTCTTAAACTCCGTATGCAGAATATCCTTAAATCTATTTCGCGGTCCTCCACGCTTCCTGTCTCCCTTGAAAAGTTCGCCATAAAGCAGATTTTTTATATGTATTCATAACATTCTATTGTTTTTACTTTTACCGTATAGTTGTAAGTATTTTGACAAAATAAATAAACTAAAAAAAAAATCTTCCTTCTAGTGGTTAGCTACTGCAGAATTCATACGAAAGTCCCAGAATTGAGAGGAAGTACTCACTGATGGCCGTCAATCGCCGTTGTATGATAATAAATTAATTATAATCCGTGAAAAAATTTGTGTTCCATTGTTATTCTAGTTTCAATCACATTTTTTATTGAAAAAAAACTTGTGTGAAAAAGGACGTCAAATGCTAGTACCGTTTAGAAATATCTATATAGATAGTCTGACCGGAGCTGAGGGGCGTTGTGTTTTGATCGGACCGTGTCGATAAAACGTATCTAAATTTTAATATGACACATTAAAACCTAACAATTTCTTCTTAGGAATATTACAAAAAATGGGTAGCACTCAATTTACATAAAGACATAAATAATATCGATCTCATGGCGATATTATTCAGTGGCTGTTATGAAATATCTATCACACTTGAAAGAGGAAGTTTTTTTTCTATAGTGATGGATTGAATTGTCAAATCATGATAACAATTTTATCAGATTACAAAACTAAAAAAATAAATAAGATTTTGAAGTAACAATAATGTCTTAATACTTGGTTCTTCATTATCTACAAGATTATGAGAAGAAAATAATGTTAATCGTTGATTTTTTTATAATTTTTTTGATTATTCTGACTTCTATCAAAATAACGTAGTTTTGCATTGATAATTACTATTACACTCACTGTTGAAGGGACTCACTGAGAAAGGTGTGATTATTTGGGCAATGGACACAATAATTCTAGACGGAGGTAGTGGACAAAACACTTTTCTTCATAAACTTACTGTTTTTTTTTGCAACAAATTGTGAAATATGTCCTGATAGTAAGTATAGATGAAAGAGATCATCCAACATTTATCTTCTCACCTATCTCGTTGCAAGCTTAAAAATGACACAAGACGTACAAGATAGAGTATTAAATTTTAGATCATCACATTAATGCAATACAGAAAGGTTCACAGAAGTCCAAATCCAGAACCGTAGAATATATAGTTATGGTTCCGCACGAGAAAAGCTTATCCCAACTCTGATAGAGAACATAAGTTGGATGGGTGCTAGGAAGAAGAAAACGTTAAAAAAAAACTCTAAATTTCTTTTATGCCTTTTCAAGAATGTTTTCTTTGGAATTTTATATGCATAACTTCTATGTAAGAAGAAACGACGGGTCTCAAAAAGGCTAATTTTCGCTATATGTCTCAGAAATATAGAATATGTCGTGTAGTTAAAAAAAATGATGTAGAAGAAATAATAGAAAGTAAATTGAGAAGGGAGATTGCCGTGACTCAATCCACAAGGTTGAGACAACAGAAGAAGATCCCCATTCCTAATAACAAACCAGAGAATTCCAATTCTTCAAAATGGCTAATAGAGATAATGATTTTAGCCATAGCTCAGGAGGTCATTTATTCTAGATCTAGATAATAGACCATTGCAGCAGGGCAAGCTGTCTTCCATGATTATACCAAGAAATTTTTAATTTTTGTCATCATTACCAATAAAATACCTCGATCTAGCGTGGGTTTGTAAGCAGTAAAATAAGTAGCCGGTCGGTTCTTATTAATGTGGATCAGATTATCAGATGAATAAATAATTGGACGCAATGTTAACAACTGAATCGCCGGAGCGTTTATAAAAATAATCCATACTTATGTGGGTATGTCATGTGTTATCTTAAATACAGTTCGACAGTTGGAAGTTGTCGCAGGCAATTTAACAAGTCCAACAAATTCATTCAAGTTGGCTAAAGAGTTAAAGTTTGAAGCAAGTGAAAGATAGACATCGAGACTCGGGATAGATTCAATAAAGACTCGATTTTGATGATAAAGTTTGCAAATCGTCTACTTTTGTACATCGAAAACCTTAATGAAGCTGGGAAATGGGCAATCAGTCGCTATGTTAACCAGCGTAGGTGGAATAGGTATTCTTGAAGTTTGTGATTTCCGCTTGCTGACGTGCCCATCGATGCAGATAATGTGCGACAACTTAAACTTGAAAAATGCAAATTACAACGGAAACCTGAAAAATCCAAAAGACGATGTCTGATGGTTCACATTGAAGTGGCAAGGTCTGATATCCGGATCGGTAGAAACTCCTGGGTGAAAGAAAGTGGAGAAGAATGGTTTTCAATCAATATCTTTTCATCGTTGGTTTTTCTCATTATTGCAGGTACTCTGATTATTTCTACCACAACCTTCAACTTTCTCGACACTTCAATCTTAACAACTTTTTTTATGAAAAAAAAAACCATGATCTTGATATCTCCATGTTTTAGGTGCTTTTCCTTTGTCTTTAATACGCTCACCACAGTATCGATGTATTTGGAATTTTATACATTTTTATGAGTAGGTAGAATATTCGATTTTTAACCGATTCAAAATCCCCTCCAACCTATGTCAGGATTATTCAGTCGATAAATCCGAGGTGACAAATTATACATCTACCATGACACGTCAGGCCAATAGCCATCTCATCGATGTTGTTTTATTTTTATTTTCAAACGACGGTCAATATTGATCACCCCGATATGTCAAGATTGGGATCGTTTATTGACGGAATCACCAAATAAATTCTCATAGGAAGCTCATGTCATTAAAATGTCTCTTGACCGTCTATCGACTAATAACTTATTCAAAAAAATATTGTTTTATTTTATACACTTTTGCTTTCATTTTTATATTACTGCCTTTATTTTAAAAAGCAACATTCCGATGGACTAATTCTCTAATTTAACCATTTATAATCTGCAGTAGGTTGGCAGTTACAGTTGTTGTTCTAATCTGTTTTCAATAAAACCATTCCTTTCTTTTTTCTACCCGAAATCCTGTCAGATTTTTTAAGGCCTTTTTTATCAACAATTTACTAACCATAATTTTTGGGGCAAGATGTAGGTAGATAGGTCCATATGATCCATTGACTTGCAGTAACTTCTCGCTGAGCTAAGTCATATTATGGCTATGGGTCCTGTTTAGATTTTTCCCATGTTTTAAGTGTTTAGGTCCACATCTTTATTAAAATGTTTTAAGCCACTTTAATGTTGATGGTATTCTGGCCTGATAACCCGCGTTCCCGTTGACAATATTTTGTTCAACGTTTCGCCTCCAAGTGGGCCTGTGAGAGGCATCTTCACTCTTTATTTCAAATTACGCATTGGTTGATTCAGGGAGTCCTTTTATATTTTGGCTTGACATTGGTTGCCTAGATTGTCTAAGGCCTTGAAGACCACTGCCAAATAGCCCGCAATGTCAATCATCATAAAAGTTACAATTCCGACCATAATATAACACTTTTCTATACAAAGGTGTCAGTATAGCCGGCGGAACTTATTGCCTGAGGCAATTTTTTCTAGTCAACCGGTCCCGTCCAATCTGAGACAGGCCAACCCCGGGTAGAAATTTCAAGTGAAAAAACACTTATACAATCTCTGACCCGACCGGGAATCGAACCCGGGACCTCGGATCTGAAGTCCACGCTAGTACAACTAGGCTACCGAGGTCGGTGAAAGCTTTGAAACTATTTTAAACCATGAAAGCTTTAGAAACTATTTTAAACTATAATACCTAATTGGAAACGTTAATTTCTATTTTCGATTTTATGCTAGATAACAATATGAAAAGCAGTACATATTAAGTTTTTAATCCGTAGTTTAAAAAAAGATGAAGCTAAAAATGCTTGATCACATTGAAAAAAAGAGAAAAAAAATATGGGTTAAAAAGCGAAAATTTGTTTACAGAGTACATGAATCTAATTGCGAATAAAGGCTAAACATAGAACGAGAAGAATAATGAGAAGATTGAATAAAAAATGCAAAGGTTGGCTGGTTGGTAGTTGGTCTTGTTAACCTGTACACGGCCGAGGTTAGCTGATCTTATCACGTGAATGATTGGGAGAGGCTCGCAACAGCCAACAACCTGAAGAAGTGGAGGCCCAGGCCAGGCCGGGCCGAGTGCCCGTGTTAAATAATAACAAGATACCACGGGTTACGAGGCGCTTAATTTTTTGAAAGGCACCAACGGGTTATCAGATCCAAAGAGACAAGACAAGAATTGAATCGACAATATATCACGCGTTATTTTACATAGATACAGCATGATCTCTTTTATGTTTACGGATTATTTTGACCAAAAGCATTTTTTTTATATACCGTGATAAATATTAACCAACCCAACCCAACCATCCCCGGGTAATCATCTGGAATTGTACACCTATTCTGTAGCAAGTGTAGGGTAGTCACTTGAAAAAAGTGACTATTAGGCGACAGTTAGGCGATACATTTTGTATGAAAAACGTCTATATGTACGTATCGAATGCGAGAATCGCATATTACCACGATACCTTTGGTGTAACCTTATCCGAATCATATATAGCAGGTCATGAAATATGTGACCTTTTTTACCCATCAAACCTTGTCCCATGGTAGGCAGAGAGAAGGGATTTCTACTCTTTTACTCCACTCAAAATTGTAATGCAGGAGCTTTTTTTCTTCTTGTTATTTAAATAAAAGTTCTTTTTAAAAAAATTATAAACACATATTATAATATTATAAAACACGGAATATAAACTATAAACAAAGGCAAACGAGACTATAAAACTAAAAGTGACGGAGACAATGAAATATGATGTTAACTGTAGATTTGTGCGTAGCGAAGAATCCAAGCACACTTCTTTCACTTCTTCCAGCGACATACCATTTCTCATACAACCTCTCCTATTTCTCGTACTTCTTTCCTGGCCTTCCTTGAGCACAGAATCGAGGTGATCAATCCACGTCATTCTCGGTCAGCCACACTTTCTTATACCTTTTCATTCAGCCTTTAATTTTCATGTCATCCTGTTTACATTCATTCTTTCCACATGCCCTAACCATCTCAACTTATCGACTTTCAATTTTGTCACAACACTTACTTCCATACCACATTCCTTCTTAATGCCATGGTATTAAATTGGAAAAATTTATATCATATTATCAACCTATCGAAAGATGGAACATCATGTAGAGAGTAGGACGTCAAAAATTAAATTTACCAGCAAGACTTGAATATTATTATTTCTGGAGTAGGTACCCAACACTGTAGCTTTTTAGAATAATAATGTGATGTGTATAGAAAATCAACCACCTACCAGCTTGTGTGAATCTATTTTGATGGATATGTGAACTTTCGACTCGGGATCAAACTTTACAGCTGACGATAACGAACCTTGGAAAGGTTCATCGGGGATACGACATACAAGTACAACATTGTCAGATAATGTCCAAGATAAAGATGATCGTCTCGTCGGTCGATGCTGCATGGCAGAAATTATGGTGATACTAATAATATTGCTGTGCAATCAGGGCTTATCCTACAAATACCTTGAGCCATTTTGTGCATAAAAGACAACAAAATCACCTTACCTTTTCCTTACATAATTATCGTATTTGCAAAGTTAATAGAGATACAAAATCTTGTAATGGTTTTTTGCTTATGACCTCCCTGAATCGGTATTTTGATCACATATTTGAATATATTCGCGCTATTTCTTATATAGCTCGACCAATAATACCTAATTATTTTATTTTGCAAAAATAACAAAACAAGGTTAATTGCTATGAAACTAGGATGCATAGAGCAGTTGAAAGATAAAATAATGAAGAGTTAGGTTACTCCTTCTCAAATAGTGTTGGGCTTTGGCCTTCCATTAGGCTTTCAGTCTCTACTCGAGATTACTACTTGGCTAAACGAAACTTAAATGATATCGAATTATTGAATGGATGAATCAATAATATACTAGCAGAGAAAGCTCCAAGCAAAATATTCCGCCGGCTATAGTGACACAAAATGTATAAAATATTCTATTATATTTTTGATAGCCAGACTCGATAGAGTTAAAAATGTCTATGTCCGAGGAAGTTTCAAGGTCGCACCCATAACCGAAAAGATAACGGAAAACAGGTTTAGATGGTATGGGCATGTTATGAGACGACCACAAGACAACATGATCCAGAGAGCCATGGACATTGAAGCTCCAGCCAGGAGACCAGGCAGACCACCCGCCACATGGTTGACGAGCATAAATAGGGACTTAAAAGACTGCGAAGTGGAGCCAGAGATGGCGTTAGACAGAAAATCTTGGCGCAACAGGACAAGGAGAGCCGACCCCAAATAATGGGACAAAGGCGAGGGCGAAGAAGAAGATTTTTGATAACCCGTAGAAATTTGGTATGGTCAATGAACCTACATAGATTTATAAAACTAAACAAGTAATCATGCTATTTTATAACCTAAGCTAAACTCTTTCAGAAACCAAAAAAGTGGATTCAAATGTCTAGGTTATGAATCATCTTGATCCTTCTACCTTTCACGCCGGTGAAAACAATGTAATTAATTTTGCTGTTGTATACTTACCGAATATTTAAAAAAATATTATAATTGTTAGTATTAACTAACACGATTCCCTCATTTAGGTGACGAGATCATTCTAATGTTTATTTGGGATCGTCATTTTGCCCAGATAGATCGGGAAGTGACATGTGAAATAACAATTTGCTAACGGCGAAACGTGTTCTCATTTTCTTGTGAAAATAATGTTAATACATAGAAAGATCATTATTAATAATGATATTGACATCTGTTCATACATTTGTATGTCCAAAATCTCCCAATTTAGAGTAACTGTGGTTGTGAAGACAATAACTCAATCAATTTAGTACAGTTTTAGATATCTTTACGTCTCTGAACTTAAGCACCTGCAAACCAGCTCATATGCGGACGAAGAGGCTGCGTATCTGGAGGCCTAGAAACAGGATGCCGAAGCGTGGGTTGGCCCCATATATCGCGTCCGACAGAGAGTTATGTAAGTCCAAGATGGAGGTTTTTGTCCAGTACTGGACACAAGAAGAATCCTGAAGTATGTTAGCTGTTTGTATTTATCTATTTCAACCTTCTTGTGTCTATTATTGAACCAATGTTTCATTTTGGATTTCTACAATTATTACTTATTCACTGTCAGACTAGACTCTTCCAGCGCAAGACCGCTACATTGTGCTATTGGACCATCTTGTCCAAGGCTTAGGTATTCGTGCTTCTGTGTATTGTTCTAGACCTACGATCCAGTAACTTCTTCATCCATCTGGTGCCTTCAAAAATAGGCGTCATATGACCTGCCCAGATCATACCTGATTTGTGATTGGTGTTTATTTTAGTATGCAAATTCGTATTGCTACTGGATAATCTTTAACTTCTAGGGGCAAGAAGGTAAGAATAACAAAAGAGAGAAGGAAATCATATTTATGATTTTAACCCTTTATCTGAAAAAGGTCCCGCGTAGCCGACTTGACCATTCGGCTAGTACCTACCCAAGTGCTGGATGCCCTGATTGCTGATGTCAACCCACACGACATGACAGCTTGACAGGCAGATGCGCCTACAGTTCTGTTGTTTTTATTATCAGTATTGTTGCTATCGTCGGCGATCTGACATTGTTTTTTTTTGTAATTCAGGGCAAATGCGACTGATTGAGTGTCGATTGTTTGGGAGGTATTTACTTAATACATAGATGCATTCATTCGGATCAGGGCTTGTTAAACCGATTCTCGCGGTTATATTTTTGAGTTCGATGGTTATTATTTTTTATAATTTAGTTAGTGAGTAAAATGTTATACTTAGCTGTTGGTTTTATCCGCAAGACGTTCAGGGCTCGAAAACAATAATTTAACACTTTTCTATACGAAGCCTTCACTATAGTGGAATGTGTCAAGTGTGTCAAATTACAGTTGGCTAAGAAGGGGACTGTTTTTCCTCCTTTAAGGTTACCGGAGACGAATGAGATCCTCGCATACTTTGTGCTGCTCCTTCGAAGAAGTTCTAAGAGTTTTATACAAAATATGGGGAGGGTCATTGACAGTGTGCAATATTGGTGCAGTGAAGTTCTCTTGTTGCCTGCATATGCCCTAAAAAGACATTCATCAACTTTCAATATGATTTCAGTGATATCACAGTTTTATTTCTACTAAAACAATAATAATTATAATATGCTAATTATGGTATGATTATTAATCAAAAGCTTTATGCTGTATTATAAACACGTTCTAAGTTTTGAAGAAAGATTCTTATAAACATGAGTAACGGTATCACCTTATATATATTAACAAATCTGTTTTAAAAAACATAAAATCTTTCTAATGGTTGCGACTTTCAATTTTAACCCCTGTTTCTATACACATTGGTCCATTTCGGATCGGACAAATGTTAGATAAATAAACCAAAATAGTTCGGCCCATCATATCCTATATTATTAATGATTACAATTGTATGTATGTGGGTTGAAAAAATATGTTAAAAAGCTAAGAGCTGTTAGACGCTTCTATGGAAAGTGACAAGTTGTTAGGATAACCGGTATATTGATTCCAGTTTGATCCCGGTTCTGACCGTCTAGTCCCCGGGATGAGAGTTTTGTACTTTAGATATTGTATATAAAAAAAGGATTACAATAGATTTTTAGAGGATTACAATTTACAGTCTTCTTACAATGGAAGACCACGCGTGGTGCGGAGTATAAACAGAAAAATACGGTAGATGTACACAATATGTCGGTAACTATAGGCACACAACACAAATTTAATTTTAAGCTGCCGCAAGCAGATTAACCCTTTTGTACAAAGAACCCAGACAAATGAAAAAATTAACGTACAATAATATAAGAATTCAGGTAGGCACCTACAACGGTAGAAATCTTTAAAGTATTGTTGTTTTTTTTGTTCTAACGTTTTGCACTTTTATAATAGACTAGCTGACCCATCGAACTTCGTCCCGATCAATAAAATATTGCTGGGTAACATAACATAGCCAACTCATTGTGAAAAAACCAAAAGTTATGTGGTTATAATATTATGAATCAGTTATTTCAAAAGCACCAAAACTCACCCATTTCTATATTAGATATCTATATTGAATTTTCATCATCTTACTTATAAAAAGTCATAAATAGTCATATAGGTAATACAGACTTTTTTATAAGTCAGATGATACTAAACTAATTGCACAACCAAAACACCAGAAAAAGGTTCATTAATTGGTTTAAAATGCTTAAATTATGTGTGAATGTTTAAAAAAAAGTATTTCTGAAGCATGAAAGAAAATTTATCAATAAAATCTGCGTACCAATGCGGAATGTTTGGAAACTCGATGGTTATCAGGTAAATAAAAATTATGTTTTTATGGGATTTTTCACAGATGGCGCGGTTGTTGTGAGGAAGCCCGTTCCATACTCACTTAAAAACAGTATTACATATTTTCATACTATTTTCCATCCATTTTTTTATTTTGTAATTATTCTTTTTTCCGGAACGGAGAAGAATCCAATAAATCAAACATCGGAAGAATCTGTTCAGCCGATCTCTTATGACAGAAGACACATAAAATGTCGGTTAAAAAATAAATAATTACCGCCATCTATTGAATCTTTCTACCAAAATATCACTACTATTACAATAGATGGCGGTGGCAGTTCTGTCTAAAAATCCTTTCAATACTAACATATAATGTCTATTTCATATATTTCTTATTCATTTATTCAACTTTTTATTAGTTATTCTGTTATCCGGAGCGGAGAAGAATCCAATAAATCAGTCGTCGGGAGAATCTGTTCGGCCGATCTCGAGTTATAAGTGTTCGCACTAACCCGACTTTCATTTATATAGTAGATTTTTGTATTGTCTGAACGGTTTATTTTATTTGTGCTTCACCGAAATAAAATTGCACTATTTTCTAGTATTACTTTATTTTCTTTCTCATTCTCACAGTCGGTTTTTTAACATAAATAATCCACCTCCAAACTATCTGATATCCCGAATATGGAACTGGTATCCCTAGTACCTATAAGTTCTCGATGATCGAGTATCGAAAAGATCGATTATTTTTCCTTTAAGATCTAGTCCTGAAAAGGTCACAAGAATCTAAACATAATTAGAACGTTGTGCACCAACAAAGCCAATAGGCAATAAATATGAGACATTAACAAAAATGGATATAGTCATACCCTGGCGCCAAATACATGACAGCAGTCGCAGTCTTTAAATTTGGTTGCTCTCTTGTTCTCAACAATTTCCAACTTTTATCTCTATTTTTCATTTTGTTATTTAATTTCTACTTGTTGCATACATGAGATTTTTCGACATGTTGAACATGTTGAGAATTCTCATGATTAGGAGTTTCGGAGACAAACATTACCACCTAATGGTGAACGTTGTTAACGTAAAGTGATCACACTAAGCCAGCCTTCGAAATAACAGTAGAAGACGGTCGTAAGCCCGTAGTGGTTTGTTCCATTTAAAAATCGAACATTAGTAATGAATTGTTAGAGTCATTAGTTGTTATTTTTCATTGAAAGAGTTTCGAAAAAATTTCATACTAAAATGATCGAATGATTCGATCGTTTGATTGTAGAACACTAATTGCACGCTGATAAGCGCTTATTAACGTGCAATTAGCTTTCGATAAAACTCGTACTAGCCCCACTGGTTAGCAAGATACAGATTGTTCGGTTAAAAACAGTAAGTCCTGAAGACAATGAAGATCCTCTCACACGGTATTCTGTTACTTTGAAACAGTGCTGGGAGATTTGGAGCGCAGGATGGTCTTAAGTGGAGTCTTCCAGAATATAATATGAAGCAAGGTAGACACTTGCCTACAACAACAGTAAAAAATCTCAACAACTGATTTCTAATGATGACAAAACTTTATAATATTTCCACAGTGGATGTTTTGAAATGATCGCTACGCTCACGTAATACGGTTGAATGAGATGCTGCGCTTGGATATTCATGGCTTTAGATTTGCCAACCTACTTCCGCTCACCGGAAATCACGTTGCAACACGTGAAGGAAACCAGCAAAACGATTTTATACATTCCCATCCACATAGCTTGAACTAAAGGTACATTATTATAATTAATATCACTGTCTCACATAAAATATGAGTCACGTGTACCTAAGTGTAGTGCTCGCAAAATTAGCCTTGTGGTTTGATTGATTGAAATATTACAAATTTATTTGGTTAAAAATAACATTGTGCACTTATTTCAAAATTTTGTGTGCAACAACTTTATGTCTCCAATATTTCATAAACCGACTTTTTTAAATCATTATTATTATCCATACTTAATTATATCATTCATTGCAATTTTGATTTAAAAAATAGTACGACTTTGTACTTGTAATATTTAACTTTACTCCCATATTGAATTTTTATAATTGAAATGAAAATCCGCTTCGCTAATAAAGCCGGCTGATTCTGTCTGATGTATTAGATCTATTATGACATAGGTATGTACCTACTGATATGGTTGAAAATTGAAAATTAAACCAAAGAAGTATCGAAAAGGTCTACATAATAAGTTCAAAAAACGTTAGCATCCAGGACAACATCTATAACTGCATGATTCTACATAATATTATAAAGGTAGATGATTCCAAAAGTCTGCAGTCTTCAAAACAACAGTAGAAAACGGTCACAAGTCTATTGTAGATTCAATTATTTAAAATCACCATCAAAAATCAAACATGCAACATAATATGGTATAATTTCACACGAGAAAATATCATTTTTCTCAATAAAATGTCATGAAGAGTTCGTTGACATCATTGTAGGTACCTAATAAATTTTAAAGAGAACGGTTTTAATTGATTTGACTAAGTAATCCTACTTATATAGTACTTATAACATTTGGATAACACAGTTCGAAAAGTCGAAGGAGAAGATACAATATGCCGAGTTTTTAATTTCAGTTCAGATATGGGAAAAAACGTTGTTGGTATAATATTATTTGTATTAGAATTTTTCCTTGAAGTGCCTTCTGTATGTGGACGACGTGTATGGGCAGATAACGCAGATAATAATAAAATATACGCTGGTAGGTGAATATAGGCATGTAAAAATATTTCCCTTCAGCATTAGTAGGATTTATCTGAGAATATTTCTAGCCAACTAAACATGGTCCTGACATTGACAGGCTAATCTCCTGACCAATACTGATAAATGTATCCGATATGCGGACTCAGCATCCTCTATCAGCTAGCCGTTGTACCTATAACATCAAAGGTTGTATTATGGAAGCCAAATATAATCTAATGTTGTTTGCCTTTTTCTACGCGGTCTTATTATTATTAGTATTCCGTACGTAAATATTACCCACATAAAGTGTGTAGATGTGTATAAGTCATAACTTAACCTATCCTGACCAGTGCTGGACCGTACGGCACACGGCTGGTCAGTGGTCATTTCAATTTTTTATTACTATTTATTTTTCTCAAAATTGTTTTTTTTTTTATTAACCTGTGCACACTTAAAGTGAACACAAATACGCTCCTTGACTCTTTCACAGTTAGCTACTTAAAGCTTGTGTCGTGAAAGAGGAAGATGGTCAGCACCAGAGATCGAACCTAAAATTATAATATTAACACTAGCTGACCCGCCCGTCCACTTCGACAGAACCCAGAATAAAACAATAATTTTGACTTATTACATGAATGAAATGTGATTTGCGACATTAAAACTTAATTAAATTTAGTTAATGATTATCGATGATTCGGATGCGGGATGAAGTTCGATGGATCATAAGTTTCAAATCAAAACAATTCCTCTATAGTTTCTTTACTTTAAAAAAAAATCAAGAAATGGCGGTGTTGAGGAAATTCAACAATGATTCTGTTAATTTATTGTATATGTTTTTTAAAGAATATACCCCATTTTTAAACCAAATTTTAATGAATTATTATGGTAGGTATAAGATTATCATGTTGTTTTTGTTTAGTTGGTCTTCTGTAATCTGTAGCCCTATGTCCGTTGTCATTGCATCGTGCATGAACAATTATTGGACTATCGAAAGAAAGTTACGAGGAACAATAGAAAATTAACGAAAACAACTTGAAGTAGGTATCCTTCTTAATGCTTTTAGCAATATAATATTTTTTTTTACCCATCACGCCGTTTTCGAAGGGGGTAGGCAGAGAGTACGGATTTCCATTCTTTCCTGTCCAAACAAACCTCTTTCGCTTCTTCCAAACGCATAACATTCCGCATACATGCTCTCCTATTTCTTTTGCTCCTGACTTGGCCCTCCTCTAAGACTGAACCGATATGATCGGACCATGTCATTCGAGGTCGACCTCGTCTGCGTGCACCCATTCTTTCAGATTTATATATCCTTTTTGTCATTCTTTCCTCGTTCATTCTCTCTACATGCCCAAACCACCTTAATTTATTAACTTTCATTCTAGTCACTACACTAACATCCACTCCACATTCCTTTCTAATATTCTCATTCCTCACCTTATCAATCAGTCTTTTCCCGCATATCCTACGGAGTGATCTCATTTCCACAGCATTCATTCCATCTTCCATATTTTTCGTCCATGTCCATGTTTCACTCCCATACATCATGGATGGTATCAGGATTGCATTGTGCATCAGCTGTTTGGATTTAAGAGATACGTTCTTATTTCTCATCAGAGGTCTTAGTGCACCGCCAATATAATATAATACTCATTTTGAAATTAAATTGGCATTTTACAGAAATTATCAGTCTTTTGATAATTGGTGCAATTGACAGAATGAGGATGGAAAATATATAGTTTAAAACAGATGTATCGGTCGAAATAATATCGGTTAAATTGGTAATTAATTTATCATGAAGTATAGGTACAAACTCTAATTGAATATTCATAGTACAGGCCGGATAAGATTTGTCCGTATTGGTCCGTTATTGGTAGGTACCTACTTTATACGAGTATAATGTTTGGCTAAAATTCGAGACTGATTTGACCCATTAAGGATATTATAAATATTACTGAAAGCCCAGGATTTTAAATGGTGAGAAATTTGTGGAAAAATTGCGAGGAAATAAGAAAAATTATAATTTTTCTTTTCCTCCTACCTGTAAATTATTGTGTCACTGTCATGCATAATCATTATTGTGCATAAAAATTTTAATGTAACGTCGTTTCATTAAACGACATTTTTGCCATTTATGGTTATAAGATTGTGGTAGGTACATAACAACTTTATAATTATAATAATGTTTCCTTAACATGTCATAAGCTGATTCAAATCATTCCGTTTCAAAGAAAACCTTTTTAGGGTGTTAACAATAAAAAGTATCTGTTTAGAATATTATTAGGTACCTATTTAAAGAATAAAATGTGGGGTAGGTACCTATCCACTAACCGTGCAACCAACGCGGTATAAGCGCTGCGTAAACAATGTTGAGAATATAATTTGTTCTCATTTGAATTTTAAAACGTTCCAAATACGAACTTCACTTATTTTCCGTGTGTATTATTTTTTCAATAGAAGCAACTAGAATATCGTCCCAGCAAGGTGTGAACCAATTTTACGTCATGTAAAAATTGAATTATAAAACATTATCAAATCTACAGAATACAGTCCTAAAAATCGAAATATTTGTTTTTAAATACCAGCACCAGTTTACCCAACAGTATCTATAATATTAAAATAATAGGTACCTATCATTTCTTAGCTAAATTGAAATTACTGTAGGAACTATGGTTATCTGATGGAATAGCCATAGGTATTTATATTAATTACATAAAAGGGGTTACTTTTTATAATTTATAATATATACCTACTGATAAAGTAAAATTAAACAACTCTAAAATACATAATACTATATAGGTATCTTTTACTGTGAAGCGATACACACAGATATCCAAAAATCATCATAAGTTAGTCGTTCAACAAACATCATAAAATGTGTGTTGTGTATATAGGTAGAGCATACACATCAAAACCCATCCAAACACGGTTTTCTGATAGGGTTACGAGGAACAAAAAATAAGTACCTAATTAGATTTATATATTTGTGTGAGCAACAGAAAAACCAATATTGCTAGAGAGGTTGTATCAGTATTACATTTTCTGCGTACGTGTATTAGTTAAGAATATGTCCTAATAATATGTAAGTTCCTACCTTTACAGAAAGTTTGGTGGTATGGTGGAAGCTTTATGTCATCTGTAGAGAATCCTTAAAGAATATGGTTCGAATCACAGCTATAGTTCTGTAGGATAGATTTCTACATGATACAGTTTGATGACTTTTTTTTGACATTTGAGAGTATAGGATTCCGAGAAACATTTTAAAACTTAGGACGGGAATTGCTCCTGGCACCTGCATGTTAAAACGCAAGATTCGTCAGATCAAGCAGGTCAGCACGGATCGGACAAGACAGGGGGAAGAATGTTCCACTGAAAATTTTCTGCACAGTAATTCTATAGTTAGAAGACCGCCAGGAGGACTAAGATAGCGTTTGATGGACATCGTCCTTTGAGACCAGAGCGTTGTCGATGAGGAAGATCAGTGGGAGTCCGTTGCGCAGTACAGCATGGCTTGGAAAAACATTGTTCAGGAGGCCAAAACTCTCCAGGAGTTGTTCGGCTTTTGGAAGTATTCGGTAGGAACAAGTTAAAGTTTTATAGAAAAATATAGTGTTGATTTCATCCATGATGACATAACTCAATTTAGTTCTTGGCGTCTTCAAGCAGTAAACACCGTTTTATCCTCAGAGTCATCCTGCTATGCCCCCCTCGAATTTCCCTTTCAATCCATCACAAGTTTGCCAATGTTCATTCTTACAATTATTGGTTTATTTGTATTGACCTGTTCTAATCATTTTGGATCATCTTTTCTACATTCGTCAACTCTTGTTGAGATTTATTATGTATGTCATCAACATGAGAACGTTGAGATTTATTATGTATGTCATCAACATCTTTCCTTTCACGTTAGTCTTCTTTTTGTATGAAATTCTATATACCAGGTGTATCAGTGTTCATTTTAAGCAATTTAAAAAATCAAAACAACATTGTATCAGTTCTTAAAGTCTTTCCATCTGTATGATCTAATCAAAAACGGAACTGTTATGTTTTAGGTGTGTATAATATCTGAGTTAGAAGATTAGGAAATGTAATATTAATAATAAACAAAAAAGGCGAAATATCATTTCAGCTATGTTTTTTAATATGTACCTAGTGGCAAATGTAGTTAAATATTGCCACAGCTTGAAAATATTTTTACTATAAAAATGCAATCATTTAATGAGTACCTATTAAATTAAGTATATTATAATTCGGAATAAATTGGGAGGCAATCACAACACATTTATTATTTTTAGAAAGAAGTAAGTATCAAGTAAAAATAATAAGTAGGTATACACAACATAATCGATTCTATGATAAATTTGAATGTTAGCTCGATGCAATATCTTCTTCATCTATTGAGAGTTGCTGAGAGTTGTTAGCTCTCCTGCTCTCATATTTTCATGGTAGAGATAGTTTAAAAACTTTGCCGAAGAAGGTCTGCACAAGTTCCATGTAAGGCTTATTTTTAATGCGATTCAATCAGTTCTGGTAAGATCGAATTTTAGATTATTTAGGTTGTGGAATCTTCTTTAATTTTTCAAATTATTTTACAATCATGATCAATTTCACATTTTAACTCCAAAAATTAAAAGTATCTTTTTGCCTGTATACTATATGCGGCGTTTATTTCGGATATGTATTTCAGTCATAAGGTACACTCAAAAATGAAGTTAAGACAATTTATTAAGCTCTCAGGTAAGGAAATATAAAATCACAATTGTTTTCGATTTAGGACAGTGTTTACTTAGGTGTAGGATAATGATGCCGAAATAAACAAGACATCTTTGCTGCCAGTTGGCACAAATCGTCCTTTACGTGACGTAATGCCATATTTATATAATAATAATAATAAACAAGACATGTACCAGCAAACCAACAGCAACTGTCGGCTAGACTCTAAAATCTTCACGCTCGCATGGTCTGGTGCACTTGTATGGTAGTAGCGCATCAGCTCAAGTGGGTCTGGGTTCTGCGAGATAAGACCTTGTCTGATCGTGGAGCAGGTGATGCTGCAGATTGTGGCGTGATCAATGGAGTGTGCCCAACTCCTCTGCTGACCATCTGATGTTTAACAGCCCGTCTTGATGCTTGCATCTCGGATATCTTCTTACACTTTTCTGCAACTAAAATAAAATAAAGATAATAATGTATTTTTAAGTTTATCTATAGTAACACATAATATTACTTTTAATTTGAGTTTGTATTAACAACTTGCAAAAAAAAAAAAACCATCTTAACCCAAAATTTCAATGTCCAAAGGCTTTTTAATGGATATTTTAAAAGTAAGTACAATAGAACCTGTAATAACCTGTTTAGGTATGCACATATATTTCCTTTCTTTAATTTTTTAACTTAATAATATGCCTATGCAGTGAAAGGTTTTTTTTATGAGTTTTTTTAAAATGTTCAGACGTTGATTGTACCCACCTAACTATGTACCTACAATAGCTATGCGGGAGATACCTGTTATTGGAGCGCTGGATATTCTATGTGTTTGTTTCATGTTTTTATTTTGTTTGTGTTGTTCAGTGTTCTGTTGGTGTCTATGAAATAAATAAATAAATAAACAAAATTATTCGTTCCAGAGTATGGCTGTCTTTGTGTGTTTTTTTTTTCTCGAGGGATATTTTTTCCAATAGAACGTTATTAGGTGTATTATGCACATACAAGTTTTGAGTAGTTTCTGAATACAAATTCGGAAAAATTCGCGAACGTAACTGACGAACGGCTCTTAACAAAGACTAATAATGCACTCGCGCGGATTTCACGGCTCATAAAAGTATTGTGGATGTCGTGAAAACGGAACATCCCTCTCTGTGAAACGAGAATGCCGTACTCTTAATACGGAATGTCGCTCTTTTTTTAAGGAAAAACTCTTTTCGTATTTTTCTTTCTTGTCTATTTGAGTAAAAAAGTTTTTTTTAATTTCAAATAGGCAAGAAAGATTTGAATTTGAAGTAAGTTGGTATTGTTCGTACCTACTGTTTCGTGCGGAGGTCGTGGGTTCGATCCCAGGTGCCGACTTCTTTCTTCCTTCTTCTTCTTCCTCTTTTACGACACAACATTTAAGTAGCTTACTGTAAAAAAGTCAAAGAGTGTATTTGTGTTCACTTTTGACAAGCATGGATTCATTTTAATAAAAAAATATAATGTAGGTATTGATATATGGGTAAAAAATATTATCTATTAGAAAAAATAGTCAATGGGCCTCACAAATTATCCTCATTCTCTTGCTACAAGAATCAGGAATCAAAATTTCAATCAATCAATGGTGTGAAATTACAAACAAAACTGTGACAGATCATGCGGCGAAACTTAAATTTAAAGCATGTGAAATACTCACAATACATTTTAAATATTTTTTTACAAATAACCGAATTGTTATCCTTTTTAATGCAATCAAATTTCACCAAATTCACATTTTTTTTTCTAGAAAATAATTCAATACTCTTCTAAAAATAATTAAACACAATAGAGTTAATAAAAGGTGGTTTTCTCGATTACTATTTAATAACAGGTTTAAATCTTATCAAAATGAATCAACATCAGTTATTACATTAGTTGAAGTTTGTCATCTGTCAAAAATTTTGATGCTTCCTAAATGGGTGGGTAAGCACCTACTGAGTAGATACTAATCGGCACCTCAATTTATTGTTTAATTAAAGTTATTAACACATTAATTGACCTCTGCGATGTGAGAACGTTTCATTAGGTCTTACAATAATTATAAGATGAGGACAGATTAACAAACAATCATTTTTATAATGACTGCCCTTGGTTATAAACACTTGTTATGGAACTTTGTTCATTAACTTAAAGAAGTTGGTAGATTAAAATTATTATTACCTCAGAGAATACTTGCCAAAAAAGTTTGGTCGGTCAATCTAATGTTATTTGTAAGTATCTACCTACCTAAAATGTGAGGAAAATCTACGATCATAACCATACTGATATTCACGAATCAATCAATCAAGCAATGGAGTGGCAACAAAAGCTCCACACTGCACTCACCTATCCAGGACAGCCTTCTACACCATATCCAAAATCCTTCAGCTATGCTTCTAAGGAATGAACACAGCATGATAAGGTCTTTCTCATCTTTGAGACCCTAATGGGAGTACGGAACAGTCATTAGGAATTCTTTACGCATGTCCCAGACTTGTCCGATATCCGACAGATAGATAGGTATTAAAATATCTTGGTGATTTGTTATTTGTTGAGCACTCTGAATGCTTTTTGTCATTATCTTTATTTATTTATTTTTTATTATTAAATGAATCTGATGTCACTCAAAGGGAACACAAAAATACACTCTTTGACTTTTTTACAATAAGCTACTGAAAGCTTGTGTCCTGAAAGAGGAAGATGGTCGGACATATCAAGAAGTAGCAGTAACATTCAAACATATAAACGTAAATAAAAAAAAAAATATTATGACCTTTCTGTATGCGATCTGATAATAGGTTAGTGATTTGTTAACGATAAATTATTATGAGTTTTATAAGACACACTTAGTAAATAATAACACAAACAAGTAGTTATTATCATCATTACGGTTGCATTATTTGGCCCTGTATGGCCATAACGTAGCGTCATCATTCATGTGCTTGTGTGTGCCTAATAGCTAGTACCAGCCACTGCTAATGACATCGATTAGGAACAGTTTGAAGCAACAGCATCTCTTACACGTGCATAGAAATAGCATTCACTGTGAAAATTTTAATCATTAGGTAAATAGTTCATCCAACTCTTCTTAAGTAGGAGTCAGATTCTTGAAATAATGAGGATGGTTTGCTATCAATATAATTTTAGTTTCCTTCCCGATGCAGAAATATCATCTCATTTTCGGGGGGTATCTTGTATGTATATAGGTAGTTAGTAAAAATTATTTGTAACTACGATTTTTATAGGTATTTCATTGTGTATTTTTTTTAAATTAAAATACTTTATATATTTTGTTCCCTTGCAAAATCTGAAAACTTGTAAGTATAGTCCTTTGCTATGCAACAATTTTTAGTTAGTAGGTAGGTACCTAGCTATAAATATTTTTTTATTATTGTATCCTACAAACTCGCAAAATGCATCAAGTACCCAGTTAGTAGGAACTGATTTAGGCAAGAACGGAATAATATACCTACTATGTAAGTACTAATATGTCACTCAGCAAAAGCTGAAAATGTTTGCATCAAAACTTATCTAGGTTCCTACCTACTTACCCATAATTAACTGTGTTTTTCGAATAACACGTTTATTATGCTAGAATTCCTTTTACACCCCACTCAGGGGCATATGAAGGCAACAGGAGTTCTCTATTACACTCGATCTTGCGTAATGTTTATGACCTCCTCCCACACCATATCCAAATCTCTCAGCTCTGTCTCGAAGGAGCTGAACACAGTGTGAGAGGGTCTTATAAGAGTAGTTTGATATTATTTTAGGTATTTTAAATTATTTCACAGCGTAAGCCATTTACATGTCTTTAGATATTCGAGCAGTGGCTGGTATTATAAATTGATTAAGTACATATATTATCAACAAAAATTTTAAATATTAAAAAAAATATGACTTCATAAAGTCTTGAAGTTAATGCTTATTTGAAAATTAGCTTCAATTGATCAGGTAGCGTTAAAATAACCCTTACGTTTCTAGTCCAATTTTAAAATTCACTGAAAAAAAACCACAACGATACAAAAATCTGTAAACATAAAAAATAACGGGACACATAATACATAGGTTGACATTGAATAGAAGTGAAATGTTTCTGTTATTCAAAAGAAGAGACATCGTTATATTTTGTTAACCAATATTTACTTTGGTGAGTGTCTTACTTGTAATATAAGTGATGATAAAAACACCAAAGTAACTTCACTAACGGATCTTCTAAGCCGAATACCAGAGTAACTCATTATGTTTTGACGTAATATATTATTGTATGGAAGTCATTTGCTAGGGCATTCTCCTAATAATAATAATAAAAAAAAAACAAAGATAATTATTATTTATACCGAGCACACCAATAATGGTAATAGTTGCTCAAGATCTTAAATGTTGTTTATCTTTTCTAAGAGTAAGTACCCAAGACATGGAGCTGCAGCTTTCCCTCTTGTGAGTGAGCCGTGGGTGTCATATGTCATCAGCCCGGTTTAGAATTATTCTAAGATTTCTAATGCACTCTACTGCATTACTTTATGATTTCAATAGAGTGACAGAATTCGTGATAACCGCTCAGTTATTAAGACATAAATTATTCAACATGTTAATATAGTCGCAGTGTTGAAGAGATTCAAGCAATTCAACATTTATTCTAAGAGATGAACATCAGCCGTATGAGCTAGACAATATTTTCTTCATAACTGAAATACAACTATTTTTTAGCTTTTTAGTCGTACTGTTTCTTTCAGTATTCATATGGCTTTCTCTTTTCTGTGCTAGGGCTATGAAATGTCTTTTTCAGGACATATTCAACTGTTCGATGTCTGGCATACCTCTGCCAGGGTCTTTTCTTTTTGCAAACCACCACCTTGCTATAAAATGTATAAGATACTACATACTTACTTACATTCCTCGAAAAGTTACACTGTAAAAAAACCATCAGACGGATATCAACTCTTATGAATGACGAATGGGGATGCGGGTTCGATTCCTGCAGGGGTGGGATTTTCCGACATTTTGAACGACCTGTGGAAGATTTCCATGATTTTCGAGGCTTTCGATGAATTTGACCACCGAAATTGTGAGCATTAAGTGTTATCACACTAAATCAGCCTTCGAAACAGCAGTAGATGCTCTTATTTAGTATTAAATCATCGAAATATTAAACAATCAATATACAAATTATTATAGATAATTTTGTATGTAGGTTACTCCGCTAAAGTGAGTACGTAGGTACCTACATATTTAAAACGCAGGTATAACTACTTACATATTAGATATTTTTTAAATTATACAGGAAAGATCCTAAGGGTGCTTTTAAAAAAAAAACGAGATTTCATCTCATTAAAACTAACCAAGTAGGTACTCCATAAAGGCACATAATGAAGTTTGTGACTATTATTATCTTCTACCTAAGAATATCTCATTATTTTGCAAAGACAAAAGTTTCTCTTTTCTCGATACGTTAAAAAAATGCTGCAGCCATTACATAAATTGGAAGGCATTACTCGTTGAGCAAAAAAAAAAGAGAGACAAGGTGGAAGTGAAGAATAAAATATTAGATAATCAAAGATGGAAAAATGTTGATCGCATCACTGTATAAAAAATATGAAGAAGAAAATTGACGTGGCATTAGGTAACTACCCACATTATTTTGACATTCGCAAATACTCCATCAAATAAAGAATTAAAATCGTTTAACGCATTGAAAAAAAGACGTTTTTGGACGATATAGTTTTGGTAACAGGGCACATTTTATCAAAATTAATGTGACATCTAGCCACAGATTCAAATTCTGTCGAATCATAGGGATTTTTCAACATATTATTGCGATCGGAAGATTTTAAATTTGAGAAACGAATGGTTAACGTTCTACGAAGATTTACGAAAATATTTAAGTAATACAACTATGTGATGCAATCATTTTTGATCAAAGTTTTCGATTTTAAGAGGAATTTTTTTACAAGTTTGCAACACCACGGGTTTAAAAATGATACCTACTCTTATTTCGAAGGTTGGATGAGTGCGATCACTTAACGTTAACAACATTCATCATTTAGGTGATCATTTTTTTTTCACACTCTACATTGACGAAAAATTCGTTCGCAATATTCAAATTGTCTACGAGGGCAGATTCCCCAAAATTCTAAATCATGTTGAAAAATTCTACGGCCGCTGTAGGACTCTAACCGCATCCCTAGCCATCTCAAGCAGAAACGATAGCCACCAGGCAAGCCCGACACGACAATAACACCTTCGAAATATAATATACCTATGTTGGAAAATAGGGAGAACCTATTTAATCTTTCAATAATAATTATAAGCGCATACCAGTAGGTAGATGGTGCCAGAAAAATAACCAAATCCATTTTAAGCTGTCTCTATTTATTGCCTTTTAACTATGTTGAACACAATTTCCACACAGTTATCCTTTATCCTAAGCAATACTCAATCCTTCGAAAAGACTCTCAAAATCCTGCAGTAATTATTTTTAAGCATTTAAAATATTTCTTATCTTCTTATATATAAAAATGGAGAGCTATTTCCCGATGTCATCGCTTCACGCCTAAACGGCTGAACCGATTTCGCTAATTCTTTTTTTGTCGTGTAGGTTTTTATCAGGAGAATGTCCTTTTAGAAGAAAAAATTAAGAAAAATGCATGGAAAATTAGAAAATTAAAGAAAACTCTACGTAGACAATCTTATTAGTACTTTTTACCTTATAGGTAATTCTTATTCCAATTTTGAAATTTTGTCAGAAATTGTCGATTGGTGCGATTGACAGAATGAGGATGGAATATACATGGTTTAAAACAGACGCATCGTTCGGAATCACATTGGTCAAAATGATAATTCATCACCATACAAATTCGAATTCAATATTCATAGTTAGGAACACAGGACAACGTCTGTCGGGAAAGCTAGTTAGAAATAAAAATGAAGAGTCAAGTTCATGACGTACAAAAATCCATTTTTTTAATGGAATGTCACCAAGCACCTTTTGCTCAAAACATCGAATATCTTCTTCGAAGAAGACTATATTTTCCTTTTCCTTTTTTTTGTAAAATGAAGCACGAATCAACCTTAAAAACACAACCCTTAGCAATGATGCCTAAGTTAGTTTCTTACATAATAGTCCTAGATGAGTTTTTAAGTGAAGTGATGTGATAATATGGCAGACGCCAAGGTGCTCAAAACATCCTTCAAAATATTATTTGTAAATATTGTTGTATACACAAGAGATCTGTCAAATGATAAACAACTTATTTTTTCTGAAGGTACATTCTTAAAAGGTTTTTATCTGATAAACGAAAATAGTTACTTTAAATTCAAAAGGACACCGTCAATTTCAATATTTTTATGATTGTTGTGTTGTATTTTTTTTTAATCTTAGCGATGTCTGTTTAAATTAGTAGTAGGTACCTATACAAAGTTGGTAAAAACGATCTTGTGTACACTTGAAAAAACACATAAACACGAGCTAAGTTGTTTAATCGTTTGAAGAACTCAAGAGGTCGGTCTATAAGACAAAGACCTTGACTTAATTTCTACTTATCCTTACAGTTACATATTTCTTTGATAACTGTTTCTCTTACCTCCTTAGAGACAATGAAAAGTTTTTTTAAAGAACATTAAATAATGTGATACAAACACCTATAATATGACCACTTCACCAGATTTGAAGTGTAAAATATCACTGGAAAATCGGTGAAATTAACAAAAAGATCGTTCTTATTTTTTAGTTACTTACTTTTATAGATTTTTTATAGCTTTACAAATTAAGTACCTACTTATTCCATATTGTCAGAAACTGTGTTTTAAAGTATCAACGATAGTAAGAAAATACTTCAGAGCCTTGCCAGATAGCAAAGAACCATCGTTTGCTTAGTTTTTCATCATACGTACTATCGAAAATTATTAGGTATTCTCCGCCACTGATATTGTCAGTACCTAACTGAAGAAGTATGATTATATATAGTACTGACGATGCAAAAATGAAACATCTTCTTGAATTTCATGAAAAAAAGTACCTATAATTGAAGTGGTTGATAGACTAACGGTTATGATGCCGGCTTTCGCATTTTTTCGAGCGGAGGTCGTGGGTTCGATCCCAGGTGCCGACTACCTTCCTCTTTCACGACACATGCTGTAGCTTACTGTGAAAGAGTCTAGGAGTGTATTTGTGTTTACTTTGAGTTAACGCAGATTCATTTTAAGTAAAAAAAAAGATAGGTAGGTAAAGTAGGCATGCCTGATATTCCCAATATGTTTTAACTAGGTACATTTATATTTTGGCAGCTGCAAAACGAAGTAATTTTTATAGTTCAAAATAAATCTTTATCTTTAGACATCGTTTAGAATATTTTTCTTCTAGTCAATTAAAAAAATGAAATAGGTAGGTACGTATCTAATACAATGAGTATCCACGTAGGTATATTTAAAAATAAATTCAAGTATATAATTTACATACACCTAATAATTTAACGTGAATGTACCTAGAAAAACACAATAATATTTTTTACAATGGACTTTATAGATAAATAAAATACGAGGTGAATAAATGCTTAGATTTTTTATCATTTTTATAAATAAATAAAAATTTAAATAACAAAACAAATAAATAAATTCTATTAATTTCCGTAGAAGTGCATCTAAAATGTTAAAACCGTAAATAATCAAACAAACAAAACGGTTCTAAAAGTATCTCTCAGACCGAACTTGTATCATCAGGAATACAAATAAAAATACAATTTGTTGGTATAATAATATAATGTGTATAGGAAAAAAATATTTTAGTATGAGGGGTGTCATCCGTATGGGCTGGGTATCTAACCGCAGTGTGGAAGGGAGGGGGGAGCTCTCTGGGGGGGCACGGGACCCCACTACGGCCCATTCAATCTTACACCAGGTCAGTTATCGCTGTGTCGCCATTGGGAGAGGTTGCGTCGCTCATCGTCAACAATTTAACCGCAACACTAAATATTTATACAAACCGGCACTTTAGTGAACGTTCGAACTAGTTGAGTTTTTGTATCACAAACTTTTTTTTATTATAATACCTACCGGTGAACTTGTGTTTAAAAATTTGATGCAGTGGAAATTTCTCGGAACAATAATTAGCGTGATGTTTACAATCTACCGAGTGTTTGTTTTTGTTTTGTGTAAATAGATATATAATTTGTATTAGAATAATTATTCTAAAGACGATTACGAACTTTAATGTGAAAACTCATTAAGTGTACAGAGGAGGACTGACTAAAATGTGCTGTTTTATTTTATGATTACAAATTATTATTTTTTGACATCATGAAGTTCACCATGGATGTACCGCTGTTAATAGTTGTTTGTTTTTGTTTGACACTTGTGGCGGCGAATCCTGGAGGACTCGGAGCTGCCCCTCCTGGTTGCAGGTGGCAGAGGACTCTGGCCCAACCCGCCTCCTCGCCCGCCCCCGCCCCCACGGCGGCCCTCAGAGAAGTAAGTGTGCAGCTTGCTTGTTCCATCAGAACTGCCGCTTCCATTGATAGTTTACTCGGAAATTTGACGACTGCGCAAGTGCGGAAAATAGACGAAATTAAGCTTACTTGTTCCGACTTACATTTCTATGAAAGCTCACTTCAGCTGAACAGTGGGAGCTTTCTCGGCCAGCTGAGATTGAGGGACCTGCGCGTTGAGTACTGTAAGGTACGTTATGTTCCCGCCAAAGTCTTATCGCCTCTTCGGGATCTTCAGAGTCTATCATTGCGCAGTTTCAACGCCGAATGGCCAATCATGACAATGGAATTCCACGCCGAAAGCTTCAGAGGACTGACTGAATTAAGATATTTAGATCTTGGCGATAATAATATTTGGACACTACCGTCGGAGGTTTTTTGCCCTCTTTTTAGTTTGAAATCTCTCAACTTGACCAACAATAAATTACAAAATATTTCTGAAATAGGCTTCAGCGACTGGGGCAAAGGACCAACTGCGCCCGGTAAGTCGTGCAATACTGGCCTCAATGTCTTAGATATTTCTCATAACAACATAATGAGTTTACCAGATAATGGATTATCAAGCTTGAGAACCCTAGAAGTGCTCAAATTACAAGACAACGCAGTCGTTGAATTGGGTGAAAGGGCGTTTGTTGGTTTAACCGCTCTAAAAGTTTTGAATATGTCCAGTAATAAGCTGGTTCGTCTGCCTCCAGAATTATTTCAATCGACGAGAGAGATTCAACAAATCAATTTGTCCAACAACTCTTTGAGCATTTTGGGACCGGGACTTTTGGAAGGACTAGATCAGCTGCGAGTTTTGGATATATCCAGAAATAAACTCACCAATGAATGGGTTAACCGAGAAACTTTTACCGGCCTCGTGCGACTGGTGTTATTGAACTTATCTCACAACAAATTAACTCGATTAGATCCTAAAATATTCCAAGACTTAAACGCATTGCACGTGTTGAATTTAGAGAACAACTTTATTGAAACAATCAGTAACGGAGCATTCGTTGAACTGAAAAATCTCCACTTTCTATATTTATCTCACAACAATCTGAAATACATCGATGAGTTTCATTTTTCAAATCTCTACGTTTTGAATCAACTATATCTGGATAATAACCAACTTCAATCAATTCATACGAGATCTTTTGAAAATATAACATATTTACAGGACTTAGCTTTGAATGGAAACTATTTAGATCGTGTCCCAGATGCAATTAAAAGATTGAGATTCTTAAAATCATTGGATATTGGTAAAAACAACATCACAAAGGTTGACAATGTTTCTTTCGAAGGATTAGAAGAACTTTATGGCTTACGATTAGTCGATAATGGAATAAAGAGCATATCAAAAGATGCATTTGTAACATTGCCGTCCTTACAAATATTGAATCTAGCTTCGAACCAAATAGAAAGTATAGACAAAGGTGCATTCGACTCTAATCCTACATTAAAAGCAATTAGACTTGACGGCAACAAGCTAGGAGATATCCGGGGTGTGTTCAACAATTTACATACACTGGGATGGCTTAACATATCTGACAATAGAATTGGATTCTTTGATTACAGTCATTTGCCCGCCAACTTGGAGTGGTTGGATCTGCATAAGAATAACATATCCAAGCTGGAAAACTATTTTAATGTTAGTGCGGCCAATATAGAGACATTAGACGTGAGCTATAATTCTATAACGGAAATAGACGAATTATCTGTTCCTGACAATATTCAAGTCTTCTTTTTGAATAACAATAAGATCACGTATTTGAGGCCGGGGACATTCATTAGAAAACAAAAACTGAGAAAAGTCGTTTTGAATGCCAACAAGCTAAGGACAATAGAACTAAGTGCATTTAATTTATCTCCTATTCCGACAAATAAGAAGATACCACAATTTTATATCAGCGAAAATCCTTTCTCTTGTGACTGTACAATGGGATGGCTGCAAAAGATTAATCAATGGAATCATTTGAGAACCTCCCCGTACTTTACTGATCTTGAAGCAGTCACTTGCAGAGCAGTGCATGGAAATAGTCCACCAACATCGCTACTTGATCTTCCACCATCGCAATTTCTCTGTCCGTACGAAAGCCATTGTTCAGCGCAATGTTCTTGTTGCGAATACGAAGCTTGCGATTGCAAAATGACTTGCCCTGATAGATGTTCATGCTATCACGATAGCAATTGGAGTTCAAATGTCATTGATTGTTCAAATGCGGGATATACTGATGTTCCAGAGAAAATTCCAATGGATGCTACCGAAATATATTTGGATGGTAACAACTTCGGTTCCCTGGGAAACCATATTTTCATTGGAAAGAAGAAGCTCAGTGTATTACATCTCAACAATAGCAACATAATGTCTATAGAGAATGGAACCTTCAATGGCCTGTATTCACTAAAAACTCTACATTTAGGGAATAACCGTCTGACACAATTGAAGGGACACGAATTCAACCAAACAAAGCACCTCAAGGAATTGTATCTGAACCATAATGCCATAACTCACGTGGACAACAATACATTTACACCCATGACGTCTTTGAAGACATTGCATTTAGAATATAATAAAATGAGAGATTTCGATCCGAAATATTTTTCGATGTCATCCAATCTAAATAAAGTGTATTTGGAAGGGAACATGTGGAGTTGTGCGTGTGACAATATATACGAACTAGAGAAGTGGTTAATAAAAAATAACGAAAATACTAATAATGTGTTATGTGTTAGTGACATTGATGAAATAAACAATAAATCTATGCAAGAAGTAGCTGTTAAGTGCCAAAAAAATGTTGAAGTGAGAGTTGTTCCTTTGGAAAACCAACCTTTTGCTTTCCAAGAAATTGAAACAGGAATTAACTTTGTGCCTTTATTATCAATAATTGTAATAGCAGTGATTTTAATATGCCTATTGGGAGCTTTAATATTTTCTTGTAGACAAGACGTGCGTCTGTGGGCGCATGCTAAGTACGGTGTGCGCATTTTCAAAAACAATTCAGTGACAGACTGTGAAATGGACAAAGACAGAATGTATGACGGGTATATGGTGTACAGTGTATTAGACGATGATTTTGTGTCCAGAGTTATATCACCCGAATTGGAACAGTCGGGCTACTCTATGTGCTTACACTACAGGGATCTACAGATCCCCTCCGAGAACTATTTAAGTGATACATTTGTGAACGCCACTGAAGCGTCAAAGCGTTTAATTTTAATTATTTCTTTTAGTTTCTTACAAAATGAATGGTCAAAACCAAACTTCAAAAGAGCAATTAAAACAGCCATCGAGTCCATTAACCCATCTTTGCGTAGACACAAAGTTGTGTTTATCCTGACTACCGATGTCAGCGCATTGAATTTAGATTTGGACTTGCAATCTTTCTTCAAAGTATGCACGGTCATATTTTGGGGTGAAAAACGATTCTGGGAAAAGATCCGATTCGCCATGCCAGACATAGCAAATTTGCAATGGAACAAGAGTATTTCTAAAACCAATACTCAAATTGTACCTAACCCTGCTAGACGAAGCGTTTCAAGATATACCACTTCTCCAACTTCTTTGGATCAGTGGTATAAATACGCTTCTCTTCCGATGCAGCCGGGGACTATTCCTCTCCCAACTCCGGGAGATGATTCCTCCCTGTTGACAAACACCACTCAAGCCAGTCAACAGTATGAAGTTGATACTCTGAACCACAGTTATATTTCTATAGATACTCATTGTTATGAGCGTGGTAGAAGAGACGGTAGGTCACCTTTGGATGAGCAGGGCTATCTGAGACCTAGACCTGCTCCCCATATACATCATCCGGTATAAAATTTAGTATTTTTTTTAAATTTGTGATATACCTACAACATAATAATATGTTCCAGGAAATGGCGCGGTTATTAATTATAGTAACACTGAACGTCACACATGTTTGTTGAAAAAAAAATCAACGAACTCGCTGTGTTTCGTCGGTGATTTTGAGGCTGTTATAAAAACTCTTGAGAAGTTTTGTTACTAATTTTCCTATTTTAATTTTTAAGTCATTAACAATGTGACCAATATTATTTAATAAATTAGTCTTATTAATAGGTATGTATTTAACAATGTTTTGTTCAATTTACCTAACATAATTATTGTGTAATGTTTTTACAACTGCATGCGATTTGCCAAATATTTATATAATCATTTCAACAAATTTTTAAAGTATTGTAATTTTTTAAAATAAATACGACATTGTTAGATAGACATTTATGAAATCTGTACTTAGATCTTTAATGAAACTTACAACAAATTTTTAGTTGTGCATTTGTTTAATTTTTGAACATTTTTGATATCTGATTTTGAATTCGCATAGACATAATGATAAACTGTATTATAGTTTTTACTTATCGATTCAGTTTAATATGACATATTATTAAAATTACAAAGATTTATCTCATTTTTATAGTCAAAATTCTAAGATTGTTCAATAATAGTTATACTAAATTTAATTTCACTTTCAGAATCTTTAAAAATACCGTAAAATTTTTGATTTTTAAGTACCAATCAATTTTATAATCTAATATTATGAAAAATATACCTAAATCATTTAAATTTAACCGCTCAATATCCAGTTTGTATGTTTTAATTACCCAAGTTTTCCACTGAATATGTTTTACTACCTTAAAAAATATACATAGATACATACCTTATGAATTTCCTAAATAATATATAAAAATGTTTAAAATTGACACGTTTTTAATATTTTACACTGTAAATTTTACAATAATTTTTATGCTACTAAAAAAAAGTTTTTGAAATCCATAAATTTGTATCAAATTTAATACCTTATGAATTATGATGCATTTATTTTTTTAATTGATTTTCATTTTACTACATTTTTAATAATATATTATTTGCTACTGTAAAAAATGCAATCGATAAATAATATACCTGTGTTTAAATTTTTACACCTAATTATGCACTTTTAATACTTTTAGTGATTAATGCATTTATATTTTTATTGATTTTAATTTTACTTCATAAGAAGCTAGTCAAGTACCTTCATACCATTGTTTATGTATATATTACATATTTTATATTTCATGTCAACAATATGATATGAACAATTAATACATGATTGTAAATTTATTATTGTATAAGAAATCTATAAAACTTTTATTGAATGTGAATTGATTATAATTAATAATAATATGTACTTTTATTTATAATAATTATTATTATCATGAAAATTGAAGACTACTATAATAAAAATGAATAAATGGAAATGTTACTTAAAATTTCTTTGTTTTTATTTGTATAATACTCATTGATTTACTCCAATCTTATTTCAAAGAAATACAAAAATAAATGACATAGAGATTATATTATCATCTTATTCATTCTCTTACTAGAAATATGTTATCTAATAGATGCAATAAGAACATTTGATGGTCATACAAAATAGGAACCAATACTAATGCCTTCTATATAAACTAGATCATTCATGTTCTTAATCTATTTCAGCTGAACACCTCTTAGTCTGGAAAAGCCTTAAAAAATAAGAAAAATAAATATGATTTGCTTGGTAGGTAATACGTCTATTTCAGATGATCACCTCTTAGTCTGAGAAAGCCTTAAAGAAAATAAGAAAAAGATAAGAATAGCTTGGTAAATAGATTTGAGAATAGTTACCAAGAAAATACTTCTGCAGTTTTATCTTTCATTATACTAAATCATCGTTTGAAGGAATGTAGGTATAAAAATGGATTTTCTTTTGAGTACAAAAGGTTGGATTTTCATAAATGTTTTCTTAGGGGTCAATGAGAATGGAAAACATGGAGGACCTATAGAATGCCATATTTTGATATCTTTAAGAACTTTGAAAAATAGATGGTTTGTATATTATCTTCATATCATATGAGAATAGATTACCTTGTGAATCTGATTAATATGACCTCGCCTCAATTGAATAATCGGAGTACCTACCTACACACAAGAAGAAAAAAGTTATAAAAATAATGTAAAGAAGTTGTGGAAGACTACAGAACTTCTGACAATCTTTTCTAGCCTTATGTAGGTACTTCTTAGGAATGTTGTCATTTAGCAATTTCTAGCAATCATGAAATTTTGATTGATTTTAGTGATTATTATATTCCTAAGTTAAGAATGAAATCTACAGAAATAAAAATTTGATTTTAGTCCTATTTTTCCTCGCTTATTAGAATGATGAAAATCTCCAATGATGGGTCATGGGATGGATTCACGGAGCCGATCATCTTCCTCTTTCATAACACAAGTTTCACATTCAGTAAAATATGTCAAAAGTGTATTTGTGTTCACTTTTAGTAAGGCCAGACTCCTTTAAAAAGTGTTATGGAACCATGGAAAACATTTTATCTGCATTCTACATATGTATGTAGAAGATAATAGGTATGCTTTGGCTAGTAGGTATTCATATAATACCCCAAACAGCACAATATGAGGTTCTAGAAATGCTACAAAATAAGACTGTTTACTTTCTTGGACTATAAAAATACTAGTTTGCCTATAGGCGAGTCTTGACTATATTAAAAGAAAAATTTATAATGTCGGTCTTTTTTAAAAGACATCTTATTGATGAAATAAAACACGACTCGTGTTATTAAATGAACTGGAAAAAGATCTCCTTTTGTTGTGTAACAAGGAGAGAAAACCTAGAGACAGGAAGAAAACAATATTATTCTGTCTTCGGTGTCCTTTGTCAAAAGTTCATATATATACCTAATAAAAAAGATTAGGGACAAGATTAAAATCAATCAAAATCTTCATTTCATATCACGCTGTTCGAGGTTGTGCAAACACGATGTCCTATCCAACTAACAACCACAAAAAAGAATAAACGACACTTTTATTTATTACTCATATCGACCTCATAAATAATAAGAAAAATAATATATTATATATTTGACCACTGACAATATGAGATGTAATATTGACAAAAGTCATACAAACAGAAATTCTATTGTCGGCAAACTTGAAATGACTTATCTTTTGTACAATACAATATAATATCTCGTCTTCCTGTCATAAAGATGGGACACTAAAAAGTTAGCCGCCACTTTGTTCAATTTGTAACTTGATTGAGAGATAGTAAATTTTGTTTTTGAAAAAATAAAAAAAACAATATAAACCTTAGGGATATTGTTTAAATATGTGCAAACTAAATTACAATAATATCGTCGTTGCACATAAAATAAGAGTCACGTGTATTTCGATTGAACGCAAAACAAGTATTACCTATATCATTTTTTTTTTTAAATTTGACAAATCGTTAATTAAAATTTTGTTTGTTTAACAATTCGTTGCATATTTAAAATCAAAATTCATTGAATTATACCTACCATTCGAATAAAACAATAAATTAATTAATAAACACTTTTCTTTACAAAGGTGTCAGTATAGCCGGCGGAACTCTTTGCCTGAGGCAATTTTTACCAGTCAACCGGTCCCGTCCAATCTAATACAGGCAAACCCCGGGTTGATTTTCAAGTGAAAATATACTTAGAAAAACTCTGACTCGGCCGGAAATCGAACCCGGGACCTCCAGATCTGAAGTCCACGCCTATACAACTGAGCTACAGAGGTTGGTAAGAGAAAATGCAACTGAATCAAATGGTATATAATCCATTCAATTTTAGAAAAAAAATATGTCACATGGGTCATTTGAAATATGCATCGACGGCATGACAATCAGTTTTAAATGTTTACAAAACTCTTTTTTGCGTGCACATCTCATATTTTGTGTTCCACGAGGATAATAATGTTCAGATAATAAAAATCATTTTGCCTATTTATAGTCGAGGTAGACTCTCTTACACCGTGTGCCGCTCCCTCGAAGCAGAGCTAAGAGATTTGCACATGGTGTAGGAGGAGGTCATAAATATTGCGCAAGATCGAGCGCAATGGAGGGCTCTTGTTGCTTTGTATTTAGAGTCATTTTTTTACTGTCCTTTCTAATTCACAAAAATTCAACCCCAAAACACTATCAATAGAATGTCTTCATGATAAGTGAATGCGTTATTTATTGATTCGTTTTCGTAATACGCCCGATTCTGTTTGAATTTAAGTGCGCACTAACTAATATAAGAACGTTCCAATTTTAGTCAGTGCACATCGGTATTCTATAAAAATTAAGAGCGTTCTTAATGTGACTAATATTGAAATTAGTTCATTTTGATATTCTACAACACTATTTAAGTCGATTTTAGTGCGTTCTTATGTCAAAACGTTCTTAATTTTAGTGCACACCTAATTGTATGCGACTTAAAATATATCTGATGATATTTTTATAATAAAAGTATTATTTTAACCTAATAAGTTTAAAAAAAGTGTTAAATATCTTTATTAAGGTAAATAAAATCATAAAATTGATTATTTGCGCGTGTTTCATTATGCCGAAATCGAAAATTGGAGGTTAGATCAAAATCACTACTTTCATAAAATACTCTTGCGTATATTACAACACGAGATTTGCACTAAAAATAATTATACTTATTTATTTTAAAAGGAAATCTAAGAGTTGGTCTGATAAAAAGGCTAATTTGATATGCCTCTAACCCATTTGGTCACTGCTTTGACACTCGTATTATTTTTAATAAACAAACATGATCAATTGCGCATGCGCGATATAGACCATAGACAATTATAATTCATATTTTTGTTTATGGTGAACTAATTTAAGCCATTTTAGTTTTTAGAACACATCGCTTTATAGAATACGAATTTTAATCCATATGACCTTAATTCTTAAATTTTGGAACGTTCTTATTTTAGGTCGAACAAATCCAGAATAGGGGGTAGTATAGTATTTTCCACGGTATTTAGTACTTTAATAAGAACTTATAACCTATTGCTATTTTTATTCTATGAAAATAAACATCATATTTTTATTTAAGAAATTATACGAATTATCATAGACGTTGCTCTTATACATGCGGCATTTTCATAAACATGTTTCTTCATAAACATTTTGTTATCAACGTGCACGAAGCATAGAAAATAGTGAAGAAGGAAAATAAAAGAATGTTTTATGGCCCCGGTAGGCGAGAGATATTTTGTCCCTTGAATAGTTTTGAGAGTTGAATAGAAAATAATTTAGGACTGTTGGTTCCCCGGTAGTAGCCAAACAATAATTATTCTTTGGTTAACCATTGTTTTTGAATGAAACAATAATGTGCAACACAAAAAATCTCAAGACAATGATTACCTCAAGGTTTACCGTTTTATTGTTCTCAAGTTAGTGCATACCAACTTTATGGCGCGTATCGAATTTTAAGTTCTCAATAAGATATTTTTAAAAAGTCTCTCTGGTTATTATAATAATATGTTTTGGATTCTGAAGAAGATTTACAATGTCTGTTTTATTGTCTGTGATGAAAGCTGTGATTGTTTTGAAAATAACAGACAATCTTTCAAAGGAGCATACCTACAAATTATTGGGCATTTAAATGAGTGAAAAAATGTGTTTTTTTGTGTCCTTCAAAACACGGGCTTGAAACTGGGTACCTAGTACCTATATAGAAATACCGAAACCAGCGCATGCTAGAAAATATTGCTAAAGATTGATGGGAGAAGTTAAAAATAATTCTACAAGGGGTTGTGGTTCACTATCTATGTATGTTGTTGCGCCGGTGATGTAAAAATTTCTAGAGAAAATATCATAGAAAATTTCTGACCCGTCCGGGAATCGGGCAGTATCTCAATCAGAAGTTGACGCCTTTGCCACTGATGTCGGTTCTGAAAATCCAAATTATGTTTTGTTTCTGATTACTCTGATATTACCAGAATCGTTTTCATCACATTACACAATCGGAACTCAACCTCTCAAAAGACCTCATAATAGATGGAATTAGGTAGGTATATTTGAGGATCAACATCCCAAGAGTAATGACTCAGAAGAACAGGCTGCCGAGGCCTTTATTAGGGAAGGAGAAGAAAAACTATACTCATCAGAACAAAGGAAATGAAGAAAGTTAATGAGTATCCTAGGCAAATCCAGATGGGTTTTTCAATCCTCTAATAAAATTAAAAATCCGTAGGATTTGAAACATGTTCAGTCAAGGTGGAGTAGAAAGAAAAGACGGCACTGATGGAACCAAGTAAGCAGCAATTAAAAATTCAGAGATACGTACTACCAAAAATGTATAGACCGATAAATGTATAGAGGAGCGTATCACCGGGAGACCACCGAAGAGATTGGTAGGAAGCAGATCAACCGCATCTCAAGACCCGGAAGAATTCCTGAAAAAACAGAACCAACATCCAAATTAATTGAAAAAAAGGAGTTACGAGACTAAGTACTCTCTCACAATGATAAATCCAAAGACATTAAATCCATTTACCGTTCTGTTGATTTAATTTTATTTCAACATAATATCACTCGAAAACGAGTGTAGGGCTAAGAGAAACATTATCTTTCTTTGGTTACCTACTAATAATTATAATACTGCGATGGTGGTTTGATTGAAATAATTTTGAAATTCTGATAAACCAACTTTGTCTATACCTATTTTTTTTTCTTTAAATAAACATGACTAAGCATCTTTTTGTCGGTTAAAGTATACAATACACATAAGAATACATTATTTTAAAGTTTAGCCAAATATTATTTCATATGTATTTAAAAAAAAAACTAATCAACAAAATAAATAATGTGTATTCTGACGTGTGCTATACCAGTGGGACGAACCCAACCAAAAAAATAACAACGATTTATCATATCCCCGAAAACTAACGTTATGGGTGTAAACTTTTTTCCCTAAAAATTACATTGAATATTGTGTGTTTGGAGTCAAAAGATCTGACACTAAACGACTCACAGTAATATTCACCGCATATTACAATGCTCAGGTAGCGTAGGGATCATAAATTTTATTTTCATTGCGGCATTTTTGTTTAGTTTTACTAAAGGGAGAGAGACAAAAAAAAAATGAAAATTTCTAACGCAGAATGAAAAAAAATAGATAGCTTTTCGGAGACGCAAAAACTTTGGGTTCCCTTATGGCAATTCTCTGACGATGATGATAATATTGTTGCTGCGATAATATATTATTTTTTTAAAAAGTAGAACCATAACCTTTGGGTATTTTTTATGACTTGTAATATTTGAGAATATTTTCATAATAGGTAAGAGAGTAAGAATCTCCATCAACAATATTTCGCCTTCTCAGACGCGTACGGACACGTTCTCCTATACCAGAAGATAATAATAACAATAATAATTACTTTCTGACCGTAAATATTTTTTATAGTAACTCTTGTACATCTTTCTCTTCTCGGTTCACAAGTTATATTATTATTCTCGTGAGTTTAATGAGATTTTTTTTAAAGGTTATTTTCACTCTAATGATATTTTGCGAGTACACGGATACCTTTTTGCGTTCATTCGCTTCACACAGCCTTCAATAATGAGTTTTGTGACGAGGAAGATCACGAAAGAATGAATAACCTTCAAACCTTTTTTATTATATAATATTAGGTATGTCATTTTTTTGCTACATACATTTTTTTGATAATATGTTGGCATTTTCCTACTTCTTTGTTTTATGTCTTTAGAACCTCCTTTTGCATGAACTAATCTTGATTCTGTATAGACGAAGTCAAGCTCTCTTGCTATCTCCACTATAGTGTTCTGCGTAAGTATTCTTGGAACCTCTAGCAAAGCCAGCTTTTTTTGAAGGGTTCATCCTTCTGGCGTGAACACTTCAACGAGCTTTTTTAATCATATTCTTTACATTCTTGGAAGATGAGTGTATTTTGCGATTCAGTTTTGCTTACTTTGTATCTTATTTTTATTAATGAATCTGGGCTCATTCAAAATGAACACAATTATTGATTTGACATCTTTCACAATAACCAAAGAGTTGTATTGTGAAAATAGAAATAGTCGGCACTTCGAAACCACGATCTTGTTCGTACAAAAGCCGTAGACTGATACTGCTGGTCTACCAACCACCTCATTCAGTACATTATTTTATCAGCAGAATACAGGAAAGATGATTTTTTTGTGAATGTTTAATCCACTGTACTCATTTCATTTTGCATCATCTTTACTTCATTAGTTTCCGGGGTTCATGCTAATTTAGCGAGATTAAAAGTATAGCTGCTTTACTAGGATTTTTGTTGGTATATAAACGAGAAAGATAGTATTGTTTACACTCTTGAGTATTTATATTCATATCCTGAGTTTATTTAACAGTACCTATTTATTCACTAATCTCGTGCGTCAGTACCCGCTTAAGAGACCTAACAGATATTGACCATATTATTATGGAATGTGATCGAAGTAATATTCCATTAATCAAACCCATGATCTTCAGAACCAAAGTAGTGACTGAACTACTAGGCTACCAACCATTTCATTCAAATGAAAGAAGTGGTTGGGTAAAGACCCAGACACATAACTTCTAATTGCAAATATTACAGACGAACGGGTGTGTTTCATATTGATTTGTCACTTTCGTTGAGCCAAAACGTGATTGTTACATATTATACATACAAACATTCTCCCTTTAAGGCCACCCTGCACACCGCAAGCCAGCCCGGAGGAGACCAGTCCGCAGCAAACCCGACCCGCACGAAACCGACCCCCTAGCTCGATGGAAGCAATCAAACCAAAAAGCCGGTCCCACATAAATCAATACCGCCGCAGATCCCCCCAAACCAAACCGCAATGCGTGGGCCCTAAGCCCCACTCAGGAGCATCGGGAGGCATCAAGAGCTCTCCATTGCGCTCGAAGTCGTCCGAGGCTCATTGCCTTTTTTGACTGGTTGAGGTTTAAGAACGTGAGGTGGTCAGCCTTTCCTTCCTCTTACAGGATGCTAGAAAAAACAGCAAAAAGAGCAGTGGTGCTATTCTTGGTCGGCAACCCGACATATGTACAGGAATTATTAATGTCCAGAATGATAGCAAAAAATAAATGTTTTTTTTTCTAATACAACTGTTTGACTCAGTCAATTGATTCAGTCAATTGATTGATTCAATAGATCACAATATGGTGCGTTTTTATTGGTTTGGTAAATTGACAGAAGATTAAAGTTTTGAACGTTTTTTGAAAGCTTTGCACAGTTCTATGGTGATTTCTAAATCATAACAATACAATCATATTAATTTACTTTAATATCTGACATTATCAATATTTGTTCGTATCATGGTAGGTACCTACATACAACAAGATAAAATAATTTTTAATCTCCAGGAAATATTATTACCAGAGCACACATGCACATCTGCTCCTACATATAGGTCGGAACGCTCATTAGATAAAACGTACCTAGATACATTTTTTTTTGTAAAATATTCAGTGCGATCATTCGAATTGCCCATTCGTGGTTGTTTTGTAATTATTGATTGTCAAATCATTTTAGTGTTGGCACATTGATGAACAATACTTTAAATTCTCCTTCCTCATTGCCTATATTTTACACATTCTTGCATTTATTTTATTGTAAGTTTCTGGTCAGTCTTTTACACTCTGTTTCATACTTGTCTCTCACACTTTCTTCTCAACCCCACGATATTTTTGATATCCTTCTTTAGGTATATATTTATCTCTTAAGCGGATTCTTGCAGCGAGAAAATCTATAGTAGGTACAGTAATTTAAAAACTATTAAGATTAACACAAATTGTCAATACCTCCGTCCCTTTTTTCGTGGACAAAAAATATAACTATAGGTAGGTTACCTAATAATAATTACTTATTGTGGAAAAAAACTATATTCTGTGGGAATAGTATAAGTTTCATAAGGACTTATTACATTCTAATAAGCCCTTTTTAGAGTACAATAATATGAACTGTTTTAACGTTTATAACGATCGAACGATTCGATAATTTTGTATGGAGATTTCTTTCGATGATCGTTTCGATATTCGATCATCGAAAACTTGTAGGTACTCCATAAGTAGGTACCTACATAGGTTTAAAAATAATACTTCGTTCGACAAAGTAATTAACAATAGACTTTATCTTATTATGAAAAAAAAATTGCATGCGTCGTATTCATAACAACAATTTTTGCCTCTATTCACACTCTAAAAACAGCTTGAAAATTCGTCTCAGCAACTTTAACGTCAATCTAAATGTCTCGATTATTGTAATAGTAAAAGAAAGGTATTCATACGTTTGGTCTTTCTGCAGAAACTGAATGTCTGTGATTTGCAGAATGATGAAGCTAAAATAAACGGTAGCATGTAATTTTTACCCAAATAATTATTTGTTTAACCTTAGTTCCTTTTCGACACAAAAGATGTTTGTACACACAGTGGGTATCGGCCCCTTACACAGACAATACACACAATACCACCATTATCTTCTAAATAAATAAATTCCGTCGATTTTTTAAATTCGTAAGACTACGCACAATTTGCAACGCTCCATCGGGTAATTTTGCTCGGGCTTTCAATAATGTGTAAAGTGCATCGTCACAATTTTATAAGAATACAACGAACGATTTTGTTGGACTGTATTATTTACAAAATAAAATCAAGTGTTCGCCCATTATTTTATAGAATTTTTAATTTAGTGACTATTGGCAGAACAAAATATTATATCACATACCTACTTCTTTTTATTTATTGGACTTGGAAAGACTACTTGGGAGTGTGTCATGGGGCAACAATTCTATAACACTAAAAAAAAACCAAAAGCCTTGCATCTAAATTATCGCTTCTTGCAAGCAGTAATCATTCTATATAGGTAAAAAATTCATATGTAATTCAGGCGGTATATCTTTACAAATGAGAATATTGACGAGTAGATCCTTCTCTTCTACTGTTGATTTTGCCAAAAACACTACATACCTAATATATCAGGTTGTGTTGATGAAGTATGGTCTTTATCGAAATCTCTATGCTTACGATGTTCGCTCCACTTGACAAGTTTTGAAAAAAGAAAAGAACATGATGTCTTAATGAAAAAATAATCATTGTTCTTTAAGTTTTGTGTGCTAACCTACACATTCTTCCCACGTTCTTTAGTCGATATTCCAAGGCCTCTTTTTTTTAAACTCCTCTGTTGTCTGACCCCACGTTCCCATGGTTAAAAAACAAACTCCCTCCCCCTTGGATCTCCAAATCTATCTATTTTTGTTCCGTTGACATCAATTTTGTTTAACAACCAAACATATTTTATATTATTTACTATCTATTTTTGATGTTTTATTACTCATTCTGTTATCCGGAGCGCAGAAATATTCAATAAACCAAAAATGATAAAAATCTGTTGGGCCGATCTCGAGTTATAAGTGTTTGCACTACCCCGATTTTATTTTATATGTGTTTGTTTGAATATCTCAATTAGTTCAATTTTTATTCTTGACTGTGTTAACAATATTTTGCAATCATGACAAGAGATTGTTATAAAATTTACCGGATTGTTGTGAAATATAATGTCATTTTATTGTGAACGATCCAAAGAGCATATACTTACATAATATTTTGAAGGATCAATACGGATCCAATAACTAGAAAAGCTCACAAAGTTAATTTTAAAATTGTACACAATCAACAAAAGGCATCGTAGCGAAACATCAAAAGTGAGTCAGGCTTTTATATCCAATTTCATGGCGCGGGCATCGATTGGTTATGGATGATGCGGCGTTACTTCAACGTTAACCGTTGCCCACTCATTCGGAATGTCTCATCACAACTTCAGTCGTCCCGGCAAATTTATTTAAGTAGGTATCTTAGAAAATAACATGTAAAACATCATTGAATTTAAAAATTAACATGAATGCTCCTTACTTTTTTAGCGGTAAAGAAAACTTTTTGATCGATTGATAAGTCAGTATCTATAAGAAAACTGGTGTCTGTAAATAATTGAACATAGGTAAACGTGCATGAGCTTCTTTGTTTGGAAAATTATTAGACCGAACTGTTTTTTTTAATGTTGAAAATATGATGAAAGAAAATGTCGCAAAAATGGACGGCAGAATAAACGCCTGCTAGGTACCTACGTAACAAATTTGCAAAGAATTTGTGAGTGCAAATAAACCATTCAAATTCACTTCTTGGCTTTCTGTATCCGCCGAGGTATAGGGTGAAATGGTTGGTAGCTTAGTGGTCCAGTAATCGCCTTTTGCTCTGAAGGTACATACATATAGTAGGATTTATCCCCGTTGACGACCGTCTTCCATTCTCATAACATAGGTGCTTAGGTTTCGCTTTCTGTGAAAAATGCTAAAATTGTAATTGTGTTAAATTTGTATGAAACCAAATTCATTAAAAAATCATTAGGAACATAATAAGATTTGAATTTTTAATTATTATTCTCAGACGATAGCACGTAGATAAGCTAGTGACTAAAATAAATAGATTAAGTTGTAAGGTAACCGTCAAGATAATCATTATGATTCCTAAGTGAAACTCGATAGTTGCCATATCAGCAGGTCTGCAGTAGCGAAGATAGACGTAATAACTGCAGCTTCAGAGAGAGCTTAGATTACATTATCCTACTCCTTAACACCTTTTGGCTGCAAGCTGACATCTCGAAATGATGAGCAGACAGAATGGTTCGAATTGCTTCAAGCCAGAAACTTGAAACGCTATCGCGTGAAACGGCGAGGGAATAAGGACAAGAAGAAAATTAATATTACAAATTTTTAATGTGTATTCATTCATATATATTTAATAAAATTACATTTGAACAGAATTTTGTTTCATTTCTATTCATTTTGGCCATAAAGACCTGGAAGAAATCCAGATATAGTAAAAAGGACAATCATTTTATTATTTATTTAGCTGTTGCAAGTCACATTTATTAAAATTTTACAGGAAAGGATTAATACAAATAAGGAAGAGGGTCAATTTTCCTGCTTGTCAGATGTTTATGTCTAAGTTATCAATAAATGCTATCGCTCCGTCGGTTAAGGTGAGGAAATCTGAGAAACTGCCTTGATACGCTCTTATAGTATCATATTTTAATATCGATACATGGAGTAGTTAATCACAACTCACAAGCTTTGTAGAAATTGCGTGGATATGCCCGGATAGGTCCGTCTATGTAGTTCACTCAAAAGTCGTGAAAAAGATAGTCGAGAGATCCACCTATGGTGCCTATGGTTTGGTAATATATTTTTTCGTTTTTACCTATACCAATACGGAATATTTGCAGATGAGACACTGCCGGAAGAAAGCAACATACTATCAAGACCTAAATAAACCATCTCCCTATTTGAGAAAAATATACATAACTGTAAAAATGTGGGATCCAGATGGGTACGTTTGATGATTTGCGATGTTATTTTCTAAATAAATATGACGTTTTATCTCAAAACAGGCAACAAGGATGATCTGGATAATATTTTATCATAATAAGTCGTCCAAAAGATGACCCTATAGAATTTATAAGCAAATTATGAAATAAAAAGAGGCTATGGCTTCAGAATGAGGAGACTCGACTGTCTCAACCGAACTTGATTTTAAGAAAGAATGTGGAAACTTTTTCTAAAATTTTCCCTTTATGTTAGTTTTGTATTAATTTTTTCTTTCATTTTAGTTTTCTCTTAAATTTTAACTTTTAGCCCGGATGTGTTTATTTCGTCCCCCTTTTCTTCAAAGCAATAAAATAATGATGATATCCGCACCGTAATGGTATTATTAAATTTCATACAAAATAACTTATCCAAATCTTAAGTCGAAACTAACTTTATATTGACACAACTTGAGCACTTCAAACTTTTCTCAAAGCTGCTATTCATTGCTCGGTAGGTTCCTAAATTGATTCTCTATTATTATTATATTCTTTGGAATAATAAATTATTGTTATCATACCAACCTATTTTCACCCACGATGTTACAAATTTGAGGTTATACTTAATAATGAGGTAAGTATGTAGGTAGAATTTAACTATCAGAAAATTTTAAAATATATTATTATTAGACAGCCGATGAGATGGACCGTTGGGACAGAGTTGATGGGGATGACCAGAGACAGGGAGGAGTGGCGTGAACATGAGGAAGCCTATGTCCTGCAGCGGACGATCACGGACTAATAATATAGAATGGAGAATATTGGTATAAAAACCTAACTGAAGATAAACTGTCATGCTTTCAATTCAAGAAGGTGGAAGTAATCGCATTCGCAGCGAATGTTATCCAAATCAATCATTATTTTGTTTGTCTAAAAAAAAAGTATGTACCTAAGTAGGAACGAGATTTACCTAATAAATACTCGTACCAATGCATGATATTTCTAACAAACACAAAACCAGCAATGTACGATGAACATTTCAACTGATAAAACAAACCATTGTCTTCGTTGGAGGTAAGATCGTAAGCGATCATAATATTAAAACAATGAATGGACTTGAAAATTTCTAACGATATTAGGCTTTGTTTGCTTCTTCCAAATTATTAATGAGCTGATTTTATCATAATATCAAAGTATTGTATTCAATTCTTAAACGAAAACTCGAAGATTGTTTTTAAAGATCCAAGTAAACTTCCAAGAGACGCTGTCAATGGCTGAGCCGAGTTTGTAGCCGCTAGATACCCGATATCCCCGTGTTGTCTGATGCTAATGGAGTACGTGACAAAATACCGCGACAGTGAGTGTCATTTGCGCTAAATTTGACAACGATATCCCATAATCGCACACAATTAAGATCTTCACGTTCAAGATTTTATCATGATATTTTTTACATTTTTTCTCAACTTTATATACGAGAATACTTTATAGGTTTTATTTTACCACCCAATAAAAAAAAAACATATAAATTTTTAACAGTTTTTTATATATTATAATGTAGAAAAACTTTCTAAAGATTCCAAAAATAAGGGGTAAGTAATTCCTAAATTTTAAAAGGTTTCAGCTGCATTTTGTCTTTGATATTAGTATAGATGATAATACGCTTTTCTGTAGGAAAAATCCGAACTATTAACTCATTCTTCTTAGTTCACTAATGAGGAAATACTGTGAATCCCCTATAAGCAAAATCGATGTGTCTACTAAAGCTAGAACAGAAAGTGAATTCCTGTCTTTTATTATTAAACCCTTCAAGCTGTTATAAATGAGATGTTTTATTAGTGGTGAGAAATATTCTTCAACACATTGTCTAGGGAAAAAAATGAAGAAAATGGGACGTTAGCAAAAGACAGGCATCATAACTGAACTTTTTGAAGAAACAGGCCGGCATTTGCTCGAGTGATTACTGAGTAGACCTAGCTAGGCACGGAAAGGAGAACAAAAAACGATGAAATTAAGACTATGGTATAAAATATTCGGAAATTATTTCAGGCCATAAAACACCTTTATATTTCATAGTTCTTACAGTGAGTTTAAAAAAGTTTTGACATGGAAATTTTTGACATAATTCGGTGAAGATAAATCTAAAATTGAATGACCTCGTATAATAAAGAAGCTAGAAGAAATCATATCATTACGTCTTGATTAGAACAGTGTTAGGAGAGTGGAACAATATGCTATACCTAATATTAGTCGGAACTTAATGCCATTGCCAGGTCTTCCCTGTCAACCGCGTCTATCCATTTGGGGACATCAGGATGTCAATTCTTGGAGGAAATTATTAACTTACCCGTTAAAACATTCTTACACCGCCGGCAATCGATCCCGGTTTATTTAGTTCAGAAGTCTACCGGACAACTCAGAATCGTAAATGGATTGTGCCTACATATTATCAACAAAGATAGTGTACAATTTCTCTGTTCCTTCTAGATCTAGTCGCTTATAGGTAAGGATGTACCAAGTGTAATAGCCGTCTGCAAAATATGGTCATTTGGTACATGGCGTAGTTGTTGCGGGTAGACTATATCGTCATCATAATAAATTGCTAGCAAATTACAGCGCAGTTCCCACCTACGTGCAACATACCTACGATGCGGAGGACACATTCGTTCTGTCGTAGTCTAGTTATTGTTCCATAATGCTGTATCCAATATCACACTCCTTGGTAGAGCCGATAGTTACAAAATGTGGGTCTTGTGCATGTTTTAGTGTACATAAATCTAATTTCTGTGAACACATTACTCATATTTTGTGTGGAACAACGGTATGATGAAGTGTCTATGAGATAATATCGTATAGTGCAGTAGAGACGGCTGTGAGCAAACTAGACCTAACAGCTTTATTAGAGCGGCATCTTGTGATATGTTATGAAGAACATTTCCCGCATATTATGTACCTAAATACTTTGGTATATTTTCTCATCTCAGTTTTCTTCCTTATATCTTATCTTATCCGCTCCCTAGATGAGGCGCATGGACCCCACAAGTCTCATTGTCATCTAATGTCCCTAGGCTTTAGAGCTTCATCGAATTCAAACTCTTTTAATATTCCAATCTTTTGGCGGATCTACCACGTATTCTGCGGATCTTTAGATGGTGGTTGAGATTAATACATTGATTAAGTCTTCTGAAGGTTACCTAAGAACAGGTCTGTTGACGGAACTTTGCAGTTATGATGACAAGCGGGTGACATAATATTTTCTGACGTCTCCAATGGTTGTGATTGATTCTGAACAGGCACACCCTGCCACGGCTTTTGATATTCTTGTGGGACCTGTTCATCCATAGTCGAAGGTGTTGACAACACTACTCATTCGTCATCTAGAAAGCCCCATAAAAATAATAATTTTTCATTTTTTTATGAATTTCGTTTCACCTAAAGTTATATACAAAAAGGAAAACATGCGTTTTGAAACTGGATATGGTCGGTACCGGAATTCGAATTCACGGCTTTCAGTCCACTGTGCGATCGGACTGAAAACCCGGGACACAATCCAACCAGCCACTTCGACTCCAAGAGAAAAATGATTCTTCAACATGAGATATGAGTGATTGAAAATTGTCAGTCTTAGAATTTCTGCTCAGTAAATTTTTTTGATTAAAACATAAAGACACTTTCGACATTTTTATGTTCTATCATATTATTCATATTTCGCCAATAGAAAAAAAAGTCATATACCTACCTAAGTTTGAAATTCCCCTCGATACTCGTACAATATTTAATAACAAAAAGTATATTTGTAGGTAGATAGCGGTTATTGCTAAGGTTTTTAAATATTCCATATAAATTATTGTGAATATTTCAAGTTAGATAACAACGAGGTACGGGATTTTCAGTTCCGTTTCGACCTTTTTCGGGGTTTTATGACTTCATGTCCCGAAGCAATTTCATGTTTCATACTTTATTATTGGACACTTAATTTCCAAGCTCCAAGCGGGTCGCTACAAACATACAGTGTCCTGTGAATCGGTTATTTTCTGTATCCTGGCTGTTATAACGATACGGTGACCTGAACAATATCCTGGCACAATATGTATGTATTATCTATACAGGTGGCTCTTTCTACGGATGACTTCCTTCTACTCTAATATTGGGAATTTTATACGAATCCTTCGGTGTAAGTCCAAGTCTTATATTTGCATAATCGTAAGAGGCATAAATATCTCGTTTTAGTAGGATTTGGTGCGAATTTTGGCAAAAATACTCTAAAAAGAAGAATATTTTTAGTACTTTGTCTAGTTTTTTTTTCTGAGATAGAGCTCTTCCACGATTCATTTGGGATGGAAAACTAGAGAGCAGGACGAGTTTTGGGCGTAAATAAGCCTCGTTGGTTTGCCAGATGCCACAGAACTGGAAAGAATTGCTTAGTTTGTTCAAAGATGCTCACCAATCTCAAAAAATTGTGACATTGCAAGAATAAGAAAACGTTTTCTTAAGCTATTACATACTGCTAAAATGAGAAATAAGGTTACAGAAAAATCCAGGGATACGGAAGGGTGCAAACCTTAATGATTTTACACAGAGTAACATGAAAAGGTACAATAACCCCGAAATTAGTTTGCCACAAGCATCTAAACTTTGAGGTTCATCCTATTCCATGTCTTAGATCGATAATTTTTTTTTATCTGCTTCAACGCATGTCAGATAAAATATGCTTATGATCACATACCTTCCGCAAATATGCAAGAATCGTATTTAGGAGCCTGACATTATGATCTATCTAATCTGGCTCGCTTTTGGAAGATTCTTGTGAATTTTATAGATTCATCAAATACCGAACATGCTACGACTAGAATGAATCCGTTTTGATGTTTAAACTTTCAATACTTACTAACTAGTTATAACTGGCAATTGGTAGGTAGGTAGGTATATAAATTTTGGATTATTGCCATTTTGGAAGACGTGCTGACCTAGTGTGGTAATTGGCACAAAGTTTTCTTTTTTATTATTTCAATCGTTAAATTTTAAACTAAAACACTGTACTCTATCTTTTCAAATTATTTTGACTTCTAGTGATATTAATTTCTGTCAAGCATAAAATAAAACTAGGTTTAGTTACTTTTACTTTTAATTATAATTTAATTAATTTTGTTTAGAGGTCGGTATTAACGAGATTTCCAACAGGACACTACTAGGCTAAAAAAAATTTCGAGGTTTCAATTTTTAGAAATTTTTACTTAGGTAGGTACCTCCGTCTATTGATCTACCTATATTTTTTATCCAAATACATCAAATCTTTTCAATGCTGCTCGACTCTAACAATGTAACAACTCTAACAATTCATTAGTTATGTTCGATTTTTAAATGGAACAAACCACTATGGGCATATGACCGTCTTCTACTGTTATTTCGAAGATTGGTTTGTTTAGTGTGATCATCCTGCCTTTTTTTCTTATTTGACAGTGTTCAGTCGGTATTTCTTAGTTGTTTCTAAAAAAAAACCCGGTTCTATCCTGGTTTTGTTTTCTAAATTGAGCAAAGCGTTCAACAATGAAGTGAATAATACTATTCTATACCAAAAAAATTTCCTCCCGAGGATTGAGAACATTAATTTATTATTGACTTAGTATTTGGATGTCGTGAAAATTATTCTGGTCTTTCATATCCAATTTGTGGTTATGAAAATTTGTTTGCGTGCTCAAAACCTGGATGGCTTCTAAAAGCTTAGCTCTGGCATACGGTCAATAGATCCGCCTCTTTTATTTTGATATATTATTATAGGCTCTACAGTCGTCAGATGGTCAACAAAAAATGTTATTTCAGTTGGGTTTTTGCAAAAGTTACGCCTACCAAACTCATGATATTTTTTGCCGACCAAATTTGACATGATAACATGCCTTTAGTTAGAAGTAGGTATCTTCAAAATACATGGATCAACTTTTATTTAAGTAATTTTAATTCAAAATTATGATTGTCTTTCTTATGCCATACATTGATTGACATTTTGACATACTTGCCTAGGTTTATCGTTTACCTACCTGTAGTATAATTTCACCAATCCTATTTTCTCACGAACAGGTTTCTATAAATTTAACATTTTACCTGTTCATCGCGAGTTAGGTACCTACCTACCAACCTTTATTTTTTTCTTTTAGTGCCTACCTTATCGACATTTTTATCGGATCATAGACTTGTCATTTAAAAACATTCCATTTTAGAAATAGAATAAAAACGTTCTAAAAACAAATTCAAATATACCTGTTACCATAGAGAGTTCCATAGATTATGCAACATCATGTCGAAATGAATACATCTATAATATTCATTTAAAATTTACACGTATGAATTGGTTTTTAACCTTTTGTAGATAATGGCACTATTTTATTGTAAAATAAATGTAGGTACCTATTCATAATCAGAACATAATATTAAGTAGAAATATTTATTTTACCCTCTGCGATTATAATGTTTTCGGTTTCGTCATGCTCCTTTGCCATTTTCAAACATATTTTATTCCGTCATGGGTCTGTGACGTTCGGGACACATTTCAAATAGCATTTTTTTTATATTGGCAACACTATGTCAAATGATCAAGTTGCTACATTTGGGATTAGATGTTTCACACCGATAGCGATCTCAGTAGGTAAGTATATTATACATACTTGGTATATTAATGTTATTTTAGTAGAAAAAAAAGGATATAGGTATGTAGGTAGGTAAGAAATGTCTCATCTTGCTGTGTTTCTAACAAGACTTTTTGTATTATGATAAAGTTGACGTTTACACATGTTTCTAACTAGAATGAACGTTATTTCTGACCGCTGCGCAGTGTCAGCAGATATTTCTGTTGTGACTTTCCAATAACAGATTAGTCTGATAGATTATCAAAATTTTGTCCTCTCTGGCAGATCATATACCTTATAACCTCATTTTTTACAAAATAGAAAGGCTTGGGTCATCTGGGTCCAAAAAGCCGAAAACCGAGCGGTGTGGAAGGAGATGGAGGAGGCTTTTGTCCAGCAGTGGACGGGAATAGGCTGAGAAGAAGAAGAAAGGCTATAGAAGAAGAGTTTTGATAAGATTCAGACAGAGGTGGGTGGCAAGAGGAGATAGCAAAAAGAAGAAACTGAATGGTTTTTTATGGGTCTTGGTGGGTGTAACTTAACCGAATTCAGTCTTTTTAACTAAGACAGTCATAAACGAAATTCATAATGACTTATCTTTCGCTGTACTCGAGGCTATTTTAAAATTTTCAGCAATATGTATCTATTAGGAAATCGTGAGCCCTTGTCATCTTATTATGGGGAGGAGATGGACTTGGTTGGAAGATGTGTTAAGGATGCCGAATGACAGTTGGCAGAGGAGAGCGCTGTTATTTCTCGCATCCCATCAGGGCCCCGAAGACGAGGAAGACCCTCTCATACTGTGTTCCACTCCTTCGAAGCAGAGCTGAGGAATCTGGACATGGTGTGGGAGAGGGTTATAAACATTGCGTTAGATCGAGCGCAATGGAGAGATCTTGTTGCCTTCCTATGCCCCTAAGTGGGGCGTAAAGGGAGTTTGGATTTGGATAGGATGTATTAGGAAAATAAACAATATGAATGTCAGTTTTTTCCCGCGTAAGGTCAAAATATTATCAACAAAAATAGTCTCGTACCTACTTCAAAATTTCTTGGTAAAAAGCAATATTATTCTAATGTTTATCAACAATAATGCTGCTGCTCTTACCACTTTTATGGAGAATGTTGAATGTACGCTCCTATCATACGATATGGATTCCGCCCTACGCCTACGGTAGAGTAATGTACATGCTATTATGTCCCTCGGGATGTCATATGTTTATTACAATAGACATCACAGAACTGGATGAATAGTTTGATTAATGATTTGTAAATATCTCGAATGATGTTCAAAAATCTGGTTTATGACTAAAAATGTTTTGGTCAAGGTTTGGCTTTTTTCTTGACATAATATAATGATATTCGGATGACACTGCATTTACTTACTTCCAAATACACTACTTGTTCCTGTATTTTGGTTTACAATAAGAATCGTTGGAGCCGAGTAAATTCATAATTTATTATTCTAAGGACTTTCACCAACGGTTTCTAACTTTTATAGTTAAATCTTAACCACCTTAAACGCTACGCACAGAGCTATAAAAGTTAAGAAGTGCGTAGCGTTTTAGGTGTTTAAGAGCTATCTAAAAGTTAAGAACCGTTGGAGAAAGTCACCATATGCGTCAGGGACCAGAGATAAGTACACCTAATTATCTCTCCACCATATTCTTAACTCCTTATAAACCATTTTATGAAACCATGCATAAATTCAAATCCACAATTCTTGGTTGAAAATATCCATTTTTTTTTCTTGGTCAATACTTTTCATCTTTGAATAAGAGTCTGACTCTATATATTGATAATGAATGTTCATGGAATATGTTGATCGATTTAAAGGTTTTGAAGGATTTGCAGAGTAATGGAGTGGCAGCCTAGACAAGGCAGAAGTTAGGTCGGGCAGGCCCCAGGCTAAGCAGGCGGACGACATCACGAAAATCGCATGCTGTACATGGATGACTGAGGCTCAGGACAGGAAAGGAGAGGGGAGAGGCCCATGCTCAGCAATGGACAGAGCTGATGAAGAAGAAGAAGGTTTGATAAAACTTTAGACGGTTTGTTTTCTCAGATTGCCTTGCTAAAAACCTACGCCAACAAGAGGTCCTTGAATATTTTAATGAAGCTTTAGTAGATCAACAACCGAAGGACAGGTTTTAAGAAACGTATTTTTAATTATTTAAATAAAAAAAATACTTTCTCATGTTTTCTTACTGCAGTTTTGCAGGTCACTCAGTCTGTCAGTTTTACTGTGTTCACTTTAATGCTAACAAAATTTTCCAGAAATATTGCTCTAAGCATTGAAAATGTATATTTGATTCGTGTTATTCTATCTAAAAAATTTGAAATGCTGCATAATTTTTATCCGCTTTTTTCAAATATCCAGTACATAACTAAAGAATGAGAATACAGAGGAAAAGCGTACAAAAATATGCCCTAAAAAGAAACATCAAGATTCTTGGCAAATTCTGAAATGATATTACTGGTAATATTATCTACATGTGTATTCATAAAATAGGTACATACCAACCATGTATAACATAGTATTGTCCAGCAGGATGTGAAGATAAATATAGCCAAGTAAATAATTGGTCCTTTAACGGACACAGTAATAATTTATATCTTATTATTTCTGGAACCGATAAACGATAACCTCATAAATTAATAAAAATAATAATACAATATGTCGATATTGCTTAATGAACTTGTTCACAAGCTGTTCAATATTATAATATGAATAATAATATAAAAAATAAATAATGAAATAAACGTTAAATAAATAATAATGTTAAAAGATATTACATCAAGAGTAAATGATCCTGTGGATATGAGGCACACTCTAGCGATATTGTTCAGATATTGTAGGCATTCAGAATATTGACTAGATTTTTACCCTCATACTTTCTTTAATTTTTTTTAAATTTATCTACCCTGCGCCGTCCACTAATTTTGAATTCACTGCATAGGTGCTGCAGTCCTGCATCAAATTTTATCAAATCTGTAGTGTAGTTTCAATTGTATGTACAATGTACATATTACCGGATAAATTATAAGAGAGATTGATTCTGGGTTTGCGAAACTTTTTTTAAAGCGCATGAAAGTAAACTTATATCCAATCCAAATCCAAACTCCCTTAACGCCCCACTTAGGCGCATAAGGAGGCAACAAGAGCTCTCCATTGTACTCGATCTTGTGCAATGTTTATGACCTCCTCCCACACTATATTCAGATTCTTCAGCTTCGAAGGAGCAAAACACCATGTGAGAAGGTCTTTCTCGTCTTATAACACTGATGGGAGGAAGAGCAGCGCTCTCCTTAACCCAGGACGCATATCCCAGCCATGTCCAACTCCTCTCCCTTATGGTAGAAGTGATGAGCCCACGAAGGGTGCGCTGACGAATAGCGTTGTTTGCCCAAATTGTTATTATACATACATTCCTGTGTCTCAGGATTGTAAGTGTTAGATACTTTTATTGCAGACGTTTCGCATGAGGGAATCTATCTTGTCAACTGTAGAATTGAAACGTTTCATACTTTTGGTTCACAATTTCAGGCCTAGCTTCTGTAGTAACAACTCGCTAAAAATAGCAAACTATATGATTGTCGTATGTGGATATCACTTCGAGGAACCAACCACCGGCACCGCCCCAGTCCCCAGATAATTGAACCTACTTACCACCTGCCCCTTCAGTGCAGTGGATCAACTTTACCCTGATTTCGACTCCTCACCGATTTGGTGGTGCGGTACAAAAAGAAAGGTTTAGGCGAAATTATTTTTAAAAGTAACGACTGATCGAACATACTGCGGAACGCAAGACAAGTTTTATTAAACCACACAGGCATAATAATCGTATTTACACCCCGCATGGTTCTACACCACATATGCATTACCCCCTATAGATCGACCTTTTTAAGAGTTTGATAACCGATTATTCGAGATAAAACTACACCCGACATGGGATCTAAGACGCGCGCATAATATCATCTCCACACGAATTCAACTCGGGTATCATTTTATCAAACGAAAATGACACCTCGGTGTTGTTTGATTCTATGAAAAGAAATAGATCAATATTGTGTTAGGTGTAAAGTGTCTTATAAAAAATCATATTTTTAAATCCATTATTTACGAAAATCTGGGCTCATACCCTATGAACACAAAAAAATCCGTCGAAAACATAAAGTGTGTGTCGTGAAAGAACAATACGGAATATCAAAACTGATAGTAAAAGTAGTTGATCCAACCGTTGCCGTTGATTGCACTGAGCTTTCTCAGAGTTGACCTATAATTGTTTTGGAATCAGTATCAGTTTCATACAAATTTTCTATTTAATTGGAGACAAAATTAACTAATTATTAAAAAAACTGAAAAGAGGTTTGTTGGAATATTTTTAGAACGATAGAAAACTTACCCTCTTATTCCTTCAAATCTAGACCAATATAGCCAGTTATATTATAAGGAGGTGCATTTTTATCTTCTACATAAATAAACTCGATTTGCCATGAAATGGTCCAACTACAGCAAGCGGGCAATTTGAACCACGTGATAAATGGTTTCATAGCAATTTTATTAGGCTGATATCGAGACAAACGGACGGAATAGGTGAAAATACATGGCATCAAAGACTCGCCTGCAGAGAAGAATCCTTTGGGCTAATTGGAATTTTAAGACACAAAAGTAAAAAAGAAAATGATGAAGAATATAGAACATTATCATTTTTACGGTATCTCTGTTGTTACATTTCTTTGACCGTGCTAAGGATCGAATTAAATTTACCATGGATGTGTATCGCCTTTCTTAGTACAGTTTTCTACCGTGTTTTTAAAGGGGGTTAAAAATAAATCAAACCAATTAGGTATATCGATCGGTGTAGAGATATAAGCTTCAAGCTCATTCTCGCAAGGCTCCCCCCAAATTCTTACCATCTCATTACACGTTGTGTTTCTCGCACCGACGAAATTTCGTCAGCGCACTTATTCGGGACACTTTTTCGTTTAATAAGTTCCAGTAATATGAACTTGATTTATAGTGGAACATGGTTGAATTCGTGCATGCAGTTGATCAGAAGAACGGCACCATCGCGTGACTTGCTTACATGTATAATATGTAACTTACTTGTTACTTGATCCACCGAACATTACATCCAATTAAGTTTCGGCTACAATATTTTCATGATGTACAATGTGTGAACGATGCGTCGATGAGCTTATACTTTCATTATTTTATATGCCAAGTAGGTGTATTTCTTTTTACCGCACAGGATTAAGGTAAGGTTTTTCTTTGTCTTAATAATATGATCTACTAGCTTGACTAATTCGATTTTTGAGGTCCATTTTTAAGAGACAATGACAATATGTATCTACCTATTCATTTTTATGTTGGAATATAAATATTGTGACTCTCTGTTGTTTCGTTGGCTGACATAAATGCTCAGTTATCCATTTAGAGATCAAATTGAAACTTCCCTCTCTTTTTTTTCTTAGCATATTTTCGTCTACTCTAGGACAAGGACCGCTTTCATTTCTTTCCACGCCATTTTCTAGACCCAGTTGACACCAACGAACTTCACAAGATCGTCCCTCCGCCGTAGTGGTGCATGGTCTTCCTACGTTCCTGGTAGTTGTTTTAGGACTTTCAATCTTCTTCAAGCGCAATGGAGAGCTTTTATTGCCTTCCTATGCCTCTCAATGGGATTTTAAAGGGAGAATTCATTCCTTCATTCAGAATGTGAGTAATTATACCGAAAGCTACCTATCTCATTCCAATTTGTCTTTTGAAAAAAAAACACTTGAAAATTTCCTTTGATTTAACGAAATTTCTAGGGAAAAGAGTTTCGGAAATATTTTATCTCCTTGTATTATTCCCCTTATTATGTACTTACATTTTTCTTGTAAAATGGCTTGATTTTTTTTAGGAATACAAAAATATTATGATACAACAGTAGGTACCTTTTGTTTTTAGTGAGAAAAATCGGAGTCACCTGTAAACCGTCTCCGATGGCGACAGTAATCTTTCTTTTCCAAATAAACGCCATTATTTTTTGAGTCAATTAGAGACACATCATTTAGTACCCGACTTCATCACGCTGGATCGAGTTACACAGAGAGAGACAGACCTCGTAATGAGGAGTGTCGGGTTAACCGAATAAAAATAAGTCAAAGAATTTTTGTGAAACTTCTCTTGTAAAGCAAATTGTTTCACATTGGTAGAGTATGTATCTGCTATTAAAGACTAAGCTCGCATTCAGCGCAATTATTTTTGTGAGAATTGTATTGCACCTATTTCTTGAGAGTTAAAGTCAAGTTCAATCATTTCAAAATATATCAAATTGATTTGTCCGTTTGGTATAAATGGACCTTAATATGAAGTGTCCTTACGGTCGACGATCGACGACGATTCCATTCAATGATCGAAGTACTTTTTGATTCTTTGGAGGAGCTATGAACGATTTCCTACAAAAATTTAATAACTTTACAAGATTCAGAATAGAAATGTTTATGTAAGCGTCCCAATTTTATCTTATGGAAATTTCTACATCCTACCTACATTTTTTATTTCAAACGTATACCTGAAGTAAACAGATTCATAAAATATAAAAGTCAAAAATTTTATGGGTGTACCTAGTTGCACATATTTAAATCAATATGTAGGTAGGTAATTAACTATTGTGCTATGAATGAAAGAGAGTATGTATGTATTTACGAAACATTAAAAATATCAAGAAAGAACCAAAAACTCTCAAGTGATAAAATACAATATTAGGCATTGAGTGTTAAGTCCCATTACGAAATGGAAATATTCCTTCTAATAGAATATAACGATCTGCTGACTATTGAGCCTGAACATTTTATCTCGCACCGAATTGATAATAAAAGTAATAATACTGATATGGAGGGCTAATATTGTAAAATGAAATTATAATAAGAAATAGAAATTCACATTAGATACGTAGAGAGGCGAATTATGTTACGGACGGTCTCGCTGTTACAGTAAAATCTCTTACAAAATGGTGTTCATTGTAAGTCAAATGGGCGCGATTAACCCAATTTAGTCAAACGACCCTGTGTATTGTATGTAGGAGCTCTCTTGTATGGAAGAGCTTCGCCAACCGCAAGTCGCTTTTATGGATAACATCTCGAATATGTGAATATAATATCTACACACATGAAGGATACGTCTGTTTTATGAAAGCGTCCCCTACATTATTGTGTACAGTTTATGCTGATCTAACTACATCACACATGTATTATCACATTATTCTGTACTTTGCAGGGATTTTATGTAACACTATTATTTCAATATGCTCAAGATCTCATTTTAATATTATGAATGCCACTAATTTTTTCTTTGGTAGGTATCCGTTTTTAGCGTTGGCCTTTAGTGTCAAGACGAAAAATGTAAACTGTTTGATGCGTGTGTGTTTCCCATACTTTTTATGACTGTGAGTTCTGGCACCTGACCAAAGCCCAGGCACAAAAAGTATCCGCATTCTACACGGAGTGCCTCAGAAGACTTGTGTGTATGTATAAGTACGTATCAGCGCATCACAAACGATGCTTTTTTTAAATGAATCTGTGCTCACTGGAAGTGAACACAAATACACTTTTGACATCATTCACACTAAGCAAAGGCTTGTGACGTGAAAGTAGAAATGATCGACTCCGGGATTCGAACCCACGACCTGAAATACACTCTACGTATGAAAGCTACCGATCGATAGCATGAGACTACCAACCATATCACCAACGCAGGTTCGTCACTTCCACCATGTCGGAGAAGAGATTGACAATTTGGGCAGTTGGTCAAGGAGGGCTGTTCTTCCTTTCATAAGAGTCTTGAAATCGAAGAATACCGTCTCATGCCGTGAACTTTGAAGTAAATATTTTATGAAAATACCTACCGTGTTCTTTATGTCAGCCCCTTTTGGAAGACGAAGTGATGGATAAAAAAATAAATTTATCTTTATATTATAATTAATGCCACTATTTAAAATACTACTCTATGTTTTTATAATGAATCAGCGTTTTTAACCCGATTTGTCAAAATCTATAAAGCATGCATTTTTTTATTTTCTTCGCTTTTGACACTTCAGATTAAGCTATAAGGTACGTAAGGTAAAGCTGCATTTACTTGCAAACACAACTTATTCACCTTGTTCAAACTAGATATTCCTACCAATTATAAAAATAAAGAGTATTCTATTCAGTTGAATATCCAACTTTCCTCTCGGTTAGCATATTATAATGCATTTATTGTCGTCTCCTCTCTTATTGATCAAATATTGGGTAAAAGAAAGGCAAGTCTTTAGTAGGTCATTGATAACACAAAGGCTTTAACTAAATCCTCATTCATTTAAACTAACTAGCAGGTGTGAAAATTACTTTGTAGTAAAACATATTTGCTATCAGAACCAACAAATAAAGGAGTAAAATAATACAGAAATTTAACATAAAAATCGCAATAACTTGGTAACTGAACTATTATTTTTATTGACATGGGATGTTTCTTCATAATATTATCATTGTGACAACATGGCTAATAAAAACCGACATCGATTGTGGCGTATTGGATATTTGTTCCTTTGTATATAAATAGGCGTATCCAATAAATGTTTGTTTTTGCATAAAAGGAAATATCATTTTTATGTCGTAGACCGCAGTAGAGGAAGTGGGTAGGGCAGGAACAAGACAAAAAGTCTTTATAAATAACGTCCGATGGTACTGGGTACTTCCTCATACACCTGGAGTTTCAAATATACCAACATAAACTAAAGAAGGTATAGATATCTTACACATATTGATTAGCTAGGCTAGGGGACTCGCAACAAGTCCGAGCTGTCAATGAATCGAATCGAACTTCAGAAATATTCCTTCCTACACCCTAGCAATATTCCTTGCTCGAACTTTTCTGAGGGTCCAATCAGGTTAGTATGGAATGCTTAGAAACCAACCCCGTAGTATGGAAGAACCACAAACTTCATTGATAAATGCGAGGTTGCCAAAGTATTCTGCGATATACTTATGATACGGTATAGGGTTGACTATTAGTAGCGCGTGGTATAAGCGATTTATGCCGTAATAAACTATTCCCGTCATAACGGTCTTATAAATAACGCAGTTTCAATTAGTACCATTGTCTATGTTTATTCTATTCCTCAACCATATTTAGAACACGAGCCTCAGCATGACGAAGAAGAAAAACTCATCCCAAGCAATAGAAGTCAACCCGCCTGAAGAAAACTTTTTAAATATTTTTATGTCTAGATGAGTTTTTGAAAATTAATCTCTATTCAATACTGAATCGTATGAAGCTAATCATGCAATAAACTCCTTGTAAAGAGCGAATTACTGAAATGAGTATTCCCCGTATTCAAGGAAGTTTACTTTACCCTTTTTCATGAATACTCTTTAAATTTCTATATTAAAATGAAACTTAAATATTTGAAAAGTTTTCTCGTTAAAATACGTCAACTTAAATAATATGAAATAAATCCTTTTTAAAAAAGAATTGTTAAATGTTGTTTTTTTTAAGTCTCGAGTTGAGTACATAATCCTATTTCGAAGTTTACTTATCTCGATCCTTTTGAACGTTCTATTGTTTTTTATTCTATTTTTTTTTTCATATTTTTACTTAAGAATATTGACTTAAAAATATTTAAAAAAGGAATAAATATGTTATTATTTTATTCCTTTTTTAAATATTGTTTAGTTTATTACATTATGAGTTTTCTTTTACTACATAATCATTGAAAATCAAGGGACCATGCAAACATCTTTACACCGAAAATTCGCAATATACTTACCTAATTGCAAATTTCTTCTTCTTGGATTCGTGAACAAGCATTCATTCATCTCCTTCCCCGCCACTTTATCTTGGTTTTCCTGGACCCAATTGATACTATCATTCCCAGATTATTGTGGGGATTTAGGGCATTATTTTATTATTATCTATGTATTACTGCAGTTTTGTTGACCTTAAATAGTCTTGCATGAATAATTCCTTAATGTTTGCTATCATGTACCCTCTATGCCTATTGTTTTATTCTTTCTGCCTTAAACTGTGTTTGAATTCTATGTGTTATATTGTTTAATTTCCTGTTTCTGCTTTTTGTTATATTCTATTGTTGTCAAAGGCACTTTGTGCCGTATATATTGTTAAATCAATAAATAAATAAATAAATTATTCGATTGATCATTGTATCCAACCATAAAAACTCCGTTACGAATAACACATTTATGAGTTGGATGTAAAATTTTGATTTAGTGATTTTCAGGAAAAAAATTAAGGCTAGTTTTGTATGTTTGAAATTTTCTTTACTTCGGTATTCGTTTTGATGTTCAGCTCGTATTAAGCATTGAGCAGGTGTATAACGTATAACGGTGATTTATTAATTTGCTAAAAGTATATTGGATCAAAAATGAGTTGGGTTGAATCGAGAACGAAATAATATTTCAATTGAAAATAATGTAACCTTGATCTCGCAGTTGGTCTAATGATAAGTATTGTGACCCGCCGGTATCCATTACAATGGCTTCTTTATTGTACGGCCAGCAGCCAGCGCTATCACGATCGGGGGAGGAGCACCGCTCTGCTATTGATTTCATTCTTGGAACTGCACTGGATTTTGATCAATTTTAATATCAATTATAAATTAGTTGAATTACTGGTTCAATACTAATAAGATTCTTAAACATTGTGTACCGGCACCAGGTATTCATTCAGAATCGTATACGCATCTTGGTGCTACAGCTTCGGGTCAATAAGTACTGTGTCTTAGGTTTCACATACCTACTTATCATCTTTTTAATGGGAGAGCTCATAACTACTTACTCAAATCTCAATCTAGCCTTATTCACTTAATTTATAGTCTATTTTCCAGTTGTTCGTAAGCTTTCCAAGTCTATTTTGTAGAGTTTAAGTTTTGTTTAGGCTTCACTAATGTTGTCCATGTAAGTTTTATAGTTTTTGAAAAACATTGCGCAAGATCAAGCGCAATGGAGAGATCTTGTTGCTTCCCTATGCCCCTGAGTGAGGTGTAAAAGGAAGTAGGTATTGATTGATCGATTGAAGTTTTATAGTAGGGATGAAGATATTCTTTACAAAATTCTTATAAGTGAAACCTTATCGAAAGCCTTTATAAAGTCTATCACTACGGAGACCGCATCTCTGTCTTAGTGTACCTACAGATATTAAAAAGGCAGCATTCCAACACCGCCGTGTAGAAATTTCAAACGAAAAAACACGCCAATTGAACGCGGGACTATTTTGATCAGAAGTCGGCTTCTATGAGACTATTAAGGCAATTGAGGTCGGTCAATACGCCAATTTTTTAATCTTTGTCTGCTATATTCATCCAAAGGTCCCAATTCCCAGTCGGGTAAAAAATTTATTTGTATCTTGAAATTTCTACTCGGGGCTGGAATCGTGTCTCGGGTTTGAGGGGAACGATTCACTGTAGAGAATGCTTCAAGTTCCGCCGGATTTGCTGACATCTGTCTATAGAAGAGTGGTATTTTTTCTTTGGCTCTATCGTTGCCGCAGCGAAGTATTCTACCCAGTCTATATAAAAAATATTATTAGAGTCACTATGATGATCAACTGGAAATGGGCGGTCCAGTGGGCTAAGGAAAATTTGCATCTGTAGGCTTGCCTTGGCTACCCTACATACCTTGTCTTTTTGTTTTGTTTTTTTTTAATCTTTTAACCTTTTGTTTTTATTGGTTTGACCATTTGTTTTTATTCTTTTAACATTTTATAATCTGACTTTATATTTACTTAGTTGTTAGATGAATTTATGACGTGACAGTAGTAATAGTGATGTAATGTTCAAAAGCACGTACAGTATGACTCGACAAGAAGAAGAAGAAGTATCGATGTATACCTATTAGAATTGTTATGTGAGATGTTGAAGAAAACATGCATGATTAGTTAATATATTTTCGGAATCTGGATTCTTAAATTGTTAAAACAATATATTTTCTAGTAGGTATCTAATATTTTAATGGGAAGATATTCACAATAGAAACCAATTTGCTACGTCATTGAACATGCAAATAATGTAGGTACCTACCTAAAAATCATGTACATAGGTACTCTAAAGGTTCTTTTAAAGATATTGTTTAGATAAATAATTCCACCCGCCATAAAACCTTGATATGCAAATTTACGTAACGTATTCATGAAGAAAGTAAAACTTTGGTAAAAATCCTCCACATTTCTTTTTTTGTTTATGGTGTGCTAAGCACACATATCGCGGCTAACTTTACGACAGAAAAAAATGTTATATTGTCTGGGACGTTTAGATACATAGATAGATATTTTCATATTAGAATGATAATATTATCTTAAGAAACAGCCAACCATTAAAATTTCCCTCGTAGTGTATTATTTTGTCTTGAATTTTGAGATTAAAATGCATTCAAACCGCCAATTTATTTTGGATAATATTTAGGTTCAACACTTTTTGTAATTATTCTTCTTTTATGGTATTTTTTTTTTTATTTTTTTTTTTTATTTATTTAAACAAACAAACAGTTATTACAAAGACATATAGTACAACAAAACATAAATCATATCATAAACCAGTTAAGAGTGGTAGCTCACTATTTTCATTTTCTGGGACTTGAGCCATTGGTACTCGCCATCGTCAGTGGATATTGTGCCCTGTAGTAGTCTCTCTTTGAATGCGCACGTTGAGCACTTATTTATCCGACGATCAATAGTTTGTGTGATCCTAATATAGATGTCGAATTCTAAGAAGAATTCCTTTTCGTGAACTTGTGCACTTTAATAAGTAGATATATGAAAAAAATCCACATGTGCCTGCTAGATTCAATAATCGATACATATAAATTGATCAGACAACTAATTATGAATAAGTAGGTATGGAAGTATACATACATACTCCCTTTAAGGCCCCCCCGCACAACGCAAGCCAGCCCGGAGGAGACCAATCCGCAGCAATCCCGATCCACACGAAACCGACCCTCCAGCTCGATCGAAGTAATCAAACCGAAAAGCCGGCCCCACACAAACCAAATCCGCCGCGGATCCGCCCAGACCATCCCACAATGGGGAAAGCCTAAACCACACTTAGGAGCATAGGCAGGCAACAAGAGCTCTCCATTGCGCTCGAAGGCGTCCATGTGTTTCAGGTATACCTACATATAGAAAGTGTGACACAAACAAATCAAGGTTAATTGAATTGTTCTTGAAATTTGGGGTCATGTCCTACTAGGTAGGCACTGACTTTAAATGTTTCATAAATAAATCATTTCATAAACTGACAAATGTCAAAATGTCAGCTGGGGTATATTATTGTGAAACACATAATACACAAAAGCTTTGCATTGAAATCCAAACACAATAGTGGAAACCATGCACTATTCTTACATCCCTCTGGAAACGATTATATTGTGGTTGGAATCGATCGATCAAAAAGTGTTATTTTTGTGCGGTTGAAAGTTGAATTCCGGAAGCTTTAAGAAGTTGCAGTTTTGTGAAATTCTTTCAATTCGTCTTTTAAAGGAAGAACTGAGCTTTTGTTATGTTGCACAAATTTTTAAAGATATATTCTGCTATATTATACTCGTAGAATGTTTATATTTGTATTTCGGCAATACTCTGTACATTTTTGTTGAAAATAAAAAAAAATTATAATTATAGAAGTATTAGGTACATACATATTATATATCAGTATACCTATTCCTTATAGATTCATCTGAACTTAAATCTTAAAATCCTCTAAAAATAAAGGCAAACGTTTGAAAAGTACCTTTTCTAAATGATAGTTCTGAACTTTCAGTGTACCTCATAAAGTCTTCTTCATTTGGTGCCATGTCAGTTAGTATCAACGTAGGCGATCACTGTGGCGAATCATTCTCCGTTTTAGGTCGCTCGAAACAATAATTGTTCCATAGGACAGAAGGCTGTCCATTATCTTATATTCCGCAGCCAAGGCATATCTTCCTTTTCTCCCTCTTGCCCCTCTGCGCACGTAGAACTCTAAAGCTAAATAAACAACTAAAGTAATAAATCATTTCAAAATCCGCAGCTGGGAAAGTACCGTAAAATATTAAACGACATGCAAATGCAAAAAAAATGGAAAGAATTTGCCACAATTTTCTGTTGACTATAGTACCTGATCTTCGTGGTGCATGGACTTGACTCTTGGTATAATGGTCACGTTACATACTAAGAAAATGAAGATTAAAACAACTTGAGACCTTGATATTTTGGATGAAATACAAATTCATGAATGTTATGATTGTCTTAGACTCGTAGATGATGCCAATCAAGATTTAACTCATAAGGGCAGTACATTTTCACCCATCGTTAAGATAAAAATTACACCCAATTTAATAACATAGAATTTCAATGAGACTGTAACGTGTTTGAAATAAAACAATAAACAATGGTGCTTTTAAACTGAAACGTATTTTAGTGTTAAAATGTGAGCTTAAAAATAAACAAGGGTCTCAGTTCTCGGTCTAATGATATGGACATTTCAGGAAATACTTCATTACTAAATTAGCCATAATAAAAACAGGACGTTATGAAGATTATAACGGATTTATCATTTAATCTCTGACTGGCCTGCCTAAGTGAATAATGGCTGAACATTCTTATCGTACACTGGCTCTAGATAGAGATTACATTACTACATGATTTGTCGTCATAAATTCGTGCAATAATTTAAGAAACACACTAACAGGAGCAGACAACAATAAATACAAAGGACTGCTAGATATCGTTTATATAAGTACAAGATAAGTTACGTGTTTTTAGGAGTACGTCATATCTCTTTATAAATTTTGTCATTGTTTTAAATCGTTAAACGCAGTTTAATCCAATACTAGTGGTCGACCAGTGCTCGAAATTCGACCATTACTTATTATACGACCAAACAATAATATTTTTCTCTTCACAATTTGACCACCTTACCTTACCTATCCACGTTCGCTCACAAGGTGGAGCATGTGGTCGCCACAAGGTCCCTCCATGCACTTCTGTCTTGTGTCAGCCGCTCCGCTTCCTCCCAGGTCAGTCCGATATTCCAATTTGACCACAGATAAACAAAATAATATATGCGTCTGTGTCAATGTCAAATACATCAAAGTGTGTGCGAGTATCAAATACATTATATTACAGTAGTGTATGTAATATTTTTTTTATTGATTTAATTTATTTTTATGCATTAATTTAAAAACATATTAGCGTTCGCCACTCCTTCTCTATTTAAATTTGCGAAATTTCATGCTCCTCCGTCCGCGCAATTTTCGTAAAAATGGTCACAAAGTTTTTACTGTAAGTATGTAGTACCTATTAATATTATAGATAACTCATATCTTTCAAAGTATCAATAATACAACTGCTCGGTATAAAATATCCATACTCCATGCATGAATCATAATATTATTCAATTGCACCATTTATTATTTCCGATCGTTAAATTCGCATATGCACATTTATTTTATATCGCCATTAGGATTTTAATGCTAAATGTTGTTTATAGAACACATATTGCGCTCGAAATATTCTCAAAACTCTTTCCTATTCACACTGAGCACTTAACTTATAAAATATCCATTTAAGTACAAAGTTTTCATAAAATGATATTGCATTTATATGTTTCAATCGTTATATGCATTCATAATATTATGAAATCTTGAATGCGCATAATGCAATTCAAAACTTTTTTTTAATTATATAATATATTTAATAACTATTTTTGGATGAGCCTATAATGCGACGATATTAAATAAATAAATTCATAAATAATTAACACTTATATACAAAGATGTCAGTATAGCCGGCAGAACATATTGCCTGAGGCAATTTTTTCCAGTCAACCGGTCCCGTCCATTCTGAGACAGGCCAACCTCGGGTAGAAATTTCAAGTGAAAAAACACTAAAAAAAAAACTAATAATCTCTATAATCTAGACTACCGAGGGCGTTAAGTACTGTTTTCGAGTAAATGGATCTAGAATAAAATATCCGACACTTCATTAAATATTAAATAACCTAAGTCCTTTTTAGTAATTCAAGGAAATAAATCGTTTGAACAGAGATTAACGATATTAAAAGGGTTAAAAATCCGGCAGTTTGCCTAAAATATTTACCGTCTAGCCTCAGTTAGATGGTTCATCCAAAACTACATAATTAATTGATTTTTGTCATTGATAAATAATTTAATAATTTAGTGCTGAGAAATTAAGGGTTAGGTACTCAAAGATCAATGGAACGAGCGATGCTGGGATAATTCTTAGGGATAGAATTAGAAATACCACAATAAAAGAGCTAGAACAGGAGTGTCGGACATTGTCGAACGAGTGGCAGCGTTAAAATGGCGATGGGCCGGTCATATCGCGCGTTTTGAGGATAAATGGACGAAACGCCTCCTGTGCTGGCGCCCTAGGATTACAATTAGAAACCCTGGCTGTCCAGAGCTTCGATGGAGGGACGACATTGTAAGAACCATTGGCTCGCAGTGGATGCAGTTTGCACAAGATCGGGGGACGTGGAAGAGTCTGGAGGAGGCCTTTGTCCAGGAGTGGACTGATACAGGCTGAGAAGAAGAAGATGATGAATAATTCGTCATTATTGTTATGAGAAAAAGATAACACCACCTTTCATAAACCCTAGTGATCGCATAGTTCATTTCATTGCAAAGACAAATCGGCAATGAAATTTGTTAGAAATATTAAGATGTTTTATTTTCGTCGTTTCATCCACAAGAAACGCGAAGATGAACCGTCTGATTTAGTCTTTGTACAGTAGAATGTACCTAGGTACTTTGGTAAAGTATGGAAACACACTTACGCTCTGACATGTTATAATATCTATGTATATACCAAGTATGGTAGATTTGTATGAAATTTCAACGGCACTGTAACGTAATGAATTAAAAAATTAAATATTCAAACGTAGTACGACCGTAGGTAGGCACTTCCATACACCAAATTCCGTTGAAAGCTGGATCTTTTACTCATTATGTTGTTTATAATATGTAGGTATATGTGTAATATAGAGTCATGTTTCTTTACCTGAACAATGCCTAGGACGGAGCGAAATTTTGAAAATAAAATACTTTATTAGTACCTATGAATAATACAAAAAAATCGTACTGTCTTTGAATTATTAAAGACGTGTTCAAAGTGCGATCCACCAATTTGTATTGAGATAATAGAGTGTCAAAAGACTCAGAAAGTCTGAAGTTTGAAAAAGGAGATTGAAAATTTGAAGAGCATAATCTTAACAGAAAGAAAAAATTAAAGATGTGTAATTTATTATGTCGAACTGGAGACGGTGGTGAATAAAGAGACGAATGAACGGCCAGATAATATTACAGAACTTTGATGCAAACGAATACACAGGATTGACATTGAAGATGTAGAAGTTTGGTCACATTTTTAAGATGAGTTTCAGCTCCATATTCATAAATACAGATTGATGAATATGGAGCTGAAAGAGTAAGTGTTCAAAGTCGTAGTCGAATGAAAATGACGGGGATCAGGAAAACCAGGAAAGATGTAAAAAAATTTAAGTGAACCGCCTGAGAAATGTATCACATTGCAAAGTAAAAAACGGAGATTGTTTTGTCAAACGATTAAAAATTTATATGGCTTACTATTAAAATTCGGGAATGTCAAATATCAATTTATAATAATTATTCATATGGTAGATCAAAGATTAACTCTAATTATGATAATATACAAAGGAGCTCTCATTCTTTTTATACAAGAATGAGAGCTCAAAAAATGCGAGTTCCTCCAAGAATGTGTACGACCCATGGTCAAAGGTTCCCAATCTTCCTGGCACCATTTTTGTTTAACAAAATAACTCCATGTATTAGAAATATAAAAAATAAGTGTTTATTTAAGAAGCTTTTGTCTGTTTGGCTACTGGATGTAGGAAGAAAGAATGTGGAGTGTATGTTAGAGATACAGCGGTAGAGTTGTGTACTGGGATACAGTTGATGTGTTTGGGAAATGCTCTGTGGTTGATGAGTGTGATGTGGGGGGTGATATGTGTGATTGTGGAGTGTTGGTTTGAGTTGATGCTAAGGCAAATTGGAGAAATGTGCAGTGAGATACAGTTTCTTCTCACTAGTTCACTGCACAAGTATTTATCAAGGAAAAAGGGTTGTAGATACAGGAAAGTTTAGTTGTAGATACATAAAATTGTCATAACTATTTTTTTTTTTATAAAACCACTAGCTAGTTACCCGTGGCTTCGCTCACGTGTTACTGTATTTGCTTTCTCTTCCTAAACAATGCAGAATTAATTATATTCGCATCAAAATTAATAATAATAAGAAACATCATCAACATTTCTTTTTTTAAATATATATTCTAAAATTTCCATTAAATTACTATATTTTTATTTATATTTGTCGTTATTAATCTGTATTTAAAAAATATGTGCTTCTTATACAAATAGAATCAGCCCGCGAACTTAAAAATTTCGCTAACTTGACTGACATTGTTCTATGAGAATCCCAAAAAATAACTCGAATAACTTTTATTCCATCAAATGACGTTATTTGAAATCAATTTTTATATTGCTGGATATGAATAGAAAAATATTCAGGTCTCGAAAAGCAATGAAATTAGTGATCTTTAAAACACTTATTTCTATATTTATTTTTTTTGGGAGGGGAGATCCTCATGGATACCCGACCGTTCTGACCGGGTTATGACGGACTCTTACCGCCTAAAACCCCCCCCCCCCCCTCTTCTGGATATGATAATGTTCCCGCCATCTTTGGCCTACCACTACCATTCCTTTTGTCTATTCTTTGAGTGCTCTCTCGTCTGACTCCTTTTGGGACATTATGGCTTCAAATAGCCTGGAGAAGGATTCCCACTCTATTACACTCTTCAGCATGGCCGCCACTATATTTTCCGGCAGCGGAAATTCTGCAAGTTGCAGTTCTTCCTTCAGGGCATCTCTTTCAGCACTCCATCTGGGGCAACAGAATGTAGTGTGCTCTGCTGTGTCCTCTTCGGAGCAGTATATACATTGGTCCGTCGTAACTTTTCCTATGCGTTTCAGATAGGCGTAGAAAACGCCGTGGCCTGTCAGGCACTGTGTCATTCGAAATGTCACTTGTCCGTGTTGCCTTTCTATCCAAGGCTTAATGTATTTTATGAGTCGGTGTGTCCATCTACCGCTTTCTGCAGAGTCCCAGTTACTCTGCCACTCTTCCATGGTTCTCTCCCTCTCGGTGTATCGCCTGTTGTCTTCTGGCAGAGCAGCTCTGCTTCTATACAGTCTACCGCGCTCACGCGCCAACAACTGAACCGGTATGAGTCCGCCGACAACCAGCGCTGCTTCCGTCGATACTGTACGATAGGCGCAGCATACCCTTAGTGCAAGAGGTCTTTGGGACTTATTTCTAAGTAAAAAAACTTATTTCTATCTGCTTTGGGCATTTTTCAAGCTACAGACGTTTTTTTAACATTTCAATTTATATCTTTCACGTTGATTTGTTATTGTTTGTCTGGTCGTAGGTTCAAAATTTAGTTCATAAATATCTTATCCTGAGCAAACACGACATAAAAAGAATAAACGATATCGGTCCAGCCGTTCAAGTCGAAATAAATAACGTTAAACGTGAAAACTGTTAACGTTCGGAACGTTAACGTTTACCAAATTGAAAATGGTTTCCAAACAAAAAAAATGCGTTTCGTCTTCAATATAATAGCAGCGTCGTAATACTTCCAAAGATTTTGAGGTAACGTTTAACGTTAATTTTGAATAACTGACAGAATTATTTTTTTGACTCGGAATTTGGAACAACATTGTTTAACGCACGTTGAACAACAGTTTTTACGTTATCTCTATGGAAATAACAACAAATTGTTAACGTTGGAGCTGTCGTTAATATTTCGACTTGGCATCCAGGCGTGATGCGATGACCACGTAAAGTAGGTCTCCATTTTTATAATAACGTAATATTCTCCCTTTTAAGCCCCCCCCGCTCACCGCAAGCCAGCCCGGAGGAAACTAAACCCCAGCAAACCCGATCCGCACAAAGCCAAACCCTAGCGCTATTGCCAAAAAGCCAGCCGCACACAGATCAAGCCCGTGGCGGTTCCCCCCAAACCACCCCATAATACGGGAGGCCTTGGACCCACTCAGGAGAATAGGTTAGGCATAAAGGACTCTCCATTGCGCTCGAAGTCGTCCGAGGCTCATTGTGCCTTTTCTAACCGGTTGAGGTGAGGTGGTCAACCTCAGTATTCTAATGGTATAAGTAATTGGCGTTCGACTATAAACGAATTTTCGACAATGTAGAGTAGGAAGAAAATTAACTGTCCACTGTTTATATTTTTTATTAGATGAAACGGATATCGGCAACTATCCGATATCCGGTCTATCCGGCGGCGTAAATAATATCCTGCCGGATACCGGATAGTAAAAAGAGGCATGTTTGGATAACTCATTGATTTGTTTATTAAAGTATCACTTAAGAAATACACCTTATAATCACAAAATAAATTCTACAACTTAGAAAATTGATTATCAAGCATAAGGTATATTATGGAGAGTAATTCTATATAATATTTCGTTATATAGACTATTAGACTATATAGAGGAAAACAGCAGCTTTGCTGGTCTTCGTAAGTAAGGGAAGTTTAATAAAACAACGTTTCGTCATATATCATCCTGGCTGAAGATGCAGATAGTTTCCGCGATTTTTGGAACAATAACGTTCCGGCAACGGAGTCAGTCCAATTGGTATATACCGCCTACGTAAGCGTAATTCATGCGTTGTACCCATGGTAATTTACGCACTGGCCGGGCTCTAGTAAGGACTTCTTTAGCATTCTGCGAATTTTATAAATTTTTGAAAATAAAAACACCGATATTTTAAGGGGAGCGCTTTTCTTCCTACCGCAAGGGTTCCGAAGACAAAGAAGATCTTCTCATACCGAGAGGGTCTTCCTCGTGTTCTGCTCCTTCGAAGCAGAGCTGAGGGATCTGGAAATGGTGTGTGAGGAGGTCATAATATCCGGCTAACTGCTATCCCTTTCGTCTCTATTTTTTATACGTTCCAGTGGACAGTTAATTTTTTCGCACTATACAGTGACGAAATGATGTGGTCATTGACTTGCCAGTGTTTTCAAAACAATTATTTACGATCTGTCCTAAAATGATGTGAGGTTTTGTAGATAATTTTAAAATTTAATATTTTGCACATTGACTACATTTGATATAAAATAATTTACCTATTGACTTCATAATACTATTTACCTTTTTTCAACATATTATTATATCAACTTGCTATTCATGGTTTACGCAATAAATTCAAAGCAAGATTACTCACATAGTTTTTTTTTGTTGCTAGTGTTTTTATGAAATGGCTTCAAATATTTTGACAGATCAAGACATAAAGAATTGCAATACAATCCAGATTCTTTTCGTGAACTTACCGTAAATTATTTTAGTAGAGATAATAAATTACTAAAATAGGTAGGTACCTACATAATGATTTTAATGTCGATCGTAAAAAAAACAATTCAGAATCGCTGTACAGGATGCATGGTACGAAAAATATATTGAAGTAGGTAGGTACGTAAAGTGTTTCTCTGAATTCACGGAAAGTGTATTTATTATCTCTTATATAAAAATGGAACGCTAATTTGCGCGGTCATCGTATGGGTAAGAACACGTTGAAAGCCGATTACGATCCGCGCCGACCAGCTCAAAGATTGTTGTCTATGGTTTCCATGCATTTAAATGGGCGTGTCGGAAAGCGGGTTCCTGCTTTTTCTGTGGGTTTCCTCATACAAATGCATAGTAACATTCTTTGCGCCGGTTGGCGCTAGTCAGAATCGGCATTCTACGTGTTTCTTACCCTATGAGAACAGCTGAACTTATATCGTCCATTTTTTTGTCGTGTTTGCTTTTGTCTGAAGGGTCTTATGAAAGAAAAAAGTTGCACGGAATAAAAATAAAACTTCCATTATACATTTTTTCTAATTTTGAAATTAAATCAGGCGTTTAACAGGAATCAGTTGTTTGATGAATGATACGATTCACGGAATGCTGATAGAAAATAATATAATGATATGTTTTATAACAGATGCATCGGTTACAGTACCTAGTTAAAAAGGTATTAATGAATGTATCATTATACTAATTCATATTCAATAATATAAGGACCACGTCGTCGTCTGTGTTAAATAACTTTAAACTGAAATCAACTTAAATTTATACATAAAATCTCGAACATATTATTTATATTCCAAGACGGGACGAAGTTTGACGGGTCGGCTAGTTCAAAACTATATTAATATTATAGATTACGCAACAGTTTCGACACGTGTATTGGAGAAAGTAGGTTGGGCTGGGTAGGTACCTACCTAAGTATATATTCATTGGGTAGGAACACGTAGAAAGCGGATTCCGATACGCGCCGACCGGCTCATAGATTGTTGCCTATGGTTTCAATGCATTTAAATGAGCATGCCGGAAAGCGGGTTCCTGCTTTTCTGTGGGTATCCCCATTCAAATGCATAGTTACATTCTTTGCGCTGGTCGGCGCGGGTCGGTATCGGCTTTCTACGTGTTCTTAGCCATACACCGCGGCACCACACCGGCCCGGCTCGCCGAATGAGATCCAACTGTCGATGGCCTGAGTCGGTATGTTTATTGTATGAAACGATGTCGTCAATAAATTAAATTTTTACAAAAATTGTTAAGAAAAGTTTGAGATGTACTGCTATGATGTATGTATTTTTTATAGAAAAATAAATTATCTAGTTGTAGCGTTTCGGCGTTTTTCGATATTTTTATAAAATTCTGAAATATAGGCACTGAAACTCGTAAATTTGTCATAAAAAAAATATTTTTCTATATAAAAAAAGTTTGAGAAATCCTGGAACTTCTTCATTAAATTATATTTTAGATATTGTATTTTTCTATATACATACACAATTTTAGGGTTCTAGATTTTATGGTTTTCGAGATATATGGAAAAATTAAATAAAAATTCAAAGGTTGATAACCCCTGACTGAAAAAAAAAATTCAAAATTCTGAGTATACAAATTTTGTATGCTTAAAGTATTCAATATTTTCTGAAATTTTAGGATCTGTGCATCAAGCGAATCAAAAGTTATAAAGAGGGGACGGATACACAGACATACACGTTGGAAAAGTGCCCCTCACCCCCTCCCCTCTAATTAATGATATCTTTTGAAAACGAAATAGTATAATTTGACTCTTTCTGAAGAAATCATTTTTTTGAAATTTCGATAAAACCAGTTTTAAACTTTTTAGGAGGCACTTAAAAATCATCCCTTTTTATATGTGCCCTTTTTCGTCCCTTTTAGTTAAATTTTGGAAAAATTGCCGAATATGCTAACACTCATTTCTATAGAAGAATTCATATGCCAAATCTCAAGTTCGTACCATGTCTAGTTTCCGAGATATTCGCATACTTTGAAAAACATTCAACCCTATTTTTCACCCCCTTAGGGGTGGAATTTCCAAAAATCCTTTCTTAGTGGAAGGTTTTGTATTGAGACCTACCTGATTTCCAAATTTCACTTCTCTACGATTAGCCGTTTGGGCTGTGCGTTGATGAGTCAGTCAGTCAATCAGTCAGTCAATCAGTCAGTCAGTCAGTCAGGCACTTTCCTTTATTATTATAGATTATAATTGTATTTGATGTATCTCTATATTTGAAATTCTGCAATACTCTGTACATTTTTGTTGAAAAATAAAATTATTATTATTATTATTATTATTTATTGTTACGCCAACATATGAAATCTGCGTAGCAAAAACCGTCATAATGAATTAAGTATGCATTATCTAATTTCATCGTGACATATTGCGTCTGCAATAAAACAAATGAAGTCATGCTAATAAGAATGTTTGCGGTCAGCGAAAGTCGTGTTTCCTACTATAAAGAATTTATCGGGAAAAACGTTTTTTGAAGGGGTTGTTTTCTGCTAGCTGCTGGGCTCTGGCTCAGAAGTTCTAGAAACACGCCTCTCGTGCTCTCGTTATTTCCGTTGTTCACGTGATGTGACTTCGTTATCCAGAGATCCTATGGAGATACTTACGAGTTAGACGACTGAGCTTGCATGGCATTTTATAGACCCAGAGTTCTTTAGTGGGCTACGCCTCGCTATTAAGAGCTTCAGAACCTACTTATGTTTATTGGACTACCACATGGATTCTTCGTCTTAATTTAGGGCTTATAGCCTGTAAATAAAGTTATGGTTAGCTTACTATGAGGACCAACTGTACCTTCACCTCTTTGGTTCTCCTTCCAAGAGGCTTCCATGTGAGGATTTTTGGATGAGTCCATTCTTTACAAATGTGCATAGCAGATATTGCCATCACAATCCCACTAGGTACATTTCCGAACTCGATCCTCGCGTTTCTTCACTATCAATGGGGCTCTTCTTGGATTTGCTCTTCAGATTGTTTATTTCTGAAACTCGGCGCATTTTTAGTCACAGTGGTATCAAACATGGACTCGATATCATATATCATGAATGGTCTGATACAAATTCTTAATTTAAATTTGCCGTTTATTCTCATATCATAAGCCTAAGATAATAAAATGGCCGTCAACGGTATCAGTAGGTCGGTGTTGTCATTGTAACAACGTAAAAAGTTGTCGTTTTAACGTTGTTACTATGGGAGCGCCGACCGTCCGATACTGTTGGCGGCCATTTTATTGTACTTGACTTAAGTACAATAAAAGAGCTTTTTTCATATTGATTATCAAAGGCATCCTAAGTTGGTAGTAGCCTTGTTAATAATTATACCCAATGCCTTAGCTTAGTTGGTGCATCGGTCTGTCCACACAACACGAGTTCAAGGTATTTTAAACTTAAGATTTTTTAAACTGATCTGAAATTAAAGTTTTTCTTAGATTCTATCAGAACCCACCCTAATCTTAGCACACGCGAAATGCCACCTCGAGTTAAATAACTAAGATCAAGGAAGCCAGATCGTTACTTTGGCTGAGTGTGTCTATCTGTAAAATATATGAAGAAAACCATCTCGAATCATGAAAATTACCCGACACGACATCCAGCCAAGATAATCGTGTTCACGGTTTATTACAATGTGTATCACTCAGAGGTAGCTTGGTACCTCTCTTTAACTTCATTACACTAATATGGTAATAATATTGCACATTCAAAAGTCAACGTAGATAAGTTTAAATCTGCTCTTGGCTCCCTTATAATCACAATGTTCTTAAGCTCTGTCATCACACATCTTAGAAATTTTACCTAAATGCTGTAACATATTGGTGAAAGAAGCCAAGAGGAAATGAATGTATGATTTTTTACCTACCTATAATTTGTTTTACGGTATGTTTAAGTATCACCTATAATGGGCTGTTTAGCGTATCTTCTTGACTATAATTTGCTCAATGCTTCCTGGTGGTCCTGTCGGAAGCATTGTCAGCGACGAAGTCGGAGAAGACCACTGCCAAATAGCTCGGTAAACAAAGTGTCAACAAGTTATACGCGAAGAGTAACCATACATGACTTTTTTTAAATAACTGATGAACTTGTAAATAATTGATTGACATAATTCTAACATACCTTGACCAAAATTAAATTATCTAAATTAAACAAAATCGTTTTATACACATTAAAACTACATATACATTAATTATATTTGAAAAGTGCATCAATTTTGTCATCTAGCTTATCAGGGAGCACCCATTTTTTCAACGATAAGGGCATGTATGTAGAAGTATTTCGTTATTCAATTTGACTCTATCCCAAATCTCCGCAGATGTCAAAGTTCTATAGATGGAAGAGGTCGAAAAAGCCTAAGTATGTACAACACATTGTTTATTCAGCATATTTTCAGACATTCCCTTTCAAAATGATCTCTGGCACAAACCTAACAGTGGTTTGATAGGTATAGGTACTTGAATTTCCTGTTACGTTTGTCTCGCTGATGTGAAATTTCTTTATTACTAATCTTCTGTATGCCTGATTATGATGGCTGATGCCGATCATAAAAATATAAATAATTTCTGTTATCTTGACAAGTAGTATTAAAATTAGTCATAGGATAATCAGTTGAAAGAGTTCAAGGCTAATGTGACTCAATTATCAAAAATAAGAGTGATAAAAATAATCAAATTGGACAACGACGCATTGATTATGAATGTTTATCATATGATAATAATTACCAGCTGGTAGGTAGGTAAATTTTCTATGTACATATTCGACAGATATCAATGGTCAATTGAAAATATGTCGTCCGACTATTGGCGACGCTATTAGCATTTTGGGCAATATAAATTTGATCTCAATATTTAAGGTCATGTGAATAATACAATCGGTGTCGATTGTTCTTTTATGCATTGCTATTAATACTCAAATTATGCGACTAGACAGTTGATGAATTTCCACCACACATGTATAAAAAATAAGGATAATACTTCTGTGTGTCAAAGTGAACTAAAATAGGCATTTGACATCTTTCGCACTTAGCAAAGGTTTGGTTTTCCATCAACCATATCTTCAAAATTGTGCATTACTCATACGTTTTCAAAGAGCAACTAGCTTTCCCGACAGACGTTGTCATGTAGTCCTAACTATGAATTTAGATTTCAAACTTGTTATTTACACAATAATACCTACGTTTAAAATATTTTTTAATGTTATAAAAATATTTCTGAAAACTCGAATAATGTCCATCAAAAATCTGCGTTCCAATATTTTTTATGTCTGTGGTTGTTAACAATAATTTTGTTGTTAAAGATTTTTTTTATATACTTAACTAGCTGACCCATCGAACTTCGTCCCGATCAATAAAATATTGCTGGGTAACATAACATAGCCAACTCATTGTGAAAAAACCAAAAGTTATGTGGTTATAATATTATGAATCAGTTATTTCAAAAGCACCAAAACTCACTCATTTCTATATTAGATATCTATATTGAATTTTCATCATCTTACTTATAAAAAGTCATAAATAGTCATATAGGTAATACAGACTTTTTTATAAGTCAGATGATACTAAATTAATTGCACAACCAAAACACCAGAAAAAGGTTCATTAATTGGTTTAAAATGCTTAAATTATGTGTGAATGTTAAAAAAAAGTATTTCTGAAGCATGAAAGAAAATTTATCAATAAAATCTGCGTACCAATGCGAAATGTTTTGAAACTCGATGGTTATCAGGTAAATAAAAATTATGTTTTAATGGGATTTTTCACAGATGGCGCGGTTGTTGTGAGGAAGCCCGTTCCATACTCACTTAAAAACAGTATTACATATTTTCATACTATTTTCCATCCATTTTTTTATTTTGTAATTATTCTTTTTTCCGGAACGGAGAAGAATCCAATAAATCAAACATCGGAAGAATCTGTTCAGCCGATCTCATATATATAGTAGAAGACACACATAAAATGTCGGTTAAAAAATAAATCATTACCGCCATCTATTGAATCTTTCTACCAAAATATCACTACTATTACAATAGATGGCGGTGGCAGTTCTGTCTAAAAATCCTTTCAATACTAACATATAATGTCTATTTCATATATTTCTTATTCATTTATTCAACTTTTTATTAGTTATTCTGTTATCCGGAGCGGAGAAGAATCCAATAAATCAATCGTGGGAAGAATTTGTTCGGCCGATCTCGAGTTATAAGTGTTCGCACTAACCCGACATTCATTTATATAGTAGATAAAGCGTTGACGTCGAAGGAAAACCGTTGCATATTAAATTTAATATAATATTTTATATATTATTTATTATGCATTTTTTATCTTTTTATTAGCTATTCTGTTACCTATCCGGAGTGGAGAAGTATCCAATAAATTAAACATCGGAATAATCTGTTCAGCCGATCTCGAGTTATTATAGTGTTCGCACTAACCCGATTTTCTTTTATATTATACTTTATTATTATAGATATGAAACTGCTAGCCTCTTCATAAATAGCTGGATAAGTATATCAATCTATAATGCGTGAACACTAATAATATAATATCGGTTTGGTATAGCTTGACTTATGTAATCCTGCCTTCCGGAAGACCACAAACCGACAAAGTGAATGAGCTGGGTCACTTAGTAATATGTCTGCCTTCTAATGGTAGGTAATTCCTACTCCACTTAGTGAACAATCAAGTAAGACTTCGTTGATTCGTATCGCAAAACTGACCTGGTCAAAGTACTGGTTGGGTCAAAACTAATATCGTTTATACTTACCCACATACGAATTGCAGAATTTGGTTCCAGTTTTAATAAACTTTGTATCAATATCTCCTATCAAAAATAGTACATTAATTATCATAGTTTGGGTTCAAAAACCTCATGAAAATCGTTTTTGGATTGAGTATCTTGAACAGCTCTCAAAATATATCAGTGCACTAATGAAACTTTCTACTATCCGCGTAATTAATTTGGTCTTCAAAGATCTTTATTTTTTATTTTTATTTTTAGGCCTCTTCATTCTACTGGTGGAGATTGTTTACTTCAGCATTTTTCTTTTTCATACATAGGATGTTACTTTCGCGGGATCAATTTTCTTCCAGACTCACTTTAATCAGCCTATCGTTTTGGGATCCCCAGTTTCTCTTTGTTCTACTTTAGTTTCCAATTTTATACAGAATAGTACCCCCCTTACTGTGTTTTCTAGCATAGTGACATTTCGATTTTAAACTCGTTTTTGATCTATGACATCCATGACTAGGCTGTCAACCAGATTCTTGGTTTCAGATTCCTCTTTTAAATTAATCTTAAGGTAGTCACCTCAAAGCTTCCATAGAATTACCATATCTTGTACAAGATCTGAAACCATTGATAACTGAAAAGATAGGGCTTTTCCTCTGCAGATTATCTGAATGTGATTGTAGTGAATGCATATCGATAGACACTTCTTGATCAAACCATTGATCGGGGAATTCTGTAATCTGGAAGACCTTATCCTGGCAAACGACAAATCGTTGACAGCCGCTACTTACCTACTGTAAAATCTAGACCGGACAAGTAATGTAGGTAAATCATTAAAGGCTTTAGCTTGTGTATTGTGATTACAGACAACAATGCTCTGTCTGAAGGTTTTTGTGCAAAACTTTCACTGGCACAGAAAAATCAATTACTACCAAGTCTTAAGCAGAAGCTCGATCTTAGATAAAACACGCTTCCTCCTTTCTCTCAGTCCATCAATTACTACCCGCGTCCAAATAATGAACGATACTGTTCCAAACTGCGTCTACGTGCAATCATTTGCTGCAGAATGACTATTAGGGTTATAATGTAATTGCTTGTGTTTATTTACCGTCTCTCGTAAACTAGTTACAATCATACAAATATTTGAAATTTGTTTCATGATTGCTATGTTGATGTGGCCTACAAATATTTTACAATGGATATTATTGTCCAGTAATTTGTACATACTTAATAATGTTTAATTCGTATTTCTGCAGCAACATTCCTATTTATACGCAATATGTTAGTTTTAATATATTTATCTCTATTTTTCATTTTATTATTAAATTTCTACTTGTTGCATACATAAGATTTTTCGACATGTTGAACATGTTGAGAATTCTCATGATTTCCTTTCGTTTCGGATGTTTCGGAGACAAACATTACCACCTAATGGCGAACGTTGTTAACGTAAAGCGATCACACTAAGCCAGCCTTCGAAATAACAGTAGAAGACGGTCGTAAGCCCGTCGTTTGGTTTGTTCCATTTAAAAATCGGACATTAGTAATGAATTGTTAGAGTCATCAGTTGTTTTTTTTCTTTAATATATTTAGCTTTTTAGAGCATCAAACCAATAGTTATTTGTGTTCAAGAAGACTAGGCTGGCCTAAGTTATCAAACAAGCGGGGATTTACTGCGGTTTACTGCTGTTCACCAAAGCTAAAATTGAGCTTTACAACTGATGGTCTTAGATTCAGACCCTTGAAGAAATTTCGTAGCGTCTTCATGCTCCACATTGGGAGTGAACTTGGATGATTAACTAATAATTATTCTTTTGTATCGGTCTTCAACTAAGTCTTATTACTTTTGATGGTCCTGTATACTATCCATCAAATCACACTTTTCTATCCCTTTCTGCAATAAGGTTTAACACTTTTCTAGGTTTTTAGAGCTTTATCTAGACTTATAGGTCAATCTTAAGGATGCCTACTCTCTTTCTGAGTGGTCTCAATAATAAGTTGAAGATACATGTTGTGGTAACACTGCCCGTGACATGCTAACCGTTTTGGTTTGGCAACACACTTCCGGTTTCCGGTTGGTGATGGTAACATACTGATTGATTTGTGTTTGTTATTTTTAAAGGTATTTTTTAATTAATAAAATTAACAACCATTTGTATAGTGGAAATAAAATACGCACTAAACGCCAAAAATGAAAAAAATGAGTTGAGTATGAGGAAATGTTCTATAAACCATTGTCAATAGCCTAAATATTGCACTAAGTCCATATCGATGATCTAAAGGCGTAAAAAAACAGATCCAAAAATCATCATTGTACTATGTCTGTATGGGGGAAAAATCAGTTTTATTAGATTATCTCAAAATGAAGTTTTTGGCGTTTAGTGCGTATTTTATTTCCACTATACATTTATATAAATAATAATCGTATCATTACGACACATGTACCTATCAATGTTTTGCTTACATTTGTTAAATTAAATGTTCATATTATACATAGAAAAAGGATCGCCCCCAACTGATGAATTGAGTGCAAGAAAGAACAGCGCTCTCCTCAGCTAGATCAAAGTCCTTAAGAGATTTTACAACTAGTCCTTTTCATCTAAAATAAGCTACTCAGATGTGATGCTTTGGTTCTGTATAACTGAATAGGTTAAAATAATAATAGCACATTTATATTACAGTATTATAACTCGCTGTATGCTTACTAGGGTGGATCACGGATGTATGAAAATTTTTTTTTTTAAGATTCAGAGTTCTAATAGGGGGGGATTTGTGCCTTATGTTAAAGTTAAAATTTGTGGAATTTTTCATTTCATTTGATTAACATCTTCAGCCTCCGCAGTGAGCCCAAAAATTGAAAAGTAGGTTAAAAAAGTTTAATGTTTATAATTGTGATTAATTTAGTGGTAAATAGGTATTAAATGATAAACAATTATATATATCAATCAGATTTATTTTATTAAGGCATTGCTTTAAAAAAGAATTGAAATAAACTTGAAAAATTATACATTTATTATTTAGGTTTAAAATCCTTTTTAGATTCAAATTTCGGCATTTTGTTCCGTGATTCCAGCTTGGCATTTATTGCACCCAATCGCGACTTTCTAGTGCACTGAGTAATGGAGGCTTCTGTTGTCATCTTTACAGCTCTATCGACTCCTTGAGTATGGCAGGGAAGCCTTATAAAAAACAGTTCGCATTCACCACCACTTTCGACGATATTGTGAATTTCCTCGTCTGATAAGTTTTTCAAAATCGGTGGTTCGGTTAAGTTTTCTTGCCAGTTTATTAAATCAATGTATGTAGAAGCATTGAAATCTATCAATGGCACTTGAAACTGCCTAGGTGTTGAAGGTTGAGCAGTACTGCGTGCCTTTAGTATGGGGCGGGCTGCCAGCTCTCTGATATGTTTTTTATCATCTGTTATCATCGCAAGTAGAATTCCTTCAGCACAAAGTAGCCGTTTCTTTGGATAACAGATCTATATTTTTTTTTTCAGAGTTTCTGGGAGGTACATGGAGGCCTTAATAATATTGAATAGATGACGCGTGCCATCTTTGCATGATGGTTTATTTTTAATTCGGAACCATAATAATAACGCCAAGAGCTCTTTAACTGTTGCACTTTCCATTATTTTTTGTCTAGTTTTAGTTCTCTCTCTTCGCAACTTGTGACGATCAATGACCTCAACATCAGACCCAATGTCGAACAAAACAGATGATGCTATTGCTGCTGCTGCTCTATCAGATACTCCATACCTATCGCATGTCTTCGATAACGTAGGAAAATTCTGTTTCGATTTTTTCATTTTCTTTTCAATAACGCCTTTGATCGTGGAGCATTCTGATTTTTCCGACTCTGATGATGACGCTGAAGAAGTACTAATATTTAAATCAGCTAACGTGGAAGTGCTAAAGGATGTGTTTCGGCAATTCTCTCGTTTATGTTTCCTTTTTAAAGTCTTTTGCAATTTTTTCGTTGCAGTTACGTCGATTCCGCTGATAACCATTACCCGAGACGTTCTTTGATCGTTCAAAAAAGTTTGCTCTTGTTTAGGAACCTTCTTATCCTGAGGACAGATACACTGAGTGAAATCTTTGCACTTGCATGTTGAAATATCAAAAAGTATCTTACTGCTTTGCTGAAAACTATTTAATTTCTCCGGGGAGAGCCTCTTGATAGACTTGAGTACATTTTTGCACTTTAAATGATATGATTTCAACATTTGAACGATCCTTGTTGTTGTCACTGTTGGAATAGATGCAGTTTGCCATATATTTTGAATTTTTGAAGTTACTATATCTGCTATCTCGCTAAAAATTGGTTCTTTTACAGTTTCTAATTGCAATTTCAGTTGATGTCTCGTCCACTCATAGTAGTTCATTACATCTTCGTAAGTATGTAGAACGTTCTCTTTCATCTCATAAACATCACGAAATAGAGGGCATGTGAATACACTCCGAGTTCTTTGCATAGTTGCCACGATAGAAGATCGAACGTATTTATAAGGATAAACAACGCTGCGTGGGACCGACCCAAACTAAGAACATCAGAGCACTGACGACGCGAGAAGTGCAAGGATCACCTCCCGCGCTTCTCCCCCCCCCCCCCCCACTTATAAAACACAAATTTAAAGTTCTTTTTATTTTGTTTCGAATCTATATTGTTCCAAGTAAACTTTCTTCAAAAAAATTGGCACCTATGTTTATTAAAAAAAAATCGTACATAAACATGACTTCCAATTAGAGCGTAAAACCAACTATTTTCATAACTTCAATGCCGTTGCGGAGGCAGTTACCCTAAACCAAATAGAATAATATTTTACATGGCTTAAATTAAACCTAAAAGGCACCAAATTTTGACTATTACATAACCGTCCAGTGAAGAAAAAAAAAATCGATCCACCCTAATGCTTACTCATTTGATAAATGTAACAAAATGATACACATTAATACGTGGACTTCTCTCTTATTGTTATGAGCTATAATTATTCGGCCATTTAAGATGGATATGAAGCGTGGCTCTTTTGATCGTGTGTGCTGCCTGAAATTAACAATCGTTGTTTTGTGTAAACGGACAATGTAACGTAACTAATTAATGTATTTGTTTTATGCCACATATTATTATAATCTACCAGTCCAACCTCAGAATTATGGTTTTAAATGAACCGATTTCTATTGAGTTTTAATTTTGCTGACCGTCCGTTTAAAGAGTGATGACCCCTAGACAAGACAAAAACAATCTTTGTAAGTTGATCATGTAACGTATGATGGAGAGAATAAACAACCTTTTAAAAATCAAGAACTGTAAGAAAAATGTAAGATTCGTTGTAGAAGTTCGTTCGTAGAAATGAGATCTGTGAAAAATGGACAAAGATTAGCGAGACTAACGTTATTAAATTGAAGGGTACATTAATACATCCAGTATTGAGTGGTTCAATTTCTGGTTATTCTCTTCATCTCAACTCTTTGGTCACTCTAATATGCTTCCTTACCTCTCAAAACAACTTCATACAACCGTCTCTGTCTTCAGCTAGCCTCATTGCTGCGGTAATCCCGAGACTATTTTAATTAGTAAGGTTATATCCATGCTTTCTCAGTTCAACGATTGGATCCACGTATTTTTGGACCATATACCTCCACCTCTTCAACGACAACTACTATTTATTGTGGACTATGGTGTTTAAATGTGGCTTTTCATCCTTGATCCGGACCTCTCTTTCTCCAATCAGTCACGTCATTACTCAATCAATTACACAAAAGTTATGTGCATAGTCTTTGTTTGACGTAACGGTTTTATTCTGCGTGTTTTGCGATGCTTCTTCAGACTAAAGCGCTAAGTATTAAGCCCCCTGAGATAACGTAGGTACTTTAAAAGATTCTGGTTGCTTTCTTCTTCATCTCCTATAAAAAGTTGTGAAGAAAATAATATGTAGGTAAGTGTCTATGCATCTTCCACGTTTAGTCTCGTGGCATTATGCATATGCATTATAATGTCTGATGTGTTCAAACGATTAGCCAATTTATTCAAAGAATGTAATTTTTGTTCGTGAGCTGCTACTTCACGTCAGATACCGGCTGTATTGTAATTAGACGTGCATGTTTCCACGTTGTCATTCCAATATCATATTCCGAATCAGATTTGTTCAAAAAATAAACAAAAGGGCTTATATTCGCGTGACACAAATTTCAGTGGCTGGACATTATTATGCATAGGAATAATATGTGAAATGTTTCGGTGCCGTAATCAGATGATTCGTATGAGAGCTCCTCGTGAATATGGTAATAGTGCATGCAAAATTAAACTTTGTGGACAGTTCACATTGTCGAACAATTTAAATAATAAGAAATAGTTTTGTATCGGATAAGAAGCAACAAAAATATAATTTAACTAGACATAGGTCAAGAGTTACAAATTTTGGAAAATAATTGAACAGGAGTGGGCAATAATAATATGACACAATAGAGTTTCTGACTGAATTTTGTTAGGATCAAATATTGCTTAAACTGTCAAAAAATTAGAATCGAATTATCCAGGTTATTGCAAGAGACAAAATAGAAGAATTGTATGTAGTATTTCACATGGTTGTACTGATGGTGGGAAATATGTGGAAATAGGGGTCCTAGAAAAACAGAAGAAGGAAAAACTTGCTTATCGATTGAAAAGACGATAGGTTTAAGAAAATATTACAGCATATACTTTCTTAAACCTATACATTAAAGAATCTACACGAAATAATCTTGGAACAGAAAACATAAAGCGGTTATACACAGTAGACAAAAGAAGGTAAGTGATTTTAATCTGATTCTTTTTTTTTGTCTTTCCTTAACTCTTGGAAATGAATATTGTCTATTCTTTTGCTAATATCTATAAAATTTAAACCACGACGCAATACGTTCCCAATAGAATGAGTCGCCGGTAATCTAGAAAAAAAAGAAGGTAAGTGTTCTTATGCAATGTGCTAGACATACTGTGTCGAAGCTGAAAGAGTCGTGTAATGAGAAATGTGGCAATGGGTATAAAGGACGAGGGTTGACTGATGCTGTTATTTTTTCAGAATAGACTATTGAGAAAGTTGTGGTCAACATATTGATACCTTAGTTAATTTTCATATTAGTGAAGAAATTATTTGTACAGTTGTGAGAACAAGCCTTAATTTTGATGGTCAAAGCTCAAGAATAGCTGTGCGCTTCATGCAAAAAAGGCAAAATAATAAGTATTATAAAGTCATAATACGGTGGTTTAGCAATACTATTCAATACATTTCCGTATATAGCCATGAAATGATGTGAATAATGTATGTTCCATTCCTATACTCAAACAAAAGATTACAATATGATTGAAAAATTTATTTCGATTATCCATAACCACTTATTTGGTTTTGTGCAATTTAACAATATAATATTGTTCAAATTTCTAGGCTACCTGTAGCACATCGGGTCGTCAATTTTGGTTCTTTTCATCTTCTTCATCCGTTTATTGCAAAGCAAATTTAGCATTATAAAAAATTGTTTTGGTTATGCACCTACTTCAAGATGGATTATATTAGCAGAGAACCAATAATTCTGGTTTGCAATAAGACTGTTGACGTATTTCAATATAGTTAAAAGTCCTATAAAATAGATCCTTTTAAAAAAGCACACAAACCCTTTATACGACCCAAACTACCCCGTGAAACATGAATGCGAAAGACGCAAAATAGACTCAGGTGGAAAAACAAGGAGGTCAAAATTCAGATGTGCGATAATCTTATAATATCAATTTACCTTCTGTTGAAGTTTGAAAAACGCTTGTTGACTACTTATAATATAGTAGGTACGTACAAAAGGAAAATAATGTTTGATTCATTCTAAGCTTATTCACTAGATTAACGATTGTCCAACTCAAGTGTGGTTGTCGTGAAATTTCTTTTTTGTTCCTTATAAAAGGCTTCACGTGACCGACCGTGGCGACATACAGCTAAGCACGATGCCCGATGATTTCAATATATTATTGTGTTCGAAGAAACATCATTACACGAATTTAATATGTAGAGACACGCGCGACTGAGGTCTGCTCATACAGCGCTGGGTTGTGCTCACGACATTTCTCTTTTATCATCTCTCTACTGGCCCAACACAATGCATTACATACAGAAAGCTTTTACGAATGACAATAAGATAATAGTATGATGTATTATTATTATGCTACGATGATTTTGTATTAATGATGAGTGTTTGTTTTTTTTATAATTACCTTCCTACTTTCTACAGAGATATTAAGCCTTTGAAGAAGAATACCATTAGATAATATGCATCACACTCATAAAAATATTTAATGTATCCACTTTATTGTTATTCATATCAACATTTTACGAGTATAATAATGAAGATCCCTTGGGTATAGAATGTAAAACATGCGTGAGACCAATCGTGAAGAACGTGTGATGAACTTTAAATCTACCCAAGTATCGGAGACGGAAGTCTTTAGATATTAGAGTATATCGGAATACCTACTTACTGCGAGAGGGTTAAACTCATCTTTAGGAGGCTTCAAAACGATTAAGGAAATTTCTTACCGTGGGCAGGAGCCAGGAAAGGATACTGGCTCTATGCAAGGGGCCTCTAAGGATGAAGCACAATAAGAGGCAGCGCTTACTAATTTGGTCGGGGTGACACAAGGGCTAAATATGGTCCCTTAGCATTCATTATTAAAAAAAACTTAGGTACTGCGGCAGTAAAGCTGAAATAAGCTTTAATACCAAAATGGCGGTTTGGCTGTAGATTTACTAAGTCGTATAGAAGCCACGTTTATAGTAAGGACAGTGTAGGCTTAATAATAGCTAATGAATAGGTTTCAGTAAAAAAAGTGCTCAACCAGACAGATGGAAAATTGAAAAGAGACTGAGTTAACTTGAGAATGCAAGGTCTGTTAAAAAAAATGAAGAAGAAAGGGATCTAGGTAGAAACCTTAATTTAGGAAAAGTAAAAGAAGAGTAAACGACAACTTATCATTCAGGGCATAGAAGCCAATTATTTGGGATATATGCTGTAGTCAAGGAAATTTCTCAATTTTAGTTCGTCATGTGAACTCATCGGCTAACATTAAAGGTAAGTGTTACGTTGCGACACCAATAATAGCCTCGCATATGTCAATTTCAGTGCAGAAATATAATAATATCTGGTTCAATAATACGTGGAAGAATATCGTTCTGCAGCCCAAGAATAGCTGATTGTTGCATCAAAGCTTTGCGAAAAATATTCGGGTCCTTATATTTAGGTCCTTTTAGGAACATAAGTTGCGGAATATGTGAAGATTACATAATTAGGCAGTTCACCCTCAAAGTGTGATTTGTGAATAGCGTGATAATAACCCATAAGTAAAAGAATAAGTTTAGTTTAGTTCGAAGTTTTCTTTTTCGTGAATACCTATGCAACAAAGTTAAAACTAATCCTTATAATAAGTTTACAGCTTCGTTATCTGTAGATTTATGAAATAAATTAACCGTGCAGCTCCTGTAGGAGTCGAGAGATGTTTTGATAATACTATTTGCACGACGTTTCATACTATTTAATACCTTGTTAGGATCTTGATATATTTCGTATTTAATAAAGTGAAGAAAATGATAAGAAAGTAGCTGTGATGCATGAACGTGAGCTCAGTTCAAGTTCCTGACTTCCTGAGACTCTTAATAATTCTGAGAACACTCTGATTACAATAATAATATTATTATACCAGCTAATTCAATTCTGTAAATAAGAAAAATACTTGCAAACTTTAAAGTTTGGGTCGTCATTTCCGAATGATTCAATTGAATCCGTACATTTCTGAAGCATTTTGTCTTATTACACAAAATACGAGTCACGTGTAAAGTTTATTGAAATGAAAATTTCACTTAAGAGCAACTGAATGAAATTCTGAACAATTTGGTGTATCACCTTCAATTGAGCTAAAATTTAAACATTTGTCTCATTTTAAATGCTATAAAATTTACGCATGTAGGTATTTTAATTGAGACGACTTCGAATATGCTATGAATCAAATATGTAAAATAATTGGTTATACATAAATTGTTTATTGTTTATTTTTATCTATACATAAGACATTCATATTTTCGTTGAAACATTGATTCCGCGCGAATTATTTTTCATACTTCTTCTTCTTCTTCCTAGCCTTCCCTCCACTGCTGGCCCTTCCATTTGTCTCCACTTCTCTCTATCCTGGACTGCTTCAACCCATTTTTTCCCGGCGACTGCAACAATATCGTCGGCCCATCTCTTCTGTGGCCGACCGACTCCGCTTTTGTATTCCCATGGTCTCCACTTTATCTCTGGGAGTTCATCTCGCATTTGGCTGTCTGGCTACGTGTCCTGCCCATTGCCTCTTCAATTATGCAATCCGATCCATAATATCGGCGACTTTTGTTCGGCGTCTGATTTCTATATTTGTAATTCTGTCTCGCAGACTTATGCCCAACATTTGTCGCTCCATGGATCGATGCGCGCATTTCATTTTTCATACTAATACCAATTCAACTGCGGGAATTTTTTTTCATACTTAAACGAAAACGTGTCTATGTCGATGGTTTCTATGACAATTTATGATAACATGTCTTGCATACGCGGGAAATATTTTATGGAAGAAATATATAATAGGTACCTACTTGATTAGATGTTTGTACATACATAAAACTATATTGCTAAGGAAAGAAATATCAAATTGTCCACAGTCCTACTTATTGCGGCACTGTACTGTGGAAGACATAAAGACACAAAATATACATACATATACATACACACACATACATACATATACATACATAAACACACACACACACATACATCAACAAAAATGATCAGAACACAGAAGACACAAAATAGTAGAAAATGAGAAAAAGGAAAACGATCAGGACATACCCATATACACAAACACTATCCTATACATGCCATCACATACATACACACATCCATTCCAGATCAAAAACAACGAATTCCACAACAATCGACCACTCCTACCTGTCTCCCCCTGCCCTCATCTCTCAATGAATGTAAGTTCTCTCTCGGACGCAACCCTGCCCCTCTCCAGCAGCCATCTTGTCATCAGACTCTTTAGATTAATCTGGGCTGGATTGTGATTGTGATCACTTCATGTGTGATTAAATAAATACCTACATCAATTCATTTAGATCAGCAATATGCAATATGCATGCCAACTGTTTCAATGTTCATACCTACACGTAAACCTAATTTACAAACAAAACGCATTCAAAATTTAAGCCGCTCTTAACATCTTCATACCGCTATGAACCAGAATTGCATCAATCTCACAGTAATGTCCAAGTCCAATGCAAAGTTAACGCAAGTCCTAAAATATTATTTTCATGTCAATTCTAAAACATTATGCGTTTCATCTTATTTTTAGTTTTTATATCTTTTCGAGCTCTTTTATATAATCTTTATAATATATACTAAGATGCAATTGGTCGATTTCTAATTATTGGTTAAAAGAGTTTGAACCTCCTTGGGCTGGGCATTAAATTGTTCTAGAATTTTACCATATTTTGAAATACTTTTCAAGAAACTGTGGGACGCACATATTATTAGTTATCGAGATAAGGGTAAGTCGCCAAATTTCGTCCCCGAGCCTATTTTCGCCCCCCGGCGAATCTTTTAGTACAATCAACGCCATCTAGTTTTGATAGCTGGAATCGAATATCAATTACCTCAGTTGACTACTAGAAAAAAATGACAGCGATACAACGCTTCTAGGAAAAGATATTTAAAAAAATAAAAAACCGTTGATGTTGAGTTTTTCTTGATAAGTTTCATTCTTTTCAAAAATGTTAATATACCGCACTTATTCGAATGAAAGATTTTTAAAAAAGATCTTTATTTCATTTTAATTTAAACCAAATGAATATTTGAAGGTTATTTCATACGTTTTTTTTTTAAGGTATATTTATTAAAAAAAACTGCGAGTTCCTAATATCGTCCCCTCATATGGTACCTACTGAAGAAGAAGAAGAAAGTGATAGCAATGCCGCTGAATACCCAGTTTGTCTAAAAAAAGCTTTTCTAAAGATAAAAAGGGAGAAAAACGGATAAGATGCGCATTAAAATGTTTCCAGTGGATGCATGAGACCTGCATTGAAAATCCTGGAACAAAATTTATCTGTATAACTTGTTTGGAAAATTCAGCTACTGCTATCCTCATGATTGGCAAGCAAAAATGATTCCAAAATACATTTATATCACTTATTTTCAGTACCTATGTTTAAGGTTTTATAAAAATTCTTATACTTACTTTTGGGCTCCTAATATCGTCCCCGGGGGGCGAAATTAGGAGCCCAATTTTTTTTCTTAAAAATTTGTACTTTTTTTAAAAAGCTAAAATTATACTATTTTAATTAAAGTTAACAAAGTTTTGAAAGTTAATATGAATAAAGAAATGTTTGAACTAATGTTTGTCGATTGTTTTATCAATTTATCTATCATTGTTTTTTTTCTACCTATTTTTTACAAAAAGGTGACGATATTTGGCGACCCTACCCTACTAAAGGAGCAAGCCCAATGAAACGCCGCTACCCATTAGGACAAACGGAGCCAACAAGAGCTCTCGCGCAGCTTCGGCGAGTTCCCCCCACCCCATATCCAGATCCCTTGGCTCTGCCTGGAAGCAAACTCGTTTTCGAAACCACGATGGGAGAAAGAACAGCGCTCTTATCGGCCAGCAGTCATTCGGCGTCCTTAACACGTATTATGTCCCAGCCATTTCCATCATCTCTAACAATGGTGGAAGTGATGGACCTGCGCTGGATGCGTCAGCATATCATAAGGTCATTCGTACGCTATTCTCGTCGTTCAAATACAGAGTTTTTCTGTTCCTGGGCTTTGGTCAGGTGCCAGGACACACACACAAACAATGAGCCACCAATATGCACCAAACAGTTTTGTGTATCTTCTCTGACCTGTGGGCTTGAAGTACGTGGGGTGATCATTTGAACAAGCTCTCTATCCCGAACTGATTTTCAATATCTTGACTCTTCCAGGATTTTCGAAAAAACAAAACAGCAAAATATGTGCTATTCTTAACCGGCAACCCCACGGAAAACAGTAAAAAATCAAATTGAATATGTTGAAGAATCTGCGAAGTCGAGGACGTTGTAAGGTGGGGAAGACAGAGGAGACGGTTTTGAAACGACCACGTCTCAAGAATGGAAGACACAAGAGCCGCGAAAATCGCCAGAGACAACATACCACAAGGAAGCAGACCTCCAGGACGACCGCCTAAACGCTGGAGGGACAGTTGGCACTCAGCTTCCCAAGAGGACAACATAGCAGGAACAACAGGCCAGCAGGCCTAATCAAAGAGGAAGAAGAAGAAGAATATGTTGCCATTTAAAAATCGAACATAAAACTTGGTGGTAAGTATAATGTTGCATCTAACACTTGATATTATTATTTTTTTAAACGAATCTGTGCTCACTCAAAGTGAACACAAATACACTCTTTGACTCTTTCACAGTAAGCTACTTAAGGCTTGTATCGTATTATTAGAAATAAACTAATTAAAAGTTGCCAATGATCAAAAAACAAACTTAAGTGTTTATTATTCAAAGTCGCTTGATGTATGCAAGGTGCTGTTAACTTGACTGAACATCACACATCGATGCATGCCTATAGCTGTGAACCAACCCATGCAACAATATGCGTGCTAAAATGAAAGGAGAATAATTCGCCCATATGCAGCCTTCGTTGGCGATGGTAGCTGCGAGGAAGGCTGTATTCGAAGAGCCGTGTATCATATTACGAGCTCTGCTAATGAACAAAACACGATGAGAGCAAAAACAATATCTTTATTATGAAAGATCTTGAGACGTCATATTTCACGGGTGTTATTTTTTTACATTAAATCTCATCCTCCTCTCTATTACATCCAGACACCCTTCTTTCGCTTTTTTCACCGATATCGAATTTCTCCTATTTCTTTCACTACTCAATAAGCCTTACTTAATGATGGAATCCATGTGTTCGATCCACGTCATCCATGGCTTCTTACACCTCTACTTTCGGCCTTATAAATAATCTTCTTGGTGTCAGTCTTCTTCTTATGTCACGACACAAGCTTATTGTGCTTAGTGTGAAAGAGTTCATAAAAAATATATTTTCTACAACAATTTCTTCCATAACATATTCCTTCCTAACAAAGAATACAGCAAAATTAGAACACAAGAATAAAATAGAGAGTCTGCACCGAATCAAAAACTTTGACTACCGAAGACATCAACTTGTCACTTTATAATATAGGATTTTCAAGATCTAACGAATTTCTCCTATTTCTTTCACTACTGAATAAGCCTTACTTAATGATGGAATCCATGTGTTCGATCCACGTCATCCATGGCTTCTTACACCTCTACTTTCGGCCTTATAAAATCTTCTTGGTGTCAGTCTTCTTCTTATGTCACGACACAAGCTTATTGTGCTTAGTGTGAAAGAGTTCATAAAAAATATATTTTCTACAACAATTTCTTCCATAACATATTCCTTCCTAACAAAGAATACAGCAAAATTAGAACACAAGAATAAAATAGAGAGTCTGCACCGAATCAAAAACTTTGACTACCGAAGACATCAACTTGTCACTTTATAATATAGGATTTTCAAGATCTAAGGTATGTTTCACTGAAATGTATAGGTAAATAACAAACGGTATAGAAGATGTGAAAGTTAACTGCAGAATAGGTAAGTACCTACTATAGAAAAAGAATACACAGAGCTTAGAAAAAGTACTAAAAAATACCAATTTGTAATAAACACATACTGACGCGAAACGACAGCTTTTTGACGTGGTTAATTTTATTGGGTTGTTGTAAAACTCAAGGCGTTTTATTGATTATGCACGTTTTATCAAAGCAAATGAAAATCGGTGTGGAGTGATATAATGTATAGGCAGGTTCGTAATGATATTATCCTCGGCCAATAGACCCGGTGATCTGGGCTCTGTAATCTGCCAGCTAGCATCTGAACCGTCGTACATCATTACAATATTATCGTAATTATTACTATACCACCAATAATCATATTACTCTGATACACCACTCTTTACTTTGCACTGGTAATTCATTATGAAACCAGTACTTACAGCGTATTCCTGTTTTTGTTAACATTTTGTATAGGCAGGTACCTTTCGAAGCCAGAGAAAGAAATATGAAGCTATGTAGTCAACATAAAATCAATGTTAAACGGCTCCCTGAAAACTGTCTTCCCCTCACTTTTATCCATTTGATAGCTAATAGTAAGAAAGCTGGTCGCTTAGGTCTTATTTTTCTTCCTGTGCCATGCAAGGCCTAACAAGGCCCCCCTGATGACAGCTTCCCTATCCTGGGTTATCTGGAAAAAGTCTTTCACCCACTGGATCCCATTGATTGACTTATATTCCAAAGTCAGGAAATCTGCCTATTAAAGTGTTTCCAGTTGCCAAAATAGCTAATCTCAAGTGAAAGCCAACGTAAGAGAGAGAGAGCTAACACGACACACAGTAACATATTATGCAAAACTTCAAAATAATTGAACAACGGAGGACAGCTTGGATACGGATAGCCCACAACATTCTGCAAAAGTCTGATTTATACCATCTTCAACGGAATGATTGAGGGTACCAACTGCCGAGGTCGCCCCAGAAATACCAACAGTCTTACGACATGAAGCAGGAGTTTGGAGACACGCATTTTAGCTTATACCTATGGAGAGATGGAAAGATTGGTTAAAAACAGAGAAGTGTGTAGATGAATACTGCTTAGGATAGGCTATTGAGACCAGATAAAAGAAGAACATGATAACAGAAAAAATAATTACTTAATGTTGTCTAAATCTGCAACCATGGTAGTTTTACATAAAAAAGTACTTAATGCCTTAAAGGCAGTTTACATCAATTGATTGATCGTACAAAAGGGTGCAATCCCGAATTAAAGTGAACATTTATGAGAATATATTGAGGAATCATCATTTGTTCAAAAGTCGAAAACCTACTTACCTACAACCTTTCAATTTGTCTGGAAAGGTGATGATGAGTGGTGTATTTTTCTGGTAGTAAATAAAAAAATTAAGGAAGGAGTTTTTCTCCATAAATTGTTCAAAACTCTGTTTCCTTCACATACTTCAGTATTTTGCTATGATGTTGGCCAGCTTTGACAAAAAATTTTACCTTTTTTTCGGACTAGAAGAATGTAACCATGACGTTTCAAATATTTAGTTCATATTGAGGTCTGCAAATATTAGCAAACCTAAGAACAAAAAAAACACAATGTAACTAAACGAGATTATAATTTGATAGCGAAAAAGATTAATTGCGTGCATGGTACAAAAATTATGTAACCAAATAGCGTTCATAAGATACATTTTGATCCTTGCATACCATATTGCGCAGATTGCTAAGCCCAGTAGCACTTGATCCATAATTTAACGAAAAATATATCACGGCAGGTGTAAAAAACGTTAAGGCTATCAATCTGCTTCTAGTTTTTTCACATTGTTATGTTAGTATGGAGAGAAACATTATTAGGTACTTTGCATATGGTATCAAATATTTATCGTATTTTGATACTATCGTGACTTGAAGATATTCTCAAGTTTCTCGTAATTTTTTAAATCAAATTGTTTCACAAGATGTTTATTTTAAAACCGAAAAATGTCCCATATGGAAAACAGCATAGTTAAATTAAAAAAATCATATTTAAAAGCAATATTTTGAGAGAAGGTTTTGGACAAAATCTTGCAAAATTAACAGATACCTATATTATAGGGTTTGCTACAGGTTTTCCCAAACTTTTTTTCCTTTAATAAAATTTATTTTCTAAGCTGATCTTAGAAAAAATCACGATGTTTGTAGCTCTTTTTTTTCAATAAATTAAGACCCTTGTAATTAGGTTTTTTTTATAAAATAAACATTAATAAAAATGAAAAAACAGTATTCCTGGTGCTTAATAAAAACAGATTCTAGGAAAAGGGTGAGATGTTTGATGTAAACAAAATATAAACATCACTTTATACATTGTTTTTTGTTAAATTTAATATTTAATAAAGGAGCAAGGGAAGTGCGTACATCAGAATTTTATTGATTAAAAAGAAAACAACTATGTAACGTTAAAAGCCGTGTTGATTTTAGGAAAAGAGTTTCGAAATTAAAAATAATATTTTCGAAGAAGACGAACAATCATCCAAAAAAGGAATTTTGTATTAAATAAATATTTAATATAGCTTCTTTGTTCATTTTTTATTTATTTTTTACGATAAAATACTTTTTCTTTTCTTTTTTTTTTTTTTTTGAAAGAGGGTTGAGGGACCAAGGTACCGTTTGTGTCACTGCGACCAGAATAGGTATATTGTGACTTCCCTCTGTGTTACAACTCGTCATCCAGGCCTATGTGAGTCATGCAGCTCACAATTTGCCTAGGTGCGAGCTGTCTTACCTTCTCAGCGTTCAGTAATGGCCCACCAAGTGTACGACTTCTTTTGTGAGCGAGTGCTTCACAACTGCAGAGGATATGAATTAGTGTTTCGTAGTCCTTAGAGCAGAATCTGCAGATTGGAGTGTCTGAGAGTGCAGCTTGCGCAGTCTGCAGTGTCCTGTTAAGGTCCTCGTCAGGATCCTTATTTGTTTTTTGGAAAGCGATAAAATACTTAGAAAGTATCAGAATTATTTCATCGTGTTATTATTATGATAGAACCTGAACGTTCTCACCAATGCTTTGCTGTCCAGACTTTGGATAATTTGATAAGATTGTAGCTTGCAGAAAGCTGTAAGCTGATTTAGCTTTGTGAAATGAGAAAGCATAGGCTCAATAATCTTCTGAAGGATTTGGTCACTGAAAATAGTGTTACCGAATTTATTGTAAAAGATAATTTTATAAATTTCACGATGCGTATTGATAAGCTCAGCATTTTATTTTTTCATCCATATAGGTACGTCATCGATGCGAAAACCCATGAATTTAGGCAAATTATGATATTTTCATTATTTACGAAAAATCCTCTCATTTTATTTTCCGTTTGAAAATACCTAATTGATATTTTTGTTTGTTCACATCACCAGTCGGCTTAAAAACACATTTTGTTTTTTAAAATCACCTACCTATAGGTGTGCAATATACCTATGTAGGTATTTGGAAATAATTGTGAAATCTGCTACTCAACGTGTACCTACTTAAAATATACGCATCTCAGGATTCGATATCTAGTGCCTCCGAATAATGCTGGGTAACCAGTGGTACGACTTCGTGCCAAAAACAGCCATTAGAGACCTGACAGGTCAACCACTTGTCACCGTAAAGTCCCGCCGACTGACCCGTCTGATCCACAGCTTACAGATAACCTCATGCGCCTGAGCTTCATCTACCACCCGGAATGCAACAGAATGCGCGGGAGGTTCCTTCAAATAGAAGAAGGCTATATGAGGCTGATCTCCGGGGTGCTGGTATTGACAGGGATGAGACGCTGAGGTCCGCTGGGTGGCGAGGCGAGGACTTGAGGAGAACATATGCTCCAACATGCTTAAAGAAGAAGAGTAATAATAATAGTAACTATATTATATAGCTTACCTTATTTTTCATTCAAAACGTGACAAATTTGTTAACCAAATAACTGGTCACTAAGAATGCGTGAAATTCGTATCAACACAGTGTATGTCGTCGAAACTGTGGCTTTAATGTAATTTGGAAGTCAACCAAGATAATGGTTGCGGTTAGTGTGATTTAAATAATCTATCATTCATTCTTAACGAGAGGCAGACAGCGTCCTCCATTCTTCTTGCGGGGTTTGTGGTTAAAATTGTTAAACGTATTACAGCCTGCACCATTGCTCTTGTTTATATAGTATGTGCGTAAACACGAGTTTGGTATAATACTTCTGTCCATTTACATCTTAGAATGCGAACCTTTGAAACTTCCAGGGACATAATTTCTTATTGATTGTTTGAATATAGTTTTGTGAACATTATACCAACTTTTATCACATCGTTATTTTAGAATGTTCAGCACCTCACTATAGGATATTGATTCTCTACCTTCTAAGTGGTCAATATTTTTTTTCAATGCCTACCTACATATTTGAAGAGAATGACTGTATATTTGGAGAGAATGATTGTAATTTGAATGTTTTTAAAAGCTGGTGTCACACTTGCTTATCACACACCCATAATTGTTATCTGACTAAGAAGCATTTTTATTGGACGATAGTGCAACGACCAATAGTCATTATTTCCAGAGCCCCAATTCTCTGTTTTATCGGAAGGTAGTCACGGTAGTAAAGTGAGTATTACACGATACATTTTGTATCGGAAACGTGTAAAGCGCCGCCACAGAAATATTTCTAGAAACAAATACATACAAAATGTATCGTGTAATACTCACTTTACACCGTGACTACCTTCCGATAAAACAGAGAATAGGGGTACAGAAATAGAGAATACCTGTCAGGTTATTGTGTTATTTTATGTATTGTCCAGCTGACACATAATTGGTATAAAATCTGTACCATATTATATATCTATATCTATCAATCTACTTACATGTAGGTATTTTTATTTGTCAAAATTATATAGATACAAATAATTTTGTAGCTTATTGTCATTTACAAAAATGTTCCTTTTTCTTGTTATTATTATGCAGTTAATGATTAGTTTTTCTATATGTATTAATGATGATTATAACGTAAGAACCTATTTAATTAGAACAGTAGGAAAGAATTTCGTTTATATTTTGAGGGTATCTGAGTGTTTTTTGTAGAAAAGATGGACAAGTGCAATGACATCCAGCAGTATTACCCTTCATGAGATTATGAATTGTCTCCTAACTAATACGTATTTTTAATTCTTTTAATTTAATTTAATTTAATTAATTTAATTTAATCCGTCTGAGAAAATTTATAGTAGCAACGCGTATCTTTGTACTTACCTACATTAAACCAACTGCATAAAAAGAATGCGTATGCGCATACTCAAGACCGTTTTGATGGATAAACTGACCTTTAGATAGACTTAAGTAAGATGGAAGATAATTGCTCATATTTCAACTTCCAAATGCACATTGCGTGCTAAATACATATGTTCACGTTTGATCACACATGCTGTCTGCATGCTTAATCTTGTTGTTAAATAAGTAGATCCCCGCTACTTCGTACATCTAGTTCCTAAAGCTGTGTTGCCGAGTATTCTCATACAAATAATAACTAACTAAATATGTACGTACACAATTATTCATTCAAACTAGCTTCGAAATTATTGATCTTAATATCTCCTGTTGTGTATTTATGGATGATGTGACCTACGACGAAGAGCATACTTCTGTCTCCAGGAGTAACTCTCATGCACCGAAATGAGGTAATCAATCAGGAGAAGATGAAGGTAACGTGCTTATCTTTCTTTGGACTAGAGCGTTAATAAGCTTTTAGTGAAATCAGGTGGACAAAAATGGGAGACGACAGAACTCCCAAAAATATACGATTCCAATGAAATTTCTGAAAGTCATTTAATGAAAGAAATATATAAACATATAGAAATATATAAATACATCAGTCAAAACACCGGAAATCGATTAAAATGTAATCTCGATTTGAGCTTGACCACTCGACTAAGATCTTTTAATAATGTAAAAGCGTCTGTTTTATCGGTGTCTTATGGAGTGGTTAGACCCTGAATATTTCAGTATGAACCTAGCTTGAGGCATTCGATAATATGTGGTTGTATAGACGAATGAACAAACATGATCTTTGGAGACAGTCCTGGGCATGACGCTAAAGAAAACAGAATTCCTGACACCTTCCATGTAAAATATTCCCTGACTCATGATGAAGAAGATTTAGAACTTTGAATGCCAGTACCCACACTTTCCCACGTCCACCAGCTGATGGAACGTCTGTTTTTGAGCAGTATTGAAAGTTTCGAAATAATTTCGATTCGATTTTTGATGTTAGAACACTTATAAGCGCGTATTAGCGGGAGATAAGCTCTTATCAACTCGTACATAGCTCGTGCTAACCCCACAGATCATCGAAATTCCGCTATTGTGACATTTATTTATTTATTATTTATTTTATTAATTTTATAAAGTTATATAAAAATCTTTTTATATATCTTATAACAATTAAAAAATAAATTGCTTAAAGCCAAATACTTTAATTGTTAAATGTTGAACTTGTGTAGCTACCTCTTAAGAGTACCTATGAGTGAACTAATACTAGTATGTACAACGTTGCTGTCTATTCACATTCACATATGTATGGATGTATGACTACGTGTTACTTATTGGAGTTGATTAATGTATCCTCTATTAACAGAACTATTCGATCCACTTGATAATTTCTCTGCCGCAAAACAATAACAATAATACGCAGACATCTCAGCTCTATGCTCTTATGTTTGCCATTACCCTGATGATTTTAGCATTCAGTGGTTTATTTAAAAGAAAATCATTATTGTTAACGTTTGCTTACTTTTGTGTGTTAATTTTCAAGATTCTTATAAGTACCTTACCTTATTATAGTCGTCGTCCTCATTGATGAGGGTCGTGGTCATTACTTTTGCTCTCCAGGATGTTCTGCCTGCTGCCATATATATGGCTTTAAGATGTGTCGTCGTGTGGATGTTTTGTTTTATTTGGTCGGTCCATCTGCCTTATCAGTTTTTGAAGACTATTTTCCCCTCTACGAGCAATACGTCCCAAAATTTTCAATATTTGTTGCACACAGAGAGACGACAGTTGCACCGTGATGAAATATTGGATTCTTGGATTCTTCAAGAACTCCGGTTCTTGAAGAATCCATGTTTGTTCTTCTTGTCGTCCAGGGAATTTGCAGCATACTTCTCCAGTACTACATCTCGAAAGCGCTTATTCTGTCTTTGTCTCATTAATTCTAAGTACACAGTACACACACAGGGTCTGTTTTCAAAAATAGGACCGCTTAGACTCTATAACGATTCATCTGATTTAGCTTTCTTGCGGTACGCCAGAAATTTATGGGACTCCTTTTCCGACATCACTACACTAATTTACCATTATTTTAACTATTTTTCCGATAATTAATCATTTTTTCATAGGAGAGGTGGATGTCTGGTGTAATAAAATGGGATACTTACAAGGTGTATAAATATGAATTACTTATTGAAATTCTAGCTACTTAGATGAAATTTTTGAAAGGTGGAAATGGTGTCATAAATTATATTGAAAACTATACTACCCACCGATGAACTAATATAACAATCAGCATAGGAAATGACAAATATATGAAACAACATAACTGATTCCATATTGATGTTATATTGAAGATTTTCAATGAAGTTTTACGACTGCCGTGGCTCATCTACCATTCTTCTTTCTTCCAAAGTGGCAATCCACTCTCGAGAGAGTGATCTATCATCTACCATTATCAATGACAATTTTTGTAAAAGAAGAGGTTTGTGTGTCCTTGGTTTTGAATGTTTATTTGAATTGTAGTACCTACCTACATACAGAATTCTCTTGTAGGTACCTATCTCTTTTTTGTGATGATACATTTGAAAAACTAATGTTTTTGTTTGGCCTTAACATTGACATTGGAGTCAATAAATTACAACCAGAATGATAAAGGCGCCCAATAAAATAATTATCAAGGTGTTGTTCCCTACAAATTTATTAAAACTGTCGACAGGGAAGTAAATAATGTTTAAACAAACAAGTCCAGATAGCCGGGGGCAATATGAATATAAATTTTGAACCTAATGCAATACGCTCAATCCCTAAATCTGAATATTATTATTATTTCACAAACAAAAGTGATGATTAAAAATTATTGCCACGGACCAATAACACGGTGTAACCTGGTCCGGGTGTTGAAATGTACACAAAGAAATTAGATAGCCGCTGAAGAGAATAAAAAACAAGAGATTTATATCGGTTGGCAATAAAAAAGGAACGCAGTCATTAAAATTTTATTTAATGGGAGTGAAAAATTGATTAGCGCTTCTTTTACGAGGTGAAATTACATATAATGATTTATATGGAACTAGTGTTTCTCACCCCCTTTCTTCTTCTTCGACCATGTCCGCTCCCTAGTTGGAGCATATGGACTCCACAAGTCCTCGCCACGCAAACCTGTTCCCCGTGGTTCTCACCGCCTCGTCCCAGCCGATTCCAGCACCTCGGAGATCAGCCTCGTACAGCCTCCTGATCGTTTGGAGGGGCCTACCGCGCCTTCTGTTGCCTTCCGTGTGGTAGTCGATGTTCAGGCGCGTGATGTCATCCGCTTTAGATTGGATTAACTAAGTCATACTGAAACGTGATATTGATCAGAAGTAAGTTGTACTCTTCTTCTTGGTCATTCTGTTGCCTGTTGTTGTAATAATATTGCTCGCAGCCTAAACGACAAAAGGATGAAGCGAAGCTAGAACATCCCAGAGAAACCCCGGATGACCCCAACTTCCATTGAGAGATGGTCTGGTAAGGGTTGTGGGTGGGACATGGATGCAGAAGACGCAAGATAGACAGGAGTGGAAGAACAGGGAGGAGGCATACGTTCAGGAGTGGATGGTTCAAGGCAGAAGAAGAAGAAGTTCGTGAGTTAATGCCAATTTGGTCTCCGCTATCTCTCCAACTTCGGGATACGGCAAAGCACCTTGTATTGTACATTGTACTAGATACCTTTATTTGTACAGATAATCAAGCACTGACAAATTTTATACCGTTATATTTAACATACGAATGAGCACTAGTCAAATATAAATTCATTTATATATTCAGATTAAAAATGACTATTATTTAGTGTGCGCACTTTTCGTCTAGTTAATCAGCTAGTTGTTAGTGGGAGCAGTTTTGCTCACGGCCATTTCCTTTCCTGTGTACCTATGTTTTTTTAATTTTAATTATTATGATTTTTATCATAGGAAGTAACAATAGGATGAATTATTATTATTATTTTAAAAATGAAATAATACAATTACCTATCACTTATTAAAAATGTTCATACCTATTATATATGGTTGAGAATTGAAACTATGAACGGGACTATCTTTGTGTTGTCATAACATTGCCGCTTGATTATACCCTTGAAATCAATCAAACCTTTTTGCGAAAGACTTCCTCATCACCTAGTCTGGAAAGGATTTTTTTAAAATCAAGTCTATGTTTTGTAAAATACTAATCCCGTGGAAGACGACTCCTAGGAGACCACCAAAGAAGTGGAGAGACTGCTTGAAGTTGAATTCGCAAGAGACTAACCCACTTCTTGAATTATAGACCTTAATTAAGAAGAATTTGCTCCATTGGATGAAAATTATGTACTCATCTTATTATTCTTATTTCATTTTAACAAGGTCTGTTGGCGTTTTATGTTCCTGTTGTGTAAGTCTCTGTGTGACATGGGCTGTAAACCATCCTTTCGTTTTTTAGGTGGAGAGATTACTATCCTATAGCCGCCCTTACAACTCAGATGTTCGCCATCCTGGATACATGCTCGTTCCAGAACCTTCTTATTTCTCATCACTATCTGATAATGTCTTCAACTTCGTATACCCTTCGAATTATTTCTGTACTCTGTTTCGAAGGGTTTTTTTCAGTAAAATTTCTGAGTATCTACTCTCTCATGTATGTCATGATTGGACGTACTCAACAAATTAATTACCTACCCTTTTTCTTCTCAGGAATATCATTCGAAAGTATTCGGTTAAAACTAAAATTTCGCATCAAAACATTATGAGCCTAAATCACTCAATAAAAAAAAAACATTACGAATTGTTCTTTCGATAAAGTTTGCTCATCTGATATGGTTTAGCCATGTATTTAATCAGCCTAAACCTCCATCCGGAATACTTATTCAACGACGCTGTGGAGCCTGCGGAGAATAACTTCGAATTGCAAGGATTAGAGAAATCCATAATAATATGGTCTGTAAAAAAAAGAAAAAAGTAGATACCATTATTAATAGTTTGCTCTATAATGTGACGCCCATAGCATAGTCACATACACAAGATGGCTGTATAAATCAAACATGTTTTGCCTTGATCTCCGCCCTATAAAAGATGTTACATAATTATATTTCGCTACTAAAATTATGTGGTTTTAAAACAAATATTTGTGTTTTAGAATGAAATGTTTCACCTTGCGATAATCGGTGATGGGTGATACCATGATATAATAATTTCAAACAATCATCAAGAATCTCAAAAATATGGCTCGGAGTTAGCCGTACCTTCTCTAACATAATGGACAACCGTCCTTTTCCTCTTTATAATTATTTGTTTTTAAAAAAAAAGGTACGGATGAAACACGCCTTAGAGGCATTTTTTAAAGCACCGGGTAGACACATAGATGATACCTGCGTATAAAAAACTATAGTCAGAGTAGAGGAGATTACCTACAACATCAGAGATGGTGATATATAATTTACAAGGACATTAATAAAATGCGTGTGAACGATACCGCATGTTATAAAGTGTCAATGTCTAAATTCAAAGGTTATTTTTTATAAAATATCCAACTTTTTGAATTTCGAACATAAAATTTTCCAATTCATTTGAATTTCGATCATAAAATTTTCAAATTTCCTTACTTTAGATTCTTCATATTATGAGACATAATATAGGTAGACGATTTCTGTATTAGATTAGGTATTGTAATATGCACATAGATTTGTTTTACTAACTAAGGCCATTGAAATGAAGAAATTAGAGGGGTTTTTCTGCGAAAAATTTTTTTCTTTTTTGTTTTTTTTAGCGATCCAATTTCAATATCATTATCATATCATAACAATGTCATTATCAACTCGACAGATTGCGGTTGATTGGCGAACAGTTCCACCTAGGCCTATTTTAAATTTGGTGTTACTTTACGAAAAAATGTATGTGTATCGGCATATCTTTCAGTTGCATCTTCTTCTTCAGGTGCATTTTTCAGCAGTGTAAAGAGTTCAACTCTCTAGTCGCTTGTTGATTTATAGATTTTGAAAAGGCCTTCGACAGCCCACAAGACCATAAATATGATTGATTGTATAATGTAGGTATATAAGTATTAATAGTTCCTATTAAAAGTAATGAAGGTTGACATTGAGATCTGGATTGTGTTTCAAGAGTAGCCCTCCTGATCCCAACAATCTAGAGTGGGATTGAGGATATTACTTAAACGGTCCCGGGCAACAAGTCGCCAATCCCTAGTGTAAATTTCAGAAGAAGAAAATATCAGACCCTACGGGGAACGAAACTCAAGACTTCTTGTTCAGAAAAAGACATTTAACTACAGAGTGTCATTTTATTATTTTCATTCAATCAATACAAAAAGAAAGTATTCATTTTGGATCACATCATGATTTTGTCTTTAAGTTTCACACAAATAGCTATAAAAGATAGACTGGATATTAATATTATTCTTTTTTTTTTTAAATACTTTTTGAATAACATTTTGACATAGGTGTTTGTACATTGAGATTGAAATTTAAAATAAATGTAAATATAAACCCATTAAAACGCACATAAATATCTTATCCCAACCTTTTGAAAGCCTCATTGGAATGAAAAATATTGGACTTAACAAAAAAAAGAACTTTTTTACCAAAATGCATTAAGAGTATGATGATTTGCAGTGACCCAGTGATACCATCACGTCATATAAATTTTGTTTCAAAACGCTAATCTAACGTTATAATATTTTTGTTAAGTAAATTAGGTAGGGTTTAACGGTTTTTTATTGTTACCTGACTAGGATCAAACGCCCAGCACTTCTGAGAATCAGATTTGTAATAAATTACAAATAAAGTGAGTGCTGTGGGATATATTTTTTTAATATTTGGACCTATTCAGTATTTAATCATCGGCATTTTTTACATAAACATAGATTACTCTAGGTACATCTTTTTCGGTCTACAATCCTATCACAACCTGTAGCCGTTCAGCCATCAACTCCCAGAAGACCCAGGCCCCTTTCAGCCATCACAGCTTTGGTATTTCTATGTTCCTCCTTCCGTCCGGTTTCGTGAAGAAGATCCTGTTGTTGAACACAGAGTATTCATTTGCTCTCGACAAAATGTCCCAAAAAACGGGATCGATCTAACATTATATGGGTAACTTTAATGTTACGGTTCGTTTTATTTGATTATTCTTAGCACGTGCAGGCTAAGTCGTCACAAGCAGAATGTCGGCTCCAGAACTGCAAGCTATAGACCTCCTACAGCTGCACAGTCCAACCAAGTTAGGACTATCGTTTTTGTTTCTCCGATGTGCTGTAACCAAACCTTTCGTAGCGGAGCTATTTCTGGAACCTTGGTAGTGGGATCTGAAATAAGACGTTTATAAGTGATATTTTTTGCTATGGCTCATCTTTCTTTCTATTTGATTTCCAGGTTGAAGCTTTCTATCTCTACGTCCATATAGGTAGGGTACGTCAATACCAATCTTATTGTAGTTTTATAAAATTCTATATTCTTTCCTTCTTTAGACTTTCTGGATAGCAGTTTGGATTATAAGGAGCTTCTAAGGAATATTAATTGCTTATGAACAGGTGACTAATGCGTGATACAGAAGATTTGGATTTTAATGTAGATATAATCAGACCAACTCCTTTGTATGCTCTTTCGAACTCAAGGTAGTGCCTCTTACAGTTTCTTCATCTCTTTCGACAATTTCACGATCGTCCGCGCACACTAATAGTTGTGCTGATCTGCTAAATATGGCCTCTGTAGTGACGAGACCCGCATCTTCAATACTATAGGTACATGTGAGCCAATTTTTCTTAACTCCAAAAACACAAAACAATTTTATAGTGGCATTTTGGCCTGGATATAGAATATGCGGCGTGTATAACGGAAACGTATTTTGGTATTTCACCCAAAAAAAATGGAGTCAAGACAAGTTGGCTCTCGGTGTTACAGAATATATTTTTCTAGTGTAGTGTTGAATAGGAGACAAACAAAGCCGTTTATTGACGAAGGCCGTTCTGCGACTCACATCCAAAGAATCTATGATGAGGTATATTGTACCTTATAAAAAAATATAACCAACAAGACTATTTTTATATTTAGTTTTGTACACTTTAAGTACATAAAAATTATCATCTTCTTCATCTCCTGTCTCCGTCCATTGCCAAACATAGGCCTACCCCCTCTCCATCCAATCATTCCTGTCCTAAGCTTTCCTCATCCATACGCGGCCCGCAATCTGGGCGATTTCGTCCATCCATCTGCATAGTAATAATAATATAAATAAAATAAATAATGTAATGTACTCACCCTTTGAAAATAAGATATCTATTACATAATGTAGCTTTATATCCAGTGCCTAATTACTTCTCTTGGGTATAAAGCGAAGTAGGTATATCATAAACGTGGGTATTGTTTTACATGGCAGTAGGTAAGTAGGCAGGTACCTCCCATATCTCAACCTCAGAGGAAACAATGTCCGTCCGCGCCACAATAAACCACGTGAACAGGATCCAATAAACACGTGACAAATTTATAACACACCGCTATAAACCGAAATTCATTTATTTATCTTAACAATATAAATAACCTCAGGCGTAATTATTATTCGGAAGGGTGACCATACGGTCGTTGACATCTTGAAATACATTTTTTTTATCAATAGCTCAGTAAAAAATTGACAGGCCGCTGGCAGTCCAAGAATACCTAATATAGTCGAAGATAAAAAATTCAAAGAAGATAATATTTGCAACATTATTCAAGCCAACAGGAGAATTTGAAAGAATAATCAAGTAGCAAAAAACATTGTCAAAATCTTTTATAACCTATACTAGCTGACCCTTTCAACATCTTCGTACGAATTCTTTTCAAAATTTCTGCTTACTTTCTGAAACGTCATAATAAATAAAAATACGGTAATCAAACAAACAATTAAATAAAATTTCTGATGACAGACGACATATAACCTCAAAACATATTAAACTTAACTCACCTCTTTTTATTAACTTTTTTTCGTTTTAATTTATACAAAGATGCCTACGCTTAAAATAATATGTATGTTTGAATGTAAAAAAAATATTTGTGAAAGATTTAGCTTAATAGAAATCAATAATCTGCGTACCAGTGTTTTGAAGCTCAATGGTTGTCAGGTAAAAAAAGTGTTATTATGGAATTTTCACAGATGGAGTTGTTGTTAGGAAGACCATAATAACTTTAATGCTTTATATTTTATCTTATCCATTTTTCAACTTTTTAATACTTAGTTTTTCTGTTATACGGAGCGGAGAGGAATCCAATAAATCAAACATCGGAAGAATCTGTTCAGCCAACCTCGAGTTATAAGTGTTCGCACTAACCCGACTTTTTTATATCTAAAGATAGATTTACCATCTTTCTAGAGTTTCTTTGCTGCTTGAGCGAAAAAACCAAGGTCTTATCCTAAATCTAATAAAAGTTAATACATGGTAACCCTATGGTGAATTATACAAAGAGCGTTCGGGGTTGTTAGTTTTTATTAATTTCATGAATACTAATAACATGTAGCACCTTTTCGGACAGATAGATGAAAATCTGTTAGTTTTTAAATAAATAAAATCGTTTGAAAAATGCTCAAAAAACCCGACAAGATAATGGCGCTCAGACGAATAAAACAAACAAGGCGGTTCTCAAATTTATTATTATAATAATTATTTGTATGAAGACAGGGCAGGTGTAGTTCAAGACCTAACAGGTGCATTATTTCTTCATTGGAAGGTTTGCTCTGTGTATGGACGATTAGCGGGATCGTTTTTTTCTGGCCTCGGTCACGGGTGTATTCACAAAAGCAAACAAAAGACCTTTTTTTATTGTTTTTAATCCCCAAAAGCCTACCCATCACTAATAACAGTTTGTTTGAGTTTTCAAGATCAAATCGCTGATGATAATTTGTTATAGATTTGGTGGATAGATTGAATACAGATTAATATGGATTAAAATGGCAGGTTGGTATCTAAATTGACTAAAAACACCTTTGATTCTTTTCTTAGAAGTATTTTAGGCGAAAGTATACCAGTATTCCTTTTGCCTGTCATGCGCTGTCCGAACCCCATGACTTAGCATTAAGCTCGGTTAGCTAAGCTTTTAGACAAAATATGTAGGTATGTAGATGCTCACCTACTTTAATTTAATTATTTTGTAGTTATAAATAATAAGGATGTTTCTGAATAGTATTGGAGTACCGTGTCTCATACCGAAATTTGGACATGGTGTGTCATAATCGCTCATAAACGCATCCATTCTACCCTAATGACTGTACCATCTCTAGTTATTGACTTTCAAGGTGGTTGGTAGACTGGCGGTTACAACGCCGGCTTTCGTACTGTTTCGTGCGGATGTCGTGGTTCGATCCCAGGTGCCGACCATCTTCCTCTTTCACGACACAAGCTTTAAGTAGCTTACTGTGAAAGAGTCAAGGAGTGTATTTGTGTTCACTTTGAGTGAGCACAGATTCATTTAAAAAAAAAAATTATTTGTCACAACTCTAATTTCCATACCACATTCTACAAGATGCTGGACTAAGCTAGGATGAAGCTATGCAACTGGCGCAAGACAGAGGCTTGGAAGAACTTCGTGGCTTCCACATGCTCCACTCTGAGAGCGAACGTGGATTAAGTAAGTAAAGTTTCTCTTAAAACTAAGCGTTACAAAGTCACACTAGAAATTTTAATGAACTCCAACAAAAATGGTAAAGTAAATATTGAAATTGAGATTACAATCAATGAAGCTTATATGAGATCTTTATCCATTCAGTATATTTCAAGTATTAAACAATCAGATCTTTTTAGAACAATTGCGTAATAAATTCCTTCACGTCGATGTAAAAGACAAGCTGAGCAAACATTGTGGTTAATGCGACAAAGCCCTTTGCTACATTGTATCGTAGGTGGTGTAACGGAGGAACTTGGCAAAAAGACTGGAATTCCTTTGGCAACGCTACCATGCACCTGTACAAACTGTGACATTTACATTGCCCATTCTTATACCTATACTTTGCCTTTGGTAGCACACTGAGGTTGGCTGTAAGACATTGCTTTGCAGCAATAAGTCCGCCTTTTGGTAGGTTTTTTAAATTGTATTTACACTATTTTTTGTCCAATAAAGATGTATTTATTTATTTATTATTTATTTACTGTATTCCTGTTTGTAATCTTTAAAAACATAATAATTATTGTGATAGCGTCCATTATTTTGAAAAATATCAAATAATATTTTTTGTTAGACAGCGAACGGGAAATATGTAGGCACATTCAAATTACCAATCATAATCTGAAAATAATGATGTATAAAATAACTCAATTTACTATATATTATATTATGTGAATTATTTTCTACTTCAACGCCATCCATTGATTTTTTAAAAGTTTACAATGGTACCTAACCCATGGAAATTAGTACCGCTCAGAATAAAAAAAAAGTTATGTTAACTTAATAAAGTAAACATAAATCATCGTCTGGGATCTACTGGGCAAACCGGAACCAGTCAATAACACCGCATTAATAATATCATCAGAGGTTAGTTTATGTCATTTATCCAAATAATACTGTTGTATCGAGGTCTTCGAGATTTGCTCTCTTTCGCATAGGTAGGCCAGAAGCCAGCCTAGGTGTGACGTCACGCGTATAGGCGGCGTAGCGGATCTCGTATTTGCGGTCTCTGTTTCACATCACTCTTTCGGATATGTGAAAGAGAGACAGCAATTACACAGGTACATAACAAAATTTATTGTCTCTCTTTCGTATATGCGAAATGGTGGTCAATCACAAGGTCCAAAAACTTACATCAAAGCTGTGATAATATTTCAATTTTATAAAATGTAGAGAATGAGTATGTACTTTTCAATTTATACGATACACATCAATAATTTGCTTTATAAACAAAATTAGTTATTCTTGCGTTAAATTTGTATAAAATTGATCAATTCCAATTATTCCAAATAAACTGATCAGTGGTCCAAACACGTGTGAATGAATACAATGGAATGCGTTTATATCAACTGCGTTTATGTGTCAATGCATGGTTCGTGGTACAGTAAAGTAACAAACTAGGTACATTTGAACTTTAGTGAACTCGTTATACCCATTATACATTCACAAACACACCCAAAAACGGAAAGATCCAATTTAGTTGTTAAATTAAACTGCATTTAGGTGGAATGTTTAAAAAAAAAATGTGCTTTTAAAATGTGTTTAACAGTTCAAATTTTGTATATGACGAGTGTTTGGATGTGAGAAACTGATCTAAAGTAGAGTCTCCACAAATCGATATCGGAGTGAAATTCAGTCTAAATATTTCTGGACATTCCTACTAGGTGATATAGAATAATACCTTTTTGATTGATAAAATTGACATAGAAATGATAAACACATTTAAGACTTAAGACATCACTAAATTAAAATGTCTGGACATCAGTCAACAAAACCAAATGTCTAACCATATCTTAGAGATGCAGAACGTAGACAACGATCCCACAGATGAAGTGATGAAAATAGATAGCCGCAACCATCTGGACAGTAAAAAACATTGACTTAAAAAGCAGTGAATATCTCCAGATTTCTCAGACTTTCATAATAATATGCCATAAAACCTATCTACAAAGTTGACGTGAGAATGGAGAGGGTTGGAACAAATCGGATACAAAACAGCGTAAATGAAGACATTTAGACAAATCGAAGTCATAACACTAAAATATAGAATCCTTAATGATAAATTCAGCTGGAATTACATCAATCAAGATGTAAGTGTAAGGTGCAGTAAAGATAGACCATACGGAAAAGAAAGTAGATACCAAAAATAACTGCAACAACCAACCCACCAGAAGGCCTTGGCCAGCCGAGAAGACCAGCAAAGTGGTAGAAACAACTATAGCTTTCTACATTAATGCAGATCTCATGACTTTGACGCCCTGACTATACTATATCAAATAACTAACCCTTAAAAAGGAAGGAACACAATTTGTTGACAAATGATTTACTTTCTTTTTATGACTAATCTTGACACTACATTATTATTGTCACTTGGTTGATCCTGAATTTCTCTTTCTTGGATACTCTCATGACGTTCCAGGTCTATAGCTATCCAATTAGTAAATACTTTGTACTCTAGCATCGTGATTACATGCGCCGGATCTTTGCACAACAGACTTACGTATATCACGCCTGACAAACATTCACTATGTAAAGAAGTAATTGAATCGTACAGACGTAATGAAGATTGAACCAATTTGATTTGACATGAGACTATTACAGTTGCCCGTCCACTTAATTAATAATTACAACTTCTTGTTTATTTTGTGTGGTCTGTGTACTTAAGACGGTTGAAAGATATCGTAACTACTTGGTAATTAAACAGTATTAACAACTAATCATTATTGTACTTATTGATACCTTGAGGCTCAGGATTTCTATTATGTCACCAATGATTGAAGCTTGAAAAATGAGCCAAGTAAAAACTTATGTGCACGTATAATATGCCATAAGTACGTAAATTCTGAAAAGAGAACATTAAGTATATATTATTAAATCAGACATCAACCAATATAGACGTGTTTTCTTCTCTACTATATAAGAACCTATATTATTTTCTCTGGTCTGCTCTCAATTGGGCTTATCCATTAGTGTGGGCCGATTTCCTTTTTTCCCTATATTGCTAACGTAATAGTTATATTTTAGTGCTAAATGCTGTTTTAAATACGTATGCAAAATATTTTTCAATTCGAAAGATATCTTCTGTCTCCGAATTGAGCTCAAAGTTTCAAGAAATTGTTGAATTTGTCCTATTTTGAAGCAGGTATAAAGAAGTAAAAATATGTTTAACATAATATTTTTTAAGATTGTGTGTCATAAAAATGATGGAATAATTGGTTCTGTATGATATAAAGCATAATAATACAATTTAAGATAGCAACAAAGTATATAAAGCGCCGCAATAAACAAGAGAAAATCGCATGAAATGAGAAAAGGGTTAAAAATACCAGTTTTGTATTTTGATGGCCGTAAAGCCAAAGTTTTAGGCTAGTGATTAGAAAAAGTGGACAAAAATACAGATGAACAATAATTAAGAGAGTGTTAAAGGAAACTGATTCTAAATTGATGGAAAATTTGGAACACCGAAACCGATAGAGAGAACGATTACAGATTTCTTTTCAAAAAGCAACATTTCATTGGATATTTTACTTATCGTCTGATGTAATGAAAAAAAGTGTAGGTAAATACCGGAAAACATGATTGAATAATTAGTTTGCAGGAGAAAATACTAATAAAACCATTAGAATGAATATTTTGCTTATTGCAAACCACAAATATGTAATCCCAATTGAATGAGTCGCCGATAATCTAGAAAAAAACTGCAAGTAACAATATATTTAGGTTTTTGTATAATAATGTGTTGATAGTGCTTTCTCAAGTCATCATACGCATTCTGACCAAATTGGAAAACAACTGAAAAAAAACAATTGATATGTTCCAGGTGATTACAAGAGAAACTACTATTTTATAATTTCAAGATCTACGAAAAGATCAATAATTATATTTATTCCAAATTGGTATAGTCATACCAACAGGAACATTTTCTAATGATTTAGGCAACTGAGCTCCAGGAAAAATAATCCATGTAATAATCGCTAAACTAAGCTCATAGGATTCTGCGACTGCGCTTCTTTCAGAAAGTTTGATGACTTTAACTTATCTTTATTGTTAATGTCTGTGCACCAACTTACCTCGCAACTGATCCAGTTACCTATGGAAGTTTAATTTCTTATCCATATATTTATCAGATTATCAAATCTGTCATATAAACTGTAATTACTAAAAGAAAAAGCTATCTCGCTCAAAATACACTATAATTAAGAGAATGAACCGCTCGCTGGATAGTGAAAGCTCGAATCACCCAAAAAAAAAACGCATTTTTGATCCTTGAAGTACCAAAAGTAAAATTTGAAGCATCCTTTTACAAGAACTAAGTTATAGACAGACAGCAAAATGTAACAGAAACACCAATCGACAAGTATCCGACGAAGATCTTACGACATTCATTACATACAATGGCGAAGATGAATAAATACAGTTTCCTGAATTTTTCTTGTCATATCCAAGGAGTTTGACGATCTGTGAAATTGTTAAAGAAGCCTCACCAACTTAACGGAGAAATTTATCAATAAAATATTATGTAAAAGCTTAGAAAGCAACGAGTAAAAAAGATATCAAACCCAATTTGTCAAAAACAATCACCGCAAAATAACATAATTTCATATACTTGCTTTACATAAAAAATTTGAAAGTTTTATTTATTATTTTTGTGTTATTAAATAAATAGAAGTATGTTCTTGAATTATCTGTGGTATAATAAAAAAAAGTGAATAAAAAAACAAGACCGGAATCATTTTACATGATTATTATAAAAATATCAGTTAGTATGGGATATTTTCGTCCCATGCAAAACTTCAAGGTCGATTCGGAGACAGAAGATCTTATTTTTTTGTCATGAAATTTTGTAGATAGTTATAATATATCATAAGGCAACAAATTATCACTATTACATTAAGATTAGAAACACTTTTTAAACTCCCATACTAGAACGGCCCAGCCTATTATCCATACCACAATGGATAAGCCCAATTGAGAGCAGACCAGAGAAAATAATAAAGGTTCTTGTATAGTATAGAAGAAAACACGTCTATATTGGTTGATGTCTGATTTAATAACAATGGATAAGCCCAATTGAGAGCAGACCAGAGAAAATAATATAGGTTCTTATATAGTAGAAAAGAAAACATGTCTATATTGGTTGATGTCTGATTTAATAACTGAATAAGGAACTGAATGTTGTTTGGTCTAATCTTGTGTCAATTTAAGCTCACTCATCTTTTGGGAGGTCGTCTTTGAAGTCTACTGATTTGATAGTACGGTACGATCACGGTAGAAAGTAAATAATAGTAATTGTATGTAAGTTATTCTAAGGTGTACCTACCCACCTACCTATATTTCATAATTTATAACCATAACTCACAAAAATTGTCTTGCGTATGTACTTACGTTTCTATAACAAATCTACTACGGTATCTGCCATATTAAAACATTTTTGGTGGTAATATTTTTTAGCTGTCAACTTTGTAAACTGTAACGCAGTGTTGCTAGTGACCTAAAAACCTACACCACAAACTGTCAGACACGATGAATAGAGCTGGCTACAACGACTTTATTATTAAATGCACACAATAATATGAACCTACTTGGATAGGCAACAGCAAAAATTGCAACAAAACTTTACCTACCTAGATAATCGCTTGTGGCTTTAGGAATCCCCTACTGTACATTTTTCTTCACTCGGTTAAAGTTAACCTATTTTTCTGTCCCAAACTATTCCTAATGTTACCATTGCTATTATTGGCACGATACACTTTAACTTTTTACGTTTAAATTATGACAACCTTTCTCTCTTTTTAACCAAAATTCTTGCCATATTATTATGCTATTAAATGCCTATACTTAACTCAAAAATTGGCTAACCACTCAAAAAGATAGATGACTTAATGATATAAACCGACTTTTTATAAAGTTGAAAACATTCTCGACGTTTAGATTCAAATATGCAGTTAGGTACCTTTTATAACTTCGGCCAAATATTCATCATATTATGGCTTCAATTTGAACCTCTAGTATTAATATCCTGTTGTCTGTTACTCTTCAACAAAAGTTGGTCTTTTTTCTATTCGTTAATCGGTCTATGGACATGAACACTTCAAACGTGTCTCCTGAAGGTCTCCAATCTACGGTTCTCTTGATCCATCGTGTGTCTGTGGGTCTTGAAACTATGCGAAAAATGTGAAGATTTTAATCATAATAATTGAAATTTGTCTCGCTTAGCTTAATTGCATTTCTTTTTAGAGTTATAATGCCCGTTAAGTAAAAGAATAAGTTTAGTTTAGTTCGAACTAATCTTTTTCGTGAATACCAATGCAGAATTCTTTCTATTAAAAAAAACCTCACGAACTTCAACAGAAAATCCTATAAAAGTGTTAGGGTAATTTACTTCTCTTTTTTTTTTAATGGCAAATCTACTCAAGAGAGAGTGATCTACGAGGAGATTTTTTTTTTAAATATGGGATTGCACCTTGTACTAACTTGTGTAGGTATAATATTTTTAGTGTTGAAGGAATGTTTCGGGAGTGCGACTGTACATAGCAGAGCGTGTCCATCAATCGCAGTTAACAGCCAATAGAGAGAGCATTGACAAGACAGAATCGTGTCACAGAGTTGGCAGATAATTTTTCACTAGAGTGAATACGAGTGAACGTTGAAGGAAATTCTTTATTATGCTCCATATGTCCATATCGATATGTTACCAAGTCGTATTCACCAATTCAAAGTTTAAGTTATCCCAATAACACTTCACTTTGACTTAATTAAAAATTAAGCTATCACAATAACACTTCACTTTGACTTAATTAAAAATTAAGCTATCACAATAACACTTCACTTTGACTAAATTAAAATTAAGCTATCTCAATAACACTTCACTTTGACTAAATAAAATTTTATAAAAATAACATATTTGTGGTACCTATTACTTATCTATGAAAATGTATAGCTGTGCGTGAGTCGCTTTCAGCGACTCAGAAACGCCTGGCCCGATTTTAACAATTTTGGTTTAGAGATATTCATATAAGTTCTTCTTCTTCTTCGACCATTTCCGCTCCCTAGTTGGAGCATATGGACTCCACAAGTCCTCGCCACGCTACCCTCTCCCCTGCGGTCCTCACCGTCTCGTCCCAGCCGATTCCAGCACCCCGGAGATCAGCCTCGTACAGCCTCCTGATTGTTTGAAGGGGCCTACCGCGTCTTCTGTTACCTTCAGGGTGGTAGTCGAGGCTCAGGCGCGTGATGTCATCCGTAGGCTTCCTCAAGACGTGGCCCAGCCAGGTCAGTCGGCGGTACCTTATGGTAGAGGTGACGAGTGGCTGGATTGCGAGGAAGTAGAAAAAAACAACAATCGTTATTCCAATACAATGTTTTTCTAGAAGTCATATTTTTTTTTATGGTAGTGTTAGACAGAAAATTGAGAGAGCTACGTTTACCCTAGTCATATAGTGAGTAATAATCAATTATTTTAACAACCTACTGATGGTTTTGAGAAGATCAGAACTCTAATTACTTTCCCTTTGCGACCCCCAATAAGGGACATAGGGAGGCAAAAAGAGCTCTCCACTGCATTCGAACATGCGCTGCTTCAATGTATCTTAATATTTACAATTATTTTTTTTATATTGGAGTATTTAGGCATCTATTAAAGACATTTAAGTGTACGAATTTGAATAGATGAAGGTAAAAACTCATTTTGTTACATTTGTAGACTCTAAATTGATCGCCCTAGCTAAATCAGCTTTAAAAATGCATAATGTATTGGTGCCTTTACCCATGCACGTGTCCTGTTTAATATCATTGTTTCATAAGCGATTCCCCAGTTTTACTTACTTTAGATATACTTAGGTCTGTTTTTTAATATTCACATTTTCCGAATAAATTTTGTCGGCGAATAAGTGCGCTTGTGTCACACGGTGCTAATTGGTAGTGGAAACAGAATTCTGCAGTACTGTACCGTATACTATTGTTGTATTGATATATTTTGTATGTAGGTACGTTCATTACAAATAGATATTTAAACGGCTAGGTAGGTATTTGTTCGTTTAATATATGTAGTGTGTTTTTCTGTTAAAGTGTCAAACGCGTAAAAGACTTAACTGTTAATCACGTTGACACTACTGTGGAGTAGAATTTCTACCGCAATATACACCTAATTAAGCTGGTATGCTTACATACGTGAGACGTTCTGATTTGTACAATATTATTGTTTGTTACGATAGGTATGTGAAATAATAATTGTATTTAATTAAAAGATATTCAACACTTTACTACAAAGATCCATTGAAAAGCCAGATTAGGAGAGACAGCTTTCCAAAAATTCAACCATATTTTGACAAACAGGAAGATCATCTGTAGACCTTGAAAAATGGTGATGGTGCTTGTGATAATTTTGACTGGATGCGGAAGGCACAAAATTAGAGAAATGCAAGGAAGATTCACGTTAAAAACAAGAAAAAAGTACATAGTTGAAAATCGGTGCCGTTACTTCTTGGTGGAAGAAGCAAATTATTACAAAAATAAAACAATTTAGTGGGTGTGCAAAGGTTTAGTATTTTTTCCATAGACAATATTAGTAGCAAACCGGCTTTTGAAAGTAGATAACTTTCTTTTTTGGGCTAAAGAAGTCTATTAACTTTGAGTCGCATTTTCTGTCATTTGGTTCCATCCTATCTAAGTCAAAACGCTAATATCAGGAAGAAATAATTTCAAACGGAAAAATTCCTAGAACGGGAGTTTAACTGGACCGACCATTTCATAATTATTTAACTTCGTTGAAATCTTAAGTGATAACCTTTTGGAGTTGAACTTGGGAGCTCTGGGACTTGTGGCTTCCACTATGTTCATGGATCATTAGAAATCATAATATAGAAAATCGATGACCTCAAGTTCAGAAGGCGAATTTATTTTAGAACCGAAATCGATACGGCATTATTTTGTAAAGAGCGTGTGAAAATATTACAAATAAAATAATTGAGAACATGTCTAAAAAAATACTTTAAAAATCCACTTTCTAATGTTTGTAGACACAAAATATTGATTGATCGGCTGTAACGCCTAAAAAGGCGTCTTCGTTAGTGATGCGATCTCGACATTTCAACTATGTACCTACGTAGCTTGTTTAGGTACTTATGGTAGGTAAGTATCTACTTCTCTAACGTATATACCTAATGTTTAAAATCTGCATACAAATATGTACCTACCTACATTATTTTATGAATAACAAAACAAATAAAATGAAATCAAGGTGTCAATATCTGTTTTCTCCCAATCAATCATGACTAGTATGTTATTATATTAATCAAACAATGCTAGTTATAAGATGTTTCCCTTTTCGTTTTTCTTTTTATTATACATATCTAGTACGATATGTCTCACATTATTCTTGATAGAAAGGTCATGTATGAAAATTAGTAGGTAGATACTAGGGCGTTGATAAAAATAAGAAACACGTAGCGAAGAAATAGTAAGAGGTTTTGAGTAATGCTATAAACTAATAGAATATAAGAATTTATTGTAAAAAAAATTAAAAAGGATAATTTTATCTTAGTAGCTGGTATTGCCTAGAACTCAACCCATATGTAGAACATGTGGTGGTTCCATCTTTAACCCTAAATTCTCCTGAGGCACTTCGTTTCAAACGCAGAGACTTTTTATCCCAGGGCTTTAGTCACTGGTCAGGTGCCAGGACAAACACTCAAACAGGAGAATGGGCAACTCGCATGCATCAAACAGTTAACATTTACGACACAAAATGCCGACGATTTCCATATTTCGGCTATGTTATTAAAGGCGCCACTTGTCGTATCGGAAACTCTCTATAATGTATTTTTATAATGAACGTGAAGTGTTGCAGGCAAAAATCTTTCAAAATAATTTGTTATAAACTTCACCTAGAAAAGATTAACATCATCATCATCATCTTATGACAGTTCTTAGAGGGTTATTCATTCCATTACCTACTAATTATGTGCTAATACTGTATATTTCGATTCTTTTGTCGCTTTTTATATATTAATTATCTTAGCATGTTACAATTTTATTCTAATAAGAGCTCCTCATATTAGGTATAAGAGGTGTACACACCAACTTTTTCAAGATAAATAAGTTTTTCTTTGAACACCGCTAGAATAATTGGACCAAATCTCAAATGACCCTGTTATGAGTGTCGCAGAAAATTACACAAAGCGTAAAAATCTTTAATAATAGAAACATGTAAGTAAACAAAAACATTTGGATGAAAAAAAGAAGAAGCTACTTTTTATGTTTGTGCCACTATCATCTAGACTAGAATAACTGTTATGGTCACCCGTCAACAAATGATGGACTTCGTCGCTTATTTCCTGATTTGTATATCAGTCGCTGGCCAATACCACAAAATCTTCAGTAATATTGTACCACTGAATTAAAATTTTGCAAAACAAAGGTATTGTAGCTGTACCAAAGGATAACCTCCTTATCTTGTGCATAGTTTACTAGCCAAATAATTAGGTCCTGCGAGCAATGACCACCGTAGAGCTGTTGACCACCGTAAAAAGAAGAAAATCCGTATCATTCGGCCACATCTTTTGCAGTGAAAAATATGATTCTAATTTTATGTAAAATAACAGAACATTATCTCGAGATAGGTACTTCCCTGATTCCATACATATTGTGGCAATTCTAAACATGTCAAATTTTGAAATGTTTAGAATAGCTAGCTGCAACAAAAGAATACGTCGGCGTTATAGAGACAGTGATCCGGAGTATTATATATAAGATGAGTTCAAACACAACGAACACCTTTCATTCATTATATGATTAATCTTACAACTAAAATAAACACTTTCTTCCAATGTCATTAGCGGAGAATTGAACCATTGTCCATAGAGAGCAACACACAGAATACTTTTTTGTCAGTTCGCCGCATAGAGTAGATTGTTACGGTCCGAAATTAGACCATTCGTCACTCTCTCTTTGGCAAATCTAGACTTAACCGTTGATAAAGATTAATCACAATATAAATAATAAGTAAAAAAAACCTTTAGTTCACGTTTCTCTCCGAACAATAATAATATCGAAAGTGTGTTAAATACCTGCTAAAGGTGTGAATTGGCTTTATTGTTATTCGTTTCTGTGACATTTTGCCATCTCACTCCATTGTTTGGACCATTTATTAATAAACAAAATTGCATGAGAAATTTCTTTAGTTTATTTAATTGTTAGGATGAATTAATTTTGTTTTTTTACCTGTGTACCAAGTCTGTCGGAACATAAGAATACAGCCCTTCTAAGATTTTTAACACGTTTATTTCTGTTTGTCCGGGAGTAGTCTTGCAAAGCAACTTTAAGCCGAATTTTATTCATTTTCAGTGTTGTTATGTATGGAACATGACAGTTGATGAAAGCGGCAATATAGGTAGGTACTATGATAATATACTATTAGGTACGTAAATACAAAACTATCGGGAAATGGAAATAAAATCTTTTTGAATTTGATATTGTGATTCTTGAGGAAGGCTTTAGACTAATTCACATCACACCCCGATTCATAATGCCTTATATTGTGCTTGTTTGTAAAGAAAATAAGCCCCACACTTTCAACATAATGCCTTTGATTGGTTGAAATTGACCAGTGGGGCTAGTACGATTTTTATCGAAAGCTTATTGCACGCTAATAAGCGCTTATAAACGTGCAAATAGTGTTCTAAAATCAAACGATCGAATCGTTCGATCATTTTTGTATGGAAAATTTTCAAAACTCTTTCGATGATTGTTTCGATAAGTATTCGATCATCGAAAACTTATACTTGGGGTACTGCAGAATTTGAGATCCTTCAATACCACATCAATAGTTTTGTATATTTAACAATTTATTTATTTAGGCATTTTATTTTTTATGCATATTAAAAATATTGTACAAAAAGTAGTGTATAAACAAGTGGCAATGGCGGGATTATAGCCGAAGCAATCTCTAACATCCAACCACATATGATAAAATAAAAACATAGACACATTCATACATACATAAACACATACACACAATACATATAATCAGCAAACATTAACAAAAACAAAAAAAAACTTTCATACAAAATTTTATTTAGATAGAGTAGGTACACCAAATAAGATATTATAGGGTGGAGGGGAATAGGAGAAATAGGGTCTACGATGCACCAGAAGACAACAAATATATCTTGACCATTTTTTAAAGCAATTTATACCTATTATTGGCCAATCTAGCCGAGGACGGGAGATTATTGTAACAACGAGCACCGTGGACAGAGAAAGAATAGTCATAGAATGAAGTGACAGTAATTTAGAAAGTCTAAAGGGCGGACTTATCCCGAAGAATCTCTGCTAGCCAACCCAGTATATTCATATTTTGGCGCCAAATAAATGACAGAAGTCGCAGTCTTTAAATTTGGTGGCTCTCTTGATCTCAATAATTTCCAAATTTATCTCTAGGTATATCTCATTAATTATTAAGGTAAAAGCACCAGTGGTAGACAGTGCACCAGTTTTCGACATTTTGAATTAAAAATATTAATATCAAGGAGTCTATGGTATCAACCTAATAGCTTTATGTTGAAATAATTTCTCGAATCCCTCTAGCGTCATAAGCAATAACTAAAATTTAAAAAGTGCAACGTTTTGGTTGACTTTTGTCGGTCATCGTGTGCGCGCGACTGTCATTTGTTGTTTTTGAGCAACATCTAAACAAAATTATTAAGGAGGTCATACTTATTTATATATTTTTTTTATTTTTATTTAAAATCTACATAATATTTTAGTCCGTTTATTTATTTATATTTTTGAAAGAGCATCACTCGTAGAAAACAGACCTTAAGGTCAGATTTTAATATGCGAAAAGCCGCGCAAAATTCCAGAGAGTGTTCTTAAATACTTTTTGATATATTAACTTTAATATATTTAGAGCTATTTAAAAAACTTTATTTTTTTAAAATCTTCATACAAATTTTTCAAAAAATAGAGTAAGCCATCTTTTGGAAACAAAATTACTCATGTAAACGTTGAATGGAATCTTGGTATTACGGTATGAAAATGTAATAAAATAATTGGAGATTGATTTGTTATACATATAAATGTTATTCAAATCTTATTATTCTCAATAAATAAAGATTTAATGAAAATATTTGGAAAAATAAATCCTCCATTTTGAAATTTTTTGACACATTTTAAATAATTTATGGCTTCAGTGTTGTCAAACTGTGGTACCTAGCCATTAGATGAGTAATTATGTAGCTACCTGATAAAAATTTCAAAATATTTTACTTCATAGAAGTAAAAATATTGCAACAAAGTAAAACAATTATTTAGCTTATTTTACTTATGAAATGTCAGTTTATCCCTCCATATTGTTTTACATAGTGTCATTACACATTCTCATATTATTTTTTCATAGACAATAAAATTAATATTTTTTAATGAACAAAATGCTAATTAGTCGCTGCCATCTATCGAATATGCTTTGAAGTGTTTTAGTGTAAAAGCTTCAATCAAATATCAATAGGTGACATAATGACATTATATTCACATCATTTGATATGTACACACATAATATAGGTATGTTATTAACATGACATATTTTAATTTTTAATTTGCTTTTGTTGATAATAGTTGACATCTCTATTATATGACTGCATGCTCCATTATTTCTGATTCTTTTTTAATCATTTTTAAGATTAACATTCTTATTTTTATTTTATATAATTTTTGTTCTGTCTTGCCAAATTGATATTTATTCTATATTTAAGTATGTTGTAAATCTCATAGGTTGTGGAAAAAATATTATGATTGTTATTTTGTTTATATATAAAAATTTTGCCATTAACTTAATAAAGAAATATTTAAAAATAAATTTGGGTTAGTATCTCGGGAAATTGGGTTAGAAAAAAAAAACACAGAATAATTCTGACCCGACCGGGAATCGAACCCGGGACCTCTTGATCTGAAGTCGGCGCCTTTGCCACTAGGCTACCGAGGTCGGTAAGATAATATGCCTATATTATATTGGTTGTGCACAATGTTAACCTCTAATTGTTGCGTTTTTTGTAGTATATAAGCTTACGTATTTTTTTCTCATGCAATATTGTAAGCTTCATTCATATACTTTGAAGGAACCGTAATATCAAAATAATTAACTGTAGCAAAATTGAAAAAAAAAAATATGATGGTCATTTTCTTCTTTTCTCAATGCATTTCGTTTGTTGAGTGATGTAGTAAGCAAGTAATCAATCACTATTAAATTCCATGAAACATTTTTGTTCTTATTTACTTATGTCCATTCATTTTGCTTCAGATTTCAGACCTTATATTTTTGATAATGTCAGTGATGGCCATTTATGTCAACAAAAGTTAATATTATTTATTAATAATTCTCTGGCGGGACGAAGTTCGACGGGTCAGCTAGTAAATAATAATTGTATATTTCTATATTTCAAAACACTACACACACTCCATATTTTGATGTCACACTGAATAATTTTGTTAAATTTAACAAATACTAAGTGTTAAGGGGGGTGTCGAATACTGGCTCAATTTTTTTTATACCTAAACACCCAGTATTGGACAGGGGTGTCGAATACCGGGTAATTTTTTTTCATGGTTAAAATAATATCATATTATATTCATTCAGTTTTAAGTAAATATCTACTTGGTGTACCTACCTATAGGTACATGGGATTTTTTGACATGTTAAACATGTCGAGAATTCTCATGATTAGGAGTTTAGGAGACTTTAACATTATCACCTAATGGCGAACGTTGTTAACGTAAAGTGATCACCCTAAGCCAGCTTTCGAAATAACAGAAGAAGATGGTCGTAAAGCCCGTAGTGGTTTGTCCCATTTAAAAATCGAACATCAGTAATGAATTGTTGCAGTCATTAATATGTAGTTGTTACATATTCGTTTTGTTATACCTAGTAGGTATAATAGCGATTACATTACCTAAAATTGCTTTGTTCCTAAAATAACCTTAATATTTTCATTGTAATTTAAGTTTTTTTTTCAGTATTTAGTTCGAAGAAGATTAGCATGCGGCCATATATTATCCTTGGAATACATTTTGTTTCCTGTGCTGTAAACTTGGATGTAATTTAGTTAACGATTAAGATAAAAAAATGCCAACATTTCTTATCAAACACAATATTAGTTTCAAAATGGTCGACTCACTCCATACTTTAATGCTCTAACTACAGTTGATACGTCGTTAGCGGCAGATGTTTAGTTTAGTATAAGGTATTTATGTTCAAAATAAAGATTGTCCAAAATAGAAGAATCGATGGCTGTGAATAATATGATGAAAAATATATCTATTCATATTGATTAATATGTTGACTTTCAGTTCATAAAAGGTTTTGGCCTCTTCAGGCATTCGTCCCCATTCGCTCTGAAACGCCGCACAGGTTAGGTAAGTAGCAGAAAATTGTTGACACAATGCGCTGATCTTTTTTTTTGTACATTCTGCACATCTTGTGTTGTGCTTAAGCTTCAGGTACCTACTTGTCTGCAATTCTTTAGTTAGACGTACATAATTCTAACACTTTACTAAATAACTGATTAATAACCGATCTTAATTGATATGATCTCTCAAAACATAATGTTCTGTAATGTTCCAAAACGTTTTATATCCATAATCAAGTACCTAATTCTATCTAAGAACTTTTCATTCATTCAGTTAAAGATTATAATGTTAGACATAATGGTTCTTCTCAACATCTCCTTTACATCAGCCAGTCACTCTTGTTTCTCTTACGAGCTTTGAGGATATCTAATCATTTACTTGTTCACATAGGGCACCAAGTCAATTCTGGAACGATCGCTGCAATTACCGTCCTCAATCATTACTTCGACGACGGTAAAAAGCAGGACAGGTTTACGTTTTTTACCCATGCACTTATAACAAAAAAACCTAGCATTCTCCCTCCAACCTTCTAGGTACCTATTTAGAATTTCGTAGATTAGACAAAAGTATACAGGAAATATAATACGCACTATGTGCCAAAAAAATCATTATGATATAATCTAATAAAACTGATTTTTCCCCCATATAACCGTGGGGTTGCCGGCTAAGAATAGCACCTCTGCTCTATTTGCTGGTTTTTCGAGCACCCTGTAAGAGGCAGGAAATCGAAAAATCAGATCGGGACCATGAGGTTGACCACCTTACGTCCTTAAACCTCAACTGGTCAGAAAAGGCACAATGAGCCTCGGGAGTCTTCGAGCGCAATGGAGAGCTTTTGATGCCTCCCTATGCTCCTGAGTGGGGCTTAGGCCTCCCACATTGTGGGTTGGTTTGGGGGGGGATCCGCGGCGAGCTTGATTTGTGTGGGGCCGGCTTTTCGGTTTGATTGCTTTGATCGAGCTGAGGGGTCGGCTTCGTGCGGGTCGGGTTTGCTGCGGATTGGTCTCCTCCGAGCTGGCTTGCGTAGAGTGCGGGACCTTAACGGGAGTATGTATGTATAGACAATGACATAGTACTATGATGATTTTTGGATCTGTTTTTTTACGCCTTTAGATCATCGATATGGACTAAGTGCAATATTTAGGCTATTGGCAATGGTTTATAGAACATTTCCTCATACTCAACTCATTTTTTTCATTTTTGGCGCATAGAAGGTATACGTATTTTATTTCCAGTAAGTATAAAATAAATAATCATATTAGGATTCGATAAAACAAAATCCTTAAAACATATTTCCAATAAAAAGATTGAGCCGATATTCCCAATTGCCGGAGTTTATTGTATTTTTATTTTATTGGTTTTTATCATAATGTTAGTGTATATTTTTCAATGCGCTTTAAAAATGTTCATATATTTCGTTAAAGTCAGCTCAAACGTCAGTTTTATCTAAATGAGATATTAATTACAATATTGTTAACTGATTTGAATAAAACATTAACGTTTTAAGTTTGTTTTCTTCTTCTTCTTACGGTTGCTCACAGTATGACCTCTGCATACGGAAGGAAGCCTTTGGGTCGTATTGACACTGCATGCGGCTCGTGTTTATCGGCAATAAAAATAGATTGTGTTATCCCATAGGACTATCCTATTTTCAGAACGGTATTTTTGATATAAAAAATAGCACTGGCATATAACTGTCAGTACCTACAATACGAATAAAAGATGTTCTATCAATATCACTAAGGGTTTTTGCAGTAACTTTGTAACACTTCATTTTACCTGAGTAAAAATTATTTTTATTGTAACTTTGTAAAAGTGTAAACAATTGAGTATAAAATAAAGCACGACCGGTTTCGGGAGGATCAGACCTCTCATCATCAGGTGCAAACTTAATACTATTATTAAGTTTAAGAGTATTAAGTTTGCAGCTGATGATGAGAGGTCTGATCCTCCCGAAACCGGTCGTGCTTTATTTTATACTCAATTGTTAACACTTTCACGAAGTTCTATCATGTCAACAATACTTCAACAGCTATCATACTATCAGCAAAATTTCTCAAAAAACAAAAACATAATTAGTAATAAACAATTAAAAAACGGTATTTCTCACGGATTAGGTATTTTCCTAATACTTACCAAATAAGCTGGTATAAAAACCCTAAAGATTTAATTTATTAAGATAACTTTCGCCGAAGTGATCGCCAACGTCGGGGTGACCTGATACGGCACACGAAGAAGAAGAAGTTAATATACCTTAGTAACGTAGATAAGACTGATAAAATGTTTATAACTTCATTATTGTTTGAATAAAATAACATTAACATTTTTACTATTGTCTATTATTAGGTAATATGAAATATTAAAATATACAATAAAAGCTAATTAGTTATTCCAGAACAAAAACAAGATACGGATGTTGATTTCAACCAACCAACAAGAGATTTTATAGACCACTTTAATAGAGGCGAATAAAATTTTAAAAGGATCAAAATAGACAACAAATTTATAGGTCTTTCGTTATAAAATCTAAACATTTTTTTTTTAATAATAAAACTGTACGAGTTTTGTTTATACCTGAGTTGTGATTTTTTCTTTATACTATTGGCTGTTGCTTTTTTTTTTGGGAATGGTGGGTATAAGCACACACTGTACTTTTTTACTTCTTTCTAGCTCATTTTTTATTAGATACATCAACAGAACACTGTTAAAGACATACCTATAAAACAAAAACAATAGAATCTCAAGTGTTCCAATAATAGGTATCTTCCGCATAGCTATATTGTACATAGGTAGGTAGGTACATTCAATCAATTTCTTCCACTGCTGAACAGAGGCCTCACCCTAATTTAACTTTTTGGGGGTACTTGGATTATTATTGCCGTTATACCAAACTGTTTCGTATGGTTTTGCTGCAGGCTTTCTATTAGATACTATTTTGGGGATTCAGTACCACAAATATATCAACTAACTGTTATTCCGCCAATTCTCGGTCGCCAGATCCTCGATAGTTTTCTAATAAGATGATACTTGCGTTGGTTAGGGTTCAAAGAACTTGAGTCGAAAATGATTGTCAGCCTTCAATCTTTTTTGGTCGAGGTTCAATGTTTATGAATCTTTTAGTTAGACTTTCAATAATTAAAAGAGGACTCCAATAAAGTTTCATTCGTACAAATAAATGTTCGAAATCGAAATATCTACCACATACATAATTCAAAGTTTTATCAATATAACTAAATAGTTGCTAGATAAAAGGTACGTGTGAGTACATATTATTTATTTAGCTACCTTACCAAAACGGCATTGTATACTTACAAATGTTTAAAGTCTGGTATATTGTAGTATGACTTTATTTCGTCAATTCGACTTCCTATTATCGAGTTAATTTCAAAATTAATGACCGTGAAATTTAATTGGGTTTTATTGTATGTAAATCGCTACAATATAAGTAATATAACCAACAACGGTACCGCAGCTTTAGTCAAATACACTTTTATTGGTTTCCTATTATTATATGATAACAGATAGAGGAAAAAATATTATTATTACCATTAGAGGTTACATATTAACACAATGTCCCGTGATAGTAATAATTAACTATTAAAATAGTCCGCATGTATTGTTGTCCACGGTAGATATCATAGATAATATACAATTTATTATCTACCAGTCCGTAGTAATTAACGTTTTGATATTGTTGGTTAGTGTTTATATCGAAAATGGGTTTATTTAGAAAAAAATATTTATATTCGGATTCGCCGAAGTTGTTGAACGACGAAAACCCTTCGTTGCTGTATAGGTATTCACCTTACCAAATTCATACATGGAACATTATTACCTATATGTACCTATTGTGTGGTCCCGATCTGGTTTTTCGATTTCCTGCCTATTATTTATTTATTTATTTCATTCTTTATGCATATTAAAAATTGTGTACAAAAATAGTGTATAAACAAATTTATTTATTTTTATTTATTTATTTAGCGTATGGCCATTTCATCACAATTTATATATAATTCAATTAATAAGTATATTTTTGTTTTTCTTGTTAAATAGTCAATTCTAAAATTCCATTATCTTGACTTGTATCGCTTTATACTTAGATGTTGTGATGAATATATCTGCCAGGAGATCAATGATTGTCTGGCGGCCTATAGTTGCATACTCATTTTGCGTTACCCAGGGTGCACCACGTGGAGGCGAGCAGCTTTACACCCCCAAACACCTATAAACAAATGGCAATAGCCGAAGCAATCTCTAACATCTTTTACAGGGTGCTCGAATAACCAGCAAAAAGAGCAGAGGTGCTATTCTTTGCCGGCAACCCCACAGATTTAGTTTTTTTTTTTCTATGCTAGGGAGTTAAGGCTTCAGTTTTGTAGATGGGTAGGTACCCAAATTTTGAAGAATTTTAGATTCAGTTGATAACGCCTCAGTTTTCTGTATAGTATAGTATAACCCTGTTTAGAACAAGCGGACAGATAAGAGTAGGCTGCTGGGTGATTTCATGTGGGGGTAATAAGATGGGCTGTAGCGCCAAAATTATATGTCGATTCATTTATTTTTTGATTTGACTCATGTAATAAGTCATTTAAGTACACATTAACCACTATGGATGTCGTGATTTTCAGAAGAACAACAGATTGTATAACGTTGACCTTGATTTTAGTAAGTAAATATGGATTTGGAGTGCAAAGACGCAGCATTTCATTAAAATTTACCAATAGCTGGTACACTTTGATTTAGATGCCTAAAGTTGACTAAGGTTTTATTTTTTTGTACAATTCTCGTAATATTGGTCAAAATCTATTTGCTGTTGATAGATATTATAAAGTTTTTAAATGAGCTTAATAAAATTATAATTAACTACCTACTTATAATTTTCTGAAAAGGTACTTGGATAGATCCACAACACACCATTATGAGTACAATAAACTAACAAACTATAAAAACTTTAATTGCAGGAATATTAACAGTATTTTGGGTATAAACTGTAGCGATAAGATCACCTAGTATAACATGACAAGTAAAATAATTATTACATACATAAGTACCTACGAGCTTTTTTTCAAATCTAACAACCAACTATCTACCCAATAATAGTTGTATTACTTTTAGGATAAGAAAAGTGAATAAATCTAATTTTGAAATCAAGTTGTCGTTTGACAGAAACTTTCAGTAGTTTTATAGTTGGTGCGATTGACAGAACAACATCGGTCGGAATGACATTGGTTAATTTTTTTTTTCATTATTTTTAATTATTTTTCAATATGCAAAGTTAGACCACAGGACAACGTTCGTCGGGAAAGCTAGTAATAAATTAAAAGATGACAATAATTGCTCGATCCAATATACCTACCCCCTTTTTGGTCTACCTATTAGAGATTAAATTCAATTTCAAAAGTTTTTTTATACTTGACACGTCTGCTACTTACAACTTATTAATCCAAGTCTGATTATATTTAGAACTTATACCAACGCATCTTCAATCTTTTTATTCATGAGAAGGCTTTTAATAGGTACGCCCACCATTCGCGCATCAAATATGTTGTTGAAGTTTGAGAACCTTTGAATACATTTTATAATTTCTAGTCCCTACTTGAATTTGAAAAGCAAGAATTTTATCAAGTACCTTCGTATACTTGAAAATTCGTTTCGATCCACCCACATAATGTCATAACTATTTATAGATCTTTTTCCAGCAATTTTTGTAATCAAGAGAAAAATATCAACTTTATGAAATAATATGTAGGTATATATGGTTCAGGCAGCTGATGCTCCCTATGTGATCATGAAAATCGCGCAAGATCGGCCGCAGTGGGGAGTTCTTGTTGCCTCCCTATGCTACTTAATGGGGTTAAAAAGGGAGGCTGAATGAATATCATAGAATATGTATAGGATAGGTGAAATAAACTGACTGACAAAGCCTTATTCAAGGCAGAAAGACATTTTCTTCTCTTCTTTAGTCTAAAATCTGTAATTCAGTCTACAACCCAATTTTTGAATGCTTTCCAATAATTATAATACAGGGTGACTGATTCTTCAACTATTGAGTTGGAGTACTTTGTTCACAATTTTCAGTTAGAGGTCAAAAGATGAATCATTAAAAAAAACCTCTGGCATTTGACCCCTGGTTAATGGGAAAAAATTGTTGCAAATTTGCTCTAGTAATAACCACTTTCAAAGAATGTATCAAATTACTAGTCACGCTGTATATAAGTTTTCACTTATATTTTCTACTCAGGCTTGACATGACGAGGTGAGATTAGACTCAATCGTTCAGATTCTACAAATCTACTCGTATAAACAGAGACAGATTATTATTTGGTTTCTCTACCTTTGTTAGTCAAGAATGTTCTAAGAATACCACTTGCTCGTCTGACATACCTAAATGGCACATTTTCAGTCTCTCGATCATAATAACACAGTACCGGCCATAGACACATGAAAAATATCAATAATTGGCGCTCGTGATCAAAATCATGTACTTTAAAATTCTAGTTCGTGCATGTTTTCATTCTTGCTCCTTGATATTATTTGCTTGGTGTAAGAGATAAAGACATTAACACTAAAGATCGAGTGAGGATGAATGCTTTCTTAAGTAGTTTTGGCCCTTGGTTTGTTAAATCCACCTCTTAATTGGACTCAAGCGGGTGACTGGCATAAACTAACTGTAAGACACTATTGGACTGAAACCTTTGTATAGAAAAGGTTTGATTAATAATAATGTATCAATTACCTCGTCATTTCAATCTGTAAGCGTTGTGGTCCTTCTGCAATGACTCGAATAATTTGAACTGATCTTTTGGTCTGTTTGATATTTCGATTGTCCAACTTTTTGAAGAGACTCCAACAATCTCGGAGGTAATTTGCCGGTGTCTCACAGCGAATAGCATAAAAAAATATGAGGAATCCCTTATTTTGGTCGGTTAAATACGCAATAGCGCGTAATACGAGGTCTGTCCAGCTGATCCGAAAAGAATTAGATCTGGGTTATCCGTATTATCATTCCTTTTTTGTTACATTTGCCGGAGAATAAATAATGCGTATTATGAAATACGGGAGTATCGTATGTCTCAAAAGATATCCCTTTGTGCAATGTGGGACAATGCGCGCACCAAAATGGATTCGTATGTAGGAATAATTCCATAGTATTCATGTCAAACGAACAATGAAGATGTAGAAATGATATAAATATCAATAATATAAAAGCAATGATAGTTATCACCGCCATTCAGTGGGAAATATACTCGTACGCGTAGCTTGCTTATTACGACAGATCTATCAAAAAGTTTCTTGACGGTTACTTTATAAAAAAACGTATGCAGATCTTTATAGTAAAAACACTTTGAGACCAGGGTAGATTTTTTTCCAAAAAATGATTATGTGAGCTTAGTTACAATTAAAACAAAACTAAACATTGTGAAAAATCGGCCTTGACCTTCCTTCAGCCTAACTTATTTATTTCTTCACCCATACATGGAAATGGCAAAACAATACATTAAACAATATGTAAATATGCACACATCAATAAGTACAAACAAAGATAAATCAACAAGAAAAAAATACAAGTTGTAAACGCCTATGTAGGCAAATTTATTCGTAGGTATGCGGTGTAAAATGCCCACTATTGCGGTCGGAAAATTGGCTAATTACCAAAAAAATTAATGTAAGAAAGTTATACCTACCTATTCCAAGATGATGATTAATTTATTTATTTATTTATTTAAGTTCACGGCACAAATGTGCCTTTAAACAAGATAAATCATATACAGCAACATAAATAACAGCATACAATAAGCAAAAAGAACAATTCCAATGACAATAATAATTTAAAAAATATTAGAAACGGTAAAAACAGTCAAATATACATATACAACGTGATGAATAAAATAAAAAAAAATAACAATAAAATCAAATCACAATAAAAAAACAAAACAAAGCCATTGTAATGTAGCAAAAGAATAGAAAAAAAAATAAGAACCTCGTTAAAATAACCATTTACAGATACAATGATGAAAACAATATTAAAAACAACAATGATTCGCAATCAACAAACTTAAAAGCAATGGAATAAATGAAATAGTAAAAATAATGATTAGCAGTCAATATACTTAAGAGCAACGGAATAAATAAAATAGTAAAAACAACAAATGTCAGCAGTGAGTATCCTTAAGAGTAACGGAATAAATAAAACAGTAATAAATAACAATGATTAGCAGTCAGTGATTACACTTAAGAGCAATGGAATAAATAAAAATGTAAAACCACAATTATTAGCAATGAATTAACATGAAAGCAACAGAGTAAATAAAATAGTAAAAACAGCAATGGTCAGCAGTCAGTATACTTAAGAGCAACGTAATAAATAAAACAGTAACAAATAACAATGATTAGCAGTCAGTAATTACACTTAAGAGCAACGGAATAAATAAAAATGTAAAACCACCAATTATTAGCAATGAATTAACATGAAAGCAACAAAGTAAATAAAATAGTAAAAACAGCAATGGTCAGCAGTCAGTAAACTTAACAGCAACGGAACAAACAAAATAGTAAAAATTAATATAGAATGCATAGTTTTCAGTTGATTTTCACACTACCTACCTATATTAAAAATTTCAAATTAGGTAGTAGGTACCTACTCGTAAAAATATCTTGTGTCCGAATACAAATAAACAAAACAAAAATATCAAATGATTTGTTTATAATAATTTATCTTTCTTCTCGATTAATTTATTATGGAACTTACTTCTTCTTCCTTCCAATGTGGCCACTCTCGAGAGAGTGATCGAATATTATGGTAATCGAATTTTATAAATACCAAAATTGTTATACTTACCGGTCCTTAAAGTGTTAAAAAGCACTAAGTAGTTGTTGAAATAGTAAAAGTGTGATCAAGATAAGGTTCACTTCAAAAAAAAAAGATATCCAAGGTAGAAAATTGCATAGTCGACCATGTGACAATGTTAATAGCCGGCTATTGATACAACTGTATACAAGTAGACTACTAGGAGCTGAGGTAACATTGTTTGCCCCTGACAATAGAATAAAAGATTTTATTTTGTATGTAATGTAATAGATATACGAAACACAAACAGCTGAATATGTTTTGATGTAAGTTGTATTATTTTTTTTATTTAATTCTTTACTAAGAATAATATTTTCGCGGTGGAATCGTTGAAATAAAGACAGGCGGATGATGAAACTGATGTATCAAATGTCAAAAATGATACAGTATTGTGTTATATTCTCAACTTTTTTGGTTAAAATACAACTGATACTCAAGTATTTTTGTTGTTGAAAATTCTGTACGCAATGCGTAGGTTAATTACTTACCTTTTTTTAACGTAAAAATACATCTACCAATGTTTGGTTTAATTTTATTGTACTGATTAGATACTTCCTGCGTTTCATTGACGAAGACTATCGATGCATTTCCTTTATTCCATACATAGGTACGACTAAATGAAAATAAAAAAATAGGTTTGCTTGCGTTTATCTGCATAGCATAATTATATAAACAATTGTAAAAAATAAAATCAGTAGGTACCTATACACTATTTACTGATGCATTCTTATTTTATTCTTCAAAGTATACAATGATTTTTCTTAAATAGTGGTCGCCCAGTTGTGGAAATTAGACCACAGCTAGGTATTGAGATTTTTTATTAGATACTAGCTGACCCGTCGAACTTCGTATCGAAATAAATAATATGGGTACTCTAGGTTTTATGCAACAGAGCTCAAATTCGTTTTTTTTAGTTATTTAACACGAATGACTATTTACTGACATTAGCAAAACCTGCATACCACGCTGCATTCATTGGGTCTGAGTTTATTTTTACATTAAAAACTTATAACCTATGTTAGTGTGATGTGGGAAGAGGTCATCATTGCGCAAGATCGAGTGCAATGGAGAGCTCTTATTGCCTCACTTTGCTCCTGAGTGGAGTTCAAAGGGAGTTTTAATTTTTATTGATTTGATGATAATATCGATGTAAAAAAAAGAATTTAGGTATGTCATTATATTCGATATTTTAATAGTTATTTTTCTCAGTTTAAATAATATTGATTGATTAATCAAAGTACGATAAGGAACATCTCCGTACCGATTCAAAATACGCATTGAGGTGTCAATACTTTTTTGCCCACCACGCTGATTCCCGAAGGGGGTAGGCAGAGAGTACGAACTTCCATTCTTTCCAAATCCAAACTCATTCGCTTTCCCCAATCGCATAACATTCCGCATACATGCTCTTATACTCCTTTTGCTCCTGACTTGGCCCTCCCGTAAGACGGCACTGATATGGTCGGTTTATGTCATTCCAGGTCGGCCTCGTCTGCGTGCACCTATTCTTTCAGATCCTTTTAGTCATACTCTCTTCGTTCATTTTCTTTACATGCCCAAACCTTCTTTCTTTATTCACTTTCATTCTAGTCACTACACTAACATCCACTCCACATTCCTTTCTTATATTATCATTCCTCACCTTATCAATAAGTCTCTTTCCGCATATCCTACGCAGTGATCTCATTTCCACAGCATTTATTCCAACTTCAAAATTTTTCGTCCATGTCCAAGTTTCACTCCCATAAATCATGGATGGTATCAGGATTGCATTGTGCATCAACTGTCGATTTCAGAGATATCTTCTTAGAGGTCTAAGTGCACCGCCCACCCTTCTCCCAACCAATTTCCTTCTTTCAATCTCTTTTTCACACCTTGCATCTCTTCTAAATAAATTACGTAAATAGTCATACTTCCAAGTTCTTGACATTCACTTTCACACAACATTGCGTTCTTAAATCTTCTCTTTCAAAACAGAGGAAATAATTAAAAATCTCATTTAATGCAGTATTTGTGATTTTTTTTTCTAACTTCTATTACAACATGGTGGAAGTGTAGTAATTTTTATTTTCAATAAAGAAACAAATGCTAGGTCATTAGCAAATAATATCCAGCTTTTTTTGCATATTAACCATGCAGATTATATTTACGTTATATGTATGTACTCATCCTCTAAAAATCAGCCCATAAACGAAGAATTGATTTTCAAACAAACAAAAAAAATGTTCTACTTGTTCTTCAATATAATCATGTATTCCTTGTGTTAAAACTTATCAAAACTCCTTATAAAATGAACTTCAATTAAGTATAACTCCATAGCAATGTTATGTATACTTACGATTCAGTTTGCCGGTGGTTTCATTTTAAATAAATTATATTGTAAAAAGTACTAAAAAGATTACCTACTTTCTTTGTTTTCTTTAATTTTCTAATTTTCCATGCATTTTTCTTATTTTTTTCTTCTAAAAGGACATTATCTTGATAAAAACCTACATGACAAAAAAATTATTAGCGAAATCGGTCCAGCCGTTTAGGCGTGATGCGATGATATCGGGAAATAAATCTCCATTTTTATAGTGTTCTTAAATTTTCTAATTTTCCACGCATTTTTTAAATTTTTTTCTTCTAAATCAACCTTCTCTCGATAAAAGCCTACACGAAAAAGAAAGAATTAGCAAAATCGGTCCAGCCGTTTAGGCGTGATGCGATGATATCGGGAAATAAATCTCCATTTTTATAGTTTTCTTAAATTTTCTAATTTCTTATGCATTTTTCTTAATTTTTTTGTTCTAAAAGGACACTCTCCTGATAAAAGCCTACACGACAAAAAAAGAATTAGCAAAATCGGTTCAGCCGTTTAGGCGCCATCCGATGACAACGCGAAATAGCTCTCCATTTTTATATATAAGATATAGAGCGAGCGCTATTTCACAATATTTCTTTCGAAAACAATTACATGGACAAATTTAATATGTTGATACATAGGTACCTATGAACAAAGTTTTTTCCATTATTTTAAAAAATAAAAAATATTATGAGCACAAATAAACAAAAAATATATGCGTCTCTATCAATGTCAAATACATCGAGGTGTGTGTGAGTGTCAAATACATAGCATTCCAGTAGTGTTTGTAATGTATTTTTTATGCATAATTTAAAAAAAAATACAACTCCTTCCCTATATAGGTAAACTATAAGTGTGCGAATTTCTATACTGCTCCGTCCGCGCAATTTTCGTAAAAAGGGATAAAAAGTTTTTGCTTCACGTGTTAAATAAATGATAACTTGTATAGTTCTGAGATGAGCAGGGTAATAAAAAAATCCAGACATTGTGACGAAATTCACTGAATATAATATCGATGAGTTGGTAGGTACACATTTTTCATTTCACATGATGTTCTTTTTACTTAGTAGGACAGTCAAAGACACCTTCCAGACTTCTAGAAATACATGAACTCTAAGCAGAACCTTTAAAGATATTGCTGACCATATATCTTTAAAGAATGGTAACTGATGTATCCATATCTCAATAAAATCCCAGACGGTTCATAGAACCGAAGCCTCCGCGAGTAGCTGTCACTGTCAGCAAAAGAGACAGCCAATCGCGGAGGTATCGATAGTACCTACACACTTGCTAATTTTGAAAATCCATCTTTCCATACGGCTTTTATTGCGTGGTTTTAATAATACACACGATACAATCACTCACTTCAGTAGATAAGTAAAACTTTGTATTAAAATTTGACATAATAATAGATATTATTATGTAGATACATAGGTATTGGTGCCAGTAGTAGGTAAATATACATGTAATTATTTTACCCGGAACAATTATTATTATTGCCCAATGGGCTGCTGATTGATGAGTCAAATTTATTTGCCATTGTCCCATTTTAATAAACCTACTTCTGTTTCTTTTATTGACTGAATGGGAATTATGAAATTTATGTGGCGATTGTATTAATAATAGGTATATAGGTACATACACTAGTAATACACACACTTCAATAGTCAATAATTAATTTGCAGGAATAAAATATATTATATTAATAATAATAATAATAATATTTATTCAATAAAAATACATATTATATACAAAAAATGAAAATACAGATCAACTTATAATACAATGTAAATAATTACCTCCCCATTTGAGCAGAGCTCGTGTTTGGGAAGGGAGTACAAATCCAAGTATATCAGATTAGGTATAAGTAGGTATATAAAGCAAGCAGTATTGCTTTGGAAAAAATATATTCTAACTACATAATTTAAATGATCCTCATTTTAGTGTGTACTAATTTTTCATCCTCCTAACTGAGAAAGATGTGCATTTAATAAATGAAAGAGGAAATAAAAGGTAATTTCTTCGCGTTTTTATCATATTACTTTTCTGTAAGTCTTTAGGTTCATGTCATGCACCTGGTCCCTTAATGAACCCACGTATGGGCATAAGGGGGCAACAAGTGCCCTCCACTACGTTAGACGTTGCGCGGTGTCAGTGAATTCTTCGCAAACCACATCCGGATCTTCAGATTTGATTCTAAGGAAGTAAAAATGTTTAGTTTAATGTTCACGGAGATCGTACCAACCTAGTTAATTGAAATGAATAGGTTCCTGTATGGAATAACTTTTATTTCATGAATTTTGTATACGAATTTTTCTTACTTTCGGTTGTTTGGGCCGAAGATGCTTATTCGTGTGTAGCTACCCATTCATTTTTTTTTAAATATGGTCAGTGATTAGGTATACGCAGAAGATAAATCTTTATTTTATTTATATGGTCGCTCCGGTTTTCTATGTCAGCGCGGAATGGTTCTGGGATGTGCCTTAATCTTCAGAATAGAAACAGATCCCTATCTAATGTAACTGAATTTTAAAATAAAATTGGGGAATGGGTTGGCCAATGGTACGGTCAGATCCCTATCTAGGTATATAAGGTCTCAGATTTTATGTATGATGTAAATGTTTTGCATTACAAAATAAAATTGGGAATGGGTTGGTCAATGGTCATGTCAAAAGAAGAAACGATGGAAAGAGGACGTCGAAAATCATCAGATGATGGTTAAGATATAGATAAAGTGTCGGAAGATCCAAAAGAGATCCAAGATAAAATTTGGAAGTGGTCAATTTATATCCAAAGTAGAAAGACAGCAAAGAAGAAGGCTTCTTTGGACGGATGTTATCTGAATATTTCTGTCTAGTAAGCACTCGAAGAAACTCACTAGTACTTGAGGGACAACCCAAAAAAATTAAAAAAAAACAATGTTTTAGTGTCATGTTGGCCAGCCAGAATATGTGGTGAATATTTCGAATATGTATTTAAATCTTTTTACTGAAAATTGAGTTAGACGAGTTGGCCCTGAGGTACAGCTATTATTTTTCAAATAACTATACTAGTGTAAACAGTCTTCTAGTTAATTATCCCAAATAAAGTACACAATATTTCGCTATGGGAGATGCGAAGCTACCCAATAATACTGACACAATAAGGTAGAGATGTTTGTATCGGATGTTGGTTTATTATGTAATGATTTGGTAATTTGGTTAAGTTATTTGTTGATAATGGCTTACAAGTCGTGTTATTATTCCGATCCACCGTGATCTTGAATCTTGTTTCGGAGCAGATAATCACTAAGCTACATTGTGATTAATCTCTAGCTATATTTGTACAATGTACCTACAGTTCATACAACACGCTCCATTCACAAACTAATAATGTTCTACATACTTGTATTGGTTAATGCATAAACGCTAATTAGTATTCATACGCAACGTGTGATTGCATTAGTGTAGGTAAGCTGCAGGCATGCATATTAGAGGTCATGTTAAAGTCATCTTATTTCACAAAACATATTGATTCCCTGTTTTACAGTTATTAATAATTGTGAAATATTGAATGAACCCTGATTTAAATATTTTTTTTTATAATTTCATAGCTTTATTTTCCAGACTATGTATTTTTGTAGGTGCGCGGTCTATTCCACTATGTCTAGGTCAAAAGCTTTTAACTACTTTTGCGTGTCTTCGGTACATTATTGGTAAAAATATTTTAGCCACAAACACTTCCTGTATAAAAACGTACCTATTTATTATTTTAAAAAGTACTATTAAGCATTATTGTATCCACAACCAACAAGTCAAAGTCCATATGAACCACATATATTTGAAAAAAAAACATTGTTCAATGTTCATGGCGGCCGAAGATCAATGGTTTTGTCTCGATAATTTATAAATTTTTAAGTTTAAAATTTCACAGTAATAATAGATAAAGATAAATATGTGTATTTTTTCATGCGCATATTATGTTTTTTTTCTGATTGTATACACTTTTTATAGGTATACCTAAAATGGTTTAAAGCCTTTGACCAAAACACAGTAGGTAGGTAGATGCTTTGTTACAAAAGACTTAAAAACTACTAACGATTTCCTTCATAAACAGCCAAGAAAACTAACTGAAACTCATACCAAAATAATTTCACATTTCAATTGTGCGAAGAACGTATCCAAATACGTCCTAGTGTTAAAATATACAATAACCAATACAAATATACATTACATATCATACTTCCTTTTTGACCCCACTTATGGGCATATGAAGGCAACAACAGCTTTCCAATGCACTCTATTTCGCGCACCTTCGATGATCTCCTCCCACGCCATATCCAAATCGCTCAGCTCTGCCTCGAAGAAACGAAACACGGTACCACAGGGTTTTCAAGACCCTGATAGAAGAAAGAATAGCGCTATGTCCCGCCGTGTCCATTTCGTCTTTACAATGGTTGAAGTGATGGATCTGCCCTGGGTCAAACATATATTATTACGAAAATTACGCGGACGGAAGAGTATGAAATTTCAGACACTTACAGTTTAACAGAGGAGTGGCGAATGCTAATATTTTTTTTTTAATTATGCATAAATAAATATTAAATCAATGAAAAGCATTACAAACACTTCTTTAATGTTATGCATATGACATTCACGCACACTTCCACAGACTGCTCATAAGAACATCGACTTAGTTGAAACAAAAATGTTAAATAAAATGATGGGCGCAATCAAAGCTTTTGAAGGCGGTATATTCAAAATGGAAGTTGGAGGTGGAAATGGTGGGAAATAAATTGAGAATAGATTAATACTGTTATTACCTACTGTTTGTTTTTGATAATTTTAACATATATCGATATTTCAAATTTGACGTAGGTAGGTACCTATCCATTTTATTGTTTTAGAAAGAAAATTTCGAAATAGGGCCCGTTCTTTCTTTGACAATTGTCGTATTGTGAAATACTGTTTGAGAATTATAAGAGAAATAATATTAAAATTATAGAAAGAAATAAATTAATTATGAAGTTTAAATTTATAACGGTCAAAGCGCGTCATTACAGTTAATATCAAAATTCCTATGGAGTATTCAAACCCTCTCAACATTATATCAAAATAATGATTTTTCTATGAACTTAGTTAGACGACAGACTCCGCCATAGGAAGTCGATGTACTCGCCGACTGGCTCTGCTCTGTTCGTAAACTTGCGAGTCAGTCGGGTGTGTGCCTCGTCGCGAGCCACACCCGAACACAAGCTCTCCTCCTAAAGAAATAATATATTACGCGTTAAGATATAAACCGAATTGAATACGTGTTCGAAATAATTCTATAAAGTAAAATCTAGTTGTTTTGTAATTTTTCGTATGGTGCCAAATATTATATTATTGGTTACTAGTGAACGACAAATAACTTTGAACTGGTGTTAAAACATTATAATAATTTTAAAGAAAACATTTCAATGTAACTATAATTTAAATAAGTGACAATGTTTGGTTATTTTTGCAACTCATTTCATACTCCTTACTTTGAACTAAAGATTTAAATGTTGAACTATTGTACAATGTGTTTTTTTGGTGAACTTAAATAAACGTTAAAATGATTACAGTGCTTTTACATTCATGAATCTCACTTGTTTTACCCTTTAAGAACAATACTTGCTCTCGGACTTCTCAAGACCCTGAGATAATTATTCAACTAAAGACTCATGCTCTAAGACTTTAAACAGTAAGATAAAATCTTAGTGGATCACCCTAATGCTAGCCAGGGTAACGTTGTGTTGTGGTGAGAATCCATGCTGCCAGTTAGAGGCCGTCATCTTCAGTATTCATCAAAGGATCTTCCTCCAGCAAGACAGGATGCTAGGTAAGGATGGGAAGAAGGGTGAAAGAGAGAGAAGAAGACGTATCCGAGATATAAGACGTTTATCAGATGACATTGACGCCTAATCAACGCGGGGCTTCATAGAGCAAATGATGATGAAGACAACAGGAGTCAAGTAAGATCATGAACATTAATTGTGCATTTTAAAATCTAAACTTTAAATCAAACCCTTTTTGTATAATTCAACCAATTGACAAGATAATCTGACTATTTTTATTGTTGTATTTGCTTTCGGGAGAATTGTAACATTGTGCAAACCAAGTCCAATTCATTTGTTTCTAGAATCATAAATTGTACTGTGCATTTCTTTGTTCGGAAAATTTGCCCGCCTAAATCTGTTATTTTGTCAGACGCTCCTGACAGAGCTTCCTAAGTCCGTTAGAACGACGCCAGGCGAGAGATGACGTAAAACAGTACCTACCTAGTATAGTTCCGCGATGAGAAAACCCGTCAACGATCACGGAATTATTCCGAAAAATTTTGTTATGCTCTTCTGATCAAATCACTTCAGAATGGCTTGCTTTCTTCAGCGCTCAAGTAATTTTCTTCTTTTTCTATTCTCTCATGACCCCTATGGTCAAACGACTGCGAGGCGTCTCGAAGTTGTTTTTGTTTTATTTGTAAAAATTGTACAAAGATTACTCATTCGGCTTGTCCACATTTTAGCTTTTGTCCTGTAAAATAAAGTTTGCATAGGAGAGTGGTAATTGGGAAGTGTTGGTTGTCCTTCCTAAAATTAATATGCTCTGTAGAGATATTCTGGAATGGTACATTCTCGCACATTTTCTTGTCTTCTCTCTTATTCGTAAAGTTGATAAATGCTAGAAAGATAATTGTAGTCTTTGACAAAAAAGTTTTTTTTGTATTCTTTTTTTTTTGAAAGGGAATTTTCTTATTGTCTTAATCTTGAAAAATTTAGTTAAAATTAAAGATTGTAATTACTAAACCCAGTGATCGGAGGAGAAACAGTTTGTTTGTGGGTAGGAGTTTCATAGTTGTTTTCTCAGAGGTTTAAATGATTCAGCGTTAGTCAGTGAGGAAATATCGCGCGATATATTGTACACCAATGGATTGTTATTATTTGTGATTTGCGTGTGTGAGTGTAGAGAGTGTGCCTTGTGGCGAGGGGTACGAAGGTAAGGTATGTGTGGGGAGGGAGAGCGTGCCGCTCTAAACAGGTTTCAACAGGAAACGCCGAAGGTCATCGGCTGCCTGACGCAATAATAAAATCAACCGTTTCATTCCTTGGTCTGTTTTCTGTGTGCACGAAGAATCGCCTCTGGAGACTAGTTCATTAGGGCGTTGCGCAGAATGCAAATTCTTGCATACCAAAACCGTTTTTATGTGAGCACTGAATGTCGCCTCTATGCTACGAATTCGTTAAGATGTGACACAATATGCAAACACTTCGGCGCGGAGCCTATCTTTTGTGTGCAGGATATTACCGACGATCGAAAATCCCGGAATTATGTAGAAATATTAGAACGAACCTACCTATTTTGGAATAATTTATTGCGCAGTTACGTACCCGCTGTATGTACTTTCGAGATCTGGAATATTCTAGACGTATTGACTCAAATTGCATTCTCCTCATTAGGTACTTTGGATATGTGATCTGTTCCAGCCTTTAAATTTTCTTTGTTGTATCAAATCGATGATACCTACCTCCATACGAGTTAATAGCCAGTACACAGTAGTAAACCGACGTGATAGAAAGATTTATTTTCTTCTTCTTCGTGACTTATTGTATTGAATGGGTTAAATAATACCACAGTTTCGTTCCTTGTATGAGATTTCGTTCATCCTTAATATACCAGTGCTTCTTAATTATAAATTATTAGAGTTCTTCTTCTTCCTTTGAAAGTATACCATGGTGAGATAATTTTGGAATTCCTGGATGTACCCTTGTTGCGTGCCTTCCCCTGTAGATGCGAGGATAGGCGAGATTACGATTTCCATTTTCAGGTTTGTTATCTTATTCGTGTTAGCGTATTTAGTGGTCCGGTAAGTGACTGAATTCAGCGTGATTAATATTTTATTGTAATTACTATGGATGAAAGGCATGACCCGTTTCATAAAGTATATGTTGCTCGGAGACCTGGCTTACTGGGGAAGTAAAAAGGAAAAAGAAACACGACGGGTATATGTGTAGTTTTGCCATGGTGAGGGTTGGAAATCCCTAATGAATCTGTCGTCCATTGTACTGCGAGTAATCAGGATCCATAAATTGAAATAACAGTATTTCCAGAAAACTTAATAAACGTAATTAAAATTTTAATAAAGAAATCTGATTGTATGTGAGCGCTTGAGGGTTAATTAAGTTTGGAGAATGTTGTATTTCGCGCGACGGATATCGTTGACCTCGAGAACACGTGTAGAGTCCCAAGGTCTCTGACCTACAGTTGTTGAATTCACAAAAATAATAAAGCGAATATTCTTGCCGTAGAAGTCAACGGAAATAGCTAGGTACCATAATATTATCATGCACTGAACTAATGTTATTCATTCGTTGAATTCAATACGCCCCATCTACTTTTGAGAGCCATTTTTCTGGGTAAATGAGTTCGTAAGACCGATAAAAAGAGCTATATCCTTTTGAGTGTAAATTCTTTAGTAAAAACTTCGATTCCCAATAGTAAACAAATTCCTGCTTGATGGAATTCAGATGGATGCGTTCAATTTTTTTTAATAGTGGTTTTGTTTGTTCGATGATTTGACCATCCGTGTACAGTGGTTCTCAATCCATTTTAGAGGTATAGCATCTGGAGTGTTTAAATTCAGCAAGAATTGTTACAGTAATTGTTCCTTTGTCAAATACGTCATATTTTGTTATTAATACAGTGGTTCCCAAACCAGTTCAGAGATATAGGTTCATGGATGTCAAATTAAAGGAAATTTCATAGCAGTATTGGTTCCTTTATCAAATACGTCATATTTTGTTATTAATACAGTGGTTCCCAAACCATTTCAGAGATATAGGTTCTTGGATGTCAAATTAGAGGAAATTTCATAGCGGTATTGGTTCCTTTATCAAATACGTCATATTTTATTATTAGTACAGTGATTCTCAAACCATTTTTGAGACATAGGTTCATGGATATCAATTCAAGGGAAAATTTATGAGGAGGTTAGTTCCGTTGTCAAACACGTCATATTTGATTAATGTTACAGTGGTTCTCAAACCATTTTTGATATATACCTTCTGTGATATCTATTCAGAGGAAATTTTATAGCGATGATAGTTTCCGTTATCAGAAGCGTCACATATTATTGGTATTCCAGTGGTTCTCAAACCAATTCTGAGATATGGTTTCATGGGTGTCAAATTTAATGAAATTCTATAACGGTGCTCGTTCCGTTATTAGAAAGCCTCATATTAGTATTGAATTCCAGTGTTTCTCAAGCTATCTGTGTATATACTTTCAGTGGTATCAAACTTCAAGAAATTTTGTGGCTGTAGTTGTTCCGACATTGAAAGCGTAACATTTTGATATCATACCAGTGGTTCTCAAACCAATTCGGAAGTATGGCTTGTGGGGTATCAAATCACAGCAAATTTTGTTACGATGATGTTCCAGTATGAAAGGATGAAGAGTGTGAATGAGTTGTAGTAGCCAGGCGTGTCACTTGTAGTTGTTAAGACTTGTGATGTCTTGTGCCATAGTTAGTATAAGAGATATTTTTTTTTTTTGTTTTGTTTATTTATAATGCATAACGTCATGAAGCGTTCTGTCCTAGGTGTTGTACAAATTTGATATCTTAAATAGGATAGTAGACATTAGTATAATACTTCATATAGTAAGTTGTTGTAATCCGCCTGTTATAAGCGTATTGCCATTATTCTATATACCTAAGGATGTGTCTAGTAAAAGACACATAATTGTTAATTTGTTTATTGTTGTCGTCTTCTGACTGCAAAATCGGTGCCGCCATAGGGTGTCCCCTGATAATAGAACGGAGAGAGTATTGAGTGATCCTGCCAGGTCATTCAATATGTTATGGGTTACTCCTTGTATTTTTCTTGCAAATATATGAGGAAAGAATTATGGATTTCGGAAACGAGATCATAATTTAGGTTTAAGATGTTTTGAGTTTTCTCCTTATATGCGAGGGTGTGGTGCGTATTAAGGAAAGAATTATGGATTTTAGAAATAAAATCATAATTTAGTTTTAGGATATTCTCTATAGGTTCAGTCATCCGTGATGGAGGCTAGAACTAGAGTTATCAGTTGTTTACCCTTGGAAGTATTGATCACACTTCAAGGAAGACCTTTTGGTTAATTACTAAATTGGTGTATACTTGCTGAATCAAGAATTCAGAGGGTTGTACGCTAGAGCCAGGATCGGCTTACAATAGACTCCCCTTCTTAGTTAAGATGGACAAACAAACAAGTTATTCTCCGCAAAAGCGTCGAATCCTGTTAATCTGTTTGTGGTACGTTGTATATCGTACCTTTTGTTGTATTCTTTCGTTTGTTTAAATTGTGTACTGTTTAGTGATCGAGGTACGTTTGGTAATCCCTCTCCAACAAACAGGTACGAATGGATACTCCGATTCTTGTGACCATAAGTTCGGAAAGATTATACGAACAATTTCGTGTAATGTTGTGAGTCATCGAATACAGACTCATCCCTTTCGTTGTGTTATTTATTTGTTGCGATACTGACTTCCCCGTGCGAATGGTGGAGTCAAAGAATCATTTTTGAAAAATGATTAGCGTTGTTATTATTTTTTTTTTGGATACTGACTTCCCCGTGTGAATGGTGGAGTCAAAGAATTATTTTCTTTTGAAAATAATTAGCGTTGTTACTTGAGTAATAAACTAAAAATAACCGCGCTAGAGTCAGATCGACTTAAAGAAGATCAACTTGTATCATTGTTTTGCAGACGAATAAATTGTTGTACACCAGTGTGTGTATAACTACGTAAGTCTGTCATGTATATAATTTTAAATTTATCATAATTATTAGTCATATACCTCGTTCTTTGTATTACGATAGTTATCTCGCGTTTGATACCTGTCTCAAAATGCAGAGTGTATATTTATATGTCATAATCTATATATATATAGATATATCTTATATTTAAAAATAAGTAGTTTAAGTGCGCTTAGTATAACTGCACGTGACAGAATTAGGGACGCCCTTTCTGCATATCTTAAGAAAATTATAATATTAATAGTGAGTAGTTCTTAGACTATCTTTTATAGAATTTTCGTAATTTTGTCTATAATTATTAAATTACGTGGCGTCCTTGAGCAATTGAATCCACGTATATCTTTGGATTCGGCTAGCACGAGAAAACATCCTCGATACTCTGTTATACTTGGGCAGACAGAGAATTAGTTAAGATTAATAGATAAAAATTAGTGGACTCCGTTGGTTGCACATAAGTCAATTACTTGTCAAGGTTTAAATTAGCTAACATAAAAAAAAAAAAAAAAAATTTTGGAGTTGAATAACTCATATTAGGCTGTGTCTTAAAGAAAGAAATTAGTGAACAGTGTTATAAAGTGATTCTTAGTGAATAACCAGTTTACATTTGGTACTCTGGAATGGCCAATTTAAAATCCAAACTTAAAATAAATTTACCGACACAGAAATAGGGTCCATTAGTTGTAAGAATTTGATAAATAAATGTATATTATGTACCTAATGTTAATCTAAGTTTCATATGTTCACCGAATACTCTTGTATGTTAATGTGTTTTCAGCATACCATCTACGAATTTTCTCTGATATAAATTTCATAACGTTGTTTAATAAATTTATTGTTGTCTTAGAGTTTGGAGTACAAGATGAATGAATGAGTTAATTTAAATTTTGGTATACCAATTTTGTTGTATGAAAGAAGGAAATGAATAATGACGAATGTACAGAAAGCGTTAGAGAATACGTATGTGGAACTCCAAATCTCCTGATATATTTAATTGTTTTGTTTGTAATTTTTTTATTATGCTGAGGACACATTCTTTATTCGTTTGACTATTGCAAATAATATTGAACTTGTAATTTACTCTGTATGATCTCGAGACTTGTCTCACTGTTTGTGTTGTGAAAACCTCTGTATTCACATTTCTTCTAAAGATTTACCTTGTCGGCTCCACATAGATAATTTGTTAAAAGTATAGAAATTTGTCAAGTCAGTCTTGAATACACGCTGTTTGTTAAATTGTATAGACACCTGACTCCCTTAAGGACTTACCAAGTAATATAACATGAAAGAATTGCAGACATACCTTGTATTGTATAATGATAATGAATTTAAAGAAATTAAAGGAAAAATTTTGTTAAGACATGCTTGTTCCGATTAGCGCAAATAGAGGTTCGATTGTATTTATAGTAAAAATACTAGCTGTGGGGTCCGACTAAAGTATTGAAAAATTCTTTAAGTTTTTTTTTTGTAACTTTTGTAACCATTATGTCCTGTAGAAATCCATACTAGTTTTGCCACCCGAGGTTGTATTGTATATGTGGAAGTTTTGTTGAATTGTTTGTCTGTCAGATCATTGTAAAGGTTAAAATCAAAATACTGCTTAAGCGCTTCTTTTTTTTACTGATTTTTTTTCTGTTTTGGATAACTTAGAGGGGAATGTCGTATTGTGAAATACTGTTTGAGAATTATAAGAGAAATAATATTAAAATTATAGAAAGAAATAAATTAATCTTCTTCTTCTTCTTTTCAGCCTGTATTTATCCACTGCTGGACGTAGGCCTCTTCCATACTCTTCCATCTCTTCCTATTTGCTGCCATTTGCAGCCAGTTTTTCCCCCCCACAGCGGCTATATCATCGGACCATCTTTTTTGAGGTCTTCCGACGCCTCTCTTATTCTCCCAGGGTCTCCATCTCAAAATCTTTGGAGTCCATCTTGTGGGATCTTGTCTTGCAACATGTCCTGCCCATTGCCACTTAAGTCTTGCTATGCGATCCATGATGTCTACCACTCTGGTTCTATTCCTAATTTCTTCATTTCTTATTTTATCTCTTAGGGTTATACCAAGCATGGATCTTTCCATGGATCGCTGCATACATTTTAGTTTTTCGGCATTTCTTTTTGTGAGGGACATGGTCTCCAGTGCATATGTAGTCACTGGCAGTATACATGCTTCATACGTTTTTCTCTTCAGACAGATTGGGATGTCCTTATTTTCTATAATATGTTTAAGTCTGCCAAAAGCTGCCCAACTCATTCCTATTCTTCTTGCTAGTTCCGCAGTTTGGTTTTCTTTACCCAGTTTTATCTTATGCCCAAGATATATATATTCATCTACTGTTTCGAGATTTTTATTATTGACAGTGATGATCTTGTTTTCTGGACTTATGATTTTTGTTTTTGATATATTCATATACAAACCAATTTTACGAGAAGCCTCATGCAATTCATTTATCATTTGACTTAATTCATCGATGTCTTCACTTATTATAATTATGTCGTCAGCAAATCTAAGGTGACTCAAATATGTACCATCTATTTTCACCCCTTTGTTATCCCAGTTGAGGGTTTTGAATATATCTTCTAGGGCTAACGTGAATAGCTTTGGCGAAATTGTGTCCCCTTGCCGCACACCTTTTTGAATTTTTATTTTATCGGTTTGAGTGTCATCATCGATTTTAACAGTCATAGTCGCATTATCATATATAAATTTTATTAGTTGTATATATCTGGAGTCTATTCTTGCGTTTTGGAGTGCCTCGATAATTGCCCATTTTTCCACTGAGTCAAACGCTTTTTGATAATCAATAAAAGCAAGATGTATTGGTATATTGTATTCCGTTGTTTTCTCTATGAGCAGTCTTAATGTCTGAATATGATCACTGGTTCCAAAACTTTTGCGAAAGCCAGCTTGCTCTACTGGTTGATAACTATCAAATTTAAAGGTCAAGCGATTTGTTATAATTTTCGTGAGCAATTTATAAAGGTGGGAGAGTAGGCTAATGGGTCGATAGTTCTCTAGATTGTCGCTGTCTCCTTTTTTAAATAGTATTTTTACTTCAGCGTTTTTCCAGCCATCAGGTATCATACCTTGTTCTAGGCATTTGTCTAATAAAATTTTTATGGCTTCTATCAGCTTTCTTCCCCCCGACTTAAGCATATCACTCGTGACCAAATCTTCACCTGGAGCTTTATTATTTTTCATTTGCTTTAAGGCATTTTCTATTTCGTTCACTTCAACTTCCGGCAAATCTTCTGACCCTACGTTCAGTATACATTTTTGATTTTCCTCAATATGGTTTATTTGTGATGTGTAGAGTTTTGAGTAGAAGTTTTCAACTATTTTGCAAATAGACTGTTTGTCCCTTACAATAGTCCCATTTGGATCTTTTATTTTAGTCATGTAGTGGTTCCCGCGGGATCCTATTCGTTTCAAGACTTTCATATTTTTGTTGTTTTCTATTGTTTCAGTAATAAGTTTTGTATTATACTTCCTAATATCTTTTCTTATCTCTTTTCTTATAGTTTTGTTGAGGATTTTATATTGATCTGAATCTCTATCGAGGCCTTTGCGTTCATCAAGTAATTTGAGAGTGTCGTTTGATAGTTTAGAATTATTTTTTCCTTGTCTATATGAGATCTTTTTAACAGCGGTATTAAGAGTTTTGGTAATTTTGTCATTAAGAGTGTTTAAATCCATTTGCTTGAGTACGTTTTTCCCTTCTAACTTATTTTCTACCGTTTTCTGGAAAATGTTTTTATTTGTGTTTAGTATATCTAATGTAGGTACTTTATAAACTTTTCTTTCAATCAGAGTTTTTCTTTCAATTTTGGTATTTATTTTAAAGAGTGCCCTAACCAATCTATGATCGCTTCCTGTGTCAAAATTGTTTAATACTGAGACATCCTTACAGTATTTCTTATCATCTGTGAGTATATAGTCAATCTCGTTTTTGGTTTTGCCATCTGGGCTTCTCCAGGTCCATCTTCTTTGTTTTTGTTTTTTATAGAAAGTGTTTAAGCAGTATAGTTCCTCTCTGCTTAAATAGTCCAACAACATTTCTCCCCTTTCGTTTCTTCTACCTAGACCAAATTTTCCTATATTATGTGGATCTCCTTGGTTCTTCTCACCAATTTTGGCATTGAAGTCACCAGTTATAATAACTAGCTTTGCTTTTTCGGATTTTTTGGCTTTGGTAATATCTTCATAAAGTTTCTCGACCTCTTCGTCATCAGAGGCGCTTGTAGGAGCATATGCGTGGATGATCTGTATGGTAAACTGTTGGTTAAGCTTAATCAAAATGTATATAACTCTGTGGGATATACTATTCATTTTTGACACTCGACTTTTCAGCTTTTTATTTATTAAGATTGCTATTCCTCCTATTGAGGAGTTTTTATTGTTTCTATAAATTAATTATGAAGTTTAAATTTATAACGGTCAAAGCGCGTCATTACAGTTAATATCAAAATTCCTATGGAGTATTCAAACCCTCTCAACATTATATCAAAATAATGATTTTTCTATGAACTTAGTTAGACGACAGACTCCGCCATAGGAAGTCGATGTACTCGCCGACTGGCTCGGCTCTGTTCGTAAACTTGCGAGTCAGTCGGGTGTGTGCCTCGTCGCGAGCCACACCCGAACACAAGCTCTCCTCCTAAAGAAATAATATATTACGCGTTAAGATATAAACCGAATTGAATACGTGTTCGAAATAATTCTATAAAGTAAAATCTAGTTGTTTTGTAATTTTTCGTATGGTGCCAAATATTATATTATTGGTTACTAGTGAACGACAAATAACTTTGAACTGGTGTTAAAACATTATAATAATTTTAAAGAAAACATTTCAATGTAACTATAATTTAAATAAGTGACAATGTTTGGTTATTTTTGCAACTCATTTCATACTCCTTACTTTGAACTAAAGATTTAAATGTTGAACTATTGTACAATGTGTTTTTTTGGTGAACTTAAATAAACGTTAAAATGATTACAGTGCTTTTACATTCATGAATCTCACTTGTTTTACCCTTTAAGAACAATACTTGCTCTCGGACTTCTCAAGACCCTGAGATAATTATTCAACTAAAGACTCATGCTCTAAGACTTTAAACAGTAAGATAAAATCTTAGTGGATCACCCTAATGCTAGCCAGGGTAACGTTGTGTTGTGGTGAGAATCCATGCTGCCAGTTAGAGGCCGTCATCTTCAGTATTCATCAAAGGATCTTCCTCCAGCAAGACAGGATGCTAGGTAAGGATGGGAAGAAGGGTGAAAGAGAGAGAAGAAGACGTATCCGAGATATAAGATGTTTATCTGATGACACAATGGAACCTTAATAATGTTCAAACTTATGATTTAAATAAGTTATGGTCGAATTTAGAGCACTGGTCGAACTCTAGTAAATACAATTTTTTTTTTTTTTTTTATTACGGCAACTCACCCTATAAGAGTGATATGTGCCTAAATACAGATTTATAATAGATTACAATAGTATAATATTATATATCAATACATTTTACACAACTAAAGATACCTTATTATACATAGGTGGTGTTTTTAACATATAGAATTCTTTTTTGTTTAAACCTAATGTGTGACGATATACTATAATAATTACAATAATAAATAAAATAAAATATAAATATAACAAAGTAAGATTCATCTAATTAAAAGTTTCTCTCGTTCAACTGGATGCACCTCATTATTGCGGCGTTAATTCTGTCACAACCCTGGGCGAGTAAGAAACTTATGGACAGTGGGTAGGTAAGTGTTATTTGTTTAATGTTGAGTAGGAAAATTTCGGAGTCAAAAAGTGGGCATGAGAAAAACACATGGTCTAATGTCTCTTCCTCTGCTCCACATTTACATTCAGGAGAATCAAGGACGTTAATTTTGTTAAGGTGAGAATTTACTATACAGTGCCCGGATCTTATTCTAAAAATTGAGGAAACAGTGAATTTAGAAAAAGGTTTCTTATTGTACCATGGATTTTTTGGAATGTTTGGCTGAATGTTCTTGTAGTGAAGTCCCTTAGTGGACTTCGACCACAATTCATTCCATTCATTTCTAATACTTTCGAATATGTTTGTAAAATAGTCAGTAACTGGTTTGTTGATATGTTCGGTATATTTGTTATTCGATTCATTTATAGCAGCCCTTGCCAGGCCGTCGACATATTGTAAATACAAATATGCAGAACATTATTTGAGTGCGATTGGAATACCTACACGAGTCGATATTACGCCTTGTTTTACTAAGGATATCCCTCAATCTCGGCTACGTTCAGAATTATATTGTTGTTATTATTATTTATTTATTTATTAAATAATATTGGGTGGTCATAATGTTAGAATAGATTCACAGCCAAGAGCGTTTTGTTCACTCCCCTCTACATGCAGGGACGGACTTGAGGCTTCACACAGAGTGTGTTTGGGAGCCTACTTTCTAAGCTGTGATAAAAAAGCCAAAAGGATAAGTCTATGCAAATCGATTTCATAATTACTTCCATGATAGAAATGTTTAGAAACAAAAGTAAAATTAACTTTCCTTGAAAGAACAGATAAGAAATAATAATAATATCGTCACAGAAAACAAATTTTGACTGGTGTTGAACTACCTAAATGATTGTTGATTATACAGAAAAGGGTGAAATCAAAGCTATAATAGAAAGCCTGGCCGACACTGGAATGATGTAAATCGAACTCATCGATTGCGTCCTCAAGAAAGGTCAGAAGCAAAAGAAATAGGAGAGGATGTGTGTGAATCGGTACGTCATTGGAAGATTTGTGCTTGAGTAAAAAATATGGATATCTGTTCTCTCTGGTGAACCCTTTGGATCACGAACATGGCCAAAAAATGATTGAAAAAAAAAATATATATTTGCACTTTTTAATTTGCTACATTAGACCACTTGTAGGCAGGTTAATAATGACAAACAAAAGGTCATATAGAATAATTGATTCTTTAGAAAAGTGCTGAAATAGAAATTTTACACGGTCCGTACCTGTCTGTACTGACAATGTTAATGGTATCTAGATTATTGTATTATTTTGGTGGTTGGTATTGATGTTATGATTAAAGGCATATCAGGCACATACCCCCCTCTTCACTTACAAACCCAACTTGTTATTAAGAAATATATAAATAGTGTGGCCAAGTAACAAGGTACGCGTGTGGGGTCTCTTACACAGCGGCCGAGACAGGTTGGTGTGCCTCTACTCAGATCAACGGGTTGCAAGAGGTATTGAGACTCACAATGCTCTCATTCAAACGCGGAGATTCCGGGACGGATATTGACGTTTCGTCGGAACTAGAAACGGAAATGATTAATATATCCCGGCATTTAAACTTCTAGTTCAATATTAATGCTTTTTAATGTTTGAGTATTTGTTATACAGTCAGAAGTCAGAAAAATATATCAAATCTCTCCAAATGAAAACTTTGAGATACTACACTGTTGCTGTTCGAAAAATGATACAACTCGTCAAACTCCCTTATAATATAGCTTTTTACAACCATCAGCATCAAGAAACACAATAGGTACATCTTAAAATACGGCGAAATATTCCACCTCACAGATATTCTTCCATATAATAGACTATACCAAGGACTTTGATACTGTCAGTCTTACAAAATATGTCCTGCCTATATTTTTGTAGATAGTCGTCCTATACATGGTCACAGGAGATTTGACAGCCCAATCACTCGAAAACTAATACAAGACTTCAAAAAATTGCTTGTTTAAATTAGATTGGAAACATTTCTCAGATTTGACAGGATCGGTTGACTGGAAGAGATTGCTATAGACATTTATTTCTGACGGTTATATTAACACCTATATATCTATAATATAAGATTTTTATGATTTTAAATGAATCTGAAATCACCCAAAATGATCATCAGTATACTTTTGTTATATTTCGATCTAAAGAAAAGCAAAACACATAATTTTTAATCTTAAGTAGGTAGATATTTTCTGAAATTATTTCTCAGTTCAAATACCGCTGTTTGTATTAAGATGAAGTGCGTTAAAAAAATTTGCCAACTCTAATTTCAATTATTTTTCTTTGCCATTGTTACCAACAAAACAATACCGTGATAAAACGAACACGAACAAAACAGAGGAAGTATGTTAAGACAAAAGAAAGGCTCTGGATGGTTGTTAAGACATTAAGAGTTGTTTTACCAACACAACCTATCTAATGATTTCATTAAATCCCACGTCGTGACAAGGTAATTGGTCCAGCCACCCGCCCAGAGATGAGACTAATTTGTGAAGGATTTCACCGAGGCCTCATTGCCTGCACGGAGGTAGATGTAGGTACCCACATACCCTTATCTTGACCACCCAGACGTAAGGATACATTTTGGTTACGCCTCGGGCTTTCTTTTACACGAGTATGGAGGCTCGAGTACAAACATGACGTACAATATTATCAGGAATATAGAATTTAATTATAGGTACCCACATAATATCATGTAATATCTCAATATTATACTAGGTAATTATTTATTCTTTAAAAAAATCTAAATATCAAACACTATGATTTTTAAGGGATATTTTCGTTGCCATACGGGTGGATTAACACATCAGTACAAAGTGTACAATTTATTGTCTAAATACTGCTCTGCATATTGTATACTACAGAAAATATAAAAAAAACAACATTTTTTTATTTACTAGGTAGGTAATTTATAGTGTTCTTTTTGTGACATACCTATACCTTTTATGATAAAAAAGGTTCTGAAAACTATACGACACACAATATGATTTGTAATACCGGATGCAGCTTCATTATTAAGGTTGGCTCAAGATCGTGAGGAGTTCGGAGTAGTCGCCAACCTCCGTTAGGAGTAGAAGAAGAATAATCCCACAGAATTTCTTTCATCTATCAAGGAAAAATCCTAGTCCTTAAAAAGTAGTTTGTTTGTCCTTCTATGGTCCATTTATTTTATAAGCGCCATTATACGATAACATTATTACACCCAAGCAGATCACAATCCCAAGCATAAACCTACTATGTCTCATCGTAAGAAGACGTTCGTTCAGGAAATGCAATGTGCAAAGATCAGCAGATATACAAATTTCATATAATATAGGTGCCCCCTTATAACAGCCAAGAAAGATAGCAATGGTGTATAAATATGGACATTGAAAACTATTTATAAATACAGTTTACTTTTTTCCAGTGGGTAGGTACATAATTTATTAGATATAGGTACTTAAAATAAAAAAAGTGCCATATTATTTTTCTTCATGACGCTGTCCCAATATATTGCCTACTTTCTCAATATTCTCAACCCCATACTGCAGCTCTTGTCTCGAGTATCGCGGACGTCCGATCCGTTCGGCTTCGTATGAATAGCGTAAAAATCGTATAAATCGAGGTACAAGTAAGAATATAAAATACACCTCTATACGCGGTGAAATTTGAGATTGCTCCAATGTTCTTACCTACCTATATATCTACCTAATAAGCACAATTATTACATTTTGGGAGACGAAGAAAAAACCAAAAGAAAATTATACACTGTGGAGTAACTATATAATATAGAGATAATAATAATTAGTATTAACTAGACCTTGTTATTTTATAAGGCAGTTACCCACACACTGAATCGTATCGTATTATGTCATTATAATATTCAAACTATTGTATTGATACAAATAAATAAATTATTGTTTTATACAATTATACGAATCCCATTACAGGGATCGTCAACAAAATACACGACATCCTATTTAAATTTTTATTATTTGATAACATAGCCAGAACCGCAAATGTCATGTTCTGACCGATTGAGGAAAGGCAACTTAGCCAAAATAAACAAAAAAGAGTTCTTGCCCTCTTACAATACGTATGTAAGTGGTGATTGTTTTGAAGAAGCATACATTTATCAATAACAAGTGTAGGAATGAATTTTGAGAAATTCTTTTCATGTTGTAGAACCAGAGAAGACAACAGAAAACCTCTCAGATTAACCCTTTCTCAGGAAATAACAATGGCAAAGCATTTGAATCTTAGTACCTACAGGAGGACACGGCACATTTAGAAAATAGTCGCCAAAGGAAGAGTCCATAAGATAGGTTCCAAGGTAAGTTGTTATTCGATCAGGATATTAATACTTTAGAAAAAATATAAAGTATTTTAAAGGCTAGAGACAAGGAAATTGGATTAACATTCTTGAAATGACCTGGAAGATGAAAAAAACAGGTATCGTTTGAATTCAGTGGTCATTATAATGTTGTCAACATATTTTTTTTTTTAAATGAATCTGTGCTCACTCAAAGTGAACACAAATACACTCCCTGACTCTTTCACAGTAAGCTATTTGAAGCTTGTGTCGTGAAAGAGGAAGATGGTCGGCACCTGGAATCGAATCACGACGTCCGCACCAAACAGTACGAAAGCCGGCGTTGTAACCGCTAGTCTACCAATCACTTCATGTAGTTGTTTTCAAGGTCTTTTGCTAAGGTAAAGCATTTTGCTGCTTACTTTGTGATCTAGGTAAATAATATCTAAGCCCGATAAATTCAGGTATTTACCCATCTTCTAGTAACCAACGAATTCTTTCAACTGGGTTCAGAAAGCCCGTAAATGTACGCATTTAAAGAAAGACTAGGTACATGCCTTGCACGCACTAACGGATGACGCGATCCAATGCCTTCGGCCTCTGGAGGTCAGATTGTGGGCGACCATTAGAAGAAGAAGAAAGCCCAATATAGAGCGTCGTGGAAGGATACGCAATACGCAGGAGGCTGTTCAGTTGTCCTGGAGTGGGCGGGGTTCGGCTAAGAACAAGAGTGGATGAGTGAGGTAAATACCTGTTTGATTATAAGATAGTTATAAAGGGTTATATTAATAAATAAATACCTATCCCAGTATGACGTAACTGAAAACTGACTCAAATATTCCTCAATGTTTACAACCCCAATAAATTGTCTCTCCTAGTCTTATTTTGATGTGATGAGTTTATTGCGTTGGGTTGTCAAATAGAGAGCCAAGTATCTACCATGTCTTCCTGTTTGTTTATTTAAATTATATTACTCATCTCTTTTATATTAGAAGGTATACCTACCTACCTATAATACTTTACAAACTGGATATCGTGATCATTATAAAACTATAGAATCATACTATTATTATTGGTTGTGTAAATATAAATATAAAAAAATGGTGCTTTGAGAACATGGTTAAATTGGAGACGGCAATAATGTTATAGTTTGTGGTTTAATTGAATAATAAATGTACTCACATCGGGTTATCATCCACGAATTCATAGTATAAACTGTACCTAAAGGTTACAATATAATCATGTAAGTTTTACTCCATTTCACTGTGATGAGTTAGGCAGAGACTTTGCTACTGCACTTGCATATGGGACGAGGATCAGTCCATCACCGGAATATGTGTTTGGATTCGTCAAAAATATGAAGTAGTGTTTCGACACTGTGCGCATGCGTCTCGTCAGGATCACCTCACAAAATGGCCTACACATCGTAGAATCCGATGAAAGCGCAGAGCACCGCATTACATGAATGACTGTGATAATCAAGAATTTGTCACAGACTGCATGCGAACAACATGCACCTTCATAGACAAAAAAGAGATCATCAATTTTTCACAGTCTGATACCTACTCTATTTCTGGAGAAAATGTCAAAAATACCTACACAAATTACGATTTTTTTGCGCAATCAAAGGCAGGTCGTTGCATTATCGTCAAATAAAAACGCTTGTCAGTAAGATGTCAATGATGGGTGTGTGCTGCCTTTAATTCTGTAAACGAAAGTTTCAAACTCGTATGCGTTATTGGCCAGCGTAATATTGCTATTTTGATTACTGGTATGACATCGGGATCCTTGTAGAGATTATACAGTTTTTGGTTGTATCGCCGACGCCATACTCCTCCCTCATTTATTGGCCCGTAGATTTTTCGGAGAATCCTCCTCTCAAAGACCGCAAGCTGTTGCTCATTCATTTTAGTGAGCACCCAGGTTTCAGAGGCGTATGTCAGCACTGGTCGTATGAGTGTTTTGTACAGCACCGCTTTAGTATTTCTACTGACGTATATAAGAATGCAGTGAAATATTAAAGGAAAAACAGCAGAAAATTTAAAGGCCCTCATAAGAACTCGATAGAATGATACTAGATTAATATGTACGGATCGATTTGTTTACAGTGTAACGCTACTTATTATATTCACCTAATATGGATAATAGACAAATAAAAAAGCTGCTAACCTATTATAACAGCCTTTTCGTGTAAAACATATTATCTTTACATAAAAATTCATAATTTTACGATTAAAATGAATTTATCCTTGGAATTATTACAGAAACTTTAAAATGATATCGACGATTGGAGCTTTTTCTTATCTGCTTTAGAACTACATATTCAATATTAATCGGTACTTTAAGGGGGACCCACTGAAGTTACGGACCTCAAATTTAACGTGCTTGTGTAGGAGCATAAGACCAACCCGTATACCAAATTTTATGAAAATCGAAGAAATTTTTTTTTCTTTTTTAGCCCTTTTTCTAGAACAAGTGAAATTTTCTTAGGATACTTTAAGAGGGTTTCCCTGAAGGTACAGATCTCAACATTTTACTGGCTCATCTACATCGAGGGGCCAACCGTTCTACCAAATTTCAATCAAATCGGATAAGAATTACTATGAGTTATGGGTGCGTACACATTTTTGGAGTACGCGCACGGGTACGGGTACGCGGAAATTTATTTTTTTTTTGCAATTTTGGAATCTACACCATCGAAAACGTCGAGAAAATTTTTTTCAGCGAAATCTATTTTTTTTTTTGAAATCCGATCACAAGACTCATGTATATTCCATATAGGTACTATGAGTAATAAGTAGGTAGGTATTGTTTTCCACCACAAATTCAATGCATTAAAGTTAAAAATAAAGATACTTCTCAAAGTGAGTTCCAATAAGAGTATGTATAGGTACTCCTAGTATCCACCTATACACCAGGTACCTATGTATAGGTATAATGATTGTGTAAGGTAAGTTTAAACGATAAACTTTTCTCGGAATTCAACAGGTGGCTATCCCGTTCTGGTATTACTCGGAGCTTTACAAAGTTACAGCCAAAGACAACAGATTAGACAACGGAACAGTTTTTGTAATAAATTTCTCAAGCGAATTAAATTATGTCTTCTTTTGTAAAGGTACCTACCTACTTATTAGGTACACTTTTTTTTATTTAATTTACTTACTTAATAAATATATTATTGTCTTCTCAGACCGGATAAGAAGGAGAAAATCAAAATTGATGATTTATTACCTCTTGAATATAATAGGACTTCAAATCTGCGCAATGTAAGAGACTGGACCGGCATCCGAAGTGCAGAGGAGCTGTACGAGCGGCGCAGATACAGGTAGGTACAGTCGCCAAAGTGATAGCCAACGTTGATGAGACCCGAAAATAAGGCACTCGAAGAAGATGAAGTATACATAACATAACAACTGATGATGCATACGCACCAATATTTTGAAGCTACCTCATCCTTTAGGACGGGTTGGAGACCGTATAATTTCCTAAATTTTGACATTTCAACAAATACGATCCCCCACTTAGGAGCGTAGAGGCAGCAAAAACTTTCCACTGCGCTCAATCTCGCACAGCTTCTATGTAATCCTCTAAAACCATATCGCAATCCCTCAGGTCTGCTTCGAAGAAACGCAGCAAGGTTTGAGAGGGTGGTCTTTCACTTCTTCAGAAATCTGTTGGGAAAAAGAAATCACAGACAAACTCCATTCTGTTTTACAGCTAATATCGTTACTGTGGTGACACTGACAACTGTGACCCACGTCTCTTTACCTTGTCTACCTCACGCTCCATAATATGGCAAGTTTCTACAAACGAAAAGAACCTTTTAGATTTCCTTTAGAAAAAGCCGGACCACGCAAATCAAGCCCGCCGCGGATCCCCCCCCCCCCCCAAACCAACCCACAATGCGGGAGACCTAAGCCCCACCCAGGAGCATAGGGAGGCATTAAGAGCTCTCCATTGCGCTCGAAGGCGTCCGAGGCTCATTGCGCCTTTTCTGACCGTTTGAGGTTTAAGGACGTGAGGTGGTCAACCTCACGGTCCCGATCTGATTTTTCGTTTTCTTGCCTCTTACAGGATGCTCGAAAAACCAGCAAAAAGAGCAGAGGTGCTATTCTTAGCCAGCTACCCAACGGCATGGCAAGATTATAAGCGACGTATATTTTTGAGAGAAATTCATGCCAAGATATTTACCGTAAGGAATTATGTGAATACCTTCTGAAAGCTAATTAAAAAATACTTTTGTTTCGGCAACAAATCGATGTCATCTTTAAACAATCATTACAAAAAATAATATAACAATCGATTAATTTCCCGCGTTCGGTCCGAATGCGGCCGATGGGAGATTGCAGATATGAGGGGACATCCAGGGGACATCGAAACAAATGTCCGTGCGGTGTCTGTGAAATGTCTTATTGCGGATGGACTCGCGTGTTGTCGGCCTCGGTGGATTTGTATTGAATTTCACCAACAGATGCCGATTAAATAAATGTTGTAAATTGAAAAGAAAGAGAGATTTTATCGACTCATAAGCCCGATGGATTACTGATGTTCAACAACTAGAGAGAACAGAACGATGTACTATGTAAGTAAATAAAGGCTGTATGGAGTGGAAGGTTGGATTCTCAGAATTTTTCAATCATTTTGTATGGAAATTTTTTCGAAACTCGTTTGATGTTCGAATATCGAAACGATTATTGAAAACTTATACAAGGGACACAGAGGTATGTTTCGTCGTCAGACGCACGGCTTTTGAGAAAGAAAGCCATAGAGATAGTGCTTCAAACATCTTGGAGCCATCATAGAAAGAAATGGAAAATAAACGCAAATTATTTTTTTTACTGCATATTATTATGTTTGTCATTGTTAGCAGAAATATATAAGAATTTAACAAAATGAATTTTACTCAGTTCTCTCGACAGACCTGGCTAGGCTTCGTTCTCAGGGTCAGCTACCATTATAAAGGCAAAAGAAGACGCAGCCCTTTTATAATTAAAATATTGTATGAAGCTCACTGTCTGAGTGTTGATGCTGAGTGGGATTAACTCCCTGTGGAGGAAAGAGCAATATTATGCTCTAGCTAGGGAATGAAAATAAAACAGTATTGGTAATGCTCCTTCCATTGGATTCGGCGTCAGAGGCGTTATTTTGTGTTTATCGAAAAATCAGAGAACTGCGCTGATATTAGAGATATGGCGTGTCCAACACGACGACAGAAGATGTACATGAACGTGAAAACATTAAGGGCCCATTGTTATCCGCTACTTATCTCCTTCAGAATGTGACAAAGGCGCAGATTTCTGTTTCAATTAAAATCATTAATTAATTAATGGTTTTATCTACGGCTACCCTACTTGACTGTAATCAGTCGTACCTAATGATTACTTATCCCATACTCTGAAAAAAATAATAAATAATAAGTCAGAAACTTTAAAACACTTTTCTCTTATACGTGTAAATAATAGAACATAATTACCAATTCTTTTTTAAGATTAAGGTGATTTGATTAAGACCACATGGTGAATGCTAATCATGATAGTTAAGATCACAAGCAATAACAATAAAACTTCCTCGTCATATACGTGTAGAGGGAAACCGAAGAAAAACTGGTTGTTGCAATGCAAATATAAAAATCTGGAGAGAAACTGCACTATGGGACCTGATGCCCAGAACAATAATTTATAGACCTTGCAACCTAGTACAAGAAAAATCTCCACCAAAAGCGGCTATAAACTGGAAAGGTGCCAGAAAGAAGTTTATTTTATTGAGAAAAGAGATCACTAAATTATGAACGCTTAGTTGTTATAATTACAATATAATTTTAAATTCTATGTTTTAATGGACTTACCATGGAATCTATAAAATTATATTATTGCCATATTTCATTCATACGTTTTTTTATATCCCATAGTGAATAGAAGATGGAAGTCCATCATCTCATAACATCTTTGCGTACAAAATGACCTGCTGATTTAAACCACCACATCTTCTATGTGCTTTATTCTACAAAAATAGATGTCCATCTATCTTCGTATGACAGATTTCGGTGCAAATCAACCTGCTCATTTTTACCACTAGGTACCTACCTCTTTTAGGGGTACTTAAGTACTATTCTACAAAAACATATTTTTGTTAAGTACTTGTTCTATATAACAATAAGCAGGTACCTATTATGTTTTCGTGTGCAATCTTTTTTTATAGAGTTAACATAACCAAAACCCCCTATTTTTAGAACAAGTACCTACACGTATCATAAAAATCTTCTCAGATCCATTTTGAGATAGGTATACATAGTTATACTCCCAGGTGAATGTTTTTATGATACCAAAAGCCCAAAATACGTCCCATGTAGTTGAATTTATAAATCCAAAGAAAGGTCATTAGATTTTTTTACTCCAGGGAGCATGGTAAGAATAAAAATGAAAGGAATACTAAATTTAGATACATCAAACTTGTTAGCCTGAAATATCATAGGTAAGAAAAGTTTGACAAGAGTTCCTGTAGCATTCTAATACCTATTCACAACCTTTCTAGAACACTTTGTGCTACTTGTAATTTATATACATACTAGCTTTCCCGACAGACGTTGTCCTGTGGACCTTTAGGTCCTAACCTAACTAAATAACTAACTAAATGTTATTACATTAAAATATTAAAACGTCCATATTTCATTCGTATCAAAGCTCAGACGGCATCATCGCGAGAACATAATTATATGCGCGCAATTTGGTTGACTTTGTATGAAAAATTTCTAAAACGCCCGAAACGGTGGAGTAAGTGAAATGGGCTACTGTGAGTGAAAATTAGGTACCTACTTATGCGAGAATGAGGGCGCAGGTGGAGAAGTCAATAATTTTTGTTTGTTAGATTTTTTCAAAGATGGCTTCGAATGAAATTCTTTCCATACTAATTTTAATATCATATTTTATATTATTTCTTATCCATTTTTCAACTTTTAATTAGTTATTCTGTTATCCGGAGTGGAGATGAATCCAATAAATCACACATCGGAAAAATCTGTTTAGCAAATCTCGAGTTATAAGTGTTCGCACTAACCCAACTTATATGTACATAATAGAGGAATGGTAATTTTGTGATATGTTTTTTTTTCTTTTCTTTTAAAGGGATACTATTTACTTAAAAATATGAGTGGTTTGAAAACAACACTTACATCCGATGACCGTACAATTCCTGAGTTTTGGCCTTCTGAACAATGTTTTTCTAAGGGTTGTTGCTACGTTGTTTTCTGCGCAAAGGATTACCATTGATCCCCAGCATGCACGGCAGGTCCCGAATGATAATAATAATACTTGGACAACTTTTGTGGCGCCGTTTAGTGAAATATCTTCACCTCAAGGGCGCCTCACATAAAAAGTAAAGAGTAATAATCACCAATTAGGTTTGTCAAAACATAATAAAATAACAAAAATGGCAATAGTCCCACAAGGTTCGTCATGTTGTAAAATATGTGAAATCATCATAGATACTTTAAATCATCATAGTGATGTTCGCAGACGCTATCTTGGTCTTCAAATTAGCCTGATGAAAAAGCCTAACTGTCTTCGAATTTCAGAAAACAAAGTAAATTTTCCAGGAAGAATATTTATTTCTTTTATATCTGGAGATTTTTAAAATATCCGTACCATTTCATTTGTTTTTAAGCAAAGTATGGCAGAGAGCAGAATATTATGAAGACATTTGGACATTTTTTAATCATGACAAAACCAAGTTGATACTTCTTCTGTACAAACCATGATTTTTTTTTCACGTTTTATTTTATCTGATTATCTTTCTTCAATACTGATTAAATGGAATATATTTAAACGCATAATAAACAAGAGATTTATTTGTCTTAAAATAAAACTCAAGGAATGATGTTGCAAAATACTTAGAATACTTTGCTGGATTCAATGTATCGATTAAACGATAAATAAACTGATTAGCTTTTGCAGATACGTGATATTTTATTAATTAACTCTGAACGACTGTGTAGAATGAAACATCAATATGTCAGATTTGTTATCTTCTTGTGTGTTCGATCATTGATGCACATACAATAATTTTTCACGTACACTGTTAGTATTAGGTACCTTTTATTAGAGAAATCTCAACCATCAATTCAATAAAAACAACAAATTGTTATTTTTTCCACGTTCGCTCCCAATATGGAGCATGTGGACGCCACGAAGTTCCTCCAAGCCTAAGAGTAATACTAAGAGTAGGTACTTACTTAATAGGTAATTTCTTTCAGTCAATAATTGATTGAACAATTATTGTTCGTTTCAATAAAAGCCGTATCAGAGTGAAAGGTAAAAAGGTCTAACTTATATTCTTTATATTTAATTTACTATAAGTAAAGTTGAAGTGGTTGCTGACCCAGCGGTTACAACACCGGCTTTCGTACTGCGGACGTCGTGGTTCGATCCCAGGTGCCGACCATCTTCCTCTTTCACGACACAAGCTTTCAGTAGCTTACTGTGAAAGAGTCAAGGAGTGTATTTGTGTTCACTTTGAGTGAGAACAGATTCATTTTATAAAAAAAAAAATAAAAAATAAAAAAATTAAATTTTTTTTTTTGTTATTATTAGTGGCGTCTTAAATAGTCGAAATCTTTGTAATCAAATTTAAATAAAAAACTTTTTAACTCTTCCACAATTTTATTTCACCTGACATGTTTCGAAGGGGCACGCCCTTCATGATAAAATTGTGTAAGAGTTAAAAAGTTTTGTATTTAAATTTGATTATTTAAATTACTTCCACCACGAAAAAATGTATGTTCAACAATTTAGAAATTTTATCGAAATCTTTGTGTTGTTAAAAAACGCTCTGATGAAAAAAATGTTTTGGTACCAATTTTACACCGTGGGAACATTGGTGTTTTTAAAACACTACAGATCCTATGTTACTGACAATTATTAATAGTTATTGGTGGTATCAAGAGACATAAGAAAATAGTATCTTCGCTCGAAAATTCTTATTAAATAATGTAACGCTAACTTTGCTTATTTTATATCATTCCACACATCTCTGTCAAAAAGAGCTGTCATATTTTATGGCTTGTAGCGTAGTGAATTAAAAGCTTAAGAATGATTCTAGAATGGGTACATAGGATGCATTAATGATATTCCAAGAAGCTTTTGATTTGATAGAGCCCAATCAAAACATTGTAAATAAACACGAATGATATCACACGATTAGATACGAAGTTTATCGACTCATTGATTCGTTTAACACGTGATTGACAGCATCGTTGTAGGTGTGACGGCAAGATTAATGCTTGGTAATTTTTGAATGACTCGGATGTTTTTTGCAATATTCCGATGTGAAGGATAGATAGATAGAAACATTGTACCATGCTTTATTTACAGAAAACTGATGACCGTGTGAATTTTACATCACTTTTAGTAGGTTAGGACAATAAATTATACTCCAAACCCATAGCTTTATGAGTTTATCATCTGTGCCATGCTCCACCATCATACTTTTCGACTTTACACATATTGCGATCTTTTCAAAGTGCTATTGCACTCATTTTCCACGAAAAAATAGTCACTTTGCGGCGTCTCGGTCATTTTGATAACACTTCTTTTCAATTGATTGGTACTACATCTTGTAGTTCTGTAGGCGGCGCTTTGTTTAGCACGTAAATAAGCATTATGGACGTTTAAATGAGTAGTTTGCAGCTGTTGTAGTTGAAAAGATTTATAATCAAAGCGTCATCTACATTGCATTGTTGCGTAAATAGAAGTCTATTCCTTGACGTCTATCTGTCATTTTTGAATACCCACGGTTATCATGTTGGGATGACAAGACTTAAATAACTGCACTATTGCAATATTGTATCGAAGGTAGAATGATTTATTCAAATGATAATATCTCAAATATATGTCTTGGTTTAAATTGTCCACAACCAATGTCAGAAAGTTGGAAAAGATTACAATTTATATGGTATGTGAATTGAAATATGTGGTATTTTATCGCATGGTGTAAGGTTGTGTTTGTTTTAAAATGAATATACAAATGCATGGTCAGTAAACCTTAAATTGTATCAATAATAATAATTACTGATGCTGGGATGATACGCATATATAGGGTCACACGAAGTTTGAACGTATGTAGGTTTTTTTTTAATTTCACAAATTATACTTACCTAAAATTCAATTTATAATTCTAAAGTAAGCATAGCTGTCGTCTGGCATAGCATTAATAAGTGTATGATAAAATAGTATAAAGAAGTGCTTCGGTCCTAATACACTGCCCTGAGGGACCCCGAATGTTTATTCCGAACTCCGAACGCTTCCCTCTTCAATTCTAGCAGCCGAATCAAAGGGTTTGGACAGATCATGTTAATAACTGTACAATTATTTTTAGCATATGTAGATCTATTGGAAAAAATATCGTTTACTCTCAGGTCAGCATCATTTGGGAATCAAGATAATCTAAACCGTACATATGTTTGGACAAAACCAAGATTTGTTCGAGCTATTTCATGAAATGCACATTTATGATATATTCGAAAATCTTTGAAAAAGGGTTCGGTAATTAATTTAGAATTAGAAGTTTTTTATTGCCGATATCTTAATTATTATTATAAGATATATTTCGTATAAGAATAATAGCAATTGGCAGATAAACTGGAAGTAGGTAATTTATAACTTTTATCAGTTGGATAGGGTGTACGACTTTCTCTAATAGCTACCAATAATACAATGCTTTTGAAACAATAAAGAGATTGGGTATTACCTACAGCAAATTGTCTGAATAATGATAGAACCCGTATTAAATTTATTTAACGAAGATAGTGTGTTAATAAATGTGTAATATCGTATGAGAAAAATCAGATAAGTGGTGGGTAATTCAATTACTTAAACAAGAACAATGCTCTTTATATTATTTGGGGATGATGTACGAAGGGAGATCCTAATATTATTATATTTTATGGACATCATGATAACGGTAACTCAATTCGTGTGATCTCCGTAGGCATTGGCTTAAATATAGTCATTTAGGAGAATTGTGTAGTTATGAATCTAGAAATTGGCCATTAATCATTTGTTAACCATTAAGCTATTTTTATAGTTTTAGTCTAGTGTAACCCATTATTGAGGATAATTTCTATAATAGAGTTATTTTCTTTCATGGCATCTATTCCTTCCTAAAACAGTATATGAAGACTTTTCTTTTTCCATACATTCCCCTATGTACAGTATTCTTCAATTAAAATTTCTAAAACACTACATCACCTCTTTTTGTCTCTCCTAACTTCAAGTATGTTTAGAATGTTGGAGTAAGCTCTTCTTTGTGCACACTTCTTTGGTGAACCACTTTTAATACCAAGCCTTCGTATTTGGTCATGCCTTTGAACCGCAAAGGAATTTCTAGGGCTCCTTCTACCATTTGTCGAACGGGAACATCCATGTTTCTGTCACTCTAGACCTGTTCTTCTTTAAGGAAAGAATCGATGTGATCACGTCATCGAGAGTTGACAACATCTTTCAATATATTTCATTATTATGTATACATAATATAGTAGCTTTCATTTATCCCAAATGAATAACTTCATGCCACTTTAATTACTTACCTTTATATCAGCTTACTATGAGCTTTGTTTTATCGAAAATCATTAGTAACAATTTGTTGATTGTTAGAAAAATCCTCCAGTTCTAGACTCAATTCTATTCGCTTGACCACGTTCTTTATCTTGATCTAAAACCTACATAATAATAATAATAATATGGTGACCCCTTCTATAGATGTATTGATATTATCTACTTATTAGTACCTTCTATAAGTAGAAACTTATTCCGTATTAAATTTATTAATATTAATCCTAGTTAAGATAAAAATAGTTGTATTAATTAGTCATAAATACCCAAAAGTCGTTCTACTGTCCATCGCGTGATTGCTACAAAGTCTCCTATGATAGAACAATACGGAATAGGAACAGCTTACCCACCTGTACATGTATTGTATTATAATCTGCGTAGTTACGGGTATTCGAAAACATATTGAAGGTATAATAAATAGCAATTAGAGGGTGATTAAAAATAAATGTTGTCACCAGTTTTACACGGATACTCAAAAGTATGTCCTCAATGTTATCGTAATTTAGTTAGGTAGAGCAGGTACCTACTCAAAAGTGATTGTGAACACTTCATCGAAAACATCGAATATTTTGATCGAATGGCGACCAGACAGAACACAGAAAGAAGAAGGTCATTCTTAGCTATTCTGCTTCTAAGTGAATATGCCTGATGCTTTTATACCTATATAAATTCAGAGTTCAAACAATGTTGAACGTTTCGCTGATACGCCAAGAAAACTATCAAACCACCAACCAGAAAATATATCTGTATGGGTATTTTCCAATTGGGTCTTCTGAGGAAGGAACACTAACTATATGATTGTCAAAATTTATATAGAAAAAAAATAATTAAGACTTTTCTATACAAAGGTGTCAATCGGACTTATTGCCTGAGGCAATTTTTCCCAGTCAACCGGTCCCGTCCAATATGAGACAGGCCAACCCCGGGAAGAAATTTTAAGTGAAAAACACGTAGAAAAACTCTGACCCGACCGGGAATCGAACCCGGGACCCCGGCTCTGAAGTCCACGCCTATACCACTAGGCTACCGAGGTCGGTCCCGAAAAATGACTCAAATTTAATGTAATTGTTAAACAATTATGGGAATCTAGAAAATTTCAGTGCACTTATGATGCTTTTAGAAGGCTAATACGCATATTAGGTACCTACCCATTAGGTTCTTCAAAAATGAAAACAAAACCCGACCTTGAAATTGGGTCTCAGATCTCTTGGAGACTCGTGCAACATTGTATCGCTAAATTAAAATCTCTCGCAGTATGTCACTGCCTCTTATGCGGTGTTCAGACGAGGCGAATATCGCCAGAACACTAAAATATCGCCAGCCAATTGAACCGTGTGAACAGATTGTCGATAAATCTGAAACGATAAAAATGGTTGAAAGCGATATTGCCTCAAGTTGAACGCCTTTCAATTTTTGTATCTGCTGGAAAGATGCACGCATGCGCAGATATGCGCGGCGTCCATATGTTCTGTTTCTTGACAGATGACAGCACTGCTTCAAATTTATTTCTCCTTAGAATCCAATTCAGCACCCAATATCTGCGTTTTTTTTTATTTTTCCTTAATTATTAGTGTCCTTATATCGTCTAAAACAACATTTTCAACTCTCCAAACACTCCGTCCGCCTTTTTCAAAACTACGTCAAAATCAGCGCACCTGACAGATTGAATGTATGCCGGTGGACTCGTGTGAACACATCACACGATCAATGGGCGACCGAGCGATATTTTTTTATGCAAGCGAAATCGTCTGGGCTTATATCGCCCCGTGTGAACACCGCATTAGATCAAATAATTATAATACAATGATACACGTAATCCGTAAGATAAGTGTCATTTGAAAATATATTGTTTTTCTTATTGGATTCCAGTTTGTCTGGTTTTGTTTGAGTATTAGAACAAGTCGCTAATTAATTTTTAAATTTTACTGTTCCTCTCCTCTTGTCGGCTTTAGCTGAGTTATAAGGATTATGCACGGGGCCGTGAGACAACGGACTTGAGTCAAGGTTGCTACCTTTAGCTTGAACCTAGGGACCCTTGTTTTGTATTGGCTAAAACAAAAAAAGGATAAACTATTGGATCAAGAAGGTATAATATGAAAATAAAGAGAAAATCTGTAATTCGACGTAGGTATTATAATATGATGTACAATAATTGTAATATTATACGAAGGTTTCTTTTTAGGGTGGGTCAGTAAAATAATTATTACAGTCTAATCCATGTACCTACGTTTAACGATTTTTTCCACGTGGATAATTCTAAGCTAGTTAGCTATAAAGTTAATTATTTTTTACTTATCAACAAAGCATTGCGTGAGGTGTAATATACGTAGCTTCTGGAACATAATATGGATTATTATTTTTTTTTGGTAAAAAATATCTAATCTAAACACTATTGTACGAGTTATAAAGGTACCTACTATTACTACTTGCTGTGGCTAACCGGAGCAGTCCAAAGTATTCTCCGTATTATATTTTACAGAAACTTCGCTAAAACTAGTGTTCACGAACTTCCCTTTTCGTAGGCTTAGTACACTTGGGTGGTCCTATTGGGAGCTGAATTCCAGATCTCTTCCCATCGTTTTGGGAGACTTTCTGATCCGCGCTGCCCATTTAGTACTCCATGCAGGGCTATCTAATATGGTGTCCATGTTGTATGGTACCTACCTCCCGATCAGACAACATCATCGACTTCATAGATCTCTCGGATTGCTTTGCTTCTTATTCGATCACTCAAGGTTTTACCACCTTAAGTTTGTATTTCTCCTGTTCTAATTAAGAAGAATCGAAGGTATAGTTATTATCTTTGAAAGATATTAACATAACAACCCTTTAAATCTATCTTCTCTTGTTACTGCGGAAACGTGCTCACTGCTCATGTTTGTGCGTCAGGTGTGGCAATCAAGAAAAATCGTGAAGAGTTTGTTAGATATCTACGAGGCGCACCGAAAGTGTTAGCCTGCCTTGCGACACTACATGGGCTATGGACATAAAAACCAAAGATCATACAATAAATCAAGTAAGTAGGCAGGAAATTTGCTATGTACCTACCTCTATTCATTTTCTTTTACTTATTTAGTAAACTTTGCCTCTCCAAACCTCCCGGTATACTGAGCTTATTAATAATAGACGTTTGATTATTGTTGACTACAATCTAGCCTTCATCTGGTCTAGCACTTGCATTAGAACTCTTCCGCGTCTTTACTATAAAAAAATGCATTGGTTCAAACAATATTGGTCATTAATAATTAAAATGATAATTCTAGCATTGTGCATTCTGACAGCACACAAGATTGCAATGATTACCATAAAATACACCATAGTAGTTGTTTGATATGCCGTCAATCCATCATGACTGGATGGGACGTGTGTTCTGCATGGCATCAGCCTACCAGGGCTGGTCCGGCGTGAGGTGGAGGAGTTCGTCTACATCTGGCACTAGCCTCATTCTACAGGGCCGCATCATTACCAATTTTCCTTATCAACTAACTCTTTCAGAACATTTTTTTTTCTATTTTTATACTCGCTTTAGTGCTGCAATGCCCCTTGAATATTGTATGATCACTGGTTTGAATCAGCACTGAATGGATAGACAAACCCAACACATCCTTTTGCTCCTTGGGTCTCTTGATTTGATGCGGTGCTAACGAAATAGTGTTTGTCTGTGCAGGTGGAGAGAAATGGTGACTATGCATTCGGTCCAACTACATTATATACACAGACTTTGAAAAAGCATTTGACCGCGTTGAACATGATAAACTTCTATTAAAATTTCATGCATTTGGTTTGTCTAACAGACTGTTGCGATATATGGCTACCTACTTGAGAGATAGGCAGCAGTATATTAGTTTTGAAAATCATGATTCTGGCACCTTTTTCACTTTCTCTGGTGTTCCACAAGGTTCTAACCTGGGACCTCTACTTTTCACAGTTTTTATTAATGACATTGGTATGCAGGTAGGTACATTAAAAATTCAGATTTTTTGCTTTATGCAGATGATCTCAAACTTTATAGGCAGGTTTCAAGTGAAAATGACGCAATAAAACTCCAGGAAGACATTGACGGAGTAACTGAATGGTCAAGGGCACATTTCAAAATAGTGTTTTTTTTTCTTCTGCATTGTTGAGAAGTGTTTTGCAGTACCAAAATATCTGCATCCCATCTTTGTTGGGTCTTGGAATGCCAATGGGCCTCACTACATAGTTTCCCATTGCTTCCTACATCTTTTACCACTCTTCATAAAAGTAGGTAGATACTTCCGTTTTTGGAATTCATTTTACTTTTTCTAGGAATGTCATTTGACTGCCATCTATTTTTAATAGGAACTTACTACCTCACCCACCCTACGATGAAATTGTAAGATTTTAGGTAAAATTAATCTATTCTGGATAGGCTCCTTATATTTCCTCGTCTTTGTAAATTCCATGTTTCTCTTACTGTGAAATGGCAAATTGATTTTGTGGGCATGGTCAAATATGATATCTGAAGTTATCTTTTCTCTTGATCTATGACAGTCATAACCAAGTAATGGATGTTGGCCTTCCTCACATTGTATTGTACCTATCCATACATTCCAGAACTGAACGTGACATATCTAATGTAGTTTAGGTACTTTCATTCATACTTTCATTCAAACATGGTGTTAACTAACATTTTTCGCGAATTTTCAGTTCGAATCTGTTGCCATAGTATAAAATAACGCAAACATGTATGGTAATGGGCGGATCCAAATCCGACTCCGAACAAAAAAAAAACAGAACAAATTTAATAAATACAAATATTGTGGACATGCTATATTATAATATTATGTATAGCTAGGCATAGATTACTTCATGCAAATATTGTTGGTTTATGCTAAACAACTCCCTGGGACTTGATGACAGCATAATGATATTTGTCTGTGATATATAATTTTCACGTGCACCGTGAAAAATAATAATAAGAACAGCATTAGTCGGTGATAAATAACAGGTAGACATACCCGGGGTAATATCAATTTGTCTTGATATGATAACTTGTAATTAGAATATAAATTTTAAGTCAACAAAGTCCCGGCTGTCTGTTATTAAAGGAGATAATTAAACAACAGTAACTGATATTTATCACAGACGTTTTGATTATTCGGTATTCACCATCCGTGGGATATAGGGGCGATAATGATGGAATCTTTTCAAAAGGTCTTCCGTATCTTTTATCTGACGTTCGTGCTCTGTCAGGTAATTTCATATGGCAATTATTGACCTGTCACAAACTTCATTTGTTTCAATAGTCAGATTTATTTCCTCAAAATGAGTTTGAATCGTCTTAATTCTTAATTTGGGCTATGAGAATTGTATGTACATAACGGAACTAAGGATTGAGTTAAGTTCGTATCTTATTTACTTGCTCATCCAAAAAAAATATATAGGTATGTTTATCTAGCGGGCAAAAAGGACCACACTTCATGGGTCCATTATAATAGCTGAAGATCGGGGGGGGGGGGGGAATGGAAACAGTTGGTGAGAGCTTATGGCTGTCTTGATGAACAATTGTAGGGGAATAGATGTCAAAATCTGTAGTTATGTCCAGGATAGAAAACCTTCTATCGGGTGCCTCAGATGTGATACTTGAAACAGTTCATCTTTATTATGTATGCCGGTCCATTCTCTGTTATCAAAAACGCAGCCAGGTAATCTATTCTCCCTCAAATTCCTTCTTGAGAATCAGAAGGTGGTTTTTAGTTCCCTTCAGCACATGAACCAGATAGAGTATCTTCAGAGTCTTCACTTCTGACAACAACTCTGCTTAGGGACCAAAGTATTATACATTATGTGACTTTGTCCAGGGAATAGGAGCATTTTAGGATCACTCCATTGTCACTCCATTCATTGAGCAAATTTTCAAGGTCTTCGATTCGCATTCGCAAAATAGGACAGATCATTAACCTACGACCAAGAAGATAAAAACTTTATTTACTTATGAATACAAAAGAAAAGATTTAAAATATAAGTAAGTGTTATACTCAACTTTTTATAATCAATAATTCAATCAAGATAAAAATCAATGTGAACTCTCGTGATTGTTCACACGGTTAAAGGTCACCAAATATTATTTTGTAGATAATACCTACTATTCAAATAATAAAATATGTTTCCTCTTCGTATAGACCGACGTTACTATTGCCGAACATCGTATAAAATTTCTACATTAGCATTATGTATGTAAAGCCATCATACTAAAACTGCGACTTACTACTTTTACAAGAAATCTAAATCAAAACCTTCAACATCGAGCCTACTAAAACCGTGGTTTTCGTGCTTGAATAACTCTTGGATAAATAAAACTACTTTTTACTATACTTACAATCCAATCCAAACTCCCTTTAGACCCCACTTAGGGGCATAGGGAGGCAACAAGAGCTCTCCATTGCGCTCGATCTTGCGCACCGTTAATGACCTCCTCCCACACCATGTCCAGATTCCTCAGCTCTGCCTCGAAGGAGCGGAACACAGTATGAGAGGGTCTTCCTCGTCTCCGGGACCCTGATGGGAGGAAGAACAGCGCTCTCCTCGGCCAACTGTCATTCGGCATCCTTAACACATGTCCCAGCCAAGTCCATCTCCTCCACATAATAGTAGAGGTGATGGGCTCACGCTGGGTGCGCCGGCGTATAGCGTCGTTCGTGATGCGGTGGTACCATCTTATACCCAAAATTCTCCTGAGGCACTTCGTTTCGAATGCAGATACTTTTTGTGCCTGGGCCAGAGTCAGGTGCCAGGACTCACACCCATACAGGAGAATGGGCAACACACACGCATCAAACAGTTTACATTTCGTCTCGACACTAAACGCCGACGCCTTCCATATCTTGGTCATGTTGTTGAAGGCGCCACTTGCCATACCGATACGTATCGGGAGCTCAGCCCCGAGGTCACCAGTGGTGGTAATGGTTGCTCCCAGGTACTTAAATTTATCCACCCGGGAGACCTGGTGACCATCAATGGTTATCGGTAGCTGTTTATCGGGGCAGGCATTATTCGCCATGAGCTCCGTTTTACTGGCATTGACTCGAAGGCCGAGGCGTGCTGTTTCGTCGCAGAGTCTTGAAACACTGCGCTGTAATTCCTCCACTGTCGTACTGAACAACGCTAGGTCGTCCGCGTACTCCAGATCGCACAATTCGCCCATTAGACCATCTCTCTGTGTTATCGGTATACCTCTTGCTACTTACAATCTTAAAATTCAGAGTAACGTTAACTTATTTACAGTAATAAACATTATGTAAAAGTCTTTATTCGTATATCTATAAATTAATAAATTTTCTCCGGTCACATCAGATCTTTGAACATTCATGAATAACCACCAACGACCAATTTTTGTGTTCATCGATATCTTATGTGAACTCGGAGTGGTTTTAAAAAGCCGAGTAAATCTGTGTACCTAATTTAGAAGCAATTATTGTTGAGAAACTCAATTTAATAGCATTGATAAGTACTTAATTAACAATACAAATACAATACTTCAGTAAGGGTTCTAATTCTAAGAAATGACGAGACTGGCTGTGTGGCGAGAGTGGCGGGAAAAATATTTAAAAAAAAAAACATGAAAACCGCAGTTTTACATTAATAAAAACCTGCATTACAAAAGTCACATTTCAGTTGCATTTTATTTGAATTTCAAAAACAGATTTCAATTACGTTCACAACATTCAATCTGTTTCTTGGCAGCCGCATGACATTACGAAAATGTCTTTTTATTGTGAACGCGACTTTATATACTAATATTTTTGCTTTGCCACTGCATTATTATGCCAAGTTTACATTATTATTTTAAATCATATAAATACCCATGCTAGTATAATATAAATCGATACAATATTTTTTTGATATTATTATATTATGGTGTTTGGTTCGTTTTTGCCTCGATCTTTCGTACTTTAGTTATACCTAGGCACTTTATGTTCATTCATTATAATGAATAAATAAATTAATTTATCGACAGTGGCAATAATAGAAACTGCCTTATGATGGGAATAGTTATAACGGTATAAATCCCTTATACCACGCGCCACTAATAATCAACCCTATACCGTGTCATAACTGTACCACATAATAAATTGGCAACCTCGCATTTATCAATGAATCTTGAGGTTGTTTCTTGTTCCATACTACGGGGTTGATTTCAAAACATTCCGTATGAACCCTGGAGAATGTTCGTGTGCGGAATATCCTGTGTACGAAAGGTCGATTCGATTCGTTGACAGCTCGGACTTGTTACAAGTTTTCGTATGAGAAGTGTCTAAATATGAAGAGTGCAGTGGAAGTCTGTCTCATTAAACATACCTGGGGTAGCCAGGAATAAAGTAGGCATGGAAATTATTCATGTTATAGCTTATTCCTTGTTTTATTAGTAGCACTTTTGCTCTGTATTCGAGGAATAACGTTCTATTGGTAGGTGCGGCTGATAATGCTCACTTTAAGTGAACAATTTTAACATCTTTCACATAAACGAAGCTTGTGGTGTGGTGTACTTATGTACAAACGTACACAAACAAAAAAATTTATAGTTTTTTTTTTAAAGATTTTAACAGTTATAATATTGTAGTGCATTTATTTTTAAGTATATTTACACCACGTAAACGTGTTAACTAACCTCTATCCAAATCAGCGGTTAACAATACGATACGTGAATTTGTTGACAAACAAGATTTCATAAGAGGCTGTTTAGCGTTATCTAATTCCCAGCGTTGCGTAGCCTTGAAAGTTCTTTGTCATTTCCGACATGACAATGAACTTTGGTACAATACCAGATATTTTATACTACAAGTTTGTTTTGGGTCTTACTTGATTGAAGATATTTCCACATTATTGCTAGGCAAACACAATAATATTATGTAACATTCTTTTATTAATTCTTTACTCTTGCAGTTGTGCAAACAAAATCACATTCTACAAAATAGAGGTTTCCGTTTTTTTCTTCTTGATTGAGACCGTGTTCTGTTTGGTGCTGTGGTCTAATCAATGTTGTTTAAGAAGACAGGTAGATGAATCCTGTACCTTTGTGATCTTGGCTAACCGTGTGGTTGGCTCAGGCTCACCCTTGTTTTTCTGTTGGGTTATCCTTCCCTTGGCTGAGGTGTTTCAGTTTTAAGTCGCCGAAAGTTCGCCTTTCCCCTATATCTTCATTTCCAAAAGACTGAGCAACGCTCTACGACAAATCAAATCACCAGCCTCCCCGTGGCAAACCCTGGAAGCTGCATAATAAAATGGGTCTATTGGAAATGGAGTAGAATTGTCGGCATATTCTTATTCCTCTGAAACCATCGACCATTTACCCCCATGCGCTGTTTATTGTCGGGTATGTTATTCTTGGGACTTAGATATTCAAGTGTCTTTTAATGTTTTTGGTGGACGTTTCGTATTTTATCTGCCGCTATTTTTACCACTGAATCTGTCTAAAAACTTATATTTTCTCCGATGGTATGATATCGCAGATTCTCCGAATTCCGTAGTTTCTTACTTTGTCTTGAAGGGTTAATCCCACAATTGGGCAAATAGTTTTCATATCGGTGGTTGTCAGGATACTCTTTATTCTCGTGGTATCTGCTCTTGTTTCCTGATTTCCACATGATATCTCTTGAGCTATCAACTATGTTTGTTATTCTTCATACAAGTCTATTGCCACTATGGCAGATTTATTATTAATAGAACTTGACATTTTTTTTTCAAGGTTATGTAAATATCTATTTTCAATCAATCGTGCTGTTTCGTTCGTAGGTCGTGGGTTTGATCCCAGGTGCGAAAAGCTTTAAGTAGCTCTTTCACATAAGCTTTAAGTAGCTTACTGTGAGAGTGTGAGAGAGTGAAATAGTGTATTTGTGTTCACTTTGCGTGAGCACTGATTCAGAAAGGATCTATCAGACATACCTACTATTTCGATTCCTCATAGAGTTTCTCCTGTTTTTAACATCTGACCTAATCTTGTTTGAAGAATTTGATCCTCATTATAAAGGTAAGTTTACAGAAATTAAAATAATTTTGAAGCCATTGAGGACATGGTGGCATTCCAAAAAAATCGATAGTCATTATTAAAGGGAACAACGGAGTAGGCGAATCGTAAACCCCAAGCTGCGAACATTATTTATTATTGTCATACGGTGACTTCTTCTCCCAGAACGAGATCATTAAATTCTCGAATCCTGTCTATTTATCCTTTATTACCTTAAATACTATAATTTATTTATTAGCTGGCGCACAATACAAGGACACGTGAATGAATGTGTCTTCTAAACGGTCCTTCAATAGAGCCTGAGATCCCATAATAATATGATAAATTCTGTGGAAGGATGGCAAAAGTTGATATGTCAGTTTTGACAGATTTTACAGGAGAGCAATTTCAAAGTTTGAATTCCTTCAACAAATCAGAATCTAAATCAATAAACCCTACATTTTGCTAAAACCTTTAAAAAACAGTTGTTTTTATGTACATAATACATTTGCTTGTGTAGTATACAGAAATAAACAGTTTTTTTGAAAATATTGTCATGCTGTCATGACATATCACATTTGGCCAGTTTGTTAGAAGATGGCGAAACATGATATGTCAAAAAATCCCATAGGAATCATACCTAGTTATATATGAAAACCTGAATCGGATGAAAGAATTTAAAAATGTGAAATCCAGGCGTTGTATTTCAGATTATTATCATTTTATTATTTACTGTCATATGTATGTGTAATTAAATTATTGGTTAAGAAATTAAAAAACATGCGTTAAATGAAAAAAAAATCAAAGACCCACAAAGGTATTTATTTATTTTCAAATGAAATGAATCTGTGCTCACCTGAAGTGAACACAAATACACTACTTGATATCTTTATCACTAAGCATAGGCTTGTTGAAAAAGAGAAAGACGGTCAACAGCGAGGATCGAACCCACGACCTTCGGATTTGAAAGTCGACGACTGAAACACTAGGCTACTAATCATTTCTAACTTTTGAGATTCAAGAACTGGGTCTCATTTACAATATCTTTTATTCCTATGTAATCCAGTATACTGGTTTTATCGGCTAGGGAGACAGGGGAATATTAAAACTAGAGATGAAACGGATAGCAAATTAGCCGGGTAACCGGATATCGGCCAATTAAGCTGCCGAATAACGGATATCCGTTATTCGGCAGCTTAGATAATTATATATTTTTCATTTGCCTTTGAGGTGAAGATGTTTCACTAAAAGCGGCCATAAAAGTTGTCCAAATATTATTATTATTTATTTTAATTTTATATAGATTGATATTCAAATAAAGGGCAACTGACGAGGCGACTTATCAGCAAACGTAAAGCGCGCGACAAAGATCTCTGGATTGATCTCTTGAGTTTAATCAGTTATGAGTTATTGGCTAAGGCTTTTCGTAGGAGATTGAACATCCGGATAAGAATATCGGATATCCGTTGCATCTCTAATTTAAAAATCTCTATTTTGCAAATGACGCTTTTTAATGATCAAGAATATAGAACCCCCAAAAAAGCATATTATTCAATAAAAACATCGAGATCAGCGACTAACCAGGTATTAACACTAAAATTGTTACTAGAAAAAAAGTTTAATTGGCGGTAAACAAAAATATTTCGATATTTTTCATGGCGACGTTTTCATTACATTAATAATTCAAGATCTTATTGTAATGGTTTTCGAATTATAAAACATTGGAAATAAATAAACCCTCATATATTTTTTAAATACTTCTAAAAATAAGAAGGCAGGTCACAATTTGACTAAAAACTTTAAAAATTAAAAATATACCAATAATAGTTTTTTTATTCGCGTTTGCCAACACCACTCAGCCTAATTTTGAAACTATATAGGACATACTGTGTTCTGCCATCTTCAGGCTAGAACCGCCAAACAGGAATTAACAGGTAGGCAAAAAATGACTACGTAGTGACATATCATGTTTTGTCTACTTTCATGTCTATTGAATGTTTCGATATGGAATGTGGCAAACAAGGTTATATGACATATCGTGTTTTGCCAACTTGTAATTTCTACAAAGTTGACATATCACATATTGCCACAGCGATTTTCTCGAAGCATACAATACTCACACATATCAACTTTTGCCATCTTCTAGATCTCGCTGAGACGAATTCAACGGTATGCATAACTCATTTTCGCAAAAAATGTGACATATCGTCTTTTGCCATCTGACCACAGAATTATGGATATACAGAAAATAATAATGAAAAATTGTATTGCTTTTCTCACCCTTCTTCACATATTACATATGTTTTATAATATTATTTATGGAGACATTGGTGTAGCACGTTTTTGGAATTTTAGAAATTTTATAAAACGTTTGATTTTTGCAATTTCTGTACTGTTATGCTTATAATGTCCTGCTTTTCTAAATATAAGAGTTCGAACTGCTCTGGAAGAATTAACTAATCTGCCGCCCCCTTTAATCGTTGCGGCATAAATAAGATCTTCGACATTTTAATGCATGTTTGTTTTGATACATTGCGAACCCATGACATCTGTCTTCTGTCCCACACAACATTTTCCCTCGATTTTCCCCTTGATGATGCTGTAGAAACGAGTTACTCCTTCCAATAAGTCGTAAGTAAGACAGGTCCTATAGGTCCAATAAATCATTATTTAAATACACCATTTTTTGACCCACCAAGGGGCATAAGGAAGTAAGGAGAGGTGTCCACTATGCTCAATATCGATCAGTTTCAATGGCTAAATTAATAAACACCAAGATTATTATATCTGTAATTCAAGAGGTGGGCTTTGCTCTTCAAGGTCGATTCCCATCTAACCTTCCACCTGTTTGGTGGAAGGCAATGTGAGAGAGTCTGGATGAATCCATTATACTCACATATGGAATCCAGAAACTTCTTCTTGGCTTCCCCCATTAAATAAGCAATATCTTCAATCTCGCATATTCCAATACCTTGCCTCGTATTTCTTATTCAATCACTGAGGGTCTTCATATTCAAAGGCCGTAATACATTTAGAAAAAAATCAATAAGTATTTAATTCAGTGGATGTTTTGTTTACTACGGTATCTAAGCTACGGCAAATGACACCACAGATATAGCTTACACTGTCTATATCGCTCTTTCGTTAGTTTGCTGCCAGCAGTGAAAGATATACGAATAATTTAATAAGAATAATTTGTAATTGTCTCAAAGTATACTGCATTTTTGCAATGTTACGGTCTCTTTATTCTTTATTTCTTTCTGCCCTGCGCCCTATACTGTAGTGTATAAATCTAAAACCATCCTTTCTAAAATTATTAAATTAATTATTTCTTCTAAATTAAATTTTCTTCTAAACACCACTGTATCATTCAGTAAGCTCACAATACTCCGTATCATTCTTCTATAAAGCGACATTATAAAAATACACACATATTCTACATATTGTATTTTTTCTAAAGACTTTTTTTCAACTCAATAAATCATTGTGTTTAGAATAGAAGGAACTACATACAAGAATGAATACACTTCGGAGCTCATATAAGTATCTCTACGTGGGGATGTTGAGAATTTTCATTCACCAGACATATTGTTATTATAGATAATAATAACATTGTATATGGCATTATGAAAATGTCCCAATTTTTTTTTATTATTTGGAACTAGCTGACGCCCGTCTTGCTTTACGTTCTTGATTCGGATAGTCAGGCATGATCAGTAAGCTGCTGAAAATAAGGATATGAATTTAACAATCCAAATAAGCGATAAAAATTAATTGACTATTTTATTGAAAACTGGATTTTTTTTTCTCACGGTTTGAGTTATAGCAACATTTTTAAACGATTTTGGGCTCCCCAATGTGAACACAAATACGCTTTCAACATCTTTCACATAAAGCTGGCGCATGTTTTCCAGTATTTAATGGGTAGGATTTTTTCATTCGACCAACTTTTATCTAAGGAATAAAATATAAAATTTCGTAAATTGAGTAATATCATTTTTTTTTCATGACAATAATTATAAAATATAGATAACGAGTTTAAAAATAGATTTATTTGTATTTCAAATTGAAATTTATTTTCATACTGCAGTCGTACGACGGATATCTCTGTGTACTAAACTTAGATCTAAAAAATGTACCTAATTTCTCAAAAACTTCAAATATATAGGTAAGTGTAATTGCAATAACTATATTATTATCTTACATCGATTGGAGAAGTTTTGCACGGCTCTGCGACGAAAAAATCTAACGTTAGGTTCGTATTTTATGGCATAAGCAAATGCATCACGGAATTATTATGTAGATAATACGAGGGATTTTTATAGAGGACACTCCAGAACTTTGTTGGGATGGACTTGTAGCTACGATAATAATATTAAGGATTATGTGGCTTTGGGATGACTGCTTCAAAATAAAAGAGGCACACTTTTGTTGGTACTTGCGGATACACATGGACCCTTACAATATTTTTTTATGATAGCTTTAAAAGGTAAAAAAATAAATAATACGTTCTTAATAATACATAGCGTCTTGTTTATTTTTTTTATTTCGCAGAAAGGTTGTATGAAATATTTCTGCTTCTAATTTATTTGATTGCTTGGTAGGTACCTATAGATTTTCTATATCTTATATATAAAAATGGAGAGCTATTTCGCGTTGTCATCGGATGGCGCCTAAACGGCTGGACCGATTTCACTAATTCTTTTTTTGTCGTGTAGGCTTTTATCAGGAGAGTGTCCTTTTAGAACAAAAAAATTAAGAAAAATGCATGGGAAATTAGAAAATTTAAGAAAACTATAAAAATGGAGATTTATTTCCCGATATCATCGCATCACGCCTAAACGGCTGAACTGATTTCGCTAATTCTTTTTTTGTCGTATAGGCTATTATCGGGAGAAGGTTGATTTAGATGAAAAAAATAAGAAAAATGCATGGATAATTAGAAAATTTAAGAACACTATAAAAATGGAGAGCTATTTCCAGATGTCATCTCATCGCGCCTAAACGGCTGGACCGATTTCGCTAATTCTTTTTTTGGCGTGTAGGCTCTTATCAGAAGAAGGTTGTATTAGAAGAAAAAAATTAAGAAAAATTCATGGAAAATTAGGAAATTTAAGAAAACACAGAAAGTAGGTAATCTTTTTAGTACTTTTTACAATATAATTTTGTTCTACTTTTGAATTTTTATTAATTGACATTTGAAAGAACTGTCAGTGTATTGATTGTTGTTGCAATTGATAGAATGCGAATATAAAATATATCGTATGAAATAGATTGATTGGATAAGTCATATAATATTCATTGCAATTAATTTTTATAAGGAGTTTTGGTATGTTTTAATACAAGGAATACAGTGTTGTAATGAAGCGTAAGGAGTTTTGAAACTTTCATTATTTACAGAGATTTTTAAAACCGCCAGCAAACAGAATCGTATATTAAGGAGTTATACTTAATTGAAGTTCATTTTATAAGGAGTTTTGATAAGTTTTAACACAAGGAATACATGATTATATTGAAGAACAAGTAGAATATTTTTTCGTTTGTTTGAAAATCAATTCTTCGTTTATGGGCTGATTTTTACAGAGGATGAGTACATACTACATATAACGTAAATACAATCTGCATCGTTAATATGTAAAAAAAGCTGGATATTATTTGCTAATGACCTAGCATTTGTTTCTTTATTGAAAATAAAAATTGCTACACTTCCACCATGTTGTAATATAAGACAGAAAAATATCACAGATACTGCATTAAATGTGCTTTTTATTTATTTCCATTGTTTTGAAGGAGAATATTTAAGAACGCAATGTTGTGTGAAAGTGAATGTCGAGAACTTGGAAGTATGTCTATTTAGGTAATTTATTTAGAAGAGATGCAAGGTGTGAAAAGAGATTGAAAGAAGGAAATTGGCTGGGAGAAGGGTTGGCGGTGCACTTAGACCTCTAAGAATATATCTCTGAAATCGACAGTTGATGTACAATGCAATCCTGATACTATCCATGATTTATGGGAGTAATGGGAGTGAAACTTGGACATGGACGAAAAATTTGGAAGTTGGAATAAATGCTCTGGAAATGAGATCACTGCGTAGGATATGCGGAAAGAGACTTATTGATAAGGTGAGGAATGATAATATTAGAAAGGAATGTGGAGTGGATGTTAGTGTAGTGACTAGAATGAAAGTAAATAAAGAAAGAAGGTTTAGGCATGTAAATAAAATGAACGTAGAGAGAATGACTAAAAGGATATATAAATCTGAAAGAATAGGTGCACGCAGACGAGGCCGACCTCGAATGACATCGTCCGACCATATCAGTGCCGTCTTACAGGAGGGTCAAGTCAGGAGCAAAAGGAATAGAAGAGCATGTATGCGGAATGTTATGCGTTTGGAGGAAGCGAATGAGTTTGGATTGGAAAGAATGGAAGTCCATACTCTCTGCCTACCCTCTTCGGGAATCAGAATGATCGTTAAAATAAGTATTTATACCTCAATGCGTATTTTGAATCGGTACGGAGAAGTTCCTTATCGTACATTGATTAATCAATCAATATTATTTTAACTGAGCAAAATAATTATTGAAATATCGAATATAAAGACATACCTAAATTCTTTTTTTTACAAATTAACATCAAATCAATTAAAATTAAAACTCCCTTTGAACTCCACTCAGGAGCAAAGTGAGGCAATTAGAGTTCTCCATTGCACTCGATCTTGCGCAATGATGACCTCTTCCCACATCATATTAACATAGGTTATATGTTTTTGATGTAAAAATAAACACAGACCCGATGAATGCAGCGTGGTATGCAGGCTTTGCTAATGCCAGTAAATAGTCATTCATGTTAAATAACTAAAATTCGAATTTGAGCTCTCTTGCATAAAACCTAGAGTACCCATATTATTTATTTCGATACGAAGTTCGACGGGTCAGCTAGTACCTAATAATAATTAATTTCATTTTTAGCAATATCAGCACTAAAAATCTAAGTAGATAGGTACTTACTTTGTTTTTTTAGTGTTTCACAATTCACAAATAAAACAACGGGATTTGGAAGAATTTTGCTTATAGTTTTTGTGTTAAAAGGTACTGTAACCGACAAGGCTACGACCAATATGGGTGATTGACTCAGGGCAGCAGCTGGTCCAATAGAGAGGCTCCAGATCACCAGGGAAATGAGAGGGTAGAAATGAAACTAGCGGTGTATTCCTGAAGGCAGATGTCCGGCGAGATCACGAGTTCCAAAGTGTTCCGACGAGTAATTCACAATTCGAACTGATGATCTGCCTTATAACTGCGCCTTTATTTATACTAAATCTCAAAAACAGAAAACCAATCAAAATCATTGTTTATTTTGACCAATCACAGGCCTCCATTTTCTAAAAATTCACCAAAAATTTTCACTATGAAATTTGGACATTTAGTTAAATATCTTACAAACTATACAAGATACAATGTCATCAGTATATAACAATCAAGTATCTATAACTAGGGCATATGAACATTAAGCATTTATCGATGAGATGTTGCAGGTATTCGTGATAATTGATTAAGAACACCAAAAGTTCAACGTTCAATATTTATATAAAAGGTACAAAAATCGACCCCAATAGGAAACGGATCGGACGACTGCAACACAATTTTATTGATTCCGTCCAGGAATCGACCACTCAATAACCTTGAGTGCCAACACAAAATTTTTACTAAAAAAGTGGCATCTCGAAATTGATTATTTCGATGTAAATTTGCATATAATATATTCTTATTGAACAATCAAACAGAGCTATACAATTTGTTTATCAATTAAATCAAGTTTTACATACATGATCTTACAATAGTTACTCTATTCTGGTCATTTTGGATTATTTAATACATTTTATTATTTATTTAGGAAAAACATAGTTACAGTGATAGTTTAACCTAGTTTATAACCACTAAAGTACATTATTTACAAATTACAATAAAAATAATAATACAATATTTTGAACATATTTCACCAGTTGGCAATCACTGTCTCAAATCCAAGAAACTGCGTAGTAAATTAATAATTGCGCCTCATTTTAATTCCAAAAACTACGCAGTATTTAATTCTTTTAGGTAAATTCAATTTACTTCCTAAAATACGTGTATTTATGTTTTAAACTATTAATAATGACTAAATAGATCGTAATTTGCCACGAAAGCATGAAATTTATTATTTTACAATCAGATAATCGATCTAACGTGATATTTAATCTAATAACGTGGAAACAAGGCGTTTAAGCTATCAAAAACATCCCTTTTTATATCTAAATTGATCAGCTATATAGTGATCTTCAAAATACTGCGATAAAACATCATTTTGATGTGTCAAAATATTAATAAAACAATATAATCAAATTTTTAATCAAAGATTTATGGGTCAACTTTCAAAAAAATACATGTTCGCACTGCAGTGTCTATAAAATTCGATATCAAAGGTCAATAAAAAATCGTGAGATGCGCACACCGCGTTGTCTATAATATTTGATATCAAAAATCAGGGTATATGAATTCGATTAACGCTTCCGCGTTTATCCCGAATGGTATAAATACACGGGTTGATAGTTCACTCGCGTCTTCCGGAGTTTATAAATATAACACACTTTCTCTGCATTCGGTCAGTTCACACATACAAAAAAAAAATATCTATTGTTACCTGTAGACTGTGTGTCTAACAATGCACAAAAAAAATCGAAGACCCTTTTGTTCATTTAGGTACCTACATATAGAGCGATCGACTGCACTGATGGATATATTATTGCACTGATGTGAAATAATAATAATTAAAATACGCACATCAAAAGGCGTTTTTTACACTCCCGCCGTAAAACAAAGTTTTACTATTTATTAACGCCTTTTTAGTAAAATAATTTTTTACAGACGGCCTTGTTAAGCATGTTATTAATACGTTAGTATTTTTAAACATCTATTGGCGAATCTTTTCATCCAAGCTGTGGCCCTAACTAGCCTCGAAAGTTTGGAAAATCGGTTTATATAAGGTAAACTTCTCGATGAATCGGTGTAAACATTTATGTTTACGCAATTATTTTTCAACTCGGTAGAACTGTATCCAATCGGATCAAATAGTTCCATTACCGAACTAAGTAGCTGTCTCTTCGTATGTATAACGTCAATGTACTTCAATCTGTTATCAAATTTTAAAATGAAGTTTTCTGATTTAGGATCCCAAGTTACTCCTAACACCATTTCGCCATTTTGTGCACGTATAATATCAACTGTGGCGGACGCCTTTAAGGTTTCGGGAAATTGATCAAGTACAGTGGGCTCATTGGAGGCCCAGTTAGTTAATTCAAATTGTCCTTTCTGTAATGAATCGAAAACCCCTTTGACTGTGTTTCGCGCACTGGACACACAACTAAATGATTCTAAGTAATCGTCCATGTAAAAGTTTTCACGAATACTACACGCTATTTTCGGTTGTGTGTGTTGTGTATTTTCCGCTATTTTATTGCAAACGTACTGTGCACTGCTTGGGGAACAGGTTGACCCAAAAATCATTGACGTCATAACAAACGTTTTAACATCTAGCTCTTTGCTGTTTCGGCAAAGAAATAATTGCGACTGTTGATCCTGTGGTATTATTTTTACCCTCAGAAACATTTCTTTAATATCAGCAGACACCGCAATTGGGCCTTCTCTAAAACGCATCAAGCAACCAACGAGTGATGCTAAGAGGTCAGGACCTGACAACAAGGTTTCATTCAGAGATATTCCTTGACATTTGCTAGCTGCATCGAAAACAATACGCAATTTACCCGGTTTGTTAACATTAAAAACAGGAAAATGTGGTAAGTACCACCTTCTAGGATTAGGTATTTTAAGTTCGTGATTTAAAATTTCCCTAGCGTAGCCTTTCGTAATATATTCATTAATTTTATCGCTATATGCCGTTGCTAGCTGAGAATCTTTGTCGAGCTTACGTTCTAAGCCCCACAATCGGTTTAAGGCACATTTTCTATTGTCCGGCAGACCCACAGAGTCATTTTTCCAAATTAAACCGGTCTCAAAATGCCCATTCTTCAACTGTTTTGTTGTGTTTGAGAGAATTTCTTCGGCGCGCACATCTATTTTACTAATTCTGGCAGGCCCAGAAATACCTAAACTATCGATTGCGTAATGCGCCTTTAACAATTCGCACAACATATTATTGTCATCAGTTGTTCTTTGAATGTGTGTCACTAGACCAACGGTACAGTGATTATTTTCATAATTACTATTAATCCGGCCATGCAATGTCCAACCTAGTAATGTTCTAGAATTAATCAAATCACCACCCCCTCTAACTTCCCTGGTTACAATCAAGGATGCGTTATCCTGACCAAGTAATAGTTGAGGTGTAACCATTTTGATACACTCCTTGTCGTAATATTGTTGAGCGGGCAACTGAAGCTTGCTCACTGTATGCGCGCTTATATTAAATTTGTTGTTAATTGTTAAATTAACTTTCCTAGATTTATTTTCACTCGCGCACATACCCCGAGCCCCGTGTATTTTTAATGGATGTAATTCCCCGTTAAGTCCCACAATGCTTGCCAACGAGTTACATACCAAGCTAATATTTGATCCTTCATCCAAAAGAGCAAAAATAGATGCTGTGCTTTTTGACCCTCGGATTTGAACCGGAACAATTTTTAAAGCCACTGAACTACTGGCGTATGTATTGGCAACATATGAATTTTGACTCAAATTATCATTCGAATTATTTTTCGAAAGGTCTCTATGCAAACAGCTATTATGCCCTCCCGAACAATTTGAAACATTACAAGTGATTTTACATTTATGTTTGATCGAATATTTAGAATCAAGACATTTAAAACATAATTTAAATTTTCTTACTGCAGCCCATCGTTCATTGATGGGTAATTTAAGGAAATCCTTACACTTAAATAACTTATGTGGTTGATCACAAATCACACATTTATTTGTTTTCATATCACTTTGCACATTATAAACCACATGCTTATTATACATATTTTTCGAATTCACAAACTTTTCGGCCGCACACGATAGATGTAAGTCACACGCTGACTTCAAGAACCTGGAAAAATCTGCAATGGATCTGCTCCTCCTGTCGTCTGCTCCATGTTGTGATGACATCCACCATGTCTTCATATGTGATGGCAGCTTGTTCACCAGTTCTCCAAGAAGGCCGGGGATATTTAGGTATTCAGCCTTCATACGTCCGGCAACAGAAACAAAGTTTTTAATTGTGACGTAAAACTTGTTCAACTCATCACTTGCCGGAGATTCTGACAAACGTGGAAGGCGCTTCACTTTTTCAAGCATACCCATAATTATTATTTCTGGGCGCCCATACTGCTCTTCAAGCGTTTCCATGGCCTCACGTACGCCACTGGGGTAAAGCAATAGGCCGCTAACAGATTCTTTAGCTTTCCCTTTCAGGGATCTTTGCAACCTCATCAAGTTTTCTGCGTTAGATAATTCGCAGGTCTTGGTTGAAATTTCGTACTGTGCCTTGAACGCAGGCCACTCTAGCGGATTTCCATCAAAGTATGGTAAATCTCGAGCTGCAGTCTGCCTAGCCATTAGGGCACTTAATTGAATGGCCGTTTTCGGAACTTTTTCTTCGCGGGGCTCAGGAAGTGTGTTATTCCTGGGCTCACCAATACACGTATCATTATACTCTGTGCAGGAACTCGCACCAGGTGAAAAGAGGTGTAACATGTTCGGAACTGTAGTACCGGACACCCGATCAGCCAAGTTAAAGGAAACTTCAGGCTGTCTATTAACACTTGCACTGACATTTTCGCACTTCGAATTGTTTTTAATAGCTCCTTGCCTGTTCTCGAGGAACATCTGGCTAAGTTGATTTTGGCTTTCCATCAAACGTTCGAAAGCGTCATTAATGTACGACAACATATTGTCCATATCAGCTCGTCTGATATTGTCTAATTCACGACGTGACACAACCTCACTCGCGCCCCCCACTGGGGTAGACTGTACGACTCGCGGATTTTCACTTTCACTACGATTTAACTCTTGGACCTCAGAACCCTCAATAGGGCTATCTGCCGCTTCAGGTTGGCAATCGCCTACACCAGCTAGTTCCGTTCCTCTCATTTTTCCCGATCGCAGAGGTCCTGGCATCCAGTCTTCCACTGATCAATCCGACGACGAAGGACCAACAATGTAACCGACAAGGCTACGACCAATATGGGTGATTGACTCAGGGCAGCAGCTGGTCCAATAGAGAGGCTCCAGATCACCAGGGAAATGAGAGGGTAGAAATGAAACTAGCGGTGTATTCCTGAAGGCAGATGTCCGGCGAGATCACGAGTTCCAAAGTGTTCCGACGAGTAATTCACAATTCGAACTGATGATCTGCCTTATAACTGCGCCTTTATTTATACTAAATCTCAAAAACAGAAAACCAATCAAAATCATTGTTTATTTTGACCAATCACAGGCCTCCATTTTCTAAAAATTCACCAAAAATTTTCACTATGAAATTTGGACATTTAGTTAAATATCTTACAAACTATACAAGATACAATGTCATCAGTATATAACAATCAAGTATCTATAACTAGGGCATATGAACATTAAGCATTTATCGATGAGATGTTGCAGGTATTCGTGATAATTGATTAAGAACACCAAAAGTTCAACGTTCAATATTTATATAAAAGGTACAAAAATCGACCCCAATAGGAAACGGATCGGACGACTGCAACACAATTTTATTGATTCCGTCCAGGAATCGACCACTCAATAACCTTGAGTGCCAACACAAAATTTTTACTAAAAAAGTGGCATCTCGAAATTGATTATTTCGATGTAAATTTGCATATAATATATTCTTATTGAACAATCAAACAGAGCTATACAATTTGTTTATCAATTAAATCAAGTTTTACATACATGATCTTACAATAGTTACTCTATTCTGGTCATTTTGGATTATTTAATACATTTTATTATTTATTTAGGAAAAACATAGTTACAGTGATAGTTTAACCTAGTTTATAACCACTAAAGTACATTATTTACAAATTACAATAAAAATAATAATACAATATTTTGAACATATTTCACCAGTTGGCAATCACTGTCTCAAATCCAAGAAACTGCGTAGTAAATTAATAATTGCGCCTCATTTTAATTCCAAAAACTACGCAGTATTTAATTCTTTTAGGTAAATTCAATTTACTTCCTAAAATACGTGTATTTATGTTTTAAACTATTAATAATGACTAAATAGATCGTAATTTGCCACGAAAGCATGAAATTTATTATTTTACAATCAGATAATCGATCTAACGTGATATTTAATCTAATAACGTGGAAACAAGGCGTTTAAGCTATCAAAAACATCCCTTTTTATATCTAAATTGATCAGCTATATAGTGATCTTCAAAATACTGCGATAAAACATCATTTTGATGTGTCAAAATATTAATAAAACAATATAATCAAATTTTTAATCAAAGATTTATGGGTCAACTTTCAAAAAAATACATGTTCGCACTGCAGTGTCTATAAAATTCGATATCAAAGGTCAATAAAAAATCGTGAGATGCGCACACCGCGTTGTCTATAATATTTGATATCAAAAATCAGGGTATATGAATTCGATTAACGCTTCCGCGTTTATCCCGAATGGTATAAATACACGGGTTGATAGTTCACTCGCGTCTTCCGGAGTTTATAAATATAACACACTTTCTCTGCATTCGGTCAGTTCACACATACAAAAAAAATATCTATTGTTACCTGTAGACTGTGTGTCTAACAATGCACAAAAAAAATCGAAGACCCTTTTGTTCATTTAGGTACCTACATATAGAGCGATCGACTGCACTGATGGATATATTATTGCACTGATGTGAAATAATAATAATTAAAATACGCACATCAAAAGGCGTTTTTTACAGGTACCTACCTACAAATATAAATTGATACCCGTCTAACTCGGTAAAGGTAATAATATTTTTATCGCATCTACTTCTGAATATTCAATTTAATGTCGCATCTATTTCTGAATAGTTAATTTAATATCGCATCTAGGTAAGTACCTCAGCAAGGTAATACCTAATATAATGTCGCAATCCAATCACTAACAATGTTAAAAATATATTGACGTTTACGATTTTGAACACATTACATTAGACCGACTAGATGTCATGTTGTTATTTTAAGAATATTATTTATTGTGCATATAAAAATTTGTAAAACGGTAGTTTTATTGATTCTACTAGATGTAACAAGTTTAAGGCTTCGCACATTATGATGTTTTCTTTTGACAAACAGGTATAAATAATTTAATAATATTTTTATATTATCAATTTTATTAAAAGGTGTCGTTTAAATTCATAAATACTGTTGTTACTGGCGGACCTACCTAATAGATAAAGTGGACCCTATGAATGTAACTCTAATGTGGATGGAGAACATTATAAAGTGCGACCAAAGAATTTTTATGAGCTCCTAGGCCAGATAGGTTGGTAGATTGTCAAATAATGCTAAGTTGTCATGAAAATAGGATAAGTCACGAAAGTAGCCATTAATTCACTGATTTAATTCGCGTTCTCTCCCAGTCTAACGCCATTTAGGACCGGTATTTCGAATGAGCATTAAACAGCCTAATAGTAAATGGACATATAACTTTAAAGGATCCATGCACTAACTCAAAACGGGTCTTTCATGAGAAATTTAATGGACCATTGGTTAATTGACAATTATCTTGTTTTTTTTTTGCGACTGGCAATATTGAACTTGTTGCTATCTTCACTCTATACATGTGTGAGAGCGATACGCGCGGTAAACACCATTCGTTAGAAAGAGATGACAGACAAGGTCTTATGTGTTTGTTTTACTGCAACTAAGTTTTATTTTATTTCTGTTATTTAAATATTTTTAACTTAGCATTTCACTTAGCATTACTAAAAAAGTGAGATATTTTTTATAAAATAGACGATATTTTAGTACCGCATAATTCCTATTTTGATGCTTTATAGAAAGCATTGTAATCCGATTTATAAATTGGTCGAAAAAAATGGGCTCTCTCATAATAAGAATCATCAACAATTTCGAAAAACGGTATGAAAACAGACAAAATTGGCAACCATTTTGACAGTTGTTCTAAATTGTCCATTAGTGTGCTATTGGCTGTTGGAGCGGCCCACTAAATTTAATCTTTCATTAAGGTGTTTAATGCCCCAATCGCCGCTATTTGACAGTTGAAAGATCCGTTTTTTCTCACATTAGTGAGTTAATCCTCCATTAAAACTTATTTGACTGTATTATGCTTGTTCAAAAGATCCACCCTAAGTTTGTTTAAACCTTTCTGTATTGCGCCAGTTGCTATTCTAGGATGAAACTGTGCAACTGGCGCAAGATAGCTAGGCTTGGAGTTATCATTAAAAAACTAAATAAAAAATGAAATAAATAATTCATTAAGAATTATTAATTGTACGGTTTCATTTATTATTTAGTTATATATACGTTAGAGCTGAAATTTGGTAAGTGAGACCGCAAATTTATTGAAAGTTACTTATAAAATTTGAATTCACAGAGCCTCCAAAAGGTCAAGATATTCATCATTAGGATAAACAAACCTTTTATTTCATTAACATTTCATTGGGTGCTTAAATAATTCCCCCAAAAATGCACATTAAATTGATTAATTATTAAAATACTTTTTTATTTTCAGTAGGTAGCAAGGAAAATCTGCAAAACGTAAAATACGATACTTCATGATGATACAATGTCTTATAATATGATATTTATTGTAAAAGTGCATTATTTAGGAGACCTAATACTTAATTATTTGGTATTCATATTCATTATTGTGTGTTCAAATCTGATTTGGACACACTTCATCTAGCAAATCAAAGATCCTTTCCATAAAATATCTGTTTTATTATACTTACCTACTTTACCTATGAACCTATGCATGTATTTGATTTAACAAAAATGCACCATCTTTTAGTTTTTATTTTTATATATATGTAGGTACAAGCTCACGCAAAGCTATAAACATATATGGTATGTCAACACAATTAATCTGCCTACTTGGTTAGCTTATAACAGTTTCAGGATGAATTAGGTATGTACCATTTTTATGTTTTACATGGTTACCGTTTTATTTCATAATAATGTTACAGGAATATAATCGTGTAGTTTTAGTTAAGAAGTATTTTTTTATATTTTAATTTTAACTAGCTCTCCCGACAGACATTATCCTGTGATCTAACGATGAATATTGAATTCGAATTTAAAAGAATGATAAAAAAGCTGCTAACCTAGGGTAGCCCAGAACTCATAGTATATCATAACAGCCTTTTCATAATATGTATAACAAAACATAATATGTATCTTTGCATAAAAATTCATAATTTTACGATTAAAACGAATTTATCCTTGGAATTATTATAGAAACTTTAAATTGATATAGACTATTGGAGCTTTTTATTATCTGCTTTAGAACTAGGTACATATTCAATATTAATCGGGGGACCCACTGAAGTTACGGACCTCAAATTTTACGTGCTTGTGTAGGAGCATAAGACCAACCCGAATACCAAATTTTATGAAAATCGAATAATTTTTTTTTCTTTTTTAGCCCCTTTTCTAGAACAAGTGAAATTTTCTTTGGATACTTTAAGAGGGTTCCCCTGAAGGTACAGATCTCAACATTTTACTGACTCATCTACATCGAGGGGCTAACCGTTCTACCAAATTTCAATCAAAGCGGATAAGAATTACTATGAGTTATGGGTGCGCACACATTTTTGGCGTACGCGCACGGGTACGCGGAAAATTAAAAAAAATTTTTTTTTGCATTTTTGGAATCTACACCCTCGAAAACGTTGAAATTAATTTCAGCGAAACTATTTTTTTTTTGAAATCCGATCCCAAGACTCATATTTATTTTCCATAGAGGTACCTACTATGAGTAAAATGACTTACCCAATGTCACTCCGACTGATGCTTCTGTTTTAAACCATGCACATGCATATTTTCCATCCGAAATCTGTCAATCGCTCCAACTAATAAACAACTGCCAGTTTTTGATTTCAAAATAAGATATACCTACGTAGGTATTCACTTTTTGCGTTTATAAAAAATGCGCTGCAATGTGAACAAATTAGAAAAGCTTGAAAAGTTTTCATCAAAAATCTGCGTGCTAATATTTTTAATGTCAATGTTTGTCAGGTAAATAGGAATTGTGTTTATATAGAATTTTTCACAGACTTTATGGTATTTTCTTTCCATTTTTCGATGTTTTATTAGTTATTATTTTATTAGTTATTATTATTATTAGTTATCCGGAGCGGAGAAGATTCCAATAAATCAAACATCGGAAGAATCTGTTTAGTCGATCTCGAGTTAGAAGTGTTCGCACTAACCCGACTTTCTTTTATATTTAAGATTCTCGTCTGTAGACTAGATTCAGCTAGTATTCTAGTAAAAATATTGAATCGACACAGAAACATAGGTTGAAGGTTGTATCTACCGAATAGGTAATTTTGTACATTATTCGTAGAATAATACCTACTACATCTACAAACAGAATAATATATTGTGCTTACATAGGTATGTACCTGCGCGGTGGCTTAGTGCTTAAAGAGCCGATGTTCTATTTCAAACAATCAATAAAATAAGCTCAAAAATAAAATAGAACTATTTTTTGTGTGACCTATCATCATTATCTTCACATTTACAACATCTTAAGATTCGCTGTCCCTCACTAATCTACGCCACTGATGATTTCCGGATAGGTACCTACAATCTTTATTATGAGACCTACTCAGCTGTGGCCTATACTTAGGTTTCTATGACTAGTTCTTAGACTTCATTCTAGGGTTCTATAGGTATCAATTAAGTATATTATGTAACCCTTATAAAAGATGCTGATACTTATGATACACCAATATACTCTTTTTTCAGTTGAGAGACTTTTTACTACCCTCTGTGGGGCTAGTATGAGTTTTATCGAAAGCTAATTGCACGCAAATAAGCGCTTATTAGCGTGCAATTAGTGTTCTTAAATCAAACGATCGAACCATTCGATCATTTTAGTATGAACATTTTTCGAAACTCCTTCGATGATCGTTTCGATATTCGATCATCGAAAACTTATACTAGGGCTACAGAGCTTTCATTATAAATTGTAAAAACTGCCAATTATTATTATTTGGTATTAAGTTTTAACATAACGATTATTCGAATGGTTTTGACTTATCAGGCAGGAGTTAGACGGTAAAACTGTTTATTTTTTGTTCAACAATTTAAGGTGAACACAGAGCAAAACCTTGTGTTGTGAAAATAGAAATGGTCGGTGCTGGCAGTCAATCCACGATCTACAGTATTATGTACGTACGAAAGCCGTTGACTGAACCAATGGGTTACCAACCACCTCCTTATTTAATATGTAAAAATGCCACCAAACCAATGCCAATGTAACCATTAATGCACTATTTCTAAAAACGAAAATATGGTTTTACCAACTAACAGTTTTTCGAAACTTCTTAACATTTGCATGTTATGAACGAGACGTCATAAAAATAAGCGATTATCTACATATATAAATTTACTCTACGCATAATTCTGTTCTTTGATTCATCATTGAAATTTGTAAATTGAATATAAATAGTATTTAATTCTGTGTTATGCGTGGTTGTTAATTGGATAAGGTGAGCCTATACCGATGTGCCGGATTTGTATGGGAATATGTTCAATAATCATGTATAAGTACTGCATTAATTCAGCATTACCAGACTAACTTATGGCTATAATGAATTTTTAATAAGCATTAGATTTGTAAATTATTACACCAACCAAAATACTAAGTCCTACGTTGGAATTTATATGTGCAAAACAAATATTTTTAAGTAGTATATATTTTAGGAATTACATGTCGAAACGAAATGTGAACTGATGCGCGTGTGGCCCATTCATTCTCCTGTATGAGTGTGTGATGTTCTGGTACCTGTCCAAAGTCCAGGCACAAAAAGCCTCCGCCTATGAAACAATGTCCCTAAGAAAATTATTTGGTAAGATGTTACCACCGCATCACGAACGATGCTATACGCCGGCGCACCCAGCTCAGGATCATCACTCCCAAGAGAGGAGATCACAATGGTTGGGACATGTGCTAAGGATGTTGAATGACAATTTGCCTAGGAGAGCGCTGCTCTTCTTCCCATCAGGGTCTTGAAGACGAGGGAGACGCTCTAATACCGTGTAACGTTCCTTAGAAGAAATGCTAAGGGATCTGTCTATGGTGATAGGAGGCCTTCAAAATCTGCACGAGATCTTTTGTCGCCTCCCCATTCCCCATGCCCCCGAGTTAGGTTAAAAAGAAAGAATTGATCGAGTATACTTTAGGAAAGGTTTACATTTTTAGTGTAGGTACTTATTTGTATGGTGGTGTGAGAAACTTTTTGTCATATTTTGGTGCGAGTTCATAATGCATGTTCCTACCTTTACACGTTTTTAAATGAATGTGGGCTCATCCAAAATGAACAAAAATAGACTTATAACATCTTCACACCTAAAAAGGCTTGTGTTGCTTAATTTTTGAATACACTTTAAAATATGTAGGTATTTTGAGGATTATGAGTTTTTAATTTCATATTTTGAACCATGATTTAGGTAGGTACCAATCGATCTTGTCTCCCACTATTAGAATCGAACACGTGTTCTATAGTACCAAACAATATAATCCAATGATAAAGTTTATCGACCATCAATAATCTATTGAAAAATAATTATGTTCAATAGAGAAAATATAGTAGACATTTACCTACCTACCGCAGTCCCCATCTACACAATATGTAATTACATTTCAACGATTGCAGTTTACTACCCCTTAATGAAATTTCATGTGGAGGTTATTTAGTGAGTAATAAAATCACACACAAAAGATAGTTTTTGACAATTTCTAGTCACCCCTCCCTAATAGCTAAAGATAACTATCAGTCAGACTCAAGTAGAACTTTACTTTAATCGAACTGAATAGAAACACAAGAACAGTAAATGGACCGAACCGAATAGATACATATGAACACTGAATATATTATAATATGTAGATATATATACGATAAAGACCTGCGTGATTGATGTTTCCCTTTCGCACATACTGGTTGGAAGGATGTACCATCTGACGTCACACACTTAGGCGGCGAGAAACAGGATAGCGGTAAAAGAACCGAATCGAATAGAAACAGAATATTGGTAAAGGGACCGAACCGAATAGAAACAGAAGAACATTAAAAAATCGAACTGTATAAAATTAGAAGAACAATATTAATGTATGTAAGTAACGAATCGAATAGAAAACGAAAAACAGTAACTAAACAAACGGTGTCTGATGGAACAGAATACCTACATACAAGAACCTTAACAATAGACACAGAAGAACAGTAAAAATAACGAACCAGATGGAACCGCATAATATGTGGTCATTTCGTGTACCTATTTGATTGTCATTTCAAATAAGTAAATCATCAAAAATATTTTAAATACTTATAATATCAATATTTTCCTGTACAAAATGTAACGAAAAACTATTTGTCTATGCGTTGGAAATGTTGTAATGAACTTTCTATTTCTACTGAGTTACTTTTAAAAAATAATAATTGCCTAAGCAAATCATATTAAAAAATCTACGATAGAAAGTTAGTTGGTTCTTTCTCATTATACGGATGGTTTGCGGAGTTATTGAAACCAATTCATGCATTCATATGGTACCTTTAGAAAAATATTTTCCATACAAAGTACCTACCTACGCAACGGGGGGAGTTGAAAGTATTTTAATTTGAATCTCCCCTATGCAGTTCTAAAATGGAATTCCGATAAAGATCACCCTTTAACTGATGTGTTTCGGTACTCCAAAATAATTTGTAATTTTTACATTGGAGAGTCAGATATTGAATAAATAAATATGTCGATGTCATCAAAAAAAAAAAAAAAAAAGAAAAGTTTGTTACATTTATTTGAGTAGATAAAAATCTGTAATCGAAATTTCTTTAACCTATTTTGTATATAGGTAGGTATGTTTGCTTTAAAAATGCAGGAATCTTTTGTAAACTTTATGTTATTTCAAGTTGTTACATTTACATTTTTTTTGCAAAAAATGATGAACATTTTAGCAACATCCCCTCTACGAAACACTTATTTTTTTTAATAAAATATACGAATCCAATTTCCTTTAACAAGAACATATTATATAGTACAGAAAAAATATAAAAAAGTCAACGGGAAATGTTTGTTGCCTGTCGGTTTAGTTGGCAACTTTCATACTGTAGGTTAAGCGTTCGATCAAGGACGGTCTCGCCGGTCATTGTCGCAGTATTTCACTAAACATGCTTTGCTTAGTTTGGAAGACATTTGGTGTTTACTATTGTTGAGCCAGATTAATGTTAGTAAGAATTTTAGCCACTCGTTGATCTCCAACACCATATTATTTTTATCTTCTATGTAAATAATGTCCTTTCAATTTAAGTAAAAATAATGTTTATTAAAAGGAAGAACAATATTTATCATTTTCATCTTCTTAATTTTCTCGAATTATTGTAGGTATTCTTCCATTATACTGAAGAAACGTGTTGCACGTAATTTTTCTCTCTGTAATGCTTATGGAGGGAGGAAATAATAACAATATGTGTATCTAAATAGTTAAATAATGTTCTTATGTATTTTTTTACTTTGTATTTTTACTGCTCTCTATGTTATCTTTTTTTCTTTAAAAGGCAATTTGCCGTTGATAAATAAATAAATAAAAATTTTGGCCTTGTGGCCTGTAGTTCAAGAGGTGCGGTTGGCCTATTGCGAGGTCGATCCCAGCTGTCTTTCCACCTCTTTGATGGTATGCCTGGGTGGTGTCTTCCATGAGGATGGCTGTGCAAAGCCATGTGAAAGAGTCTGTATGAGTCCATTCTCCTCACATGTGCATCCCAGAAACTTCTTGTCTTCCCCATCTTTATATCTCTTCAATCTCACATTTCCCTTACAATCGTGTATTATTCTCTTCTCAAGGGTCTTCCCGACTATGCTTCTGAGTGTTTTCATTTCTGAAACTCTGGAAGTTCAATCTCATTTTTATTTCATCATTTCAAAGCTAATATAATGAAAAAATAACAACTAACGACTCTAAAAATTCATTACTAATGTTCGATTTTTAAATGGAACAAACCACTACGGGCTTACGACCGTCTTCTACTGTTATTTCGAAGGCTGGCTTAGTGTGGTCACTTTACGTTAACAACGTTCGCCATTAGGTGGTAATGTTTGTCTCCGAAACTCTTAATCATGAGAATTCTCAACATGTTCAACATGTCGAAAACTCTCATGTATGAAACAAGTAGATATTTAATAATTAATGAAAAATAGAGAAGAAAAGTTGGAAATTATTGAGAACAAGAGAGCAACCAAATTTAAAGACTGCGACTGCTGTCATATATTTGGCGCCAGGATATGACTATATCCATTTTTGTTACTGTCTCATATTTAAATGTCTGTCTCATATTAAAATATGAGCTAATATAATGTTCATCTACCCAAATTATACCTACCAACATTTGCCTCATGGCTCACTATATAATATGGAGTGACCTCTGATGGTAACAAAATCGTTTTACGCCAACTTCCTCCCTCTTTGGTTGATATTTAGTTGGAGTTTATCCCTCTTTTTGATTTCGAATCACGATGCAGCCCCCAACTAAACGGAAAATAACTTCGAAATGTTACACACTCCCCTTTGAAGACGAATTCGGCAAAAAGTTTGACTAATCATAAGTTCAGTTCTCATTGAAAATCAACGCTTTTTGTTAGTTCACAACCTAATGTACTTATTATTCTTTTATTTTATACTAGATTCATTATCTGTATTATTTATATTATTTGATGCAAAGGGCATCAGAAATTGGTCACAGAGGGCGTGACGAATAGCTTTACTATGGACAAAATAAAGAGACATAAAGGACACCGGATATTCAATTGTTTGGGGGGCAGCAAATGCCAACAATTAAAATCTAATCATTTCTTTTTGAATAGCACTGGACTTTCTATACAAATACAAATTTTACTGAAAGTAGATACCTATTGCAATACGTTCCCAATCGAATGAGTCTCCGGTAGGTAGGTAGGTACATACCTAATTTAGAAAAAAATAAACAAAAAAAATTATAATAAAGGTTAATCTAAACAAAAATGATTGCTGAAGAAGGCCAGAATACCGAACCTTCGATGGCCGGATTGTGTGGTGCGGGATGCTGGAATGTCCAATTCTTCAGCTGGCAGAGTTCTGCGCTGGATCGGTAGCAGTGTAGGCAAGCTTTTGAGGAGGCAAAGACACGACCTGGGTTGTAGAGTTACTGATGAATGAATGATGACTCGAATCACAGCTGTTGCATTTAGTAGATTCTTGCTGCAATGACAATCATCAAACTTTGACAGAAACTTCTGAATTCCTGTTCCTGTACTAACTTTCTCCGAGACCTGGACCCAATAATGTACCTATATAATAATTCTCTGAAACGCTGTCAGAAACGTGAATTTCATTCGAAAACAACCTTTTATATTTTTTTACGACTTTCGCTTTTATAACTCTTTATTCGAAATTCATTTTTGATACTTTATTTATTTAAGACCATATATGCCAATGGTTTTATACCCCTGAAATACGAATGGTCGAATTCATGTACCTACCTACAAGTATGCTCGGTACAGAACTCAATATCAATTTCATATAATATAAAGGATTATTTTGATATAAATCTATAAAAATTACAAATTACTCCTCATGCGTGTTGTAAAAGGATTTCAAAGTAGATAAGTAGGTAGCTGGCTAGGTAGGTATTCAAACCTAATATTACTTACTAGATATTAATAAAATCTATGAGTGTTATATAGGAATTTATTCATGCTATAAAAAGAGAAATTGGCTTGATATTTTTTATGAATAGGTAAGTTCATGAAAAAGTCCTATAAAATTTTAAAGACCTCCAGTATGTCCTCCTATTCACTGGAGGAATAGTTGGACAGCTTCTCAAAGGTTAGTAGCAGGAACAACATGCCAGCAGGCCTCATCAAAGAGGAAGAAGAAGATGAAAAATTAGGTATATCTACCTAGTAGGAAGGTACTTGGTGGTAGTTCATTTCAACGAAAACTAAACACTATGGAATACTAAACGGGTTAGCTGGTAGAGATCCTATGTACTTATTATTGTTCACATTGTTATTTTAAATTCAATAAAGTTTTTTTATTAATTTACTATACCTACTTAAAAATTACTTTTCCAGTATTATTGTAAGTAGGTACATACCTACCTATACTAGATTCCGAACTATTTGTTGAATAAATAAATTAACACTTTTCTATACAAATATGTCAGTATACTCGGTGGAACTTATTACCTGAGGCAATTTTTTCTTGTCAATCGGTCCCGTCCAATCTGAGACAGACCAACCCCGGGTAGAATTTTTTAAGTGAAAACACACTTTGAAAAACTCTGACCCGACCGGGAATCGAACCCGAGACCTCGTGATCTTAAGTCCACGCCAATACTTCTAGGCTACCGAGTTCGGCAGTTTTCAATTTAATTTGTTCGAAAAGATTTTTTAGGCGAGACCTACGTTCCACCCTGTAGGTAATGGTCCTGTGGGAGGTATATTCACACTTTCACTTTTGAACTGCGCAGTTGAAAACAGTTTTCATTTTTTAGAAATGATTATCTAAGTTTACCTACATGCCCTAATTTGGGTCTAAAAATATGAGAATATGTAATATTGTTTACTGTCTTGACTCAAGGTCTCAAGACCTCTAGAGGAACCCGTTCAAAAACCAGTAGAAGAAACCAGTAAAAAGAGTTCTGAAGAAAACCATGAGGGGCTGATTTTTTGGTATCTTGCATGCACCGGCTTAAATTCGGACTTATACAGTAGTGTGGGCCGATTTCCTTTTTTCCCTCTATTGCTAACGTAATAGTTATATTTTAGTGCTAAATGCTGTTTTAAATACGTATGCATAATATTTTTCAATTCGAAAGATATCTTCTGTCTCCGAATTGAGCTCAAAGTTTCAAGAAATTGTTAAATTTGTCCTATTTTGAAGCAGGTATAAAGAAAGTAAAAATATGTTTTACATAATATTTTTTAAGATTGTATGCCATAAAAATGATGGAATAATCAGTTCTGTGTGATATAAAGCATAAAAATGCAATTTTGACGTCAACAAATTACATAGAGTGGCGCGAAAAACATTAGAAAATCTCATAAAATGAGAAAAGGGTTACAAATACCAGTATTGTATTTTGATGGCCGTAAAGCCAAAGTTTTAGGCTAGTGATTAGAAAAAGTGGTCAAAAATACATATGAATAATAATAAAAGAGAGTGCTAAAGGAAACTGATTCTAAATTGATGGAAAATTTGGAAAACCGAAACCGATAGAGAGATCGATTACAGTTTTCTTTTCAAAAAGCAAAATTTCATTTGATCTTTTACTTGTCGTCTGAAGTGATGAAAAAAGTGTAGGTTAATGCCGGAAAACATGATTGAATAATTAGTTTGCAGGAGAAAATACTAATAAAACCATTAGAATGATTTTTTTGCTAACCACAAGTAAACCCAATTGAATGAGTCGCCGCCGCCGGTAATCTAGAAAAAAAATACGACAAGTAACAATTATTTAGGTTTTTGTATATGTTGATATTGCTTTCTCAAATCATCATTCGCATTCTGACCAAATCGGAAAACAACTGGAAAAGTAAAAAAAAAACAATTGATATATTCCAGGTGATTACAACAGAAATTACTATTTTATCATTTCAAGATCTACGAAAAGATCAATTATATTTATTCCAAATTGGCGCAGTCATACCAACAGAAACATGTTCTAATGATTTAGGTAACTGAGCTCTAGGAAAAATATTCCATGTTAGATCGCTAAACGAAGCTAATAGGATTCTGCGACTGCGATTCTTTCATAAAGTTTGATGACCTTAACTTATCTTTATTGTTAATGTTTGTGCACCAAGTTACCTCGCAACTGATCCCGTTACCTATGGAAGTTTAATTTCTTATCCACATATTTATCAGATGATCAAATCTGTTATATAAACTGTAGGTAATTACTAAAAGAAAAAGCTATTTCACTCAAAATACACTTTGTAGTAAGAGAATGAACCGCTCGCCGGATAGTGAAAGCTCGAATCACCTGAAAACACGCATCTTTGATTCTTGAAGTACCGAAAGTAAATTTTGAAGCATCCTTTTACAAGAACTACGTTATAGACAGACAGCAAAATGTAACAGAAACACCAATCGACAAGTATCCGACGAAGCTCTTACGGCATTCGTTACATACAATGGCGAAGATGAATAAATACAGTTTCCTGAATTTTCCTTGTCATATCCAAAGAGTTTGATGATCTGTGAAATTGTCAAAGAAGCCTCACCAACTTTACGGAGAAATTTATCAAGAAAAGATTATGTAAAAGCTTAGAAAGCAACGTGTAAAAAAGATATCAAACCCAATTTATCAAAAACAATCACTGCAAAATAACATAACTTCATAATATACTTAGTTTACATAAAAAATGTAAAAGTTTTATTTATTATTATTGTGTAATTAAATAAATAGAAGTATGTAATTGAATTATCTGTGAAAAAAAAAATAATAAAAAAACAAGGCCGTAATCATTTTACATGATTATTATAAAAATGTCAGTTAGTATGGGATATTTTCGTCCCATACAAAACTTCAAGGTCGATTCGGAGACAGAAGATATTATTTTTTTGTCATGAAATTTTGTAGATAGCTATAATACATCATAAGGCAACAAATTATTACTATTACATTAAGATTAGAAGCACTTTTTTAACTTCCATACTAGAACGGCCCAGCCTATTATACAGTCCAATATTGATTCGGTTGCAAGTGTTATAAAAAACATGGATAGTCTTTTAAGACAATAGATGTCATATTATACCGCACCACAGATTTAGTAATTATGTCACGTACTAAAAGATTTGGACACGCAAAGAACACGATCGTTTTAAATTCCAGTAGTCGGACAAAGGTACAATACTGTGACAGTATCAGGTTTATGCCAGTACAGATGGAGTAAGTACCTACCCATACTCTTTCAATTCCCATTCCTTTACGCCAATTTGCAGCCAACGCAGTGTGCTATGGAGAAGTAACACTTGAGTGTTTGTGAAGAGAAGCGACTTTGTGAGTGAAATGATTTATCATTAAAGAATATCGGCCGTGATGTGAAAACATTTGTGCGTATCCAATCGTATTATACGGTAAGACTCGACGACTACTCGTTGTACCTACATTGCGATGCGCCGGAGAGCTACTGGCAAATTGCGTATTTTGGTCATTTGGAGGTACACCCAAAATAAGAACAAAATATTCACTACTAGCTTATACCCGTCTTGCTTTACGTTTTTGATTCCGATTGTCAGGCTTGATCGGTGGGTAATTAAACAGGTTCTAGTCTAGCTTCCCATTGCTTTGTAGACCTCTATAACTGACATAAGCACAGAAAAAGAAGAATGACACTTTTAATGTTTATTAAAATTTTGTATGAAGATCCTAAAAAATAGGGTTTCTTAAATAGCTCTAAATATATTAAAGTTAATGCAGCAAATTGTATTAAAGAACCTTCTCCGGCATTTTGCACGGCTCTGTGCAGATTTATATCTGACGTAGCATTTGTATTTTGAGCGTCATGCTATGACATACGGTAAAAAGCAAATAAAAAACATTTCTGAATTATTATGTAGATAAAGAAGGAGGGGCTAATGCGAGTTTTATTTAATTTCCCAATTTACCACGCAACTTTCTTAATTTTTTCTTTCATAAGAACTTTCTACTGATAAAAGCCAACACGACAAAAAAAGAATTAGTGAAATCGGTTCAGCCGTTTAGGCGTGATGCTCTAACATACGATAGAGCAACGACAAAAGGCAAATTAAAAAACATTTCTAAATTATTATAATAGATTATCATTCTAAACTACGATGAGAAAATATAGTCAAGGAGAATGCTGATCAAATTTTTATGATCCATAAAAATCATTTATGGAAGCGAAGATCGTATTATTGGATTTTAATGCCGAACAAAAGGGGTAGAGTTATTATAGTTTTGCATCTATTCATAAATCTTCGTTATATAATTGAAACACAAATCGATCATATCTTTTTTTTCCGAGACGGTAGCTTATAAATATTTAGTTTTCAAGTGATCGTGTTTCTGAAAAACTATTTAGAATGTCAATTTATGGATGTAATTATTGTTCCAGAAGAAAGTCAGAAGAACGTGCAAAGGTCTTGTGCTCTCCATACTTTTCTAAAGGGAGCCTCTAAATCAAAATGGTGAAAATAATATTATAGTTCTGTTTTTAAACTCAATGACTATAACTTTTTGAAATCATCCTCTAGTCAAGTCTAGTCATTATAGAGTGGAGAATTAATTTTTTTATAGCAAAACTAAAGAACCCCTTCATCCATGTAAAATCGAGGCCTTAAACCCTTGCTTTGAGTGCTTTAACATCATGGAAATGCTTAGTGATAAATGATGAAGGCTTGGTAATAATGTAAAACGAATGAGAGTTGTTGACTATTGTCAAAAAGAGAAAAGAGAAGTGAGAAATAAGACCTTCAACAATTAATCAATTGTGGAAAAAGAGAGGGTTGACAAGTGTAAAAAAAACTTCATAGCTGAAAGATAGCGGCTTGGTTTACCTATTGCTGGCTCAGAATCGAGAAGAAAGTTATTGAAACTCAATACGAATTAATAAGTAAAAACATCCTTCTGCTTTACTTTTAGAAAAAAAGGTTATTTAAAAAGTGATCCGATTACGATAATTGCTTGTAGCTTTACCAGATTTCGACAAAGAGTGTTGACGAGATCAAATCGATCGAAAGCCTGACAAAATCCTGTTTCACACACACACAATGACTACTAACACGTGTTTTTGGCAAAATATTACCTAATACATCTTCATCATATTTCACTTAAATTCTTTACAAAATTATTTTTTTTGGAAACATATTTATCGGTTTTCTGTAATTAGAATGTCAGAAAACATAATACGACAGAAATTTCATGAGACAACCGTAACCAAATATTATTTCAAAAGTTAAGAATTAGGGATATTTCCTTTGAAATGTTTTGATATTATTTAGCACAGTTTCGTATTGAACAGATCTGTCCAATTTTGTCACAGCAAAATAAAATACTTCTTTTGTGTATTTGAGAATTTTATGATGTTTTACCGTAATTTGGTGTTATGAAGTCAATTATTTATAATACTCTTATACGTATTATTAAGCCACAAAATAATTCCTTTTAAAACAAAAAGATTTAACTGTGATGAAGATCGGCATCCGGGATCGAACCCACGACCTCCGAACGAAACAGTACGAAAACTAAACTAAGTTTCCAGATCTTTTTCTTTGGTTATTGAAATGGGGGATTGTAATGTCAGCTTCTAGGTAAATCACTGAGTTTGATAATGTTTGTGGAAGAGTTGGAGTAAGAATTTTGGTATTTGAATCTGTATAGTTAGTTATGTTATGTACCTTTTGAAATTAGTCATCGGGAATCAAACCCGCAACCTTTAGTATACCCATTTATTTTCTTCTTCATCTGTAGGCATTTGCGGGCACTTGATGTCGTCAATATTATACATAGGTAGTACAAACAATGCTCATTTACAGTAGACGAATTCTCATGATTAAGAGTTTCGGAGACTTAAACATTACCACCTAATGGCGAACGTTGTTAACGTAAAGTGATCACACTAAGCTATCAGCCTTCGAAATAACAGTAGAAGACGGTCGTAAGCCCGTAGTGCTTTGTTCCATTTAAAATCGAACATTATTAATGAATTGTTAGAGTCATTAGTTGTTATTTTTTCTTTAAAATCTATTAATCGTCAATACATAAAATACACAAGTAAAAATAGGAGAAGATCTGGTAAATACTGATTGCAGTATGGACGAATGTCTCGAATTTAAGTTATAATATAACCTTCCGTATCATAAATAATTGAACAAAACAATGAAATACTCGGATTGTACAAATTTATTAATGGTGCTGCTGACAATTTGATTCCACGCGTACCTAAATTATACAAAATTAAGTAACAATAAATTTAAAATTGTCACTTTATTGAGACGTTTAATATTCATTAAAAAAGGAAACCATCCGTGAAATAATAAAAAAATGTAAACGACGAGACAAAAAGTGCTACCGAGAAAGAATAATCGTAGTGAGAAATGTATAAAAAAAACAAGAAGAAAAAAAAAGAATAAAACGGAGATGAAATGGAATTAATCGGATTAACCGTGGAGAAAGATTTAAGACAAATGACTTCTTCCTCGTGGTTTTATGGGAAAATCCCTAAGTCACAAGTAATTGGTAGTTGGTTCTCAAGAAGTAATAGAGAGGTGCCTACTTTCAAAGATACTTAATTAGTTTTTCCAAATTTGTGGGCATTCTCTGCATCATTCGTACTCTTTCTATTAGAAACCATGATTAGATAGAACTCTACGCAAAACTTATTTGAAGTCGAAGCTTTTTCTACATACCTACCTAGTATTTTTAAAGCTTAGATACTTATCGTACGAAAAAAATTATAACTGTTATAGATATGTAGGTATGTCAATAATAATGTGAAGGTAAACTGTGAAATTATTTTCAAATTTTCAAAATTTTTCGTTGTGAAATTTTTGTACTAAATCATATAAACCAGACAAACAATTAAACAACGCGACCTAAGATTCCAGTTGGATTTTCAGGGCATCTGCCACGTTCAAAACTACCTACAAAACTGCCTGAAAATCCATTAGGTATACATTTTGTCCTTTTGTTCTAAGATTCTATAGTGCTAATCTCAAATATTCAAATGCTTAGCTAATTGGGAAAGAAGTTTAAATAAAGGTTTGGTATTTGTAGATATCGGACAAACCACAGTAGAGAGTACTTACCTACGTATAGGTGCGACAGTGTTTTTTGTCATTTTCTATTAAATTATTGTCTGCAGCTAGAAATTATTGGAATTAGATAGGTATAATTAAATGGACAAGTCTAAATGAGTCTACGATTTCATAATTAAAGAAGACTGGAATCTTACTATTTTTAGAGTGAGAATGACTTGGATCGATAATTATTCGATTCCGTCGTTAAGAAGTAAGAAAATTAGAAGAGGTTGTATGCAATTGGTATGTTGACTTCGGAGTAGAAATAGAAGAAGCGAAAAAAGTGTGCTTGTAAAGAAAAGAGGTCTGTTCTATTTGCCTCCCGGAATGGAAAAAAGTTTATAAGTAGTTGTCAGTATGAAAAAAGATCTTTGAAAGCTGTACAATGATGAGACACACGTCATAAATGTCGTGTTTTCATTAGGATAAGTAATATGCCTATTTCAAAAAGGCGTATCTCAAACGTTCCCTGTTTTTGTGGTGTTCCTACTGGCATCGACTCAGCTTATATTTTAATCCAACTAGAAGATGCATCAATGGCGTTTTGGATTCCAGTTGGAAATTGTTTCACTGTTTTTTTTTCTCACTAGACTTTATTTTCTTACCTTTATATTTTGTTTAAAGTTGATATAGGTAACCTTAGTAGGTACTTTTATTAGCTGCATACGCACGTATCGATTTATCTTGACGATTATCTGTCAAATTGTAAAGATAAATCAATACGTGTGTATGTATCTATTAGTTTTCATGCCTGCCCACAACTAAATTATGCATAAAAATTAAGTAAGAAAGTACATATAATTATTTTATTCAAGCATTCAGATGTCATCTCTTTCTGTTTGCGTAATAAGTGTGTACGGACTGAAAATAACGGAAGTCCGTTTCCGTGTGCTTTTAATAAAATTATTAGAATAAATTTATGCATAGGTAGGTGTATATAAATTCTTCTCTATGACCAATTAGGTGCATGCATAGGAAGGTAACAAAAGCTATCCATTGCGCTTGATCTTGGGCGATTTTAATAACCTGAATTAATTATTAAACAGCGAGATAATATTTTTTTTTATATAACTTGTCGACCACTTTTTTGCTCAATTTAGTTTTCTTTTTTTTTACAGATTATCAACTCTAAAAAATATTTTTGTATAAAGGAATGATCCCATTTCCCATCTCAAAGTGATAAGTAATAGGTAAATATGTTAAAGAAAAATAATTGAATTTTATAAGTGCCCGTATGATAATATCCCGTAGTAAAACTTTAAATTATGTAGGTCGGTAGGTATATGTAATAAATTTCAATATTCATCTTCTAGATGTAACAAATCTTACCTAATGTGTAAATGATAATTTATGTTTATTAACTTACAAACATCATTGATTGTCCATTATTCATAAAAAATCGAATTCGCCAAGGATACCAGCATAATTTTTTTTTATTATTACCTATTCATAAAGTCATAGTGATTTTTTGTTGTAAAAAGTATAAAACATCCCCTAGTATTAAGGTTCAAAACTGACTTTCTTTATTTATTTTTATGTTTTTATGAACTCTCGTCCCTAGGCTTCTTTAGAGCACTTGGATTCGTCAATGTTTGTACTTACATTTTTTAAAATATTTGAATAAAAAATACAAAAAGGAAGCAAAACAAAATGAAAAGACAAATCAAAACAGAACAGATTCAAAATCAATCGGCGAGGCTGAAAATGTGTAAAGGGCCCTTTCAGCCTCCTGTCAGCAAACAGGTCATATACTAATAAATCATATTTTGGGTCATTTGGGTCAAGACTTCGTTATCGTTTAGGGTCCTGTCCACAAAATGGTCAAATTTATTTGACAATGTCACAAAATTAAATACCTACCTACCTGACATTTGCCTTAATGAGATCAGCTTCCATTTTGGTGTAATATTAGAAACTTATTGAAATTGACAATATTAATACAAGAATCTAACTAGAATCAAGATAACGAACTGGAGATTGACGTAAGAGTCTAACATGAAAATATTATCTTATAATTACTTGATTTTTGTTAGAAGGTATTCAACAATGTGAAGAAAGTTTTCGGTAAAAAATTAAGCGTCTCGGGAAATTTCAGAAATTATAATACCTACCTTAAAAAATCCCCTAAAAATATGCTCTTTATAAGTATTGAGATTAAGAGATTGGTAAAAAAGACTTTTAAAATAGATATGAAATTTGTAAAATAAGAATACAGAGGTCATTCCTTAATCTACCATGTCCGTGATGTAACTTTTTTTTTTTTTTTTTGATAAGCCAATCTATTGAATCAATCAAGGAGTGCACATGAAAAGGAAAATGGTTTGCACTAGATATATAAAGCACACAATATCTTCTTTCATTCCGCTCTAAGACAAGTAAGTATTTTCTTTCGAAAACATTATGGCCATAATATAATCCGTAGTATGAAAGTTGACACAATATCCGCATCTGTATAAGATTCACTTTTTAAGTGTAAGTGTTTCAAGAATAAAAAGCTGACAAAAAACATTTCCTTTATTTTTTCCTTCAGTTCATACACAATCTCTTCCGTTTTTTTTCCTCTCTCAAGTTTTCCGATAAATGTCAAAATGATTTTTTTTCACCACTCACTCGCCAGATTCCCGTTCCTAATAAATCCTCTTATTTTCTCATCAGGATTTCCTCTATCAAAAAGAGGACACTGGGTTCTTTTTTCTGTAATAAGTACGTCTTCCATTACTAGAAATGCCTACTGCGAAGTGGACATGTTATCACTACGGTTTACTTACTTTATGACTGTGTTTACTTTCTTTTCCATCGGACTCGTTTCTCACAAAAAAAAAATTACAATTTTTTATACGTTGCTACACGTAGCCAAACTATATACATTAGGAAAATATATAAAACTAGCATTCCCGTCAGACGTTGTCTTGTGGTCCTAACTTAGAATATTGTCTTCAAATTTCATGGTAGATATATATTTAAATTCGCTATCTCGAGAGTGGATTGCCACATTGGAAAGAAGAAGAATAAAATTTGCTAATCCAACCAACAAAAAAATAAAGTTTCCGATGACACACGGCATAACCACACAACAATTGATTATTAATTAAACTTAAACCAACTCTTTAAACAAAAATACGCTTAAAATATGTTTGAATGTTAACACATTATTTCTGAAAGTTTGAAATAAATTATATCAATAACCTTCGTAGGTACCTGTGTTTTGAAACTCAATGGTTGTATGTAAGGTAAATAAAATATGTCATTGTGTTGTTATGAAATTTTCACTGAATGTTTTGTTAGGAAGTCCGTTCCACATTAATATTATATTTTATATTATTTGTCATCCATTTTTCTATTTTTATTAGTTGATGGGTATTCTGTTATCCTGAATGGAGAAGAATCCAATAAACTAACATCATAAAAATCTGTTCAGCCGATTTCGAGTTACAAATGTTCGCAGTAATCCGGCTTTCTTATTATAGAATTATAGATGATGGAAATTTTCTTTTTTACGCGTGACAGTTTGTGATGTGGGGCTATGAGTCTTTCTATATTATTCTTCTCCTTCGGTACTCTTTTCCTAGGCTTGTTGACATGATTTCAGAAGGTTTCGTGCTGCTTTACCCGCCCATCTTTTGCGGCGGACCGCAAAAAATTATATTCCTCTTCTTCTTTTTAGAAAAAGAAGAAAAAAAAAACACAATTTTACGTAAAATACAGAATTCATAATAATAGAAAATAAGCATTATAAAAAATTAGAAGAATTGAACTGTTTGTATTGTAATTTGTATACCTATCTATTTATTTTTAAATAGGTGTCGTTGACCAGTTGAGATTTAAGGACATGAGGTGGTCAACCTCACGGTCCCGATCTGATTTTTCGATTTCCTGCCTCTTACAGGACGCTCCAAAAACCAGCAAAAAGAGCAGAGGTGCTATTCTTAGCCGGCAACCACACGGCACAAGGTCAGAAAAGGCACAATGAGCCTCGGACGCCTTCGAGCGCAATGGAGAGCTCTTGATGCCTCCCTATGCTCCCGAGTGGGGCTTAGACCCCACATGGGTTGGTTTGGGGGGTGATTCGCGGCGGGCTTGATTTGTCCGGGGCCGTCTTTTTGGTTTGATTGCTTCGATCGAGCTAGGGGTCGGTTTAGTGCGGGTCGGGTTTGCTGCCGATTGGTCTCCTCTGGGCTGGCCTGTGGTGTGCAGGGGGCCTTAAAGAGAGAATGTATGTAATGTAGGTGTCGTTGACATTCTCAAAACTTCTTGTGGCAATGAGCATTGGAAATTTTTTTATTATACCTACCTAGGTACATACATTTTAAATAATTGTGGTTCAATATCGAAAAATGTATGAATATGATACTGGAAAATCCATTTACGACACAATTAACTTCTTTAAATTTGATTGTCAATATTTTCCAAAAAATTGTAAAAATCAGACAATTAGAGAGTTATTGATGGCGGCCCACATAAAAATATGTCCGGCGGGTCGCAGATTGCCCAGGCCTGCTGTAGATAAACCCATGGAAAGATAGCTAAGTTTATTTAATTTATTTTTGTATTAGCAAAGTTTTATCTCATTTTGTTTAGGTAGTTACCTACTCGTACGATAAGTTCCTATCATATGCCAGTTTTATTATTGATCAGCTTCTTTAATACAAAAAATAAACTTTCATAAAAAATATATTTGTCAGAAAAAAGAGGATGAAATAGATAGGTATTTAACTTTTTACTGCAAAGTTTGTATTATGTTAAGTCATGTAAAAATGCGATAAAGTGCGCCTCATCACAATAAACTCACACGAGGCGTATAAAAAGGTTTTTTTTTACAATGTGATAAGTTGGGAAATGAATATTTTATGTTGATTGAAAAAAATATATAAAAAATGTGTGAATTGAGTGAATCTATAGTTTTAGTTTTACAACATGAACTGATGTAATCAATTTTAAAAGGTTAATTACTCATACCAAATTGTCTTGCTCTTGGATAGCCACAAACGAGAAAAAAAATTCTACTGGAGAGAAATATCGCCTGAATGAGCCTTATTGCAGTCCAAATTTATTTCTATCATTTTGACCCTTCTGCTAATTTTTAATACTAATGACGTATAAATGGTTATTGGAAAAAATGTACCTACCTACTTTGTTTATCACAATACATGGTCGATAGTATGTGTCATCTCATGCGCGCGTGCTAGTACCTACACATTTTTTTTTCTTTTTCAGAGTTACTCTACTTCATCTTTTTATGAAGACGCATTATGTGTCTACTTGTTATGGCTAATATGTCTACTTGTTATGGCTAATATGTCTACTTGTTATGGCTAATATGTCTACTTGTTATGGCTAATATGTCTACTCGTTATGGCTAATATGTCTACTCGTTATGGCTAATATGTCTACTTGTTATGGCTAATATGTCTACTTGTTATGGCTAATATGTCTACTTGTTATGGCTAATATGTCTACTTGTTATGGCTAATAAACTCATTAAATACAAAAAATGTGATGAATTTTAAACGTCTTCTGAAATTCATTTATAAATTTTATTGATCTTTGAACTTCTAAGTATGTAATACCTCATTACCTGAAATCGATTTCTGACAATAAAGAAGATTCTGATAATTTTTTATGTTTTTCTAGTCATAATTATGTAATTGGACTGAGGACAATGGTTGGGGATTTCAAAGTTATCCAGGATTACCTAAGTGGCGTACTCTCAAGTAAATAGGAGCTTATGTCATATTGGTTACATATAAATATAAGTAATTGTTACATATTACTGTTTTATTGTCATTTTTAAACATTATACTGAACACGCCAATGAAATTCTATGCATAGGTGTTATGGGGAATATTATGGCACAATGACGAATTTCACAAAATTTCAGATGTGTGCACAAAAAATCTTCCAGGACCATTAAACATGCTCGATAATATTATTATAATCGACCAGGTCATGTTCTATGAGAAATCCGCCCTCAAGAATCGCCCGCCGCGAAGAGTGTTCTATAATAAAATTTAACCTGAAAGATGACCAGATCAGAAATGACATGCCACAATTTCTGCAGGTCTGGAGATCTCAAATGGACAACATAAAATTGGAAGCCGTTGAAGTAAATACCTACCTGTGTATAGCTCCATATGGTACAATCGTATTGGAACGAGCAAACTTATATTCCAGTATAAGGAACTATCAAAATATTTTTATTGCCATCATTCATAAGTCGCAATAAAAACATCGGCGAGAGTTCATTATGTTTCATCGTATAAAACTATAAAAAGATCTGGATGAAGAAAGAAAAAAAAAGGAATTCGAAGGAGGGTAAAATGGGTGTGACAAAACGACAATATTTTATATAGCGGATTACTAGTTTAGTCTCGGCGACGCGACGCGCCACCCGTCGATGAGAAGCGTAACAATTCTGCGCCCCCTGCAGGGTGATAGAAAAAGATTCATTGTCTTAGCGGCTTAAATCCTTTTGTATTCTAATGTATGGTATTAGGGACAGCGCGTGTGTCTATCGATATAGACAATTTCGTATCAACAAAGCATTTGAAGGGATAATTTTATATGCAAATAGGAGACATTCTATTCGTATTTAACGACATCATAAAGTACTGTCCCTATAATTAAACTTGGGGAGGCAATAGCCTAACAGAACCTTTTTGAACTTACTCAATACGAACCGACATCGTAATTATCCACTATATTACATATTAAATGACTACAAATTAATTCAAATTTATTTAGTAGATATATTTATAATCTTATTATGAAGCTTGAAAAGCTATGAAGGTAAAAAAAATAATATATATTTTATATCTGCATTTCCGATATGCGGCGTGGACACAAAGAATTTTCTCACGAGAAGCGGTACAATAAATTTTGAAGTTAATAGCGAATCAGATTTTTTTTTTAGTTTTTAACCTTTAGATACCTACCTATATAGATTCTTAGCATTTATGTTGTTATATACCATGCATGTTGTTTGGGAAATTTAACATACGCAGGCCCATTTTTCAATAGATTTTCTTTTAGAATGTATATACCTATCTTTTTTAAACTTTACGAAATATTTGTATAAAAAAACAACAAAATGTAGAAAACCTTGTTTGTTTATCGTTTATTATAGAACCACGCTTCCCAGACTGGATGGTATAGGGTTATGTGGATAGCAAACTTAGAACATGTTAGATAGCTTCGGAAGGTTTAAAGCAATATAGCAGTCGAAATTTTCCTGGCAACCGATATAATGAGTGTGGTATATACCTAGAGAAAATAGGGTTAATTTAGTATACGTATCTACAGGAAATTAACATTTTTAAATGAAAGCTTTAAGTAGGTAGGTACCTAATCAAAAATCGTCTGAATTAAAACACGTATAGGTACCTGTATTGATAGAAGTGAAGATTGGAAACCTAGACATTTTTAATGGAATGCTGGCAAACGCTAAACTAGAGGTTAGTCAGACAACGTCAAGCTAGTGGCGGCTTATGTCAAAGATGAAAAATGATCTCAGCTTGATATCTTCCACTACAAACGTCTCATGTAACAGTTGATGAAAGTTCATTTTTAATCCTCAAAGTATCTTGTAGGTACATTTTGAAGCAAGTACCTGTAACAAAAATGTATGATGTCCTGATTAATTAAGCAATTTGCATTCTAAGTATGCTAATAATGATTTATTACAACCTATGGGTGCCTCGTAATATGGGTGTTGGTGAGTAGTAATTATAGAGTAGGGTAACAGGAGCCACCAGTGTCTGGTAGCTGCTGGCATGTGCCGGTGTCCTGACAGCTCCGTGCCAAGCGCTCACCCTCAGGAACCATTCATCTGTAACAATATCCGATCCAGGAAGGGGGTAACGTCATACTTGCTCTACAGTGCATTCGTTCCATGTTATATTCATGTATGGAGTACAAGTAGGGGTTCTTTTACACATTCAATTTTGAACTTACTTTTTGTATGGCATCCAGAATATATTCACTCGTAGAAGATAGAAGATAGCCTCCCGTCCTCATCTATAGTCTTGACTCCAGTGCTATCAGCCAGTACACCGCCTCGGAAGTTGCATGGTGGTTGTTTTGCAGACTTCCTGCAAAAATTGTGATCCGCTAGTCTTCCACAATGTGATTGCGCTGTATAGTTCCATACTCACAATCATGGTCATTATTTTTTTATTCTAGAAAAGCGGACGTCGACGGACCCACCAGGGCGTCTGGTTTTCTGCAGTGAGACTTCAGATACTGCTTAAGTACTCTGTCTCTTTTGCGATTTCATCATTTTACTGCCAGAAGTGAAAGAGATAAACATATTACGCTTTGTATTTCTCTCGAATAATACTGTTCCCATGTGCCTAGAATAAGTATATGGTGGAAAATGAATTAAATATCTATCATTACATATTATAAGACAGTCTAGAAGTCCTTCTGACATTTGTATACTATTATTATACCGTACTATTACTTGAGATGTTTGTAAAAAAATAAGGAATGGAGAGTTGTTTCGTCATAGTTTCATTTTAATTACTTTTAAAAAAAAACGTGTTTCATATCAGCGTTGTGACGGACACTTCTGAAAGAATGTTGAGATATTTATGTGAAAGATATCGAAAGAACGTTCACATTTTTTTTTAAATAATACACCACTTTAGTAGGTATACAAGCCTATTATAAAATGGTTTATGCCACCAGTTGTTTGAAAACATGCAAAACATTATAATATGATATCACCCTTGGTACCTCTCTATTGTTTTCGAGTCAAAATCAATTTTTAACACCAACGTAATATGATCTCATTTGCCCCATATGGCAAGAATATACTTTGGTGCATGGCATTAATGTATAGAAACACACAAGCACAGTAGGTATGTTTTGATAAACAGTGTCAAGTCGTATACTTAGTTAGGTAGAAAACACTGTCGAACAGTCCATGTATTATATTGTGGATACTTCTTCAAAACAAACCATCAAAAAATGTTCTTTTATAATTTTAGATTCATGATGGCAGTGAAGTATTTTCTTAATTTACTGGAGATGTATCCATCATCAGCTGATGATTCAATTCCACTATAGAAGAGGTAAATAGGCATGCTTTGATGTTGTTTTTGATGATGCTGTTTCATTTTTTATTTCCATATTTTCAAAGGTTCTGGTCATATTATCGAAAACGGAAGTAGAGCCCACAACGATATGTACTGGTAGCTCAGCCCTGAGGTCACCAGTAGTGGTAACAGTTGCTCCAATGTCATGGAATTGATCCACCCTGGAACCCCTATACTTACAAGTCCGGACATTTGATTTTGCCACTCCTGCAGTATGCAGCGACTGGTATCGCCTTCTCACTCGCCATCTTAAGGTTCTTCACCTCACAAGTCACCTGCACCAACGGGCACGTCAACAAGTGCAAGTCGTACTGCAGCTCCCCACGCCCTTGCCTTCAAGGAAGCCCCACCTTCGCTGGTTGGCACTGCGTCTGGTTTCCTTCACTGCGTGCTTATCGTCGACATAGCTGATGACATGAACATAGCTGGAGCATTTTTTAAGAATACCGAATGACAGTTAGCCAAGAAAAGCGCTTAAAAAAATATTCCTTCCATCAGCATCTCGACGGTGAAAAAGATTATATTGTGCTTAGTTCCATCGAAACCAGACAAATAAATGCACATTGAGAGGGAGAATTTACAATATGAAGCGCAATATTGGTTCTTTTCGCTACCCTAAATTTGGTAACTCATGGATAATTTATTGATTAATTGATTAATACATGCATTGGTAAATTTTTATTTACTAAATCAAAGCACCAATACAACAAATAACAAAATGAAAAAATATATCTAGGTACCTACAATAACCTATAATAACGATTCGATGGTAGGTTCCTATCTTATAGTACAAAACATTAAAGAATGTCAAGAAATGAATTATCAAAGAACGTCCATTCGTCACGCCCGCTGAGGAATGAATGAAAGAATCTTCAAAGGCGTATAAACCAAATTAATTCTGTAACATGTATGCCGAATCTAGTGTAAAAAGGTAGTGGGTTATTTAACATTCAGCCACTGATTGTTTACCGCTATTTACTCGCTTGGCTTTTGTTCTCAATAGAATGGGCTCTTACCAACGTAGCCAAAACGGCTCGTCTGTTTTATACTTTTATAAAAATGGATTCGTTTTGCCGGTACATTGCTTTGAGGTGAATCATCCTTAAAATATTCCTTGAAAAAGAGTCTTCGTTCTTTCCGATAGCTCTACAACCCATATCGAGTCTTGGCCACCAGAAAACTTTGCCTCCAACCTCTTCTGTCTTCCAACTGGGGATATTCAGTATGTGTGCAGCATCTCTCCGCATCTCTGCAAATTGCTTACTAAGTACCTATGTACCTAATTTAATCTAGTTTCTAATGTCACCTTAAAAATGACATTCAAGTAAGTAATCGAGATTTCATAGTGTCGCTAAAGAGTGGATGTAAAAAACATCGTTTCTTTATTATGAACGATAATATACCTACCTACCGGACGGCAATATACAAAAAGTGTATTTTTTAACAGCTTATATAGTAATGTTACTGAAAATATCTACCTACAGGTAAGTTGGTTACTTAAAGAAAAACTCTATAAAATATTCATTGTCATTCGTAGACATGCAAAAAAAAACAATCTTAGTGTTCGCATTTTTTGAAGTTATTTGCAGTAGATAGTCACCGACATTCATAGTGGCATAGTTAATTCTACAGAGAAAATTGAACGCAATATATTATATAAAAGCCGATGTCTTGTTGCCTCCCTATGCCCCTAAGTGGGGCGTAAAGGGAGTTTGGATTGGATTCTTAAATAGTTTGATTGACGAGAATAAAGGTGCAAGTGATTGAGAAAAAAACATGATTAGGTATTATCATAAAACATACCTAACGTGCCTATAGTTAGTTTTTCATCAATAGCCAGAATTGAATAAAATATTATTGCTCCTATAAGTAAATCATTTTATTGCTCATACCATTGCTAAAATAAATTCTGATATCAACAAAATGTGCAAGTTACCTATGGGGAAAAATATAAAGGATACTTAGGTAGGCACCTACTCATAATAATAGTATTGAATCCAGCAGCTATGCGGATAAAATTGTGTTTTGAAATTGTGGATATTAAATCGTTTTTAATATTCATTTCCACTATCGAATCCGTTGTCGAAAATTCATCCTCATTCATTTAGTCGCTTGATAAATGGTTTTCTACCAACCATCGATAATATTTTCGAAAGGCTAGCGCTCCATTGTCGGTAGGTATTATAGATTTTCTCTTTTGTATTTCGCATTTGCCAATCCGAAACAATCACAGATGTCCATTCCAAATTGATACAAATAGAACTCTCCCGTTTTTTTATTTGCTGCCTATTGAAAATCTGAAAGAGGTTTTTAGATTTCTGCATATTTTTATATGTAGGTACCTACCTAATACTTTCAGTTTAAGCTTTTGATTAGCTACGAGAGTTAAAAATATAGGTAGGTATATTTTATTTGCAAGTATTGTTTAATAATATGTTTTTATTTCAAGTTTTTTTTTAATTTTTCTAATGCAGTAACCTCGATTATGTATTCTTCTTTATTTTTTAAAAGAATTGCATGAAATAATGATTAAATAATAAATTTGATATCAACTTGAAGGTTTTTGGATTTCTGAATATTTTTATAATACCTACTTTTCAATTTGTTATGAGGTTTTTTTTAAGCAACTTCTTTAAAGATATTTTTTGTTTAGCATGTATTGTTTCCTATATGTAGTTATTTATGTACTCACTTCTGCAGCGAGGCTAAGACTAAGGGAAGACGTGGTGTGGGTAGAAGACCAGGAACCCTTTCTCCAATGTCGTGGATCAATGGATTTTCTAATAGAATTATTATGATTTTCATATGGAACGTGAACTGGAATCAAATCGCTCTGGGATCTGATCTGGAGGCCTCCAAGAAATAGCCCAGGGGGACCTGAATGGGCACTTCAAGAAGAAGAAGTGATAGTACCTATAGGTACCTCCTAAAAGTATAATTATGCACATTATACATCATCAGCCCTCCTCAGTCCACTATTGAACATAGTCCTCCCTTCCCGACCTCCATTGCTCCCTATCGGCAGCCATTCTGTGTCACTGGTGTCCGGTCACTTTCTTTATATCGTCGGACCATCGCTTTTGTGGCCTTCCTGGTTTTATGCTACCGGTTCTCGGTCATCAATCCAAGGTTCTTTTGGTCCACCGGCACCGGTCATCCGTTGTTCTGACTACGTGTCCAGCCCAGGTCCATTTTAGTGATGCTATTTTTTGTACTACATCTGTCACCTTTATCCTGTATAATCAATTCGTTGCGTTTCCTGTCGTTTTCGCCATACATTGTCGTATATTAACTCTTTCGATACTAAACCTACTTTTGCCATATTGATTGCGACGCGATTTAGTAGTAAATTATTCTTAAAACGTATGTATCACATTTTGAATAAATCACAAGAGAGACGATTAATGTAACGTCATTAAGATTACCTTCCTCTGTATTTTTTATTATCTACCAAAAGTATAAAAGGAATCCGACTTATGAATATTTATAACGTCGAATTCCTATATCGAGACAAATTTGTCACGGGAATGGGGGGAACGGGGGACTATATGTAAGATCTGTGGTGGCAGACTCCGTCATGTGTTCGGAGTAGGAGACAATAACGTACCTACATTAAAAAATAAAAAAAACTCCCGTACAATAATAATATACCTATTGTATGAGACGTTTTATTCTTACACGCTTCTTAGATAAATAATTTATTTATAACGAAATATTATGCCGTACCCGCGTATTGTATGGGAGCTCATATTGTAATTTGAAGTTCGCCCCACATTCAATATCCCTACATCCGTCCAATGACACAATGATCACTTGTGATAAAAATACGAAATTGAAAATTTTCCTTTCGCCATAAAAAGTTACGTAATTAAGTCGTTTAGACCCTCTCATACTGTGTTGCGCTCCTTCGAAGCAGAGTTGAGGAATCTGGACATAGTGTGGGAGGAGGTCAAAAACATTGCGCAAGATCGAGCGCAATGGAGCGCTGTTGTTGACTCCCTATGCCCCTAAGTGTAGCATAAAGGGAGTTTGGATTGGATTAGAATTAGTCGCATGGGGTCAGCACCCAAGAGAGAAGTGACATGTATTGTGCTTAACCTTTCTCTTTCCGAACACGACTGATTTGCATACGCCAAGGGAACTTAGAAAGCTAGGAAGATAACTGTTGCGTTCCAAACACTTAAACAATATGTATTTCTTTCAATTTGAAATTATCATGACTCTACGCGCGTAGTTAAGGGTTAATGAAGCGTAGAAATTAGATAGTACAAATGTGAATATTTCTTTCTCTTATGAATGTAGAAATTATTGCCCAATATTGATGAGAGTTTGGATAACCTTAAGTATACAATAAGAGTATTTTCGGTTGTAAAACTATATGTCATTGTATCAATTGGAAGGAACAAAACATTTTAACAGTTTTTATTAGACCAGTATGATGTTATAGATGAAGATGATACAAAAGCTGAAAAGAATGAAAAGATGGGAGGTAGGTACCACGATATTGTCTCGTCAATCGTGAAGGGGAGATATGACGGAGGTACCTTTATAAACTGTGAGATATTCCTTTTTTTCAATCGAGGAATCTCCACCATGCGAGACAACGGCGCGTCACTTACCGTCAAATTTGAAATCAAAGACGAGACACCATCCCGTATGGAACGATGGTAAAATGTGTTCATAAACGTATTAAATAACATGACACACGCACCTCTATGTAGTAAACTCTTGGATACGTGAATTCGGAGACAATAATTGACCCTAATGACAATGTGAAGAACAAACAAAAAAGCGTAAGGTTAGTAAGTAAGAGGTGAGGCTGCGCATGGTGGAGAGATAGATGCTCAGTCTTAACCATGAACAAAGTTGAAGCCTTCTTGTCATCCAGAAGGGCAAGATCCATATCGAAGACATGGTGTGGATAAAATACATGGGGCATAAGAGCATGGACTGGAATCCAAACTGTTGGCGAACTGATTTATGCGGCTAGAAACAGGGAGGCATTTGTTAAAGTGATAGCCAAACGGGAGAACCTGACTGAGCACTTAAAGAAGAAGAAGTCGCCCAGAGAATGCTCCGTTTTTAATGAAGAGATTTGCGAATCATTTTTTGGGCTACTTATATGTAGATGGTTTCCTACTTCTAATAAGAGCGAGGCATTATATTAGAAGAAAATGATCGAATGATGAATACCTAAACTTGTGCATGCTACCACCAAAATAAATATGGTAATTGATCACTTAACGTTAGCAACTTATGCCTGCAAATGGTCAAATCTGAACCACCGTGAGAAAATAAGTCATGAATTGTTCGTAAGTTGACTAATCCTTTGCTGCAACAGGGTTTGAATTTGGAATGGTAACATTCGCATGCCAATATGCTGGTCGACGACATAGTATATACGACGTGTAAGTATATCGACCTTTTAAATTGCAAATTTCACAAAAAAAAACTTAGATACGTGTGTGAAAGGTCGCATGTCTAGTAGTCTACGTGAGACTATTTTTTATTAAGAGAAAATTCGAAAGTAAGCATCTCCTATTTACACATGCTATGAACATTTATCTACTTTTTTTAAGCGCATAAGTTTCTACCTACTTACGTCTTAGTTATTTTTGTTTCTTTGATATGTAACAAAATGTTGTCATTCATTTTTTAGTAGATATGTATGTCTATATTCTTTTCTAACACTTTTGCTGAAAATGATGTCCTTCCATTCCTCAGAGTTTGTCCATCTAAATAAAAGAAAAGTTTATGGCTAAAAATAAACACTTTATAGTAGTACAATCTGTAGACTATTATAATTCATCTATAATGACGAATAATAACTATCCTTGATCGAAACCATCAATAATTTTGATTTCTATTACGATAAGGAAAAAAACATAAATTTGTATGAGAAATGGTATCTATGTAGGTATATTGTGGAAGATAATGAAGCACATGCTTGAATAGAAAAGAGTGGAGGTGCGTTCTCTCTGCCTACTCCATATGCGAACTGATGGTAAAAAAAAACACCTTTGACACGTTTGTTTGGTTTTCGGAATGTGACCTATAAACATCGTTTAAAACAGATGCATCAGTCAGAATTATATTGGTTCAATAGGTATTTATTTAATTTTTCATAATACAAATTCGAATCCAATATTCATACTAGTATAGACTATAGTTTCAAACTATAGTTTCACTCGATGGTCAAACTCTTCTCCATAATTTCCACCAAAAATACCTTGGTGTGACACTAGATAGGTTGCTCACCTACAAAAATCACCTTGCCGGTGTGGCGGCTAAGGTTCGGTCACGAAATAATATTATACAAAAACTTACTGGCACCAGCTGGGGAGCACGGGCTGATACACTCATAACCTCCTCTCTGGCGTTGGTGTACTCGGCCGCAGAATATTGCGCTCCGGCCTGGACAAACAGCACTCACACTAGTACCTTAGACGTACAACTAAATCAAACCATGCGTCTGGTGAGCGGCATGATCAAATCAACACCAGTGGAATGGCTTCCAGTTCGTAGCAACATTGCGCCACCAGAACTACGTAGAAGGGAAGCTACTCTAAGGGAATGGACCAAACGTTACGCCTATCCGGAACTGCCCCTCCACCAAAACATACCATCTGATCACTCCATGCGCCTAAAATCCAGGTGCCCTTCCTGGAAGCTAGGTAATGACCTTATTGAGCGGGGCTATAATGTTGAACAGGTTTGGCGGGAAAAGTGGAACGACCAAAATCCCGACGTTGGACAGCTTGTCCTGGACCCTACAGTCAGACAACCCGGGTTTGACTTGCCCCGCAGGCAATGGAAAACCCTTAATAGGATTCGGACTGGTCACGGTAGATGTGGACACCTTTTACACAGGTGGGGTAAAAGGAATCATCCCCTTTGTGAATGTGGCCAGATCGAGACTGTTGGACACATTGTTCTGAGCTGTCCCATTAAAAAATTCGAGGGATCACTGGAAGAGATCAGCAGCGTGACACCTAGGGCACTAGATTATATTAAGAAAATTGACGCGGAGCTATAGCTCCAACAAACAAAGGTCGCGCGCATACGAGAGAAGAAGAAGACTAGTATAGACAGAACAAAGTCTGTCGGGAAAGCTATTTTGGAATAATAAATTATCTCGGCATTCCAATAAACAATCTTAACAATAGCTATTTTTTTTTACTTGTACTTACCTTAATATATAAACTTAGATATGTGCTGGGCATATTATAGATATTATGCATTCTTTCTAACTTCAAATTCGTACGACAAAAATATATCAATAGAAACTTACATGTATGTATTTGCTGATATGGTAATATTGTCTGTATGTGACAGACACCATGATGTAATATCATATCCCATGCATGTTAAATTATACAAGGCTAATATAAATAATGTCAGTATGGTTTTATCGGGATGGCATCAACAGAAGAAGGAGGGGCCCTTACCTCCGCCAGAGTGTATTGTGTACCACCATTGGTAGTCAGTGTAGCGTGGACTCACTTCACGCATCAAGGGACCTGCTAGGGACCATCCATAAAAGCCACCGGTCATATTCATAACATCGCTGTATAATGATCTAGTTAATAGTTTTCAAAGTTTGTTAAATTTATTACTTAATTAATTATTATTAAAGAAGGATATAGGTAATATGGTGCCGGAGTTGTCTACTTTGAATCCTTTGAATGTGAAGAAGAGCTTATGGTCATAGTTTTAATAAGCTAAGAATAGCGAACGGACTCTCAATGGTGGTGTTGAAAAAGCTACGAGCAGAAGATCTTCCACTGGATATACAGGTTAAATAATGGTTTCTGCGGAATCAAAAAGTGTTGAAGTAAATTTACAAAACGGCAGAGAAAATGTGTGTATACGAACCTCGGGAACGAGGTATAAATTCCTCATAGATCATAGCCAAAACAGCAAAGCAGTCAATCTAAAAAAAGCAAAAAAGGTCAATCCTTAATATATTCATCTATACATGTTGAAACTAATACCAATAAATGGTTCTAGAATTTGAGAACCATTTATAAATTCACCCCAGAAATTAATGTGTGACATCTCCCATAAGATTGGTATGTCAAGGCAGTCCTTGTCGGTGCGCTCATAGGGGCGTTGTTACAATAGTATGGTAATGTCTAATTTAAAACTACCTCTTTTTGTCTGCGACCTCTATTGTAGCAGTCGTTTTTGATATTAACATGATCTTGTCATTTCTTATGACAACAGTAATCTCCTTTTCCACGATCTCATCGTCTTGTTACTGCAGAGAACTGCTCTTTTTGTTAATTTGGATCCAAATAGGTAACTGTCCTTCTACATTTTTGGGATGACTATAATGTGAGCGAACTTTGGCAATTTGTACTGATTTTATAAGGGAGTTTCTTTTTTTTTTTAATTTTCTGCTATTCCACTCACATGTAAAGGAGTTTGATTGTGTCAATTCGTTCTCCAAACCTGTATGTTTGAAAAGAGTGTTCTCTATCTTAGGCGAAGCCTTATTTCAAACGTTTTGGTATAGGGGGAGCATTGGAATTTGGACGACCGAGGCTGAGGTGGCTGGATTGATTGGAGAGAATCTCCACTACAATTTCTCATACAACACCTCCTATTTCTTCTTCTTCTTTTCATCTTCCTTGAGGATGGAAACGATGTGCTTAATCCACGTCAGTCTCAGTAGACAACGTCTTCAAACATTTCCTTTCAGCTTCACTTCTTCTTTCTTCTTTAGCCTTCTCGCGTCCATTTCTGAACATAGGCCTCCCCCAATTGTCGCCATCTCTCTCTCGTCTGTGCCCTTCTCATCCAGCCAAAACTAGCGCAAGCCACGATGTCGTCACTCCATCTCATCATTGGCCTGCCCCTGCTTCGCATTCCCCACCATGGACGCCACTGTAAAATTATTTTGGTCCATCTGCCATCCGTCATTCTTGCCACATGCCCAGCCCACGACCACTTCAGCTCCGTAACTCTCTGGACAATATTAGTGACCCTTGTCACTCCTCTGATCCACTCATTTCTCCTTCTGTCTCTGAGCGAAATTCCTAACATGGCCCTCTCCATGGCTCTCTGTGTGACATGCAATTTATTCACATTCATCTTCTACAGCATTCATTCTTGCAACATACAAAAAGCATCTCACCACAGGAAGAAAAGAAACAATATAAGGATATATTATGTAATACCAAAACGTAGAGCCTCTTCAAAGGATGCATTATATATGACTTGTGTCCAGAAGTTGACGTGCAGGTGTCTAACTAGTTGATTATCTCATTGACAACTGGATAATTGGATTACTTTAAGTAGGATATTCCATTTTTTAATGTGCAGGTTAATTATTAGAATAAAACACCCGTCAGACTTCTAATTAGAACACTAGACAGTTTACTAACTAGATATGCTACCTACAAGCGTCTAAGTAGGTACTTAAAAGGTCTTTAAAAGGAAATTTAATTTTAAAAAAATATGACTATACCTATTGTAATTTAAAACGAATAACTAGGTTCTTTTTAAAAGTTCTATTTCTTAAGTTTCCTAGGATATTTATTTATTTACAACTAGCTAATACTACGTGTGACAAATAGAGGACGACTAAAGAATTCTTGGGTGGTGCAGAGACGTGACCGAATGCGAAGATTGGGATTGGAAGAGGTGGTGCAGTAGAGACGGACTTATAGCCTAAGAACGAGGAGGGCTGACCCCAACAGTCTACTTAGACGCTAAGTAGACTGTTGGGGTCCTACATGTCTTGTATTACGTTGTTGATTCGGATTGTCAGGCTTGATCGATAGGCAACTTAACAGGTTCTAGTCTAGCTTCCCATTGATTGACAGTCCAAGATGAATAATCAGTAATGTATGTAACTGTCACACGTAAAGAAAAAAGAATGTCACTTTCACAAATAATAAAAATAGGGAGAAGAAAAGGAAAAATGTCACTTCTAATGTTTTAAAAAAGAAAGAAGAAAAATCCTAATCTTCTAATTACATGGAAAAATGTTGCCAATTTCACTGTTCAATAGATGAGAAAAAATAACTTCAATAATAACACCTAAGTACCTACCTACTTACAAATAAATAAAATAAATAAAAAAATAACATTCATTTTGTTTTGTTTTCAAAAGATGGTTATCTGTGTTTATTGAAATAATAGGTACCTAATATGAAGATACTAAAAAAAGATTTTTAATAATATAAGCTTTAAACTTATTAAAATAAATGCTATAAACTGTATTATAGTTAAGAACACACTGAGGAATTTTGCACGGCTCTATGCAGAAAAATATCTAATACTTAGGTATCTAAGCAATAATAACTTATGTACGTACAGTATGTCTTTTCAAATATCTAGATTCCCCTAAATAGTAGGTATCCTATTTGTACAATATAATAAAAATAAAAAATGAGATTGACATCCTCCGACAGCTTGCCGTTCATAGTATGTGATGTGGGTAGGTACCTATCTCGTGTGCTTTGATCTACCAAATACTTTTGATGGTACCTTTCTATGTATGTCATGTACTACTTACACATACCTATGTACATAACCACGCATTGCTAGTTTAAAAAAATAATGTTTTAATAACTTTTTGTTCAAACCCGTGAAGTACATTGTCGAAATACTTTACGGAACAATTTTTTGAAATGAAACAATATAAATAACTAAAAAAATAGCAAAATTGAAATAGTTACGAAATACTCTATGGAGAAATCAATAAGTATATGGGATTAGTCAATAAACGTCCAAAAGCCACTAACAAAATCCAAACAAGAAATGACACTTCTTGAAAAAAATCTCGACTAAGAATCTTCTAATGAAAACAACAAAATGCGTGTATTACCGGACATAAGCTGCGAGATCGGATAAGGTATGCTAACATCAGAAGTGCGCGTAAAGTCATTGTCAAATGGGCTAGGCGACACTGGAATTAAAACGGCAATGTAATGGCAGACAACTAAACTTTACGCATTGCCCTTAATGCGACTCTGAAAGAAGAAGACCCCGAGACAGACTTTCAAAACGATGGAAATATTGTTGGCAGTTGATATGAGGAGATGAAAAGATTGATGGTCTGGATAAAGGCTTGACGACATCGACGGCATTAGACGGACGCAAACAAATCAAGAAGTTTAAATAAAAAATATACTATGGACAAAATTTGTTGTGCAGTGTCGCATACTCATGCCTCATGGGTTGTCTTCTCGTATTAAATCTAACAAGGAATGTTAACAGGGTTAAAATATAATAATTATGATAATGAACAATGCGCCGACTAACGTCCGTTTGTAATCTGTCATGTCGAGGTGTATGGACGCTTTAATAATGCTTTGGGGATATATGGATATTACAGCTACCTACTGCCGGTATTAATAATAAAAATACCTGAAATTTTGGAAGCGATTGAGTTTTTAGGGGCTGTCGTTACAGGGAAAGGGGTAGGTATTTGAGTTTAAAAATATGTAGCATGTGTCACATTAATTAAAAGCTATTGGCTAAAGGTTTTTTATGGCCTAAAATACGAGTATTATTTCTAAGACAAGAATAGTTTGGTATGCACTTGATATGTCTTTTTAGCCGTCTCTCCGTTCCTGGACGTAGGGCGCTTCTAAAGGTATCCACCTTTTTCCATCTTGCATTGTTTATGACCAGTTTCTCCCCGCAACTGGGATCACGTCGACAGTCCGTCTTTTTTAGGTCTTCAATTCGGAGACAGTAAATTTACAGCTTAGAACATCGGGAAGTAAAAAGAAATTTCCTCAATTTTCAACTCATCCAATACCTACCAAGTCCGCATCCTTCACCTCTGTTTATGGGTCAATATGACGAATGGGTCTTCTTCTGTTTTTGAACCCAGATGGGAAGAACTTTAATTCACATCCTTAACATATTCCCCAGTCATGTTTTTCTGTCTTATATTATCTTTTGCACTGTCCATCATGTTTACCAACTCACTGGGATCTAGTTTGTCTGTTTTGTTTCCAAGGAAGTCTCGTAATTGATATAACAGCTAATATAAGCCATCAATTTAGTCAACGGTATACTTAAAACACTGCCATTAAGACTAAAAAACGGTAATAATATTCCAAATCCTACAACTATCTAACACCACAATATATGATTATTTGATGTCTCCACAATAAAGCGTTAGGGAAAACTAAAGTATATTTACATACTAGACGTTTTACCCGAAACACTCTACATCTACATAATAATTCAGAAATGTTTGTTTTTTTATTTGCTTTTTATCGTATATGGGAGCATCACGCTCAAAATACAAATGTTACGTCAGATATGAATTTGCGCAGAGCCGTGCAAAATGCCGGAGAAGGTTCTTAAATACAATATGCTGCATTAACTTTAATATATTTAGAGCTATTTAAAAACTCTATTTTTTTAGGATCTTCATATAAATTTTTCAAAAAAGACAGTAGATAAGCCATCTTTTGGAAACAAAATTACTCATGTACACGTTGAATGGAATCTTGGTATTACGATATGAAAATGTAATGAAATAATTGGAGATTGATTTGTCATACATATAAATGTTATTCAAATCTTATTATTCTCAATAAATAAAGATTTAATGAAAAAATTTGCAAAATAATTCCTCCATTTTGAAGTTTGACATATTTTAGTGACATATAAGGTCGGTAAAACAGCTGCCTTTATCACACATAGAGGTTGTAGGGAATGTAGCTAAGATTCAAACCATAGAGAGAGTAAAACTTGAAAATTTTGTAGGTAGGTTCGTATAATATTATTATTAAAGTATTTTTTTTACCCTTCGATTGAACAGTAAAATTGAATCAAGTGTGAGATGTAACATATTAACATGGAGTTTTTTTTCCATGTAGGTAGCAGACTATAATTTTTCTTCTTTCTATTTTACAAACATTAAAAGTATCATTCTTCTCTCTTTTTGTGAATTGTAAAAGTGTCATTCTTCTTTTTCTGTGCTTATGTCAGTTATAGAGGTCTGTTAAGCAATGGGAAGCTAGACTAGAACCTGTTTAATTACCTACCGATCAATTCTGACAATCGGAATCAAAAACGTAAAGCAAGACGGGTTTAAGCTATTATTTTTATATTAAAAAAAAAGAATTGATGAATTTGAAATGTGATCCTGGCACGCTATACTCAAGTTTCCTTCGTTGGGTTTTCTAATATATTTTTTTTCTTCTTAAAAACGGTATATTATATGCATATTGCAAAGACATGTTATAATATGCATAAAGATAGAGCAGAGCTTCTGTCCTGGTGAACGATGGAGCAAAACAGACACAAAAATTAATCAAGGAGAAAGACGGAAATCAATGATTTATGATATTTTCATTATTGAGTAAGAACGCAAGATGATTGATTACGTTATTAAAAAAAACAAAAGGTAAAAACAGAAACATGCGCATTAACGACGAAACAAGCCGTTTATATTGTTTCAGATTCTCAGCGCAGGATGATAAATAGTGATTTTAAGTAATGTAACGCGGTTGTCAAACCTAATGATTTAAACATCATTTTAAAAACATTACCGAGTGAGTATTATTTTGAGCTAATTGATAATCCCATTGGACCGAGAAAAATAACCATTTATTATGATTTTGTCATATAATTTTTAGTAGTCAGGCTCCTATACAGTTAGTTTGTATTAAACTAGAAAACCGTTATCGGAATTTTCAAATCTACAAACCGCTTCCACCGGACATGAATTAATAATTGTCCACACTGAGATACACGTCAATATTTTTCGCGGCCATCTCCGAAGAGAAATAATGTCGCTTGTACCCATGTTTCCGTCTTAAACGCCCTGAACCAACAAGATTTTGCGAGAATCCCATTGGTGGAGGTTTCGTTTGTGCATGATTTTACATTATTCTACTTTATTTTTATAGGTTTGTTTTGATATCTATTCAAGTTTATATTATAAATTTACAAATGTCCACCTCCTCTCCACAATGGTGGATACGATGTTGTTTCAAAGGCGGATACTCTTTTGTGCCTGGGCTTTGGTCAAGTGCCAGGACTTAGATCAGTTGTAAAGAACAATAATTGGCAAAACACATGCACGCATCAAAAAGCTTCAACTCGTTTCGACACTAAACTCCGACACTTTTCAAACCTGTTAAAGGCGTCACTTGCAATAACGATACTTATCGAGAGCTCAGCTCCGAGGTCACTAGATGTGGTAACGGTTGCTCCCAGGTATTTGAGCTTTTCTACTGATTCATGAGCTCCATCCTACTGGCATTGACTCGAAGGTCAAAGTGTGCTGTTTCTTCACAGAGTTTTTCACGCAAATTCTTATGATGACTTTGACTTTTCGTAACGTTTTACACGGTATGTATACGCTAAGAGCTACCTTAAAGTTAAGAACCGTTGGTGAAAGGCACCATTAATTTTTTTTTCCTAAGAATCTTGTGACGATAGGAAACACAAAAAAGAAGGAAGACATTTTTCCAGTCATTTCCACGTCATACGAACATACGATGATATCATTTTTATATATAAAGATAGGCTAAAGTACCTGGTACTTATTATTTTATCAAAAAATTTTTTTTACTTAGACATAAAAACTCTGTAATATGTTTTATTCATTTCATATAAAATATAAAAAGAGAAAAACACTTAGGTTTAGAAATTGAATTTACAAAATCATCTTGTGGAAAAAAATCCATTTACTTTTCTTTTCAAAATTGTAAAGTAGGTAGGTAGATACTCACTTTTTTTTCTTTTTTAGGATGAAAGCGTAATTATTACGAATCTTACACAGTTTTTAAATGATATTATATTTTAAAAGCAAAAAGGTAAATAACTATATACCTAAATAAAATATTCAGATTTTTTGTGTTTTTGTTTTCCAGGTAGTTAAGTGGATAGGTAAGAAGGTGAGGTAAGAAAGTGAGGGAACCACTTCAAAAAAAAAAAATCTGAAAATAGATAATCGAATGAAAACACTCATTTCGAATAAAGAAAGAAAACTCGGGCCAGAGTAAGTATAAAAGTTTTTTTTTCGAGAAGCAAAAATGTGGTATTTATTTTTAATTTTCACAATTTATTCCTCTCTTAGAAACATCCTTTGTGAGGAAATTCTGTGAAATCGAATACCGAATCGGCTACATTTTATTTTCTCAAATTTATAAAGCGGTGAATTGTTCTTTTTTTTAAACGTTTTGTAGCTGAGATGCTAGGTAGGTACGTACCTACCCAGGAAACATTTTGAAATTTGAGATATTCTACATACCTATGTCTTTTTTTTGTTATGTTACATATAATTTGTTTTTTTTATCTCTATGGCTCGCTTGGACCATACCAGAGAGAATGTAGCAAATTATCGCAAATGCTAGCTAAAACTACTTGGTGTGTAGGTAGGTATCTACAAACAGTATTAGGAATTGAGGTAAAAAAAACGTACCTATTTATATGTTGAACAAAAAGATACACATACACACATGCAATCATACATTCTCCCTTTAAGGCCCCCTGCACACCGCAAGCCAGCCCGGAGGAGACCAATCCGCAGCAAACCCGACCCGCACGAAACCGACCCCATAGCTCGATCGAAGCAATCAAACTAAAAAGCCGGCTCCGGACAAATCAAGCCCGCCGCGAATCACCCCCAAACCAACCAGCAATGCGGGGGCTTAAGCCCCACTCGGGAGTATAGGGTGGCATCAAGAGCTCTCCATTGCGCTTGAAGGCGCTCGAGGCTCATTGTGCCTTTTCTGACCAGTTGAGATTTAAGGACGTGATGTGGTCAACCTCACGGTCCCGATCTGATTTTTCGATTTCCTGCCTCTTGCAGGATGCTCGAAAAATCAGCAAAAAGAGCAGAGGTGCTATTCTTCGCCGGCAATCCCACGGCCACACTAACACACATGCAAAAAAAACAGGACATTGAATAAGTTTTGGCAGACTAAAATATCGGACGGGATTCACTCGGGTATAAAGATTAATCTAATAGGTATGTTTAATCTTTTTCAGACACAATAATCAAATAAATGGTTTATATACGTTATATACGATATTACATACGATATTATATACGATTTATATACGATACGAGAATATTCAAAATATTTCGATATCTTTCCTGGAAGTGAATTCTATCAACTATTCAAAATAGGTCGTATCAGGTACATTGAGTAAACAAATATATCCAATCCCAATATTCCATTCAATTTATCGGATTAGAGATTCAAAAAAGAAAGATTTACCGAATATAATTTAATCAATCCATCCCATCTTGGACGATCCTGCCCTCTGACCTCTGTTGAAATGAATCCTTTTATTATGGACCCACGAAAGTGGATTAAAGTCTCACAGAAACATCTGTGAAAGAGCCAATTTTTCTGATTATTATTGAAAAGGTTTACCTTATAATAATAATATGGGAGTGGTTGGTAGACTAGCGGTTACAACGACGACTTTCGTACTATTTGGTGCGGACGTCTTGGTTCGATCGCAGGTGCCGACCATCTTCCTCTTTCACGACACAAGCTTTAAGCAGCTTACTGTGAAAGAGTCAAGGAGTGTATTTGTGTTCACTTTGAGTGAGCACAGATTAATTAAAAAAAAAGTAGGTATCATGTTTTTTCATCCATTTATACAAGAAGTCGTCTTTAATAATATTTCTAATGGAAAATGTTCAAGGTTAATGAAGTGTATATTGTTATTTGATGTCACTCAACAGGCAGATCTAAAAAATATAGGTTTTTACTAAGTTCCCTAAAAATGGTTCCTAAGTAGTTCCTATTTTCTATAACTATCTCAATAATATATCCTTCTGGATAGAAAATCACCAACAAAACCCCCATTCAACCTCTTCTCTTTTCCACATTCATTATCTATTGTAGGTATATACGTGGCACTGGTTCTTCGTTTGTATAAATTCCTCTTTATATCATACTAGCTTTCCCGAGAGACGTTTGTCCTGTAGTCCTTACTATGAATATTGAAATTCAAATATTTTTATTAAGAGAATAAAAAACACTCAAAATACATACACAATAATAAAATTTATACATTTTTTATATATAGGTACCTACCTACCCATATTTTATTGATTACAAATTTATAATTTATATAAAAATACGTTTAAAATATGAAAAAAAATCTACTCTTCAAAAATTTTCTGACTTAAAATACTTTTTTATGTCAATGGTTGTCAGGTAAACAATAAATTTGTTTTTATAGAAGTTTTCATAGATGGCGTTGGCGTCGTATGAAATCATTTCCATACTAACTTTAATATCATATTTTATATTACTTGTTACCTATGCATTTTTCGTTTTTTCAATAATAATTATTCTGATATCCGGAACGGGGAAGAATTCAATAAATCGAGAACCATAAAAATCCGTTCAGACGATCTCGAGTTGTAAGTGTTCGCACTAACCAGACTTTCTTTTATATTATAGAAGATTATATGAGGAGTAGGTACATAAGCAAAGAGGATATACCTATAGTACACTACGCGTTGAAGAACCAATGTAATTCAAAGGAAATTGTCAACTACTGTCACAGCATTTGATGAATATCGAGGGATCATAGTTGTAATTAAATTGAAAAACCGTTAAAAATAAAATTGTATATTTTAATTTTATTAGTTACCTGTTGAATAACGTGAATTATAAAAGATTATTAAAAAAAATCGGAACTGGAAAGGATTTTGTAAACAGGGTTGTGCTAAGCTATTTACTGGAGAAAAAAAAATACATTGAATATCAAAATCAATTCCATATATCGAGTCAACCTTGACCATACGTTTGTCAATCTACTTTGCAAGAACGTCTTTCCACATTGGTTAATGCATGGGATATCATCAATCACGGGTGAAGCTTACTGCATGTCTGTCGAACAGGGAAGGTAAGTACCTAACCAAAGGTTTGACTTAGGAAAATCTAATCACTTTAAAATTTATACTTACTCAGTGGTACTAATAGAAACTGCGTTATATCATCGTTTGACGGCATAAATCGCTTATACCACGCGCCCCTAATAATCAACCCTATACCGTGTCATAACTATACCTTCCGCAGAATACTTTGGCAACCTCGCATTTATCAATGAAGCTTGTGGTTGTTACATGGGGTTGATTTCTAAGCATTCCGCACGAATCCGATTGGACCGCGTGCGAAATATCGAGAGTAGGTATGTACGAATCGGTACAAATATTTTCGATGGTCGATTCAATTCATTGACAGCTCGGACTTGATGAAACTTTGAGTTTGTTTTCGTATGTTAAAAGTGTCAAAATATAAAGAGTGCAGTGGTAGTCTGTCTTATTAAACGTCGCTATTACTTATTTATACCTGGGGGTAGCCAGGAATAAAGTTGGCATGGAAATTATTCTTGTTATAGCTTATTCGTTGTTTTATTAGTAGCTCTGCTGCAAAGGGTTTGGCTTAATAAGATCTTATCAGTTTAAAATGTATACTTGGTCAAAATTGTGGTGACGGACGTTAAGAAATCTTCATCACTGGCCTTATAAATACGGAATCTTCCGATCATAATATTATTTGGAGCCCTGCCGTGGAAACATTAAGTTTATTTTTTTTTTAATCTCTGATGTAGAATAGAATTAAACATATGTAAATAATATAAATACATCAGCTTATCACTTGTCTACGCTACAATAATATTGAAGTAAACTATTAAAAAAGTAAGCTATTAAATGTTACGACGTCATTCAAATCGTCTTTTTAACTATAAATTAACATGGATGACTGCTTGTTTATTAACACAAATTCTTAATAAATTCGACATTAACTTTTATTATTATGTAATTAATTATTTAAACGACTTGAACAATAATATACAAAATGAGCTGCCGAAATGGTGATATGTAAAACAAGCCTAATAAATTATAGGTATCTATAATTTTTAATTAATCCGGGCTTTTCCAAAATAAAAACAAAAATACACTTTTGATATCTTTCAGCCTAAGTAAAGCTTTGTTTCATTTGTATAAATATTTACTTTAACGCGTAGGTAGGTAAATAGAATAGTTTCATTAGCTAACCTAGATAAGTGTACCTTAACTATGAAGGCTTATAGAACCACGTGACCACCAATCTTCGCCATTTTCAATCCTTCTGACACTGCGGCGTGTTTTGTTTGTACAGAATATCTTATTGAGTTGTATTTCGAAGTGGTTGGTGACCCAGCGGTTACAACGCCGGCTTTCGTACTGCGGACGTCGTGGTTCGATCCCAGGTGCCGACCATCTTCCTCTTTCACGACACAAGCTTTAAGTAGCTTACTGTGAAAGAGTCAAGGAGTGTATTTGTGTTCACTTTGAGTGAGCACAGATTCATTTTTTCAAAAAAAAAAAAAAAATTTGAATTTTGCTTTCTCAATTCCCAAATAGTTTTCAATACTTTTCACTGTTCAGTGTTCACAAGTACCTACCTACGACGATTGAAAATGGCGGACATCCCTTTGAGCGATTGACTGCTTCGAATAAGTCTGCACAAAATTCAATCTAAGTAGGTAAACTTACCTTGGTTTCATCTTTGCTCACCCAAAGTGAACACAAGTTAATACAAAGCTTGCGTTGTGAAAGAGGAATGAGGTGTTCAGATCTAAGGAAAGAACTCAAGACATTCAGAACACTGAAACGCTAGGCAACCAACCACTTCACAATAATTTTCTATCATAAATTTGCATTTTTTTATCTATCTTGAAGTAACCGTGCTTTTATCTGGTATGATCTGTGCAATTAATCAAAAAGTGTGCAACAAGGACTGCATCATTATTATACTTTCTGGAATTTGCTTAGTTTCCACAGTGTATCTCAGTTTTTCGTGATTTTATATCTGTATTCTAAATTACAATTAATTGTTTGCTCAACAATCTTACAAGATGGTAAGCTATAATGATCAATTCAACATTCAAACAAAGCTGTACCTAATTGAGTTCGTTATACTTTTATCTCAACTTTGATTCTCTAGACTAATGGTCCATGAGGCAGATTTCCGCTTCCAAGATCAGTAATAATGAGCAAAAAACCTCCTTGAACGAAATGCATTAAATATGCCTTTAATGGATGGTATCGGAGCGTGCTCTGTCATTGCATCATTGACCACCGATATGACAGGAGGAAGTGTTGTGGTCACTGGCGCACGCCCCGTGAACAACTGATTCATTTTTTTTCTTTTTCAAAAGTACCTATGTAGGTGGGTAGGTAGGAGTAGAAATAGGAGTACTGTAAATTAAGAAAGAAACATGATGATGATATTTAATTGTATAAAAACCGCTCCAAAAGGATTTAGGTACCTATATGAATGAAGCCATAATATTGTTTAATTAAATACATTTGGAGCAAGTAATACGATTAAAGTCATGAGAAGTATTGGACACATCAGAGCATTTTTAAAAAAAATGAATATTATGGCACTTCTTAAAGTAAACACAAAAAGTTAGAATTCACATTAAGCTGAAATTAAGTAGTGGACACCGAAATAGGTGAATCTGTAAATAAACACCTTATAAGGGTGCCTTAAAACCAGATGAACATACCTACATAGATCCAGAGCTAGAATATTTTCATGATCGTTGATATTATGGTCACCAAGGAAACAACAAAGAGTGCATATTCTGTAATTACTCCTTAATTAGTTCTTGCTCGTTGTTGTTACCAAGGTGTCTAAAATCAACGATAAATGAAATTATGCACTATTTCTAGCTCCAACTCTATGTTCGCTCACTTATGTTGACCGTTATGAACAATGTTGTGATTATACTTGTCGAACTTTCAAACATCTTAGGTAGGTACTTATTAACAAAATTAGTTAAAAAAAAGAAGCCTTTATTGCGGTCTCCTACTATTCTTGCACTTTACGTAGTTCTGCATCGTGATATTGACAAATATTGTCCAGAGTATCGCATCTCGAATGGCGCTTAGAAGATCATCACATGGCTATTGAGATCAAGCAAAAAAGTGGTCGCAGAAGGTCGATACCTGGAGACCCAGAACGACTGTCGGAGCATTGGGAGACCACCACTACGGCGGAGGAAAGAACTCGTTAAGTGCGATGGTGTCAGTTGGGTCCAAAGAGCCAAAGATAGCGAAGGCCGAAATGAATATACTGAAGATGATTTTCTGGTCATCGTCATTATTAACTGAATCCATCTGTACCTACCCCTTTAAAACAAGGATCATTTACTAAAATACCATAATGGTCGGATTAGTATTCGATTTTAACAATTTACTTCTGGTACCTTGGGTTGCTACTACAAATATCATAAAAAGAGAAGTAGCTAAAGGTAGATGCGCCTTAGCGGAGGTTTGCGGTTAACTGGACCCAGTTGCCCGCGGATGCCGCAACCGATTCAATATTGTTATGCTGGGCGCAAACGTTACCTACTCGTCGATCCACTATCCACCTTAATCATCTCGAGATATTCAAATTATTGTTAAATATCGATCGGATATATATACTTGTTCCTATGCCTACTTACATTAATGTTCCTACTGACTATTCAAGTGGATTTCAACATCGGTAATGCAAATAATACAATACTTACCTGCATACTAAAATCTATAATATAAAAGAATGGCGCGTTAGTGCGAACACTCGAGATCGGCTGAACGGATTTTTATGACGCTTGGTTTATTGGATTCTTCTCTGCTCCAGATAACAGAATAATTATTGAATAATCGAAAAATGGATAGCAAATAATATAAAATATTGTATTAAAGTTAGTATGGGACGGATTTACTGACAACAACGCCAGCACAATTTTTGTTTACCTACCTACTTGAAAACCATTGAGTTTCAAAACATTTGGTATGCAGATTTTTTATAGAATTTCTTTCGAGCTTTCAGATAATTTTTAAACATTCAAACATATTATTTTAAACATTTTTTTGTATAAATCACTAATACGAAATCACTATTCTTCATTGTAAGGTTTTCAGGACAACGTCTGTCGGGAAAGCTAGTTATAAAATTAAGTGGTGCAGTGGAAAGTTTATCAAACCAGCTTGTACAGCAGTAGGTACATTTTTTTTCAATTATAAATTAGTCGAATTTCTAATTTTATTAAGATTTAATTTATTATTTTTTCTCTTCCTATATTTTTTCCAGATCCGGTGCAATTTAAAACTTTGCTAATTATTTTCCAATATCCCAATAATGAATCTGTGCACTCGATTTAATTTCGCCTTGCAAAAGCGAATATTAATCCAAATTATTTTTTTTATATAGAACGGAAGTTAAAAATTTAATTAATTTTTAAGCTAACTTAAATGTTTGAAAATTTCTCTCGGTTTTGTTAAGTTCCAAAGAGAACTTAAAAGTTGTCTCGAAAAACTTTTTCGCTATATCGTAAAAAGGTTTGCTTTTAGGTTAAATTCAAAGAAAATAGCTTAGGTAGGTAATATCGGTAAAAAATGCTCGGCCAATCGGGATGGTTATTGGTTATATTTGTTTCATTTCCTTTTAGTCCTATCTGTGACACATTGTGCATGGAGATAAGTATGAAATCAACTCTTTCTGGGAAAGAAAGATTGGACCTGAATAGGAATGGTGGAAGGTGGAGAGAGAACCATAAGCTGCATGGAGACGTGCAACTATCTACGAAGATATAATATGAAAGTGCTGATTTTCTTAAGGTGCGTTTTCAATGATAATAAGACCAGCAGGGTTATTCTCGTAGCGGTCTTATTGCAATCTTATTGAAAAGATATCTTAAAGGGCGGCTCTGATAAGGATTGGACCAATCAGAGAGAAAAAGGGAGTGTCTACAATACGATGTAGCCAATCGTGGAACGATCATGACACTCCCCCTTTCTCTCTGATTGGTCCAATCCTTATCCGAGCCGCCCTTTAAGATATGTTTTCAATAAGATTGTAATAAGACCGCTACGAGAATAAGGCCGCTGAACTAGATATTTCTAGCTCTATTTTTTATCGTTGATTTTGACACCAAAAAAAATAAAACATCTGCGGACTGGTATGAAAATATACGTGCTCGTACCGCATGCGACGCGCACGCAATAACGCAACTCGGCGTCTGTGCCGTCTGTGGAGGGCGTTAGGTTTCTACAATTTCATTTGGGAAAAATTCACGCGTCGCCGTAGTCCCAACGAACGACGCGAGGTTACCGCGTGCGGAGGGCCAACACTATTCCTTGGACTATGGTGAAAGGTATATCTGCAAAATCTGAATGCCTGATGTTAGTCGTTGTGGAATGTCCAAGTTGACATTTGTTGTAAAATTCATCAAACAGCTTGAGATAAATAACCACCTAGGTACAAAATTGTTGATGAAGGCACCACATATTAATTCTAGTTCTCCTAAAACTTTAGTAAATTATTTATTTTTTGATTAGGTACCTACGTACCTACATAAAAACAGCAATTATCACTCAGTTTTAATAAAATACTACCTGATAGTTATAGAATTTTGAGCAGACAGTTTAATAAAAAAATGTGTGAAGTTCCTGAAATACCTAGGTTAGGTGCTTGTTCGATATTATTATCCTACATACGTGATATGTTTTTCTAATAGTACTTCTTATTTGATGAAAATTTTCCTATTACGTGCCAATATTACATTCACGCGTACCTATGTACTTGAATTGGGTGTACAAATAACGAACCTATTTTAACTTTACTTAGGTATATAGATAGCCTTTTTAATTCAAGGGACAAGGCGTCTGCAAATAACAAAGGGAGACCTATAATAATGCGGAGGACAGATAAGGCGTTAGGTGTTCAGAATCTGCAACTCTCAAATCACATGTCACATCCTTCCGGACCATCACTAATGAAGAAACAAAGAACGTATAGAAGCCAGGACTTTAGATGGAAGACAATCCGCGAGAAAAATCGAGCAAAAGATTCTGTTAAAGTTCCCACACGCCATCATATTCACTGATTAGATGGGTTACTCTTGAAATTCAGTCCCGATTTATATGTCGACTGTCTATACTTGTAATACCAAAAGTACTTGTTTTTTATCGTTATTTATACTTTTTTTTCCTAAAGTACTTCTGTACCTACTCTAACTATTCTTGTCTAAAAAATCTCAACTAGATAAAACGTTCTGCAGTCGACTTTTGTATATTTACATACATAACTATACAATATAATGTCCTATCCAAGTGTCTGCGAGGGTAAAGCGAAACCCGGTTTTGAACCACAGCATACATAATAAATAAATTATCTTAATTATTCTGGATTAAAATAGACCTAGGTGAACTTATTATGCTTAGCAACTAAGATATAAATGTCATAATAGCACCGTTATTGAGATTGAAATTAGATTGGAATCACTGGTCTCCACAACATCTGCTGACTAACAATGTTTTCTCTAGTCCAGCTCATCACAACATCTTCGTGTTAGTGACCACAACAGTCTGCAGTTCTGCAGTGGAGCCACATTTCTATACTACACAGTAGACACATTTTGATGTGTTGATGTAAAATGATTCTAGATGTAAAATTTTCAAATCAACGGAATTCGTCCATTTTGAAACCGGAATCCTTTCTTTAGTCGGGAATTGAATGAGTTGAATAATATCTATTTTGGCTTTTATAAAATTTGTATCATTCTTTCGAGTTGAATTGGTGAAAATAAGGTAGGTACCTACCACGAAAGATATTATGTTTTAAAAATGTAGTTGTGAGAATTTTATTAATGTTATAACGAACGAGTCGAAGAACCTTTTGTTTGGGAGAAGGTATAGGTATCTACTTATGAACTCTACACTCTACATAAAAATTCCAATGACAAAAGTATCTAACATTCAAACACAATACATACAACATTTTACATCCATCCACTAAATAACAAAGTTAATTGGCATAAAATGGATGTAAACACGTTTCCTATTATGGCTCAGTATAAGAACGACAATTTAAAATTAATCTCTATACCTTATATATAAAAATTGAGCGCTGTTTTCCGTGGTCAGCGCGTGAACGATTGGACTAATTATTTTTGTTTTTTTTATATTCTTTGCTATTGGCAGGCGAAGGTTGCGCGGAACATTATAATTTTATGAAACCTTACTTAGTTATTTGTATTTTGATACAAATTTAAATAAGAAAAACTATGAAACAAACCTTATAGGTATACACCAGTACAAGTAGGCACTGATAAATATTAGGTAGGTACCTATACTTTGTTGATTTTCCAGTAGGAGTATTCAGCGCCTCTCACTTCAGACATAGAAGGCAGTCAAGAGTCAATCTTGAATACTTACTTGAGAAGCTGGAGTTCACTGTAAAACGATCCTGCCAAAGACTTTTCTTACTGCAGAATGTCTAGGGCCAAATTTCTAAGTGTTGTCTTTCGTGAGAATATGATACGTAAGTGGATACCTATTCGCTTTATTTATACGTTGAAGGTACTTACCTACAAGTATAAAAATAATTATTATTTAAATTGAAATTGTTTGGATTTTCGTAATTTAGGAGAGTCGGAGACAGCGATTTGAATAGAGTAGAAAGGTTATAAGCTAATAGCTGATATTGGTCGGGAGAGCACCGGGAAGAACACTTAGAGGCAGATTGCCGATGTGTTGTTTCCACTAAATAAAGCAGAACATACTATCGTGCAATTCATATGGCTGCGGACAGCCAAACCTGGAGAAAAATATTGTCTACCATGGTTACCAAGATCCTCAAGAGTGAGGATGACGACGACTGTTAAAGTAACGTAGGGTAGAGATATGGTACCGGTGTAGAGTGACGCGGTGACAATTTCTGTCAAAATTTCAAAATTGGAATAAAAATTATAAGGTAAAAAGTACTAATAAGGTTGATAATGTAGAGTTTTCTTTAATTCTCTTATTTTACATGCATTTTTCTTAATTTTTTTCTTCTAAAAGGACATTATCCTGATAAAACCCTACAAGACAAAAAAAGAATTAGCGAAATCGGTCCAGCTGTTTAGGCGTGATGCGATGACATCGGGAAATAGCTCTCCATTTTCAAATATAAGATTAGCTCAAACTGTTTGCTCCATGATTTATACCTACTATATATTTTTTTTTCGGTCGGATCAGTAAATTTTTTTTTTATTTTATTTAACGGGAACCTTAGTATTGAAAATGTAGATTCTTTTTAACTTTATCAACTCGACTGGCTTAATGTGTTATTAAATGTTGTAATCGAATGGTGTTTGTTATACCCACAATGATTTGGTTCGATATCACTTCTCCACATTTGGAATCGTTTAAATATTCACAAGAACATTTTGTGAGACTGCAATAAGAAATAAAATATAAATCCTACAGAGTCGGGTAAAATATTTAAATGATAGTCCCCGTCTACGGTACCTAAGTAGTTCGCAACCCGTCCGGGACATTTGTCTCCGTGATTGACAGATTGTCGCCGACCCGTTGAAAGGAGACAGATTAATTCGGCGACATCTTATTCTTGATATTCAATTTAAATGTTCCGTCTTTCAAAAAATGCCAAATTATTTTTATGTCTTTCAACTCGTCCTCGAAATACTTCAACTATGTACTAGCTAACCAATATAAAGAAGCTCCTTTATTAACGGTACATTCGAGAACACATGAGGACAGCAAAAAGGAGCCCTCAGTTACGCTCGAACCTATGCAACATCAAATTTACGAGCAGGGTAATTTTTGCGTTTTGTTGTTCATTCTTGTTTTTTTTTTGTCCAAATCCTGCAACCATTTATATGACCATTTTTTGGAAAAGCTATATTACCTATTGTATGTAAGTTAACTTTATATTAAGTTTTTAGGTTATTTTCGACAAATAAAACGTTACGTTAACAACGTTCGCCATTAGGTGGTAATTTTTAAGTCTCCGAAACTCCTAATAATGAGAATTCTCGACATGTTCAACATGTCAAAAAATCCCATGTATACAACAAGTAGATATTTAATAATAATTAATGAGATATAGAGAGAAAAGTTGTAAATTATTGAGAAGAAGAGAGCAACCAAATTTAAAGTGGTTTAAATTAAAATAAAGTGGCATAGCGGCATTTTCCTTTCCTTTATTTCGCCTATTTAGTATAGACTCTTTAATATTTACCTTTGTTTTCTTTTTTTATACTAAAGTTGGTAGTCTAGCGGCTTTCATGCTGTTTCGTTCGGAGGTCGTGGGTTCGATCCCAGGTGCCGACCGTCGTCCTCTTTCACGACACAAGCTTTAAGTAGCTTACTGTGAAAGAGTCAAAGAGTTTATTTGTGTGCACTTTGAGTGAGCACAGATTCATTTAAAAAAAATATATTGAAAGCGAATTTCATCTTTTGATTTTTTCGCGTATTTAGCAGTGGCTTACAGTTTTTCCTTTTCTTCTCTTTTTTATTGAATGCAACATTCTTCGATTATTTTTCTGTACGAAACATTAAGATATTATATAAACTCCTGAGCAGAGGAAATCTAGACAAAAATCCGTTTAATAATCTACTGTTCAAGTCTGACTATCCTAATCAACAACTCAAGGCAAGGCGGGTATCAGCTAGTAGAGTATTTTCCTAATCGATGATACTGGACACTATGGAAACAACAACTTATTACAAGCTGTTGACACTTCGTTTTCCGGACTGTTTGGGCACTACCCCTATATGGGCAGAATATCGCCTAAATGACCACGGCCAAATAGCCCGGTAAACAAAGTGTCAAATTTTCATAAAGCCGGCCGTTGGAAGAACAACTTATTGGTAGTCGAAGACTGTTCTTTCTGGTTATTATTTCCTTAGTGACCATATTATCAACTATTAGGAAAATAATATATCACTCTATATTCAAGCTCTGGGTCTTAGTTCGTTTGTTATAAATGCACCTTTAGTTACCTTTTTCAAGGCAAAAAAATTTCGAAAAATTCAAATGTTGGATGACAGCCGACATATGCGTGCATCACCAAATTTTGAATTTAGAGTGATAGCCGACAGACGAGTTCATCTTCAAATAAGACACAGAAAAGCAGTTTCTCATTTGCTAGCAGTGACTGAAAAAATAACAGAAAATGAAAGCGAACCGAATGTAACCGAATATTTTTTTTGTGTTGGAATGGGTACATTCGTTAAAGTCGATGTGCGCTAACAACCCAATATTATACACCTATATAGTACAATGCTGTCGATTTGCATTGCGATTCCATCGCTCTAAGTCAATTAATTATTTAAGAGCATACAACTTTTTTTGTTTATTTTCTTGGTGTCTTTAGCGCGATTAGCGTTAAGTCGAAACAAATTGCTTCTGTCTCATTGAGAGATGTGATGTCATTGTATGATTGCCATTCACTCACAGATTTGTCTGACTGATGGACAATTTTACCTGTTGGCAAACGACAAAAAAGGTTTGTCCGTTGATTTTTCTTCGAATATGATTATACTAACCTGAGATCAAACAAAATATTATGTTTTCTTGTCGGAAATACACTCGTATGCCGATTACAGCTAAAAATAGTTTCTTCTAATTTAATTTTAGTTAGTTACTAATTTGAAAATATAGACTAGCTGGGATTTAAAAACTGTCTCAGATAATACAAGTTATTAACGAATATGTAACAACTAATGACTATAACAATTCATTACTTATGTATGCTCGATTTTTAAATGGAAAAAAGTCACTACGGGCTTACGACCGTCTTCTACTGTTGAAGGCTGGCTTAGTGTGATCACTTTACGTTAACAACGTTCGCTATTAGGTGATAATGTTTAAGTCCCCTAATCATGATAATTCTCGACATGTTCAACATGTCGAAAAATCTCATGTATATAACAAGTAGATGTTTAATAAAATTAATGAAATATAGAGATAAAAGTTAGAAATTATTGAGAACAAAAGAGCAACCAAATTTAAAGACTGCAACTGCTGTCATGTATTTGGTGCCAAGACAAGATATCCCGAGTTACCTTGACAGCTATCCTGATATCTATATCATAAACAAATAAATAAAAAAATTCAGGTAAGTTTGTATAAAAAGCAAGAGGGACCACAAAAATCTTTCTGAACATCACTTTTTTCAATATGTTGATTATTTTAATAGAAAAACCCCAACAGTTTTATCTAGGCTGTAGAACAAGTAGGTACGACCACGTGAGTACAACTTTAAGTCGCCAATGCTAATTGAATAAAATGATAGTTTATTTTTGGTTTGAAAATAAAGCGATCGAAATATTTATGGAGCGTTAATTTGATGGCTCCCAACTACGGAATGCAATTATAGTGTTTACCCAAAGAACATTGACGGACTAGCGGGGCGCAATTCGGGGGTCATTAAAAAATAAATGCTATTCTGGACCACATACACATAGTATCTCATTCAAAATAAAAAAAGTATAATGTGAATTACTTTTAAATTGCTTTGAATATTACTAAAGATATAAACTGCTCTTCATTGGATTCTAGGTATATTAGTATATAAAATGTTTAAATAATTTCTGTATTGATTCGTTTTTAAATTATGTATTCACCATAGATGTCTCTAAATTTAACTCTCGGCACATTCGTGCTCTACATGAAGTTGAGCTGGGAAAATCTGCTGATATAATTTTTAAAACTAAAAAAATTATATTGTCAAAAAACATTGAAAATTTCGCCTTTTTGCCTCTTTGGACACGTGGTCAGAACAACGGATGACCGGTGGACCAAAAGAACCCTGGAGAGGAGACCGAGAACCGGTAGCAGAAACCCAGGGAGACCACAAATGCGATGGTCCAACGATATAAGAAAGGTGACCGGACACCAGTGGCACAGAATGGCTGCCGACAGGGAGAAATGGAATTCTGGAAGGGAGGCCTATGTCCAATACTGGGGTAAGGAGAGCTGATGATGATATTTTTGAAATCCTATTTCTTATATTTTATTTAATGTCACTCGCTAAAATTTTCAGTCCGTCTCTTTGACATTCCTGCCCTAATAAATTGATTGAATTCGATGTTGCTGACATTAAACTTTAAACAGTGCCAAGTTATGGAGAACCGCGATGATATGGAGCGCAGATATAAATGTGTTGAGTTTTTTTTTTATCTCAAACAAATACGACGGTCACTGGTCAGTCATTTGGAATGGCTTTACACTCGCATCGCCCTCTTCTTTATTCTCAACACATCATGAAAATAATCTACATTATAATTGGTCAAGTTCGTTTGTAACTAGTCCAGTTAAACGACACATTCCAAGTAGTTTCATATTCAGTAAGTTCTTAGGTAAGTTTCTAGACGATCACGATATGACCATTGACCAGGCCATTTTGTAGACAAAGTTTTCTAGACAGGTTTCATATACAAGCAGAAGAGACCTGAGAACATCATACTTAGTTTAGGCATATTATATAGCTAGATTTGGGTCTTCTCACTATGCAGCTGGTTATTTTGTTCGTAGCGTTTAGACAGATATTTGATTAATATTTTGTTAGAGGCAGGATCTAGCATAATTAATGTAGCTCTAGGATAGCTTAGGCGTTTGGTGGTAGGTAGGAAATGTGGCACTAGTGATGTTTTTTTTTATTATTTCATCATTGATATTATTGTCCATAAGTAAGTTTTATTCAGATGGGTAGGTATTTGTTTTCGTTGAAAAACAAACCGTAGATGTCCGCGGAAATATTATAGGTAGGTACGTTATTACGTAAAAATTTTCACATTTTCCTATCGTCCGACATGCATTGCTACTAGTAAAACGTTGATCCTGAATTTATAAGACATTATTTTGTTTCACTGCTTCCACCCTTTGAATAAAAATTGGCTATAAAACAATACTTACGTTTTTATAACAATGTGAAACTAAAACATCGAGATCAACAAACATCAAGACCCAATTCTAGAGTTATAAAATCAGTTGCTTAAATTAATTTAATTTTGTTTTTAACAGAAAGAAATATTCTTTTACTAAGTAACTTCGATAACATACTCCCGTTTTCACCCCACTTAGGGGCATAGGGAGGCAACAGGAGCTCTCCACTGATCTCGATCTCGCGCAGCTTCGACGACCTCCTCCAACACCGCATCCAGATCCCTCAGCTCTGTCTCGAAGGAACGTAACAAGGTAATGGTATGTAAGGGTCTACCTTGTCTTCGAGACCTTAATGGGAGTAAAACCAGCGTAATACTTAAGAAAATTAATAACTATTATTAAGTATATTTTTATAACAGCATATTAATTATGTTTCTCAAATAGTTCTCATTTTTTTCTCAAATAATCTCAAATAGTTTCTCATGTTCGCTTTAATTTACATAATATACATAATTTATGATTTTTCTAGGTGAAATGTTCAGTAGGGTATGTATGCAAACACAATTTTGATTCGTCTGAAAACAGAGATTCCAATTTTTTTTATTAATCTTAAAGAAAACCAAAAAAATAAAAGGTTTTCACAATAATTATAAAATACACCTTATCCTAACTGAAAACAGAGAAACGACAATTAATTGTTATTTCTTATTTAGAATTCACTTACAACAATCACTTTTATTAACAAAATCCAAACGCGTTCTTTTCAGTTGCCATTAGCTATCAATCTTGATTAATGCCATATATCGATAATAGGCCAAAACTAAGTAAAGTAGGTACATAGAACTTTCTGACATACACAATATTTTATTTAGGAAATAGGAAACTATCGTTTCGTAGTACCATTGAATTCACATCTATTTTTAGATGAATATAGGAAATATAACCAAATTGTTTATAGTTCTTAGAAGGTCCACCGCAAAATAATGTGCGTTGGTTTAACCCTAATCTGTGTGGGAATAAACATCATCGGGGTATTAAATTTATGGTTAATCTTAAGAGACGAGGGTTGGCCATTAATTGGAGACATATTCATGCGGTGTCACCTTACAATACCGCAGGAGGCCACGCGTATGAATACTTTGACACTTTTCCTATTTAATTCGCAAACTGGCCCATAACCACATGACATCACGTTTCCCAACTATCCGACCAAACATTGATACCGCGATCATCAGTGTGTCATTCAGGCACGTTTAAACAGCAAAGGAACATTTTATAAGAGAATTATAATAAGGTTATAATTCGGATGTTACATAATATTATGTTACGGTGATCGCAAAGTCCTTACGAACATCTTAAACTGTAAAGTTCTGAATTCTTTGCAACACTCTCATAATATACCTATCTACCATTTATTTTGAACACTTGTGCAGGTTTTTCCATAATATGCTTCCGATAGTTGAGAATGAGTTGCAGTCGCCGAATGGTCTTTTTCATGGAGTGTATTTTTTGTACACTATTTTTAATATGCATAAAGTATAAAATAAATAAATAAATAAATATTTATTTATTTTTGATTTTCTTTCATCAGCCGGCATTACAGTATTGTCCTATGCGCCGACAGATGTCATTTCAAAACTGCCGGGCGAAGCGATTGGAGGTTTATTCTTAACGGCTTCCAAACCGACAACCAAGGGTCGTGGTGAGTTCGACTCGGTAAGGATGTGACGAAGAAAGACCAATGTAGGATCCAGTAGTAGCGGATCGCACGTTACAGCAATCCACGTGCCCAAGGCGAACAGGGAAACTTATTTTATGGAAAACCCCGCATATTTATTAATTTGCAACCCAAATCCTCAATATTCCTGTAATGCCGTGCAATCGCTGAATCAATTAGTCATTTTCGAACACTTTAGTTCAGCAATTAATGTTTCCCATTTAAGTGGTCAAATTCGTCGAAACCTCCGAAAAATCCAAATCATGTAAAACTTCGAATTTTCACCAAATCAAAAAATCCCATGCCTCTCAATATGCCTTCCTTTACTAACAAACGATGTTATGCATTTTTAAACGATGAAGTATACCTATGCCATAAAGGGTAGGTAGATATAAATCAATATGTATCACCTGTGACATAGGACGTCCGCTAAAGTGACTCATACCAATAATATAATTATCTTCCGTACCTACTGAGTCCCTATTAAAATTCTACCGAATGTCATTCGGCAATGACTAATAAGTAAGAGCTTGTTAAAATGCTAGAGCGTTCTTGGGGATTCAAATCATATCACTGTACATATTCTACAATGTACTTTACGATTAACAAAACGATTGTATTATGTTAATGAGAACACTCATGCAATGATCACTATCCTTCTTCTTCTTGTGCCCGCTTTATGAATCAAACGCCTCCAATCCTCTGTCCTCTGCAGCTCAGCTGACGAGTAAGTACCTACCTATAGATATTTATCTTTTTTTTAAATTTATCTGGTCTCACCCAAATGAAAGTTTGTGTTGTGAAAGACGAAATTTTAAGTAAATACGAGTTCCAAATCTGAAAAGCGTAAACGAGAATTGGTCTGACCATACGTTAGGTCAAAAAAAAAAATTAATTAATAATTAGTTAATCTTGTGCAATAGTGTTGCTTTTGGTGAGTAAAAAGTCCTCTGTATCAGGTGTAGTTGTGTACATACTCATTCATGACTATTCTTATGATGTTCTCTTCCCATTTCTGTCAAAATATAAGCACAGTGTTGATTGGCTTCTTCATATTATAGCAATCAACACTTTTCAATGTTTATGCTCTACAACTCCATTCAAAAACTGCAGTGTAAGATAGTGGGTCAAGGGATTCTCAAGAGCTTTGTGTTATCATCAAGGAGGCTACATTTTGAGTGAATGACATCCGCTTGATCTCCTAAATATTATAGAACTAGTTTTTTAAAGGCGCCCGTGGCGCCCACTTATGGCCTTTTTTATGCAAACTTTACTTTCTCATAGCATAGCTGTGAGCATTCACATGTGAGACTTCAAAATACTTGGTTGATTCAACTCTTTATGAAAACTCAAATACCTACAACTTAAACTTTTAATTACAAACTGTACATTCAAATAGCTTTTGGCATGTGGGTATTTACCGATTTGATTGATTAAACATTTTCATGTAAACTTTGCATTCGTATTGCCGAATTCTTATAGATAAAACACTTGATTAATTGAATTCTTCATGAAAACTAAAAAAAAACAACGTGAACTTTTTATAACAAACTTTACATATGTATGGCTTTTCAACGTTATGAATTCACATGAAAATCTTTAAAAAATTACTCTAGGTGTGTAAACTTTTTATTGAAAACATGGCATTCGTATGGTTTTTCTCCGCTATGATCTCGTGTGTGTGGATTAAAGATTCGTGATTTGGTAAACTTTTTCATGGAAACATTTGTGTGACTGTAAAGCACTCGACGATAGATTATAACTATACATGATACTATAACTATTTATAAAAATGCAAAAAAAACTTTTTATTACACACATTGCATTAGCAAGGGTTTTCTTGGCCATGAAATCGCGTCTGTGACTTAAAGATCTGATTTGGTAAACTTTTTCATACAAACTATGCTTTCTTTTGGCCGAATTCATATGTCAGACTTTAAAGCTCTTGATATTTTTTTTATAACAAATTTTGAACCTTTTCTAACAAAATATGCATTTAAATGGCTTTTATCATGATTTATCATTTGATTAATTAAACTTTTTATCGCAATGGTTGCATTCGTATGGCTTTTCTCCGCTAGTGTGCAAAATTTTTATTTCAAACATTGCATTGGTAAGGCTTTTTCTCTGCTATGATATCGTGTCTATGGGATAAATTATTTATGATTTAGTAAAATTTTCATGCAAAGTTTGCTTTCTTATGGCCGAATTCATATGTCAGACTTTAAACCACTTGATAATAGAACTCATAGAAAATTTAAAAAAAACTTGTACTTTTTATAACAAACATTGCATATGAATGGCTTTTCAACGCTACAAATTCACATGAAAATCTCTAAAAAAATTACTCTAGGTGTGTAAACTTTTTATTGAAAACATGGCATTCGTATGGTTTTTCTCCGCTATGATCTCGTGTGTGTGGATTAAAGATTCGTGATTTGGTAAACTTTTTCATGGAAACATTTGTGTGACTGTAAAGCACTCGAAGATAGATTATAACTATACATGATAATATAACTATTTATAAAAATGCAAAAAAAAACTTTTTATTACACACATTGCATTAGTAAGAGTTTTCTTGGCAATGAAATCGTGTCTGTGATTTAGAGATCTGATTTGGTAAACTTTTTCATACAAACTATGCTTTCTTTTGGCCGAATTCATATGTCAGACTTTAAAGCTCTTGATATTTTTTTTATAACAAATTTTGAACCTTTTCTAACAAAATATGCATTTAAATGGCTTTTATCATGATTTATCATTTGATTAATTAAACTTTTTATCGCAATGGTTGCGTTCGTATGGCTTTTCTCCGCTATGAGTTCACAAACTTTTTATTGCACACATTGCATTAGTAAAGCGAAGTCCGGTTGTGCGTAAAAGTTTCCTGATTTGTCATTTTTTTGGCCGACGCAAGTGAAACTTTACAGCACACGGTTGATTGAACTATTTATGCAAACTTAAAAATGAAATTAAACTTTTTATTGCAAACTTACCATTCAAATAGCTTTTAGCATGTCATTGGTTGTTTAAATTATTTGATTGATTGAACTTTTTATTGCAATTATTGCATTCGTATGGCTTTTCTCCACTATGAGTTCGCATGTCATTCTTTAAATTACTTGAAACCGCAAACTTTTTATTGCACTCATGACATTAGAAAGGCTTTTCTTCACTATGAAGTCCCGCTGTGCGTAAAAGTTTCCTGATTTGTCAATTTTTTGGCCGACGCAAGTGAAACTTTACAGCACACGGTTGATTGAACTATTTATGCAAACTTAAAAATGAAATTAAACTTTTTATTGCAAACTTACCATTCAAATAGCTTTTAGCATGTCATTGGTTGTTTAAATTAGTTGATTGATTGAACTTTTTATTGCAATTATTGCATTCGTATGGCTTTTCTCCACTATGAGTTCGCATGTCATTCTTTAAATTACTTGAAACCGCAAACTTTTTATTGCACTCATGACATTAGAAAGGCTTTTCTTCACTATGAAGTCCCGCTGTGCGTAAAAGTTTCCTAATTTGGTACACTTTGTTTTCTTATGGCTGACTTCGCATGTGAGTTTTTTAATAACCCAAAAAATTGTTTTTCTCTACGTCAAGACCTTTAAAAAAAGTGCTCAGACACCAGGCATAATAATATCATTATGTTATTGTCAGTTGTCACTGCTGTCAGCCATATTGTATTAGAAGAACAATATTATTATTTGTCTTTAGTTGCGAGTGGCGCGCCATCTAGCGGCGTTAATGACATCAGTCAGTCAGTCAGTCAGTCAGTCAGTCAGTCAGTCAGTGAGTCAGTGTTCAAGGCAAATATATATTCTTATTAGAATGAATATATTTGGTCCAAGGAAACTTCCTTGAGGAACGCCACTTCGCACCTGCTCAGTGCTCACGGCATGCTACACCGTTTTTTTTACTTATTTTTGGAACCTTAATATTATTTACTATGTAACATGTCAAGCAAGAGACTTATTCGTAATATATAGATGTCGAAGACTAAAGAGTGTAATTATTATCCATCACGAAAACATTTTGACTAGCATTCCTATCAAATTCAGCATTCCTATCAATTCTCGCATTTTTCCTTTATGTATAATAATATATGCCGTGGGGCTGTCGGCTTAGAATAGCACCTCTGTTCTTTTTGCTGGTTTTTTCGAGCATCCTGTAAGAGGCAGGTAATCGAAAAATCAGATCGGGGTCGTGGGGTTGACCACCTCACACCCTTAAACTCCAGCGGTCAGAAAAGGCAACAAAATTAAGCCTCGGACGCCTGGGCCCCACCAGGGGGGGGTCCAGGCAGCTAGTGTCCCCCCTGTGTTGACCACGGCTCGGAACAAGAGCTTGAAAATCGGGACCCTGAATGTCCGCACTCTGAGGGCGGGCGGGGAGCTTGTTGCTGCCAAGTTGGCGGGAGATTATGGACTGGATATCCTGGGGCTGAGCGAGGCACGCATCCCAGGGACGGGGCAGAGTGACGCTGGCAACTATGTCATGCTGCACTCTGGTCACCGAACTGCACGGATGCGTGGCGTCGCTCTACTTTTAAGTAAATATGCCTTCTCTCGCCTTCTTGGTTGGGAACCTGTTTCTGACCGCCTGATGAGTGCGTCCTTCAAGATGACAGGCGAAACACTGACGGTCCTCCTATGCTATGCTCCCACTGAGGATGGGGATGCGGCTGCCAAGGACTGTTTTTATGACAGTCTGGATGCAGTTGTGTCCCATGTCCCAAGGCGCCACCGCTTAATTGTACTGGGGGATTTTAATGCCAAGGTTGGCAGTGACCCCCAGTATGGACCAGGCGTCATGGGTAGGCATGGCATGGGAGTGATAAATGATAATGGAAGCCGTCTGATTGGTTTCGCCACACTCCACGGACTCTTAATAGGGGGAACTCTGTTCCCCCACAAGGATATCCATAAATATACTTGGACCTCGCCTGACAGGAGAACAAAAAACCAGATTGACCATCTTCTGGTAAGGGCCAGCAACCGAACTGACCTGCGAGATGTCCGCACCTACCGAGGGGCAGACATGGACACTGATCACGAACTCCTTGTGGGTTCGTTGAAATTCAGATTTACCCATTTCCAGCAGGGACCGTCTGCCTCTCGCCCGCTGGACATACGCAGGTTAGAGAGTGCTCAGTGTCGTCATTCGTACGAGGCTGAGTTACGCACCAGGTTTGCCCCCTTGCAGGATTCACACGGAGCTGTTCCAATTGAGACAGCTTGGAATAGCTTCCGTGACGCCGTTATGGAATCCGCACGTTCTTCTTTCGGCTATAAGAGCAAAAAGAGGCCAATATGGATGTCCGATGGGTCCTGGAGCCTCATCGAAGATCGCCAGAAGGCTAAGACCCTCAGAGACAGCGAAAAAGACCCTCAAAAACTGGCTGCTTTGGTGTCTGAGTACAGGGAGCTGAGCCGCAAGGTGAAGCACTCTGTACGAACAGATAAAAGAAGACACCTGGACTCTCAGATACGGCGAGCGCAATCTGCTGCACTCGGAAATGACTCAAGGACACTTTTCGAAATCACCCGGGAGGTCGGGGGCAGGGGTCAAAAAAGACCCGTGACGGCAATACGAGACTCTCGTGGAGCCACTGTCACTGCCCCCGAACTGATTAAAGGGAGATGGAGGGAGTACTTTGAGTCAATATTAAACCGTCCCGAGCCCTCCTCACCTTACAACTTTGAGGAGGAGTTGGCTGGTCTGAATATACCTCAGGCAACTGGGATATGTGAGGAACCGCCGACATACAGTGAGATGGTGCTGGCCGTGATGAGACTTAAGAACAACAAAGCGCCAGGAGACGATGGAATTCACGCAGAGCTCCTCAAACAAGGCATAGACACCCTTGGCCAACCACTATTAGATATATTTAAAATGGCGTGGGAAGAGGAGAGGTGCCCAAAAGATTGGCGGAATGGATCCATCGTCGCAATATTTAAAAAGGGGGACCCCCTTGAATGCGGAAACTACCGTGGAATTACTCTACTGAGTGTTCCCGGTAAGGTATTATCTCAGATATTACTACACCGCATTCGGGGGCCTGTCATGGCTGTCCTGAGAGAGCAACAATGCGGCTTTGTACCTGGAAGGTCCTGCACGGACCCAATTTTCTGTGCCAGGTGCATCTTTCAGCAGTGCAAGGAGTTTAACTCTCCAGTCGCTTGTTGCTTTATAGATTTTGAAAAGGCCTTCGACAGCCCACATAGACCATCAATATGGAAAATACTTGCTCTGTATGGTATACCTCCGAAAATAGTTAAAATGGTGCAGTCCCTGTATGAAGACTCTGAGTGTAGCGTGAAAACGCCAGGTGGTCCTACTGAAGCTTTTAGGATCACCACGGGAGTCAGACAGGGCTGCGTACTAGCTCCCTTTATATTTATAATAGTCATGGATTTCCTGTTGAGAAAGTCCATGCAAGGAGCAAGAGGTATACCGATAACACAGAGAGATGGTCTAATGGGCGAACTGTGCGATCTGGAGTACGCGGACGACCTAGCGTTGTTCAGTACGACAGTGGAGGAATTACAGCGCAGTGTTTTAAGACTCTGCAACGAAACAGCACGCCTCGGCCTTCGAGTCAATGCCAGTAAGACGGAGCTCATGGCGAATAATGCCTGCCCCGATAAACAGCAACCGATAACCATCGATGGTCACCAGGTCTCCCGGGTGGATAAATTTAAGTACCTGGGAGCAACCATTACCACCGCTGGTGACCTCGGGGCTGAGCTCCCGATTCGTATCGGTATGGCAAGTGGCGCCTTCAACAACATGACCAAGATATGGAAAGCGTCGGCGTTTAGCGTCGAGACGAAATGTAAACTGTTTGATGCGTGTGTGTTGCCCATTCTCCTTTATGGGTGTGAGTCCTGGCACCTGACTCTGGCCCAGGCACAAAAAGTCTCAGCCTTTGAGATGAAGTGCCTAAGGAGAATTCTGGGCGTAAGATGGTACCACCGCATCACGAACGACGCTATACGCCGGCGCACCCAGCGTGAGCCCATCACCTCCACCATTGTGGGGAGGAGATGGACTTGGCTGGGACATGTGTTAAGGATGCCGAATGACAGTTGGCCGAGGAGAGCGCTGTTCTTCCTCCCATCAGGGTCCCGAAGACGAGGAAGACCCTCTCACACTTTGTTCCGCTCCTTCGAAGCAGAGCTGAGGGACATGGACATGGTGTGGGAGGAGGTCATCACCGTTGCGCAAGATCGAGCGCAATGGAGAGCTCTTGTTGCCTCCCTATGCCCCTAAGTGGGGTCTAAAGGGAGTTTGGATTGGATTTGGATTGGTATAATAATATATGTCTTGTTTGATTTATTTAATTTATCAATCCCTTTTCATTTTTAACCTATTCCGGTTAATATAACATTATCAATTCTCGTGTTATCTCAACCGCACAATTTAAAGCAGTTAAAAAACCACATAACAAGCATAATAGTTTTAAACCCACAATTATTCACCGTGCATAATTATTATAAATTAGGTCCGTAAAACAAACAAGATGTTAAATATATTTTATTCGCTAATTCATATTAATAATATGTAGAATTCCAAGTATTGATGATATCACTTCGTATAGTAAAATCTTAATTGACGAATCACTCTAGTCTTTTGACAAATGTGTGTAATTATTCACAATACTTTACCAGGAAAAACCTAATTTTATCCGTGTCATTTCCTTGGAATTTGTAATAAATTTATTCCCTAACAAGATAAAGCACTTCTACCTGATTGTTCTCCAAGCAAAGGTTGAAACGCAGGCAAAAAACTAATAGCTGTAATTATAATCTCCTAATAAAAGCCATTATTTTAATTTAAATATTGCTTTTACTGCCGACCCGATGTTTTTTTATCATTAACGGTTTTAATGGGTTTGAGGAAATTCTCTGATGCTTTTTATCTTAATTATGATTTTTCTTTATCTTATACTTTTCTTTCATGAAAATCCGTTACATTTATTTTACACAATGAAGCACCAGCTATATTACTTCATAGACTTTTATTAACATTGAACATTACTGTTTTATTTTTGGAATGAATCTTTTCATTTCTTTTCATATACCTAATTAAATATTAAAATAATGATGGACGATAGCTTGAATTCGCTTCAAAAAAGCATAGATATATTAATTTCATAACACAAATCAGAAAAATGGACTACCCCAGGGCAGTGTACTTGGACCATGTTTCTATAATATTTGCACAAATTAACAACCGATTAACCCTCATACTAGATAATTTATATGTGCGGATAACATAGCTGTGACGGCCTAGGGTGCAACCTTTGAAAAATTCAAGGGAAAGTTGGCGACTACACTGGATAACAAACTATCTTGGTGTCTGTTTTGAACGTTCTTTGACATTTCGATAACACCGCCAAGAGGTGGGGATTAAATAAAGGTCAACACAAAACGGTACCTGTAGTAGGTATTAAAAAAACTCACAAATACTAGATGGGGGACACAACCCCAAATCCTTCGCAAATCGGCTTTGGTCTTATGCTTTCGGCGGCTGAGTATGCCGCATCTTTTTTATTAACATAAAAACCATAAGTATAACAAAACACTTTTTCTATCTTCCTTCTTAAATACCTAATGAAGTTACCCAAAAAATTAAATAGTTTGCTAATTGTTATAATATAGTGACATTTATAAACCACTGATTATTTATGATCTCAACAAGCAACCCATCACACTTCATTATTTTATTGAATATCGAGAAACCGCACGCCCATAAATTACTTATAATTCGCCATAAATCACACGGAACCTACCTTAGATTTTCATCCACTAAATGTAGGCGTCTGTTATTGTTGTCTCGTTATCCGATACTGTATAAGTGTATAATGTCCGGAAACTGTGCTAAATATTTAGCTAGTTCATCGCCAGTCTATATTAATACTAGCTTTCCCATCAGATGTTGACCTGTCTTAACAATGGATATTGAATTCGAGTAGGTATCTTATATATAATGTTCGTAAATTAATTAATTCTTTTTTTATAATTATTCTTCGCTCACTCAAAGTGGACACAAAATATAATCTTTGACTCTTTCACAGTAAGCTACTTAAAGCTTGTGTCGTGAAAGAGGTAGATGGTCGCCACCTGGAATCGACCTCCGAACGAAACAGTACGAAAGCCAGCGTCGTAACCGCTAGGCTACCAAGCACTTCAATATTACCAATGTAATTCCGATTTTTCATCCGCATTCTGTCAATCGCACCAACTACCAAACAAATGACAGTTCTTGTCAAACGGTAATAATTTCAATTTAAATTGTCAAATGATGAGCTATACACTATTCACAAAGCTCCCATGATTTCTGAATATGCTTGATTGGGCAGGATCAGATGGGCGAAGTATGGTCAGTGAATGCCGTCTTCACGGGTAGTGAAGAGAATCCTGGAGGGACATCCGGATGGAAGGAGAAGATTAGGCAGACAAGACTATGAAGGGAGGCCGAGGTCAAGATGGACGCATCACAGATTCTGCAGGTGACAGACTGACAAACTGGAGAGCTGAATCAGAGGACATAGCGAGTTGGAGGAGAAGGATAGGGAAGGAAAAACTCGGTATGAGCTGTAGAGCCATCGAAGAAAAAGATTATATAGTAAAAAACACTAAAAAAGGTTACCTACTTCAATTTTTTAAAATTATTTAATGTTTAGCACAACTTTCTTAAGTTTTTTCTTTCATAAAACTTCTATAGACGATAGCAAACACAGCAAAAAAAAAAGAATTAGCGCAATCGGACCAGCCGTTCACGCGTGATGCGATGACCACTCAAAATAGGGCTTCATTTTTATATATAAAAATATTATGACGACTATAGACTTATTTGGATAGGTACCCATTAAATATTAAAATACATTCGCAGTTCCTAGAAAAGTAAGAGTGAATGATGGTGCTTTTAACCTTTCCTTCCCTATGTTGTGTAGGCACTACGCATTGCTCCATTTAACGTACAATATCTGTATAAATATAATTAATTCGGGGCTGAGGTTTTGGGTATTCCTCCATCATACATTTACCTATCGAATCAGAAAATAATACTGAAAATAACCATTACTTATGGGGTGAATCCAAAGAATTTTGTAAGCATCGGAAGCGAATTTACTAATACAATCAAAGGCGAACTCCATTACACTCAAATGTTGAGTAGGTACCTACCTATATCCAGGTGAACTGTTGTGAGTAGCAACATGCGCAATACATCTATAGATCACGTGAACAATAGCATGTCTCACTCTCGCGCACTCACTTCTCCTAAGAGTGAGGAATAAAATACAATTCTCATGTTTAAGTTATTCAGTGGTTCATAACTGATTATTTACGATCAATAATAAAAAAAAATATTTTAGGATTTTTTTATCTCTTTTTAGATAATATAAAAATATTCATTGTGTGTAATTGTGTATTGATTTCTATGTAAGTGCTTTCTTCTTCTTCTTTTTCCAACGTGGTAATTCACTCCCGAGAGAGTGATCTGTAAGTTCTTTATTCATATGTAATATTGTTTTGAATTTTTTACATTTACACCCACCTCGGTAGCCTAGTTGTACTGGCGTGGACTTCAGATCACGAGGTCCCGGGTTCGATTCCCGGTCGAGTCAGAGTTTTTGTAAGTGCTTTTTCACTTCAAATTTCTGCCCGGGATTGGCATGTCTCAGATTGGACGGGACCGGTTGACTGGAAAAAATTGCCTCAGGCAATAAGTTCCGCCGGCTATACTGACACCTTTATGTAGAAAAGTGCTATATTATTATTTACCCATTTTCACGATACTGCTACTATATTATAAAAAAAATTCAACTTCAGACATTTTTTTATAATTAATTGGTATTTAAGATTTAGTTTAAAACCCTATTTTTATTTTTGGGAAAATAGTTTAGTAGTAAAAAATTGCCAGATGAAGAGATAGCGAATAATAAAAATAATAATAAAACTGCAGAATCTTTCCATTACATTCATAAGGTCAAAAATACATAGATAAACAAGGTTTTATCAACAACAACAAAAATGTGTGTAATTATTAAATACATAACTGACACTGTAAATAACAAATTATTTTAATTAATATTTTAACAAAGTTTTTTTTTTAATTGAATGATAAAATAAAATTAAAAGTAAAAAAATAATATGATAGTTTTCAACCACTGCTGTTCTCTGTGTGCGCACGAGGCACTAACACAAACATAACTCAGTTGCTCCTGGACCTTTGTACGTGTGTGCCGCATTACTTGTATAGACGATTCGCCAAATGTATGGAATAATACCTATGTTTGTTTTTTTCAGATTTTTTATGTTTTCAGCAATTATAGATCAGTTTTTTTGATTTTGAACCTTCATTAAAGGATCTAAGAATATAATTATCAAGGTTTAAAAAGGATTTTATTGTATTTTGGGACTAAAATAGCTAATTTAAAAATGTGTAGTGACTACACAGCACCGTAACGCGCGGAAGTTTTTTAGCACAGTATGGGAAAGGTTAAGAATGAAACTTAATCTTTTTGATAGATATTTCAATTTCGGCTTTTCTCACAAATTCGTTCGCCATAAAAGTTTTATGTTAAATGCTGTGAAGATTATTTTAATCCGATGATGTAAGTAAGTAATCCTTTGCTAAATTATTTAGTTGTCAAAATGTAGGTATATTTTCGCTAGAAAAATGTCAAAATAATAATAGGTTGCGTAATAGCTTGCAACAATTTACGTGATATCCGGTATGGTAATCAGTAGGTTCCTTCTCCTTAATCATGTTTTGTATTAGTGTGTAACTGTCACTTTTTAAGTTGATCCCAACCTTTGAGAAGAAAATAATATAATAAGTACTAGAGAATTGATATGCTTCTGCGCATGGTCCCAACAAGTATCACGTGACTGCTGTTAAACTCATACAAACTATGCCATTTTGTCGGTAGATGAATTTTATGTTTTAATCATACAATTATTAGTTAAAGTGCCTATGGGTTTTGTTTGTATTGTCTGGTGTTTGTGTATGAAAGTTAAATGAACTATTATTGATAATTTATCTTCAGTCACGTGACTGTTGAATAAAGGAACCAATTTTCTGTTCTGCGCATCCAAAAAAGTTATCTAATTATTTTTTTTTTTTTATTATTAATTAGGCATTCCATTAATTTGTACTCAGTGATCCCAACGCTCTCTTTCTATTTTGCTACGACATCCTAGATCGCGCAAAGCAAAGATCGCTTATATGGTGTTCATATTATGTAAGTACATCTTGATCCGGAATAATATTGGTATAGGTATGTACTGCACGTTGATAGAAAGCCCTATGTTTGCTGCATTCCTGGAAAAGAGTGTTATTGCAATACCTCCTATATAAAAAACGGCATTCGAACTGTTGTTACATACCAAATATATACTTACTTTTCAGTAGTTCCTATACCTGATAAATATAAGTAAACTAGCTGACCCGTCGAACTTCGTACCGACTCAGAATAAATCGCATTAGCTGAATTTCGTTTTCCTTTTGAACTATTTTGATATTATGGTTCCTTCCAATTAAAGGGAAAAATATGAAGACCTACCGAATTATGAGACATCTATTGGACTTTTATGAAAACCTTTAATGTTAAGTAAACACGGACACTATAGATAGCGCTAGGATATTATCATAATATCCATTTTTCGCGATCTCTTTATATTGACTATGGTGATGGAACACTACATTCTTAATAATTATTTTAAAGCCTAGAACTATATTCATGTGTCCTCTTCAGGACTAGATCTTCGCAACAAGAACCTTTTTATAAATATTCAGTGAGTACCTACCTACCTATTATCAACTTTTGTCTGAATATGTATGGGAAAAACTCCTACGAGAAATATTTCATTATTGCGTAACAAGCTATTTACGCAATCAAATGAGCTACACAGTAAGTCTTATTGCTTATAAATTTAATGGCGGTTAACTATGCAGATAGACGATACTAATAATAATATAATAAGAAACGTTAAGAATAATAATTCTTCTAGAACACTGCAGTATTCTCGTCTCTGCTTCACTTCTGTCCACTTTTAATATTATGCACAGTTCAAATAATTTAACCCAATCAATGTACGCGATTCATGGGTAACTTCCTATACCTACATATCTCCCAGTGACCCGATGTCTGGGAATAATGCTGATTTGCTTAATTGTTCTTAATCAATACACATAAAAAAAAACCGTCTGTACTTAATAATATCCCAAGCTTCTTAGTGTTCCTACTTGGATTTTATTTTTGTCATAGTGCATAATTCTTTTCTTTACAGAGTCTTACGGCCGGTTTCATAAAAAGCGCTAATGAACACTTTAGATAAAAGAACATCTAAAATTTAAAGTTTCCTTTAAGTTGTCGGGTTTCATAAAAAATTTTCCAGCGTACTTTAGCTAAAGTTTGAAATGTCAAAAAAAATATTTGAAAGTTGTTACCATGGAAATCTATGGAAAACATAGGTTGTTTACTAATAATTTCGCGGAATTTCTGTTGATCTGTCAATTTATTTCTCAATAGAGCACCAATGTCCCGTTTTTAGTGTTAATTTATTATTATGGTTTATGTAAACTGTTTGATGCGTGTGTGTTGCCCATTCTCCTGTATGGGTGTGAGTCCTGGCACCTGACCAAAGCCCAAGCACAAAAAGTATCATTCTGCATTCGAAACGATGTGCCTCAGGAGAATCTTGGGTATAAGATGGTACCATCGCATCACGAACGACGCTATACGTCGGCGCACCCAGCGTGAGCTCATCACTTCTACTATTATGTGGAGGAGATGGACTTGGCTGGGACATGTATTAAGGATGCCGAATGACAGTTGGCCGAGGAGAGCGCTGTTCTTCCTCCCATCAGGGTCCCGAAGACGAGGTAGACCCTCTCACACTGTGTTCCGCTCCTTCGAAGCTGATGAATCTGGATATGGTGTATGAGGAGGTCATAAACGTTGCGCAAGATCGAGCGCAATGGAGAGCTCTTGTTGCCTCCCTATGCCCCTAAGTAGGGCTTTAAGGGATTTGGATTTGGATTGGATGAATTAGTAACCGAAATCTGTAACCAATAATTTTCTTCTCGTTTTACCATGTTTTCCACCCTATTTTACTCATTTTTGTCCACTGTGTTACCGCATACAAATGTTCATCTTTGTGACAGAGAAAGCTGGTAGAAAGCGCCACGAAATTTTTTATGAACTCCAACGGCAAAAGATGGAACTACACTAAAGTCGACTTTAAGTCCCAATAATAGGACTTTAACAAAAAGTGTCATTTTGTTGTTATGAAACGCGTTATTTTTAAAGGAAACTTAAACTCTCCTTTATTTTTTATGAAACCGGCTGTTTGATAAAAATCCCAACTTTAACTTAATGAGATATTTCCAGGAACTTTTCACACTTTGATGTATTTGGGCAGAGAGTGGTATGTAATTTGAAAAATAGTAACTATACAATCTAAATCATTATTGACAAAATTTATATAAATAGCTTGATACTTACTTAATTGTATAAATAGCTTGATGCATGAAAAACTACTATGAAAAAAAAATGTTTATTTTAAATAAGTTTTTTAAGGAAGAATGAATGAATTCTAAATATAGAACTCGATCTGGCTACACTCACAAACACTGAATCCTATAAAAAAGAGCTAAGCGAAGATGTAGGAAGAAGAGGTCAAAGAAATTTCACATTGGACGTAAAGATATCCTCAGATTTCCTCTATAGGCAGTAAACACCGAAATTAGGCTTTTAAAGAAAAAATTAAGTGATTGATTGTACTGGACACTATATGAAATGATTTTACAATATGTATTACCTTTTCATTAACCTAATGCGTATCTTAGAAAAAAGAATCATTTAGAAAAATGTAAGTATCTTCAGTAATTTCTATTGACCCATCGTATTAAAAAAAAACATCTATAATATTGAGTATGATATCCGACTCATTACAAACAAATAAAATATTTCATAATAGAAGATTCTCCTTTTTCAGCATTCAGAAAAACGTATGGATATTTTAATAAGTACCTAATGATACGTTACTTCGGTGAAATTGAATGCTGTAAAGCTTTGATGTTGAGATCTCGAACGTTCAATTGATATCTTGATGTATGTTCACATGTTCGTATTATTATCTCTTTCGCTTTATTGCTTTGTGTGTAATGGAAGAAAAAATAAGAAAAATTGAAAATACTACTTATACGAATACGAAACAGACCTTTCAACTTTTACAACGCACCAAAATAAAGCCCTTTTTGATGAAGCTTTCTCTACAATCCTTCTACATTTCCCAGTAGCTACATCAGAACTTACAGTAATTTAGCAATGAATGAATGACTATCAAACAACTCGAGGGGCAATAATCTAATGTGGATGAGCTCTTCAGTGGAGTGTATGTAGTATCGCTCATATATCTTTGTGCTTTTACATAATATCCGCGATTATCGTACAGGTTTTTTTATGTTCGTTTATACATATAAGTACATATAATACTTATGTATAAAACTTGAAAAGCAAGAAAGATTTTCAGTTCAAAAGTAGGTACCTACTTGCTAGCATTCTTTGATAAAGTTTTAAATGTTTATAATGTCAAAGATCCCATAGTGTATTTTTAGCTATATGGTGGTAGGAGGTCACAGAAGCCGTGCAAAATTGACTGCGCTGTCGCTGGAAATTGTTGCCTCCCAATTTCCCTTAGTTCCCTACAAAATTAGTAGGTACCTACCTACAATTATAATTTTATATTCCGGGTTAGATTGGCTTTTTCTGTTATGCACAGCGTGATGTTTTTATATCAACTAGTGGTCGCCCAGTGGTCGAAATTCGACCATAATGAATTTAAATTATAATTCAAATTCACATAGTTTACCTATTTATAAATAAAACAAACATTGCAATATTACTAAATTATTATTAGGTAAGCATTACAAATAATGTGTTTGAAAAATCAAATATTTTATTGATAAATAAAAAAAAACACCTTGTATATATACAATAAACAAAGTTATACTTTTTTTATATAAATTTTACCCCCAAAACTGAGCAGAGATCGTGCTGTTAAGGGATTACTTATAGGGTTAATATTTACATTCATTAAATTCGAATAACTTTCCTACTTGATTCATTTTTAACAAAAACATCAAAACTCATAAATTTTATGAATTTGACTTTTTTATAGACAGATATAAAGACAGTGAATATGCAATAGTAAACAAAAACAGCAGTAAAAAGTTAATTTCATGGCTTATATTTTACATAATATTTTTACATCGATGATTGCCTTTTATATTTGAAGATTATTTGAAGTGGTTGGTGACCCAGCTGTTACAACGCCGGCTTTCGTACTGCGGACGTCGTGGTTCGATCCCAGGTGCCGACCATCTTCCTCTTTCACGACACAAGCTTTGTAGCTTACTGTGAAAGAGTCAAGGAGTGTATTTGTGTTCACTTTGAGTGAGCACAGATTCATTTTTATAAAAAAAAATATTTCGGGATTCTCTTTTTACTTCTTAGTCTTGCAATCTAGCAACTAACGTTTCTGTTTTGACATTTTAAAACTTGGTTTACTCCGAAGAAGCGATTTATACGATTGAAAAAAATGTTTTTTCGGATGCCCAATCAATGTATAAAAAGTGATTGGAAGATTGGTTCAATCATATTATGTGAATATTCATTGGTCTTCCTGGAATTAACTTAGAGATACGAAAAAACGATATTATTGGGAAATATAATTGTGGTATTTTCTTGCAGATCCCGGAATATAAAAGACACTCTTTGTAAGTAAAATTCAAATAAAATAATCTTGGTCCATATTCCCGATACTACCATTTCCATGGCCTTTATTCCTGCCCCTCACACTTTGCCTTCATCCCTTTACCCAAGATGCGCCTGCATATATTGTGTCATTTTTTTGTCAGGTTTTTTTTATTTTTCTTACATCTTACTGTTTGCATATTTACTTTACTTGTGTTTTTATATAATTTGTGAGATTTTTGTATCACGAATATATGTATGTACCTGTAACCATCTGTCTAATAAAATAAAAACAAATACATTTTCGATATCACTTTGACAATTAAAAATTTTACTGCTGTTTTTCATTTTAAAATATTCTTTATTGTAATGAAACATCATATTTCAATTGTTCACACTAAACCAGTCATGGAAGCAGTAGTAGACGACGGTCTTAAGCCCGTAGTGGTTCAAATTTGTATAAAATTAACCTCTTAAAAATCTGACACTAATTGATTTAATCTAAGTACCTGTCAAAATAGTAGGAAAACGGCGCAAGAATCCCTAAATATTTGGAACGTTGTTTCGATGCAATGATCTTACATACCTACTGCAAAGGCCTTCATTTCCTATGTATCAACATTCTGCATAGTACATTTTTAAAAATTTGTATTAGCAAACATGCACGTTTTAAAAACTTCAACACTACGTTAGCATAGGTTAAGCTTAGAAGTATTTGATATAGATAAATGTTTGTTCCCTTGAAAAAAATCGGCAACGGGCATCGAATCCAGCGCGAATGTTGTCTAAACTGAACCATGAACTAAACCACTAAAACAACAAATTATCTCAAATATTTACGAATATGTAACAACTACTTAATGACTCTAACATACATTACTGATGTTCGATTTTTAAATGGAACAAACCACTACGGGCTTACGACCGTCTTCTACTATTATTTCGAAGGCTGGCTTAGTGCAATCGCTTTACGTTAACAATGTTCGCCATTAGATGGTAATGTTCAGTCTCCGAAACTCCTATACTTACAATTTAGAAAAAATATTGAGTAAATATTGCAAACCATTCTTTATATCTCTTGCGATTCTAGTTGCATTTTGATAATTAATATTATAGGTACTCTTCTTACTCTTTCAGTTGGCGGAGGTACCTACTTTTCGACGCAATAATGAATGATTGACGAAATCTTAGCAAATAGTTCTGTTAAATAAATAAAGCTTTATTACTCATACGTACAATGTAACAATAAAAAACATTTGAACAGTAGAAACGGCGGACTTATCCCGAAGGATCTCTGCCATCCAATTCATCAGTAAACAATCTTTAAACTGTATTGTGCGTTAAAATTCTTCTAGCTAACCTTCTTCGTCGTTTCCTCACCTAAAATTATATCAGTCAAATCAAACTATTGACACGTTGAAGTGAAAAAGTTTATTAAAAAAATATTCATATCGGTACAGGAGATGGACATAGATGGGATATGTGTTAAGGATGCCGAATGACAGTTGGCTGTGAAGTGCGCCGTTCTTCCTCCCATCAGGGTCCCGAAGACGTGGATAATCCTCTTATACCGTGTTCCGTTCCTTCGAGCCAGAGCTGAGGGAGTTGGTGTGGTAGGAGTGCGCATACCAGAATATTGTACTTTATTTTCTCCATCTCACCGCTAAACTAATTTATCATCTCGATATTGATTGAAACATAGGTTGGTTGGAAGAAATTGCCCCAGGCAATAAGCCCGCCAATTTTGGTTTATTATTTTACCAATAAAGTGTTTATTATTATTATTATTGAAGATCCAATCCAGTTTCCAATAACCGAACCAATGTATGATGTTTATTTACAAATTCTTGCGGCTCCTGAGGAATAACTCTTTTTGTTGTCGTTTTGATTGTAAAGGACATGATATTAAGATGCGTTTATACTGTGCGTCTTCTAGTGGTTGGGATTCGTTGTGTAATTTAGTACCTGCAAAGTAAAAGAAAAACTCTTATAACTTATTTAGAACCACCAAAAGAAAATAAAGTTTATTATTAAAATCACTTATGGTTTGGTTTTTCATTTACCTTGAAATTTGTTTTAAATCAACACATGAAGCATTTCTTCTTGCGCATTGAAAAAAATATTCTTATTGCCAACTTTCTATCTTTGTTGATGTTATTGTGATGCTTGAAGATCGGCCACACTATTTCTTTTATTGCAATGTCGTGTGTATTCATCTACAATCTTCAAAACTTCCGATGACACACGGCATAACGTTTTACAATTAATATTAGGTGTGTCAGACTTCGCTCGCCTCTTTGTATTCACTTTGCGCAATAAAAATATTATTAAAATTTCAAAATATCAGCTTATACGTTCTTACAACTCTATTGTAAGTAGCAGATTTTTAAAAGAAATGCACAATAATATCAATTCAGTGGTAAGTATATCAGATGAAAAACATATTAAATAACGTTTGAATGAAATAATTATGTCAACAATCAGGGTACTTTCGTTGCTAACACGTTACCAAGTAAATAAAGTTCCTATCATACGTCAATTTGAGTAATTTCACAATTGGAATAAAAATTATATTTAAAAAAGTAGTAAAAAGTTTACCTACTTAGAGTTTTTTTCAATTTTCTAATTTTCCACACAACTATTTTATTTTTTTCTTTCATAAGAATCTACTTCTGATAAAACCCAACACGATAAAAAAGAATTGGCGCAATAGGTCCAGCCGTTTAGGCGTGATGCGACAAAAAATATTAATCTTTTCTCTATTTAGCCACAGAATGTCAAATACATCGATGTGTGTGTGAGTAGTAGTGTACAAACATTACATTAGTGTGCGTAATGTTTTTATTATTGATTTAATCCATTTTTATGTATGATTTTAATAAAAATATTAGCATTCGCTATCCTTCCTCTATATAAACTGTAAGTGTGCGAAATTTCATACTCCTCCGTCCGCTCAATTTTCGTAAAAAGGGACATAAAGTTTTTGCCTCACGTATTAATATATAGATGCTTATCCATCCTTATAAGATTCTTCATCTGCCGATTTCAGAATCGCTTAAGAGGTGAAATTATCATGGCAGAAAGCTGGTTAGTATTAGTATCTTAGCTGATCCTCATATAGGGCCGTTGTTTCAGAGTGACTACATATTATTTAATGGTTCTAATTGGTTGGATCTGCTGATGATGAGTGCTTTACTTGTTTGATACATTTTGTACACTCTGAATAGGTCGTCGATAAAATTTTAACTAGGTAAAAAAAAATTTTGTATCGCGATTGAAATTAATATTTATTTAAGACCTAGACTTCCTAAATAAGTCATTGGTTGGTATTCCTCAAAGCAAACAAGACATGCCTATATGAGTCATTGATGGTTGGTATTCCTCAAAGCAAACTATACATTAAGTTTCATGCGGCTTTTAATAAGGTATTGAACGTCTGTAAACACCTCACTGGTTGACATATTATGCTGTAAATTAAAATAAATAAATAAATAAACTCATCAGTCTTAATATTGGAATGCAAAAATATATGATAATCTTAAAAATATAGCAGATATATGTATATTAGTGATTTATATTCGTGAACTAATTAAAACATCGGAGAAGTAATTTATTAACAAACAACTCACATTTAATTATCTTCCTTGTAAGTCGATGTCAGAGAATGATTATTGATGTTAGTTCACATACTACAGACTCACCATATTAAAAATTACCATACTTACTCCATACATGTGTCCATCCATACGTACACTGGTACCTATTTTACATCTTTGGTACATCGAACTGTCGATTCTTAGTGAAGCTTGTTACATTCTATGTTTTTTTAAATTTAAACATCGACTTTTTTTAAATGCAATGCTCTCTTTACCATTCCATCAATCAATCAATCAATTCTCCCCTTTACACCCCACTTAGGGGCATAGGGAGGCAACAAGAGGTCTCCATTGCGCTCGATCTTGCGCAATGTTTATGACCTCCTCCCACACCATGTCCAAATCCCTCAGCTCTGCTTCGATGGAGCGGAACACAGTGTGAGGGTCTTCCTCGTCTTTGGGACCCTGATCAGAGGAAGCACAGCGCTCTCCTCGGCCAACTGTCATTCGGCATCCTTAACACATGTCCCAGCCAAGTCCATCTCCTCCCCACAATGGTAGAGGTGATGGGCTTACGCTGGGTGCGCCGGCGTATATCGTCGTTCGTGATGCGGTGGTACCATCTTACACCCAGAATTCTTCTAAGGCACTTAATTTCAAAAGCTGAGACTTTTTGTGCCTGTGCTTTGGTCAGGTGGCAAAAAATGGCTTTACCTTTGCAGTTGTAAATATTTTTTTCGTTAGTTAAGTGATGCAGCAAAATTTAACATTTCTGGCTATCATAAGAAAACTTTCTGGTTTCTTTCTTGTACTTATATTGACATTTTCTTCCTCACTAGTATGCATCATAAGCATGCTTTTGAAACTCTCAGAACATTTTTGGTAACAGCGCTTTCGGCCCTGGACTCGTATATGTCATGATGGAATTAACACGAGTTTTATAAATCATCAGTGTTTTTCTATACGGAGTTTCTAAGACATCCTGATATTGAATCAACCTTGTTGATTCGACCCAATATTTCTATCGGTAGATCGGTCTGTCCACACAATTCCACTCCAAGTTATTTGAATGTTCAGATGACCTGTTCAACGGAGACACCTTCCACAGATACGATGCAACCCATTGGAGACCGAAAATAACATGCTCTTAGTCTTCGATACTGAAAAAGTCATATTGAAATGTTGACTTGCTTGGTGGAATGCTTGTATAATTGACACAACTTACTTCTTCCTCCTTCATTTTGGTCATGCTAGTCGATGGATCGATACAATAGGTGGATTTAAAGTCATCGAATATGCATAATATGTGTATTGGTGTCACTAGTCGTATGTACAATAAGTACATAGATAATAATATATTTGAAAGTAATAATAATTCATAAGAAATTTAAATTGATTGGGGTCAATCACGGATCCATCAACAGAAATGACCCGCTAACTTCACGTCTGTGGATGATTAATCATATTGTTAGTTGGCTGCTCTGTCAGTGCACATCACAACTGATATTTCAATAGTCATCTCGTACCGAGCTGCTTGTCTGTACGTGTACACTGTTCAGTGTTCATACCTCAGGACGAGCCCGTAAGGGGTAGTCTACTGCTGATCTGAGAGAAGATCTAGCCATGATTAATGTTTGAACGTCGATATTTTACCAATCGACAAATTGACTTTCAATTCCATTAGTTTGTGTTGAGGATTTACATAATTTTATCATCGCAATGATCATTCATACAATATTCCGTAGCCCTTAGCCTACTACATTCCTAGACTTTTCGATGTTTTGGACGCTTGGTGATGGTCCATTTTAAAATAGAAAATAAATGAAAGAATCTTGTATAGTTCTATCACAAAAAAATTTGATAGAACTATTCTAAACTCTTTCGTTTTTATATCACCCAGACTTTTTGTTTCAGACTAAGTGACTTGTAACTTGAAATTCTATATGGCCGGGATTTAAACGCGTTAATAACGTAAGCAGGCCATGATGATCACAGAATTGTAATATTATATACTGTTTCGGTTATCACCAAGAGTCTGCTTCAATTCTTTCCATAGAGTAAGAACACGTAGAAAGCCGATTGCGATCCGCGGCGACCGGCGCAAAGAATGTTACTATGCATTTGAATGGGATACCCACAGAAAAAGCAGGAACCCGCTTTCCGGCATGCCCATTTAAATGCATTGAAACCATAGACAACAATCTTTGAGCCGGTCGCCGCGGATCGGAATCGCCTCTCTACGTGTACTAACCCATAGGTGGGTCAATGATCATAAAATTCCCATAATGCGTATTTTATTTTTGCACAATCAACGTGTAAATGAGTCATATTAATTTTTTATTTATTTTTCTGTTAATTTCAAGTAACCCATATCATCAGCTCACTCTGTAGTTTTACTCCAAAACCCCTTTATGATATGTGGTTAAATATGCTGTTTGTACCGAAACATTTGGTGAGCACGCCAGGTTAATAATTTGCAAAAGCTTCTCAGAGGTGTGGACGCATGAATAATGCTAAATGTTTGATTGTCAAAGTAAAGCCTTAACTGGAAGCACAAAGCTCGACGTGTTTGTTGCAGCAGAACCTACTTCTATACTAGACACTCGCACACGTGTATTGAAACAAAACTCTTAACCGCGGATTACAAGCTTGAAATCTCCACACTCGGACACAATAGATTGTTATATACCTAGTGGGTAGCTAACTATTAGATAATATAAAAGCTCTCGTCGTTCATTAATAATTTATTCATTGGATTTGTAACGCGGTTTGTACATAACTGTGCTAAAAACAATTTATTGAATAAAACTGTTTTTAAAGATTTATCAATGGATGTTGTTGACAAGTTTGATAATATTAACCAAAAATATCTAAGTAATTACCCAAAAAAAAAAAAATTATACCTGATTGAAATATATTATTTGTTTTACATGCATAGTTTATTTAATGATATTGAGTAGAAGCGTCTATTCAAAATAATCACCCATCTGACGGGTGCAATGCATTGAAAAAATAAAAAAAGGATAACCTACCGGAAATTATGTTGTTACTTCTTCTTTCTAGTCTTACTTCTTCTCCGTCCGCTTCTGAATGCAGACCTAGTCGAATAAATGTGATGCAATTATATTGCCTATGCTCGTTCGCCAGAGCCTCGTTAATTTTCCAGCGGAAGGAATTATAACCGCAGGTGAGGTTAAAAGATGGCTAGGTATGTATTTTTTCGCCCTTGATTTCTCATGCTATCACGTGTGAATTTTATCTACTTACCTTATGTGAGTTTTTATCGAACCCTGGCAATAGATTAAAATACAATCATTGTAGATATGATGATAATAATTTTCATATTATTTGGTCATATTATGACGTCTAAACAAACAAAAACTATAGCTATCTTAAAATAGGCGACACAATCCGTCACATTGTGACGGGTGAAACTTCAAGTTAATAATAATAGAAGGAATATGCAAAAGAGATTTGTTGCGCAAATAAAACGACAGATGGCGACAATATGACAGCGCGACTACCCACGACAACAAGTCTCCGCGGTGACTTCCACAATTACTTACCGCAGACAATCCTCAGTAGTTGTGCCGTGCTGCTACTATGTATGATAAGGGCCGTGGTAGAGCGGCTAATGTTTCATGTCTCTCTATGACACGTAGGTATGGAGATCTGTTACATTGCATATTATGCATATTATATTGTATACCTACCTACATACTGAATGTATTGTGATCATTTGTTTGTTGGCTACTTTATAGGCTTAAATTGTGTTTGGTTACTATCTTCTATTGGCACAATAATCAGGACCGAAGTTGGGAAATAGTTTTTAAAAATATAGCGATAGTAGGTTGACAAAAACAGACAAAGGCGAAAGTAGACGTTTGCCGCACTTTATTATAACTATTACCGCCCGAAATATCCAGAAATTTCGGTGAATCACAATCTAGGCATAATATGTGATATGATGTGGTAGGTACACAATCTAGGCATAATATGTGATATGATGTGATGTGTAATATGTGAGCACACTTATGTCATTTTATGATACACTTTTGTCATTTTTCATAGGAATCAAAGCTTGTGATGTGAAAAACAAAGAAAGCATAGAAAGCAAAGCTTGATAAGAGGAAGAAGATCGGTACTGGGCATCATATCCACGACCTTCAGGACGAAATTCGCTAGGCAACCAACCACTTCTCACTTGACCACTGATTGCACTATTAATTACATTATTTATGGAATTGAGGCACGGGCTTATACAGATCAAATTCTCGGCTACGAAAATCTGAAATAAAAACACGTTGATATCCAAAAACATAGTGAGGTAGGGACGACAACAAAGGTGATACTGGAATGAATGTTCCAATCCTTTTCCCTTCAAGGAAACACCGAAGGACGCAGACTCTCAAAGAGGTGGAGAGATAACTGGCCGTCGAAATCAACGAGGAAAAGACGACGGAAAGAAACAATAAAAAAATAAAAATGTAATTTGTGTTATTGTGAGATTCGATTCTGTAAAAGTGTTTCTCTGAACTAGCGCCTATATGAAACACGCGCCACAAAGTGGGCAAGTACCTAATAGTATTATTATGATACATTGTAAGTAGGTTAAAATTCCACTTCTTGCATTAATAAAACTTGGGGTCGGAGCACCCATGTACTAAATGCATGTAGCATTGTCCCTTATTAGCGGGTACATATTCTCATCAACTAGTATGATAGAAGATTTGTACAAAAGTACCCACCATCGGACTGAGAGAGGATAACGAGTTACAAGTGGTCTGTATGGGGTTTATTGAAATGAGGGTTGCTTAGAAATTTTAATTAATTTGTACGACTATTATGCTATCGTATTGCAGTGAAGTAGTTCTGGAAAATTCTCTGGTACATACCAAAACTGGGGGCTTTCATTTGTGTCCGAAAAAAGTATTTAAAAAAGATCTAGGTAAAATATAACATAGGTACCTACCTAAAACATAGATATTGAGACAAAAAATAATACTCAGCTTATCCACTAATTGTAGTGCCAAATCTATCCGGTTTACGATGAAAACTACTACATTTTCCTCTTGTACGAAACTTGGCGGTCAAGTTTCAACTTTGCGTAAGGGTGCGTTTTCATACACCAAATGAGCATATAGCTAGTGCTGGAGATAGAGCATTATTTCTTTATCGTTGATGATGACAATGCAAGAACTAGAACTCGAGCGTGCGTAATTGGAGGGGAGTTTTACCCATGAAATAGTCCGATGTCATAAGGCAGACAATAGGGTTCACACTCCATAGATCTATAGAATTGAGATGAAGAGGGTGTCGGTCGGAATCCTTAGCATCGAGAAACATATTGAAGAAGAAGAAGAAAACTTTTGGAAATTGTAGAATTGCAAAAACAACAATAAGAAAATTGTGTTAAACTGAAAATCCTGCCGATGGGTACACGTAGAAAGCCGATTCAAAGAATGTTTCTATGAATTTGAATGGGGATAGGCACAGCAAAATCAGTAACCCACTTTCCGGCGTGCCCATTTAAATGCATTGAAACCATAGACAACATTCTTTACGCCGGTCGGCGCGTGTCGGAATCGGCGTTCTACATACGTGTTTCCACCCATTGGGTGAGAACACGTAGAAAGCCGATTCCGACCCGCGCCGACCAGCGCAAAGAATGTTACTATGCATTTAAATGGGGATACCCACAGAAAAAGCAAGAGCCCGCTTTCCGGCATGCCCATTTAAATGCATTGAAACCATAGACAACAATCTTTGAGCCGGTCGGCGCGGGTCGGAATCGGCTTTCTACGTGTTCTTACACATTGATATTATGGTTATTATTGTTCAAGAATTTCCTACCCTGTATACGAAAAAGGGAACTTTTCCCTCACCCAATAGGTATACAGAACAATTGTGCTAGTTGGAAACATTACATTGAAATCAAATAATATCAAAAATAATAATAATAGGTAAGGTTATGTTCGATATTAATTTTATTAAAATATTACACGCACCGAGTACCCGAATTTAAAGGGTTATGAATAGATCTCGTTAAATAATATATACGAAGGGTGAAATGGATCCCATGTTTAGCATTTACCCTCGGTCAAGGACCTGACTATCTATTATTGTAGAGTCATCAAGTTGCGATGATACATTTTCTACGCACATGTTAGCAGTTTTGTCTCCTAAAAATAAAATATGAAACAGGTTGTGATAATGATCCATATTTCTAAACATTTTGAGATAGCTTTAAACATTGTATATAGTAACAACTTGAAAAAATTGGCTTAGCTGTAAAGGGAGTCGTTCTTCTTAACGAGGATCTTAACAGAATAGTGGACACTGCAAATTGAGTAAACTAATGTTGTCCAAAATCAATACCCCAAAGGATAGAGAAACATTTTTTCATATCCTCTGTTCCTGTGATGCACTCGCTCACACAAAAGGAGTCAAGCTCTCGGAGTGCGACTACTAAACTCCAACAAAAGCAAAACTATTTGTACTAAGACAGGTTGTTAGATACAAGATACATGAGTTGTAAAATTTAATAAAATCCCTTATGTAGATCACAGTGACGCAAGGGATAAAATGCGATCCCAAAATATAGGTATTTAGTGAGAATTTACATACTAACATGAACTTCGCCTTCATTTTTTGTTGAGTAAATAGGTACCTCTTTTAACATTTCTGAACATCCCTGTCTCGTAGAAAAAAGGAAGTGTTCTATTTTCATAAGTAGGAACATGGCTAGTAATTAGTAGGTAAATAAGACCTGCCATCTAACTGATACCCCCATGACAAAAAAATCTTCTCGAAACGACAGAAATGCGAAATGCACTGCGCTTTAATAACGAAGACAGTGCTGTCAACGAAGAAATAAGGTGACAATGTAAAGTCAATAATATTGTCCGATGGGGTAGAAAGCGAAGACGCTTTTGGAGGGATCATGTGAGAATAGTTAGAAATAATAGAATTCCTGAGGGTCAGCGAAGAAGAGGAACACGCTGAAGCAACAATGGTCATCAAGACACCAAAAGACGAAAACCTTACAGAAAAAACAGACCATGGTCGGAAACAATAGGTTGAGGAACAAAAATATAATATGGATTCATAGTAAATGAAGCTTTGGCATCCTTCCATAAAAATGAAGACAACTTTAAAAACCTAACAGATTTTACATTTACTCTACGTTTGTTGTTCAGTTCTGTTGTAATAAGTTTGTATCATACCAAAATACATTCTGATGGTCTAAAAATGCATGAATATGTTGATCATCCCAATGATTATTAATTATTGATGTAACGGCTAATGTGATCGCGTGGGATCTGTGTCTGTTGGACGATGACGTCTCATGGGACTGACTGATCCCAAGTGGCTTCACAATTTGTAATAATTTTAATTACAAATACATTATTGCGGCAAAGGAACGGGTGCCCACAGCCACTTTAAACAAACTGTTGGATTTTTATTAATATTATTACCCCTCCCTTATTTGCATTTGAATAAAAATAATATTTATTGTTAACACTTGTGCGTACTAGTTTCAAATAATCAATAACGCATTGCGGTTTATTATAGGGGCTTATTCTCATACTTATTCTGAAAATATAGTATTACTAGCTTTTTTACCCGTCCACAAAAAAAAGTTGTAGAATAATGGGAGTTATAGAACCTGATCTATGGAAGTTAACATACAGAGCTTTATGAAAGTTTGGTGTAGGTACCTACATAATGTATATAATTAATTGTACTTTTTTATTTGTAACACCTCATCAGCAAGAAGAAAGCGCTGCAAGTCATAATCATAACCTAGTGACTTATTCTCTATGCTTACCCCATAGTTAATAAGACAGAGTACTCGGTTTATATGTGGTGAGCTATGGCCTGTCACCACAATGTTGATTCTATTATTCTGCAATTAAGTACCAACAAAGCTTTTTATGTTCCTTATAATTAACAAATTGTCCAGGTGGATTCATACTCATTTGAAAATAATAAAATTTGTAGAATAAAATATAAATATCTACCTGTATTAATAAAAGTTTTGACTTTTTAATACAGATTTTCATTATTTTTTTTAAGAAAATGAATCTGGTCTTTCTTAAGTGAATACAAATACACTTTGACATCTTTCATACTAACCAAAGGGTTGTGTTGTGAAAGTGATAATGGCACCACCAGGACTTGAACCCATGGCCTTCAGTGCGCTGTGCAAACGAAAGTCATCAACTGATACCACCGGCTTTCCAACAACCTCTTTGTGCCTAAACTTTATAAAAAAATGTTCAAGTAAAGGCTCTCACTCACTATGGAATATATCTATAAAACTAACCATTATAAAACATCTATTGTTTGGAAGTGGTTCAGAAGAATAATATATTATTAGATGTTTTATAGAAAATTAAAACACAAAATGTATTTTTTTTTTCAGTTTATTTCTGGTTGTAAATAAATGAAAACTTTCTGTTTATTTAATTTCAATTACATATATTTCAATGAATATAATACACAAAAACAACTACCATTTTGTAAAATAAAATAACATTATTTGTTAGATCTAGCAGATTAAAAATAGAAAAAAAAAATAAAAACAGAATAGAAAATACTTAAAATAAAAACAGAATATAGAAAATCATATCGACACCTTCTTTACCAAAAGCATTTGTATTCCATAATCTCTAATATAAATTAAAGTCGGGTTAGTGCGAACACTTATAACTCGAGATCGGCGGAACAGATTTTTTCGATGTTTGATTTATTGGATTCTTCTCCGCTCCAGATAACAGAATAACTAATAAAAAATTTAATAAATCGATGAGAACTTATCTAAAATACAATATTAAAGTTTGTATTCAACGGGTTTGCATCAGTATCGCCACCGACATCTGTTGGGGGAAATAGGGAGATGTCTGGTAGATTGATATTTTGATAGAAACATTCAATGTTTTCCCTATTTTTCTACAGATGGTGGTATAGGTAATGATTAAAATTAAAAATATAATTTTTGATTGTACTTTTTCAAGCTTTTTTATAATTTGTTAACGTCTAAAAATGGATGGAAAATAGTATGAAATAATATAATATTAAAGTTAGTATGGAACGGGGGAGTTTTGGTGCTTTTGAAATAACTGTTTCATAATTACCACATAACTTTTGATTTTTTTACAAAGAGTAGTCATGTATGTTAGCTATGTTATGTTACCCAGCAATATTTTATTGGCTTTTGATTAAAGGCGAGACGAAGTTCGATGGGTCAGCAAGTCAAAAATAAAATTCACATTTAACAGTAGAAACAGCCCCCGTAGACAAATTCAAATTGGCGTTCGACTACAAACGAAGATTTCGCCAATGTATAGTACGAAAAAATTAACTGTCTACTGGAACATATAAACAATTATTTAAACTAAACAAAGACACTTATATAAAAAGTGGATAGTTAATTTTCTTCCTACTCTATATTGTCGAAGAATTTGTTTGTAGTCGATCGCCAAATGCATTTTGTCTAGGCCTACAGACGTGTTGTGAACAATTAATTGTGTTGTGGCACGCCAAAAGCTTATTTTTTCACAAAAAGTAACAACACAATGGTCAACGATAATGTATGAACTAAATGTATGAAACCGATGTTGCTTTTAGCGTGTCACAGCTCAACAAAACACATTTTTATACAAATTAATGAATCTGAACTCACCCAAATTGAACACATATACAGTTTTGACATCTTTCACACAAAACAATGCTTGTATTGTAAAAGTTGAAATGATGGGCACCAGAATTCAAACCAATTCACTATAATTAGGTACTGTTACCGATAGTTATTTATTTATCAAATGTCATCTAGTATTGTAACACCAGTATAATTTGATTCTTCTATCCTCATTCTAGTTAGAGTTTTGGGGGAACTATTTAACATTAATCTGTAACAAAACATTATGGAATTTAAATATAGGTATACAAAAATGAGAGAAAGTACAATTATCAAAGAACGCGACTTACCGATTTTGCTTTTTCTAGTAATAAAATGCATACATTTTAGAAATTCACTGTTATTGTATTGTTGAAAATATATTGTGATCTGTCTATCCTGTAAAAAATATAGTTACACAAAATAAATTAATGTAATTGGCTAGCTGCATTGTAATTATGCGGTTATTTTGAAACAATATTTACTCAATAAACTTTGCTTACCTGTTTTATTATTCCCAAAAATTTATTTTATATCTAAAGCCGTAGAAAAATTCAATGTTTACATTAATTTATAGTTTGACAACAAAATATGACATAATATCCATACTAATCCATAGATTTTTGATGACATTAAAAAACTCACAGAAAACGCTAAAAAATATCTGGATAAGTGTTAAATATTATAATCGTAATTTATTAAAGAATCTATCAATTAAGATAAGTATCAATAAAAAAATTATTATTCACACATCCTAAACCTGAAAATTAAAAAACCATTCAATAAAAATAATCATTATTTAATTTTCATTCACATAAAAATACCGCGAATAATATTTTATGGTACCTGGCAGGACCACAGAATTCTATACAAATAAAAATCTATGGGCAGGACCTCTGGCTGTCATCAATATTTTGACATAACAACAAAACATTTATTCGATTTTTGAAATTAGAATATTTTTTTATTTTATTTAACTGTTGTGTGCTGTTATATTTCTAAATAGGTAGGTACCTGATAATATTTAATTATTTATATTACCCCATATACCTACCTAAGTAATATTTACTAAATTATGTAGAATATGTAATGATTTTGGTCTTTATGTAAATTCTCTCTTCTATCTGACATTACTATGATTGCATAGTTTTTATTTGATTTGATTCTGATGTTAATTATATATTTTGTATTTTATAGGCACGGGGTTCCAGACTAAAACATTCTGTACAGTGCACAACCTAATATTAATGAGTATTCGTAAAACATTCAAATCTAGATGTTTTATTATGAAGCTCTTAAAAATGTAAGTATGTAACCTCTTTTAATAAGTTATATCTTTAGATTCTAAATTATGTAATAAAGTGAAATACTTAGTTTATGAAATCATATACAACGTAATCGGTTGACTATTTTATTCTTTCATTTCATTGAATTCAATGTTATTTTATTAATTTGTATGCATAAAAAATTCATGAAATGATGTTATCTGTCATTATAGGTACCTAAATCTTTTGTATTTGTTCTAGGATGAATGATTTGTCACAAACCTTGGACAGTTTTAAGAAAAGCTTCAAGTCATCATACATCTCACTGATTGCTTTCTTCAAGAATACTTCTTTTGTCATGATGAAACTCTACGCATATTGTTTTTTTAAACAAATTTTCACGGCAACAATACCATCAGTCTTTTATTTAAATGAACCTTGTATATTATTGTTTTTGCATAATATAATATATGATAAATAAGCTAACATAGTTTTGAGTTTATTTACTATTATATTTCTAAATTATTTTGTGGATAAAACAAAGGTTTTATTAAACTGATTATAATCCTGAAACCATTTAAAGATTCTCAATTATTGTCAATTTTATTTCTTTCTCTCAACAATTCAGTCAAGTTCACTGTACCTAATGATCTAATTTATCGACAACTGTTTTACTGGCCAGTTTGTCTATGGAATGTTCATACCAATTTAAATGTTTATTATTTTACTTGCAAATCTTTTTCGACGACGACGATTTTAAGATTTAAACTTTATTTATATTTCAGAAATATAAAATGATTCAACAATTATTATTGCTAAATTATTTTATACTTATCTACATTTTTGAATATGATTTTATCAGGTAGCTACATAATTATTACTCATCTAATGGCTATGACGGTTTTACACAAAATGTGGCCATAAATTTTTTAAAATGTGTCAATTTTCAAAATGGAGGATTTTTTTTTCCAAAATTTTTCATTAAATCTTTATTCATTGAGAATAATAAGATTTGAATAACTTTTATATGTATAACGAATCAATCTCCAATTATTTTATAACATTTTCATACCGTAATACCAAGATTCTATTCAACGTTTACATGAGTAATTTTGTTTCCAAAAGATGGCTTCTGTCTTTTTTGAAAAATTTGTATGAAGATCCTAAAAAAATAAAGTTTTTTAAATAGCTCTTAATATATTAAAGTTAACGTTGCCAATTGTATCTTAGAACGTTCTCGAGCAAATTTCACCGCTCTGCGCAGATTCATATCTGACGTAGCATTTGTATTTTGAGCGTGATGTTCACATATACGGTAAAGTATTGTCAAAGGCAAATAAAAAAACATTTCTGAATTATTATGTAGATATTCCAATTTGTGAGATAACCATTTTGCATGCAATAGATTTGCATATGTAGGACAGGTGAAAGTATTGTTATGGCTGCTTGGGATATCTTTTGATTTTGGTTAGATGAAAATTAAAACTCCAAGTTGGTCACACGGCGCCCATGACGCGGTTTTATTCTCGCTCACAATAGACAACAGAAAAAAATAATACGACATGAAAAAGCTTAGACAGAACAGTACAAAATTTGTGGCTGTCAAAATATTATTATGCAGCCAGCATCTATTCTTAACAAGTATAAGTGAATCATCGTCATAAGCCCTAACTTATCTAATATTGAACACACATACATATAAGTCTTCCTTCTCGATTTCCACAAAATTGAAGACACCTTCTTCTATTGGTGTCCGATCACTTTCTTTGTGCAATAGAACCATCTGGGTTTCTGCTATCATTTATTTCATCATCGTGTTGTTCCAACTAGGCGTCCTGTTAACTCCATTTAAGTGTTACTGATTTTTGGATCACTTCTTTGGAATTACATCTTTGTGCTCTTTTCGGTAAGCAAAAATAAGTAAATACTATGCAATGTCCATAGCAAGCTTACTGGGTATATTTTGTTTGTATAAGTTCCAAAATAAAGATATACCTATGAAATATGTCAAAAATGTATATGAAATGAACTTCAAATTAAAAAGATTAGATATTAAAATTGCTTTTTAAAAAATATTTTTTTTTTTAGTTTTTCTCATTCGTAAGGGTAGATAATAATAATTTGTAATAAATAATAATTGCTTGTGAATTCAAACAATAATAATACGTAATAAAAATTATTTATAACATTAACAATCATAAAATTAACATGTTCATGTCGATGATATCTTAATTAGGCAATAAATCAATTAAAATCTAACGCGATATCGTTTTAATTTCAACCCTCTTTATTATTGTTAATGAACTTGTTAATTAATATATCAAATGACCCGATGTTTCTCATATCATGCGATTAGGAATGAAATATTGTGTTTTTATTTATTTAAGCGTAGAGAATATTTCTAAAATAATATAACAATCTACACTGTGAAAACTCAGTGTAGAAATTCTTAAGAGAATTTTGATATTTCACTTTCACAAGTCCGAAAAATGTAAGATTATGTTGACCGTATTTTAGTAGTGGTTTGTTCCATTTAAAAATCGAACATCAGTAATGAATTGTTAAAAGTCATAATATTCAGATTCTTGAGATGAATGCTTTAATTTTTTTTTTGACTTCAATTCAATATCAGGTCTCGTTCAGAAAACGTCTCTCCATAGTTTATCGCAATTTTGTTTCCTTGTTAATCAATGTATAATTTTCGTCGCGTTTTATAGTTTCTGTAGTAATTTGCAAGTTTCAAGTGAAAAAACACTTAAAAAAACTCTGACCCGACCGGGAATCGAACCCGGGACCCCGGATCTGTAGTCCACGTCAGTACAACAAACTAGGCTACCGAGGTCGGTCATGTCTAAATTATTGTTTACATATATTATCCTCAAATCAATCAAAATGAAAAGTCCCTTTGAACTCCACTCAGGAGGATAGGGAGGCAACAAGAGTCATTGCACTCGATTTTGCGTAATGCTGATTGCGTAGTCAATGCCAGTAAGACGGAGCTCATGGCGAGTAATGCCTGCCCCGATAAACAGCTACCGATAACCATCGACGGTCACCAGGTCTCCCGGGTGGATAAATTTAAATACCTGGGAGCAACCATTACCACCTCTGGTGACCTCGGAGCTGAGCTCCCGATACGTATCGGTATGGCAAGTGGCGCCTTTAACAACATGACCAAGATTTGGAAAGCGTCGGCGTTTAGTGTCGAGACGAAATGTAAACTGTTTGATGCATGTGTGTTGCCCATTCTCTTATATGGGTGTGAGTCCTGGCACCTGACCAAGGCCCAGGCACAAAAAGTCTCAGCCTTTGAAATGAAGTGCTTAAGGAGAATTCTGGGCGTAAGATGGTACCACCGCATCACGAACGACGCTATACGCCGGCGCACCCAGCGAGAGCCCATCACCTCTACTATTGTGGGGAGGAGATTGACTTGGCTGGGACATGTGTTAAGGATGCCGAATGACGAGGAAGACCCTCTCACACTGTGTTCCGCTCCTTCGAAGCAGAGCTGAGGGACATGGACATGGTGTGGGAGGAGGTCATAAACATTACGCAAGATAGAGCGCAATGGAGAGCTGTTGTTGCCTCCCTATGCCCCTGAGTGGGGTGTAAAAGGGAGTATTGATTGATTGATTGATATTAAACCAAAATTGGCGGGCTTATTGCCTGGGGCAATTTCTTCCAACCAACCTATAATAGGTTACATATTAACATAGATAAAGAGTTTTTGATGTAAAAATAAACTCAGACACAATGAATGCAGCGTGGTATGCAGGTTTTGTTAATGCCAGTAAATGGTCATTCGTGTTAAGTAACTAAAAACCGAATTTAAGCTCTGTTACATAAAACCTAGAGTTACTATATTATTTATTTCGATACGAAGTTAGTAATATAATAAATTAACGTAAGGATCATTCACAATTTTTAAGAATTTCTGAAGGGTGCTTAGTTGAAAATCCCTTCGGTACAAAAGTTGGGACATTCTTACAGCGAGCGAGGTCTACTCATAAATTTTAGGTAAATGTGTGTAGGCAAGAAGGTAAATACAGGTCATAAAAATATTGTACCTACCTATAATTTTGGTAAACTTTTTACACATAATAAAAAAATACAATAAAAAAGCTCTGATTTTTTTCCTTTTATAATGAGTCGTTAAAAATAATACTTACAAATAGGTAGGTAAATGAGAATTAATGTTAAATCCCAAGGTTGCACCACTATGTAAAGAGACGATAAAAATATGCCGTAAAGTGAGTAAGTAATTATTATTCTAATAAATTTTGTTGTCTGAAATTTAAGTCTAAGAAATTTTTGTAATTTTCGATACAGCTAGGTAGGAATTCATTATTTTTTTTTACCAAGCAACACAATTCATCTAATCTATATAATAATTTAGAAATGTTTTTTTATTTGCCTTTGACAATACTTTAACCGTATATGTGAACATCACGCTCAAAATACAAATGCTAAGATAGATATTAATATGCCCAGAGAAGTATAAAATGCTGGAGAAGGTTCTTAAATACAATTTGCTGCATTAACTTTAATATATTTAGAGCTATTTAAAAAAAAACTGTATTTTTTAGGATCTTCATACAAATTTCTCAAAAAGACTTTTGGAAACAAACTTACTCATGTAAACGTTGAATGGGATCTTGGTATTACGGTATGAAAATGTAATAAAATAATTGTAGATTGATTTGTTATACATATAAATGTTATTAAAAGCTTATTATTCTCAATAAATAAAGATTTAATGAATAAATTTGCAAAATGATTCCTCCATTTTGAAGTTTGACAGATACAAATCACCCTCTATGGGTGGGTTGCCCAATTAATATCAAAGCAGGCAATGTATGTAGCTAAGATTCAAACCACAGAGCTCTCGCTCTATGAAAACTTGCAAATTATGTCGGTAGGTTCGTATAATATTTTTCTTATTATTATAGACCTCCAAAAAAAATAAAATATTATACCAACCTACCGACATAATCAGTATATTTACGGGTATAAGCTAGTCTAAAGATAAAAGAAATACGGGTTAGTGCGAACACTTAACTCGTGATCGGCTGAACAGAATTTTATGATTTTTGGTTTATTGGATTCTTCTCCGCTCCGGGTAGCAGCATAACAACTAATAAAAATCGAAAGAGTGGATAACAAATAATTTAAAATATTATATGAAAGTAAGTATGGAATAAATTTCAATACAACAACGCCACCTGTGAAAAATTCTATAAAAAAATTTTTTTATTTACCTAGGTACCTTGATATTAAAAATATTGGCACGCAGATTTTTTATTCTAATTTGTTAACATTGAAGCGCATTTTTTTACATTAAAACGCGAGAAGTGAATAAATCAAATTGTCGTTAGACACAAACTGTCAGTTGTTTAATAGGTAGTTGGTGCGATTCACAGAATTCGGATGGAAAATATGTGGTTTAAAATAGATGCGTCGGTTGGAATGAAATCGGTTAAAAGTCATTTTTATTATTCTTCTAAATTCTTATTCAATATTTACATATAGAGTTAGACTACAGGACAACGCCTGTCAGAAAAAACTAGTAGGTTATAAATAAATGAATTAACATACAAAAATATTTATTGAAGGGACCATCTTCATCTAGTACGACACAAGCTTTGCTTAGTGTGAAAAAATATTTATGTTCACTTTGGGTTACTCCAGATTTAAACATAAGTAAGAATATTAGGCTTCGTAATAAAGCATGTTTTCGAATACCTATGTAACAACTAATGACTAACAATTCATAACTGATGTTCGATTTTTAAACGGAAAAAACCGCTACGGGCTTACGACCGTCTTCTACTGTTATTTCGAAGGCTGGCTTATTGTGATCACTTTACGTTAACAACTTTCGCCATTAGGTGGCGATGTTTAAGTCTCCGAAACTTCTAATCATGAGAATTCTCGACATGTTCAACATGTCGAAAAATCCCATGTATTCCAACAACAAGTAGATATTTAGGTAATAATTAATGAAATATAGAGATAAAAGTTGGAAATTATTGAGAACAAGAGAGCAATCAAATTTAAAGACTGCGACTGCTGTCATATATTTGGCGCCAGGATATGACTACTTATATCCATTTTTGTTAATGTCTCATATTTATTGCCTATTGGCTTTGTTTGTGCACAACGTTCTAATTATGTCTAGATTCTTGTGACCATTTTTCAGGACTAGATCTTAACGAATATGTAACAACTAATGACTCTAACAATTCAATACTGATATTCGATATTTAAATGATTATTTATCGAACATGCAAACATTCTAAAAGTCTGATGAATAAAACAAGTAACATAGCGCTTCCCTTAAGGGCGCCATTTAGTGATAGAGAAGGGGGTTCATTTCACAGGAAGCAGAACACAGTGTGAGAAGGTGTGCAGTGAATGTAATTTTTATATTCATACATACATTCTCCCTTTAAACCCCATTTAGAAGCATAGGGAGGCCACAAGAGTCCATCTTGCGGCATCACAGGAGAGACACCAGCTGCAACTGAATTTTTTACATCTTTCATAGAAATCACAGCTTGTGATTTTTGTGTTTTTCAATAGATTATGCCATTCACTTCAATTTTAAAGACATCCCTTATATGAGGGCTGTATGCTGCTTTGTTTTGTAAATGTTGACATTGATTTTTATAATATGAACTCAAAATGGGTCAGTCTTTCGGGTCTCTGGGGATGAAGTCACAAAAAGTAACAAAAATACAAAAAAGAAGTAAATTTATGTGTGTGTAAAAGTAGGGATATTTTGTAAAGTTCCCTCATTCATTGCGTCTTTATAAAATTACGATCATAATAAAAGTCTCAATCTTACTCCCCAAACTAATAAAAAGCAAATAAATTTCAATTAAGTCGAAAGCACGTAATTCAAACTTCATAACAAGTCGACAGTATTTAAGATGTGTGTGCCTATTAGGTAGGGTAAGGTCGGCTAAATAGTAACGTGGTGTATAGTATTAAACTTTTTTTACAATGAAAACAAAGAGTAGGTAATTATATTATTTTTCAATACCTAGGTATAATAAAACAGTATGTATAAGAAAGTTTTAGATAAAAAAAATAATATATTATTATCTTACCATAATAATTTCGTAAAATTTGGGTTTAATGGAGTCTATTCATCCAACAACATATATTATACAATAATGTAACAAGCATCACATGTGGCTTATTTCCTACTACACCGCCATCTTTTGGCTTTTTTTTTAAGTTAGGTACGCAATTGTAGAGGAATTGTTTTTATTAGGTACAAACTTATGGCCCGTCGAATTTTATCTCGCATCTGAATCAACAATAATTTTTACATAATGCAATATTATAAGTTAAATTTAACACGGTTTTTATGTCATAAACTGTATTTAATTACAGTAATAAGTCACAATTATTGTTTTTATTCTGGGGTAGATCGAAGTTCGACGGGCGGGTCAGCTACTTTTTAATAAAGCTTTACGAATATGTAATAATAACTAATGACTAATAATTCATTACTGATGTTCGATTTTTAAATGGAACATACCACTACGGGCTTACGACCGTCTTCTACTGTTATTTCGAAGGCTGGCTTAGTGTGATCACTTTACGTTAACAAGCTATTTTTAAGAAAACTAGACATATAATATACATATTTCAAAAGACCTAAACATAACGTAATAATAATATATAATTAGGTATATCAATAACCATTTTTCGAATTCAAATTCGAGTTTTTCACTCAGCTTTCTGACCTTCCGTCCAAAATCTGACAGATTCTGTGTCTGTTAAGGTTATTCTCATTACTATGGTTCCATATACAAACATTTTTTTATGTCATTATACTAAAAATAACATAAATAAATATTAAAATTTTATTCATACTTCATTCTTAAAGTAGAACGGCAGTGCATTACGTGATATTTTGACCACCAGTCGGATATGTTACGAACTATTTCCCGAGATACAGAAGTGGTACAATTTACCTAATTTTACCCTAACACGCCATAAGGACCTATCTCGGCTCGTAAATTCTGTAATAACCGCATTGTTTTAATGGAGTTATTGTGTTTCGCTACGATACGAAATATTATAAGAATGAAACATTAAGTTTAGTACAAGGGAAGTGTTCGCCTTAAGAATGTTCAAGTACCTACCGCTTACTTTATTTTATTAATAATGTTTCAGAACAATAATGAATATATATGTGTAATACAACATAACATACGAGATAACTTTATTAGGTGATCATCTACATAATATGCCTAGTATGTGAGAAATTATGCCCGTATCGTGTAAAATTTTGATTACCTGCGGCCTCCAAATTATTCATTTGTACACAACGTTCTAAGTAGCTATCTACAAATTATTATTATGTATGCCTAGATTCTTGTGCCCATTTCAGGACTAGATCTTAACGTATAAACAACAAACGATTCTACAAATTCACTAATAATAATAATTATGGTTTATTTTTCGAATAAAAAAATACACTCTTAAAATTAACTTAACAACTAAAAACGTCGAAAAAATCCCACAAGGCCTAGGTATGGCCTGTTTGTGGCTGTTGCAATATGAAAACAATATTTAAAAAAATCAATATCTACAGCTCATTGGCTGGATGAACTAAGTTAATAAACAATAATATGGCTGGAATAATAAATTAAGTCAATGAACAATAATAAATCAATAACAAGGAGTACTTAATTAAAAAGGTTGCTTAAATTAAAAATAATAATAACAAATCAAACATTGAAAATAATATACAAAATAAACAGTCGCAGGTAATACCAAATACCCTATAGGTACAATAACTATAAAACAAAACACAACAGCAATGGCCACAGGGTTTTGAGAACTTTTCATCAAAATTTAATGTCTATTTATTTTACATAATAGACTGTACCTAATGTTCAACTCCTGCAGCCACAGCTTGATGTGGTTGAGGAACGTTAAATATGTTTTGCTCCTTAGACTTTCTGGGATGTCGTTGTATAGATTAGGGTCAATATAATAACTAATGATGGTCGATTTTAGATATGAACAAACCACTACGGGTTTAAGTTCGTCTTGTACAGTTAATTCAAAGGCTGCTTAGTGTCACCTTTGCTTATGAAGTGGTTGTTATGACTCCGACTTTCGTACTGTTTGGTACTGGAGGTCATGGGTTGCCGACCATCTTCCTCCTTCACGACACAAGATTTTTGTAGCATTCTGTGTAAGGGGAGTTAAAATCATTGGTTGTTTAACTTCATTATATTGCAATTTTACGTTAAAAAGAATTGAAGTTGCGCAGCTTCTTCTAGGTACACCCTGATTTTTCTTCTTTCGGGATCCAGTCTTCGAGTCATCTGATAGACTGTTCGACTCTTCGTGAGACCATATTTCGTCTGTCGTTGCGTGTTTCTGGAAGACTTTTGCAGATAATATCGCTTTTTATATCCATATATTTTGCCTATTCCAGTTTTGTAAGAGAGCAACTTTTTAAACAACGCAAAGTTTATTAAAAATTCATTCTCCACAAATTGAATATTTCAATAAGAGAACTGTTTTTGTAACAAAGAAAAGAAGTTTGAACAAACGAAGCTGTAGAAAAATCTTTCCAAGATAAAACTGTTGCAAGTGAAACAAAGTTTCCAGCATTAGGTATTATTAGTTAGGTATGTAGGTACGTTTTGTTCAGTAAGTAAGTACGAAGAACGTATTCTCAAGACATTTACATTATAATAATATCAGTATGAATGTTTTATTAAAACATGCAAGCGAATGTAAGCAGTATGCGATGTTATTATTCTTTTACCCGGTAGCACAGTGGTGCGAACTGAGGAGTAAGAAGTCGTCCAAACAAATAGGACTCTTGATATTCGATAAATTTATGTAATCCGAATAATAAAGTTTAATAAATTAGTACCAGCACAATGCGTATCCTGGGAGTTAGGATATACGCCATAGTTTGCACTGGCTTCCTCCCATGAAATGTGTGGACTTTTGCACTGAGGTAATGTAATTATAACTTTCTTAGTTAAGTCAAAGTATCTTAACGAACCCATTAGAAAGTTTGAACCGTACGTATTTTGATATTTTCATTATGAACGGATTTCTATAAGGCTGAAATACAATACCTGCCATCAATAATGACTATTTTCAACATGAGATATGGAGAAAATGAAGATTCAGAAGTTAGTGTGCAGAAATAATTTATTCCTATAAGTTTAAGAGGTATCTAGTTAAATTTGAAAGGAAGATTTTTTTCACTAATTTTTGTAGTTCGATACATTTTATTATGCATCTTCTGTGTTGGAAATTGCGTAGATGGTTTATACAGAAATCTGATAAGAAAACAAAATAATATTTTCTTTTTGTTTCATAGGTATTTTATTCAAATTTACTTCATAATTTTCAATTCGTTTACTGTTTCTATAAAAATGCTCACTTATAAATTTTTTCTTCTATTTTCTCAATATTAAACATATTTAAAAATCACTCAAAGTTATCAGTTAGTAGATTCTACAAGAAACTGGTGGAAGAATTCACATTGCATGAGAATAATTTAACTTACTTAAAATATATTATGTGGAACACATCTAATGTCAAGATGGAGTTTATTACAGTATTTTTATTAACATCTAAGCTATTTCAGCGTAAGAACTTTATCGATACCCTGGACGTTGCGATAAGCAAAAGAATTTCAAAGTTTTTATAAGGCGGATGCTTAAAATGTTATCGGTCGACGTATGTAAGCTTCTCAATTTTTTTAATCTTTATACATCAATTAAAATTCTAATTTAAATAAATAGTAAGTATTTCCAAAAAAAAAAATGATAAAATATTGATTTTTCGATATCTCATATGGCAATCACATTGCTGGACAAAACAATGATGTCAACTGCGGAAACTACATTTTTTTTCGTACTGTTAAGTTCACGCAAATAAGTAGGTAGGTACCTAAGAATTGATAGAAAATGTTATAGGCACATAAATCTAATAAAATAGGTAGGTACTTAGGTATAATAATAATATAACCCGTATTATGTTATATACAAGAAATAGATGCGTATTTTTATGAAATTGGTGGATAGAAAATAAAAAATGATCTACCCAATTTTGATTTTACTTATACCTACCTACTTTACTGTACTTTTATACTAAAACAAAAATAAATCGCAAGCTATACAGGTAGCACAAGGACAACAAGACGAATCAAAACAGAGGATTAATTAAAATAACAAAAGCCAAAGTTAGCGCCGAAAGTTGCGCTCTCTAACATCTGATCCAATTTTCTATTTTACCTGTTTGTATTTTTGATTTGTATAAAACAAAATTTAGATTACATACATAAGTGTCTATCAAATCTTCCTTTACACCCCACTTTGGGGCATATTATTTATTAGGGGAGGCAACAAGAGTTCTCAATTGTGCTCGATCTTACGAAATGTTTATGACCTCCACCCACAAAACGTTCAAAGCTCTACTTCGAAGGAGTGGAACACGGTAAGAGAGAGTCTTCCTCCTCTTCGTATACCTACTTAAAATAATATAAACGGTAACAATTATTATTGTGGTTATTGTGTTATCAGATAAACGTTAATAAGTACTTTCTCTTTCTACACAATAACAGAACTTTTTAAAAATGGTAACTATAATAATTATTCTACAGTTTGAAAAGCTCTTCTCGTGATGGGATTGAAAATTGTGGAAATTTTTCTATAATGAGAAATATTTGAACGATACAGCAAAGTTAAATGAGGCGGTAATAGAGAAAGGCTTCGGGTAGGTACTTAGAAAGTGTATCCTTTATGTGGAACCTTTTCTGATACCTACTTGATACTTTTTATTTACATACTACTTATGTTCTTATTTGTTATTGAGCTTGAGTATTCATTAAAATAATCGCGATTTTGTGGATGAAATTGATAATTATAATTATTAGCCGTAGTTAAAAGTACCTAATAATTTAGATTAGTCAACAAAGATCATTGTTTAAAAGTTATGAGACTCATGAAAAATTGAAATTCCCTATACTTTTCTCTTGATACCTCCCTATGCTCCTGATTGGGGCCTAGGCCTCCCGCATTATGGGTTGGTTTGGGGGGGATCCGCTGCGGGCTTGATTTCTGTGTGGCTGGCTTTTTGGCAATCGGGGTAGGGGTTGGCTTTGCTGCGGGATGGTCTCCTCCGGGCTGGCTTGCGGTGTGCGGGGGGCTTTAAAAGGCAGAATGTTATGTTACGTTATACTTTTTCTCAAAATTAAGGTACATACATATGACATGGAATTATTTCAGTACCTACTCTTTGTATACTGAACCTATACTTACTTCTCCATGTACCTTTTAAAATGTGATGATTTTCGTTTTTTTGCTATCCACCATTATTTTATTTCATTTTTTTTGGTATTTTTTCTGTTTTAATAAAAGGAACTTGATTAACATGGATTTGTTCCAACAAATGAATGGTCATTGAAGCTGCGAAAGAGCAAGAGCGGTGGAGAAATTATGTTGCCTCCATATAGGTACATCAATGGTATAATTGTTAGGTATGTTATTTCATGTTAATTTTCTTACTAAAGAGTTGGTCTATTTATAGCTTTCTTTATTCTCAAACAATCTTCAATGTGTTTCAGTTACATCAAGAAGGATGGATAGGGTATGATTTAGATTAGGAGGAATACAGCTATAGTAATGACATTGATCTATAGTAGCCTTTCATAACACTTAGTTCCAAATAACTGATAATTATTACCAGGCGACAACTGAATAATAATAATTTACGAGCATAAGACAAGGAGGGTTGTACTTCGTTCCTACTCTTGCGACACCGGACGCCTACCACATACACAGTGATATCATATTAATTGCTAGTAACCTGATGTATGGGGGTGTTATTAATTCTGATCTATGGGGTAATTTGCGGTGTTCTGGCCGAAGCTCAAATTTCGTCTAAGGGCATTAAGTGCAGCGGACTCACTCGTTCAGCAGCGATACGTAGGACTACCGGTCAGTTTAATGTGTGGTTCTTGAGAAATTTTATGTTCCTTGATTTTGTCTACTTTAATTACTTACTAAAAATCTTTCTTAAATGTTACCTACCCTTTATTTTACCCTGACGTTCATTGCCAGTTACGAATCAGAAAGTAGGTAGAACTATTCCTCAATGCGAAAGTCGCTGACTGAAGACTTAAAGGCTACCGACCACTCCGAATTTAAGTTATATCAAATAGTATATATATCTATCAATCAAATCTTCCTTTGAACCCCACTCAGGGGCATAAAGAGGCAACAAGAACTCTAATTTGTGCTCGATGTTGCGTAATGTTTATGACCACCTTTCACACTATGACCATATTCCTCGGCTCTGCTTGAACCACAGTATGAGAGGGTCTTCCTCGTCTTCGGAACCTGATGTAAGGAAGAACAGCGCTCTCCTCGGCCAACTGTCATTCGTTATGCTTAACACATGTACTACCAGCTATGACTATTCCTCTCCGTAATGGTAGAAGTGATTGACCAAGTAGTTTTTTTCTTCTTAACTAACACACCTACCTACCTACAAAATAATATGGCAGTCGGTAGAAACATTTATTTATTTTTTCAAAAAGTCATACTACGTAGTTTTCTACATAGTATTTCCAGTCATCACTATTCTTATAGTGTGACGATGACTTAAAATTAATTATAAGAACACCATAATATAGGTAGGTACCTGCCTGTCTATATGTAGGTATATTGATATATAACTTCATTACTGTACCCACCTAATAAATTTTGAGCAAACAAAAATTATTATTGTTAGTGTGGGCTAATAAATTACCAGTTCATCTTATTAGATTGATTGTGTACTATTTATTACTAGATGAAGTTTGTTTAAACAATCACCCATTTAATATTTATTACCCTGGCTAACTTTCGAGATGCATATCATTTTTATTGATTAAAATTATAGTAATTTGAATAATATCCGCTAGACTCGAGTTCAACGAAGATTCTTTGTTTATTAACTGTGAAGATTTTGGACCAACGAGACGGATATCTTTGGTCAGGGGGAGATAGACCTGAAACCGGACACTATTATCACCGTACTACCTACCTGTTTACATAGAAAAATAACCATATTGAGAAATCTCCCTTCGTTAAGTGTTGTGAAAACTTTCTTCAATATACGCATCACGCCATGTTCCGGAAGGACTAAGCAGAGAGAACAGAACACCACTTTTTTATTTATTTATTTTGACAAAACCCGTTGTAGAGAACAGCTATATACATTACACAAAGTAAAAACAATAGCATGTTATAGCCTTAAACTAAGTTTACCTCCAGTACACTACTTTCGCTTCTTCCACCGACATACCATTTCTTATACAATCTCAACTATTTCTCTTTCTTCTGACCTGGCTTTCCTTGAGGACGGAGTTAATGCTGTAACAAAGATGAAAGTTAATAAGATGAGATGGTTGGGCAAGTGGAATGAATGAATGCAAACAGAATGACAAAGATAATTTTTAGGGCTGAAAGGAAAGGTGTAAGAAAGCGTGGACGACCAAGAATGATGTGGATCGAACAATATATCCTTCAACACGAAAATGCATACATTTTTTAAAGTCTTTTTTGTTTTTTGTGTTTTTACACGGTCTTATTTTAATTTAATTTACCTAAAATTAAAAAACCTCATAAATTAACTGGAATTAGTAATCTATATAATATTTGCCTTGAACACTGACTGCCTGACTGACTGATGTCATTAACGCCGCTAGATGGCGCGACACTCGCAACTAAAGAATAACATTGTTCTTCTAATACAATATGGCTGACAGCAGTGACAACTGACAGTAACATAATGATATAATCTATCATCGAGTGCTTTACAGTCACACAAATGAATTCGGCCATAAGAAAACAAAGTTTCCATGAAAAAGTTTACCAAATCACGAATCTTTAATCCACACACACGAGATCATAGCGGAGAAAAACCATACGAATGCCATGTTTTCAATAAAAAGTTTACACACCTAGAGTAATTTTTTAAAGATTTTCATGTGAATTCATAACGTTGAAAAGCCATACATAAATGTAAAGTTTGTTATAAAAAGTTCACGTTGTTTTTTGAGTTTTCATGAAGAATTCAATTAATCAAGTGTTTTAAAGTCTCATATAAGAATTCGGCAATACGAATGCAAAGTTTAATCAATCAAATAGGTAAATACCCACATGCCAAAAGCTATTTGAATGTACAGTTTGTAATTAAAAGTTTAAGTTGTAGGTATTTGAGTTTTCATAAAGAGTTGAATCAACCAAGTATTTTGAAGTCTCACATGTGAATGCTCACAGCTATGCCATGAGAAAGTAAAGTTTGCATAAAAAAGGCCATAGGTGGGCGCCACGGGCGCCTTTAAAAAACTAGTATAACGATATTTAGAAAGACAATGTTGTGCTCCACTTTCCTATAGAATGGGAACGCTTTAAACCTGAAAACAATGTAAAACAATGTTGCTGCTTACAGGATTAAAAATCTTCCTAACCTGACCTTCCTTAAGAAAAACGAAAAATAGAAGTTAATATTTTTTTAGCCTTTAAAGTATATTATATTATTTTGTGTGCTTTTATCCTGTGTAGATAATAAAGTTTTCACACATATTTATCTTCTTTGCAACATTATTATAAGCAATATCTATTAGGTATGTAGTATGTCTAAAGCTTTCCTGTATTTGCACAGTATTACCAGAGGAAGAAAATTATGTCTTAACCATTACCTACCATAAAATCAGTCAAATCTAATCTGAAACAGAACATAATACCGGCCTCGAGTCCAAATTCTAACCACATAACCGTTGAGAATCGATCACAGAACATTCTGAGCCCTGGTCTATCTTTGTAGGTACCTATAGGTTTTTTTTGTTTTACAAAATAATCGTACCCCAGAAGCTTTAATCACTGGACTTGGATGGATTCCGATATGCCTTCCTTCTTAGAGTTAAGGTTTGGGTGAATATGATTTTTTGCAGATTTTCTTAAATTCGTAAGTTGGCTGGAAAATTTAGTGTTCCGGTTTAAGACGAATCTCCTCTACATTAATCATTGTACGTAGGTTTAAATGACGGTGTGCTAATTGAATGTTTAAACTGACTTTTGACCAAGATTAGATTTACACAGATTCAATATTTGCGATTCAAAGTAATGGAACAGTTTTAATATTTTTACTAAGACTGATTTATTAAGTGTTAATGAACTATGTAAACCTAAGATTGTCTTGAGCTTTCTTTTGAATTTTATCGGCTAAGCGAAAAATGTATTTTTGCAAACTTCATTCGCAATCCAAACGAATTAGAATACTAAATTAACTCGTTGGAAAGAGCCAATTTTATTTTAATGAATAAAAGCGTAACGTGTTTTTTTATAAGAACACTCGTTTATTTTAAATATTATTTCTGTTAAATTATACAAGATCTAACAATCCCAACCTAATTTAAACGTTCGCTTATACTTTTCAGTAAAAGAACAGGTACTAAGAGAAATAATCAATATCATAATAGATAGCATAATAGGTAATAACATTTAAAAATATAGAAATGTAATAATGTACTTTTGTACCTAAGACCCAATAAATGTTAACTCAATTTTTGGGCAAAATGACTTACATACATATTCGAAATTTTAGCCCCATATTTTATAAGGGCAATAAATTAAGATAGAGAAAAGTTTTTTTTTAACTAAACATGTTGGCTCTCAGGTACAGAATTATTAATCTTTCAAACCGAAACTATGCAGATAGTTAGCTCTGAGAACTGCTAAGATCTACAAATAATAAACATGTGAAGATCCTTTCCTATCGGTAAGACAACTAAATTTCATATTTGTATAGTATAAAGAAAAATAATTAAATCAACTATTATAATTCCATTCAAAATAAGCCTTATTACACTGCGTTTATATACCTAGATACCTACATAAAAAATATGCGTTAAATCAATCAAAACTCTCTTTGAACTCTACTCAGGAGGCAACAAGAGCTCTCCACTGCGCTCGATCTTGCGCAATGCTTATGACCTCTTCCCACACCATGTCCAACTCCCTCATCTCTGCCTCGATGGAACGGAACACGGTATGAGAGGGTCTTCCACGTCTTCGAGACCCTAATGGGAGTAAACGTTATAATGCGTAAAAACCTAATAAAAATTTGATAGGTATGATGTTTCCTCAACAAACAAATCCAATACTTCAATATTCGCGGTAGTCGTATAAAACCGTGTGTTATGAAGACCAGCATAATATGGTGTAGGAGGTCATATAGCGTCGTGAATTAAACATTTTGTAAATAATAATTTATTATGTGATAAGTGTTTGATATCTAGTGGTATTATTAAACAAGTAGGTACTTACCTACTTATATTTCTTTATCGACCAAATCTTCTTTTTTTTTTTTTTTTTTTTTAAATGAGGGGAAATCCGTCATGGACACCTAAAGGTAGTGCCGGACTCCTACCGGCTAAAACCCCTCAAATTCTCCTTTTGCAGTCCGGTTCCCACCTTTCGGTCTACCCGGGGCTGCAAAAATTTGTCTGGTTAATTATTATTTACATGTTGTCTTTGATCAGTCTCTTTTATATTTATTACGCGGTCAACAAAAGTCTCTATGGACGTCCACTCATTTGGCGATTTGAGCATTATATCAATTATTGTTCCCTCGTTGAGATCCTGTCCCAGGACTGTAGTCAGCTCCTCCCTTTCCTGCTCCCATCTTGTGCACTCGAACAAAGTATGCTGGGCATCGTCCCTCTCAGACGAGCAGTACCTACATTCCCCTGTCGGAGCCTTTTGGATTTTGTGGAGATATGCTCCAAAGACGCCGTGCCCGGACAGACACTGCGTCATCCGAAAGCATACATCGCCGTGCCCTCTATTAATCCATTTTCTGATGTCTTTGATAAGGAGGTGGGTCCATCTACCTTTAGGGGAGTTGTCCCACTCCTCCTGCCATCTTTGTATAGTTACTTCCCTTTCGTGACGTCTGCGTTCCTCCGTAATCGGAGGGTCCGTATGGAACAGCCGTCCACTCTCCTCTGCCAGAAGGTTTGCGGGTATGATACCGGCTATAACTAGAGCAGCATCCGTTGAGACAGTTCTGTACGCACAGGCGACTCTGAGAGTCATTATTCTTTGCCCTCCTTTTAGCATATCCTTATAGTAATTTTTTGCCATCGTTTTTTCCCATATAGGTGCCGCGTACATAATCGTCGACTGCACTGCCATGGCTAACATTTTGCGTTTCGCTTGTTTTGGGCCTCTAGTATTCGGCAGCAGTCCATGCAATGCTCTTGCCAGTCTTTGTGCCTTGTCTATAGAACCTTGTATATGTCTTTTAAAACCAAGCTTGGTGTCCAATATTACGCCAAGGTATCTTACTTCTTTAGATGGTTTGAATTTGGTGCCCTCTATCTGTAGTTCAATGTTTTGAGTGCTTTTATTCCCGTATAGAACTATCGATTCGGTTTTTTGTGGTGCGATTTCCAGATCATGACCTTTCATCCATAGGCTAATCGCAAAGAGAGCTGCGTTTGCTTTAGCTACCAGTTCACCGGCTGTCGATGCGGATATGGACACTGCCAGGTCGTCCGCATAACATGTGAGTTCAACGCCTTCTGGGATGTGAATACGTAGCAAGTCGTCGTAAAGAATATTCCACAGTGTTGGTCCCAGCACGGAGCCCTGTGGAACACCTCCCCCTATTTCTCTAGTAGTTTTGCGCTCTATAATGATCTGCCTTTTTGTTAAATAGTCTACTATTATGTTAACCATATAACTATTAATTTTTAAACATTTTAATTTATCAGTTATTTTCTTCCATGAGGCCGAATTGAACGCGTTTTTGACGTCTATAAGTACCAAGACGCTACTTTTGCCTGCAGATTTCGCTTTTTCAGCTATTTGCTTTATGCGCTCAACTGCATGTATTGTCGATCGGCCCTTTCTGAAACCGTATTGTTGCTCGCTAATGGCATGTTTGAGTTCTAGTTCTATAGAAAGCCTATCATTTAACAGAGTCTCAAAGGTCTTGGCCAACACATTAATTAAGCATATAGGTCTGTATTTGGTTTCGTCACATGGGTTCTTTTTTGGTTTCTCTAACAACACTAATTTTGCCGATTTCCATTTTTCAGGAAACATCCCAGATCTAAGGATCTCACTGAATACCCGTGCGAAATAAGCCGGGTTTTTCAGTATAAGTACTTTAATTATTTCTGGTGGTATCCCGTCTGGGCCTGGGGATTTACGAATTTTGATTCTGTTTGCGGCTTTCATAATTTCATTTTCAGTAAAGTCTAGATCTTCTGTAGGCTGTTCTTCGTTTGGCAGGTGTGCTATGCTGTCAGTTTGCGGTGCTATGAAGAGGCTCTCAAATGCCTTAATTTTATCCTTCAATGGGATACTTATTTTGGGACTTGGGGCTCTCATCTGATCTTTTACTATTTTATAAGCATCTCCAAAGGCATTTTCCTCCAGTTTGTTGCACAATTCTTCCCAAGCTTTCCTTTTTGCTTGAGCTATGCTTTTCTTTAGATATCCTTTGAGATCCTTGTATTTAATTAGTAGGGTTTCTCTTTTATTTCTTATTTTAGTCTTCTGAAAAGATTTTCTAGCCTTTTTTACTTCTTTTATTTGCATCTGAATGTCTTGTGACCACCAGTATGGTAGCTTTCCCCCTGGTTAACTTCTTACTTTGGGAGTACTTCTTTTATAGGCGGTTTCAATTGCCAGCTCGCAGCTGTCGGCGCAGAATCCGAGCGTATTTTCTATAAAAGTGCTGTTAAGCAGTTCGTAATTTGTAGCTCCGTATGTGTAGTAACATTTTTGGGGTTTGTTGTTTTTTAAACGAGTTATTGTGTAGCAATGGTCACTCATAGATTCTTGGTCCAGGAGCTCCCATGTAGACTGCGGTAATGCCTTCTCATTGATAAAGGTGACATCAATGTAGGAAGATCCATTGTGCCTCACACATGTTGGCTTTTTTCCATCATTCAGTATATTGAGGTCCAAAGAGGTTGCCCATTCTAGCAAGCATATTCCCTTTTTGCTGGTCACGTTTCCCCCCCATGCTGGATGCTTCGCATTGAAATCTCCTGTCACAATTAATCTTTTATTTTTTGATACTTGAGTCATATCCAGCTGTATATTGTACAATTGGTCTTCAAACTCAGTTAGAGTACAAGTATTTGGGCTTAAATATACATTGTATACGACTGTGTCTGCCAATTCTAATCTTATGGCACCCATGCCAACTGACTTGTAGTTAATAATATCATGTTTTTTACTGAAATTCTTTATCATCACGTCTTTTGTTCTATTAGAGTAACAATTTATGCCTTTGCATTTATTTTTATTAGGTTCACTTATGGCAATAAGATCAATATTGTATTTATGCGCGACAATCATGGCCATATCATGAGCCGATACACTTCTTCCCACGTTAATTTGTATTAAGTTGAAATTGGTTGTTTAATTCTTCTATTTTTTTGGGCGTCACTTAGGGCCTTTCTAAAGGCCGCACACGTTCCGGCTCCAGCCGCATGCCCTTCTATTTTGCATATAGGACAGAAAGAGCATTCCTTGCATTCCTTTGCGTGATGTCCTTCTTTGGAGCAGTTTCGGCAGGTCCCACTCCGGTCTTTGCCTTTGCAGTTAGGCGCTCTGTGACCGTATGCCCAACATCTGAAACATTTTATTACATCTATTCTTTCCCTCACTTGGCACGTGCTCAAACCAATGCGTATTTTTTTCTCGCATAGCATTCTTTTTGCGTCGTCTTCCTCCATTATAACTGTTACTATTTGAGTTCCATTCTTTGTCGGTCTCGGTGGTTTGACCATGAGTTGGTCGGGGAATTTTATGACTGTTGTCTTCAGGATGGATTCTTTGATTTCTGTGTCATTTGTTACCGTATCGATACCTGTGATGTGTAAAATCTTATTCTTTTTTTTGATAACTTTTATATTTTGACCAGTAATTATCTTCTTTAAGGTTTCAGAAACTTCCTCGCCATCTTTTTTTACTTTGAGCAGAATTTGTCCATTTCTGGTTTCTTTGACATTAGTTATATGATTTTTTTCATCACTTGTTAATCCCTGTTTTATTTGTATAAGGGTTTTTGCGTATGTCTCTCGGTCAGTATCAATAATAATTTTTTCTGTGTTTTCTCTTCTAATTTGTATTGTCCTTGTCGGAGTAAGCGGTAGTTTTAGGGTCACATTTACGTTCGTGTCGCAGAATACGTACTCTGTCATCTTTTTGAGTAGACCATTTTCCAAATTAGGTGATAAAGCAATTGTCAGGTTGGTGATTTTGTTTTCCGTGGCTTTTTTCTTCATCTCTTTTAATGTATTAAACATTTTGCACGACGGTATTGTATTTTCTTCGTTGTTTTTGGTAGTAAACATTGCAACTTTTCTAACCTTTTCACGAATCTCTTGACCCACTTTTATTAGGGATCTTTGTTCCATCTCTGTATACTGTCCGTATTGGAGGATGTTGACTTCTGCGTCACCTAATTCCGGATATTTTCTGAGTATCTTTTTTTTAAAACCTATATTTTTTGTGTCTTCATTTTCATATTGGTAGTATACATTTTCCGTATCAGCATCAAGTATGTCATCGTTGTTGATTGTTACCCTTTGGAAGCATTCTTCTGCCCATTGTTTTTTAATACTTTTGATAAACTCTTCGTAGGAGTTTTCGGTGTATTCTTTACTTAGATCAGTTATTGTTTTTTTTTGACCAAATCTTCTTGCATATTTCTATTTCCGATATCTGTTAATCAGAAAAATGTAAAAAAAAATCGTCATTTTTGATTCTCAGCATTTTTTTATCGTGATAATATAACATCTTTGCCTTCTTCAAATTTTTTAGTTTTTCGCTCTTTGAAACTACGGCCTAAAGTAGTGTACCAACTAATATTATCAAGTATCTACCTATGTAAGTATGGACCCAGGCCGTCATAAGGTCAATTTAATAATTTAGTATTAAATTGCTGTAAGTATAGAAAAAACAGGTTGAAATATAAAATACCTCCCCAAATAAAACATTTTTTTTGTTTATTTATTGGTATTGCATCCAAAGAGGAAAATGCAGCCAGATTCGAATCAAATTTATTCAAAATCAAACCAATGGATCAAAAAAATATTAGGCAAGGATTATAATATAAGCATGTTTTGATTTATGAAATCGGATAAGATATTATGGAGAAAGCAATTAAGTAAACTATACAGTAGAAGAAAACAAACTGACATTATTGGAAAGAAAAAAATAAATGTTCAGAGTCCTTCAGTGTAAAACGATATTAATGAACACAAAAAATCTACCGATCTCTGATGTCTTTCTCTTTTAAACACCTAGCTGTTTTACAAACATGTTTTTATTCATTTCTTCCTCTTCTTATTTAGCTTCAATATTCAATGCTTAGTGTTTCTTGCGAGTGTACCTATTTCTTAACATTGTTATAAATTTCTTTAGGTATCCCTTTCTATGAACACATCAAGATTATTTTTAATCTTCTAATAAAAAAACAAGTCATTTATTCCATCTTAATTTTAAAAATAATTAACCATAGTTGTTTTAAACCCTGAACAACAAATGAATAACAATAATTTGTCACAAATAATTAATGACCGATACCTTGGAAGAATAGTAGAACTAAATGAGTACTCTCCATTGAATTCCCATATGATGTCAATTTGATTTAAAAAAATATTGCCATATAGGAAATGCACTCTTATTCGTTGGCCCTAAAGTTATTGACATGTAGGTACACATTGAATTAATTCAATCCTTACAATTGAACGAATAATATGTCTTAATGAAGATTAAAACGAACTCATTATAAAGTTACAAGCAAACAATATTAACAATATAATCATTAGCCTACTGGGTACCTTTGGCGTTCAAAAGTAATCATTTCTTAACAAATCAATAAACGATTCAATCTGTTTATTGTAATTAGTTACAGTTCAGACATTCAATCTTGTAGTAGGCACCTTCTTACAGCTTTAACAATAGTTCCCATATTTAATAAATAAATAAAAATTTATCGCTCAAACAGGAATTTTGGAACAATTCAAAGGGCTGAACTTATCCGGAAGTAAGTATTTTTTCCTTCTATCAAACTCACGTTATCAAATCTACAAATCTATTATTAACATAAAAATAGCTTAAGAAAATTCGTGAATATAGAGAAACAAGTAATGACTCTAAAAATTCATGTTCGATTTTTAAATGGAACAAACAATTACGGGCTTACGACCATCTTCTACTGTCATTCAGAAGGCTGGCTTAGTATGATCACTTTACGTTAACAACGTTCGCCACTAGGTGGTAGGTAATGTTTAAGTCTCCGAAACTCCTAATCATGAGAATTCTCAACATGTTTAACATGTCAAAAAATCTCATGTAGGTAGGTATACAACAAGCAGATATTTAATAATTAATGAGATAGGTAGGTATAGAGATAAAAGTTGGAAATTTTTAAGAACAAGAGATCAACCAAATTTAAAGATTGCGACTGCTGTCATGTATTTGGCGCGCGAGAATGAGAAAATTCATATTGGATATGAGGCAAAAGAGTATCTTGGATGAAAATCCTGAGACTGTGTATGAAGTTTAACGTTTATCTAATGTTGTGTCATCGTACATATGCTTGATGTAGATGAAGCAAGTGATAGGGATGAAAAACCAAAGGTGGGCAAAGATGATTGTGAATTGAAAAACTCGTGAGAAGAAAATAAAAAAATATGATGATGGTTTAATGACATTATGAGAATATCTTATGATATATTATTGCAGAAGGATCAGGACAAAGATTGCCAAAAGTGGACATAGACGGATGTTTATTAAGTACAAAAAAGATTTTTGTTTTAAAAAGAGTGAAATACCCATAATGTGCCCTCAAATTATCACGCCAACTGATCGACGTATAAAAAAAGTCAGCGCGTTATTTGTGTATTGTTTTTTCAATGTTTGTTTTTTTATTGTTAATATTGAAAAAAAAAAATACTGAACCAAATAAACATTAAGTCATGATTGAGCGTTATTCGGAACATATTAATTTTCGTCCGACACATAACTGTAGCCGCTGAGAAGATGAAAAAAGCAATGACTTTCAAGAATACGTTTATAGGATTTCATGCCTAATCACGCTGCCATCGGACGTGTTGCTCACAAACAAATAGATAAATAAATAAATAAATCAGACCATACACAATATAATATGGTAGGTACCTATCTAGGTATGAAAAAATGCAGATGGTTTAATCTATATCTAATAGGTAAGGTTTTATCAAATAAAATAATATTAATAGAAGGTTTGGGGTAGACATTTTTATTTATTTACTAGCTGTCCCGCCCGTCGACCTACAACTTTACCCAGAATAAAAAAAATAATCTTGACTTATTACCTACATGAATAAAATATCATTGTTGAAAGAATAGACCCCATCATTTAAACTAAATTTTATCGAATTATTATGGTAAAATTTTAGAAAATATGCTTACCTACGGCTATTGCCTTTCAAAAACAATAATTCACAGTGAAAACACAGTGCAAAAGTTAAAAAAAATGAAAATACGGCTATAAATTATTAAAACAAATACAACGGTAAGTTGCATTACATTACTAAAAAAAACAATCAATACAGCATCAGTGATAGGTTCATTAATTACGAGATATCAGAAAATCCCCTAGTTATTGGATTACAAAAAAAAACATAAATAAATAAATATACCTTTATTGATTCAAAGTACAGTGTGGCGACAGTAGTTTTGACAGTTTAAAGGGCGGACTACTTATCCCAAAGGATCTCTGCCAGCCAACCCACAACATATTTTATATTCTGGAATTTACAATTTTGGTAGCCAATCTATCATCAACACCATTGCTTGACGAGGACCTATTCTGTGTCCACTTTTTCTTTCCATCGGGCTTTTCTGGTAGCTGGTTCTTCCTATCCTCAAAAAGATTCGTAGATTCATAAGCACCAAAAATCTGACTCCAGCTTCCATTCTCAATTCTGCTGATTTTCTTAAACCAATCGCTTGTGCTAATCCTTATAACTTAACTTCAAATACTACCCTGGGTTATTAATTTATTTACTCCATATATCGTCCTTGTTGAAGTTTGGCCTACGCCTACACATCAGTCTTCTTCGATGAAATTGCATAATGCTTGCAGATGTGACTTATGACCTGTTTCCGTTGAAAATATCATCGTTCAAGTTTTGGTCGTTTCAAGAAATATATAAGGTTCGAAACCTTGTCACTTACTATATATTTTCACTTATCCAGCATTTATCAAACCTGCATTTTTCAACTCTAAGCAGTATGATGTGACGTGACATCCATGTTTTCGATTATTGAATTTTATACCAGAAGACCTATGAAATAAATCAGGCATTTTCACAAGAGCTGACATTATACACTATCTGTCTGTGAGCTTGTTTTTATATTTTACCAGGGGCTACCCGTCACGATGTGACTTCGTCACCCTTTTTTAAATTGGCACAATCATAGTTAACATCAATAATTGTATTTGAATAAATACCTACATACAGTTTTTGCATTGCAATTTGAGGCGTAAATAATGGCAGTAGGTACCTACCTAATTTTTTTGTCTACATAAATTTGTTGATAATATATTTAGCATAAAGAATTCTTAATTAGAATTTCCTGTAATAGTTAACTTTTATGCCAATGGGGTAAATATTGTGTAGATATGTGTGGTCCGCGGAAATCACGTCAAAGCGATATTTGGTCATTATTCTTGACTGCTATAATAACATAAGCTTATTAATTACAGATTGGTTTGTGAACGTTGTTTGTATAAGGCAGAGGTATCCGCACGTAGTATCAAAAAGAAACCATACGAAATACCCGCCAGAAAAAATCGTGCACCTTGTAGATAGCTTTATGGCCCACATGTGCTATTCATAATATCTGGGCATAATAATACCAACATATCGTACCAAAAACTGATAGAAATCTAACCGTTTACAAAACAATAGAGTACCTAATAAGTATTAGCTAAGCAATTTGCTAAAAATCTACATGATTTTTTTTATCATAGCTTCAAAGATCCGAAAAAGAGTTGCCAAACAACGTACTAAATGGATAGTCCTGGCACTGGTACTGGTCCTACATCAGGCACCTGGTACTGCTCTTACCATCGTCGAAGGTTGTTTGAGGGCAGAAATCATAGAGGCCACCCTAGATATAACTATATAGACCAGGTGATCGGGGCGCTGCAGCGCTTACCAAGACCTGAGGAGATTGGCCAATTATAGGGTGGAGTGGAGGAATAGTCAACATGCTTGGTGCTGAAAAATCTGTAGGTTGTGAAGAATGAGGTACCTACTTACATACTTTCCATCTTTCAAAATCCTCCCATATAAGAGGACAGAGGTGATATCTAGGGAAGTTGATGATGTGATTCCAGTCGCTGGGAGATCGTGGTCGAAAAGTGGATAATATTTAGAAGAGGCCTACACCCAGCAGTGGAGGGACACCTGCTGAAGAAGAAGAAGATAAAGGATATTGATACCTTGTCGTTTTATGCTCTCTCTCCATGCAAAACACTATAAAATTTAGGGTTATGTATGTACTACAGAAATTATCTTGTTACCGAATATGTAGGTAACAACTAATGACTCTTAAAATTCATTACTGATGTTCGATTTTTAAATGGAACAAACCACTATGGGCTTACGACCGTCTTCTACTGTTATTTCGAAGGCTGGCTTAGTGTGATCACTTTACGTTAACAAAGTCTCCGAAACTCCTAATCACGAGAATTCTCGACATGTTCAACATGTCGAAAAATCTCATGTACAACAAGTAGATATTTAATAATAACCAATAAAATGTAGAGATATAAAGATGGAAATTTTTATTACGTCGCAGATTTCTTATAAGAAACCATTTAAATTCCAACTCTATTCATATAGATACCTACTGTATTTTATCAATTAATGCTTACTGTATTATTTATATTTTGGATTTATGGTTAGATTCTCGTGGACGTGTAAAAATCCAGTGGATATATTCGACATGTTTGTCTTTTGGCCAATATTTGCGGGCCGTAGACTAAAATATTAATTTATTTCGGCGCATGGGAGTTGTGACGTTGTGAATTAAGCGGTTTTTTAGATTCTTGGCAGGTTCAAATCAATAGATATCTTAATAAAGTGGAATCTCTTATAACGGGAAAATACGATCCAGTCATATTATATTAAACATCACAAATCACTATCATCATAATAAAAAAAATCTAGGTATGCCAAAAATTTAATGTTCTGTAGTACCTAGGTACCTACCTATATTCTACAAAAAAAGGATACTAACTTAAACTTTTAAGGAGTATACCTAACTGGTTAATACTTGAGATAACCACAATTAAATTTTGATAAAAAATGAATAAAATAAGTAATATGAATTACCTATTGACAAATTATTAGTCTCAAGTGTATATTTGATAGTAGCACAAACTTTGCTTTCATTTAAGGATAAATTACCCAGAAGATGCACCTATTGACAAATTATTAGTCTCAAGTGCATAGTTGATAGTAGCACAAACTTTGCTTTCATTTAAGGATAAATTACCCAGAAGATGCAAAATTTTGCAAAAATGTGTCATTCATGTGTGTGGTGAGGGTATTCACTGATTTTTCCTTCAGTATATAGCTGTCTTTCTGTGGTTTATTCTTCAGGGACATTTTTTTCAAGGTTGATTATAGGAATATGTACTTTACACGAAAATTAATTCGTGTAGGTATAGGTACTTAATGTCTGAATTCAAAATTTAAAAAATGCGTGAGTGGAATGACCACTAAATTTACAAATCTATTGTAGTTACTGGTGCGGAAGACACGCCTCATAGTTAATGTGAAAAAATAGGCTTTCTGTGAAACTGTAATTTCGTACCTACTCGTTATACGGAATATCGCTCGTTACCTATTTAGATAGGTTCCACTGTACCTATATCTAAATAGTTTTCATGGCAAAACTATATTATTTTCGTACAGAAAGTTAAAATGTGTACGGTTAAGTTGAGCAATAAAACTCAAAGATTGATGGGTAAGTACGTATAAGAATATTCAACTCTAAAACGATATACTTAGTTCGTCATAATTATTATTTTGCACAAATACCTATCTACATTAAAAACATAATAATATAAAAACGAATTGTAATAAGCAGGCACCTATAATAATAATAAAAAAATATTCATAATGTCTCTCCGACATTTTGTTATCGCCATCTATGTGAAAAGCTTCGAAGCTCGTGTACAATATCGTATTGAACTTTTTTTCCATAGCGGGCCGTTTTTTATCTGATACCCATAGACACATGGGTGCGTACCTACCTACATACAAACGTGTTTAATTTTTTATTATGCCTGTACTTACTCGAATAGTATTTAACTTAGGCGGGGAATACAAATATTAATATTATGTATGCTTTTATTTACTCAATTCACTCTATACTATAGATACCTACATTTATTTTCATTTATTTTAAACAATATGTAAATGTATGAAACAGTAGCGAACAGTAGGTACCTACCTACCTATGAAAGCAGCAGTGAAACCTTCACCAAGTTGAAGATGGAAGGTTTACTCCTTGACACTGTGATGAATTTGGCAGAGACTATGCTACTGCATTTGCATATGGGACGAGACTGTGCCCATCACCCGAATATGCTATTGGATTCGTCAAAAAGATGAAGTGTTTCGACATAGTGCGCATGTGTCTCATCAGGACCATCTCTCCAAATGGCCTACACATCGTAGAATCCGATGAAAGCGGGGAGTGCCGCATAACATGAATGGAAGTGAAAACCCAAGATTTGTCACGGAATGCATGCGAACAACATGCACCTTGAAAGACAAAAAGGGGATAATCAGCTTTTCACAGGAAACAATATGAAGATGGAAGGTTTTCTCCTTTGTTTTCACTAAATTGCGCTTTTTGTGTTTGTATTCGAACTAGGTAATTTTTCATAATAGATTTTTTGTTTTATTTTAGTAAATCGTTACCTAACTTTGAATAGGTTTTAAAGTGGATCTTTTGATGTGCATAAAATATAAACTATTTAAAAATTGTGCCTTCCCCCATAATATTCCGCTATAGATACAATCTTACCTACAACATTCAATCCTTATAAAGACCCCGCTAATGCGGTGTTCATACGAGGCGATATAAGGCCAGACGATTTCGCTTGCATAAAAAAATATCGTTCGGTCGCCCATTGATCGTGTGATGTGTTCACACGAGTCCACCGACAAACATTCAATCTGTCAAGTGCGCTGATTTTGACGTAGTTTTAAAAATGGCGGAAGTCGAGGTAGAAGTTACGGAGTGTTTGGGGTTAGTTGAAAATGTTGTTTTAGGCGTTATAAGGACACTCCTAATTAAGGAAAAATAAAAAAAAACGCAGATATTGGGTGCGGAATTGGATTTTAAGGAGAAATAAATTTAGAGCAGTGCTGTCATCTGTCAAGAAACAAAACATACGGACGCCGCGCATATCTGCGCATGCGTGCATCGTTCCACCAGATACAAAAGTTGAAAGGTAGTCAACTTGAGGCGACATCGCTTTCAATCATTTTTATCGCTTCAGATTTATCGTCAATCTGTTCACACGGTTCAATTGGCTGGCGATATTTTGGTGTCCTGACGATATTCGCCTCGTGTGAACACCGCATAACGGGTACAGGATGGCAACAAGACTAACAAGAGCTCTCCAATGCGGTCGGTCCTGCGCAGTTGTGATGACCTCCTCCGACAAAATGTCCAAATCCCTCATCTATGATTTGAAGGAACGGAATACACTGAAAGGACACATTGACAAAAGTACCTACCTATAGAAATTCATAAAAAAAAAACTAGCGTGTATTTATAGGACTCACTCAAAGAAGGTAAACACAAAAAAGCTTTCGACTTCATTCACAGACATCAAAGCTTGGCCTGCACCGGGATTCGAACCCCCAACCTTCAGTACACCGTGTGTACGAAAGTTGTCTACAAAGCCGCTGGTCTACCAACTACTTCACACGCGTTGATGTCGAATCCTACCATGCAGTGTGGGAATTTTCCATCGGTTTTATGTTAGTCTAAAACAAAACGAAACCTGATATAAAAGGCTAACAACTATAGGTACTCCTCTCATGTCACGTTCACTTCTATTTTTTCTGGACACAATGTCTGATGGATGTAGACCAACTTTTAGCAGGGGGTGAATTAGGCTGAAGTGATGAAGTAAATAATTGAGAGAATAAAAAAAAAAGATTTGAACGTTACAGTTGCTCGGTCTTTTTCTGAAACGTCTCTTAAATTTTTCTCAATCCATAACACAAAATTTATAGACACGTATGATGTTGAAAAATTTGAAGATTATTGTTTAAATTTGTCTCATTTACCTAAACACGATTTTTTGGTGGTAGGTATAGGTACCCGTGTGGGGTTTTTTGGTCCCCCATCGGGCGCGTCCCCGGGTGGTGGATTGGGGAATGCCTCACAGAATTAAAACCTCTGTGGTGGTATCGGAGAAATAAAATACCCGGCGCGAACCAAAACCAAACAAGACATGATGGCACAATTTCAACTAAAATTACCCCAGGAGGGTACCGACCGCGGCGCGGAAGGAGAATCCCTCACTGGACTTAGTCCAGTCAGCCCCACGGATTCTGGGGGGGGCAAATTTTGCTATGATGATACAGACCCGTTTAAAAGACGAGAGAGTATCAGGAGAACTCCACCAGGACAACTCCTGATCGAAAATGACGAAATAGAGGCAACTGAAAACGACGATGTATTCGAAGTCACTCGAGAAAATACACCCAAAAGACGAAATAAAAAGCGAAAAACAATGGCGAGTCCGACGGCATCAGTAGAAGGGGATCCTCAACTCCCAAGCGAGATAATAAAACTTCAAAACAAGTCTGACGAACTGATGTTATTCCTTAAAGAAAATAAAAATATTCGCAGAGAGGTTAAAAGATTTGCATTTGACATGAGTAGGCTTATTAATCAAGTCTCAGAAAATTATAAAAACGAGGCCATCAGATTCCAAGAGCTCAATCAACAGTTTACACAACACAAAAAGGAACAAGAACAAAAAGAAAGAGTACTGGAGGACAAAATTACAAATATGAAATTAACATATGATAAGAAATTCCAAGATATAATGATAAACAGGACCGTTTGTAATACCTGTAATTGTAAAGAAATGGCAGATCTTAAATCTATAAACAACTATGAAGACCTATCAAAGGCAATGAATTTGCTTTGGAGAGAAAGCGATCTGGAAGACGTGAAAATAGAATACAATGATATGTTTGAAAAATCGGGGGAAAATGTTGTCTTTTTCTGCAACGCGAATAAGAAAAATCAATCAAAAATGGACAGTAAAATTCTTAACCATTTCCCAGAGGCAATGGAAAGCGAACGAGTACTTTGTAACGGGGGTGAATATGTCACAATGGAAAGATCAGTCTCGTTTAGAACGAATGAAGGGATGAAGCAGAGATCCAAAAATGTGACGATATTCTTCGGAAATATTACAGAAGAGAGAGTCCTTTATGAACAATGTTTAGAATTGAAGAAACTGTCCAAGAACTTAAAAAATAAAAGCATAATTATCGTATCTCCACAAAGTATTGAAAAGATTTATATTAAAAGAATGCTAGCAGTGGTGTTCCAGAACTCGGACACTAAAATTACAGTAAGATTTGAAGAAAAAGACCTTCCACCAGTTAATATGAAGAAAAGTTTCAACATGGACGAAGTTATAATAGTAGAAAAGGGCAATAACACATATGCCGATACTCTAAAAAAAATAAAGGATAGTTTAAAGGGATCAGAAATAATTCAAAATATCAAAGGGACAAAAAAGACAAGAAACGGCGAATTGCTTATACGTGTAAAGGAACATAAAGAAGAGGTCTCCAAGGCTATCTCTACAATCGAAGGATATAAAATCAGGGAAAATGTACGAATACTAAAAATTCTTCACATAAAAAACATAGATGGAGCAACAGAGAGAGATGAGATAGAAGATGCCATACGAAACTGCGGAGAAGTGAAACGAACAGAAAATCTCGAAGTAAAATCTATTCGACCTATATGGAACGGGAATCAAATTGCCACCGTAGCCGTAGAAAAAGAAGACGCAAGAAGATTGATAGAACTTAAAAAAATAAAGATTGGTCTGAACATCTGCCTTATCCAGGAAAGAGTTGATGTAGAAAAGTGCTATAGATGTTGGAACTATGGACATAAGGCTTCTGCGTGCAACGAAGTAGACAGAAGCCAAAAATGTCGCAAATGTTCGGGGAACGGACACACAGCTGCGGCATGCAGCTCAGAAGAATACTGCCCACTCTGCGATAAAGCCGGCCATATAGCTGGGACGTCAAGATGCGAGATTTTTAAAAAGGCTCTGTCAGCAGCGCGAAATAAACGGCAGACAAAAAAGAAAGGAGTTCGGCTAAACCAACCCATGTTGCTCTCTTAAGCACAAGTTAATAATGGATTTGATCATAATGCAACTGAATACCAATAGAAGTAGCGCATCTCATGATGTTGCGATGGCAGTTGCCGTGGAAAGAAAATGCGACTTCATAGTAATAAGTGAGCCAAACCTAACAAGGTGCAAAGCCAACTACGCAAATAACTATGTTAATGAATCAGAAAATGTCATGATAACAAATGCCAATGGAAGACACCGAGTAATAAAATATCGCTCTGGAAAATGCTTTGTTTGCGTAGAAACAAAAGACTTCAATCTATATAGCGTTTATGTGAGCCCCAACAAATACACTACTCCACAAGAATTCGACAACATTCTCCATGACATACAACGAGATTTCGTAAGATCGCATGGGAAAAAAATCATTATTATGGGAGATTTTAATGCAAAGCACGCTTGCTGGGGAGGCGAGTCAACAAATAATAGAGGTAGAGAGTTGCTGAAGTGGACGCACTCTTTAGACTTGGATATACTAAATGATGGAAAAATCCCTACGTGCGTAAGGCCGAATGGGGTGTCCTTTATAGACATCACAATAGTCAATAGTGATGTGACCCAAGAAAACCCTCTTTGGACTGTATTGACAGAAGAAGAGTCAATGAGCGACCATCAGATTATTTTAATGCAAACAGGAACATCAAAAAAATCTCAGAAAATCAGAACAGTTTTCGGAAAACCTGATATAGAGTCACTTGACAGAGTATTTAAAGATAAAATCAGCTATAAACCTAATGATGCAGATGCTTGTGAAACAGTATTGATGGAGGCCTATAGGGCTACTACTCCGCGAGTCAGATGCGACGAAAATTATAAACTGCCATACTGGTGGAATGAAAATGTCCAAAACCTTATAAAAGAAACAAGGAAAAAAAGAAGAATCTATCAAAAATGTCACGATGAAAACAGAGATACACTTCAGCAACTGTACAAATCTGCAAAAAAGGAACTGAAATATGCTCTCTTTGAAGCAAAAAAGCTGGCATGGGACGAACTCTGCGAAAACCTAAACGGTGATGTTTTCGGGGATGCATACAAGATTGCCAGGAAGAAAATGCAAATTGTCAACCCAAAATCGGAATTAACGCTAATTGAAAGAACATCCATATTTGAAAAACTATTTATCACAGCAAAATGTGGAGAATTAAAGAAGATGGACGTGCTAGATTCCGAATACATGGAAATTAGAGTTACGGAGGAAGAAGTAAGGGTGGCAGCGGCCCGTATAAAACCCGGAAAAGCACCCGGTCCAGATGGCTTACCTGCAGGAGTTGTGAAGGAGATTGCACATAGAAATGCACAATACTTCGCTAACCTCTTTAGCCATCTGCTGAAAGAAGGAAAGTTCCCAAAAAAATGGAAAAATGCTAAGCTGGTGCTCATAGACAAGCCAAAAAAGATCCCAAACGAGGAAACTAAATATCGACCAATTTGCCTGTTGAATGTATTGGCAAAACTATATGAGAGCATTATCAATGAAAGACTCATATCAGAGATAGCGAGAAACGGGGACTTCAGTCCGCAACAGTATGGGTTTCGAAAAGGGAAAACAACTATAGACGCTATACAAGAAATTATTAATATAGCAAATGAATCTAAATCCAAAAGGAAATGGAACGCACTCATTATGTTAAGAATGCTTTTAATTCGGCGGCATGGCCGAATATTGTATCAAGAATGGTTGAGTGGAAGGTTAGCAAACACTTGATAAATGTCGTAATAGACTATTTTACACACAGATCCGTCCAATTGGAAAAAGGAACAAATATAGAAATTGGAGGAGGTGTCCCGCAGGGTTCGGTTCTTGGGCCGACACTTTGGAACATTCTATACAATGACATTATGTTAATACAGGTTCCGCGAGGTGTAAAGCTAATTTGCTATGCCGATGACCTGGTGATTTCAGTGGTGGATTCCTGCCGAGAATTAATGGTGGAAAGGGCAAATGAGGCAATTCACTTGGTCGCTCATTGGATGAAGACCCAAAAATTAGAAATTGCACCTGAAAAAACCGTTGCAATTGTTCTAAATAGGAGGATAAGAAATGACCAGATCTCCTTCTTATGTGAGGGCGTTGACATAACTCCAGAAAAGGAAGTAAAATATCTGGGTGTCACAATTGACACCGGTCTGCGTTTTACAGGGCACATAAAAGCTGCTTGTGCAAAGGCGGAGAAGACTGTCCAGGCTATGAGAATCATCATGCCCAATACTCGTGGCCCCCGAGCAAACAAGAGAAAAGTGCTAGCGCTGGCTATGCAGTCAACCATTATGTATGCCGCACCAGTATGGCACACAGCATTGGACAAACAGGTGAACAAAAATAAAGTTGCGAGCGCACAGAGGTCCCTTGCACTTAGGGTATGCTCTGCATACCGAACTGTATCTGGAGATGCTGCAGTGGTGCTGGCAGGGCTTGTGCCTCTGCACCTACTGGCACGAGAGAGGGCGGAAATATATGATAAGAGAGAGATAGACAGTCCGCAACTAAGAAAAGACATAAGAAGAAGCACAATGACAGCTTGGCAACAAGAATGGAACAACAGTACCAACGGCCGCTGGACATGGCGATTAATCAGGGAAATCGATCCTTGGATGGACAGAAGACATGGCGAAATCACATTCCGCATGACGCAGTGCATGACGGGACATGGGGTATTTGGAAAGTACCTTCATAGAATACGAAAGGCTCCGTCGGAGGAATGTATGTATTGCAGTGCAAGGGAAGACGACGCCGAACACACACTGTTTGTGTGTCCCAAGTGGGACGAGGAGAGATGTAGAGTTGTAAGGGATCTTCAATTGCCAAGATTCCCGACACCAGACACACTAATTGGAGAAATGCTGTCGAAGAAGGACATTTGGGGAAGGATGTCAGCCTTTATGGAAGACATAATCAGAACCAAAGAGGCCGATGAAATCCGCTTCCAGCAAAATCAATTGAATTAAAGACAGTCTGTGACCACGGTAGGCCTTAAAGGCAGGAACGTGGTAGCAGTGAAGGAGGGGGTTTTAGCCGGTAGGAGTCCGGCACTACCATAAGGGTGTCCATGAGGATTTCCCCCTCATATAAAAAAAAAAAAAAAAAAAAAAAAAAAAAAAAAGGTATAGGTACTTATAATGACCCAGTTTAGTTCGAACTTCACTTTTTTGTGAATATCTCTGCTGGTTTAACCTTAGTGGTTTTTTTTAAGTGGTTACCACTGATCAGCATATTCACCCTGGTCCTGCCTAAGTATTTATTGTATGAGTAAGAGAATTCTCGGTAAGGCTGTTATTTTTTATTCGAGGATCATAAAAGGCTTAAAAATATGCGAGATTGGCATCCACTGAATAATATGTAGTATGTAATGAGAAAAATACAATATTTTAATACACTACTAAACAAGTAGATTGCACATAAATTATTTTATAATATTTAAGTACAGCCGAGTGAAGGTTTATATGAAAATATTTACTAGTCTTGAGGTCAGATGTTGCGTTGCGATGTTCACATTTTAATAGACACTAGGTACTGTTTTTGTAACATCGAAAGCCTGGACAATGCACGGTTGTATTTTAAACTGTACTTTTAGGTACCTAGTCCAGTAAATAAGTAGGCAGGTAGGTACCCTAAATACATTCGAGGTGATATTTGAAGAAAATGTGTGATTTGGATAGAAAGTGAAAGGTCCAATCGGCAAAATAAAAAAAAATAAAAATTGTGGTAGTATAACACTTTTATTTTACCCATTATTTATCGGCAATCGGTTTTCGAAATCCTCCCCTATCTTCTTTAAAAAATGGAGTAAAACTTGAAAAAAAAAAAAATTCTTATTGGTTATCATAGTTATCAGGGTCCCGGGGACGAGGAAGACCCTCTCATACTGTGTTCCGCTCCTTCGAAGCAGAGCTGAGGAATCTGGACATGGTGTGGGAGAAGGTCATCAACGTTGCGCAAGATCGAGCGCAATGGAGATCTCTTGTTGCCTCCCTATGCCCCTAAGTGGGGTCTTAAGGGAGTTTGGATTTGGATTGGTTATCATAAACCCTCTGTATTCCGCTCCTTCGAAGCAGAGCTGATAGATTTGGAATGGTGTGGGAGGAGGTCATAAATATTGCGCAAGATCGAGCGCAGTGGAGAGCTCTTATTGCCTCCATAAGCTCTTGAGAGGGAGGGAGAGTTAGTTATCATAAACAATATCTTTGCTAAAGGCTTATATTAGATATTATTAGAGCACTCTAAATCTTATGATGTGTTTATATCAGTGACCTAAGTCAGTTGTTACAAAATGGCTACCACCTTGACAATAATTATTATTTATATCAGAATTTGAAACAACATTCGCAATATACCGACATCACGTTGGACATAGGTCTCGTCTAGTTGACGGTTGCAGCCATTTTATGACATCTGACTTGGGCCAAAGGTTTGTTTTGTTTTGAGAGTGTTGATGATATTATTATTCCCGATATGAGTTGTCTGTTAGAATTGGTCTGATTGCTAAAAAAAGAAAACTGATTATAAATTTAAATTAAGTCGACTTTCCATTAAGACTTGTGTAAAAACTCCAAACTTTTCATAGAAGTACACACGTTGAAAAAATGAATAATAATAATATGTTATTCTTACAAAGCCAGTCATTATTTTTCACCTTACTTACTCGTTGTCTGATCTTTCAGTGATATTTAATTTTAAAGTAAAACGAATAAAATAAAAGTCAACCGTAACACACAAAAATGATCGATGATTGCTTTTATAAGAAGTGACTGACGTATATTTACATTTCTTGTATATTACAACTACAATCATCTTTATATATAAAAAGGGAGCCCTATTTCCTTGGTTTAAGCATCACCCGTGGACGGTTGGAACAGTTTCGCATTTTTTTGTGCTTGCTATTGCTTATTAATCAAAACATTAATAAATTTTGTTGAATATTATAAAATTGATAAACAAAGGTTTTAACGATATAAACTTTTGTTTGAAATCTAATTCACGTTTGACAAACTCTCCATTGATTGATAGTTGATGCGACTATCAGAATGTGCCCAGTAAACATCCTTTAAAAAACAAACGCATCGATCGAAATTATATTAGTTAAATATATTCGATGTTCGTAGTTAATACCTACAGGACAACGTCTGTGGGGAAAGCTAGTACGTATACCCATATAATAATAAAATCTTTAATCGTATGAAATTGAAAGCTGAATAAAATTGAAAATTCCTCCTCAAATGTGTTCTTGTCGATGGAACAATTTGTTATAAATTACGTTTATGGATTCATAAACCTGTCGGCCACTACTGTTTATATTTTTTTCGTTTAAATTTCAACAGCTACGACGTGTCTTTTTAATATCGACATAGGTAGTGTTTCCCATTCTCACATTGAAGAATTTTATGATTCACCAAGTCTAACTTTTAATAATATTTTGCGTTAAATTTTAATACGAAAACTTTAGGTACGGAAGCTGCCGGTATCAACAGTCCTCGAAAATCCACAAGCTTGCTGTGGTTCAAATTCAAATCAAAACATCGAAAATCACTAGTTATGAAGTCTTAGTAATTGATTGTTAACCAAGATAAAAAAATTGATGTTTTTTTATCCTAAACCTAGACAGTATTCTAACCTAACAGCCGTGGGAGTAGCAGCCCGTTCCCACTTACCGTGTGTCGGATCCGACGGAATATCGTGTAAATTGGTGGCAAGATCATCCTTAAAAGATAAAGTGGGAACAGAGGCGAATAAAAGTCTGATCCGACACAACACACAGTTGGTTATGATTGGTGTTATTTTATTGATCCGTGGATCAATTAATATTTGACATAAATAAATACATACCTTGTTTTGCTTTGATAATATTTTGATATGTTTTTTATGTCATAAAAATACAGCTAGGTAAGTCTCTTATACCTTATGATATTTTGTGTGCAATATTATTGTATTGCGCATCTTTCGCCTTTTAGGCACATCATACAAACAGGGAAAGATTTTTGAAGAGGAGCATCATGGTGGGGGTGGTATCGGGCAGAAGGAGAAGAGGACGATTGCTCATGAAATGGCCTACCTTCTTAAAGGGACAATGTTAACTACCAGGAAATATGGAGGAAGTGCATGGCGGTGACGACCTTCGATATTGAGGGACCTACTGTCAAAGAAGTAACGTTTTTTTTTTTAATAAATGAATCTGTTCTCACTCAAAGTGAACACAAATACACTCCTTGACTTTTTCACAGTAAGCTACTGAAAGCTTGTGTCGTGAAAGAGGAAGATGGTCGGCACCTGGGATCGAACCATGACGTCCGCACCAAACAGTACGAAAGCCGGCGCTGTAACCGCTAGTCTACCAAACACCTAATGCCTTATATACCTACCTAAGCAAATAATGATAAGTAGATAAGTATACTCCCTTTAAGATCATTCTTAAGGGCATAGGGAGGGAACAGGAGCACATACATAATAAATAACTCATTTTGATTTCTGCGTTTTTCTTAAGTGTCATGTTAACATATTACCTAATATTGTTGAGGCTTTATTGGAACGTTATCCATGATGATGTTGTTATAGTATTCCATCTATTGTTTCTAATAGAATTATTATCTACATATCCTAAGGCAAATTCGTTGTAAAATAAAAATCTATAAAAAATATTCTCAATCTTTGTATATCATGATACACTACTAAAGGTAGATTCGGTATTACGATTACAATGTATGTAGTTCATAGTGTGCAATATATTTTTATGATGCGGCTAATATATATTTTTTGCGCAAGAAATTTTAACGTTGATATAATATTATCTAAGGACACAACCTTTCAAATTTTACAACCACAGATGCAGACTTGCCTCTCAAAAATAATATTATAGAAGTGACACATAAAAATGATTTATGTGTTAAGTAGGAGCACGCGAAGTTAGGTTTATGTTTAAATTTTAAGGACATAGTTCCTCAAAACTTATTGTAATCCTTAAACACAGTCCACTCAACACTGATAATTCGTAGCCAGAATATCTGCCGTCAACCTACTTCATGTAGACCCTATATTAAGTGCAGTCCCTTAATTAGCAAAAGTGCAGAACACAATAGGTATTGTCTTTTCTAAGAACACGATATGTTGTTTTTTATAGATACCTATGTTATATAGATTTATTAAAAAAAAATATATATATATATATATATATATATATTGTTCTTCTTCTTAATTAAGGCCTTGTGGCCTGTAATTCAAGAGGTGGGGTTGGCCTCTTACGAGGTTGATTCCCAGCTATCCTTCAACCTTTTTGGTGGTCTGTCAGGGAGTCGTCTTCCATGGGGTTGGCCGTGCAATGCCATGTGAGGGAGTCTGGTTGAGTAAAAATAATTAATGGACATAAAATGTGACTAAGGCTGCCATTTAATGAAAATGGTAAAATTTTCAATTGTTCAACAAATCTCAAAACTAGTTAAGGGTATGAAAATTTTAATTTGAAAAAATATAAGTAAGTAGGTACTTAAGGTTTTTTTGTAGCACCCACTCGTATTTATTTTGAGTGATTCAGCATAATATTATAAATTTTCAAAAAAGCATAGGTACTGTTTCATTAATTGAAATTAGGAGTGAGTTTAAGGCTCTAAATATGAAAACCCATTCAGTTGAATCTTGATTTACTTTCTTGAATAATTTATTTATTTATTGTCTATGCAACCAGTGGTTGCTTTTACACTTTTAAAACATTTAAAAAAATACAATAACAACATAATTGAAGATGGACATTGTAGAACACACAAGGTGCCTAGCTGCTCTGATCCTTTATTATTTTTGAATTGGTACAAACAATAGTTACGATTTTTTTAAATGTTGTTAACCTTAAAAAAAAAACAATTTTTTTTTAAAACTGTTTTTTTTGTCTATAGTAGTTATTTATATCATAGTAGGTAATTGAAGCGATGAATTTAAAAGTTCAAATAATTAAAAAAAATAAGTAGGTTCCTAATAAATAATTAATTTTAAATGTCACAAGCAGTCACCGTTTCAAGACTGTCTAAGTGCAGCTTTTTGAGGGAAAAGTACTTACCCAGTTAAAAATTTAAATAATCTCATTTCGTTCCTGTTCAAAAGATAAACATTCACTTATCGACATACGCGTAGGTACCTACTTACATAATCGTTATGAGATAGTAAATAAATAAATAAACAATAAATTATAATCTGGTGTGACTTTATAACATTGCTATTTGAAAAATCTGGGGCGTATAATTCAATAATATATCATTGAAAGGTTGAAATTACTGTACAGTACTTCTTAGAAGAAAAATATTACATCGATTAGAATATAAAACGAATTGAAATATCAAAACAAACACCTTATAATATTATCTATGTGTAACAATTATTTATTTATTTATTTATTTATTTATTTATTTAAACATAAACGGCGTAAACGCCTTTTGAACTCTAAATACATTATAATGGACAGCAGTACAACAAATGATAAGATTCACATATTTAGGCGAAGATACTTTCCATTCTATTAAACTACTTATTAACAGCTAGGTACAGGGTGATTTTTAATGGAAATTTAACTCAAACATTTCAAGTTCGAGTGAAGCGGAAATTTAATGAAGTAAATGTTTTTTTTTTAAATTATATTGTATGTTTATATGTGATATCTCGTTTACAAGGAACCTTGAAAACAACAAGATGAAGAGATATAAGAAATCGCTCGTTCCGCCTTAATCATGAGAATTCTCGACATGTTCAACATGTCGAAAAATTTCATGTGTATACAAGTAGATATTTAAATTAATTAATAAAATTTAGATAAAAGTTGGAAATTATTGAGACCAAGAGAGCAACCAAATTTAAAGACTGCGACTGCTGTCATGTATTTGGCACCAGGATATGAATATATCAATTTTTGTTAATGTCTCATCTTTATTGCCTATTGCCTTTGTTGGTGCAAAACCTTCTAATTATGTCTAAATTCTTGTGACCATTTTTCAGGACTAGGTAGATTTTAAAGAATATATAACAACCAATGACTCTAACAATTCATTACCGTTACTTCGAAGGCTGGCTTAGTGTAATCACTTTACGCTAACAATGTTCGCCATTAGGTGGTATCTAATGTTTAAGTCTCCGAAACTCTTGTGGTAGGTGGCCTCAAAATTTCATTGCAATAAATATGTCCCTACATAATAAATAGTTGATGATGTATGAATATGTATTTATGCCGTAAGTAATAAAGATATAAATAACTTTCATTTTATTTAAAATTTGCCTCGGCTTACCTTAAATATTTTTATCCATGATAATTATAATTGGAAGTTGTTTTGCACAAACGCATAAATCACCCAGTCACCGGTCCTCTGTCTCTCATTCTCAACGCAGTACGAAACCAGCAATTAAAAAACATGTGATAATATTTACCGTTTACATACTTACCTATAATATGTTAAATGCATATTATTGTATTCTACCTAGCTTCGTAGATAATATCCAATTATTGATTTTTTATATTTTAAATCCCCTAATCCCTATACCTTTACATTTTTTAAATGAATCAGGGCTCACCCAAAGTGAACACAAATAGGTACTTACAGTTTATGCAACTTTCACACTAAGTAAGAAATCTTGTGTCGTGAAGAAGGAAGATGGCAACTATTTAACATTCTCTTCTTCTTCTCTTTTCCAACGCGGCAATCTACTCACGAGAAACTATATTTAACATTATTACACTACAATAATTATCTTCGGTTTCAAAAAATATACATTTTCAATCTGGGCTTATGTTGTTGTCTACATCTATTATAATTATGTAAAAAAGTAGGGACAAAATATGGTCAGACGTACGTTAAACCAGTAAGAATCCAATTTGAATTTTGTATACATGTGTGATAATAATATTATAAAAAATGGTTTGTTATTTTTTTACCAATCTTGCCGTAACTCAGGGGTTCCCAAAGTGTGCGCCGCGGCGCCCTGGTGCGCCGTAGAATGTGAAGAGGGGCACCGTAAGTCGATTCTCTATCATTATCCGAAACCAGAAATATTCGCGTGTATCTAATTATCTACAAAGAAAAATTCCTATTTTCAGCGCTCGCATCTTCAAAGAACATAGGAATATACTCGTCGCACCGAATTCTTTGTGGAATATTGCATTATCCAAAGGGAAGCTCCTTCATCAAAGTAAATGAGCTCTAAATAATTGAACTTAGTACTTACTAGAATGTATCACTGGTGCAGTAAACTATATAAAAACTAAGCATCTAAAAGCCTGACTTTTTAAAAAACTTTGCAAAGATATGGGAGCTGAACAAGCGGGCCCTGCTTCTTATTTCTGCAATTCACTATGGCTTTCATGTAGAAATGCCTCGTGTGTTATACACCAATAGTCGAATCACTCGAAAACGAGTGCAGAGCTAAAAAGACAACAACACGCACATTCTTAAACTATTGGAGAGAATTGCAGCGTAAGAAACTGCATTTGTGGATAAAAAACTAAATTAAGGCAGTGGTCAAGATTACTTCTCACAATTGTATACGCAGGCTTCGAATGAATTAGTCGTCTCACGCCTTTTTAACGGAATCGAAGAACCCATCTCACAAGTACCTACTTTGCAACTGATGATGCCGAAAAATTTGCGTGGTTCCATGATGATCCATGAATTAGCTTCGCCAGGATTATATTATTATAGTCACTATACCTTTTCCAAATAGCTTACTAAAGTAGGGCGCCATGACAAAATATTAAACATGTAAGTGCGCCGCAGGCTGAAAAAGATTGGGAACCCCTGGCGTAACTGTTAAGGGGTAAGCAGAGAGAAAGTACCTCCACTATTTTCAACCCTAGCGCACTTCATTCGCTTCTTTCACTGACATTACGTTTCAAATACAATCTCTCTTGTTTCTGACCCGGTATTCCTTGAGGGAGAATCGACGTGTTGGATCCACGTTATTATCGGTCGATCACGGCGCCTCAAATTTATTCTTTCAGCCTTATAAATAATGCATTATTTGAAACGTACCATGCACAACTATCTCAAATGATTAACAACTTCATTTTTGTAACATCAGTTTCTTTCATACCACATTCCTTCCTGATACCTACTCATTCCTTTAAATGTCCCACAGAGCCTTTCCACAAGGTTTCTTCCATCCAGACTTTCTTTGTTTTCTAAACATAAAATGAAGAAGGTTGGTAGTGGATGTATTTTTTTTCGATGGTGGTTTTGTTCGAATCATTCAATTTCCTGCTTGTGGTAGGTATTAGGTAGGTAGGTACCTACCTATGTGATCCTCCCATAAACGATACATCATCAGATGGCTTGCTAAAAGTGAACGCCTCGTGTGGGTGTGTGGAATGTGTGTGTACATGGGCGATAGTCTCATCCAGGGACTCGTAACCATTGTACGTCGGGAGATCTTTTATATTAGGGATGAGATTATAGGATTTCTCAATAGATGATAGATGGCGCTTCAGAAAATTTTAAACTAGGTACTATGTTTTTCTCATGTTTGTCAATTTCATACCTATTTTAATATTGTATGTCACATAAACGGTTATATGAAAATTGTTAGAAAAGCAATTGTTCCATAGGAAATTTTTCGCAAGAAAATTGTTCGAAACAACAGTTTTTCGAAGACACTTTTTTGTCCGAAACTACAATTGTTCGAATTTTTACAACGCCATGTTCCTCCGTCATTCCCACACCACGTATTTGTCCTTTTTACTCCACGTATTTATAATAATAGGTACGTATTATTATACTTAGTATGTTACAAAAAGGAGAATGGGAAGTCTGATAATGTTCAGTTCAAAGAAATTAAACTCAATTAGTGATCCAGAAAGTCCAGTAACAACTCCCCTTGCTTTAGCACAGTCAAGATTGGAGACTGTGAATTTTTTTTTTTTTATGAATATGGACTCACCCAAAGAGAACACAAATACACGTACGCCATCTTTCACATAAAGCAGAGCTTGTGTTATGAAAGTGGAAATGGTCGACACCGAGATTCAAACGCATGACATTCAATACGTATAAGTACATGTAGGTATACGTACGAAAGCTGCCGACCGATGCCATTGATCTACCTAACACGTCATATAATACCTTTATTACTTTTAACGTCTAAACTCTAAATAAATCAAATGATGTGTGTTTTCCTAGAGTAGCGGCTTACTTTTCGTGCAAAATAGAGCAAGTTTAAGTCTAAACGTTGTGACGGGCTGTCCTCTCTCAGTGGGTGATTGTACAATAAAAAACTTGTATTGCGATTAAATTATATAATATGGTAGGTACTTTCATTTATAGGTTCACAGGTAAAGTGGAAATATCAAACCAAATTTTCTTATGTAAAAAATTAGATGTAAAATTGTATAAAACTCAGCTTAAAGATTCAGCGGTCTCTTGTCTTTGAGGTCTTGGGTCCACCAGTCACGCCGACTGCAGGGTGGCGAGGAAAACGCCCCGGTAGATGCGCCCAGCAACGGTTTGCTCTTAGCCGGTGGCCAGAAGTGTTGACTGGTCTGGTCGCTCATCCAGAGCCCAAAAGGTGACGTCAAGTTATTACTCTTGTACGAGGAATACACGGCCCAGAAAGTGGCGTCAGATGGGACCCTTTGCACGGCCCAGAAAGTGGCGTAGATGGGACCCTTGCACGCCCCAGAAAGTGGCGTCAGCTAGGAGCCGCGTTCTTTTTAACTGCGGCTCGTCGTTTGATATGACGCCACTCAACACTATAAAACTGTTATTATATTTTTAAATTATTTGACTTGTAAGACTGAACTTATGTAACTCACATTAGAGAGATCATTCTCGATTTAACTTCTTTCGATTAAAAACCCTTTTTAACCCTCAAATAGATCTTACACCGCAAATTAGCGCGTGTCTCGTCGACTGAAAAATTGTGGCAATGGCCGCCTGTCTTCAGTATTGTTACCCCTCACCTCGCACCGTGACTCGACACAAAACCTGAAGCGGCTGTGTTGCCCACTCAAAAAAATTCTGTTACAAATATCCGCCCCACCCACGAAAAATGTTGGAAGCGCCTGGCTTTCAACCATTTTTTCAAGAGGAACCCAGAAAGGAGAAGAAGAAGAAATAAAAGGTGACATCACCCTGCGCAAGCTTTCATTACGACATCCCAATACATGACCAGACAGAGACGGGTGAACCTTCGACAAAGTGAAGCTCCAAGTCTGATGGATGCTTCCCTGCGACAAGCATCGATCTGATGGTCCGATCGCGGTTTGGCCTCAGTCCAGCCTCATGTTAAAAATTAATAAAATTTGCACAAGCATTTTATTAAGCAACGGTTGTGCAAAGCCCGGCGCCACTATTTGCTTAGTTTTTTTTTTTATCCCCTTCATTGGACTGGCAAAAAAAACAAGACAAATAGAGAAGAAAAAATGAAACAGTCCAGGGAAGAGCTGCTGACTGGGCATCACTCATAATGCGTTGACCACCACATCGATACCAATTCACATACCTAGCTAGTTCATAATAAACAACTTAAAGTAATTTTCATGAGAAATATTTTCCGTGTTACAAAAAATATATTGGTTTAAAAATTGTTTCAAATCAACTAAGTTCTAGATCACTTAAATACTAATATTAATACATTACTTATTAGTCTATGAACTAAAGGTTTACTTCTCAATGTAAAAAATTACCAGGCAGATCTGCTCGCAACACAGATTGCTCAACACAATAGGACACAAGTCCCGTTAATTTGAATAATTCAAAAAATACAAAAAAATAATTTGTTTGAGAAACTAGCTTGCTCATTGCAAAGTCACACCTCAAAGTGATTTGCCAATATTCATCACATATGTGCATGAACTACTCTCTGGACCTTGTTCACAATAAGGTAATCAGAACAAAAAATGCCAAACTCGATGCATAAATCTAAAACTAATAAAATACATGAAATATATTTAAATACTTAATCTAACAAATTATTGCATGTTGCAGTCATGTGCATCTGTACATAGTCTAGAGAAGACATATTATTTTATATTATCAATCTAGAATTGTTTACTTGAGTAAAATCATTATAAATATCGATTTTCTATCATCGCATCTATCATTTTATGCTATGCAGCATTCAATAAAAGAACATAAAGGTTTTCAATAGACTTAATTCTTACAGCTTAAATTACATACATATTATAATATATGCATGACAGGCACTGAGATTATTATTATTATTACTTATTTATTACGAGTTATTTTAAAGCTAAATTGAGTCCAAATCTTACGACTTAACTTACATACTAGTAGTATCCAACACATCATATAAAGTTCAATAAAATTAACACATTTAACTTTTGTTATAATGAAAAATTATAGCATAGATTGTTATATATATTTTATTTACATGTTTTTTTTTTATTTTTATGCACGACGCATCGTCGCCAGGAACGCGCAGGTTAATCTAGTAACAACGTCATCCTGAGAGCATGCTGGACGCATAGAAATATGTGCTTTTATAATATAAGATTAATAAAACAGAATAAAATTATCATGTCATTCGCAGATACACCGCCCACCACGGTCATTTACACGACACGCGTTTCCCTAGGTTTTTCCTAGCTCTACAACGTTACTACCTAGGTAATGAGTCATTTTAGCATCCATTCAAAACCAATCTTACCAAGTTATCATTCACCTGTCATACTTCACGCATGCGCTGGCCCTCGCAATTCTCATAAAGGTATTCATTCATAGATCATTCATACCAGACCTCACCCTATTAATGAACATTTTTCTCATCTCTTTCGATCTCCTACATAAAACATGAGTGCGCTCTTCACACTACTTATGTCGTACGAAACTGTTACGGCCTCCAAAAAAAAAACGTATGTGTGCTCATCACACTACCTAAATCGTACCGTGACCCTCACGATCTCCTAAATAAAAGACCAATACCTCCTGCCGATCTTAAAATTCGACTAGGTCATTTTAATTCTTCGTTACATGGAAGGCTTACCATAAGTAACTCGAAAATGAGTTAAAATTTCTGTTTACCTCCAACCAAAAGAAATGTCCCACACGCTAGTGTCAGCTCAAGCGAGTGTCACACTACAGCGCGTCTAACCGCTGAGTATCTTTTGACGCCAGCTCATTGCTGTGCGAAGCTAAACACAACCTAATAGAAAACATTTGCTAAAATCGACTCGTTAAAGAGAGCTGCGACTAAGTTTAGCCCTTATGTTTGCACCAGGTTTAAACATTATGTACATTCATTGAACTCGTTAAGATAAAGAGATTCAATATTGTCATAATAATTGTAGCTCACTACAATGTTGCGGACATATATATGACTTGTTCGCAAAAAAAGGAATTTCTAGAACACTGTTATGAAACTATTGTTTTCACATAAATACCTACATGACTATCACCAATATACCTAAACTATTATTATTAAGCTCTAATACCTAAATTATATGCATTTTTCTCGGGAAAAATATCAACTATTTTAACTAAATTTCTGACGTATCTTACAAGCAGTACTTACAAGTATTTACAGGTGGAATTGTATTTCGAGGATTTTGTGGGAAGGAATTTTAGAGACAAAAGGATGGGATGATGAAGGATTGGGTTTGTTTGGAGGGGGAGGCACTGTTGGGGTAAGGACAAGGGTTTTAACAGTGACCTAACTAAGGTACCTCGGGTGCGTCATACCCGTAACTCTGTGGAGTAAGAGTTCCTTGAGGGATCGACGAGGATCTTTACCTCAGCCTACAATGAGCCCGACGCCCATTTCAAGACATCTTCCACCTGATAAGGGTTCCGCTGACCCGAAATCACGTCTACGTTGATAGACTTTGTGGGCGCTGCATCTTAATACAAATGACATGATTTGCTGACGTCGAGCAACACAATTCATAATATGAAATGAAATTATTACAACAAACAAAATAACCTCACTTGCATCCGAGGGTGAAATAGTCGTTCCTTTATTGTGCTTTGCTGAGTCGCAAACGTTCCGCACAAATAAAGCTTGCTCTCAGGATATCGTCCAAATCCTCTGCAGCATGTGGCCTGCGCGCTCGTGACGTTTTGATGCTTGTGCTGGTTTCACTGGACAAGGCTGAAAACACCCAATATACAGTTATGTATGGCGTTCGTAACAAGATTTTAATGCAATGAACAGCTATGAATGTAATTTATACATTTAATAAAACTGAGCAGTTATGAGTGGGTTTTAAAATAATTAAAAAAAATAATTTGTGGAATTATTTAAATAAAGTTCATTTCACTGTTAGGACAATTGATTTTTGCAATAAAAATTTCTAGGTATAGATTGGATTGTATAATAATTACCCATCGACACGTACAAGATTGTAAGCACCTCTCTACGGTACTTACTCTGAAAAATTGATTGTCACAAGACAAAATAAATGCAATTTTATAGAGACAATGTTTGGAAATAAAATGAGTAAGATACATTATAATGATGATCACATTAACCTAAATGATTGCCACAAGTTTTCAGCCAACCACACAACTCCCCTCTAAGAAAGAACAACGTCACAAGCAGGAAGATTCGTGGGTTCGAATCCTGGGGTTTCTCAACTACTGAGATGATACTCCAGGCCCCAAAGCTGGGCTGCCAATAATGTGACGGGCTGTCCTCTCTCAGTGGGTGATTGTACAATAAAAAACTTGTATTGCGATTAAATTATATAATATGGTAGGTACTTTCATTTATAGGTTCACAGGTAAAGTGGAAATATCAAACCAAATTTTCTTATGTAAAAAATTAGATGTAAAATTGTATAAAACTCAGCTTAAAGATTCAGCGGTCTCTTGTCTTTGAGGTCTTGGGTCCACCAGTCACGCCGACTGCAGGGTGGCGAGGAAAACGCCCCGGTAGATGCGCCCAGCAACGGTTTGCTCTTAGCCGGTGGCCAGAAGTGTTGACTGGTCTGGTCGCTCATCCAGAGCCCAAAAGGTGACGTCAAGTTATTACTCTTGTACGAGGAATACACGGCCCAGAAAGTGGCGTCAGATGGGACCCTTTGCACGGCCCAGAAAGTGGCGTAGATGGGACCCTTGCACGCCCCAGAAAGTGGCGTCAGCTAGGAGCCGCGTTCTTTTTAACTGCGGCTCGTCGTTTGATATGACGCCACTCAACACTATAAAACTGTTATTATATTTTTAAATTATTTGACTTGTAAGACTGAACTTATGTAACTCACATTAGAGAGATCATTCTCGATTTAACTTCTTTCGATTAAAAACCCTTTTTAACCCTCAAATAGATCTTACACCGCAAATTAGCGCGTGTCTCGTCGACTGAAAAATTGTGGCAATGGCCGCCTGTCTTCAGTATTGTTACCCCTCACCTCGCACCGTGACTCGACACAAAACCTGAAGCGGCTGTGTTGCCCACTCAAAAAAATTCTGTTACAACGTATTTAAATTAAAATATAAAATAATTGTGTACAAATTTGTTTTTTTTTCATACAATTGGTTCATAAAAGAATATTATTTGCAGAAAATACAATATTTATAATATGGAGTTTACAAAAATGCATTTCAAATCAAAAAAATTGTTGCAGACTCCTGGCTGACATACTGCGACCCACCGCGTACTTCTTTTGATATCATCTCGAATCCTCATGATCATCATCATAATATAATAAACCTCTTCGTCTATTGTTATTTGTAAAGTACATAATATGCATTAATAAGGTAGGTATGTGTATAATGTACATAAGTACGCACAGGTATGACATAAAGGGCTGTTGCTCATAATTTTCGGGTTCGATTTCCGGCCAAGTCCATAGGTTGAAATTTAGGTGATTCATATATGGTCTACTTCTATTCATCAAGAAATAAAGAAAAAAAAATACATTTATAAAATTTATTATTCTAAATTCTATCTACGAAATATTTTTTGACATATTAGAATGATAAGTAAGTAAGTAATTTTTAATTTTATCACCACAATCAATCTAAAGATATCGGTAGATTATTCGTTGATTTTATCCGATGCAGTGAGTATAAATAAATAAAATATAACAGGAATATGTAACGATATTATAAAAAGTCGATGGAAGATCATTGCCTCCGGGGCATCTTCTAGTCTTCGTTCCCAGATAACTTTAAATGCATTTGTATGTAGCTATTAATCTATTATATAAAAGTTTAATCGTGACTCTGTGAGTTTGCTTGTTCCTTAAATCTTAAGTAATTAAAGACATTAATTATTTTTGTTGGGTATTAGCATTTGACAATGAATTTGGTTCGTGTTTCATCTTGACCGTGTAACTTTTTTAATATGCTCAATGTTATCTGAAGGCATACCTAGGTACTTGTGTATATTGAACTTGAAATAACGGTATAGTTTTAATCAAGTACCTACTTACTTAAAATTTCTTTTTCTTCGAAGTTGACTATGAAGGAGGAAGCCTTGAGAGCAATGCGACAGGTTGTTCTCCCTATGCTGCTAATCCCTGTTCACTCAAGAATATTTCGGAGCCAGGATATTTGCGTCATCTTACATACTCCAACGTCGACCCTCTATATATGACAGGCCACACATGACCAATCGCCGAATAAAAATTCCTATACGAACTTCTCTCTTCACTATAAGATAAAAATATCCTATCTAACAATAATTACCTTACCTTTCAGCCTTCTTCTTGTGTCCAGTATTGAACAAAGGCCTCCCTCTTGGACTTCCATACATCTCTGTCGGACGCGACCCTCTTCCAGTGCAGACTCGCCACTCTTTTAACGTCGTCGAACCATCTTGTCTACGCACGCTTCTGCGTCATGTTCAAGGCCTCCAGTCCAGCACTTTCTTCGTCCACCTGCAATCAGACATACGCGCCCCATGATCTGCCCAGCTCCACTTCTGTTCTGCGATTCTTTGGGTCACATCTGTTACCTTAGTCTTTTCCCTAATCCATGCACTCGTTTTTCGGTCCCTAAGTGAAATATTAAACATCCTTCTCTCCATTGCTCTTTGAGTAACACGAAGTTTGTGCACGATTCTTTTCGTTAGAGCGGATGTCTCGAATCCATATAGGAGAGCACCGGAAGTACACACGTATCGAATTTTTTCTTCTTCGGATGGATGGGAATGTTTGGGGATTTTAGGACATTTGATAACTTTCCAAACTTTTCATTGCGCCAAAGTACAAAAATCACAAACATAAGGATTAGAGACCAAAATTGCTTCCAAGAAATGTTGGCTATCATTTGGCTACACCTGCATATTATGCGATAACGAGGAACTGTTTGTCACCACCGTGATAAAGTTCCAATGACTGACTTGAAATGGGGTTGAGTTGAGTAAACCACACAATTCGTCTTTGCCTCATTTACCACGTGAAAGCAATAAAAAAAGATGCCTCAAAGCAAATAACTGATTATAAAATACATACCTACCTACTGATTTTTGAAAAAGCCAGTATCAATAGGGATGAGCCTGGGAATGACTAATGCAATGAACTAATTCAATGTAAGATCTGTCTAATAATTTGGTTGATTTCAGCGATCAGGTTATCCAAATTATTGCTGAAATACTTGCTTAGGTACATTTACTTTTTATTACCTACTTAATTGAATTCTTTGAAATCGGTAGTTCGTATCATTGTGGTTCTGTCGCCAACTTTTTAACTGCATTCTGAATGATATGGATTTGAACCTTGACCAGGGTTTGTATTTTGATTGCTTTGCTTGAGTTTAGTTTTATTGGGGTTATATTTTATAAATTTGGGTTCTGTGGTGGTATTATCTTGGCATATTTTTTGACCTGGGATCATTTGGGATTATCTATTTTATTCCCAGAAAATATGTTTGATCATATTCCACCAAATGCAAAATATGGGCTCTATTTGAGGAAAGAAATTTTTAATTTTTCACCGTTTCTTTTATTGTTTCTTCTTCTTCTTTGGGTGCCCTGTCAGGTCCCCCCGACGTTGGCGACCACCTCTGCAAAAGCCACTCGGTCCTGCGCTGCTCTGAAGAGTTCATCGACCCTTGCTATTCCGGTCCATTCCCGGATGTTTCGCAGCCAGGACATCTGCTTCCTGCCCACTCCCCGTCTTCCCTCAATCTTGCCCTGCAGTATGAGTTGAAGAAGGCGGTACTTCTCCCCTCGCAACACATGGCCCAAATATGACACCTTCTTCACTTTGATATGCGACAGCAATTCTCTCCTGGTGTTGGCTCTCTCTAAGACTTCTGTGTTACTAATCATGTCAGTCCACGGTATTCGAAGCATTCTTCTGTGTAGCCACATCTCGAATGCCTCTAACCGGTTCATGATGTTCACCTTGAGTGTCCATGTTTCACATCCATAAAGGAGAGTTGACCATACATAGCATTTGATGAGACGCTGTCGCAGTTTTAAATTTAAGTTATCAATTTATTGTTTAAAAAAAAGAAATCATGTTATTTTTAAATTCGTTCATGTAGGTACCTACAGTGGGGCTAGTACGAGTTTCATCGAAAGCTAATTGCACGCAAATAAACGCTTATTAGCGTGCAAATAGTGCTCTTAAATCAAACGATCGAATCATTCGATCATTTTAGTATGTAAATTTTTGGAAACTCTTTCGATATTCGATCATCGAACTTATACTAGGGCTACAGTTATTAAAATATTATGTACTTGCACAATAATACATCTCCTCGCCAGTTATAAAGAGTGTTTTTCATAAAGGCCATAAAATATCCTCTATACAGGGTCGATCGGACGGTCGACTCATCCGTATCCAGGCTGGGATACAATGGGCCGGTGTCAGGGCGTGGTCCACCTTCTATAGCCTCGGGAAGCGATTGACAAAGTGCGCTGCAAAAATATAATATGCAAATATTCAACGGCGAGAACAAAGACACCACATACCTACCAAACTGCACACGTATGTGGGTATAAAGGAATACCCTTGACTATAATATTCAACGTATGCATTTTATTGAGTTCTTGCGGTAGATGTTACTAATGGTGATCTCTTCAAGAATTATTCCGTGAATGACACGAGATGCGCCAAATGTAGGTTCATTTGACATTTTAATCAATCGATTTTCTCTTTGTTGCCCCATATAGGGGAAAAGGGAGGCATCAAGAGCTCTCCGTTGCGCTCGATCTTGCGCAATGTTTATGACCTCCTCCCATAAATTTGCATATTATACTCCCAATATGTAGATATATTTCTAATTTTAATCAATGCTGCCTCCAAATGTCCAATCACGTCCAAAAACCAAACAGTTGTTTTAAAAATTCATTGTTAAGAGTGTTTTTTGCACATTTTTCAAACAAAAGTAATTGTAAATCATTTTCAAACTCAGTCATAAGTACTAAGTAAATGATCTGCATACATAAGCTCACATACCATCATAACATTCAATTCAACCCCAAAATTTATGAAAAAAAACTACCTACCTTTATCAAGTTTGATGTTGATTTAAGCGTAGGTACGTAAAGTTAAGCACAAGTTGTACAAACATTTTATCAAAATTGAGAATGTACGAGTACTTAAAGTAGCTAGAATTCACAGTATAACGTCTTAATTTGTCGGCGCTTTAATTCACATATTACTGAATCCTAACACGAAACGACGATATCTATTGACATATTGATGTTTCGGCGCAGATAGACCTATCGGAGATGCATTGGATGGATGTTTCGCGGGTCATATTGTCCTCATAAAGGTCCTGTAAATCTTATTATTATTATATAAGGAGATTTTATAAAGCAATACATTATTTTTGGAATATGTACAGGACAGGGAGGTATGTTGTAGTTACGATTATTATATCCTGCCGATACGTGACTTATGTTCCTTACAGGACAAAAGTTTATAATAAAGCGGGCGATGATGTAGGGTCTCCAAGGATAATAATAATATGGCATTATTGTATCGAACCAAATAATTCAATATTGTGACATGCATGCGAATAGGAAATCATGACTTGTTTTTGCATAACCTAAGTTATTTTTTTGTTTCAAATCGAGAATCATATTCATACCTGTAGCCCTAGTATAAGTTTTCGATGATCGAATATCGAAACGATCATCGAAAGAGTTACGAAAAATTTCCATACTAAAATGATCGAATGATTCGAACGTTTGATTTAAGAACACTATTTGCACGCTAATAAGCGCTTAATTGCGTGCAATTAGCTTTCGATAAAACTCGTACTAGCCTTACTGTAAACCTACTTATGAAAACTTTGGAAACTTCACAAATAGACCAAGCAAAGATGAAAAAGTATTCATTGATATTATGGAAATATGTGAAAGAAGATGATTCTGGTATATTAAATTCTTCTTCTTCTTTCTATAGATCCTGAGGATCTGTTTGTGCCGCCGCCTCTTCATCCTGTGATGTCGAATGCCAGCTGTCTCTCCATCTCTTTGAGGGTCTGCCTGGGAGTCTGCGTCCTTCGGGGTTTCCTTGAAGGGCGATACTGTGTAAGTCTGTCCTCTGACATTCTGTTTACATGTTCATTCCAGTATCGCCTTCGTTGTCGTCCCCATCTCACTATATCTTCCGTCTTACACATGCTCCGGATATCAACATTGTAACACGGTCACGCAGCATGTTTCCAGCTGATCGGAGATTTTTCATCTCTGAAGTTCACAGCCGAGATTTTTGTTGTGGAAGTATCAGCCCGTGCCTCAATTCCATAAGTGGCTATTGGTCGAACACATGTTTTGTATATTTTCATCTTACTTTCAATCCTCATGTGTATGTTCCTCCGCACTGAATTCCTAAGGCATCCGGATATAGCTGCAGCCTTATTGATCTTATTGATCTGTTTGAGGGTTTCATTGCTGCTAATCTCAACTCCAAGATACTTAAATTCAATCACTTGTTCAATGGGCTTATTATCCACGACGAGATTGCATCTTACTGGATTTTTTGATGTTGTGATACTTTTCGTTTTGTCAGTGGATATTTCCATGTTCATTTTCCCACATGAAATTATTCATGTGGGAAAACATATATTAAGACTAGGTACCTCACATTGTATGTATTGTACGATTGACCGCGAGAAAGACGGCTACTAGACGGACTATCAGACTAAGTACTGTAAGTAGTGATACAAAACTTAAGCTCCTCCTAATAAAGAATTATAATATTATGGAGTATCTTGATGCAGGGCTATGGGACTTGGTTCCGATTCGAAAGATTTATTTATTTATCGTATGGTCATCACATCTTAAAGTAAAAAATTACAATCACTATCCATTTAACATACTTTGATAAAATTAGCACGAGCAAGCTCGATTGTCAGATGTTTAAGTCTAAGTTTAAAATGTATTCTGTTGCCAATTCATTTAACAAAAAGAAATCGGTGTAGTCCCCTCCATACGCTCTCGATTCGAAAGAGAAAAAAGCAGACTGGAAATTTTGTCCTATATGTAGAAGACTTTTAGGTACTTACTAGTTACTACATAACGAAAGCAGGTAAAATCCAAATCCAACCCAAGGAGGAAAGTACCTGCACAAGAGGCATGTAATAGACGTAATACGGAATAGAGGTCTCCTACATACCATCATGGAGGGGATGGTCGAGTGAACAATATTCCGGGGATGTCGTACCTGCGAGACGTGAACTCAGACAAGTTCTATTCCTTTATGAGGAACTGAAATGGCCAGTTTTACGGATAGAGCGGAGTGGAGGAATGTGTTGCTTCCAGCCAATCTTAGAATTATTGTGAGCAGAGAAGAAGTGATATACGCAGACTCACCCACTATACTATAGTTATTCCAATGAATGGGATTAAAAGACGCGATGAAAAATATTTTATTAATGATAGCACAAAAAAGGCTTCCGGATGCATCTTTGGAAAGGGAAACCTCAAATTGCTCTCATACTTTCTGTTTTTGTATTGTGTTTTTTTTTTTGTAATTTAAACCTATAAAAAAATTAACGATAATTTAATGACCCTAGCGAAGACACGATACTTTCGTAATAATTGTTACAGGAAAGGAAATACGACTACTGTTGACAGTGTGTTTACCATAACAAACAAAACCATTTCACTAATAGCTTACATTATTCCTTCTTTTTGCTTGTTAATGTCTATTATTACTGTATCTATACTTAATCATTTTACTTTTATTATTTTTAGAAGAATTATATTATTCTTTGTTGTTTAGGTACAGTTAATTGTAAATTGAATAAAAATTACGTTACGAGCCAAGCATATGTATGCATGGGGTTCCTTGTAATTGAAAATTTTGGAATTGGTTTGCTAATTTATATAATTAGGAAAAATTATCGTACTTAATGGCCTATTGTAAGTCTTGGTGGTGGTCGTGGGTTCGATCCCAGGTGCCGACCATTTTCATTTTTCACTACACAAGCTTTAAGTGGCATACTGCGAAAGAGTCAAACAGTGTATTTTGTGTTCACTTTGAGTGTAGTCATTGCACAATTTAAAAGTGTTGTGTTATAGTATTGTATGCTAATAACTCAATGAAATGCCAGAAGAACTAAAAACTTGATCCTCATTGAGATAAACGTTTTGAGAGATTTTCTGTGGTTTTAAGAGTTTATTTGGTGACAATGGCAGAAAACAACAAGGAATCCTGGAAATGAACATTAACGGTCCTACTGGAAGATTTCAAGTCGGAAAAAATAGGACCTGAGAATATTTACGAGATGGTACAGAAAGAACCCTTTGGGCTCACAGCTGTTAGGTCCCTCGTGAACTACTATGGTTCACTATACCCTTAAAACCGAGAAAAAGTAGGTAGTAGGAAGAAAACATAACGACTTGATTATTTAAGTACATTTCATATAAATTTGGAATTAACTGCATATGTTTGATGTATCTAAATATATAAAAGGGATTCGGGTTAGTGCGAATACTTATAACTCGAGATCGGCTGAACAGATTTTTATCATTTTCGGTTTATTGGATTCTCCTCCGCTCCAGATAACAGAATAACAAAAAAAAAACTCGAGTTCTTAAATAATATTGAAGTTAGTATGGAACGAATATCGATACAACAACGTATCTGTGAAAAATTCAATAGAAACACAATTATTATTTACCTGACAACCATTGACATAAAAATATTGGTACCTACGCAGATTTTTAATGGATTTTTTTAAACTTTGAAGATTTAAGCCCATTTTTTTTAAAAAGTGTCTTTTGACACAAACTGTCAGTTGTTTATAGTCGGTGTGATTGAGATAGGTAATTCGGATGGAAAATGCGTGGTTTCAAACAGATGCATCGATTGGAATGAAATTGATTAACATTCATTTTTATCATTCTTTTAAAATTTTTATTCAATATTCATAGTTAGACCACAGGACAACGTCTGTCGGGAAAGCTAGTAATATTATACAGGTCGTATTATTAATACTTGGATGACTTTTTTGATCTTCATAAATATCCGCTTAATTAAACAGAAAACAATTTATGGAAGTGCCCATGTTATGGGGGCTAATCATCAGAACCTTTGAAAAGAAAATGAAAGCCGCAAACTCACAAAATATGCGGATGGCTAGACAAAAAAAAAGGTTTCATGTCAAACATATGTTGCTGTTTGTTTGTTTGACAGATTGTTTACTTTGTTCCCGACGCCGCTATCGTAATTTTTAATAGATTTTCTACCTGTCTTCATGTCATTGCGATAATATTATTATAAAATTTACTGTCATAAAACAGCGTGCGTCCGTGATACGTTAGACTCTTTATAATAATTATAATCAATTCCGTAAAATTCAATAGATTATTATAAAATAATTTCGATATTATTGTGTTTTTTTTAAAAGGCGCCTTTTGGCATCTATGTTTGTTATACATATAATTTCTGACATCACAATGTTAACTTAAGCAGAACCCATAAATATGTCAATCTTGGGGATGATATTAACTTTTTTAAATTTTTTCCATGACGTTAGTTAGAATACTTTCTTAAATTACTTAAAAAGAATATACCTAATATATTGTTATTTTATTTACCTACTAGCTTTTCCGACAGACGTCGTCCTGTGGTCCAACTATGAATATTGAGTAAGAATTTAAAAGAATGATAAAATTGACTTTTAACCGATGTCATTCCTACAGATGCATCTGTTTTAAACTACATATTTTCCATCCGAACTCTGTCAATCGCACTGACTATAAACAACTGACAGTTGTAGTTTACGTCAAAAGACAATTTGATTTCAAAATGGAATTAATAAAATGGACTTCAATGTCAAAGTTTCAAAAACTTAAAAAAAAAAAAACAATTAAAAACTTCCTACCAATATTTTTAATAACAATGGTTGTCAGGCAGGTAAATAATAATTGTGTTTTTAGGAATTTTTTTTCACAGATACGTTGTTGTATCGAAATACGTTCCATACTAACTTAATTATTATTTGAGAAATCCTTTTTTCGAGTTTTTTTTGTTATTCTGTTATCCGGAGCGGAGGAGAATCCAACAAACTGAAAATGGTAAAAATCTGTTTAGCCGATCTCGAGTTATAAGTGTTGGCACTAATCCGACTTTCTTTATATCTTTAGTTTGTTAAAAAAACGATTAATCCTCTTTACCTATTGTTGATAGGTACCTATATCCTTTTTAGTGTAGGTAGGTACCTATCCTATTGCTTCCGATTACCTGAGATAAACCCAATATCAAAATACGGATCCTATGTATGTAATGCATACTACATAGGTAATATGGGACGGATAAATAATAATAATTTGGAACTTTAATAAAGTTTCAACCGAATTTCAATAGATGGCCAACATTATAGTTATCCCATTGTAAAAGCTTCCTACTTGGTGATTTTATAAGCAAAAATTTTATTTCCTTCCTTACTTCTTCCTTATAATAATATAAGTAGGTACCTACCTACTTAATATATTTTTCAATTTGGATAATTCGCAAAATAAATTGAATTAAGGGAAACCCAGAAGGTGATGTAATTTTACAATTATAATTTAGTTTTTTTTCTCGATGTTTCTTGTGTGACCAATATATATTATTCTTTGTGTTTTTATTGATTTTTAAATTGTTTTATGACTATAATTAAAATCTTGATTTCATTATTTTGTCTAAAATTTAAATAATTGAACCATTGTTGTCAGTTTTGAACTATATTATGAATTATTTAAGACGTAAAAGGTTTAGTTAGGCCGTCTCTCTCTTCGAGACACAATCCTAGGATTGGTCTGCACCAAGCATGCTGACTCTTGTGTTTTTTTAATTTTGTGTTATGTATTTTTTCAAGTTTTGAACTATATTATGAATTATTTAAGACGTAAAAGGTTTAGTTAGGCCGTCTCTCTCTTCGAGTCACAATCCTAGGATTGGTCTGCACCAAGCATGCTGACTCTTCTTCTCCACTCCTCCCTGTCACTGGCCAACCTTTTCATTTCTTGGTAGGTGCTGCAGCGCATGTCTCCGATCACCTGGTCTATGTAATTATCCCTGGGGCGGCCTCTGTGATTTCATAAATAAATTTTAACGGTTAGTGATTAATAATTTTCAATCCATAGCATAATAGGTAGCTAGGTACGCCAAGAACATCTAGGTAGGTACCTACTCACACACGAATTTAGTATAAAATAGAAGAAACATAAAATATTTGCTTATCTTTAAGTACCTACCTATAATGTAAAATATTCAAACGGTGTATTTATTAGGGAAGAAGCGAAAGAGGTATGTTTGGATAGGAAATAATGGAAGTCCGTACTCTCTGCCTACCCCGTTTGGTAAAAAAATAAATAATAAAAGGTACAAAATAAAAGACCTCCCGCAAAAAGTAAAAAAAGACGAAACCAACCAAGCTACTACCTACCAGTCGATTTGTGAGGTCTCTCTTGAATAGCAACAAAAAACAAATCGTTTTCTAATTTCCTTACTGCCAACCTGCAAACAAAACTAAAAGATTTTACAATCATGGGATTTTATATTCAAGTAGGTAGGTATGTTATTCTTATAGTTTCCTCAATTAATGCTAATGGGTGCGCATAGGTTTTTTTTTTATCTCTCTTTAAAAAAATATCCTATATAGAAGACAGTTAATGACAAAACAAAGGATATTAATGATTAAATTAAACATAGATAATTATTATTAGTAGGAATTATCATAAGAACATATGGCAGAGAAGAAATGTGGAAACGAAATCCAGAAATTAATATTTACGGACAACTCCACCCACTAAACGAAACAAAAGAAATAAACAACGAAAAAACAATTTAAAACGCAATATTTTGTTTTCTAAGGGAGGGGCACTTTTGAGTTGGGTCAGAATTGTGTGAGCCAAAAAAAAAACTTGCTACAAAAACTTTGTAACTCACCTACCTGATCAAAATAATATGCAAGCGGTTGTTTCGTAGTCAATCGCGAGTTTTTAGATTCACTAACAATAAGCAAGTCGAAAATCATTCAGAATTCTGTAATTTAAGCCTAGTTTACATTGATCGATCATTTTAGTCGAGTGGCGAGTGATCTAGTTAGTCCTAAAGCTTGTCTGATCACCTTAAACTCGGTCGAGTATTTAGCCGGCGCATTTATCAAGTCAATCCAATTTGTTCTATTTTCTCGGTAGAGTAGGTAATCTTATCCGTTGTAGTTAGTAATTGTATATTTAATCTCAACAGAATAAAAGTATCGTTATTGCAGCCTATTTATTACTTTCCAATCTATCGAGTCGAAGTTTCGAATCCTTTCGTGTATTTACATGATACCTGATCACACTTTGGCAGTCTTCGAATCAGCTGAAGAAGCGTTTGTAAGAATTTCGGTTAAACAAAAGTCAACAAATTTGTACAATTTAAAAACACATTTTAATGAGTAAGTAGTGGTGATACATTGATGAATGGTGTTACTTACAAAGTATTGTAATACGTTTCAGGTGACACGTATTATAACACAAGAGTTACACACCATACAACATTGTAAGTACTAGCTGAGAATTTTGTTGATGAATTTATTGCAGTAAGAACATGTTGCTGCTGCAGATAGATCGGCGTAACACCATATACATTTTCAAATGTCCCTTATTCTGCGTTTATCTTTCTTCCAGTCTTTGGAGTAAACCTTGCACCTCTGGTAAGCCGCAAAAATTGTATAGTCTTTAAGTCTTGAAGCTTTGACTTTTTTTGGGCATTTGAACACATAGTTGTCATTTTTAATTTCATCACAGTCGTATGATGGTATCGTCTCAATGCAGGCTCTTCATATTCTTTTTATGGTCATCCAGAATTCGATACCCAGAGACCAAAGCCATCAGATCGCGCCATCCGTCTATGCGTTAAGTCCTGCAGTCCCTCTTTAAATAATGCATAGGTGCATGGGGCACTGGTTTACCAGATTAACGGTGATTTTTCTTATCCCAAAATCGCATGCTGGTATGTTCAACAATCCCTATTTATTATGTCAACCCACGTCACATCTTATTCGGTTATTGAGCCACCTCTTGGATTACAAGCTACAAGACCTAAATTAAGAAGATGTATTTCCAAAATATGAATGCGCTATTCTCTGATACTCTTTACACAGGTGTATTGCCAAAATATGAATGCGCTATTCTCTGATACTCTTTACACAGGTGATCTGTGGTCAATCCACAGCGCTTTCGAATCTATGTTGCTTTTCATTAGATTCCGTAGGCATATGGTGTCGAAGAATGACGTGCCCTAACAAGAAATACTCTGGCTAATTACCCACTATCTATATCAAGATGGATTGGTAGTGTATGGTTGGACTGCATTTTTCTTACGATTTAATGAGTTTTAATAAGAGGCAACTGAAAATGAGTAGAGTATGGGTGGTTATTGTCTATAACTGTATATCATTGTCTTGGATTCGTAGTAAATTCCAATTAGTGCTGTGTTAATTAATCCCTGGCAATATATTATTATCATCCGAGCCCCTAAGTCGCGTGGAGCGTCGCCAGACAACCCGGTGTCTCGGCCTAACTAATATTAATACTTACCTACCCAGTTCTAGTCGCATATTACTTAATACTCCAGCACCTAATCTCCGTGTAAGATGTTTGCGCTATTTATTTTCTTCCGACAGGATCAACAAAGTGTTGCGAGAATTACTGTCAGAATGTGAAATGACGCATTCCACTCTAAGCTAAGCTAAAACCGTTCTTATGGTTTAGCTCCGATTAGAGAAACCCCATTCCCATATTATAAGGAACGTATTTTCCCTCTATCCAAATTTACGGTTATCTCGCTAGATTACTAGATTTTAGAATTTATTTGTGATGCTCATTATTGAAATCCTTATATTAATTATTTACGTTTTATTCAAAGAGTTATCTAGTACAGCGGTTGCCAAAGTGGTGGTCCGCGGACCACTAGTGGTCGACGAGAAAATTTCAGAAAAATGTGGAATATACTTACTCATCATGTTAAGTATTTTATTATGGTTTATTAATAAAGCTTTCATAACTTGGTTACTATTAATAGTTTCATTTTATTAACTGGGTACATTTTATGTGTTCTTTGATCACAATTTTTTTTTATAAATATATTTAAGTGGTCCGCGGGATGAATTAACTGGTCCGTGAGGTCAAAAAGTTTGGCGCCCGCTGATCTAGTAGGTATGCTGAATATTATGTAATGACGAAATCCAGTTACGAAAATTATTTGCTTTTGTTTATAATTTCCCTTATGGAAAATTATGGGGGACCATATGGGGCTGTTATACTCGAGCACGCTTCGTACCAATGCAAAAAATGCAAAAATTCATCCAATTTGGTATGTAAAACGTCAAATCTGGTTTGTAAAAAGATCAATTTTGGCTTTTAAATATGTAAAATAACAAAATAAATAACACTCTTCTATACCTGCATAGGTGTGAGTATAGCTGGCGGAACTTCTTAAAGGATTCTCTATCAGTCAACCGGTCCCGTCCTGTCCGAGAAAGGATTTTAACCCCGAGTAGGGGTTTCAAGTGAAAAAACACATTGAATATTTCTGACCCGACCGCGGTAGTCAACCCGGGACCACTTGATCGGAAATCGGAGTCTTTGTCACATGGCTACTGAGGTCGGTGTATGTTTAGAAAATAATTTAATTCGAATTGTGAAATTAAATATTCGTTTGACAAAAACGACGTTTGACGTTTGGTACGATTGACAGAATGTGAATGGAAAATATATTGCCTAAAACAGATGTAACGGTAGGAATTATATCGTATTAATAGGTAACTAATTAATTATGTTGTATCATGATACAAATTCGAATTTAATATTCATAGCTAGGACCACAGGACAACGTCTGTCGGGAAAGCTGGTAAAAAATTAAAATGCTACAACTGGAGTTATGCTACTACGTCCACTCATCGAAGAGATAACATAACATAAAATAGACTTAGGCCCAACGCATCAATCAGTAGATAGATAAATATATCTTACAGAAAAGGCTTTCCTTGAGATATTTGCCGCATCTGACGGATATCTGACGCCATTTTTAACATGCGGTACCTTCTGTTGGATAACGGTTTATCTCTAGGATGGCTGTCAAAATAGCCTTCACTGACGTTTATAAACTCCCGTAACGCCGTGAATGTGATGAACTTTTGACTCGTTTTTCCATAAACCAAAATGATAATTATACACATCATCATTAAACATAACGAGAAAATATACATATTATAAAGAATTATCATTTTGAAGCTTCGAACAAATCATATTTTTCTTCAATTTCGATCGACAAAAGACACCAATTTGCCGGTTTTCAAACAAACGATCTGAAATAAAAAATCTAAATTGTGATCGAAAAGTTGTTATATTCTTAAACTTTCTTTTAAATAATTGTATATACATACAGTACAAGTTTTAGAAATAATATTACAAAATTATAATATGTGAAACAAAAAACAACATTAGAACCTATCCTAAAAATTTGATTCAATAGGTACCTACGCATTTAATTGTCAAAACAAGACTTCATCTGACATCAAATTAGGCGCGAAAATGCAAATCCATAGAAATATCAATTGAATCTATGGAAATTTCCATAGAAATCCAAAAGCATAGCAACACTGTTATCTTATAGATATGTATCTATTGGATAGTTTTCAATTGATGCGGCCGTCAGATTTTTCCATCACTTTATCCACTAGATAACTTTATCTTATAGATGGCTACCAAGAACATTTATCTACATATTGATGCGTCGGGCCTTAAAAAAGTAGCGCGATATCCTAATTAGTTTGCCAGCAACTATAAGCTGAGAAGGAAGCAAAGTTTAATATTTCATGAGACTATTCATAAATCACAACTCCATGGAGAAGGACACCGCTTTGGGGAACGTTGTTAACCTGTTGAGCAGGACAGCGTTATGGCTGGAAGCGTTGAGAAGTCCTGGAAGATTAATGGAAGTCCAGAAGACGTTATTCTTTTTTAATAAAAAGAAGAGTTTGTGGATTTAGAAATTACTACTAGGTATATTCACTCAAGCTTTGTTGGTATTTTTTTCCTTGTTAAACATGATGTAAATCTTTAACGAAGCGATTGGTAGCTTATGCGGTGTTCAGACGAGGCGAATATCGCCAGGACACTAAAATATCGCCAGCCAATTGAACCGTGTGAACAGATTGTCGATAAATCTGAAGCGATAAAAATGGTTGAAAACGATATCGTCTAAAGTTGAACGCCTTTCAACTTTTGTATCTGGTGGAACGATTCACGCATGCGCAGATATGCGCGGCGTCCGTATATTCTGTTTCTTGACAGTTGACAGCACTGCTCTAAATTTATTTCTCCTTAGAATCCAATTCCGCACCCAATATCTGCGGTTTTTTTTTCCTCAATTAGGAGTCTTTTTATATCGTCTAAAACAATATTTTCAACTAACTCCAATTACTCCGCGACTTCTACCTCGACGTCCGCCATTTTTAAAACAATCAGCGCACCTGAGAGATTGAATGTATGTCGGTGGACTCGTGTGAACACATCAGACGATCTATGGGCGACCGAGCGATATTTTTTTTATGCAAGCGAAATCGTCTGGCCTGACATCGCCCCGTCTGAACACCGCATTTGTAGTAAGATATTTAAACTATCGTCATAATGTTATAGTTTTCTGAAAGTCTTGTGCTCGATTTTTCGTTATTATTCCTCTCTCTTTCATGATTTAGTTTGGTGTGAAGCTTGCATGTCAAATGAATTTTAGGTCCAAATTTGAGCGTTTGTAATAAGTGCCAAAACACACACAATTTTGATGAAAATTGAGATGGTTGGTAGACCAGCGGTATCAGTCGGCGGCTTTCGTATGTACAGCGTTCTGAAGGTCGTGGGATTGAATCCCGGTGCCAACCATTTCTACTTTCACAACAAAAGCTTTGCTTTATGTGAAATATGTCGAAAGTGTATTTCTGTTTACTCTGAGAGAGACCATATTTTTTTTAATGTTTATAAAACTCGACTGTAAATCAAACCCGGGAATCCATAAGGAAAATTAGACAAGTAGGCTACCTAGATAGGTAAGTTATCATGTAAAAATAATATTCTCTATTGATATCTTGGAACAATATTGAGAACGTAAGTTTTTAATTGTTTGTAAAATACCTTAGAATTTAATATTGAAGGTTGTGTGTTCGATCTCGTTGTCGACCATCTTTCATTTTCAAAAGCTTTGTTTTTTTTTTGTGAAAATTGTCAAAAGCGTATTTAATAGATAATAATATACCTAATAAGTTCTCTTATTTTTAGTTTTTGATGTCAACTTTCTTAATCTCCCCTTCCAAGAATCTTTAAAATGTTCACTTTCTTAAGTTGTCACGAGCCAGCGCCCCCTTCGAGACTTATGAAACATATTGCAAATGGTTGTAATTTATCTTCTACTTAATGGAAAAACAATATTTTAATAAGTCCCATATTGTTCGCTTTGTTTGTATTTCATTTTGTGAAACGAATTTTATTTAAATCAGAGAAACAATAAATATTATTGGTACATACCTACTTACATATTGGAATATTTTTCTAAAAAAAAAAACACGTTCTCTTTAATATCCTACCCATTAGACAAATATATCGTTATATCGCATGAACATCTTTTTTTATGAAAATATCAATAAATTATTTTGAACTTCTTCTTCCTCTTGGGCCATCGAAGGTATCATCTAAGGGCATCGAAGACCAGGGCGGACCTCCAAGATAAAAAAAGTCAGTTATATGACTTTTTTAAGCAGCTGATATCTTGGAGAGCATTCAATTTAATCACTACCTACCAAAGAAGAATGTTACAATGAGTAGGTACAAATTTTTCACTAGAAGACAAACAGAAGTAGAAAATATAGAATCATTCATTAGAGATTTAAATAACTTAGCTGCAGATTGTGAATTTGGAACTCTAAAAGACTCCCTTCTTAGAGATATTTTAGTAGCCAACATGTATACACAAAATATTAAGGAAAGACTACTACAAGAAAGCGATTTAACCCTTGAGAAAGCAGTAAACATTTCAAAAACTATGATTATGTCTCAGAGGGATGTCAGTTTACTAAACGACCCGACTCATATGGTGAGACAAATAAACAAGACACAAGAGAAAAGAAATTACAAGGAGGACCATGACCGACACCGATGGAAGTCAGAGAGAGAGGGGAGACCATCACACAGGTCACCATCACCACCAGCTGGAGGACGGTCCTACGATGGGGGTGCGTCGTCCTATCAGAGATGTTCTAGATGTGGCTATTTTCATAAGACTAGACAATGTAGAGCTTTAGAGGAAACATGCAGAAAATGTCATAGAAGAGGGCACTATGCAAGGATGTGCAAAAACATCAACATGATAGGTAATAATGAGGATGAACAACAAGGTGAGTCAATCAATTTGAGACTGTCAACTATACATATGAACAGTATTATTTCGGATATCAATTGTTGGAAGTTAGCTTTAAGAATTAATAATCATATAGTTAACTGTATACTAGACACAGGTGCAATGTGTAATGCAATGAGTTTGAGTACATTTAGAACACTCAATATTGCTGATAAATGTATAGAGAGAAAACATCTTCCTAATTTGTCCACATTTGATGGAACAAATATACCAGTTATAGGCAAATGCACTCTGCAATGTCTTTACAATAACGAGCAGCGAGCAAAAATTTCATTTATTATTGTAAATGTTCCTTGTCAATCTATAATAGGCATAAACACGTGTCAAGAACTGAACTTAATACAAAATAATATTATGTGTAATGTCTCACAACACAAAATGGATCATAGAATATGTAATGTTAATAACATAATTAGTAAATATCACAATCTTTTTCAGGAGCTGGGTTGTTTGCCTGATATCTGTACAATTACACTACAAAAAGAGGTTAAACCAGTAATAGAAACTAGTCGAAGAATTCCATTCAAACTTCATGAACGATTGAAAGAAGAACTTGACAGGATGGAGAAGCTTCAGGTTGTCTCCAAGGTAACAAAACCGACTGAGTGGGTGAGTTCTATGGTTGTTGTGGAGAAACCTAATAAGTCACTTAGAATTTGTCTAGATCCCAGGAACTTAAATAGAGCTATTTTAAGATCACACTATCAATTCCCAACAATAGAAGAATTAAGATACAAATTAACAGGAGCTAAGTTTTTCTCAAATTTAGATGCACGTTCAGGCTTCTGGATGGTTCGACTTGATAGCAAAAGTTCAGATTTGTGTACGTTCCAAACCCCTTATGGGAGGTATAAATTTTTACGTTTACCATACGGGATAAATTGTGCACCTGAAATTTTTTATAGAATTATGAATGATCATTTTTCAGATTTAGAGGGCATTATCATATTTATAGATGATATATTAGTATACGGGGAAACAGAAACAATTCATAATCAAAGATTAGAAAAATTATTACAGAGGGCCAAAGATATAAATTTGCGATTCAATAAAGAAAAGTGTAACTTTGGAGTAACAGAAATAAAATTTTTAGGGCATATTTTCAATGCAGAGGGAATTAAGCCTGATTATACAAAAATCAAAGCAATTAAAGAAATGCCTGTGCCAAAAAATCAAAAAGATTTGCAAAGATTTTTAGGTATGGTTAATTATTTGGGTTCTTTTATTGCAGACTTATCAGAAAAAACAAAAGTATTAAGGGACCTTTTAAAGAAAAATTCAGAATGGATATGGGACTCCAATCATGATAAAGCGTTTAGTTTGTTAAAAGATATAGTTAGTTCAGCACCGGTGTTAGTTAATTTTGACGTAAATAAGCCCATCACATTATCGGTAGATAGTTCACAGAGTGCAGTAGGAGGGGTTATACTACAGGAAGGTAAACCAGTGGCATATGGCTCCAAATCGTTAACGAAATGTCAGCAAAATTATGCACAGATAGAAAAAGAGCTCTATGCCATATTATTTGGATGTGAAAAATTCCACCAATATCTTTATGGAAAAGTCGTGGATGTTGAAACAGATCATAAGCCACTGATTTATTTATTCAAAAGACCACTGGCAGAAGTTCCTGCCAGACTGCAACGTATGATGATAGCCCTGCAAAAATATGATTTAAAGGTTACATTTGTGCCTGGGAAAAATATGTTAGTATCGGACACCCTCTCCAGAGCGGCATTGCCTGACACAGAAATCACAGATGTAGAAAAAGAAGTACAGGTTCATGTAAACTTATTAGTAGCAAATTTAGCAGCAACAGAACAGAAATTATCTGAGATTAAGGAAGCAACATTAGGAGACTTAACGTTACAAACCCTAAAAAAATATTACTCAGAAGGGTGGCCTAATAGTAAGAAAAATGTTGAGCCAGGTTGTAAACCCTTTTGGAATTATCAGAGTGAAATACATGTAGCTAATGAATGACGAGGGAGGAGATGGTCGCTGGCTCCAACCTGCCCCCACATGGAGAACCCTAAACAGGCTGAGAACAGGAGTGTCGCGCTGCTATAGTAACCTAAAAAAATGGGGATACAGAGAGGACGACACTTGTGAGTGTGGGGAAGTGCAGAACCATGACCACCTTCTGGAGTGCCCGAATGTTGGAGAGGGGTGTACACAGGAGGACCTCGCTGATGCCAATGACAGGGCCATACATGTGGCCAACCACTGGAAATTCTTGGTCTGACAATCCGGATTCGGAAAGTAAGTAAGTAAGCTAATGAATTGCTTTTCAAAGGTTCTAGTTTAATAATACCAGAAGTCTTAAGACCGAACATCCTTAAGAAAATACATGAAGGGCACTTAGGTATTACAAAATGTAAAAATATGGCACGTGACCAAGTTTTTTGGCCTACGATGAATGTAGATATTCAAAATTTAATAGATCAGTGTAATGTATGCTTAAAATTTCAAACAAATAATAGAAAGGAACCATTACTACCGTATCAATTGCCATCATATCCATGGGAGCGATTGGCGATAGATATTCTCTACTACAATGGTATTAGTTACATGGTGGTAATGGATTACTATTCAAAATTTATAGAATTAATATCTTTACCCAATGGCTACTCAGCTGCAATAATAATTGCACATTTAAAATCAATTTTTGCACGCCATGGGTTTCCGTTACAAATAGTGTGTGACAACGGCCCCCCGTATAATTCAGCAGCATTTAGAGATTTTGCATATAAATGGGATATAGAGATAATTTTTACAAGCCCAAACTACCCAAAAAGTAATGGACAAGCGGAAAGCGGAGTAAAAATTGCAAAAAACATTCTGAGACGATGTACAGAATCTAAAAAAGAAGTATTCCTAGCATTGTTACAGTACAGAAATACACCTAAAGATAATAATTTACCTTCACCAGCACAATTACTATATTCAAGACAATTACGTTGCAATATTCCAGTATTAGCACAGAAATTAAGGCCTAGAGTAGTACGTTTCGAAGATTACAGTAGGGAAATAAAGAAGAAACAGAATAAAATCAAAGAATATTATGATAGGAACAGTACAGAGTTAAATCCATTGAAGGTAGGTGACCCAGTATTGTACAAAAAATCTCCAAATAGTCACTGGTTGCCAGCAACTGTAGTTAGCAAATGTGATAGGTATCCTAGATCATATGTTATAAAATCAAAAGAAGGGGTAGAATATAGGAGAAATAGGATACATCTCAAATATGACAAGTCAAGAGTAGAGTGTAGTCAGTATAAGAGTGTCTTTTCTAAGGGTGATTATACACAACAACCATCGACCTCTCCATCGCGGTCCATTGGGGAGGATACTGTGGCTTCATCGTCATGTGCAGGTTTTCATGAGGAACAGAATCAGACAAATAACCCAGATCCAGGGTATTGTAATCTCAATAACCAAACCAGGTCTGGAAGAGTAGTTAAAGTACCAAAAAGATTCACCTTCTCAGAATTTGACTAGTTTGATTTTATAAAGTTAATTATTATTTGTGGGTTGGACAGTTTAACATTTTGGTGATCTTGAACTGTCTAATTTACATAGGTTTAAGTATGTGAAAATTACTTGTATGATATACTGTATTTGGGAGTGACAAATGCAGCTGCTCTAAGTCTCATACTTTGAATTGATATATAGTATATAAGTATAGTGTATTGATGTATATATACATATATGTATGCATATAGCATATAATTGTAATGTTCATGTGTGTAACTTCTTTTAAATATAAAAGGAGAGATGTTGATAATATAATTATTGTTTTATGATGTTTGTCTATGGCCCACAGAAGAGGAAGTGACTTTGGTTTGTAGAAGCACTTCCCTTTGTATCTGTCATGGCGTGATGAAATAAAATAATATGTGCACCGAATGTAATTAAATAAAATCAGTGTTCAGTTATAACATCGTGTTTTATTGACTATTAAATACAGTAAAATGGTGAGAAATCTGTTGAAAATTATCAGAAACTTTAAGCAATATATTATATTTTGCTCAGTGATCACATACACTAGATGGCGCTAGGATATTACTATATCCCTTAATCGTATTCTGCCTTTTTTTTTAATGGGAGACAAAATTTATTATAATATTTAAGGTTTTTGGGCCGTTTTCAGTGTTATATAATTTATCGGTATAACACCTACTAAATTTTGAATATTTGACCAATGCATAAGCTTCTTTCATTTGTCGATAATATCCATGTTATATCGCAAATATTTGATTTTTTTTTTAATGTAATAAAAGGTAACCTTAAACTAGGACTGCTTAGATTACAAATTCCTTCATTTAATTGGTAAACTTAAGCATTATTGTTTCAATTGTTTTAGGTCATCATCTTATAATATCACCTCTTATAAATGAATTGGACGGATCAAAGAAACACTTAAAAATTAATGTTGAAATAAATACATCGAAGCCCGAATGTTCTTATCTTTATAGATAACCATATAAAAAGCTACAAAATATATTATTTTCTAATTCTTGGACAATTAATTAATGGTTATGTTTTGTTTTTGGAAGAGTAATTAATATGTTAGCATCAAGTTATCTCGCGTATTCCAATAGCAATTTAATAATAACCCGAATATTTATTTTGTATTGGTTACGATTGGAATAGATACATAGAAATGAAATGGTTGGCAACAAATGGATAAACTAATAAATTGCGATACTCGTTAGATATTTTTATCTTCCAATGACAATGAAACCGCATAAAATTATTAATTATTTTAAACAAAAATATCTCTCGTGCCTACCAACTTAACAATTCAATCAGAGTTTCAAATCAACATAACGATATTAATAACTATTTGATACACCTACTAACTGATCTATTACCCGAATACACCTTCCGATTTTCGATCGGAATGACTTAGCTGTTCAAGAAAACAAATTTGATTAATTATATTCTCTAGCATACTTTATGAAATTATCAATAAACTTGATGAGTTCAGTTTCAATCGTTCCTTTTAACCTTTACGAACTCCAACATCTATCCCTATTCTACACAATCCATTTCCTTTCCTTTCATCCATAGGTACTAATAGTGGGGTTTCGCATGTCTTCCCTTCATCCCAAATGCGTCAACTCTTTTTTCTTGGAGAATCCCAAAAAAAAAACAAACAATTTTAATGTTTCTAATCCACTTGTATTTTTCTCTTTCTCACTTTAGTACAAACATCAAAAACTCTGTATAATTTGCAGATTAGAATTCTTTGGCACAGGTATAACAAACTTTCACGTATATATCGAGGTAGGTATTCCATTCCATGTTGCTTTCAGTGCTTTCACGTTCATAACTTCAAAGTAGCTATCCTGAAACAGAGATTTTAGCAAAACCTTATTTACTTTATTATTTTAAGTCTATTTATCATATTCGATAAAATACCTATTAAAAGAATGCGGTCATAAAAGAACACCGTTGGTTAATTCCAGGTTATTCGAAACATTATTATGATTGTGGATACGAAATTGGTTCGGGAAAATGTAAATTTTTTTGTACTAACTCAACAACGAATGCATAATAAATACTGTGTCCGAAAATCATGCTTTATAAGATAAAAGTTTTTTCAATTGGTTTTTTTTTAATGAATCTCTTCTCATACGAAGTGAACACAATATCAATCAATCAAACGATATAACTCTTTTCTAAACAAAGGTATAGAAACAATTTTCTATAGCCGGCGGAACTTATTGCATGAGGCAATTTTTTCCAGACAACCGGTCCCGTCCAATCTGAGATAGGCCAACCACGGGTGTAGAGATTTCAAGTGAAAAAAAACACTGACCGACCGGAAATCGAACCCGGGACCTCGACCTATGAAGTCCACGCCAGTACAACTAGGCTACCGAGTTCGGTATATTATATGTAGGTTCACTTTTGACATCTTTCACACTAAGCAAAAGCTATTTTTCAAAAAGTGGGAATGGTCAGCACCGAGATTCGAACCCATGACCTTCAGTACCTACTCTGTACGTACGAAAGCCGTCGACTGCTACCACCCACCTCAGTTTATACAAGAGTAAGAACAAATCTGATGAATTTTGATTAAAACATATTATAATATTGTATTATCTAGATCGGATCGGAAAAATCGGTTGGTGGACGGGAGGACATTGACGACCACCTAGAATGCAGTCCAGTAATTTATATATGGTTGATAAAATCGATTTATAATGTTGGCTTGAAACAACACCTACAGCACACAGTACGTAGCCCGATAATCTAATAATAATGTCCAATTATTTATTTATTCACTTGTTACCCCCTGTGTGGACTAAAATGTAAATTATACGTATAATATGCTAATTACCTCTACTTGGTATGTATGTTCCGATGCTTTTTCTATTTTTATTTTTATTATATTGTATTGTAACAATATTTTTAGGTAGTCGAACGGACGACATTCATAATGTGCGATCAAATTTAATGGCATTTTTACAACTTTAAATTAATTTAGTCATATCCATTATCTCGTTTTTCTTTTAAAAACATAACATTTTATTGATCTTCTGTTTTTTTCCTCTTAACTTCCTAATATTTCACGACATAATTATATCTATTATTTTCTTATTTACATTATTAATGTTTAAGTATTTTATTAATTAAAAGAAGATTCTTTTCCATTGCTTTTAGGGTTTTAACTCCGCTCCAGGGAAAAATTCTTCGTATTTGGCCCTACCAAGTACTACCGATACCTTGGTGATTGCTTTCTCTTTCTCGTCGATTGCAATGGCGATGATCTCGGCAGGACCCACCATTTGTGGGGTGGCAAGAGGGTTGGTAAAGGAGTGATCGGTGGTAAATTTTTTCCACCTATCTAATGTATGTCACCCCGCCATGTCTCTTTAGGAGCAGCAGGCTGAGAGAACTAATTTTGAATTTTTTTAATCCACACACACCCCTTTCGCTTTTTTTCACCGACATTGTCCAGCCTCTATAAATACAGCGTGGCCATAATGGACTCCCTAGTTTCAAACACTCACTGTAGATCGCACAGGTGGGTTAGTGGAGTGGGAGTAGTGGGTTAAGGTGGGAAAATCGACGTCATTTTCATTTCAGTAATCAGTAGTCGCCATGCAGTGGTCCGATGAGCATTGATGCTTTGTCGTAGAAACGTTCGTTAAAAACAATGATAGTGTGGTGGCGACGCAGGGGGTTTTTGATAGGCTATCAATGTTTTCAACGAACGTTTCTACTATAAAACCTCGATGCTCACCGGACCTCTGCATGGAGACTACTTGAAATTAAAATGGCGTCGATTCCCCCACCTAACGACACTACTCGCACTCCGCCACCTGCGCGCTCTACAGTGAGTCCATTCTGCCCCATCCTGTATCTCGCTTATTAGGATGTTCCTGGCACATTAAGTCAGAATTTTGCCAGCTATTAGGTATATTGTTCTCAGGGTGTTCATTTCTGAAGTTCTGAAAAATTTATTTTCATTAATTAAAATTTGGGTTACAAAAGATTAAATAAAGGTTGCCTGACTAATTTTAAGGTAAAAACATATTATTGAATAATTTACTGAGGCTATAATAAACATATTAAGACGCAGGCAACACTGTACAGGCCCACGTTGAATGATTGACCATTCGCACACCATAAATCTCAACATTCCCACACTCGATTCCGTTTTAAGTTCACTGAACGAGTCGGTATTATGTTTATATTAATTTTATATTAATTATTTATTGTTGGCCTAAGCTTATTATAGTAGGAGCAATTGTCAGTTTTTGGACAAACAAGTGGGAAAACACTTTATTACATTTTGTCAACTAGAAGATAAATTATTATTATTTTCCATAAAATTATACATAGGTACATTATTTAAGAGCAGATTTATTCGTATTAATTTATAACTTATAGCATCATAATTGTCTCTTAAATATGATCCACTTTTTTTTTGTTAAAAGCAGTAGCGTCGCGTGGCAAATTAGAAAAGTCGGATGGCATATAAGTACTCATAATCATCAGTGAGTCTCAGCCTCCTCCAGAACTCTTCGCCATTTTATCCTGTCCATCACCCGCACTCTCCAATTTGTTACTCCAACAGGTCTCTTTCTAAACCATTCATCCATCGAAGAAAGCATAAACTGGTGCCTACTTATGCCACTTTGGAGTGGTTTGAAGAACAACGGGAGGCTTGATATGCGCCTAGAGTGCACCTGTGAGTAGTAGAACACAGATGTTACTTCGGATGCTTGGCTTCATGCTGAGGGTAACTGATGGTGATTTTGAATTACTCACATCACTGAGGATTTTATATGTGTCGTTGGTGAGAAGCCAGGTCGAGTTTAACTCTCCAGTGTGGGCTCCTTATTACGCGGTTCATTCCAACGCTGTAGAAAGAGTGCAACATAAGTTTCTGAGATGTATAAATTTTAAATTGGGAATACCTCTGGTTGACTTAAACTATGAATTTTTGATGTCTTTGCTGGGTCTTCCGAAATTGTCGGATAGAAGAATCATCTCCGATCTCTTATTGTTATACAAAATAGTTAATCACCACCTTGATAGTTCTGATATGACTTCATTGATACGGTATCGTGTCCCAAACAGAAACACTAGACAGGTTCATACTTTTCATTGTGATTTTGTGAATAGGAATTATCTATATAACACATCTATTAGAAGACTTCACAGAGTTGATAATGAGTATTGTTTCCTGGCTGATATTTTTTGTGTGCCGTTTTGTAAATTTCGGGAAGTGGTCTCTGACCATTTTAAAGCAGGTAGATAGATTGAATATTATAAAGGATGATTGCTTTTTAAGTGAATTGTGTAGAAAATTTTTAAATTTTTATATTTTTGTTTTGTATTTTATTGTGCCTGACATTTTATTTGAGTTTTAATGTTTCGAATGACTGATTTTAATTTTTATCTTTTATTTCTCTAATTATCGTATTTTAATAAATTTTAATTGATTTTAACTTTTTGTCGCAATATATTTTTAATTTTAATTTTTATTGATTATTCATCGCATTGATTTTTGATTGTTTGTTGCATGGACAGTACGTATATAATAATTGTTTAACAGATTGAGGGCCGGTATTTCGAATGAGCATTAAACAGCCTAATAGTAAATGGACATACAACTTTAAAGGATCCACTAACTCAAAACGGGTCTTTCATGAGAAATTTAATGGACCATTGGTTAATTGACAATTATCTTGTTTTTTTTTTGCGACTGGCAATATTGAACTTGTTGCTATCTTCACTCTATACATGTGTGAGAGCGAGACGCGCGGTAAACACCATTCGTTAGAAAGAGATGACAGACAAGGTCTTATGCGTTTGTTTTACTGCAACTGTCAAGTCAAGTTTTATTTTATTTCTGTTATTTAAATATTTTTAAAAGGGAACCCAAACAAATATATAAAATAATTCATATATATTATTTTCTGTATTAAAAATAAGTATTTCGAGATTATTCCCATTGGTTTATAATAATATTATGTACTACATGCGTCATCTTGTGATTTTGACATTTCACTTAGCATTACTAAAAAAGTGAGATATTTTTTATAAAATAGACGATATTTTAGTACCGCATAGTTCCTATTTTGATGCTTTATAGAAAGCATTGTAATCCGATTTATAAATTGGATGAAAAAAATGGGCTCTCTCATAATAAAAATCATCAACAATTTCGAAAAACGGTATGAAAACAGACGAAATTGGCAACCATTTTGACAGTTCTAAATTGTCCATTAGTGTGCTATTGGCTGTTGGAGCAGCCCACTAAATTTAATCTTTCATTAAGGTGTTTAATGCCCCAATCGCCGCTATTTGACAGTTGAAAGATCCGTTTTTTTCTCTAATGGGACATTAGTGAGTTAATCCTCCATTAAAACTTATTTGACTGTATAATGCTTGCTCAAAAGATCCACCCTGAGTATATAAATATTATTTGTTGAATTATTTTTCACTTAAACATTGTACTCTAAATATCTATAAATTGACTATGTTATTTTATTTGTCACATGGACATTGTATTTAATTATATATAAATTGACTATGTTTTGATTTTTTGTTTTTCTTTTATTGCTATTATTATTTCAATTGTTTGTCTCAATTTGGGTTGAATGTTTTATTTGTGACTCTGCTTATTGCTGTAAATTGTTGTGTGTTTTATTGATTTGAAAACTGTATCCATTTTTCTGTATTCTATTGTTGTGAAAAATGTTTTGTTGTTTAAATATTAATGGCGATTTCGCCGTATATGCTTTATAAATAAATAAATAAAATGTTTCTAACCGGCTGCATGAGCACTTGGTGTCTTCCCTTGTGTATATAATGAAACAAAGATGTGGTAACTAGGAGATGCGTGACCAGATTCCAGGCGCTAAGCCGCTATGTACTTATCAGTACGGACTCGACCTTACAGTTTTTCGATGGAGTCGAATCATACAATACTGAAGTATCTACACAGTGTTGAACCGCTGGTGCTGTGTCGGCAACTTTTAGTGACGAGTGAATCATGGCACTTGTTGATGGTAGAAACTTGTAAACTATTCACTAATTTGCTTCTATGGAAAATAGTTTCTTGACTGCACACATAATACCTATACAAATTCAAGTATTTAAATATGTGCTGTTAATTTTACACCAAATGAGTGAAGTATGTGCATTACCTATGTACATGATGAAAAGAGCACTTATATGTATGTGACTTCGTGATAAGAGCTGTAGCCCTAGTATAAGTTTTCGATGATCGAATATCGAAACGATCATCGAAAGAGTTTCCAAAAATTTTCATACAAAAATGATCGAACGATTCGATCGTTTGAATTAAGAACACTATTTGCACGCTAATAAGCGCTTATTTGCGTGCAATTTGCTTTCGATAAAACTCGCACTAGCCCCACAGCTGACATCAAACAGACGAGCAACGCCGCATACGGCCTAGAATATAAAGTAGCCTAGTGATTACGCATTTCGGTTGTTGTATGAATTTATGATGTTACTTTGTAATTTCGGGATAATTATTGTTAATAACGGCGTGGAATTTATTAGTATCCAGAGAGTTCGTATGACGGGTGCTTTACCGAACATTGCTGTATCCAAGAACAGTGCTACCTCGATATACGTCCGCTTCGAGATAGAAAAAGTCCATAAATATTTTTATTATAAAAACATTTTGTTTCGTATAAGACATTTTTGTGGCTTGTGTGCTGAAATGTGTATGAGTCACAATTGCCCTACTTCATAATCAAGGACACGTTTGTTTCATAACATTTCCGGAAGCAAACTCTCCTATCAAACAATCAATGTTATATAAAAAATTTAGAGCACTTTTCCATACTTTTATTACTCCATGCATGTTTCATTTCATCCCGTTTTTGAATAACTTTCCACCAAGCGGAAAATGCATGTTCAACAACTAATAAATTTATCCCTTTTTAGCACCATTTTAGTCAATATTTGACTTTCATCTTTAAACTAAGGTGAGCTTTCATTTTCATTTATCTTCCCTTTTTGCAGGTATTGGAAGTGTTTGATTTTTATAAAACCACGTCAATGTTATTTAACCATCATATTTTAAATAAAATTAAAATTGAATCGTGCTTTTTTATCATAAATTTTAATTATTATTATTATTGTTTTAACTATATTTTATGTTTGTGTTCGATTTATGTGATATTGTTGGTATTTTTGTTTGTTCACTTTCTTAATAAATAAATGACATGTAAAAGGCGTTAAAGCCGTGAATGATTTAATAAATAAATAAATAAATATTATTTCTTTTTCATGGCAACCGTTTTCATAGCATTAATTTTCGCTTTATTTTTAAGACACATAAAAGAAACGTTTGCAATATTTACGATATTATGTTGGTAGTTGCAACAGATTTAGAAAGAAGCAGAGGTTCCACTGTATTTTGTACCTACATATTTCGCTCTTATAAAATGTGTCACAACTAGCTAACATTAGCTAGTTATGCCGATGCGTAGTAACTGATGGCAGAAATGAGTGATTGATTAGCTTTGCTAGTTCTTGGTGTATGGGAAATCAGTTTGGTCACATTATTCTGTGGTCCAGTACCAACCTACATTTATTTTTCTAAAATTAGGATGTATTTTTCTTAACACGAGACTTGTCTCTACTAGGGAGGTTACTAATTTAAGAATTTTTTACTGTGATTAATATATTGAATATATTGTAAAGGAAAGGAAAATGTAAGAAAAAGAAAAAATAAAGTATTATTATTATTATTTCAAATCATTTATTCATTAAATCACAATATATCATATGAAGTATACATCATTGTAAAAAAAAATTAATAAAAATAAATTAAAATTAAATACAATGCTATATACTAAATATAAAAATATCGGTATTATCTCTCATGATACATCACGATGTAATGTAATCATGAGAGATCTTCGAACTACAGAGAAAGGAACCTTCTTAACATCCTACATGAGGACAACAGAACTGCCTTTTGGATGGCATATCTGAGACCACAACAGATGCCAAGTTTCCCTAGATTGTCTTTAAGAGACTTCGGAATAACTCCATTCGTCGATATCACTATAGGTATTATGTACGTGGTTGGTGTATGCCACATATCCTTGATTTCGTGAGCAAGATCAAGATATTTAATTATCTTATCTTGCTCGGCTTTTTTCAAATTTTCGTCATACGGAATAGTGATATCCACGAGATACGTTATCCCGTTCCTACGATCAACCAATACAATGTCCGGACGATTTGCGTTAATCGTTCGGTCAGTTTGTATTGGTATATCCCAATACAACTTTGTATTACTGTTTTGCATTACCGAAATTGGGGTGTACCTATAATAAGGTACTTCAAGATCGAGCAAACCATATTTCAAGGCAAGTTTTTGATGAACTATTTTAGCCACATCGTTATGTCTGTGCAGATACTCAGAACCACACAGGAGAGAACACCCAGACAAAATATGTCTGAGTGTTTCTCCTATTTGGCCACATGCACGACATTTATCAATTATATCAGGTGCTTTAATAATATATTTTTTATAATTATTAGTGACGATGACCTGGTCTTGTATTGCACAGACAAAACCTTCTGTTTCGCTAAATAGTTCACCAAACCTCAACCATCCAGTCGAATCTTCAAGACTTACATGTGATGAATTATTATTATTATTATTATTTAAGATCACATGTACGAAATCCTTGCATTTTTAATATTAAAAAAGGGCTTTACAAAATTGTCGAGCGGGTATGGATATTATGTATTATGTCTCGAGATCAAATGAACATTTTAAAAGCGGGTTTGCACTACATATTATAGAACAAAGAGCCAGTGGATTAGTCATTAAGTACTGAGAGTTGTAAACGAAGATTTGTTTTTAGCGTTTAAAGCTCAGATCAAAAAAATGTAAACGAGTAAGAAAGAAATTGGAAACTGGAAAATCAGATTCATTGAAGAGCTACATATATAACATCTACAAGACTTCCAGGATCTCTGTACATGCCAGTTTGAGAAGGCTGAGGTGGGCTAGGCATCTGCAGAGAATGTCATCGTCACGGGTCACTAGGAGGATCCTTGAGGGACACACAAGCGGAAGACCTAGGCTCAGATGGGAAGACGAAGTTAGGAAAGATGTGGCTCAACTTCTACAGGTGACAGATAGGCGGACCGCAGCAGAGGACAGGGGTAGTCAAGGTTCAATTTGAGCTATAGCTTCATCGAAGAAGAATAATAAGAAAGAAAGCGGTTGGTAGACCACTGGTATCAGTCCACGTACCCACGACCTCCAATACGCTGTACGTACGAAAGTTGTTGGTTCGAGTCCCGGTGCCGACCATTTCCACTTTTACAACACAAGCTCTGAATAAAAAATAGCAAATAAATACTGCATCAAAATAGTGTCAATGTCCTTATATATTGGACGCATTGTGATAATCGCACATAAAATGATTTCCAATACTTAAAAATATCAGCAAAGGCTATTGAACTTGCTGTTTGAGTTATGAAAATGATTAGCTATTCAACAAATGGCCGTGTCATGAGCAGTCTGCGAAGGAAAACATCGACCACGACGACATCCCATAATGAATAGGACATGTTCGATATTTGTAAATGTACAAACCATGTTGGTTGTTAAATATATTAATGTGACGGGTTGATATTGGATGGATGGGATATCTAAATTTTGTCCAACCCCTGTATTATACAAAATTACCTATATTGATCCATTGCAAATAGGTAAATACCTAATAAACCATGACAGCAAATAATCAGAAAGCAGCGACGAATAAAATAATATTTACTACCAGACACGGGATTTAAATTAGCGGGAATAGAACACAATCCCTGAAATCACACAAAACCATTTTATGTACCTTAGCTTATTCATAATCATTCTAAAAGCAAAAGGATTGTCTTAATTGTTATTGATTCTTCAAAACACAATAATAATTATTATCAAAATTCTCAAGAACATGTATAGGAGTAGGTATATAGGTGAAAGGAATATAAATCTATATAGGAAGTATATTATGGGTGGGCTGGAAGAGATCTTTTGGGACAAGTCCGCCCTTTGCCACAGAATTGTGATTTTACCTTAGTTACAATAAAGCTTTATTTATTTTTATTTTGATGTTTTCAAATGAATGTGGACAAATTCTTTCTTATAAAACAAAAAGTCTAACTTATGTTGTGAAGGTTGAAAAATGCTCGTCAGATACAGCGCAGTAAAAAATGTTCGGTGATTAAATTATTATTGTTATATCATTATACAGATCTTTTCGGGATTTTCTTTTACCAGAATTTATCCCCAGCAATATTTTGTCATAAACCACGTTCCCAATAGAATGAGTCACCGGTAATCTAGGAAAAAAAATTGTCATACGAGTCATTTTCTTTGGGAGTAGGTTTTTTGTTTTTCTCCAAATATTCTTCCATGTCGTTTTTCTTAATACTAACGATAAAGAATACCTATTTAAATAAAAGGATGTCTACTTCTTCACCAATATAAACGCGACTTTATATAAGAAAATCGAACTGGCTTGCTAATCAAATATCCGAAGTTTCAATGGTCGCCTAAATATCTCCGAATACTTTGATTTACAGTCGTACGTGTGACTATTTATGTCAATTTATTATTAAACTATCGTTTATACCGAGACAAACCTCTTATCTTCGAATAAAAATTCAAAGAACAGGCAAGTGTCAAATCACATTACTGTTCTTATAACAGGTAGGTTTTTATATACAATCCTAATTCACAGTTCATTAGAAACTACTATGATGTGATATTATTTCTAAATGAAGGTTATAAAAAAGCTAAAAGTTGCGTTACACAAAAACTTAATATTTATTTTATTTATTTCTTATCCCCCATGGGTCTCATTCGAGGCACTCGGGTTCATATCAAAATTACATTATTACAATGATGAGATAAAATTGTACTATACAGAGAATGGAAAAAAAAAATAAAAAAAATACAGTCATTACAATATCATAATATATACATCCTTCTCCATTCAATACTAAAAGGGTGTAAAGAGCCCCTTTAGCATTTCGTCATAATACATTTTAAAATGACCAAAGTACAAAAAGAAAATAATCACTCTAGTATTTGAAAATCATTCAAGTAGAATTATTTTGCTGACAGTGACAGAAGACAAAGTCAAGACAAAATCCGGCCACCCTAAAACTATAAAAAAAAGTCATTCACACTACCAAAAACAATAATTAACACTCCCAAAATAAAGTCAAACACCAACAGACAAAGCAATACAAGCAAAACAACCAAAATGAAAGATAAAATAAATTTTAGGCTCAAAAATATAGATGCCAAATTCATCTATTAAGCATCTCGTCGGTAGAATAAAATACATTTTCAACAAGATACTTCTTCACTTCTCTCCGGAAATTTGGCAGCTCAAGAGATCGAAGATTGTCTGGAAGCTTATTATGTAGGCGCACGCTCATACATATAAAACTTTTGGACATTTTGGACAATCTGTGTTTTATAGGTCTTATGAGATTGCCATATCTGGTATCATGCTCATGATGATCTGAATTTAGAAGGGTATTACCCATATTTTTGTGGGCGTAGAGGAGACATTCAAATATAAAAACACAAGGTAGAGTTAATATACCAAGCTCCTTGAAAGGTCCTCTGCAGGAATCCCTGGGTTTCATATTCATCAGGGTTCTAATGGCGCGTTTTTGTAATACGAAGGCTCTTTGTGTACCTGCACCCATGCCCCAGAACATAACACCGTAAGACATGATGGAGTGGAAGTAGGCATGATAGACAGATTTCGCAGCATCAATATGTTTTAATAAGAAACTATTTAGTAGTAATGTATCGGTAAATTGGGTGAAAGCTATTCTAATAAAAAAAGAAAACTTTGATTCTCAACCCATATGTGCCCATCATTATTTTTAGGGTTTTAGACCCAAGGGGACATCTTGAAATGGAATATGAGTTTTTTTTTTTAAATCAATAACTTCTGAAAAAACAACCGACCCATTTTTGGGGCGATGGGCGTCGGAGGGTAGATGAAAATTTCCATACAAATAGGTATATGACCATTATTTTTTATTATCGACAAAATTATTGTTATGAAACTTGAATTATATGACAAAACCTTAATCATTTATGGCATGTACATTGTACTCATCTGAAAACGCGCGGTAACGTAACTATTGTCACGTTGCATCAAAATTCCATAGTACGCGGTTCCCGGTGGTTCGTCACGTAGGTACTATGGAAATTTGATACGTTGCATGCAACGTGACATTGGTTACATAACTGCGCGTGTTCAGATGTGTACAGACCCTTACATTTCTTAAAGTAAGACATAATCTTCGTATGGAACTCCTCAAACAGTTTGAATGGAAACTAAAATGTCACTGGAAATTTGTCGCATTATGATATTCGTGGTGCTAAACTTCTATGTCGTTATAGAAAATTTCCTGGTATAAAAACTTCCGACAGCAAGAGTTGCATCTACTCCTTTTCGGTGACATCAATTGTTGAGGAAACTTATACTCGTATCTTGTTTTAGTCTTTCAAGTATTGCTAGTAAAACATATGAAATCTTAAGTCGTTCTTTAAATTCAACATTGATGATTCGAAATTCAAAAAATACCCATAATAATATTGTGCAAAAGTAACACAATAGAGACTAGAGTGAATTTGAAAAAAAAGTAGCAGTGATTTAGTTTGGTGTGTGTAGGCTATCGTGGTCATATTATGTTCGAGTGATATTTGGAAATCGTCCGTGTTGTCTGTGAATCGCCATAAATTATCATTAGAAATGGGTGGGCTGATTTGATATCAATATTATTATTATTTTTATCATCACAATCATCATCAGAGTCGTCATGAAGATAACGGAACCAGCTAACTACTCGCCTAATATACGGCCGGGAACGTGTTTACACCAAGTACGTTATCACATATAATAATTTGTCAAGATCGTCCGAAACTCTATCGATATTTTCATACAAATGACGAAATCATTCCGACGGGATTTTTTTCATGTTTATAATAATTGTCGTCGGAAAGTCGATGTTTGCTACGAAAATTATTAATAACAGGCTCCGCGGGAAATTCCATATCAGAGAACATAGAGAACACAGTTTTGGTAAAGTAAAATTAGGACCCTTAAAGGGACGACCTTCTATGGTCACAGTTCTAGAGTTAGTTGGCAGCAATTTTCTCTACTCTTTCTCTCCACCGCTCTAACTGTAGCAGTTGTTTAAAGTTCCTTATTGAGCAACACAAGATATCCGAACGTATCATTGAAGCGGTCGTTCCCTCGTTCATCCCCTCAGTGATGGTATGTATATATATATATATATATATATATATATATATATATATGACTGAAAGTGATGAACTAAGATTTGTCACGAACTGCATGTGTAAAACATGCACCCCGATGGACAAAAAAGGTCATCAGCTTTTCACAGGAAGAATATTAAGATGTAAGTTTTACTCCATTTCACTGTGATCAGTTAGGCAGAGACTATGCTACTGCACTTGCATATGGGACGAGACTGTGCCCATCACCAGAATATGCGTTGGATTCGTCAAAAAGGTGTAGTGTTTCGACATTGTGCGCATGTGTCTCGTCAGGACCATCTCACAAAATGGCCGACACACATCGTGGAATCCGATGAAAGCGGGGAGCGCCGCATAACATGACTGAAAGTGATGAACTAAGATTTGTCACGAACTGCATGTGTAAAACATGCACCCCGATGGACAAAAAAGGTCATCAGCTTTTCACAGGAAGAATATTAAGATGTAAGTTTTACTCCATTTCACTGTGATCAGTTAGGCAGAGACTATGCTACTGCACTTGCATATGGGACGAGACTGTGCCCATCACCAGAATATGCGTTGGATTCGTCAAAAAGGTGTAGTGTTTCGACATTGTGCGCATGTGTCTCGTCAGGACCATCTCACAAAATGGCCGACACACATCGTCCTGACGAGACACATGCGCACAATGTCGAAACACTACACCTTTTTGACGAATCCAACGCATATTCTGGTGATGGGCACAGTCTCGTCCCATGAGAACTTCACGATAAGGATAGGATAATCAAACAATGAATGACCCTTTTGTGTGTCTGTCGTTCGACAGGCTTTGCTGCTAGTATATAAAATATAAGTAAATAATGTGTTTTTATTACTGACAACATATTCACATTATTTTGGTTAGCGTTGAACCTATGTATTCAATATTTTATAACCATTAAGAAATATTTTTATAGGTAGTGTAAATTCTTGCGTGCTTAATTGGATTGTGTTTATTCTGTTTGTTTGTAAGCAGGTACTCTCGACCTCGGTAGCCTAGTGTCAAAAGCTTCGACTTCGGATCAAGAGGTCCCAGGTTCGATTCCCGATAGAGTCAGAAATTTTCAATGTGTTTTTCACTTGAAATTTCTACTTACTCGGGGTTGGAATGCTTCATTGTTCCGCCGGCTATACTGACACATAGGTATAGACGAGTGTTATTTATTTACTATCGCCTATAATAAGTATCGGTTTAATGTTCCTATTTATTCTTTTGGTGATTGTGAGATCGGACGTAACAAAATGTGGACAGTTCATTATGACATCATATGAATATGACGAAAAGTCACAGTCCAACCAAAGCTTCAACGAAGTACTAAGGACAAAGAGAGCCTTAGATAAATTATTGTTGGAATGCCCTCAGAGATAGGACACATAATGATGCAATACGTGAAAAGAGCAGTGGTGAAAATATTGGACCTTTCAAAAAAAAAACTAAAAGGATGATTTAGTAGGACGTAGAAAAACAGATCGACCGCCAAAGAAATGAAGAGAGTGTTGGACCACATCATCCGAAAACCAAAGAAAAATTATTGCAATAAACAGGTCTAAAGAAGAAGTTATAGTAAAAATCTAATAGGCAGATGCATTAGTATTTCTTCAAATTTCATGATATAGGTAACTGTCTTCATAACACGAGCAATGACAATGACATGTCAAATGTGACTTTGGATGAAATTGTCCATATTTTATCCGTCTATAAGTAAGTAAGTATATTATGATGAATGATGAAATAATTGTTGAAAATTGAAAAAATTCCCCCCACAGTTGCTTAATAATTTAGGTTATACACAGCTGAAAAAGGGTAGCTTAATTGGACATTTCTGGATTATTCAAGTCTGGATTGATTAATTTAAAGAATGTTGAAATGCGGAGTTTGTTGACTATTTTTAAATAAACCAATAAGAACATTTAATTAACTAGGTATATAAAATGTTATTATTATTAAAAAGAAAATACAATTATCATATTTTGAACCTAGTTTTTGTATAAAATAAACATATTTAAATAAATTGAATTAAATAAAAATAACAATTCGCTTGTACGTCGACATTACATTTCATGTAGGACTATTCGAATGAAATTTATTATCGTACATAATATCCTTAACGTTTTTAATAAAACCGAGTCTTGTGTCTACAGCGTTCGTTTAGAATAAAATGCCAGCCAATTTATTATAGACAGCGCTTGTTCTCAAAGATTTTTTATAAAAGAGAAGTTTCTGAAAATAATACCATGAGAAAATAGATTTTCTGATTGTGGTATTATGTCAAGTCTATTTTAGATCCAGAATAATAGATTATTAATACCTTATTCGCTATATCCGCTAAAATTAAGAATCCGCCTGTTCCACCTAAATAATCACAATTCCTCCAAATTTACCTGCTATTCGATCAATTTATTTTAGAGGAACCACTCTAAAATATGGATGCAAATGTGGATGATGTATGCAATCCATTTGAATTCACGATTAATATTAAAATTGGATATACTTACAATAATTTGCATTGAACATGAAAGCCGTGAGTCCAAATTCTATTTTTTTTCTTTGAAATTTGAAATACTACGTATCCTATATTTTCATCGTTTCCGGTTTTTAAGATTTCATTGGGACCTGTATGGTATGTACATGAAGTGGTTGGTAGACTGGCGGTTACAACGCCGGCTTTCGTACTGTTTCGTATCGGAGGTCGTGGGTTCGATCCTAGGTGCCGACATCTTCCTCTTTCACGACACAAGCTTTAAGTAGCTTACTGTGAAAGATTCAAAGAGTGTTCACTTTGAGTGAGCACAGATTCATTATATTAAACAAAAATATTTCCCGTTATTCTTCTAAAAGATCTTCTTCTTCTTCTTCTTCTTCTTTCTATAGATCCTGGGGATATGTTTGTGCCGCCGCCTGTTTCTCCTGTGATATCGACTGCCAGCTGTCTCTCCATCTCTTTGGGGGTCTGCCTGGGAGTCTGCGTCCTTCGGGGTTTCCTTGAAGGGCGGATACGTGGAAGTCTGTCTTCTGACATTCTGTTTACATGTTCATTCCAGTATCCCCTTCGTTGTCGTTCCCACCTCACTATGTCTTCCGTCTTACACGTGCTCCGGATATCAACATTTCTAACACGGTCACGCAGCGTGTTTCCAGCTATAGATCGGAGGGTTTTCATCTCCGAAGTTCGCAGCCGAGATTTTGTTCTGGAAGTATCAGCCCTTGCCTCAATTCCATAAGTGGCTATTGGTCGAACACATGTTTAATAATAAACTAAAAGATAATCTATCATCTACCATCCTTTTGTTCAACTTAGTCTAAAAATAATGCAAGAGGAGAGTCAGCATATTCTGGGCCACAATCTTTCTCTATCCTTCTTTGCGATATATTTGATATCTGTGCTTATCTGCTTAGCAGCAATCGTACAGAAAGTGAACGACCACAGTGTGATTTCCTAAGCAATAAAAAATATGGAGTTATGTAGGTAAGTAAAAGTTTGGGAAGAAGTGTCATGTCTGGTCCTGTATCGAAATTTCTCGTGAAGTTATGACATGTCATTTCAAAACCAGTTCTTTTAAAATGAAATCAAAAGCATAATATTATTATTGTTGTATCGGACAGTGCCTACCTCTGTGTTTTTTGGGAGACTTTACGACCTCAGGAGGTACCACTACCTGTCCGACCCTGTCATTTCTTCTGGAATGTTTTAACTTTAAAAAAGAGAAAGAAATAAAAAAAAACTAAATGATATTATGAGCATAATATAGTTTAAATTATGTTTGGCGTTCGTAAATATATAATAGGAAAAAAACAGTGATTAAGAACTAAAACACTGGCGCGCGTCATCTGTCATCGCCCATTTATTATTATTATTATTATGTTTATGGCATCCCATCCCTTGAGGGACGATTTGTGCCAGTTTCAAAAATTTGATGTTTTGCAAAACAAAAATATTACGCTTTAATTTATTATTTTTCTATTATTTTATATAAAGACTTACTATTTTTACATTCACACACGGCCTTACATACTTACAATCACGCCCTTACATACATACATTCTCGCATTTATATAAAAACTAGCTTATACCCGTATTGCTTCACGTTTTTGATTCCGATTGTCAGGCTTGATCGGTAGGTAATTAAACAGATTCTAGTCTAGCATCCCATTGCTTAACATATCTCTTTAACTGACATAAGCACATAAAAAGAAGAATGACACTTTTACAATTTTTGTTTTACCGACCTCATAATATTATACGAACCTATTCAAACCACAGAGCTCTCTCTATGAAAACTTGCAAATTATGTCCACAGATAATATAAATATACTGATTATGTCGGTAGGTTCGTATAATATTTTATTTTTTTTGGAGGTCTATAATAATAAAAAAAATATTATACGAACCTACCGACATAATTTGCAAGTTTTCATAGAGAGAGCTCTGTGGTTTGAATCTTAGCTACATACATTGCCTGCTTTGATATTAATTGGCCAACCCACCCATAGAGGGTGATTTTTATATCTGTCAAACTTCAAAACCAAACTGGAAATTTTTTCATTAAATCTTTATTTATTGAGAATAATAAGCTTTTAATAACATTTATATGTATAACAAATCAATCTACAATTATTTTATTACATTTTCATACCGTAATACCAAGATCCCATTCAACGTTTACATGAGTAATTTTGTTTCCAAAAGTCTTTTTGAGAAATTTGTATGAAGATCCTAAAAAATATAGTTTTTTTAAATAGCTCTAAATATATTAAAGTTAATGCAGCAAATTGTATTTAAGAACCTTCTCCAGCATTTTATACTTCTCTGGGCATATTAATATCTATCTTAGCATTTGTATTTTGAGCGTGATGTTCACATATACGGTTAAAGTATTGTCAAAGGCAAATAAAAAAACAAACATTTCTAAAATATTATGTAGATATCATTTATTATTAGTTCTTCATGTTTATTGCTCTTTGTACATGTCAGCGACAAGAAGACAATTCTCTATGTTTGGCTCTGGCTCTGTGTTTGGTATAAGCGCACCCTATGAAATAAATTAAAAGAGCAGTACACCTAGTATAAGTTTTCAATGGTCGAATATCGAAACGATCTTAGTCGAAGTTTCGAAAAAATTTCATTACAAATTGACTGAAAGATTCGATCGTTTGATGTTAGAAAACTATTCGCACGCTAATGAACGCCGTTTAATATGTGTGCAATTAGCTTTCAATAAAACTCATACAAACTCCACTGTTCCTATGTTTACTTATGAAAATACGGTAGGTACCTAATCTTGTACTTGGCTCTACAAAATAGAAAAACATCGGCAGGTGATAATTTTATGTCTTTATAAATATAATTCGTAGGTGCCTACATCTACCTAGTGTGATTCTACCTCAAAAAACCTCGTTCTTTTGGTCCGTACGTGAATACAAATAAGACAATTTGCTTTTCTTACGTTGAGTTATAGAGACATTTTATGAATGTAAGCAGCCCACACTAAACGGAATAATTTATTCGAGCAATATTATGTTGTAAGACCGAAAATTGTATCAAGAAAAAAAAACGGTTATATCTCATTTACAATACGACTGCCAAGCGTGTATTCTAGCCATTATTAAAAGAACAAGCCCTTTGGGTTATAAATTTAAAAAAAAATGTCAATATTATTATAACGAATGTTAAATATCTGCAATACACCTCCATGAACTCATGCTTCATAATCATGTGACATTTTAAATCAGCGACGAATGGTGTAGGTAATTTTTTGTACAAAAGATGTAGTCTAAATTCAAAGTTATCAATGGATTTGTGGGAGTTTTTGTGTAACAATAATATAAAGAAATGGGAATAGGTAGGTATGTAAAATAATGATGTATGAAATAAGCGATGTAATAAAATAAAATTTGAGAAAAGGTCTAATCGAACGAGGATGTCAGAAAGATGCCAGGTCAGAAGGAAATGACATAGATGAGGCCGTGTGAGAATTGTCGTTAGGAGCAAACGTAAATGTCTGAATAGAAAAGGCTGTAGGTAGTTCAGTTTACTCTGCCTTAGGGATTGGTAAAAAATATTACTATGACATGATATCAGAAAGCAGGATGTTTGAATATTGTCTCTATGGTTGTGATAAACTTGTTACTTCTTTCTAATTTAAGAAAACCATTGATAATTCCTCCATATTTCAAGCAAAAGCCAAAAATCTGTTATAACATAGTAAATGCATCCCCACTACCTGGGTTTATAGATGTCGAACTATTGCAATGGGTTTATAGATGTCGAGCAATATTGAAAGCTTGTACCGTTATTTACTTTAGGAATTCCCTTGCATTCTAAACATGATCTAAAGAGTCTATAGATAATTATTTCCATCAACACTATTCTTAATTAAGTAGTCTTAATTTTCTCATTACATTTCATCTGCGATTCATCTAGGTATTTGAAAAGTATCTACTGATATCCGATTGATGTGGAAGGTGTATGAAGTGCTGTTCCACTGCCTTTCTTTGAGGATCATTCTAGTGACGGAGTTTTTCAGGAAACTTCATAAAATATCCCCGCTAGATTCGGTATAGGTATGTAAATTTTTAAGAAGTAGGTACATCTATGTTCTCTTTAAATCATCTGTTTCTTCTTCTCTGGTTACAATCCTAAGATTGGTTTGCAGCAATTCCCTCAAATCTTCTCCTCCAATCTTCCCTGTCTTGTGCGGCTCTTTTAAGATCCATCTGTTTATCGAATAAATACTAACTAATGACTCAATTCACTATGATGTTCGATTTTTAACGATATGAACAAACCACTACCTACGGGCTTACGACCATCTTTTACTGTTATTTCGATCATCTTGTTAATGTTTTAAATCAATAAAAATCTTATATTATTCAGATAATATGGTGTTAGAATAATTCATGTATTTGAAAATGTTGTACAAATATATCTAAATGGTTAAACAAATAAGCAGGGTAGCCTAGCCTACACAAGCAAGCAACCAAACGTTAATTATATTTTGAAATATTGTCCCCTGCCCACGCTGACAGAACGCGGATTTTATCAAACGACTCAATAACTCATTCTTAACTAGTCGCCAATACTGGGTATAAGAATCTACGGAATCAAACGAGTGAATTCGTAAGTTATTTCAACATTTGATACCATGTGTAATTTAACCTAACAATCTTCTATGATAGTGTTTGTATATAGCCAGCGAAACATATCAATCGGTCTCGTCCAATATGACATTAGATTCACTCTTATAAAAATATCAAGCAAAAAAACACTTTGAAAAGTCTGACTGATCGGCAATAATTATTACAGGGCCATCTTTTTCGGAAGTCGGTCCTAAGCAACTGGGCCACAGAGATCACGGAATACCATGTTTAGGTATGTAATAGTTTGATTCAACACTTTTTGAATAACTAGAATGAGTGTAGGTACATACTTTACCTTTGGTCCCACCTACTTTAGGTGGGTACCTACTTTTGAACTATCTATGTTTTTCGGAATAATGTGAAGGAAACTTTCTCAATTCTTTCATGAAATTGCTTTATTTAGTAGCTTTACTGCCATTCTGATTATTTAGGTATACCTACTTTCTTCTTATATCCTTACCTTACAAGACGTCATCCTCACTCTTGAGGTCGTGGTCATTATGCTTGGTGGACTCCGTCGTAGACCATTGTTCTTCTGGATTGCCTACGCAGTAAAGATGTTCTGCTTTATTTGGTCAGATCGATCCATATCGTTCAATTTCCTGGGCTTTCCCGACCAAAATGTTAGTTTTTCTAAGCTATCCCATTTCTTCTTATATCAAAATTTCTTGAATTTTCAAAAAAAATCTGTATTTGTGAAGTGAATTTTAAGAAGAATTTTCTCTTCACTTATTATCTAGTTTTATATTTCACTTTTTTATCGATTGAAACCTCTAACAATCTATCTACGCACTTTTATAATATTGATAATCCTTTGGACTAAGTAATCAAGTTTTTTGTGCCACAGTTTATTTATTGTAGGTAAATGTTTGTGCGTGTAAAAAAGATATTATTATATAAACCCTTTAGCTTTATTCATAAAACATAAAAACAATTTGTCAGGATGGGTTGCCTAAGAATAATAATAATAATTATCATACCTATGTGTTTTGAGTTGCGAGTAAGAAATGATTGAATAATCTCGACTCTATACGAGTATCTGTTGTAAAATGATATGAACATCTTTTTGTTTTTACGCGTGTATTTAGACTGAACTATCCAAAAACTTTATAATCTCCCACGAACACTTTGGATAACCCAACAAATTAGTTTCTAGTATTACGTATGTAACTGTAATCCTCTAGTGGTATTGAGGGAACGCGTACATTTACTTAACACCTAAAATATTTTATCTGCTCCTCTATTCTCTGAGGTTGTAATGAAGCTCTTTCAAGTAGGATTTAAGATGTCTTTAATTACCATTATCCCACTCGCCTCTGTCCAGAAGCACTCAGATACATTAACGACTGAGGTAGTACTTGGGGAGTTTTTGTGTTAGCTCCAGTCCTGGGAGTGCAGGACCCAACTAACAGCGATATTATATTTCACAGTATCACAAGTTTAATTGCTTTATAGTGGTTTTTAGGGGCTCTAATTTACTAGATTCACCTCCGTCCTATTATAGTGATGTGTGGGAAATGCCAGGTGTTAATGTTGATGAAAGGTATTTAAAGTATGAAGTTTCAAGATAATTTTTAGAAAAGTTTCATAAAAATAATCAAATTATTTCCATAGTGACCTGATAACCAGTGGGGCTAGTACGAGTTTCATCGAAAGCTAATTGCACGCAAATAAGTGCTTATTAGCGTGCAATTAGCTTTCGATGAAACTCGTACTAGCCCCACAGCATCCGTGTTACCACCGTCCATCCACCGTAGCATGGGTCTTCCGGCTCTTCTACGACGTTCGGGACATGCTAGGGTAAAGCGTCTGGTCTGTGCTTCTTTATTTCTTCATATTATGTGCCCTTCCCAGCGTAATCTTCCTATTTTTATTACTTGTATGACATCGGGATCCCTGTTGAGATCATATACCTAGTTCTTGGTTGTATCGCCGAACCCATACACCTTCCTAATTATTTATTAGTGGATAGATTTTTCGGAGGATTTTCGTCTCAGTGACCGCAAGGTGTTTCTCGTTCATTTTACTGAGCACCCAAAGTTTCGGAGGCGTACGTCAATACATTTTTTTGCATAACTATAGATAATTTAGATTAAATTAAAAAATATAACGATTTCTATACCAAGATATTTTGGACCAAGATCACGTACGACGGTCCTGGGAGAACAAAAGTGTCATCGAAAAACCTCCTAGATGTGCTGGCTGTGTAATTTTAAGAATGGTCGGGTTTACTGTGGTAAAACTCTTCCTAGCTATGTAAGACAGAGAGAAAGTTTCGTAACAGAGATCCCTGGCATTGGGACTATCTGACATGCCACCAAAAGAAGAGAGTAAGTACCAAAATATCAAAACGAGTATAATAATCAGGCAAAAGATTTGAAATATTTTGCCATAAAAGTCGCGGGGTTAACCAATCAGGCATTGAGGTGGTTGGTAGACCAGTGGTATCAGTCGATGACTTTCGTACGTACAGTGTATTGAAGGTCGTGTGTTCGAATCCCGGTGCCGACCATTTGCACTTTCACAACACAAGCTTCGCTCTATGTGAAAGATGTCGAAAGTGTATTTGTGTTCACTTTTGGGTTCGGTTTTTTGAGCCCAGGTTCATTTTTTCTTAGTTAAATTATATTTTCTCTAATTGCAATCATGCACAAACTTATTCCAAGATGACTTAAAACAATAATATTTTCTTCTTTTGTCAACCACAAGATCTATCTTATACGATCTATCTAAACTTCTAGGTGATTAGGTACCTACATTTTGTAAGATGCTTAGTAAATACTATGTACATAGGTACCTACCTACCATGAATAAGTCAATAACATTCTTATAAAACATCGTTCCACCAACATCACTTAACAACGCTTTTAACATAATAATTAAATCTTGACCATAACACATACCTGCAGCTACATGACTTTGTCTCTATGGCATAGGACATATTCAGTGATACAGGTAGGAACTAAACGTAACTGCCTAGCTTTTTTTTTAAATAATATACCTACTCATTTTCCCGACAGATGTTCTCCTGAAGTCCTTACTATGAATTTGATTAGGAATTTGTAATTTATACAAAAATAAAAATTAAACATGTTTAAATATTTTGAAACTCAGTCGTTTGTAAATAAAAGTAAATAAGTAATTAAACAAGTATATAAGAATTGTGATGGTATGAAATTTTTCACAGATGGTGTTGTCAGTAAATCTGTTCCATACTAACATTAATATTATAGCTTCAATGTGACATACGCCAGGAGATTAGATGTAGGCAATTCTCTGGCGACCTATGTGCTCGCTCATTTAGCGTTATCCAGGGTGCACCACGAGGAGGCGAACTAGCTTTACACCCCAATAACAAATGGGAGATATAAGTATTTAATATTTTAATTGCTGTTTTTATGTGTACTCACTTATTTGAGAAAAAAAATTATTAACATACATGAAATGTGACATACCTACATTATAAGACCATACGATAAATAAATAATTAATATTATATTTTATACTATTATTTGCTCACCATTTTTCGAATTTTCAATAATTATTCCGTTATTCGTAGCGGAGAAGAAGCCAATAAACCAAGCATCATAAAAATCTGTTCAACCGATCTCGAGTTTTAAGTGTTCGCACTAACCCAACTTGCTCTTATATTAGAAGATTAATAAAAGATATTTTAACTCCTCCCGTATGGATGGGAATGTTTTTGGAAGGAAGAAGAGCAGCAGAAATATAAAGATATTTCGGTACAGGTGACCTCTACCAACTGTATGAATCCTCAACCGTTTTTCCCATATGTTCTCTTCACATAGTTCCCGGTAAATTTTCAGTACCTAGGTAGGTACGCGCGTCTCTCGCACTGCTATCTAACATTTGCCATTCCTACCGAATTCTTGCAAGAACCTCTTCATTCATGGCTCCAAGATTTACATTATAATGCTTCAGACTTTTGAGGTCTCTTTTATCGATACACCAATTATTTTCACATCCATAGAGCAATATAATCTTTACTTAAGTCTTATATTGTTTGCGAAATTTTATGTCTATAAGTACTTACCTACTGTTGGATTTTGCATTCAGTATTTTTTTTGCTGAAGGCTAGAATTGCGTAATATTTTGAAAAAGTAATGAGGTAGTCTTCGTGCAAGGGAAACCTCTGTATAAATGATATTCTGTTAATGTAAAATGTAAACTAAGATTCGTGACCTGTTGGTGAATGAGTGGTGAAGACCAAAGCAGTATACAATTAAGTTCATAAACATCCATACAATGGTTTGGGTCAGCGAGCGTATAATCACAATATAGGTATACCTACCTACCCATGGACAGGTACGGTTGATGTTACATACTTCTTCCACAGACCAGGATATCAAAGAGTATGTCTTTATTTCGCAGGCTGTCTATACTGAGGTGGTGTATGTTTGTATGTTAGTATTGTCATTGCACATAATTTAAGACAACCATGCAGGGATGTGTAACAAACAAAATTCCCATGCACTCGCAATATTTGTTTACGACAAGGCCTTTTCGTTACTATCATTAAGACAGCCATTCTACTAATACATAATCATACATAAAAAAATAGGTATATTTTGTATAGGTAGGTAACTAATTGACGAAATTGGTCTTGTCAAGCTGATTTCGATTGGCCAGAGTGAAGTCAAGAAACTGTCAGTGGACTAAGAAGAATGACAATTATTGTATGAAGCCCCCGTAGACAAATTCAAACTGGCGTTCGACTACAAACGAAGATTTCGCCAATGTATAGTGCCAAAAAATTATCTGTCCACTGGAACAAGTAAACAATTATTTAAACCAAGCAATGACACTGATACAAAATTATAAAAAGTGTACAGATAATTTTCTTCCTACTCTACATTGTCGAAGAATTCGTTTGTAGTCGATCGCCATCTCTATTTTGTCTAGGCCCACTGATCAGTAGGTAAATTGTTGATACAGCAACGATGTAGTTAGTAAGGAATAGGTAGGTATTTTGTATATGTACGTACAAAAAATACCATGCTACCTACTTATCCATCAAAAAGTCAAAGTACCTATATTGAGACCATCGTAATTGCTGTCTCTGTTGCGATTCGCGTAGGTCTCGGTAATATCCAAGTGTATTCTTAGAATTTCCGACAGATGTCTTAAAATATCATCTAGGAGCTATGTACCTACCTACTGGTGTTTTTTTTTTGTAAAGCAACATGTAGCAACACTTTTATACAATAAGAATATTGACATAATTTATCAATGTAGACAATAAAGATAATATCTTTGGTAACTATTAGAATATTATTTTTAGGTCATGTATTCGATTCTTCAAACTCATCATATTAAGGTCTTCTAAAAATAGGTAAGTATACCTAAATTGTAACTAGGTAGATAAAAATATAAAACCACCAAATTACTACGAGATCAACAGATCCATTGTAGATATTTAATATACCTAACTATTTTATGTATTAGGAAGATAGTTCATAGATAGACGGATAGCGCTTACAGCGATCTTCTATAGATGGCAGTAAGCTAATAGAAATAGATCTAACCCAAGGAACCACGAATTTCTATATAATGTTGTTTTGATTCGTAATAAGGGCTATTTTAATGGCTTTATTTAGTCGATGTTTGTTTGTTTCGATTAGATAGATTTATGAAATACATAAATATTCGAGTAGATACCTACTCATTATATTAACGCCTGAACTTTAAAACACGTCTAGGAAATACGAGTAGATACCAAACAGGATAATCATTTACATCAATGCCAAAGTATATATTATATTATATTTTTGCTTTGATCAACTTAAAAGCTAAAACTAGCCGATTTTGGTTGTATAGCATCGCTTAAATTTACACAAATTTGTTTGCCAATAATAATAATTAGGTATTTATAGGTACAGTACACCTACAATTTAGTCCAATGTACACATCCGTTAATTGTTATTAAATTATCGATTATATTACAATGGGCTAATAAATTATTTTCCAGGTCCAATTTCAAATAGGTGTATTCCTCGGCGACTCAACAAAATAACACCAGATGAAATTGTAGATTATGCGAAAAAAATACACGAGACGAAATAACACGTACAACATATCAAATTATAAGGGACCAGAAAAATAACAGATGACAAAATAACACGAGAAAAAATAATTACCTACAATGGAAAAAATAACACAAGCTAGTTACACAAAACAAACGAATTAGTTTTTAGTAATTTTGTCGATAACATAAATATATACCTACATCAGGCTTCGAGAAAAAAAATGTGCCAGGGAGTACTGAAAAGGACTAAAACTTGAATCTTCTTTTCTGGTCACAGTCTTATGAATAGTTGGCAGCAATTTTCCGCACTTTGTCTCTCCACTCCGCTTTGTTTGTAGCAGATTTTTTCAGTTCCTCATACATGAGGAACAGCACATGTCCGAATACACGTCTTGTAGGTCATCCCTTTGAAAATGAGATTTATTTTCAAGAAATTTACCTAAATTTATTTTCCTATAGGTAGGTACCTACTTAGGTAGGTAAGTACGTACTTAAATTTTATTTTGTATAATAATTTACATACAATTTTTTTTTTTTTTGTTTTATTAAATGAATCTGTGCTCACTCAAAGTGAACACAAATACACTCCTTGACTCTTTCACAGAAAGCTTGTGTCGTGAAAGAGGAAGATGGTCGGCACCTGGGATCGAACCAATTAATTAATTAATTAATTAATTAATCAATTAATTATCTGTAAAACAATTTGTATTTACATTTTCCAAAAATATCAAATTAGGTATGTACCTACTGCCTATGTAAGAATTATTTATTTATAGGAACAATTTAGGTATGAAAACATAATGTATCTAATTTAAGTACTTACCTATATGGGAACAATTTTGTTTCTTTTGCAAGTAAACCTACTCGATAATAATTTTGACCAATAAATTAGGCGCAATTTTCAGAAAGATCCTATGTATAGGTATGTAGGCATTATAGAGCAGATATCATGTTTCCAAGATTATAATAACTGCGGCTATGTTTGTACAATAAATCGCAAATAAATTAATAATTATTATTGGGTATTAATGGGTAGATTAAAATAATTATTGTATACCTACTGTTATTAGCGAGGGACATTATTATAATATAGGTTCGGTGTTTGTCTGAAGTTTGCATAGGATGAGATATTACAGCTTGGGTCCGGCCCTAACCAAACACCTTTAAATAATTGTTATTTACATAATAAGCCTGCCCACTGAATTATGTACTTGTAATTACATTTATTCGTTTGTTAATAACTTACGTGTGAAATCCACGCGAGACGGCAGAATCCTGTTGTTAATACATAGTTGTGTGCTCGCTCACTAATTATTTGCATATTTGATGCTAAGGGAAAAATCGCGATATAATTGCAACAGCTACCTAATCTTCCTATCAACTTCTTTCATCTACATAATAATTCAGAAATGTTTGTCTGCTTTCTATCGTATATGGGAGCATCACGCTCAAAATACAAATGCTACGTCAGATATTAATATGCCCAGAGCCGTACAAAATGCTGGAGGAGGATCTTAAATACAATTTGCTGCATTAACTTTAATACATTTAGAGCTATTTAAAAAACTCTATTTTTTAGGATCTTCATACAAGTTTCTCAAAAAGACAGTAAGCCATCTTTTGGAAACAAAATTACTCATGTAAACGTTGAATGGAATCTTGGTATTACGGTATGAAAATGTAATAAAATAATTGTAGATTGATTTGTTATACATATAAAATGTTATTCAAATCTTATTATTCTCAATAAATAAAGATTTAATGAAAAATATTGCATAATTATTCCTCCATTTTGAAGTTTGACAGCGGCTTTTATACTCATAGCACAAATCACCCTCTATGGGTGGAATGCCTAATTAATTATCACACATTAGAGGGTGTAGGGAATGTAGCTAAGATTCAAACCACAGAGCTCTCTCTATGAAAACTTGCAAATTATGTCGGTAGGTTCGAATAATATTATGAGGTCGGTAAAACAAACATTGTAAAAGTGTTATTCTTCTTTTTCTGTGCTTATGTCAGTTATAGAGGTCTGTTAAGCAATGAGAAGCTAGACTAGAACCTGTTTAATTACCTACCGATCAAGCCTGACAATCGGAATCAAAAACGTAAAGCATGACGGGTATAAGCTAGTTAATAATAATTGTCTTACGTCTCGGTTAAAGCCCTGTATCCCTATTCCTAATTTTACTCGTTATTGTAAGTGAGGAACTCACGGGAATTTTGTATAGGCTGCGAAGCTTTCCGAAGTACTCTGTAGGGGGCGCTATACACGTTTCCATAAAAAAAAATAGTTAAGTCACACCAGCGAAAATGTCACGGAAACGTAGAATAGGCATACTACAATTCCACAATCGCGAACGACGATATAATAATAATAATACAAAGCCTCTATTGATATAATATTATACAAATATAAAAATAACATGCTTACAAATAATTATTAACAACTAAAATATACTTAAACAAGATACCTCCCGAAAATGAGTACCTATATACTCGTGCTTCGGGAGGGAATATATCGATATAGGTGGTGGTGGCGGTGGTGTACTAATGATGAAGAAATGTAAATATGTATATGCCTGTAAGACTTTGATAATGTACTGTAATAAAACAGGTGTTTAGTTTGTATTTTTAATGTTTTTTGAGGATAACTAGTTGTTGTATGTTTTTTTTTCTCTTGCATTGTCGTAGGTATAATTGAAGCCTTCTCCTACACACAAGCTTATAGCTTTAGTGGGAGAATAATAACGTAGATATTAAAGTGAATGTAAATTATTTTAAGAGATTTTTGTATATGCATAAAATAATTGTTTAAATAAATAAATAAATAGTCCAATCTATTCTACAACTATGGAGAGAAAGTGAAAATGACTGGGATATTTTGTGTCAAGGATGCAGATCGACAGTTGGCGCAGGAGATCACTGTTCCTACCATGCAGGGTCTCAAAGCCAAGAAAAATCCTCTATCACCGTGTTCCATTCCTTCATAACAGAGCTGAGGATTTCGGACATGATGCTCGTAGGAAGTCAACTGGCAGGATCGAGCGCAGTGTAAAATTTGCAACAAAAAAAAACTACTGAAAGAGGTGGTATACAGAGGCATTTTATAAATCATAGTTTTGATTACACGATCACTAACGATCGCCGATCAATTTTTACTTTATTTTTAAAAACATATTTGATTCGCATCTTTTATGTACGAAAATGACATTATTTGCTCAAAATTTTGTAAACAAACAAAATAGTAGCCGGGCAACGCGAGTGTTCAGGTACAACCAATATGCGCTATGTCAGATTTGAATGATTTCGAGTTATTGATGTAGAATAGGCAGGTACCTATGTACCTACCTTATTTTTTAATAATAATTTATTTTCTATCAAAATATAGCTGATTTTTATTTCAGAAAATGTGCATTACATCATACCACACCTTTAGTTCCATAATGTTTATTACACTGAATTTCATATTTGAACCTACTTAAAAAGTATTTTGCTTTTTTCTCCAAGACGTCACTATCTTTATTAAAAATTTATTTAGTAAATCATAGTTGTAAGCACTCTAATTATTACAGGAATGAATATATTATTGTGTTATTTGTTTAAATTTTCTATGATTGAAATGATAAACCAAAATACAATAGACCAAAATATGAAGGGAGCACATATTTGGATTGGTAAAAAGCTAAAAAACAGTGTATTCATTACAGGAAGCGTTCTTGTATACTCGAAACAACTGTCAGTTGACGTTAAATCCAATATGGCGGGTGAAAATCTACAGAGATCAGCTCACAATCAAGCGATATGCATTAAACTATCTCCATGACAGCTTGATCGTAATATTTTCTATCGCTGAGCTATTTTTTCCACTGATCGTAGTTTTTAAATAAAGCAGTTAGAGTTAAAATAATTATATTAAAATGGTATTTTTTATCCTGTTTAATTCACAATGGCAACCCTGTTTTTTAATAAAGTGTTTGGCGTCACCACACACGATCTACATTGGATTGAAACATTCGTGTTGTAGGACGTGTCCCAGCTAGTTCATATCTCACAGGACACGCCATGAAATTAGCATTTACAACACCCCGTGTCATTCCAAAATAATCATTGGATATTGCTTCATCTTCGACCTGGACATTCCATTCCATGCAATTTGTTGTTGTCTTCAATTTAGTTTTATCCATTCCAATGGCGTGAAATGCTAATTTTAACACAGCCCTTCACCATCCACTATCGGAGTCTATAAAGGTACGAATTGTGTTATTTAGTCCCTTATCAACCCGTAAGTCCTCTAGTCTAAAGTAAAAAAAAAATAACAAGATATAAATAACTTTTTATAATGTTACCTATAGGTACTGTTATTATGTACCTACCTACTTAGGTAACACGTTTATTTTTTTAATTTCCTGATAATTCTAAGTCGTGACATTGCAAGGCCTACCAAAATGAGACTGAACAATTCACTGGTTTACAGCGTCTTTCATTACCTATGCCTCTGAAACCAGGACTCGGGGGGGGGGGGGGGGGGGGGGGGCAAGAAAGACCGAGGATTGAGGCATTCGACATGTGGTGCTGAACACAGTACCCCAAATATAAGTTTTCGATGATCGAATATCAAAACGATCATCGAAAGAGTTTCGAAAAATTTCCATACAAAAATGATCGAACGATTCGATCGTTTGATTTTACACTATTTGCACGTTTATAAGCGCTTATTAGCGTGCACTTAGCTTTCGATGAAACTTATAGTAGCCCCACTAAACTATGAACAGAAATATCCATACCTACTGCTGAAATGAAGTTACGGTACGAGTGAAATAGTTGAGTCTTTATACCGAAATAAATATGAGCCGTGCGTGAGTTTCGCTAAATTTCGAGAACGGAGTGAGCGATTTGGCTTATTTTTCTTTTGCATTGTCCGTAAAATCTCAGGGTATATTTAAATTGTTAGGAAAACAGAAAGAATTCCTTTTTTATATACTCAAATAAGTTTTTTTCCATATAAGTAGAGAATAAGTTATAAAGATTATACTCTCTTAGTTATGTAATAACAAATAAGCATTCCGTTTACCAACCTACTTAATAAACAGTTTCCATGTATACCTTCTTTAGTTTAAATAAAATATTGAGTATGTAAGAATAATAAGCTATAACTACATAGTTTGGGATATAAAACAAAGATTCTAAAAATTTCTCAGGTGTGTCATATTGAATTACTAATTCACAATTTATTACGAGAATCCGTAAACATTACCCAATAACAAAATATCTTTCACGCCGACGCCTATCTGAGATGGATATCAACTCCTTATAGAGCGAATCGTTACTCAATACCAACAGGAGATTAGGTAGGTATATAGTATAAATATCTACTCATATTAAAATACTATTAGGAGTCACCCGTCAACATGTGATGGACTTCATCGTCGAGTTTCAATTCAACGCGTAAATAATGATGGCTGATGTACTCACCTACATACCTAAAGTTCTGGTCTACACAAAATTGATAGCAGAATGTGTGTATCCGCCCATTTCGAACAGCATAACTCACCCACCACTTAGATAACGCCACATGTTTTTGTGCCGGTGTGTATCGCTTCGGGTAGGCGGCGTCAGTCGATCAGTTAAGTCAGTCAGTGTTTTGGATTATTAAATATACTTGATGTATTTCTATAATTAATTGCACTTAAATAATGAGTATCCAAACCTAACCTAGCTCACATTAGGTACTTTAGTACATATTATTTTAGTCGTTTAGCGAGTAATTTAGTAACTAAACATGTCTGAATTAGTCTAGTGTTTAGTTACTTTTTTTTGTAGAGATGTCGAGTAGGTACCTAAGTATATTAGTCAGCCACCAACTAACCCCAAAATTGTTTTCCATACTGTTTACTTTTAAAACACTCCCCACTAATGATGAATACGGTGTGAACGATTTTTAGTCGAGTAGTGAGTAATTTACATAGTTACTTAATAACAGGTACGCGATTTCAAAACAAGTATGAGGACTCAAGTATAATGATAAGAAATTTTAGAAGTAGCAACACTCCTTGAAATATCCGTAGTTATTAGTTAAGTGGTACAATGTAAAGTTCACCCACTTGAGTGAATCACTGGCAATTATTATTACCGTATTATCTTAACCGTAGGCAAATGCTAAAATATTTAGTCCATTGATCGGCATAGAAAGTAGCTTACTAGGATTCAAAAGGTTGTCAGAGTTTACTTTAATTAAGAAATGGACTTATTAAAAGTAATATTGGCATTGTGACGGCTGGTGGGATACATGGTTACCAGACAAGACAAAGAGAACATATTAGAATGGAATATCCAAGAACGAATAGAGCGAGATTTGGTTGTATATACACTGCATCGTTAATATATAATTCACTACCAGAAACAGTTACATCCATGACAAGTTTTAATATCTTTAAGAGAGAGTTGAAGAAGTTAATAATAAGTGAGAGATAAAGTTTAAATATATTATGTATATATACATAAATAGTGTTAATAACAGTAAGTGGTCAAACACCAAATGGCAAATAGGACACTACAGCTTGACCCTTATACCAGAAAAAATTCTGATTGGGACATGCTTTGTGTTACTTATATGATTTTCTTTTTAAATGTAATGTACTAATATCTGTGTGTAAATATTGTATTTGTATTCAATAAACTTATTATTATTATTATTATACTTAAACCTTTTTATATGCAACCTTTCTAGAACTGCTTCTTGTGCTATTAAGACAATATAGGTGAAGGTAAGGTATTTTATATTCGTCGTCGAGTTAACTGTATCGAAAGACTGATCTTTCAAAAATCATTGTCGTTTACGTGTAGAAAGCATTTGTTGCCTCCCAATGCTTCTAGAAACCCTTCCTGTCTTGAAGGGTAGATAGATAGATAGTTGGATTATAATCCAACATCATCAGTTTTAAGAAAAAGACTTTACCCTGTCTAATCGCTTCAGCTGATATTTGTCCAGTTCTGGGAAAAAGCCTCGCATCACTATGTTCTTGCGAGCGTTTGATACTGCTGTTTTGAGGGCTGAGTGTGATTGCTACAAGTTGAAAACTTTGGGGTTTAGGGGGAAAAAATCGTCTGACACCCGTTTTTCAATCAAATGCAATGTTAAAACAGTTGAAAAATACCATGCAGGAGTTAAACCAGGATCCCTATTCGTTCCATGCATCCGAGACACTGGGCAAACTGACCCGAAGCTAATTCCTACGTAAATACTGTGGAAACATAGGGAAAACATTGATCTATAGAATCTTTCTACCAAAATATCAATCTCCCTATTTTCCCAGCAGATGGCGGTAATGTCACCAACAGAAAATCAATTCCATACTGACTTTAATATTATATTTTATATTATATGTTATACATTTTTTTACTTTTTATTAGTTATTTTGTTATCCGGAGCAGAGAAGAATCCAATAAATCAATCATCGGAAGAATCTGTTCTGCTGATCTCGAGTTATAAGTAAGTGTTCGCACTAACCCGAGATTAATTTATATTATAGATATATAGTATACCATTTTTGGAACGTCTTTTGGGACAACTTGGAACTATAATTTTGTTTTACCAAACACCGTGTTAAGCTTTATGAATGTGTTGAGATTATGAAACTACTAGCTTTCCCGACAGACGTTGTCCTGTGTTCCTTCCTAAAACTACGAATATTGTATTCGAATTTGTATAAGGATAAAGCTTTTTACTTTTTAACCAATATAATTTAGATCGGTGCATCTGTTTCGAACCATATATGTATTTTCCATCGAAATTCTGTCAATCGCACCAACTATTAAACAACTGACAGTTCCTGTCAAACTTTAATTTAATTCCAAATTTTCAAATTTGGAATAAAATTTTCCGCGCAATTTTCTTAACGTTTTCTTTCATAAGAGACAAAAAAAGAATTAGCGAAATCTATCCAGCCTTTTAGGCTTGATGTGATAACTACGAAAAATAGCTCTCCATTATATAGAAAATAAACAAATCAATATCTATATTAGTGTAAATTGCCAAATTTCCTTTATAAACGTCGAGATCTGAAGCATTATTGACTTTCATACCTAAGATATTGGTTACGCATTCAGTCCCTAATAATTTCAGAACTTCCTGAATATTATCATAATAATAGCCTATTTGTAGGCTAAAGTTACGATTCACGATATCCATAATTTTGATTAGATCTAAAGTTATGATTCGCAATTACATTACTGACAATTTACTTATTTCCCATGGCAATTGTACCAACGCAACTATGTAAGTTAGTAGTACGATGATGAACAATTTGAATACTTCATACTTACTCAATATTATAATGTTATTATGTTCCAAATATACCTGTCTACATAAATATCACCTATTTATTAATTCTGAAGTGAAACTATATTTATTGATTATAATACATTAATGCATCAGAAGCTTTTCTAATGTATCTATTATGAAATTATGGGTTATTCTTAATGTACTTGATTCATAGCTATTACGTGAGAAATGTATTTAAAAGACGCGCATACTAGTGTCCATTCATCCACATTTAAGTTAAGGTTCGAAGAAATGCAGCCTACATCGCTTGATTGATTTTAAGCCATTCTGGGTACCTATATTGTTTATTTTATTTGTTTATTTATTTACTCGAAATCACATTACAATCATCTGTGATTACATAAGTTATAGATACTAATTAACATTACAAAAAATAAATAAGAAGGAAAACGCTACCTCACTAAGTGTAAACATGTATCGATATGCTAATGCAATACAATATACAATAGAAAAAATAATCAATAACAATAATACAATAAGTAGATAAATTATAAATATACCAAGTCAAGTCATAAAAAAAAATAGAAATAGTCAATAATATTAAATTGATTGAAACCATAGGAAAAGAAGTATTCAAGATGTAAACGAGAACAATAAAACAAGTAAATTAGAAATATAGCCAATAAGCCAAATAATAAAATAATAAAAATAGAAATAGTTGAGAGTATCAAACAGATTGAAACCACAAGATAAGAAATATTCAAGATGTAGACGACAACAATAAAATAAGTAAATTAGAAATATAGTCAGTCAAATCATAAAAAAATCAGATCTAGTCAAGAATATCAAATAGATTGAAACCATAAGAAAAGAAGTATTCAAGATGTAAACGACAACAATAAAACAAGTAAATTAGAAATATAGCAAGATAAATAACAAAACAATAAAAATAGAAATAGACAAGAATATCAAATAGATTGAAACCAAAAGAAATATTCAAGATGTAAACGTCAAACAATTGAAAAATTATAATGAAACAAAATAATAATATATAATAAACTGAATAATGGTCACAACATAATAAATAAAAAAATCGATACCACAAAGCATCAGCAAAACAGTCAGCCAGCACAGCAATGAATTTAAGCAGTCAAGGTATAACCTCAATTATTCATAGAAAACACAGAGAAGAGAGAAAAAGACATCAAATATAAAAAAAACAAAACATACAAACCCATGAATCATTTCACACAATTCTTTCAAAAATAATATTGAATATAACCTCCCTGCTCACACTAAGTTACCATTCTCTGACACAACTTTTAAATTGTTTTGCCCCCTCTACACCTCTCACAGTAGAATCCAATCTGTTGAAAATCCTGGTGCCCAAATAATAACTGGACCTGAATCCTAGCGCACTGTGTACCAGGGATACCATAAGGAAACCCTGCGATGCAAATCGGGTTCTTTCTCCCATAACTCTCGCGATCTGGCCAATGCCACTCTGCAGTCTACACAATATTTTTAACACGAAAATCTTTCTAACCTCAAGTATACCACTCTCAACGAAGACTGTCTCGGTCTGACTGAGGTAGCCCAAACGATGCATGACCCTTATGAGTGCTTTTTGAGCCACGTTTACCGGACAGAAATGTGAGTCGATCGCTCCACCCCAACACTCAATACCGTATGATATTATGGATTCGCAGAGGGCATAATACACCGTCTTCAAGGCCGGCCCGTCAAGTACATCCCTGATTCGTCTTATTATATAATAATATACTAGACGACCAAGTCTAGTTGTCAGACCATCCAGGTGTCCCTTCCATCTCAAATGTCTATCAATTGTTAACCCCAAGTATTTGATACCATCACATTTAGTTATAACAGGACAGGTACAGACTCGCACAGCCGCAGGAGTGCAGTCTTATCCTTCGATCAATGATAGGCTGGCCGGCCAAGGTAAGAGAAAAGGTTATATTTTTGTCTTTGAGTCATTCAGGGTTAAATGGCGCCTCAACCAAGCTCCAACCCTATTAAAATCCATCTCTGCAATCCCATACACTTCAGACCAAGACTCTGCACGAAACAGCAAGACCGTATCTTCAGTAAAAGTTATTATTCGTCCCCCTATAGAATTTGATATATTGCAAAGATCGTTGATATAATATATAAGAAACAATAGCGGACCTAGCGTGGAGCCCTGAGGGACACCACACCCAACTTCTACAGAATCGCTCATTTGATCCCCAATTCTAGTTCTCTGGAATCTGCCCCTCAAGTAAATATCAAAAAATAGCAATGGCAAGCCCCTAACACCGGCATATTCCATTTTTTTAGTAGTGCGACACTGTGTCAAATGCTTTGGACAAATCCAAGAAGATGGCCAGACACTTATCTCCATCGTCCAAGCCCCTGGTCACACCTCCCACGAAAGCATCAAGCGCATCCTGACTTCCCATTCCCTCTCTAAATCCATACAGGTTCCCGGAAAAAAAGCAGCAACCATCAAGGAACCCAACAAGACGATTCTTAACAGCCTTTTCTAATATTTTTGAAAGTGTGCTGAGCAGAGAGATGGGTCTATTGTTGCCAGTATCACAGAGATCATCTCCCTTAATCACAACAGCCTCTTTAAGCTGACCTGGAAGAACGCCCAAAGCCAGACAAGCGTTGAAAATGTGCGCAAGGGGAATTGAAATGTGCTTTTTGCATGCCTTTACAACAACACTTTGTCTTTAATCGATCAATCTGCATTTGTAGCAGCAGCTAGCTAGTATACGGATGTCGGGATTTCAGATAGCTTTATAAGAGCGTGTATTAGATAAAAAATGATCCATCGGTATAAAAAAAATTACAACACTGAAGCAATATCGATGTTTTTCATCCCATCAGAACTTAACTACAACATCTTTAAAATAGTTGAGTTATTCTACTCAATTTGAATTGTTTTGGTTTCGTGTACTTTGTATAAATGTGATTCATCATCAATTTAGCTTTTATTGGGTAGTTAAAAAATACCGTTTTTCTGTGTCACCCTTATATCCAGATCTATAAATTATTGTTCCACTTCCAAGCGTGGACGTTGATTTCCGAATCAAACAACAAACTAAATTTCGCACAAAAACAACAACGGATAAAATTCTCAATTTGCATAAATAACTGTTACAGGAAAAAGTCACAATCCGCAATGCAAATTCTACAAATTTATTCTCCAGTGATTTAACCAGTGTTTACATGTTTCGCATATCCAAAGGTTTGAAATGCGTGGACGTAGGTCTACATCAATAAATTGATACAAAAACATTGACCAATATACGAAAAAGTCTTTTTATAAAAAAACGTTTCGAACAACAATGCTTGACGTACCAAAATACACAGGATTTTTTTTAGTAGTTTAATCGAGTAAACCCTTGAAATAAAATCAAACTGGAAAATTAACATTGATTCGTGTAGGTAGGTACATAAATTTTAAACAAATTCGGTCGTCAAAGTTGGTAACTTTTATATTTTTCTAACCTACCTTTTACCTTTTTAAATTTAATTTGAATTAGGCAATATAAAAGATATTGTGTCTGTTCAATAATGATCTGATTTTTTTTTTTTATTTAGTTTATAAAGTTACAAAAAATACCATATTTTATAACTTAAAAATAACAATATTATTCCACTTGTATGAAAAAACTTAGAAATTTGCGTTACCTACCCATTAGAAAATTTAAGAAAACTTATCGAAGGCGACCTGTGGGGCTAGTACGAGTTTTATCGAAAGCTTATTGCACGCTAATAAGCGCTTATAAGCGTGCAAATAGTGTTCTAAAATCAAACGATCGAATCGTTCGATCATTTTTGTATGGAAAATTTTCGAAACTCTTTCGATGATCGTTTCGATATTCGATCATCGAAAACTTATAGGTACTTATACTAGTCTAGTACTTTTGGCAATATAAACTTTTCTAGTTTTGAATTTTGATTGACGTTTGACAAACCGTCAATTATTAATTATTGATAGTTGGTGCGATTGTCAGAATGTACGTTGTAAACATGGGTAAATAATTTTATATATAAAAATTATAATTATAATTATATTCATAAGAAAGCGAGGACAACGTCTGTCGGGAAAGCTAGTTTTGAATATTTACATTACGAAAGTAACTGTATGTATGTTATACTATATTTTTAACCTCTGACCCGGTATAGGTGGTAATATTTTTCATTCGTTTAATTGAAATTTACGATGAAAATAATCGTAATGCGGAGATAAATATGACGGCTGTGATGTTTAATACACTATAAGTAGACTAATAATATTTTCTTTATTGAATATCTTCAACGGCTTCGATATCACATTATTGTCTATATTTGGATCTAGGAAACGATAATACAAAATATTAGAATGTATTTTACGATTCTGACCAATTTGGGTCACTGCATACGATTCAGCATTTTTTAATATAAAAAAATGAATCTGTGCTCACCCAAATTGAACACAAATACACTCGACATCTTTCAGAGAAAGCGTAGATTGTGTTGTGAAAGATGAAGATTTTTTTTCGGGGATGTTTTGCGCTCCTAACTGTTGTGGTATATTGCGCTTGCCCTGCTTGGTAATGGTGTTCCCAATTAGAGCCCACTTAGCCCAGAAGCTTCAGAAAGTACGACATTAGGAGGAAATCCAAGGCGGCGAAGTCTTCCACCTCCATCATGTGTTTACCAAAACTTTTTGTTCTCGCATTAACTACTGAATTGTCGTCTGTGAGGAGGTGAAAGGAGAAGATGCTCGGCACCAGAATTTTTAGGCTACCAACCAGTTCACCTGTATGATTCATAAAATCTTATAATATAAATGAAAGTCGGGTTAGTGAGAACACTTATAATACGAGATCGGTTGAACAGATGTTTGATCTACTGAATTCTTCTCCGCTCCGGATAGCAGAATAACTAATAAAAAGTTGAAAAAATGGATAAGAAAAAATATAAAATATAATATGGAACGGACACCAACGCCATCTACGGAAATTCCATAACAACACAATTTTTATTTAGGTACCTAACAGCTATTGAGTCAGAAATATTTTTTTAACATTTAAACATATTATTTTAAACGTATTGTTGTATAAATCACAAATTCGAAATCAATATAGGAACTCGAAATCAGTAAGGACTACAGGACAACGTCTGTCGCGAAAGCTAGTAAAATATAAACTAACAATCGTTCCTAGGAAAATTTGTCAAGAAGTTATTAGGTATTCTTCTTCTTTCTATAGATCCTAGGAATCTGCGTGTATCTGCCAACACTGTTCCTCCTGTGATATCGAATGCCAGCTATTTCTTCACCTTTTTGGGTGTCTGCCTATAGAATTCTACGTCTTTTGGGGTTTTCTTGAAGGGCGATGCATTGAAATCTGTCATCTGACATTTTTTTAATTCATTCCAGTATCGCCTTCATTGTTCCCACCTTACAATGTCTTATACGTACTCCAGTAATCTATAATTCTTACTCTATCACGCAACGTCTTTCCGGTTATAGGTCAAGCAGTTCTGTTGCCTTATAAAATCTTTCAATCTTTCTTCGCTCTTCTGGTTGTTGTTTATTTTCAGAACACACTTTCGATGTAAATTGAATTTAGGCAGATCAGCAGAGGTAAATGGATGTAGGCGAAGGGTGAGAGACAGGATAAGGTCTATACAACTATAAGAGAAAGAATGCTCCTTACGAGAAGTTCCACTGTTTGTACCTATTTATTTTATCTATTTTTGGTAATAGTTTTCTAACGTTTGTCCGACCGAACTTACTTAGCTATTGTTAAAATGTAGATTCAGAAATAAAGATGCCTACATTATAAAATTCTTTACCCAAATCCCTCCAAATATGTGGCCGCTGATTACAATATGGAAATATTTATTGCTAATAATTTATCATCAAATTAAAAACCATATCTACACTTAAAAACAGTACAGCACTGTATAATATCTAACATAAATAAAAAAAAAAAAATATTACCTGGTACATACGAGTATTTATAAGTAGGTATGTATATTTTATTAATACTAATTCAATTATTTATCTTCACATATATAAAAATGGAGAGCTATTTCCCGTGCTCATCGCATCACACCTAAACGGCTGGACCGTTTTCGCTAATTCTTTTTTTGTCGTGTTGGCTTTTGTCAGGAGAAGGTTCTTATGAAAGAAAAAATTGGAATATTAAAACAATCTGAATTTATATATACGTAAATAAGACAATGTATTTTCATTTCATCTGACATCGACGATGTTTCATTATTGTATGCTTACCTGTGTAACATCCTACTCAAATATAATACGTAATTTTTAACGCAAAATATATATCAATATGAAATGAAAAGAGCTAAACGTTGATTCACGTAGACAATAACTCAAAATGCCATTGCCACCACGGATGTGCGTCCCAATGGCTTCTGTACACCCACGCCGCCATAAAATAACTTAACGTGTGATTTGTTTTCGCCCGTGAGAGATACTCATCTGAACGAGACATCCACACTTTTAATAAATTAATATTCTCTTGTGGATACATACTATATCTATTTTATATCTACTATTTCGTGATTTATTAATAGATTTAGTAGATTTAAGTTTCTTTTCTAAAACCGCGAAGCACAGGATTAGAAAAAAAATGTCATTACATACAAGTTTTGTTCTTCTTCTATGGCTAGAATAGAATGTCCCTCATATGACAAAAAGCAACATTTCAAATATACGTCACATTGCAGGTTTATCGACGTGGTCGTCCTTGGAAGTTTGTCGCTTCGGTCATCCGTTTAATATGACGGTGTGACATCTTCATCACGTGTCCTTTTCATCTTGTACCCTTATCGCACAGCATTCTGGAGAAGTGCCTACCTTCTTCAATTCTTTGGAAATCTAATAAAATATTGCTTCTGCGTACTGCGACAAAATGTACGTCAATATTTACGTGCATACATCCGTGGCGCTACAACCATGTGTGTGCTTCTTGGCCTTCTGCAGTAGTTTTCTCCATGCCATTCTGTTCTCCACTATGCTCCACCAATCGTCTACCACAGCAATATTTCACTGTTCCATCAAGCTATTGAAGTGTTGGATTTCCTCCTTCTTTTAGCAGGTCTTCCACAAAATAAATCTGTTTGAGAACGTACGGTGAATGTTTAAATAAGTATAAGATGTCAAAAATCAACTAATAGAAATCATAAAACTATCGTTATAAAATATTGGAGAAAAAAATAGTCACGTTTGTTATTTACAAACACATGATTTACTAGTAATAAAATTCTGTCAAAAAATACTCAAAAGAAATAATAAATAATCAGAATGATAAACATTACGAAGAAAATAAGACAAAAAAAAAAGAGTAGATGATAATAATAATAGCTAGTTATAATGAGGATGATAAGAAATGACATAACCATATTCCTGACCGCATCCCAATAATGCCGGTGTGCCCGACCGCATGATTACAACGAGAGTGGGCCCCATTACAGAACAACGATTCCACAACGTTTATTTGAACCAACAACCACAGCCGCACGAGGATCTAGTAGAGAAGTCGTTTATTGTAATTGCGTGTCTTCTTAACCATGCGCAGTTCCGTAAAATCGTTACGCTGTGACAAGGCCTTCTTATGGGGCAGTTCTTCGTTGCTTGTCCCGTTTCTGCTTTATGAGCCATCCACTGCCTGTTGTTAATTAAGTCATTCTGATTCATCTCTTCTTAGGCCTGTTTGATGTGTGCTACATTCTTCTTCTGCTATTTGGAATCCCAAATATGCATTTTCGGGGGTTCGTGGTACCTACTGAAGGAATACTTGTTAAGGGTTCATACTTCTAGTGCCTCTAAATTTGTTGTCTCTAGTATCTTATTCTCTGTCGATGACATGAACTTAGAACGATCTCTGTTTTGTATTCTATCTCGAAGAATTTCAGCATTCATGAGTGTTTCATTTCAATAATTAGAAAGAAATTTAATTCTGTGATGTATCTACGTCAAGAAAGAACAAAAACATGCGTCTTTGGCCTTTTCTCGGAGTCCACATTGATTTTTCTGTTCAAAGCTGCCCTGTGCAATTCTTTCCAGAATTTGCCTTGTTTCTATACAACGCTTCTCAGCACCTCATCATTGGTCATGTGCTCTGTCCAATGAACTTCAGCTATGGGTCTGTAATAACACATATCAATTAGCGAAGTTACCATTTTTATCCTAACGAAAATAGGAAATCGTTACAATATGACACATCTTTCTAATAAAACCAAGTGTCGAATAGTTTTGATATTATTGAACTTGTTGACTTGTCTTAGAAACACTGGTCTTAATAAAACGGGAAGCAAATGGCATCCAGTGGGCACCTATAGAGTCAACGTGATTCGGCGACTCCTAAACACATCAATACACTTACCAAATAATATCCAATTACCATGATTATGGGCCCAAAACATCCATCAATGAATACATCAAATCACGGAGCAACGAAAATAGAAAATGATTGTTGTTTTATTTTGTTTGGTATTAAATTGGATAACAAGGAACATCATAATATATGTATAACCTTCCCGTTTACATATTTCTTTGTATGTATAGACTGATTGAAACTGAACTTGAAATTTTAGTTTTAATAGAGTACAAAATACGACGTTTGAAAATGTTTTTTTAGCACAACATACCTAATTGGGATTACTCAATCGAAAAATTGAAACAAACTGAAATTCTTCTAAAAACAACGGTCTTACAACTATCTTCTACTAAAAGCTGGCTTGACATGAAAGAACTCATTGACATTGCCCAAAATCGCGTGCTGTGAGAAGTGAGAGTTAGGAAGAATAAGATCTGAGGATAGCAAGGCCACACGCAGAGAATTTTCCAGCCCATCTTAAGTGGGTACTCAAACTATAAAGCGAACCGATAAAGAAGAAAAAGTTTTTCATATAAAACTTATGGATTCGTCAGGTTTCGTGTGTACTAATGTTTTTCATTGAAATATTTCATACATAATAATATCTGAAGACGATGCTCTTGGGAATACGTTTTCCTATGAAATAAATTCAACGACAGATAAACAAAACCTGAAACAATATAAAGCCACGCAAATAGTCCTTGTAATATTACCACATTATACCTACAAAATAAAGTGATAATAATTATATACATAAAGTTAAGTTTTATTTTCAGTGAGATGTTGTTAGCCAATTTGCTTTATCTTTTTTTTCTCTAATTTAACAGTCTATTCTCGAAAGAATCAGCCAAGATTGTCGGAATATCATAGAAATAAGGAATCCAATAGTCATTCTTTCGGAATTCCAAAATGCGAAATACGTAACAACTCGTTGGGTTTATCAGCTGATTTTTTATTCCATAAATGTTATAGAAAAAATATGTCATTTATTTACTACAACTTCTTGTAGATAACTTGTTAGGTAGCTCAAATGTTGGCTATAACCCCAGAGAAGGTATGACTGTTATCAATTAAACACGGATTTTTATTAATGGGGTGGATTGGAGGAGATAAAATGCCTTCAAGATGTGACGCAGAAGACGATTGCTACAAATATCATGGACTATAAGCAGAACAAATCTTTCAATGCTGTAGTAATCAAGCAGAAAATTCGTTGTTTGTTTTTAACGAATGTTTCTACGACAAAGCCTCGATGTTCAGCGGACCACTTCATGGCGACTACTTGAAATGAAAATGGCGTTCCTTCCCCCACCTAACGTTACTACTCCCACTCAACGGACAATGGACTCCCTAGTTTCAAACACTACAGTGAGTGTTTGAAACTAGGGAGTCCATTCTGCACCACCCTGTATGATTCTAAAAAATGATCTTCCAGAAACTATAATGATGACCTACACCTTATTTTCAGAGTCTTAAGCTGGGATTCCCGTTCAGGGCATAGATCAGTTGCAACTTTTAACATTTTACAAATTAATTATGAATTACTGTGACTATATGGGTACAGTACAGCAAGGTATTCCGTTCAATGTTAAATCGTGTGCTCATACAGATACACAGCGCAGCTCGTGATTATCGTACTAAGTATGTTGGCTCTTGATGGTACACGGGGTTTTGTATGTGGCCGTTTATGGGGTTATATTATAAAGTTGTAATCACACGAGAAGACTTGAGTTGCTACAATATACAACAAGCCAAACGCCATTGATGTAATGGGCAGGCAGATAGGTACCGGAATGTATTGTTAAATTGAAATACCTTTACTAATTTCTTGTGATGAACTACACGTGATTCTACCTTGTCTGTTCCTGAAAAAAAACTGTTTTCATTTTTTCTATAATACTTACATTTCTATTCCTATGTCGAACCAATGTCAAACATCTGATGTCAGTTGACAGGCATAGACAATTGTTTGGATGTCCGTTTAATCACTTATACCATCCCCTGAACGCAGACGAGGCCGACCTCGAATGACATGGTCCGACCGTATTGGTGCTATTTTTCATGGGGGCCAAGTCAGGAGCAAAAGGAATAGAAGAGCATGTATGCGGAATATTATGCGTTTGGAAGAAGCGAAAGAGGTTTGTATCAATTAATAGTACACAATGGAATCGGCGTGATGGGTAAAAAAAATCATCCCCTAAGCCCTGAGAACAGCGGATAAATTGATATTTATTTTCTTACCGTTGTACGTAGGAACCTCTGATTTCTTATATTATATTATAATACTTCCCGCGGATTCATGTTATGATTGTTTGGCAAAGAAACCATCGACTTTTCGATCAAAAAGTTATGTATGAAAAATTTTCCCGTAGGATAGGTAATTTTTTACATACCTACCTAATTTAAATTAAAATGTTTTTTTTTGCGTGGAGTTAAGTTCGTTTAATCGAAAATATCGAGTTACGGAATAATTCCCAAATTGTATACTCATAACATAGTATTCAAATTCAAATTCAAATATTTTTATTAAGGAAATAAAAAACACACAATAACAATAACAAATTTATACATTATATTGTTCTTGTGATTTTATTTAACTTTTTGACAAAATGCTTTTAGAGGTATTCTGGGGATAGAAAAAGTATTAAGTATGTAATATTTTCAAAGTTACGAGTAGGTATCTTGATATACTCTTATAGGTACATGATCGGCTTATTTTTGGTCTGTTAGCCGATATTCGTTGCTTCAATTTGGCTCTTGCTATGACAATACCTACTAGCAGTCATAATATGTCGAGTTTGCGGAAAATATCAGCTAATGTAAATTAGTTATTTAAAAAAAATATATACCTAACTACCTATTCAAAATATTTACATACTATCTTTATCATGTAATTTTTTACGCTTGCGTCTGGCCTCTGACTACTTGGTATATGTATATATTTTTTTTATTTATTTGAAATCTATGGCCTAGGCCTTAATATTCCATAATATTTATAAAATTAGATAAAGACATAAGATTATATTAGACAACCACGGTTCAGTTATATAAATTTTAGAAAAATAAATTACTTATACCTATTATAATTTTGAAGATAGTCAGACATCGCCACAATTGTTATTACTTAAATTAATTGAATAAATTTTAAGTGCTTAACTAGAATCGAATGTACGGATAATTTAGCAGTATTGCACTGTAGGTTGTTGATTTTTATCCAGTGGCGAAAAACCTTTTGTAACAGAGCATCTGTTTAAGGGTCAAGTTCACTTTGGATCTTCGAGGTTCACCGAAAATAATAACTTTCCTCGGTTTTAGAGAATGGACTGTTTTTTTTTTTTTACAAAAAGAAAGTTATAATTTTTTTTAAAAGAAAGTTTGCCAAGCAAGTATTTTATTTGTAGAATCCGTGTATGTAAAATGTACTAATACTTATATCTGTTTACCAACTAATTCTTTTGAGGTTGTTCGCATTAAGGTAGGTATATTTTTTTGACTGGCAGACCAATAGTTTTACATAAAAATTAATGCTTCTTAAAAAAAATATACATGAGTCATACTACTTCATATTGAAAAATAAAAACAAGTTAATTAAGTATATAGAAAGTTCTGAAACTTACAGTTAAGCCGTATTTTCCATAAAAAAAAGAATATTTATAAATTTTTGAAATTTGGTTTGGCAAAAATGGTTTTCTACGACTGTAAGGAAGTATGGCAAGATACAATACCGTGTATACTGTGTAGTATAAAATAAGTACTTTAGGTAGGTGCCTACGTCTGCAAGATAGCAGTAAGTAGACCGGTGTAGTCTATGACCGGGTAGTCGGTAATTTACTGGGCGTGTTGTATTGGTTTTGATAAGTGATGCCTGTTCCTATTATATTGTAATAATAGACGTGAATAATCACTGTTACTTTTGATTGGTAGCACCAACCTGACCGGCGCAATATGTTTCAAAATATAAATAAGCCACCACTCTTTTGAAAATCCCATATTCGTCATCTTTTGGTGTCGTGTCAGTTTGGTCTCCACTTTTATAAGCAGGTCAGTATATTTTCTTATTCCTGTGTTTGCTACTTTCTTCATCGCCGTTGAATGCTGTGAAAGTAAAAAGCACTTGTAATATGATCTAAAATATGTAATTTTTTTCAGGGTTACCTCCTGTTTGCACTCCCATTTCTTAGGTGGGAGGCAAATACTTTATAAGCAAATATTTTTATTTTGAAAGTTTTTTTCTGAATCTTATTGCTACATTACTTACTTTGATAGATCGTCCAGGGCAATCCGCAGTTTTCTCTCAACCTCCTAAAATGTCACATCCTGAGCTTTAGTCCACAAATATAAGCAGTCTGGTATGGCATAGTCTATCAGTTACTCATTTGTGTAAATATTATAGATGATTGGTCCAAGCACACGGCCCTGAGGTAGGACATTTTCCTAGTTTTTCTAGCGACTTCTCTGAACTGTTCGTCAAACGAAGTTCTTTTGGTCTCACCAGGGGTGGAAGGATTGGACAGCATGTATAGTTTCCAGGGACGTCCGATCGCTCTACTTCTACTACAATAGCAAATCTAGGTGATAGCTGCTTCCATGCCCTCTTCTTCATGTTTCACAACACAAGCTTTGTTTTCTGTAAAATACGTCAAGAGTGTACTTGTGTTTACTTTCGGAGAGCCCAGATTCATTAAACTAAGAAAAGTTTTGTTCATAATTACAGTATCTCATAATGCTATTTAATCAGTTAGGAACATAATAAATATAAGTAATTTCATAAAAAAACGCGAATATGGAAAAATCTTTAAAACAGAATGCAATTGTCCTTTTAAGAAACAATTATTATTACTTAATAGTTTTTAAAACGTTACACGATTCAATTAACTATCTATTGTCTTATAAACGTGACTGTTCTTCGTAAATCCTTTATAATCCTGAAGAGTGACATCACAATATCGTGCAGATGTAATAAAAATATTACAAGACACTCCTGAAATTGATTTGTTAATGTTAATAATACAAGTAAAAAATTACTGAGGTCTCTATTAATGCAATGTTTATTTAAAAACTTTTTTCCTTCCCTTCCTTTTTTCTCAGACTGTATCAGTCCGTTCTTGGACATAGGCCTCCTCCAGATTATTTCACGTCTCCCGATCTTGTGCAACCTGCATCCTTTACGAGCCATCGCTTCTTAAGATGTCGACCCTCTATCACGTTGGACGGACGGCCAGGATTTCTAATTGTAGTCCTAAGGCACCAGCACAGGAGGCGTATTGTCCATTTATCCTACAATCGAGCGCATACCGGTCCATCGTCATTTTACCGCTGCCATACGTTTGATATTGTGTTGACACTCCTAATCTAGATCTTACCTATTCTCGTTATACTCGTCAAGTCTATTTTCTTAATTATAAAAATTAATCGATGATGCAAAACGTATCAAGTAATACTTACTTTAATCTAGTTTTTTTTCAAATACGAGATCAAGTATTAAGAGCGTCATCTCCCTCACATTTCTTGGTTTGATTAAATTTTACGTTCAGATCACCCAGCTGTCGTAGATATGAAGGCATGCACTATGTGTTTAATACATTATTTAATAATAGTTATACGTTACCTACTTACACAGTGTAACCTCCCATCGTACGCTTCATACAAAACATACCATTACTTACGCTAAGATCCATACAATACATGGGGGAGTTGCGTCATGTAACGGACAACCAATGATACAGGTAAAATGATCGAAGATTATTATTCTCAATACCTATTCATTTTGCTAGAAATAAATATAGAGAAAAAAAAAACAAACCTATATACGAATACATGATTTGTCCCGTACGACCGAAAAAATTTAAAATGTAACAATATATTGCAAAAAAAAATAATATTGCTATCATACTGGGGTAAAATCATGCCTAACTACTCAATTCAATTTAAACTGCCCAAACGGTGAAGTGGTTGGTAGTTAAGCGGCTAAGACGCCGGCTTTCGTACTGTTTCGTGCGTATGTCGTAGGTTCGATCCCAGATGCCGATCATCTTCCTCTTTCAAGACACAACCTTTAAGTAACAGTAGAAGACGGTCGTAAGCCCGTGTTGGTTTGTTCCATTCAAAAATCGAACATCAGTAATGAATTTTTAGAGTCATTAGTTGTTAGATAATATACCTTTAAGTAGCTTGGTGTGAAAGACACAAAAATTGTATTTGTGTTCACTTTGATTGAGCACAGATTCATTTTAAAAAAAAAAGTTGCAAGAAAATTCCGGAAAGTGATATTCATATAGAAGGTATGTTAAGCAGCCTCATCTATGAGATGGAGTGATCAAGTAGTGAAAGAGGCGACTGGGGAGACCTTTTGTGGAGCACTGCGGTTGGCGGAGAACCGGAGTGAGTGAAGGGAACTGGCTTATGGTGTTGATGTTGAAAATCACGATCCTCAGCACTGAGAGAACGACGAAGAAGATGTTAAGCAAGTAGAGTTTAAAATCCGACATGAAAAAAACTTTCAGTCCTCTCTATACCTAGGTACATACAACAATGTATCGAATCGGACATTTTCAAAATAAATTTTAGATAGGTACTCCCTGATTATTCTTTTCTTATTAGCCTTCTCGCACCCAGAGTAAAATTACGTCAACCTCTTTTTTACGCTTCTATTTTATTCTAACCATCAGTAACCCTGTCTATCCACCCCTAGTTTTCTTTTCTTACATACCTACTTACATTATTAAACCTTCTTTTTTTTTCTTACGTACCTACTTACATTATTAAACCTTCTTTTGGCCGTTATTTCTGGACTTCTTTATCTATACAACTATTAATAATAATAATAACTTTATTCAATAAAAACAACACAATGATTAAAAATACATTTGGTGACTCCCTCCACTAGGCAATGCCTGTCTTAGAGAAGAGGTTGAAGAGCAATAAAATTAAATATCTATACATTTATTTTAACACAATAATAAAAGTTATAGTCAATCAATGGAGCCCAAAAAACAATGACATCAATGCAGATAATAAAAATACCAGCAATAATCAATAAAAAAAAACATATTAAAAAAAAATCAAAAAGGTAAAAAGTGGTTTTAATAAAACATTTGTAATCTAATGAATTAGTAATAAAAAATTAAATAGTAAAGATAAAATTAAATCATAGTCATAAATTCTGATAAATGATTAAAATAAAACACAAAAAGAGAAAAAGACAAAAGATTAAAAAAAAAATAGCAAACAATCACAATCAGTCAAATGTATCAGATCATCAATAAAACATACACAAACACATCATCACTTATACATACCCACACGAACAACTGAAGTGTCCGTTTCATTATGAATCTCCTCTTCTATTAATGAGTCAGTATGATCTACACACAACCGTTATCATGTAGTCTAGCACAGAGGGTCTGGTTCGTCCATCGGTTTTTTTTTAAGTATAGATCATTCTCGCTGGCTACAGATTAAAATAATAATATGTGCTCACCGTTTTATATTACGATGTAATAATTACTTGCTATTATTGAAATATCAAGTTTCAATTACATACTACCAAGGTAGCCATAATACCGGATTTTAGTCCGTCTTAAATATCTAGAAGATTGGTAAAGGTTAATGTTATTCTTCTGATCGCCGAAAAGTTGACAAAAACAAATACCCATAGCCTTAAATGTAACCTAAGGCCTTTACGTATTTTCCTCATGTTGTTAAGGGACCTACTTAGCACTTGCCAATCCAACTCCTATGTACCTATAGTTTTGTCTCAAACCTCTTTGGAGCCAAAAATCACTCAATAATTTAGATTTTAATGTTTAGACCTTAGATGCTGAAGAGTCCTCATTATCCTAGACATCTGTCCTCATTATCCATTGCTCACTTTTGTTAATTAAGTGGTCTTTCTATTTTTTTTTCAGTAAAGTTGGCAATTAACGTTCTGCATTCTCCAAATTTCCTTAATAACTGAATTTCCGTGACATTTATAATAAACATATTAATTAGTAACTTATGTCGATTTTTTTAATAAATTAATCAGTCAATATCTTATAATATTATTATAATCAGCTACTCTTGTGCCATTTTTAATGTTAATTAATACAAGGTACAGTGAAACACAGGTTAATAAAAAAAGATGATAACAATAAGCAATATAAGCATGTCACTATGTCTTATAGTTGTCCAAAGATGTCTTGTCCTCTTCACTATGAGGAGGCACTCGACAAGTTGGTATAGGTACACTGTACGTAGCATGGGTGGCCTACAAAATGTATTCGTTAGCCGAAGGGCCACTCCAATTTAATAACACGGGAGTATGTCCATCTACCCTCCAAAATACAACACAACGCATACAAGAAACAAATTATCATTTTTCCTTCCTTACATTACCTATCCACATAACATATTATTCTCTATCTTTGTTTATATTGTATAATTCCTCATGGAACTTACAAACTACAACGTATTTTATCTTATTCGAATAGCAGTGGTTCTCAAAATTTAAAAGTAATATCTTTAAAATGTTATAAAAGGGAGTTATTTTGTTAATGACTCATATGTAATAGATTGTTGCTTTAAATTTAAAAAATCACCTGCCTTTATGTTACAAAAAATGAAGGAAAAATGGCATTTTAGTCCATGAAACTTTCAAACGAACATACTCATGAGACACTAAAGAAAATTTAATGAAACAGGTTTTTCAGTAGGTACACCAGTAGGACCCGTCCAAATTTCCTCAAATTGCATGACATTCCGTAGCAAATATGTAGTCTTATTACATAGGTCGGTAGGTACCTGGTTTATTGAGAATTTTGGTAGATATTCTGAATTAGAGTTTTTATCACAGTAAAGGGAATGCTAACGGGCCATCATTGATAATAATCGTCTTCAAACCCATAGTTACCAATTATTTAACCCAAAAACTAGTAGAAATGAAAATCTGTTCTACATCTTTCATTTGATGTATTCGCTATGAAAGCGCATATGATTAGCATAGCAATTATTTAAATCTGTCATTGATGATTTTTTGACATAGTTAATATAAATTCTTCCTTAATAAAGTGACATCATAATAATATTTTGAAATTTTTGTACCGAATGCCACATCTAGAAGGTACGTAGCAGATCGAAAGCCTCGGCAATTGCTCAGTTCAAGTGATAACATCAATTTTTGCTCCGGATATTTTAAAACACATCTTGTAATAATTAAAAACCATCTTGAGTCGTGTATGTTTAAAAAAATCACATTATCCATAACAAGAAGTTTGAGAACTTGTGTTATGGAGATGGTAAATAATCGCTCAAGATTAATTGCAGTCATTTGTGTGTGAGGTTTTAAGGAATTATACATAATATTAAACGAAGTAGGAATGTACATATATGTGAAGACGCTTATTTTGGTAGCCTTCAAGATGGGTGGCTCGACTGTGTATCACTCCGATATATTATTATTCTCATATTACCTACCTACCTCTACCTACATTGTCTATTCAAATCCTACTCTTTACTTTAGACCATAAATATTTTACAATAATTTATTCAATTTCAGCTATATTTTTCCGCAATTTATCTACATTTTTTATGTATTTTTTTTGTAAGGTATATTGATAAATTTTGCTCGTTCTAAAGATGTCTTACATAGCTGAATCAAAAGAGATTGTTTGAATAAAAAAAATCTTTTCCATTTTTTTCTTTACCGGTCAATTCTGTCACCTTGCGCCTTCGCTTCGGTCCGGATCTCTTCTGCTCTTAAAAAATGTACAACCATGAGAAGAAAAACATGTTCAATTGTTCAACAAGTACAACATAATAAAATTATTCATAAAAATATAGGTAGGTACTATCTATGGTGGCACTCGATAATTACTCGATTTCAGCCTACTGAAATTGCAACTTGAACAATTATCATGAAAGTGTAAGTAAGTGCATTACAGTATATGACTTGCTTTTATAACACCCTATAGTACTTTAGTTCACCACCACCGTCTAAGTATTGGTGGGACTCTACTCGCTTGATCTCCCTTGAGATTGTTCCCTGTCAAACAATATAAAGGTTGACTCCGATAATAATTAAGATTTTAAATAATTGATGACTTATCCCCTTTTGCCTTACGTCTATCCCGCAGGTAGGTATCTCGGCCCACTAGATTTATGTGGGTAGCTATATTAGTAGGAGAGCCCCCTAATCATTCATAATAAGCCTAAAGGGCTACATCTACACGGCCTATTTGATTTTCTTCTTTAGATCTACTATGCATCAAACTGCAAATATACTGTTAAGGTGGCGTAAAGGAAAGTACAACTTCTGTATACTGGCAGCTTCCCTTTTATCGTATGGATTTGTTCTGGTTATAAGGGTGCGTTTACACCAAAAGAGCATAGAGCCAGACCTGGATATGGAGCCTTATTTTTCTTCATCGTTGATATTGACACCAAGCAAATAACAGCAAGCAAGAACTAGAACTCTGGAGCACGTAAATTATCATCGCCCTTAAATAAGTTCTTGATGTTGAGTCTTGCTTGTTGTTGTACACTCTATATCTGTCTCTTTTTCTATGTTCGTGAGGTGTAAATGCACACTAACGCACAGTGGGTGATTGACTAACGAACTTCTACTTCTGATGAAACAAACTAACACAATTTAGGCAGACAATTTTCTTTGCAAGTTCTCTAACACAGGACTTGCAAAGAAAGTCCTGTGTTAGAGAACTTGCAAAGAAAGCCCTGTGTTAGAGAACTTGCAAAGAAAGACAAAGAGTTTTTTCGCCACTTTATCGTATCCAGAGCACTCCTATTAAGATCCAATAGTAGGAAGTGCGCACATCCATATCTTGAAGGATTGGTATTCTTGATACTGGTAAATAAAGAATTAATAATTAGGAACCTAATATTATTTATGTATTTAAAATACCTACCCAGCATTAATCAAATCCCTATGTACCTGGTAAAAATAAACCTAAATTACCTATTTACTCAAGTGAATAATCTTGGGTTAGTCGGTAAAATAAGCTCTATGTGTATGTATTTTGTTCAGGTTTCGCGAATCACTCATAAAATCAAGTTTCTTGTTTTTATTGAAATACTAGTTAAGGCCTGTAGCGAGGACGAATGTAAGCTCCGATTGACTATTTGCAGCGAAATTTAGAAACGATCTAGAGAGAGATGAGTGGGAGTCCGTTGCGAAGGATAGGACGACTTTGAAAAACATTGTTTGGGAAGCCAAAACTCTGCGGGTGTTGTATGGCCAACGGAAGTAAGTTAGTAAGTGCTTCCTCAAAAATTACAAGAGAAAATTTTTGTTTGTGAATCAACTAAAGAAAATATTCTGTTGTAAATTTATAAAGAAGATACTCGGCCCCAATGATCGAACCCACGACACAAGACTACCGACAGCTTCTTTGATTTGATCAACGATGTAATCTAACTGTTGAAAGATCATAAAAAAGATGTGAAGCGGCACACATAGAAAACACCATCATGAATGTTAATATGGGATCAGGTTGACATTTAAGCAATTGAATGTCACATTTGTGAAACAGAATTAATCCCATGAAAAATCACCATGGTTGACAGCACTCTATAACTAAGTATTATTGTAAACCTACTAGGTAGGTATTTAGTTTAAGCTTTATTTTATGTATATTTATGTATTTACAAAAATAGGTGTATAGCACATAATATAATCCCCTGTTTCACCAATTGCCTATTCTCTTTACGAACAATGTTTTTTAATCTATAATATCTATAAAAAAAAGTCGGGTTAGTGCGATAACACTTACATATAACTCGAGATAGGCTAAACAGATTCTTCCGATGTTTGATTTATTTGATTCGTCTCCGCTCCGGATAACAGAATAACTATTAAAAATTCGAACAATGGATAGCAAATAATATAAAATATAATATTAGAGTTAGTATGGCATGGATTTTCTGACAACAACGCCATCTGTGAATAATTCTATAACAAATTATTGCGAACCTGACAACCATTGACATTAAAAATATTGGTACGCAGATTTTTCATGGATTTTTTTCGATCTTTCAGAAATATTTTTTTACATTCAAACATATTTTAACCATATTTTTGTACAAATTGCAAATTCGAAATGAATATACTATGAATACTGACAACTATTTTTGTAATGTGTATACTTACACACCGTGGGCGGAAATGAGTAAAACTGATTATTCTGATAATTTTACTCCTAGATATTTCATAAAAGTCATAGGTATCATCTTTTTTTTTTAATAGGTAATATACAATTAGATATCCTTCTAGTTTTATTTTTCAAAAGATCGCTATTTCTTTTACTGAATCGCTACCTCTCTTACTAAAGACTCTGTTATTTATTTTTAGAAGTTAAGGGGAATGGAATAATTTGTATCTAACATTCCCACATTTGCAAGGATCCAAATTTCGATCAAGGTTTATATTCGAACATAAATTTATTAATTAGTAATTGTTTCCATGGTGTCCAATGAAAATATAGGTATTATTATTTTCCAGTTTGGTATAAACGCTTCCTAAGAAGCAAAGCTATGGTTTCAAATTTGAAAACCATAGTTTTATATGCATGCATTTTATACTCATCCTACACTCCTACAGAAGACACAAGGCTCACATTTCAACAATGTATTAATAATTTATGTTTAGGATTCTCAATTCTCATAGCATATATTGAGCGCCGGCGAGTTAAAAGCCACACCATAAAGTGAAGCATCCAAATAACCATTTTGATATTTATATTATTATTAATTCCACATTCAGATCTGCCCACGCTTCATATCTACTGTCATTCCTCTCCTCGCAGTGTCACTAAGTATTTCAAGATCTTATCTATAGGTACCATTCAACCAAATCAAGATGGGTATCGAAAGACCTTTATCTTCTAATTTGTATTTATAATGCAATCATAATTTAATTTTCTAAGTGAGAAACTGATCTTCACAATAATTTATTGTCCAATTCTTGAGTTATATAAATATGAATCTGTGCTCACTCAATATGAACACGAATAGGTACATAAATTATAACATATTTTACAGAAAGCAAAACTATACTGTTGAGAAATAGGAAGATGTTCGGGACCGGGGTTAGGTAACTGTCGACTACTGAACCACTGAGTACAAATATTATTAGATAGCCTTTTTGGATGCGCAGAACCGAAAATTGGTTTCTTTATTCAACAGTCACGTGACTGAAGATAAATTATCAATAATAATACATTTTTCTTTCATCCACAAGATAACACAACACAGCCCAAAGGTACTTCCTTTAACTAATTGTGTGATTAAAACACAAAATTCCTCTGTGTTAATGCTAAAATTTTAAAAATAAATAATCGTATGACACACACTGCTACCGACAAATGTAACAGTGTGTATGAACCTGTTGGGACCATGCGCACATTATTTCTCTAGTAGGTACTATTTCCTCTCAAAGGACTGAACCGCTAGCAACAAGGCAACCAAGTATAGAATTTCCATCATATCTCGAACAGTAGGTAGGTTTCAGGGCTGACAACTTCCATTGGCTTGGGTTAAAGACCTTTTATCCAATCCAATCCAAACTCCCTCAAGACCCCCCTTAGGGGCATAGGGAGGCAATCAGAGCTCTCCATTGCGCTCGATCTTGGGCAATGTTTATGACCTCCTCCTATACCATGATTCCTCATCTCTGCTTCGAAGGAGCGGAACACAGTATGATAGGGCCTCGTTTTCGGGACCCTGATGGGAGGAAGAACAGTGCTCTCCTCGGCCAACTGTCATTCTACATCCTTAACACATGTCCCAGCTAAGTCCTTCTCCTCCGCATAATGGTAGAAATGATAGGGTAACGCTGGGTGCTCCGACGTATAGCGTCGTTCGTGATGCGGTGGTACCATCTTTTACCCAAAATTCTCCTGAAGCACTTCGTTTCGAATGCAGATAAATAGAGAATATTCTCATTATGTTTAGATTCTTGTGACCTTTTCAGGACTAGATCTTAAAGAAAAAATAACAACCAATGACTCTAACAATTCATTACTAATGTTCGATTTTTAAATGGAACAAACCACTACGGGCTTACGACCGTCTTCTACTGTTATTTCGAAGGCTGGCTTAGTGTGATCACTTTACGTTAACAACGTACGCCATTAGGTGGTAATGTTTGTGCAAACATTAGTAATGAATTGTTAGAGTCGTTAGTTGTTATTTTTTCTTTCAAATAGAGAATAACCTCCTAAAATTTCTTATTTAAGACGTAGGTACTTACCAATAATCTTACTACAGACAAATCAAGTAGGTACAAGAGATTTAGGATAAAAATGCTCACATTAAAATTAATATCTACACTTTTGGCTTTTACTTCGGACCTTAGGAAAAGCCTGCGTTGTGAAAGACAAAACGCTGTAGTTTGAACCAAAAACTTCCGAGTTCCGATACGTCCTCATGAAAATCGGCAACGAAACTCTTCGGTTACGACCATTTTAATTCAATCATCGACCATTGGGTATATTGATTAGGACTTTTTATGATATTTCTGAAATAAGTAGCAACATTTTAAGTTTATTAACCAATAAAAATATGAAATAAATTGTAAATTCCTATGCTTGTTATAGCACTGTGGAATATTTCAATACAAAGAATTCTATTAAATTAAAATTTATTACCAAAAGAACAGTGAAACATGCAGATATGAATACAAACAAACTTATATTTATAATATAGAATAATATTATTGTAAAGTGTATGTAAAGTGGATATGACGCTGATAGTGCATTTCGTAGATTGAATCCGCTTAATGGATCACCATAAAAATATTATTGGCCCGCGATAAATGTTTGTAAGTATATCTAGGTACTTCGAAGATAAACCAATAACCCTAGATTCATAAAACTATTCATAACTTTTTGGTACCTACTTTAAAGTACGTTTAACTTGATTTATGATATGTATATCTGAAGTGGTTGGTGACCCAGCGGTTACAACGCCGGCTTTCGCACTGCGGACGTCGTGGTTCGATCCCAGGTGCCGACCATCTTCCTCTTTCACGACACAAGCTTTCGGTAGCTTACTGTGAAAGAGTCAAGGAGTGTATTTGTGTTCACTTTGAGTGAGCACAGATTTATTTTTATTAAAAAAAAAAAAAATTTTTTTGCTTGCTTGAAATAAACGAATATTCTCAAATTATGGGTACGTCGTAGCAACTTTTTCAATTGTCATGGTAGGTAGGTAGGTACTTGTCGATCAAAATAATCAAAGACATTAAGACAACCCTTATTTTTGCAATGACATAAGTCAAACTAAAAGTTCTCATCAAATCAAATACTTAGAGTCGTTGAATTAAATCGAGAGAAAATCATAGGGTATATACAAATTCAAATTGTAGTAAAATAGTCTGACTTAGAATTTAATCCGAAGAAATGCCTTTCGAAAATTAGTAAGTTTATTATATTAGGTACCTTACATATCTTGTTGTTATATTGAGAATCTAGTCCCTAAATACTCAAAAATTACATTGGACCCAACGGTAAGTTCCTACTATGATAAATAGTTACATCATCGGTTTTACATAATATAAATAGCTATACAAGCTTTGCTAATGATGTTCAATAGGTTTTCGCATGGCCCATTTGAAGTAGAACTTCCTATCTTGTGTCACAAAGACTAAAAACTAATTGGCTCCTCTTAATTGCTTGGCGCCTGTGATACGTGGCAGGTCGCCAGCAACGCTGATATCGGCAAGCTTGGATATCGTTTGTTGTTGTGATGCTGAAAAACAGAACAAAATAAGGTCTTCAAATGTAATTGTTATAGACCCTGTTGGCTCAATTATTTTGAGTGAGTGTAGAATAAAACAGAACCCAAAAGATCTTAAGTGTTGACTTCTGTGTTGGTGATCTGTCGGTCCAGGATATTTTAAGAATTTTGCTATGGATCCACAATTATTCAATAAACAAATAAACCAAGCATGATAAAAATCTGTTCAGCTGATCTCGAGTTAAAAGTGTTCGCACTAACCCGACTTTATTTTATATCCTAGATTATGATTAGGTGTTTCATTTTTGCTTGACATGTGTCTACCGATGATACTACTGAACTTCAAGCTCGTTATTTCATGCAATATTCAAGTATAAACGTTTCAGGCCATCTCATAGTTGTTTGACGAGATCTACAGACTCAAAAGCCCGAAAAAGGTTTACCTTTTTCACTTTAGGCTTTTACGACATTTCCTTGCCTTGACCTAAATCATTGATCAAGTAATAATTATGTAGGTACTCAAAGTACAAAAAAATATTCTAGACTATATTCTACGTCGTATTAACGACCATCACCCAAATACTCAACTATTAATTATCTAACGAAACATTAAATACTTAAAAATACATAAAAATCGTTCTTACTTGGCTATTATTTATAAAAAATATGCATAGAATTATAAAAAAAAATGTTAAGCAGATCATAAAGTGTTCACTTTATAATATAAACCAATGTTATTCCACGAAGAGTTAATATAATTAAATGTTAATTGAGTCAAATTTATTGGCAATAAACAAGCTTGACAATTTGTTAATGTATCGAATCTTCCGCACGAAGACACATTAATATTCCAATAAAACTAGTTCGTAAGTAAATTATTTTCTTATCGTAATTTCGTGTTTTCATTACCTCTTTGTATTTTAATGTTTAAATTCTATTTAATAGTTTTGTAGGTATGTTTGTTTTAAATTATCTACTTATATCGATTTAAGTGTTATGTTATTCTGATTTTTTGTAAGAATTATTATTTAAAATATTATGAGAAAATCATTAAGTACCTACCTACCCATATTGAAGAATTACCTACATAAAAAGAATTCTTCCATATTAGCTATAGGTACAGTTTGAAAGAGTGTCTATTTTGAAAATGTTCTAGGTTGAGCTGATAAAGCCTGGATAAGAGCCAGCTACAAAATCACTAGGCAGACCGTCGATGTGCTGGACCGGCGACCAAACAAAGCAAAAAAATCATATTAGATAACTTATAATGAATAATTATTATCAATTGAACATTTGTAAGCAAAATAATAGCAGGATAATTCACGTTTAAGTTTAGAAGTGTCAAATATTTGAGACATTAAAATTTGATGGTACTGCATTGGACGTTAAGCGTAATGGGTTGTTTTCCTACGGATACGCCGCTACTTTTAAAAGCGGTGAATATGTCAGTTGAGAACGTTGTCAATATTGTTTCCGTAGTAACGAAAACATTGTCATATAATTTTGAAAGACGCCGTCTTGTCAGATGACGGCCCGTTCTTTAGGAACCCACTAGCCGATCTTCAACAACTACATACTTATAGATAGATATTAGTAATGCCGGAGAAGAATTGGGCCATCAACACCAAGAAGACAAAATGGATAGCATTTGGGATAACAGATTACACCAACCCCTGCTGCGAGTTTGAAATAAACTTTTTCTTGAATACCCATGCAGTTTTGATGTGCTATACCTACATGTTCATGTTACAAGTAAGCATGGTGCTACATGTAGACACTCTCAGTGAAGCCTCTAAGACAAAAAGCCTGTACGAGAAAATTACGGCACTTAATAACGTCATACAAAAAATCACATTGAATTATATCCCAGACACTTTTCTTCTTCGGGTGATGTTTACACGTTGAGAAAAAAAGCTAAATAAATATTAAGAGTATAGGCACCAGAATGTATTATCCCTTGAAAGGTTTATGACTTGCAACACTCAGAACACGGTAACTCGTAATATTAAATCGTTGCGATAAAAAAAAGAAATAAATAAAAAAAAAACAAAAACAACAAGTCCCCAAAACGTTATGTTATGTTTTTGTGGCTGCATTTGATTAAGGTGGATTTTTATTGTGAGATGTGAATAAACAATGTTTTATAGTTGTTGTTTGTTTGTATGTGTATGTATGTGTGTAAATAAATAAATAAAAAAAAAAACAAAAGATACAAGTTCGAATCGGCCCGAGTGAACATTCCGCCCACTTCATCCTTAAATGCTTCTACTTAGGGAAGATATTTCAAACTTATGGACGCATTTCAAACCTGATAATAATTCATTACTACCACAACTTGTCATGGATTTGGACATTAAATGAGGGTTGTCTTCTCTTAGCTGTTTGTTGCAGTTTTGGAGACGCCTTTTAACCTCTAGTTATCTGCTATGATTCACACGATACAACGTTGACCAGGATTCGCACTTCTTTTGGTCTTTTATTAAAGTTACATTTTATTGTGAACATTTACACACTGACCAGACAATCTTTTAGTGACTAACCCGTACATGCGAGCTCTGTAGGGACCTTATTTCTCAACTCTACGTATGCAGGATGCACTTAGCACCTCTATATATAGACAAAATTTAAGTAGACGGCATTTCTAGTAGACTTTATGTGGAGAATAGGTAAAGGTATCCACTATCCAGTACCACCACATCAGGGATGTTAGACGTATAAGTCTCTTAATCGATCACTAAAACTATCAAAAAAACTCCTTACGGGGAGCAGGAGCAAGGAAAAGATACTGACACATTGTAAAGGGCCTCTGGAGACGAGAAATAAGAGGCAGTTCTCCATAAATGAATTGAAGGCTTTCAAAATAGATCTCATTTGGTCGCGGTGATGCAATCGACATATTTTTATAGTCTCTTGACCTTCTTATTTAAAAAAATAAATGAGAATGATTCAGTATTGTTATAGGTAGGTATATAATATAATCAAATATGGATTCACCGTCAGTATTAGGACGAAATGGGTTAAGTTCTTTGTATGACCCAATGGTCCGGTTGATGAGCCCTGAAGGCGGCCAAATGCGGGTGGTCAAACCATACATCGGACCGAGGTCTTTCTCCCTGGTACGTTACCAGCATTATTGTGATGATTGTGAATCGAAAAGTCATGAGAACCACGCCGTGTCGTGGAACAAATTTACACATTCACACATCTTATCGCAATAATTGGGTATTCATTGCGCAATTAATTTGAGAACGCATAAAGATAATGACATGCACTTTCATTATAGTCAAGCGAGCGTATGTGCTTTAAGAAACCAATCCATATACTGAATATATGTTTTTAACAGTTTGTTTATTATTTTTTATACCATCATTAAATACCGCTTAATAAAGCAAATAAATGTTGGTCATGATAAAGGAATATAACTACATACTTAGGTTGATTCATAAACAACTTCCACGCATGTTATACATAAATATAGAAAAATTCACGAGACCTTTTAAAAACTAATATCGATCGAGTGATAAAATGTCAGCTAACGCACGGATCGACATCACCAACACTATCGTAAGATGTTCTTAACCAACTGCAAGAATACTTTTCAGTGAAGTATCTACATGTTTCAATACATGGAAAGGTTGAATTCAACGAATTTAATTCGAACAAAGGGCTGCTATTCAGATTTCGATGACATTGCGAACAGTGGAAGTCTCAGGGGGAGGCTTATGACCAAAAATGAACTTGAGAGAGCAGATCTAAGAAAGAAAGAAACGTGCAAAGTCAATATTGGAACAAACAACTTTCCCAAATATGTTGGCTATTTTTATTTAATATCAATAAGATTAATAATTTGGCACATACAAGAGTAATATCCCAACTAGCAAAATCTGTACTTGTAGCACTCCCAAGAGTAAAATTTTGTAGACTTATAAGATACATATAGCATACTTTAACCCTGGATTTGGGCGCAGTTATAGGAGCATTTATTTCTATAACGATGTTCTTATAAGATACTTATAGCATTCTTCAATCACAAGATTTGGACGCACTTACAGGAGCATTAATTTCTATAACGATCTTATAACGAGCTTACAGAATGTAAATAATCAAATAATACACTTGACAAAGCGTAATTGGTTCTATAATGATCTTCAGCTATGCATTCACAAGCATAAATACTCCTATAAGTATCTGCCATAAGTATCTTACCAGACCAATCTTGTTTAATGTTTACTGGTAAAGTACTGTATAAAGTATGTTTTGTTATGCTTTTTGTGCGTCGTGAAAGTTTTTTGTTCTTGTATTAAATACTAAAAATGTAAGTACATTTTCTATTATTAATATAATACATTTATTAATAAACAGCAAAATATAATTGGTAAAGGACACTCATCTATCCACTGTTGGGAACATGGGAAGTCATTTTTACTGTAAATATGTACCGTAATTTTATTATTTTATTCACGCGCTTCGGAAAAAAGCTCAATTTACAGTTGTTGTAGAATTTTCATTTCATCTGTTTTATATGAAAATTCGCCATTTTTAAAAATACTCTGCATTGAGTACTTTATAGAACCATTATAGGTACATTGTTACTTATAACAGTTTCAATCAAGATAACACATTGCCTCCATTTTAACAAATTAGGGTAGATCAATTTGAACCTCATTATTGTTAGAAGTTTTTTTTTACTTATTTCTTGATGTCTTCCGTTACATATTTCGACTTATTTTCGATAAATTTAGATAGGTGACTGACAAATTGTACGGAATATGTAAGTCAGTTGATGACAGCGGAGGCTGTTTTTATATTAAAAACAATAACCACTGACTGACTGATGTCATTAACGCTTCAGCCTTATGGCTGAATTCGAACCCGAAGTGAAAGCAAAGTTTGCATGAAAAAGTTTATCGAATCAGGAAACTTAAAAGCACACACGCGACTTCATACTGGAGAAAAGCCATATGAATGCAATGTTTGCAATAAAAAGTTTACAAACTCATGTAAATTAATGATTAACATGCGAACTCACAGCTGAGAAAAGCCATAAAAATGCAATATTTGCAATAAAAAGTTAAATCAATCAAATAATTAAACACGCACAGCTACTGTAATGCTAAGTTTGCAATACAAAGTTTAAGATGTTTTTTTTAAAGTTTGCATAAATAGTGCAACCGCGTGCTCAAATGCGAATTCAGTCATATGAGAGCAAAGTTTGCATGAAAAAGTTTACTGAATGGAAACTTAAACGCACACGTTCGACGTCATAGCGGAGAAAAGCCATACGAAAGGAACGCCATATTTGTAATAAAAAGTTAATCAACAGTAAACACTCATATGCTTTAGCCATTCTGCTTTGAATGCTGCTGCGAATGTTGCTGCTGTATAATGTTATTTTTAAAAGAATGCTGCTGCTGTATAATGTTATTTTTAAAAGAATGCTGCTGCTGTATAGTGTTATTTTTATTACCGAAACTGTCGTTTTTCTGTGTGACTTTCTTGTTTGTTTGCTTTGTTGTGTGTATAGCGTCTGTTGGCAAATTCTTTTTCTGTATATTGACTTCTGGCTTCTTATTGATTTATGTACCTACCTATAATTAATATTTGTTTATCTGACTTTTGATTATATCTTATGTTTTTGTTACCACTTGATTAAATGTTTTTCATTCTTTAGACTTTTGATTATATCTTATGTGTTTGTTACCACTTGATTGAATGTTTTTCATTATTTATTCAATATTTTATGTTTTAATGTATTTCATTAGTTTATTTAATTGCCAACCTCGATACAGGCTATGCCTAGTGAGGTGGCAAAACAAAACCACTTTTGTATATTCTTTGTATGCTTTTATTTTGTTTCATTGTAAATGTTATAAAAATGAATAAACTTATTATTCAAATTTGTAGAAGTCCAAATTTTCTTACTTCGTCAACTATGTGTATTAAATTGTGTATGTTACTAGTAACATAGTCTCGCCCTTAGAAGATTTTAAAATTTTCTGCAAAATCTGCTATCATTTTTCAGCAATGTTCAAGAGCGGAAAATGGTTTTCATTTGAACAAATCGTAATGGCACAAAACAAGTTCAAAAAATGATGAAAAGGTTCAGATTTCAGAAAGTGTTTCAAAATTATGAAACTTAGTAATAAAAAAAACATCGGTACTCAGATCCTTTCCAGTAAGCCAAAACATTGATAGAAATAACGGTTCTGTGTATCTCTTTCGGCATTTGACAGTTCAGTAAAAAACTGTTGACAATAGCAATATCTCGAGCACTCCATTTGGTATACTTTCCCAACTTTCCATCTCGCCACCCAATTAACAATCGTTTCATCAAACCAAGGTCTATTAAGTGTAATGAATCACCGACAGGAAAACTCTCTATCAAATCTATGTCTAGCTTTAATAATGGAGAGTCTTAATACTTAATATTTTGTTTAAAATATTAGATAGCTCATTCAGGGCTAAATGGCTTATATTAAATTTAACAGCCCAGCTCTGTATATTTTTAAACAATTTATTATTTTTTTCATAATCAGTTTCTTCAAATGCCGAATCGGATTCATCTTCTTTATTTTCTACTTCTTCACATTCCGAGTGATAGTTTATATATTATTTTCGACAGCGGAACTCTCATTTATTGCATCTCTATTTAAACTTGAAATATTTCCAGGCCCTGAATGAGGCATTTGTGAAGAATATGTTTTCACTTATTCAACATACCCATTTGTCATTTGTCACTTTTCTTCTATAACCACCGCTCCTTTTAAATCGTTTCCAGTCACTTAATTCCATATTAAAAACATTTGAACCACCTCGACAAAATGACTGGCGTTTACCTATAAAGTGATTGAGTTAGTATTTTTGTGTATATTTGCTCTTATAACGTATTAATTAAGTACTGTTGGTTTTGTAAGAGTCTTACACTAGGCTATAGCAGCGAGAACTTATAATGATCTCAGCCAAGTATGTTAAAGAATCTAGTTTAAAGACTATTTGCACTTATAGCGTTCTTTTGAAGTACTATTTGTTTCATATGAGTCTTGAACAAGACTTTATAGACGATTACTTATAATGATCTCGGCGAAGTATTTTATAGGATTCTTTAATCTTACAAAATGCTACTTTAGGATCAGCATTTTTCTCAGGACTATTAAGTCTTAGTGCATGCTCTTATAGGATTAGTTCTCCTATAACTTACCTATAAAATAGTCTTGTAGCTATCTATAAGTCTGAAATACTAAATCAAATGCTCTTGAGATTATCAACGCTTGTAGAATGCCATTATAAGTAAGAGTATCCTATAACTGTCCTGTGCGATAGTTTTGTAGCAAACTATAAGACTGAGATATAAAAACGAATGCTCTTGAGAATATTAAGGCTTGTAAAATGCTATTATAAGTAATACAGTCTACAACAATGCCATTATAAGAGGTTTATAAGTACTGACAGACTTATAATCTTTCGTTATAGGATTACTTTGCTAGTTGGGATGTAGGTACCTGGTTAAATACTGACAAAATTTCAATTAGGAATACTTGAAATGAAAACACCAAGCAATCTTCATAATATTATTTTGATGTTTAGTATGGAAAAGATAAAAATGTTGAACCTATCAATCAATACGGCACATAACATATGACTTCCTTTCCTCAAGCGAAACACGATGCATTTAATAGATAAAGATATACCATACCAGACCATGGTGGTATCACATAAGGTCTGTTTTGTTATTAATAATATGGAAAACAATTCCAATCTACATAGGTACAAACAATGTTTACATATCAGTTTTACTTATAATGAACAGTCTAGATATTTTGGTTGAGATATGTGTCAAAGATATGTACAATAGGTACATTGTTAAGCAAATAGCTGCTTAGATAAACAAAATTATTAAGAATAAAAAAACACACAACGTTAAAGAAATTTGGGAAGCGCTACTAGTAGGTTGTCCTGTAGTTCTAGTACCTTTATACTTATGTATCTAGATAATGACGCCTTTTGAGGGTTAAAGGCATCCTTAGTAGACGCTATAGACTCAATTGTCACATTTTTTGGAAAATAAATAAATATTCCACAAGAAGAATATCGATTCCAGGCATATTATTGGGTACTTTTTCTTTGAAAGAGTAAAATATCAGAGTACCAGATAGGTAAATATTGTTTAAAATATTTAAGAAGCAGCTGGTGCTCGACAATGCTGAAACTTGAAGATTCTGCAGAGAAGGAGTATTAAAACCTTACAACTTTCTGGCCTACTGCGATTCAGTTGCTTGTGCGAAAGCAAGAAAACTAAGAAAGCAAAATTTTCTCCTATCCTAGTTGCTCCATGAGCTGAAGTTCCTATAATATCTGGAACTGATGTAAATCTTCTAATTGCTACAAACTATGGAGTAAGCAGAAGACCATAATTTTCGATGTGATTTTTAGCCTAGTGGTCCCATCGCCAACTTTCATCGAGGGTTCGATCTCATCTTCATCTTCCTTTTCCACGATACAAGTTCATTTTCTTTACTGTGAAATAGACAAAGAGTGTATTTTGTGTTCACTTTGACTCACTTGATAATTTAAAAAAAATACATTCTGGAGCATCTGTGTGTGTTGTCAAGACCTGAAAATGCAGTTTCAAGGAGGTACCCAAACTCTCTATGCTTGATAGACTGAACAGGCAGAAATGGTACAGACATGAACCCAGAACACCATTATTAGGAGCATCGAGGAGCTTTGTGGAGAGACATCCAGGGAAAGATAAAGAACTTGTATACGTAGACTGTGAGGTTGTGTGAAATTGAAAATGAGTGCCAAGGCTAAAAAAGACTGATGGTAACTTCGAAAAAAGAAGAACATTTTCTGCTTTGCCTATACTTCACTTGAGAGCAATGCTGTATGGACGCTTCGCCACTGAACTTTGAAAGAAATGTTAAATGATAGTTCCAAAATGCTCCACAGTACGCACATGTTCGTCTAGAAATAATTATTATAATATATTCAAGATTTGACATATGTAGGTATGTAATAATATAGGTAGGTACATAAGTGAAAGACGGACGATTCAATCAGCATATTTCCATGTTTTCATCAGTTTTGTGTTCACAGTCCGACAAAAATACGTGCAGTACACGAATAATGTATTATTTGTGAGCCGATGTTAAGCTTTGGTAATCCATCATTTCGTATGTAATTTATACCGGCAATTTATCACGTGTACCTACAATATAATTAACTGCACACTCATCCCTCTATTTGCGGATCTTTGTTGAATTAACAAGCACAAGCACTCCCTTAAATGTCTCCCGAACACCTCTGCAGTTTCTATAATAGCCGAAAGGCATTAGTCGCCTAACTACTTAGGCCTAGATCTAGAAGGTTCGATTTTCGGTTTCGAAAAATATTTTTTAACCTTATTTTAAAGAAACAAAATATTTAGTTTTTTCCACAATTTTATTCAGCTAACCGGTTTTCGAAGACCGTACGTCTTCTTCGTCAGGCTAGTAGATGTTCGTCAGGCTAGTAGGACATCTACTAGCCTGACGAAGAAGACGTACGGTCTTCGAAAACCGGTTAGCTGAATAAAATTGTGGAAAAAACTACATATTAATAAGTTCGAAGTATGTTCCACCAAGTAGCCACGGTCGAAAAGATAAATTATCTATTTTTTAACCAATACTCGTAGGTACTTACATGTTTTTTGATAGCATTATCATTCATGAGTGATTATTATTAACCAGATTTTGAAAGGCAGCCGTGGCGACCACTTCTGTCTTTTTCTTGAAAAGTTTTCTTTCGCATCGCTGAATTCACATGTGAGTCTTTAAATAACCCGAGTATGCAACTATAGACGATTTTTTTGTTAGGTACATTAATTAAAAAAAAAAATACCTCCGCTCAAGCATTTAGTTGCTTATGGAGGAATACCGTGTCTTGTGTTATTAATTGTTGTTTAATTGATTGTTGTATTTTAAATGTTTATTATTTAAATAAAAAAAAAAAAAAAAAAAAAAAAAAATTACAATATTGAATATTTTGGTGGATTTGGAAACCATTGACTTATGACCCTCAAAAAGTGCTGTTAAAGGATGATCAATTTACACAAATTAATCATGATTTGCTGATCCATATTTTTACCTCTCCTAGGAGGCAGGCATTGAATCAACTCTCCTTCAAGAGGTAATAATGTATTTTAAAATCGATTTTAATATTTGACATTATAATCGAATCGAAACTCCCTTAAGACCCCACTTAAGGGCATAGGGAGGCAACAAGAGCTCTCCATTGCGCTCGATCTTGCGCAACGTTAATGACCTCCTCCCACACCATGTCCAGATTCCTCAGCTCTGCTTCGAAGGAGTGGAACACAGTATGAGAGGGTCTTCCTCGTCTCCGGGACCCTGATGGGAGGAAGAACAGCGCTCTCCTCGGCCAACTGTTATTCGGCATCCTTAACACATGTCCCAGCAAAGTCCGTCTCCTCCACATAATAGTAGAGGTGATGGGCTCACGCTGGGTGCGCCGGCATATAGCGTCGTTCGTGATGCGGTGGTACCATCTTATACCCAAAATTCTCCTGATGCACTTCGTTTCGAATGTAGATACTTTTTGTGCCTGGGCCAGTCAGGTGCCAGGACTCACACCCATACAGGAGAATGGGCAACACACACGCATCAAACAGTTTACATTTCGTCTCGACACTAAACGCCGACGCCTTCCATATCTTGGTCATGTTGTTGAAGGCGCCACTTGCCATACCGATACGTATCGGGAGCTCAGCCCCGAGGTCACAAGTGATGGTAATGGTTGCTCCCAGGGTACTTAAACTTATCCACCCGGGAGACCTGGTGACCATCAATGGTTATCGGTAGCTGTTTATCGGGGCAGGCATTATTCGCCGTGAGCTCCGTTTTACTGGCATTGACTCGAAGGCCGAGGCGTGCTGTTTCGTCGCAGAGTCTTGAAACACTGCGCTTTAATTCCTCCACTGTCGTACTGAACAACGCTAGGTCGTCCGCGTACTCCAGATCGCACAGTTCGCCCATTAGACCATCTCTCTGTGTTATCGGTATACCTCTTGCTCCTTGCATGGACTTTCTCAACAGGAAGTCCATGACTTTATAATACATACATTGAAATGCGAAGTACTCATACCTGTATGAAATTTGAAATATTTTATTCTTCGCCATCCAACTGGCGAACAACGACCTACCATTCCTTAAAACTATAATAAAAGAAGCGGAGTTAAACCGCAGTTGGAGTGTACCGCTATGAGTAGGAGAGATGATTTAAGTGAGAATGTCTATGACCCCTTTATTGAAACTACAATGAATTGTGAAAACAATAGAATATTTTTCACCGCTAACAGCCGCTGGCTTGACTTACATCCATACAGAACCAGTGCAATACACTTCTCCGTCACTATCTCTGATACGGTTCACATCGTAGAGGAAATAACTCTTTTTACCTGTGGGTTCAAGTTGTTCATACAATTTTATATTTAGTTCAATACAACAATAAGCAATCAATATAATATTTATAGTTAGTGCTGAAAAACTTCTATCCTACTTAACTAATGTAAATTTTAATAAATAAAATACCCACCCTATTCACTACATACATTTAAATTGTTTGTTTAATAATTTGATTTTTATTGAATGAACTAGCTTTCCCGACATACGTTGTCCTGTGTTCCTAACTATAAATATTGAATTGAAATTTGTATACCTTACCTTTTACCTTTCAGCCCTCTTCTTGTGTCCAGAATTGAACAAAGGCCTCCCTCTTGGACTTCCATAGATCTCTGTCGGATGCCACCCTCTTCCAGTGCAGCCCCGCCACTCTTTTAACGTCGTCGGACCATCTTGTCTGGGGTCTACCCACGCTTCTGCGCCCTGTTCTAGGCCTCCAGTCCAGCACTTTCTTCGTCCACCTGCCATCAGACATACGCGCCACATGACCTGCCCAGCTCCACTTCTGCTCTGCGATTCTTTGGGTCACATCTGTTACCTTGGTCTTTTCTCTAATCCATGCATTCGTTTTTCGGTCCCTAAGTGTAATATAACATTCTTCTCTCCATTGCTCTTTGAGTAACACGAAATTTGTATGGTGATGAATTAATTATCATTTGACCAATGTAATTCCGACCGATGCGTCTGTTTTAAATCATGTATAATCCATCCGCATTCTGTCAATCGCACCAATTGACAATTTCTGTCAAAATTTCAAAATTGGTATAAAAATTGTAAGGCAAAAAGTACTAATAAGGTTGTCTGCGTAGAGTTTTCTTTAATTTTCTAATTTTCCACGCATTTTTCTTAATTTTTTTCTTTTAAAACAACCTTCTCCTGATAAAAGCCTACACGACAAAAAAAGAATTAGCGAAATCGGTCCAGCCGTTTACACGTGATGCGATGACATCGGGAAATAGCTCTACATTTTTATATATACCTACGATTAATCTTTGCTCACTCAAAGTGAACACAATTACATTCTTTGACTCTTTCACATTAAGCTACGAAGATGGTCGGCACCTGGGATCGAACCCACGACCTCCGCAGGAAACAGTACGAAAGTCGGCGTCGTAACCGCTAGACTGCCTAGTACCTACCTAAAGTTCTGATTTGGCCAACTTTAAAAGTATGAAATATTCAGTAAGTAGAAAGGTATTTAGGTGTAAATAGTGCTTGATTTGCAGGAACACAGCCTTAGCTGATATCGAACGTCAAAATAGTAAAGTAAATTTCTTTCAGTCAACCGTTCTCTCATATATACCGGATGCAACTCCGATTAGAATTATCAGGTCAAAAATTTTTTGACACCACTAGGAATCAAACCCGGCACAAGCATTAAGTAGCTTATGGAGGAATACTGCGTCTTGTGTTGTCCTTTATTTGATTATTGTATTTAAATGTATTTTTATTAATAAATTAAAAAAAAAAAAAAAATACCTACTTGTCATAGTGTCCTATAACTTGACAACTACACTACACGAAGTCCTGTAAATTGCACTCATTTGGATGATAAAATTTTCCAACAAAAAAAACAATTGAGAACTAACCGGTTATTTTGTATCAATATGTCGGATGTTGTCTGAACAAGATATCAAAGCGGCTTGGAAAGGTACCAATTATTAGATACTCGAGAAATTATTATTGTTTACATTTGGTTAAACGCGGTTAGCTGATATAAAACGTAATGTCCCGATCCTAGGGGCCCGTGGTCGTGAGAGTTCGGTTCTTCTATACTGTTATTATGTTTCAATTTTACATGACAGCCCCGCTATATTAGATTCTATGCACATAATAACCATCTCTGACTATGCATATAATAATTATTGTTATCAACATCTCAAGAGATAAGAATCTTGGTTAGAATAATAATAATAATGTTCATATTCTGATAATAAAGCATGTAAATTATATTTTTTTTTCATAGAGACTCTATGTCTTAGTAAGTAATTCTGAATTATGTATAAACATTCTCAACAAATAAATTTTCCATTGCAATTTTGGCAAATACTCGTACACGCTTACTTATAATGATATAGCCTTCGGGTTTCACGTTTATAGGTTAGTACTCAATAATTTGATTTGTTTAAATTTTGGATAAATAAATGGTAATATGTACTCAATACACTACCAAATTTTTGTTCAAAATCATACACCTTTGAATTTAGGTAGGTAGGTACATGATAAAATAATTCTAAAGTAGTTCATCTTCCGCTTTCTTTTTGATGGAAGAAAGGAGATAATTAATTTTACATTTAAATGTCAATAAAAAATATTCAATAGATTGCATAGGACCGTCTTCATCTACTATGCACTATTTCGAAGGGTAACTTTTTGTTAAAAAATTGGATTTCAAAATATAGGGTGCATTCTGATAAGATACGATGTTAACGGCGGATTTTTAAACACGGTGTTGCTTAGTTTTCTAATTAAATAATGTCAACGGTGCATGCCATTAAGAAGTAAGAAGATAGACCCAAGTGAAAACTTCAATGAGCTGCCTAGATAAAATCTGAAATCGACGCAACATTGCGAGGTTTAAACACTGGTAACCTAATTTAAAAATTTATTTGTTCCAAATTACACAGGCAACAAAAGCTCTCCATTGCGCTCGATCATGAGTCAAGACAGGGGGACACGGCGTCCGAAGCTTTTTATTACGTCATTTCTGACCGGCTTGATTTCTGATTGGTTCCATCGAATTACTGGGGATAAATTACGCGTCATAGCTTGGACCAAGGGCTCGAGAATGACAGAGGATTAGTGCGTTCTTGAGACGTCTGCTCCTTGCTTACTAGTCTGGACCTGTGCCTAATCAAGAGTCTATTCGCTGCAAACATTGTAATTTTTCTCATATTCATCAAATGAGTCATATGGTGGTGATAATCTGAGTTATAGGTTTCCAAATTGGTCTGTATCGGACCCCGGGGGTCTACAAGGATCTGGTAGGGGTTTATGAAATACAAATAAAATAAACGTCCATGAAAATAAAATGGTTCCTACCTTTTGAACATTACATACATGTCTTAATTTTAACCTTTTCCACTATAATATTGAAATGTGAGCAATTTAAATGTTTCAAATTAGTAGAAGGAGGTCAACGGAGGTCAGGCCAAGTGGTTTGAAAAAATCAAGCGAGCAACGGAAACCACAAACCATGGGTCTATGGAAGACAAGAAAAGCTTAATACCTACTTGGGGGAGAAATTTTCTATTTAGTAATGAAAATGAAACGAATTCCGTGTCATTTTTATAAGGTTCTAATAAATCGCGCGATTTCCATCGTGTCTGAACAGTCATTTATAGAGCAAGAATATGCATCTAAAATAAAATATCGCTTTTATTTCATACTTTTATATCCGCCGCTACTCGTTCCGATGATTTTACGAGGCATTTGATACAGCGGGAAGCTGCATAGTCCGTCGCCTTTTGGTCATTCCGAATCGACTAATTATATTAATTTAACAATCGAATTAACATTCCGTATAGCTAATTGAACCTACAACAGTGTTTCTCAACTCACTACCGATAACTCTCTCCTGCTCTGACGCATTCGTTTCATGGGTAATTACTCTAAGCGCATCTCTTTCTAACTATATAAACTGGATACTGTCGTTGCACACAAAATATGAGGGATGTAATAATTGTGAAGCAGCCTCTCGTCTGGTAATGTAACCTAACCCAACGGCCATCAGTTCCACTCAGTAGACAATCTTCCATTTATTATATATTTAATTCTGCGAATATAGATTATTTAACGGTATACTCAATACTAAATTTCAAAGCTCCTCCTTCAAAATCACTCGATTCCGGGTGGAGGTCTATAAAATAAAAAATCAAAGCCATCAATCCTTGCGCGATCTTGTAATTTCATAGTGCAAGTTTCTGTATAGGGAATAATATAACCACCTTACAAATCAGTAGGTATTTTAAATATGTCACATAAACCTAATTTTGCGAGCATTAAAAATTAACACATGTCTCATATTTTTATGCTATGACGATTCGGTTTAATGATAATATAATATTAAAAGTATGACCTTACAGAAGCGATACATTAATTTAAAGGTTGTTTATCATAAAACTATACTTTTCCACCATATTTGGCATACTTATAATTTGACCTTTTTACAATACGTCTTGATCTATTTTGACTTTTCTTTTTGTTCGGGATAGAGACATTAAGGTGAGACCACCGCGCACCGGTCTGTTGTGGATATAATTTTTTTACCATTCGCAGCGCATTTTACTTTTTTATGCATTGCTTTTTTATTAAGTAGTTATTTATTTACTTTATTTTACTAACCTTTTAAGATAAAACCCACACTCATCCGTCAACTCAACATCAAACAAATGATAATCGTTATAGTTTTTTCTGTCAGATTCACATTCTTTATCTTAAGTGTGTGTGTGTTCTTTTTTTTTAATTTACTTTACCAATAGCTTTTTTTTTCTGCAGGTAGGTACTAAAACGACCACTAGAATTGAATGAACTGGGATATCGTTGTTTGTGTATAACTCTCACAATTTATTAGAGATCAATTTGAATATAAAAATTAAACTTTACTTGCTCAAATTACATAAAACAAAAACCTGCACTTTCGACCTTTTTCTACAATAAACAAATCAAAAGAAATTAACGCTTACTGGTATCGAACGCACGACTTTGTAAAAGACAGTTAAGGTACCTACACTAAGTATATATAATCATGTGCTCATTAATTGAAAAATTGGAAATAAAAATTTTGTTTTTACTTCTGAGTGTTAAATTCTCTATTTGGAAATATTAGAAGTCAATAATACAAGCGACAAACTAGGCTAACTTGGGCTAAACATTCTTCTTCTTTCGAGTCACAATCCTTGAATTGGTCTGCACCAAAAATGCTGGCTCTTCTTCTCCACTCCTCCCTTTCACTGGCCAATCTTTTCATTTCTTGGTAGGTGCTGCAGCGCATGTCCCCGATCACCTGGTCTATGATGTAGCTATCTCTGGGGCGGCCTCTGTGGTTCATTCCTTCAACGATAGTAAAGAGCAGACCCGGGTGCCTGGTGTTATGGCCTATCCATTTGGCAGGTTGTTGGGCAACTCTTTTAGCTGCTGCCGCTTTTCCCCGGCTAAACATTAAACAATCAAAATTAATTAAACGTTAGTCAGACCGCGAACTAATAAAAATAACTCAGGTTGTCAGCAAATAAATAGTTTATTCATACAAATGTTGGCTTATTTCACCAACACCTACTTTATATTATTTTATATGTTTCCGGTTTCAACTGGAGTTCGTCAGGGTTCCATTCTGGGTCCCTTCCTTTTTACATTATGTTAGACTAAACTTTATGGATTTTTATCCAAATAACCACAACTTATGGCGGTGGAATTCAACTCCAATCAGGTCCCAACTTTGTCATTTGGATTATGCTGATAACGCAATTCTGTTAGGGTTGTCCATATCATCATGCTTCAAACAGGGATAATAACGAAAAAATAAATATTATTATAATATAGTGAAAAAATAACAACTAATGACTCTAACAATTCAATACCAATGTTCGATTTTTAAATGGAATAAACCCCTACGGGCTTACGACCGTCTTCTATTGTTATTTCGAAGGCTGGCTTAGTGTGATCACTTTACGTTAACAACGTTCGCCATTAGGTGGTAATGTTTGTCTCCGAAACTCCTAATCATGAGAATTCTAAACATGTTCAACATGTCGAAAAATCTCATGTACCTATGCAACAAGTAGAAATTTAATAATAAATGAAATATAGAGATAAAAGTTGGAAATTATTGAGAACAAGAGAGCAACCAAATTTAAAGACTGCGACTGCTGTCTTTAAATTTGGTTGCTATAATATAGTGACCAAGTCACAGAAAAATTTACAAGCTTAAACTCCTGATCTATATAAATATCTACAAACAAACCACCATACTTTTTAAGATCTGTTTCAAAAAAAAAAGAAATGCAGTATACATACAAGCTTCTATTGAGAGTTGTTCAACAGACTGTAATTTTTTCCACAGATATTTTGATTAACACGGCATTTATTAGTACCAAATAATGCGGTTAATATTAACTTGTCAATGATCAGTCTGGAGAGCGATCAATTTTTATGATAAATTACCCAGCGAATGCTCACAGTTAAATAAATAAATATCCGTAATTAATTTTAATCAACGAACCAAACATGTCTAAGTAATTTCCTTCTTGCTCGTATCTTTCTAACACACACCACGTCCCGGAGAGTACAGTTAGGGGCATTTTTTATAATCAGAATGTACACAGATTGTTAGTTGTTAGTCATATTTACTAAAAACAATTTACAATCAGTAGAAGTTTACTATAGAGTTTGACATCGTAGTTAAAATGATTGATTACTGTTTAAGCATGTACCCGTCTACATACTTGCATGGTAAAGACAGCTACCTGATTCTTTATGCGTTTATTTATTTTATTCTTTATGCATATTAAAAAATAGTGTACAAAAAATAGTGTATAAACAAGTGGCAATGGCGGGATTATAGCCGAAGCAATCTCTAACATCCAACCACAAAAAAAAACACACAGTAAAAAAATCAGAAATCGAATCACATTGGTAATTATTGATATTGCTATAGATCTTCTTCTAGGATCTTAGATCTGTTTTTTGAGAAACCCCTTAATGGTCCTCTTTTTCGGCTGTTTCTGGCCCTGTTTGCAACCTTCTGCATATTGTGCAAAAACGCCTTCTTGGCTATCTGTATCTCGCTATCGAATCTTTGACTCTGCAGCTTTTTCTGATTTCGTTACGACGGATCCTTTCTCTGAAGATTTCGTGAAAAAGGGATCTCAGCATTGTCATTTCATATCTGCTTGTGTTAATGTTCCATGTTTCATTAAGGAAGATTTTTTTCTATAATATCTTGTCTTTTGCCCTCACCAAAATGTTGTTATCGCACCAAAGTTTTTGGTGTTTTTCAATTATCGAAAGATAACTGCTGAGATTTATTAACGTAATATTTATTCAGGTGATAGTAAATTGAGATTGACTTTTATCCTAGAGTGAAAATTTTGTTAAGTAATTATGTCTAATTTTGGGATCACTTAAATTAACACAATGGGTCATATTTTAAGTGAAACAACGCATCAATAAGAAAATATTATACTATAAAGTACCTAATTATTTCAATAATTCCACCAAGAAATCACTATTAAGGAAGAAACTATATGCAAAATTAATAAATAACGCGACACTTTTCTATAAAGTATGTCGATTTTTATAGTCAACCGGTCACTTTCGATCTAAAACGCCAACCCTGGTTAAAATTTTCAAGTAAAAATTGGTAAATTATTTTCAGGAATCTAGCCCGGGATCACTTGATTAGACGTTAGCGCCTATACTACCAGCTACCGAGGTCGGGGTACTGAAAACAGACAGAGAGTTTCTATATATAGTTTCTTTACCTACTGGTGTTTTTGTTGTCCATACTATTTGTGTAATTATTGTTTACTGTTATTGTGTACTGTTTGTATATTTGTTTAATAAAATAAAATATCATATGTTGTATTCTCTACTTTTTGGGATTGATTAATTAATTGATTTTAGGATTAGAAAATTGGATTTGTAGTGTTTCATTTGTAACAAAAAATATGTTCTGTAAATATATTATAAATTTTATTATTTTCTGTCAACACGACTTGTTGGTTTTAGTAATGGACTTGTACTTTTTAATCAATTATTATCTCTGTTAATGTGTCTGCATGCATTATTGTTCCATTGATCTAATCAATTGTTCTCACTACAGTGTCCACAATGTTTTGTTATTGTTTATTGATCTGTTGCTTTTTTTGCTGTAATATTGAAATAATTATATTCTTAAGATTATTATATTGTATTACATATTAATTTTTAATTATTAGCAACGAGCAAGCTGTAAAAGTAGGTATTTACTTATTGATTATTAAAATCAATAATAATAAATGTCACGTAATGGTTTGTACTTTCTTTGAAGCGGTGGTCTTGGTCGATGCGGCGCGATTCACCTGTTGCTGCGCGGCTGGCATATACGCCTTGGTGGTCCCGGCTGGCCATATGTCGAGGTGTTATTCGGATGATCGCGGGATTTATTATGTAATGCGCCATGAGATAAGATTAATCCTCGTATTATCGGGGCGGCCTTATTAATTATTGTCCTTGCCTGACATTTATTTATCTGATTTTTTACTTTATTTTATCGTTAACTAATGTTAATAAAACTGTTTGAGTGTTTTATCTGGAGAAATTTTATCGATGTACATAGGTACCAATTTTGTCTGATCAAAGTTTGTCAAGATATATTTTTTTAAATTAATGCTTAGGTATAGTAGCTTGACAATTCATATTGAAATTTGTAAATATTTCATATTTATTTTTTTGCTTAGCTATGCTCCTAAACACATACAAAATTAGAAAAGCTTTTTTTATAAAAAAAAAAAATAATCTGTGCTCACTTTAATTAAAGTGACACGTTTCAAAGAAAGCAAAGCTTGTGTTGTGAATGTGGAAGATGCCCGGGACTAGGGATCGAACCCACAACCTTCGGAACGGAAGTCGCCGGCTGAACCGCTAGCTATAATAGGTTACCATAATATATCCATTTTCAATTATTTTAATTTCCTATATATGACTAAGTTGAACACAAAATTGTAAATTTTCAAAGATTCTTTTGACCAGAAGGAATAGATCTTCGGGCTTATGACCATCTTCTACAACTGTTTCGAAGATTTTCTTAGGGTCATCATTTTGCGTTGGATGCCTATATGATTTTTTCCATCTATATAATGGCGAACATTGTCAACGAAAAAGTAGACAGACAATAATTTTAATCAGCGATTATTATTAACAATCCATCTTGTTTGTCATCGATGTTTGTTAAAAACAACTAGAAATGCTGACTTATTATGGTAAAAAAAAAAAATCAAAAGCTGTATTATGATGAGTGCGTACAACTAACCAATAAGTGGGAATCCTTTAGTTGTAGTTCTTCCAGTATCTACTTGGCAGCAAGCAACCTGTTACGATATTTCGTGAAGACGTTGGGTCTCTTAATGTAGTACTTACGTACCTTCATATTTTATATCAGGGTAGAATTTCTTTGGTGTGAAAAAATCCTTGTAAAGAGATCATTCCAGAAATTCTTCGCCAGGATTTTAAGGAATTTTGTGTGAAATATGGCTTCGGTTATACTTCATAAAATAGCTTGACTTCATTTTCTGCATTCCTTTTTTTTTTAAATAAGTACGTACCCTAGCAGCAAATTTGGTTCTAAAAGATTGTTTATTTTTTGACATAATACTTATATCGTAAATAACATGAAACTGTGACTTAGGATCATAATTTCAAAATAATCAAAATTTCATCAAAGTAATCATGGAGAAATTTTCCTGGATAATCGCAGTCGTCGATAGTCTAGTGGTTTGATAGATGATTCCGTATAGGTACCCTACTGAGGGTGGTAGGTTCAAACTCTGGTGTCCATAATTTTCCCTTTTACGTCTCAAGCTTTGATTAGTTAGTTTGGGTGAAATTTGTCTTTTTGAATGATTATTAAAAAAAATATGAACCATTAATTTTTAATCGTATAAGTAGGTACTTAATCGAACAAATGGTCAATCAGGGACCTAACAAAACATCACATACCTATACTTACTTCCTTTGTGTCTTCACTTAGGGCTTCAATTAACTCCTCCCATTCATTGTTCAAGTTCCTCAGCTCTGCTTCGAAGGATAGGAACATGATGTATGAGGATTTTCCTCTTCTTCGGGACCCCGATAGGAGGAAGAACAGCGCTCTCCTTGGCCAACTGTCATCCATCATTCTTGACATATTATATTATCAAGTCCATCATCTCTTTCCCATGATGGCAGAATTGATAGGCCCACGCTGCGTAAAGCGTCGTTTGTGAAGCGGTGGTACCTTATAGGTGCCTATTCTTTGAAAATAAATATCAACCTTGAAGTTTTATTATGAGTGTGCTAAAGATAGCACACTCATAATAAAACTTCATAGGTACCTTCATACCTTCTTAGGTAAGGTGTATATTGATTAGTTGTCTGATAGCACTGAAGCCACTGGACTGCACCGTCCACAATATGCCGTCCTGTGGCACACCCGTGCACATATCACACTTGATTTACCTATCCCTTACCCCACCTGTCCACAGACTATCGATAGCCAATCAATATAGAAACAAGAATATTCGTGTTACGTTACCGCGCTATCTTTAGGTGACGCAGATATAGGTATCACAAGAAACAACGTTCGAAGTTCAAAAACTCTCTTCTGTTTCTCTTTGAAAAGGGGCAAGGCAAGCTGAGAATGGGAGCGTTTTGAATGAGTTGGTCCAAAATAAGTAATGAAGCTTTCGATCAGGAGATGAGAGTAAGTAAGTAGAGAGTAAATATTGTATAAAATGTAATATTTTTAGGATATTACATTTTATAAGAGTCCAGAACCTTAGTTTTAAACCTTCACCAATGTAAATTGCTCAAACTCGTTGAACTCTTTGAACTCGTTATAGTATAATATCTTTTGGAAACAGCATAATACTTTCTTGATCAAAAACAGTGTTAGTAACTCTCATAGTCATAGATGACCTATGAAATGACGAAGAAATTATAGAGTAGGTATACCTACTTCATTTTCCGATATAACGGAATACGAGGACGTTTTTTAGGGGAACATATGTCATTGGAGAAATACGCTGTAGCTCGAATAAAGATAATCTGAAGAGAGCGGCTGATGATAGGAAGGCGTGAAGACTGAACAATCTAAGAAATGAGAACCGAGAATAAAAAAAATATTCCTAAAGAGGAACTTTACCCACGACAAATCACCCATTCTGCCAATAATGATCTCCAAATGAGGCAAACGGCTGGGTGAAAATCAGGTTATTGGAGAAAGAATCTTACCTTCATTGTGTTTTTGGTTAAAAAAAAAGCTAGAAATTAGTTAGAAATCTTCCCCAAAACGGAACAGTCTTGATGAAGTTTTTTTAAGCTTTTTGCAATATTAATAACAATTTATTATTATTATTAGCTGAAGGAACCTTTTTGCATATAAATTAAACGAATCAATGCTAGAAAATAATTTGATGGGAACAAGAACAGAGACTAGACCGATTTCTTGATCACTCTTTTCAAGACATTTATATGTCCAGAAACACAAATTATATTTTTATTTAAAGGAAAAGAGGGGGCGAACGTAGAAGTAAGTAGGTACCTAGTCTAAAATTAAGCTTATCACAGGGAGTACGATAATATTAAATCCGTGACTGCCATGGACTGTCGTAGTATGTTGATTTATAAAGCAAAACAACGAATACAGCATGGCTCAGAAGCTACCAACGAGATACAGATCTTACCATGTGACATATGGTCCTTGAGACCCTTTTTATTACCTGTTTAGTTTGAAAAGACTTTTTAGAGAACACCTGTATGGAACACGAACAGGCACGCTTTTATCATGGTTAAAATAAATCAAAATCGACGAAACACATTTTCTTATAAGAAAATTGTAGGTAAGGTCACGATCATCAGACCGAAAATAACCAACTGAAATGCCAAATAACCAAGCTTGTTATAATGAGAAGACATCCTTCGAGAAATAATAGTTTCCTTCGATATATCGGAAGTGTAAAAAGATAATTTGAATCCAACTTGAAAAATTAACAGATGATTCAATTCAAGGAATAACACTTTAATAACAATAAAAACATTTTGCATCAAATACCTACCTAGTTTGATTATCATAAAATGTTTCGAATAAAGTAGCGACATCTTTATCGAGAGTGATGATAGAGTATCTTTGAAATAAATTAAAGAGACCTTAAAAAACAACGATTGCAGTTAAAAGTGGAGAATAATCTGAAGCATTCCCACGGATGTTGAACAAATGAGTCAGGAGCTATTAGCTCAGACGCCGATACAAGGGATCAGCGGATGGCGATAAGTGCACTGCCGACGAGGACATCGCGTCTCCCATTATATTTGATTAAATCCGCCCGGAATATCAACGCCCCAGTAGTCGCCAATAGTGCAGGACTCTCCTTGGCACACTGCCTCAATATCGGACACCGAATTCCACTTTAGCTTTGTATCGTTATTCTTTCATAAATCCTTATCGTTTAAACACCTTATAAACAAGCGTTATATCTCGATCCGTCTGTCTGTTCGATCCATTCTTGAGCATCGGTATAATATTTTTTTTTTAACTAATTTCGTGCCACAAAATCTCTTTTCAAGAATTTTGGGTATTAGATGGTAGGTACCCCCAGCATAATAGTCGCATCCAGCGGGGCCAAGTATAATAATAATATAACACTTTTCTATACAAGTATCAGTATAGCCGGCGGAACTTATTGCCTAAGGCAATTACTCATCATTCTAAAAAAGAGTTGAACTTTCTTTGGACATTTATTGATGCCGAATGACAGTTGGCCGAAGAGTGCGCTGTTTTTGCTTCCATAAGGGTCTCGAAGACGAGTATAACCTGCTCGGTGCTCACACCGTGATCCATTCCGCCGTGTGGAAGGAGGTCATTGAAGCCGCACAAGATCCGGCGCCGTGGAGATTTCTTGTAACCCCCCTATGCCCCTAATTCCATAGGGACAGGATATTACTTTATTGATACAAAAATGTGTAAAAACTGGAAGAACTTATGCCCTATTTTTAAAGTTTCAAACCATTTAAGTATAATATATTATAAATTTTAATGAAAATAATAAATTAACAATGCGTATGGAGGTACGCATGTAATTGTTATAACTTTTCAAGAAAGTGTTTTAACAAAAAGAAAGACCCTGATGGGAACACGTGTATTATAGGTATAATTCTTTTTATTAATTAAAATTAGTCATTTTTTTCCACTGAATACTTACGTGAATCTTGCAATAATTGAACGCTCCAAACGTTCTTATAAGAATATCTTCTATGTAGGTACTTCTAAAATTGGCTTGGGTTGACCATTCTAAGAAAAAGATCATACTTAAATATTAGGAACTGTGAAAGATTCTCCAAGGTTTACCAGGCTATTATTAGTGTTTATTAGAAGTTCAAAGAATTCGAACTGGAATTGTTTTGAATGCGTCAAATAGGACGAGTCTATTCTAACTTGCATCCAGTAGGATTTATTTTGTATCTCCTTAAATGTGCACTTTGTAACGGAAATACCAAAATAGGTAGATACCTTTAGATACTTTAGGTAGCTACACACATTTGTTACGTAGATGGATATATCTATACATATATATTTCTTCTGTCCGTATGTGTCACTAATTTTCAAAATGCTGGACATTTGAAAATTTTGTGCGTTATGTTGAAAAATACTCGATTGTTTGGTGGTATTTATTCATTATTTTCGTAATGAAAAACGAGTCTCAATTTTGTTAACCGGTTTTCAAAAGCTACCGTTTATCACATCAACTGCAATTCTAATGTTATTATACCTAAAGTTGATTCAATAATGGCATTCACAGCAGTGGGTACAAGATTTTCGAAAGTCTAAACGTAAGAAGTACGAAGCTTCTAAAAAGACATACCTACCTAAGTCAGTATTTTCCCAAAAACATCATTTGAAATGGTGCATTTTTAAGTAGAAGAATTTGGCGTTGAATAAAAATTTGAAACGAGTACCCAATCGGATTATTGAAGAAGTTACATATAGAAGTACATAAGCAACTTTGATACCAGGCGATAAGAGAGGGAAGTGAGACACAACTACTAGTTTCTATAGGTTTCCAATCTGCATTTTACATTACTATTGTGTCATTGAGTTAGTTATATTATTATACAGGTAGACCCACAAGTGCTTCGAATAAAGTGGTCTTCCTTCCGAACTCAATTCTAACTGTCTACCTAGGAATAATGTGCTATAATATCCTTGATCCAAATTCTACGAGATTTTCTGCACATTCTTTTCTAAAAGGCTTTTACCTCAACCGAAAATTTCAACAAACTAAATCGCTTTTCCGCTGCAAGTCTTGAAAGTTTTCAGGACAACTTTGTATTGTATTAAAATATTTTGAAAATGAATTTCTCTCTTTTGGTCCTTTTAATCCAGATATCTGAGAGGTACTGATACTTACTAACCGGATATAACAATACCGTCTTCTTATTTATTACAATCTATATGGAATTATCATAACAAGAAGAAGTTTCAATTATTCCTCAAATTATATCAGGGAGTGAAGGTTATTGTGAGCACCAAGTTGCACAAAAATATGACTCATATTTAAATTTATGTGCACGCATAAATTGAACTATGTGCAAAAAAATATGACAGTGTAGAACCCACATACTCAATATCTCTCATTCTTCGTTTCCTCATAACATACAGTCATGACCCATGGTTCATGTGTTGCCCGCTCTGTGAACCAAATGCCTCCCATCCTCTTTGTCCCCCGCAGCTGGAATTGGCGAATATAGTTATATAATTTTCATTTACTTTTTTCAGATTAATTAATTCTAGGTTGGCCGGTTCTCTTTTGGAGATGTGACCGAAGAATCCTAACACTTGCTCATTCGATACTCGCCCGCAGACGGTCATTCTGTGATTCTGAGTTCGTTGAGGATAGGGTTCTTAGCTCTCCTGATAATAAATGGAATCATAATATTACAAAAAAGAATAGGTAAGTAAAATTTCACTCATAAATTTGCAGCCTAATTTTATCTAGGTAGGTAGGTACCAAAATTAGCACATGACTCCTATTTTGTGTGCCTCGTCAATATGTTTGACGTCCATCCACTTTATTTGATTTTCCGATAAACGAGACTGATTGATTTCTAAATCAATTACTCGACACGTTATTATCGAGATTCGAAATCGCGGAGTGGATGGATAGAAATGAGAATTAAAACATCATCAGCGTCATGTGTCAATTTCACAGATTAGGGATAGGATATAATCGATGGGGCAAAAAATCCCTATGGCGATTTGAACGGGAGAGAAAATTCGGTATGGGCAGCGTATTGTTACTTGGAATAATCTCTTTTAAAACTCCCTTCTTTCCAACAGAATTGAGCTTGCTTTTCTGATCTAGAATCTTTTATACCTATCGAAATTATATAATAGTAATACTCCCTCCATAAGTAGTATAGTTGTTATCTTCTTCGTATTGATTGAGATTTTTTATATCAAGAATTAGTCTGGATTTTGAGATGGGGAAGACCACCTTTTTAGTTGTATTTTCGGTGATCTCTTTCGGTATTTGGTTCGATTCTTTTTTGGTAGTGGTTTCTTCAGTGGAACCTCTTCTTAACTCCATCGTACATCCTCATGGATTTGCAAGATAATCGGATTCGTCTTAGGGTACCTATTCTACGCTAAATGTTATGCATAGCATACGTGAGGTCTTCATTTCCGCTATTCTGATTGGTTGCTTTACTTTTACTGTATTACTTATTAAAAAAACATTTTGCTCATTACGTAAAAACGACGAAAATTTGCTATTAGGGGTAAAACTAGTTCTATAATGGCTTCTGTGATTTATAATTTTATTGGTTAGATTTCTCCCACCTAATGGACGAAAATTCGAAAAATCAACAAATTGTCGTATTTAATAGGTACAATCCTATACATTTTTTTATAGTTTTTATAGCTTTGCTTTAAGAGAACACATTATAGGTTTAAGTATACAAGCAGAAATATATTGGAGATAAGTATGTTGTAAGATGGGATAGAAATGATTTTTTAATCATCCCGCAGTGTCCACTGTCCAGTAAGGGGTAGGCTGAAAGAACGGACCTCCACTCTTTCTATCCAAGCACACTTTTTTGGCTTCTTCCACCGACAGACCATTTCTCATACAACCTCTCCTATTTATAATCATTCTGACCTGGCCTTCCTTGAGGACGGAATCGATACACGTCATTCTCGGTCGTCCACGCATTCTTACACCTTTCCTTTCAGCCTAATAATTTTTCTTTGTCATTCTGTTTGCATCCATTTTTCCATATGCCCAAACCGTCTCAACTTATTGACTTTCATCTTTGTCATTGGAAATGTGTCAAGAAATAACACATTTTGGAATCTGCTGGCAACCTATTTCATAATAATAACATCTCATTAAATTGCAGAATTTCACAGCAGATGTACGGGTTGAAAATCTCTTATTTCCAAAGTTAACAGAAGAACAATGGGTGCGAATATCGGATGTGGAAAAAATTCGCTAAACCGAAGCAGCTGACAGAGCCATTTTTGATTCTTCTATTGTTATATTTTAATACCCTCAGTCTACTGCGGTGTGTTAGATTCAATAAGATTTAATTATTTTAGATCCTTTTCACACTCTGTGCTGGTAAGTACAACTTGATATGTGGACTGGGACAGTTGGATTCGTTGAAATAACGATATACCGAAATACTTTATATTTTTTTTTATTGCATTATTTTTATAAGACATTCTTGAATTTGGATGATATTACTTCTTTACAACGCAATTTTTTTTACTTTATTGCAACGTGTTTTTTAACACATAAGGAAGGTCTGTTTGTCCTGATTATGTTCTTGTCTTTAGTTTCGGTGGAAAGGAGTGAGTTTACTACTGACCTTGAATGCATAAATAATTAATTATTATTGTTGAAGGTAAAACGGATGGCAGGTAGAGAGACCAGGGCATTTTGAAGTGTTTTGTTTTAAAAAATCTAAGATAAATTAGAATGGCACACGATCTAGGGGAGTAGGTAATCAATGATGATCATCAGCATGGGTGCATGTAGTAAAAGAAGAATAACGCGCATTCATTACCTTCGTTTGGTGAAAAGTGTTTCATCTTTTATCTGATGGAGATCCCTATGTTATAAGTTGAATTCAATACAATATAAGGGTCCTATGTATAAAGATAGGTACTAATGCGTGGGTTTTTTATTAGTCTATGAATTTTTATATGAACAAAAAGTATCAAAGTCAAATTCAAGTTTTCATGAAACGTTCCTTTCGCAGTTTATCTTACAGTTGAGCTTTCTTATGAAAATTATTGCATAGAATTTACATATTGTTGATTTTGGATATTTAATATACATACCTTATTTCCTGCTCGGTATAATATCTCGGCATGTTCCCAGAGGCACACTGTCCCAATTATTTTTATATTATGATTAACGTCTAACATCATGACGTCGGCTTCTTTTACAAAAGGCGTGACAAAGGACTCATATACCACAATGACTTTCTAATTTTTATTCCTTGGACTCATCCAAACAATTATAAGCCTTAAATTCAACACACCGGGGAGATATATTCCTGCAATACAACCTTCGAGCACACGAGACATCATGTATTGTGAAGCATTGTGACCTTTATACCATATGGTGATAAGTGTTATTTTTGGATAGCAATTCATAACAACAATGTCCACTTTAATGATACTTGACTTGACCTAACACTTTGCTAGACACCTGACACAGGTCCCTACAACATTTATTATTTGTTTATTTGTAGTTGTGTATTTGGAAAATATTTTCGTCGTATTGTTGGCATTCGTTTTGGAGAATGACTTCGATGTTGTGACCATCATCAGGTTCAGTATCACCGACAACAATCGAAATGTAATTGATTACTAAGAATCATGACTGACGACACCATCAGAAGAATCTGTCATATTATTCGAACATCTTCAATATAATATGCATGTGTTCATGATGTCAATTTAAGCTTAGATATTTATAGATATAGTTATGGACATCGCTGGGAGATGAGTTAAGGATGCCGAATGATGCCCTGTCATACTGTGTTCCATTCCTTTAAACTATTGCTGAGAGATTTGGACTATGGAAAGACGACATTGACGCAAGTTCGAGCGCTGTGAACATATCTGATCCTTAGCCCCTTAGTTGATAAAAAAAATATATATGAATAAAAGAGAGATAACTTGATTACTGGATTCAAGATATTGATTATAAGGAAAATTTTAATACTATTTGAATTCAAGGCTTCTCCACCTTCAAGGATGAATGTTCAAGAAATTTTTATACGAACGAATGGAAAAATGATGTAATTAAAAATTAACCACATGAAAATTTCAGCCTATAATTAATTATTGATGACAGTAATTCTGAATTGTTTTAAATTTGTTTAAAATTGTTTAAAAAAAGTTTTTTTTGGTCACAGATTTTTTACCAATTTCTCTTCGTTTAAAGGATAATGGGTACATATTCCCGTAGAAAGATTACGGTATTACTCAAGAAGATCAAAAGCATAATCTTCCAATCCATGAGACATCAACGCTTTGAATAAAAAAACTGTTTCAATATCCACGTCATCTCTTACAACAATACCAAGTGTTCATTAAACAACTTGTCTTGTTTTTTGACTAAGTGCCCACACAATTCGAAATCCAACAATGATTTGATTATACGCGTTTTATTGTGTGTCATGTCAATTTATTTATTTTATTTCGATGGCTCAACACTTCATACTAGGTACATAATGAATAATGTTTATTTTTTTTTCTTAATCCACTTCATATCATTTCGAATACGTTGTTTAATTTGTTTTAAGATTTCTTTTGAATAGGAAAATCAAAAATATAGTAATGCCTGTAAGAAACGATATTTTTAAAGAAGACGAATTCAAGATTGAAAGCAATTAGATAAATCTCAACAAATATATATATTTTCTCCTAAATATTATCAGATTTGTACCTAATTAAAAATACTGCTGTTGACAATATTATTTAAGACTACCTGACCTGACAGACGTTGTCCTAACTATGAATATTGAAATCGAATTTATGAATTATTTATGTAATTACAACTGATGTATACCTACCTATATTGTTTTAATCGATATTGCAGGTCGTATTCTGTCAATCGTGCCAACTACCAAATAACTGATAGCTATGTCGAATACCATAAGGTCGAAAACGAACATATCGCCATTGAAAGCAGAATGAGAATAAACAAACCGTGCGTATAAGCTGTTATGACGACTTATGGTGTCGAAAGTAGAACAGACACGGTCATCAAGAGTAAGCAGTTGCTGAGAGCTTCCGAAATCAAGACAAAATATGGACGATTGCCGGTAAATATTTGAGAGACCGAGCGAGGAACACCAGAATCCGCGAAATATGTGGGGCTTATGATATATATTGTCAAAAATAACTAAAAACATGGAATAAAGAAGGGTAAGTTCATTAGAAAACCGTATATCTATTATGGTCATTGGGTTTCTTATTGTTTTTCGTCCACAAGGCCGACCATGGCAAATTGTATCAGTTTTGTTTAATAACCCAATCGGTAGAAAAGCGTCGAAAGACCAAAGCTTTGATGACTGGATGGCGTTGTCGCGGACTGTCGGGCTCTGGGGCAGCATAACTGGAGGGTGGTAGCCAGTGACAGATTAGGGTGGAGAAGCTTTTTAGAGGCAATAAAGACCCACCACGGGTTGTTACGCTGAAGATGACTTAAGTACCTAAGACATTATAACACAATGCTCAAAGTATTAGCCGTATAGGTATCTATGGAATATACAATTCATAGTTTGCATGACTATCAAAAAGTTGTAAATAATTCTTCGAAACCTCTGGTAGAGCCAAACAGGGCCATCTGAAATAACTTTCGGCTGTTAATGTTATTACAATAAATCATACAAGGTGGCAAAGTGTTTTGAATAAACTCTTCTCTATTATACCCCGTTCGTATCTTGTCACCCTTTTGTGAGGGTTGATAGACTTTCATTGTGGTCGGGCCCACATATTATAATGGTATTAAGAGCCTACTTTTTGTCAAAAGTCAACCCTTTTGAGGTCCATAGGCAGGATGTAAAAATAATCGATTTAACACTATTTTTATTATTACATATTTTCATAACACCTGCCTAGGGATTTGACTTTAAATTAAATTCAATATTTTCAACAATTTTAATGCCTTTCTTCGTTTAATACTACCAGACGCAAGCCAACAAATTTTAAAGGCATTTTTGTCCAGGTTTTGATTAACATCACTCATGTACGTTCAATATTTGAGTTCACCAAATGAAATAAACTTACTTTTAAATGCACGCAAGATCAATAAATTTGATGTAGGTATGTTTGCAAAGAACGCATAAAAAAATCCATTTATATTCCTTGGATGAGCTTATTTTATTTTTTAAATACTTACAAGCAGTTTTCCTGGATAAATATTCTTTTTTTCAAATGATTTGCTGTATGGTACGTATTGCATTGCTTTATTGAATGCATACCTACTTTTAAGTGATTATTGGTATGAATATATTATTTAATCGTTGTTATTATTTGAATTCGTGTGGTTTCATCAGATCCCTATATTATATAAATCATATTTTTATGTGTTTCGATGTTGATTAAATTTAAATCTATCTAAAAAAAAATTTCAAGGAGAACCTCATCGGTTCATCATCAGAAAGAAATAATTGAAAACTACATCAAGTTGTAGGTAATAAAAATTATGTACTTAATGTCTTTCGATTTTTTTTTTACCCATCACGCCGCGTATCGTAAGGGGTAGGCATCTCAACTTATTGACTTTCATCTTTGTCACAACACTTACTTCCATACCACATTCTATCCTAATATTTTCATTCCTTTCCATATCCCATAAAGTTTTTCCACATATTCTTCGTAGAGATTTAATCTCTACTGCATTTATACTACATTCTTCTTTTTTCGTCCATGTCCACGTTTCACAACCATACATCATCGATGGTAGCAGGATTGCGTTATGCACTAGTTTCTTTGCTTGTAGTGAGACGTTGTTGTTTCTCATTATAGGTTTAAATGCTCCGCCCACCCTGCACCCAGCAACTTTCCTACGTTCGATTTCTTTTTCTCACTTTCCATCACGACTAAACATGCTTCCTAAATACACATACACATTCACTTGCTCAAGACATTCATTTTCTACTGTTACTTTACAATTCGTTCTTGCTTCATCCCTTTCAAATACCAAAACCTTTGTTTTGCTTACATTCATTTTTAGACCATTTTTTGCACAACGAAAATGAGCACCCCGTGATTTAAGAAAAATATTTGTTAATAAGTGCTAAGGCGTTAAACATTATTCTCACATGCAATAGACTTTCAAATTTCTTATATTCTTGTACCAGACTCACACACCACCTATATGAAATATTTTATTTACCTACCTAGTTCCGCCGATGGAGTATCTTTAATCACAGTTCCTCGCAACACCTTCATAACTTTGTAACATTTTGACAGACATCTCACTTAATATTTGGGCCATTTTAAATCAACAGTTTTATTTTATTAATTTGTTTTTTCGTCATTTCATCAACACGTTTTTTTTTTCAAAATTAGTTGACCTGTCAGTCATTCATTAACTCGGCACACTCTCCGCGAAATAACAAATTGTTTCTTTTTATACAAAATTACTTATCCAAATATTACTACTTCGTATTCAAGGATGGTTTTGAATCACAGATTGATATTATTACAACCTTGTTTTTTTTTTAATTTTGTTGTGTTAAGAATACCATAGTTTCGCATTTGGGTTCAAATAATTGTATAGTGACGAATGCTGAATAATATTGTACCAGGTAGGTGACTAGGAGATTATGCGGGTGTTCTATACAAAACAGAGAAAGGGTTCTTTGTTACGAAAATGTACCTACAGCATAGTTATAATAATAATGAGAATTGTTACAAGATATATATGTACTTAAACATAATTTTATTAAATTAATAAAATAAATAAATCGTTAATTATGTAGGTACTTCCCTAGGATATTTTCTACACCTTACGTATTATCTTGTTAACATCAAATAAATACTAAGTCTAGGTATACCTCTCTCTACACAAACTCTCCTGAGTTTTATGAGAGAGGAAGAAATTGTTAATACCTATATGAATATATAAAAATGAATATAATGTAAATTATAATTATTGTAAGAATTTGATTGAATAAAATAAAAAATACACTATGTGAAATATTTCTGTTTCAATATATAAAAAAAGTCGGGTTAGTGCGAACACTTATAACTCGAGATCGGCTTAACAGATTCTTGTTGATCTATTGGATTCTTCTCCGCTCCGGATAACAGAATAACTAATAAATCATTGAAAGAGGGATAGAAAATAATATAAAATATAATGCCTATTAAAGTTTGTACGGAACGGATTTTTCTGAAACAATGCCATCTATGAAAATTTCTATAACCTCAAAAGTAGGTAAGTATTTTTTATCTGACAACCATTGACATTAAAATTATTGGTACCTACGCAGATTTTTTATGGAGCTTTCAGAATTTTTTTTTTAGGTAGGTACATCCTTATATAAACTACAAAATTGAAATCAATATTCATAGTAAGAACCATATGATAACGTCTGTCGGGAAGGCTAGTATTATCTAAAACCAGCTTGCAAACAACGAAATGCAAAATATTTACGCCTTGTTATACCTACTTGAATATTGTACTGGTTGACAAAATGATATTACACATTGCGAGATTTTTTCTAGGGTTAACATACTATAGTGCATATCTAATGCAATTTGTACCATGACGAGGAACTACGGTTCACCTTCCATAAATTTTGCATGAAAAAGAGTTGTTTTCGATCATCGATTGAATCGTGCATTTTGATTGATCGTCTATGAAATTCTGAATTCAATATTAAACTGCACGTTTGTAGGTGCCTACTCTTCATAGATAACTACCTACCAGAAAATTTGTTACCTAATGTAAATTAAAATAAAGGAGAAGAAAAACTTAAAACTTGGTTAATTATTTACCTACTGTTTACGCCATGAGTTTCGGATAAAGGACATTACCACTTTTATTAAAGGTAGATAATATTTGATTAGTTTTGACTCTCCTATATGATTGAGGTACTCTACCATTAGATATAATGAACAATTTAAATAAAAAATAAAAGAATTGTTAATTAAATAAGCCTTCAAAAACCTGGATCCTATATACAAGAAGGAAATTTCAGTTTTTCATAATTCAGATGTTGAGGATTAGATCAATTGCTTCAATAATCCAGAATGTAAGATTGAGCTGGTATGTCCCCCGATAGTATTGAATACACAAGCCTTTTTACAATCCAGATAGCACAATTATAAAGTCTAGAAAGGCCAAAACTAATAATCAAGCGGGCATTCAGTGTGGTATTATAGGGGGCTGGACTGAGCTGGGATGAAGTTGTGCAACTGATGTAAGGGGCTAAGCTTGGAGGAACTGAAGGGGTTGGTAGACTGGTGGCTACGACTCCGGCTTTCGTATTGTATCGTTCGGATGTCGTGGGTTCGATCCCAGATGCCGACCATCTTTCTCTTTGACGACACAAGCTTTAAGTAGCTTACTGTCAAAGAGTCAAAGAGTGTATTTGTGTTCACTTTGAGTGAGAGCGAACGTGGAGTAAGTATAGGTAAGTAAAGTAAAAAAGATTGTAAGTTAGCACCTACCTATTTTGTTTACTAGGTTAGAAAAGGTTGTCAAGAGAATACATCTAAAACCTATGAATAACCTCTCTACATGCTCTTGTGCTGTTTGCATTCTATGATGCATTTAACCACAGAATAATAATTTACTGTCGTCAATATCTTACACATTCCAATTCATACATTAAATTTCAAACACGAAACACTTCTTACGAGGATTTACACATTCAACTTTGACAGTATAATAATATAATTTTTAATTTTTCAGCTCAATGATCTATTTACTCTTCATTATTTAGATAATATATTTTTCTGTCGACTTATTAACTGATGGCTTGACAATAATTTTATTTAAATAAGTATAACAATAATATTTATATTAAAATTCTTAACATTGTAGAAAATAAACCTAAACCTACGCGTAAAAATGTATCTTTTTCTAACAAACATTACAGAGTCGAACGAAATTGTTTTGCATCTTGACTGTGTAACAACATATAAATAAAAAAGATACAAATTGAAAAATAATAATAATAAAAGTAATCCCATTTGTGGAGCGTGTTCAAAAGTAATTGATACATCCTCATGCCCACATCGTGTTGTTATTTTATTCTTATTATATTTATTTATTTTCTGTTATGTTATGTTATTTTCCACAGGGGACGGTGTGTAAATATTCATTGGTTGGTCTGTTCATAATACAGCCGCCATCCACACAAAGAATATCTTATTAAAATATTAAAAAGAAACGTCAATCATTCGGTGCTAGTGCAAAAGAACATAACTCACTTTACGTTTGTGCCAGTACTTTCGATCTTATTCACTTAGTGGGGTTTTACGGCGAAACGACATCCGCCAAAACTATTTTTGGGTTTACTTTGCCTTGTTTATGTTTAAAGTTATGTTAATCGCATAAAAATATACTATTAGTCTGTAGGTGCAGGAAGAACACTAAAAATAGAATGAATGATATTTTTTTAACGAATTTGTGCACTCTTTGACTCATTCACAGTAAGCTATTAAAACGTTGTGTCTTGAAAAAGGAAGACCGGTCGGTAAATGGGATAGAACTCCGAATAGTGCGTCGGTATCGGGCTACCAAATATTTCATATAGGAACATATCGATACTTATTTTACCCATCTCGCCCTTTTCCAGAGGGGTAGGTAGAGAGTACAGACTTTCATTATATCCTTGCCAGCTAAACCTCGTTCGCTTCATTCAACAGCATAATGATCCGCATACATTTTCTCCTATTCCTTATACTTCTGACTTGGTCCAATATATGATTGGTTCACGATCATTTAGATTTATAGTTCCTTTTTATCATTCTCTCAACATTCTCAAACCACGTTCAATTCACTCTCATTTTTTGTTTTTTTTTTAAATGAATCTGTGCTCTCTCGAAGTGAGTACAAATACATTTTTGACATCTTTCACACTAAGCAAATGCTTGTGTCGTGAAAGTGGAAAATGGTCGGCACGGCCGGGATTTGAACCCACGACCTCCGCACCAAACAGTGTGAAAGCCGGCGTCGCAACCGCTGGTCTACCAACCACCGTTATAATCATTACTCTCACATTCACTCCACATTCCTCACCTTATCAGTCTTTTCCCACAGTCATATTCTCTTCATACCGATCTCATTTATACAGCATCTATATAAACTTACAGATTTTTGTCATTGTCCAAGAATTTTCCGAGGTTACACTGAGTTATGTATAGAAGAGTTCTATATTTATTTTTTCTCGATCGATTTAATGTGTAGGTATGCTTAATTAAAATAAATTAAACATTAGCATTCTCCACTCCTATATTATTATTACTAGCTAGTTACCCGTGGCTTCGCTCACGTGCTTTTTGGTTTCTCTTCCTAAACTGGGGGAACGCTGACACCTACATTCACATGCATAATGTGCACTGTGCTCCCTGCTAAAAATACATTATTAATTCGTCTTATTTAAACTAATAAATTAAAACCATCATTAAAATATTTCGGAAACAACATCCATATTTTATTTTATTCGTATCCCAGGTGGGAACAAATAGGCGAGAAAATATACCTCGCCTATGAAATATTACTACAGTACTGCGAGTTAACATTTGAACGTGCCCGAGAATTCGCTTCATTTTGTATGAAAATTTCTAAAACGGCGTAAACGGTGGAGTTCGTTAAAAGAAAACAATCACGAAACATCACCAAGGAAGAGTGGGGCCTTTTTGGAAAATCATGTGCATATTTTATTCTTTTTTTATTCAATGTAGGTACCATCAATATAGGCAAACTTATAGCACACCAATAACAGCCTTCTGTAAATTACCTACAGTTTGGGAAAAAGTCGTACCTATTCATAAAAATAATTTAATGACGTCATAAGTAGGTAGGTACCTACCTACCCAGCCAACTCCCGATTACACAACAGAACAGTGTCCTTGTTGGCTTTCAAGGCCATGAGGCGTGCTCCTATTGCTATAAAAATAACACCGAGGTACGTATGTAGGTACATGAGGATAAAGAAATACTGGTGATCAATTAATACAGTAAGGTACTTAAGCCTAGTTCACAGTAGCGTAGTTTACGTTGGTTGAGTGTTTTAATCGAGTGACGAATAATTTAGTAGGGGAGAGTGTGGAGATATGGGATGCAGGAGGTATGGGACAGTACTCGTATTATTCATATTTGGCGCAGTTATATATTCATATACTTGTCAAAAGATGTATATAGGGGTACGTTTAGTAAAAAATCATTGACGGTTGGTGTTTTGTGCGTGTGGAAAAAATAATTCTTGATTATCATTTTTCGACATAAAAAGTAATATTATACCTATTACAACCCATCCTTTTGGGGGAAAGTAAACCAAAGGTAAGATTATTTCTATGTTTTATTCCCAAACCTGCGATAATTATTCGTCATATTAACGCATTGTTTTAACATAACTTAAAACTTATTGTTTTAAATTATGTCATTTACCATTTTATTGTTCATGGTGGAGGTTTGGGACAGTTCATTGAGTGAGGTATCGGACATACCCCATACCTCCTGTATGTGAATATTTTTCCACAATTAGTTATTTTTTATCAAATGTAATGTATTTTTTGTAGATGCCGAGATTAAGGATAAAAAAATATAAATTGAATAAGGAATGATTATACAAAAATTCGCCAGGCTGTTCAATTACAAAATAATGAAGTACATACTGGTATTGCCACCACCTCAAAAACATGGCAGTGCAAAAGAATGCAAGAAGTTTATGCATTCGAAATAAAATTTGATCGTTTTAGCGAAATAAGTTACAATTTTATTTGCATGTCCCATTCCTCCCATATAGGTGTCCCATCCCTCCACACTGTGTGGAGGAATGGGACAAAATCAGGGTTTTATAATATTTTGAATAACTCATTAAATATGCTCAACCGTATAATTTTAAGTATATGTCATAGCTAATAGCATACATTCAGCAACCTAGTATTTTTTTTTAAATAAATTGCTTTTTATTTTTCCAAAATTCAATTTTTAATAAATTTGTCCCATACATCCCCACTCTCCCCTACTAAGGGTTGTGTGATCAATAAAAAATTGCCGAGTAGATTAGCTGCCAGAAGAGTTCACCTGATAGGAAATTGGAAAATCTTTAATTTTGGAAACCACTGTTCTGGGCATTACGATAAGATACATGCAGTATGTATATACCTAGCCGCACGTGTATTAACTTCATCGTGCCGCGTTTCAAGGTTAGGATCTCCATAGTATTATTTTGTTTGTTGCAAAAATCTTTATCATACCATATCACTGCTTAAAATAAATCTTTGACAAAACAATGAAACCGGTCGATTTTTATTTTAAAGTAAGAATCTATATATTACAGCTTTCTCACTTAATTTATCTAAGAGATATGGTTTTTCGAAAAAAACTACCAAGCACCCTAAATATTTTTTACTTTAAAATCGGAATAATAAAATTTGACTCTATCTGCAGTTGAAATTTCGATAAAACCAGTTTTAAACGTTTCGGCTTTTTTCGATATTTTTATAAAATTCTGAAATAGGTATAGGCACCGAAACTCGTAAATTTGTCATAAAAAATGTTTTACTTTATAAAAAAAGTTACATGTAAAAATGAGATCCAACTGTCGATGGCCTGAGTCGGTATGTTTATTGTATGAAACGATGTCGTCAATAAATTAAATTTTTACAAAAATTGTTAAGAAAAGTTTGAGATGTACTGCTATGATGTAAATATTTTTTATAGAAAAATCAATTATCTAGTTGGAGGGTTTCGGCGTTTATCGATATTTTTATAAAATTCTGAAATATATGCACTGAAACTCGTAAATTTGTCATAAAAAAAAATATTTTTCTTTATAAAAAAAAGTTTGAGAAATCCTGGAACTTTTTCATTGAATTATATTTTAGATATTGTATTTTTCTATATACATACTCATTTTTAGGGTTCTAGATTTTATGGTTTTCGAGATATATGAAAAAATTAAATAAAAATTCAAAGGTTGATTACCCCTGACTGAAAAAAAAATTCAAAATTCTGAGTACACAAATTTTGTAGGCTTAAAGTATTCAATATTTTTTGAAGTTTTAAGATGTGTGCATCAAACGAATCAAAAGTTATAAAGAGGGGACGGACACACACACAAACACGTTGGAAAAGTGCCCCTCACCCCCTCCCCTCTAATTAATGATATCTTTTGAAAGTAAAATAGTATAATTTGACTCTTTTTGTAGAAATCTTTTTTTTGGAAATGTCGATAAAACCAGTTTTAAACTTTTTAGGAGCCACTTAAAAATCATCCCTTTTTATATGTGCCCTTTTTCGTCCCTTTTAGTAAAAATTTGGTAAAACTGTCCAAGAAAACTACTACTCATTTCTATAGGAGAATTCATATACCAAATCTCAAGTTCGTACCATGTCTAGTTTCCGAGATATTCGCATACTTTGAAAAACATTCAACCCTATTTTTCACCCTCTTAGGGGTGGAATTTCCAAAAATCCTTTCTTAGTGGAAAGTTTTGTATTAAAACCTACCTGATTTCCAAATTTCACTTCTCTACGATTAGCCGTTTGGGCTGTGCGTTGATGAAAATGTGTTTCATATACAAATAGAATTTACATATAGAATTTAATAATCCAATCAAAGGCGTAGGTACTCCACTACACTAAAAAATGTTGGGTAGGTACCTACCTACCTAGTTCATAACCTCAGTCATTCTCGCGAGGCGGACGCGACATAGTTTATGTAGGTACCTACCTATATTATTCAAACGGCACTGCTCACGGGGTGTGACCTTGTTACAATAAATGTTTGATGCAAATCTTTATCATGGCTTATCTTCCTTAAAAAATAATATTTATTTGTTGAAACACGAATTTTATTTTTATATTAAAATTAGAATCTATATATTAATTTAGAGCTTTCTAACTTCAGTTATCTAAGAGATATGGTTATTCAATAAAAACCACCCCCAACCCCTTCCTACCTAATTAATGTTATCTTTTGAAAACAGAATAATATAATTTGACTCTTTCTGAAGAAATCATTTTTTTGAAATTTCGATAAAACCAGTTTTAAACTTTTTAGGAGGCACTTAAAAATCATCCCTTTTTATATGTGCCCTTTTTCGTCCCTTTTAGTTAAATTTTGGAAAAATTGCCGAATATGCTAATACTCATTTCTATAGAAGAATTCATATGCCAAATCTCAAGTTCGTACCATGTCTAGTTTCCGAGATATTCGCATACTTTGAAAAACATTCAACCCTATTTTTCACCCCCTTAGGGGTGGAATTTCCAAAAATCCTTTCTTAGTGGAAGGTTTTGTATTGAGACCTACCTGATTTCCAAATTTCACTTCTCTACGATTAGCCGTTTGGGCTGTGCGTTGATGAGTCAGTCAGGCACTTTCCTTTATTATTATAGATGTCGTCAATAAATTAAATTTTTACAAAAGTTGTTAAGAAAAGTTCGAGATGTACTGCTATGATGTATATATTTTTTATAGAAAAATCAATTATCTAGTTGGAGGGTTTCGTCGTTTATCGATATTTTTATAAAATTCTGAAATATGCACTGAAACTCGTAAATTTGTCATAAAAAAAATATTTTACTTTATAAAAAAAGTTTGAGAAATGCTGGAACTTTTTCATTAAACTATATTTTTGATATTGTATTTTTCTATATACATACACATTTTTAGGGTTCTAGATTTTATGGTTTTCGAGATATATGAAAAAAATAAATAAAAATTCAAAGGTTGATTACCCCTGACTGAAAAAAAAATTCAACATTCTGAGTATACAAATTTTGTATGCTTAAAGTATTCAATATTTTCTGAAATTTTAGGATCTGTGTATCAAGCGAATCAAAAGTTATAAAGAGGGGACGGATACACACACATACACGTTGGAAAAGTGCCCCTCACCCCCTCCCCTCTAATTACTGATATCTTTTGAAAACGAAATAGTATAATTTGACTCTTTCTGAAGAAATCATTTTTTTGAAATTTCGATAAAATCAGTTTTAAACTTTTTAGGAGCCACTTAAAAATCATCCCTTTTTATATGTGCCCTTTTTCGTCCCTTTTAGTTAAATTTTGGAAAAATTGCTGAATACGCTAACACTCATTTCTATAGAAGAATTCATATGCCAAATCTCAAGTTCGTACCATGTCTAGTTTCCGAGATATTCGCATACTTTGAAAAACATTCAACCCTATTTTTCACCCCCTTAGGGGTGGAATTTCCAAAAATCCTTTCTTAGTGGAAGGTTTTGTATTGAGACCTACCTGATTTCCAAATTTCACTTCTCTACGATTAGCCGTTTGGGCTGTGCGTTGATGAGTCAGTCAGTCAATCAGTCAGTCAATCAGTCAGTCAATCAGTCAGTCAATCAGTCAGTCAGTCAGTCAGGCACTTTCCTTTATTATTATAGATTGTATAGACTATAAGTAGATAAGTACCTACGCGGATTTTCATACTCCTCCGACCGCGGAATTTTCGTAAAAATAGTCATAAAGTTTTTCTTTTACGCATTAATATTATATAGATGTATGTGGATGGCCGTTTGGCGCAAAACAATGTGGCGCAAGTATAGATGCGTCAGGCACCAGTTCACGTATGGCATACAGTGTTGACAGCAAAACGACGCGTGAGATAATCTCGTCAAGATTATATTGTGTGGTGTGTGTCGGAACATATCTCCTACTACACAGTGAGATATAGGTTTCCACACTAGGTTCAGCTCGGCTGAGTTATGCAGGTATGCTCGAACCTTAATACGGAAGTGAACCTATTGGTGATCTGGCAAACACAATGTTATTCTTACTCTTGTTCGGTATTTCATTGAGCGTTACTTTGTAAGCGTGAAGAAGGATTACGTGATAAATCTTTTTCTTCTTCTTCTTTATATGCCACTCCTATTGGTGGTTGGCGACCATCTGTGAATAAGTCGCATGGTCTTCGGAAAGTCTGACCAACTCTGTAGGCTCTGTCACACCAAACTACTGTCAGATTCTTTATAGCCACGAGGCTCTTTTACACCCCATACCTCGCCTGCCCTCTATATTTCCTTCCACCATCAATTGTAAGAGAGCATATTTTTATTATTGCGGAAGACATGACCAAAGTAGGTATGCAGTTTTTCATCTTCTGATAGTGGTCTGGAGCTCTCTTCATTCGTCACTCTCAGGACCTCTTAGATGGTCACCAAATCCCTCCACGAGATGCGGAGCATTCTTTGGTAGAGACAGAGTTCAAATGCCTCAAATTTATTCATGGTTGATACTTTGTGGGTCCAACACTTCACTCCATAAAGCAGCATTGGCAGAACATAAGCTTTAATAGTCCTCTAACTTGTGTATGAGCTGATAAATAAACGTGCCTTGTGCATAAGCATGATAAAAAAATGTCTTGAAAATTGTCGTCATCTGATTGGTGTTTGAATACCTGAATTTGGTAGGGATTGGCACAGAATGGCAAGAGAAAAACTCTTGGAGAACGTAAGATATTTGAATTTGGATAGGTCATCATCATAATCAATAATGATATTATGAACTCTAAATGCGTACCTACATGCCACATGCTTATCAAGGCAAAGAATTAGACCAAAAGCATTTGATGAACTTATTTGTATAGTAGATAGATCTGATAAAAGCGATAGAGTTCGATATAGTCTAGGTTTAGGGTAAGATTAAATGCATTGTAGATAATACAGTATGAGTTCTTCAACAACCAAAATATCAATAATAAAGGCGGTAAGTTGTTGTTTGAGTAGATGGAAAAAATGTCTTATTAGAATCATCCAGGCAGCTAGTAAGAGTTCAAACAAATATCAGCTGACAAAAGGACTCTATATTCTGTACGTAGCTACCTACCAATTTCATAAAATTTATGAAAAAATAGGTATAAGTAGGATTTTGAATCTAATTCTGTATATGAAGGAAGAAGTAGGTATGTCTTAATCCAAAATTATATATCTATCTTCTATCATTTCTTATTAAATTATTTCTTATTATATCTATAGATTTGAAACTTGAATATTTGCATTGCGAACTCTATTATATTGGCTACATAATCATTTAGTTGTGTATTTATTCTGTATGTCATCATGCAGTTATAGTTCGTTATGGTAATGTTAGAAACAAATTGCTCAATTGTATTAAATTATAAAATATATTTAAAATAAATTTCTTAAATGATTCTCCATAAAATTTCAGTTAGGTACTGATTTAACCCTCTTTTGAAAATGTTTCGTCTTTTAAAAATATGAAGACGTAGGTAGGTAGGTAGGTATATCAGATTCATAAAATATTATTTACTACACCACTGTCTCGCATAAAATATTTTGTGTGAAATATAAATCAAAAGTGAACATATTGAGATGGAGTACAGATTCCTTGACGAGAAATGAATTTGCGGTTGAAGAATTTATTCTTGGATATTGCAAATATTAGCAGAAGTTGTGGGTAGATATGTGAGGAAGGAGTAGAAAAGACAGTCTGGTGCGTAAGTAAGTGTTGCTCCTTTGTGTGCAGATTCGAGCATACGGTAGCGGGGTACTCGCTTTATATTGCGCAGGAAAGTACCTACCTACATTTTGCACAATATTCGAGAGTGCGCTTTTATGGTTGTCTGTGCATAATAAAATAATACTTTGTTGAAATCTGATACAATAAGAACTAAAGCTTTGCTAAAATGCGCTAAATTGTAGAAATTACGTGCGATTCTTCAAAAGATCTGAAGATATCGTTATTGAAGTCCTGCGGTATAGAAGATATTATTATACCCATTTTATTGTGAGAAAGACGTGACCTCAGTAGCCAAGATTGACACTACATGCCGGTTAACAAAAACCCCAAGGATCTTTGCTAAAAAACAGAAGGACATTTTGCTCTGACGAAATCTCCCAGACGATGTCAATACAAGGTCCAATCCCTTTGATATAGGTAGGTAATTACCTAAAAAAAATCAGAAAAATATTAGAGTAAAAGGAAATCAACTACGGAATCGCAATTGATTTTTTTTTGTACACTTACATACTTACCTACTTGAAAATATTTTGTGTCGATTTAGGTAAAATGTATCATACCTACCTAAATTACTCTGCGATAAAAATAAATAAATTCAATACTCTAGGTACTTAAGTAGGTATTTATGTAAAAACGAACGAATATACTTATTTGTTGATTTTTAGAATAATCCTAGAATTTTAAAGAATTCTTTTTAATAGAATAAGCAATGCCTCGGACGACGAAGTAAACATGAAATTCAAATCAGACCATCCGGAATAATGCGGAGATGAAATACATTGATAATGCGAATTGAATTTTAAAAAGGCTTTGAGGTCCGTCTTTGGGGTTTGGAACGACGCTTGTGTATATTCTAGGAAATGTGGGACACAGAGTTTACCATATTATTCAATTGGTCATCTTGCTGGAGGTAGATTGAATGTTTATCGATGCATATAATCCTAAGACAAAATGTCAATATTTTGTTAAAATTGTAGTATAATGTAATATGTCAAAAGTAGTTTTTGCTTGTTACATTGAGATATTATAATAAGTTTGTTTGTTGTGATTCTATTTTTAAATTCTGATAAGTACTTTTGAAAGACAACTTAGAGACTCGAATTGGTCTTTTTTTTTTTTCAAACTGACACATGTCCCATATTATTTGAAATACAGCCGCATTTTTAAAATAAAAGACATCTGCCTCATACCTTTTATTATTTTATTTTATAAAATCTACCTACGTAATCTATCTACATACCTAGTTTACATTATCAATATTTACTTAGGTAGGTAGGTACCTACGTATTAATAAATTGATACAGTCCATTAAATAAACACCAAAAATAATAAAACAACTGGCAATTAGATATAAAAGCTATATTATACCCTGAACACTGACTAAAGAACCTACTAACGCCGCCTACCCATCGATTCTCCACGGACACGCATACAAACATCTACATGAGGTGTTTTGCTTGAAAATACACTCGTCAGTTATAGTTGTAAGTTTTGTTTAAACAAGAACTTTAGGTATTTATAGCGGCTGGCAACCATCCTGCCAACGGGAGAATTTTATAACAAAGCGTGCCATTAAACCAACGCTTCTGTAGTTGTAGGAAAATAAACTCATTCATACTAGAGACTAAAGTTTCAAAAGGAACCTACCTACATACAACAATCATTATTTACGATTCGATACGAAAATCAACGTAAAAACGGGCGACGAATCCGTCATTAGGTGACGGGTAACCAATGACTTTAAAGTAGGTAGGTAAGCATGTACCTACTTACCTACCTGGGTAAAATTTATTTATAATATTTTTTAAACAATTACTTACATTCGTAAGTCCCTTACATTAACCCTTTATAAAATATTTAATTTCATAAACATCGAAATTATATCATTAAAACTTACTTAAATTTCATTAGTATATACGTTTTTACGATTTCGGACGTAGTCGACCATATGTCCTATGTTATATTGTTACCATTAAGTGTTATTTTGATATAATAATTATTTTAGTAGTTTGTGGATCTTTGTTACAAAAAAGACCATATGTGTACTGTATATAATTAAATGTAAGATTTATAATACGAACAACAGTAAGTGGGTACAAATAAAATGATCTTTAAACCAAATAACATCCGCTGTTTTTCAAAAAATTAGTAGACCGTTAACGAGTTGAAATTATTTATATATTAAGAGATAATTGATTAGGAAGGTCTATAGGTACTTATGAAATGTTTGTTTATTTTTTTTTTTGTATCTGTTAGTGGCCCTAACAGTTTGAGAAAGGTTATTTTTATAGGTTGTTTGTTTCATACTTGACTTGTCTGGGACAATATTCTATATGTACTAGTTTTTAAAAGGCGCCCGTGGCGACCACCTATGGCTTTTCCTTGCAAACTTTGCTTTCTTATAGCTGAATTCGCATGTGAGACTTCAATGTACTTGGTTGATTCAACTCTTTATGAAAACTCAAAAACAACATAAACTTTTTATTCCACATATTATTCCACGCATTAGTAAGATTTTTCTTCTCTATGAAGTCGTGCTGGGCGTAAAAGTATCCTGATTTGGTAAACTTTGCTTTCTTATGGCTGAATTCGCATGTGAGTCTTTAAATAACCAGTAAAATTGTTTTTCTCCACATCAAGACCTTTAACAAAGTGCTCAGCCACCAGTCATAAAAATATTAGGTATAGAATGTTTCTGTCAGCTGTCTGTCACATTAGTAGAATAAAATTTCTCTTTAATTGCTAGTGACGCCATCTTAAACGTAGGAACTAACAGCGTTAATGGCATCAGGCAGTGAGTCAGAGACAGAAACGTTTATATTATAAGATGGCCAGGGTCAGGTTATCGGGACTAAACTCTCTCCTATCGATTGGCAGACCAGGAAGAATGCTGTCCAGGATTTCGCCAGATTCACATCCAGGGGAAATACCCATTTTTCCAGGTCTCTCAGTCTATTGAGGGTCATCCACAATGGGTTTGGCAGTTGTCCGCGAGAGATGAGATCGTTGCTGAGTCGTTGCGAACTCCTTGAAAAGGTTGTTGATGGCTACACATTTTCTTGGCACAGCTACTTAGGTAGCTTTGTTGCCAAAAAGCATGTTCGGGTAATTTTGGATTCAACGCTTAAAAAGACCCACAATAATTATTACAAGACAAAACTCGATATCGAAATTTTCATAAACAAAATGTTTATTCAGTATTTCACCTATGTTACATGTATAAAATTATGTTCTTTTTATTGTTATTTTATGTATTGTTTACTTGAAAGTCATTTTATAATTTCATGTAGGTAGATACATATTTTTATGGTCCAAGTAAAGAAATACGTCAGATTGATTGCAAGAAATCCTTTATGCTATAAATAAGTCTGTCCTTTGATTACTACGTTTTTTCTGTCTGCCTGGGAGCTGTCTTCCAAATATTTGACCCTGAAATGCATTGACGATCGGAATATGACCATTTTCCTCCCATTTGGTTTTCTTGTCACGGAAACTCTCAACGGATTTTAAAAAATTCAATCTTTCCCAGCTAGTGGACTACCCGAATTAAAAAAAAAATAATGTAAATATATAAGTAGGTAGGTAGGTACCTAATACGAATGGTTTTATTATTTTTTTTTTAAAAGAAAATGAAACAATAATATTATGCCATGTTGGATAACGTAAAAAGATTTACAATATTGTTATGTAAAAAATGCAACCGTGAAGTTTCTTTAGTGACAAAAGGTGTTCCGAAAAGGATTTCGGTAGCAATACACAAACCAAAAAACACAATTGCACAGTTATTGCAGTTTGTGTTCACACCAAATGCATAAAAGACAAAAACGGATATTTCTAAGGAACACAAACAAAATAGTGAGAAATTTTGTCGCTTAAATAGTAAAAAAAAAAAAAAAAACAAAAGAACGTCATAATATAAGAATTTATTTTGAACGACGAATGCATGTTTTAAAAATATTTATAGTTATTTTGTTCTTAATTTGTCGTTGAGAATTTATGACTGTATTGAATGCGGTAGGAAGTAATGAAATAATGTTTCACAGCACAATGCTATTGAATGATCTTTGTCAAAGGATTTTTACGGGAGCTCCCAATGATTTACTGCCAAGGTTTTGTGACTAATTATTATTATAGCTACCTACTGTTTCTGGGAATTGAAAATTTTGAACAGAAAATAATTGTGCCCGACACCTTTTATTGTTTTTGTAGGTGCAGCTTTCACATTCAACGGGACAAAAAGAGATTTTTTTTTGTTATTTAGGCTTATTTCGCAAATAATATTAAGAATGTGTTGTTTGTATAATTTCTTCTTCTAATTAGCCTATCTATGACGGAACATTGCAAAACTATATAATTATTCAAATTAGCTACTTACATAAATAATTGCCTTTTCCCTCTTTTTATTACTTATTCAAGATGACCCATAAACCTATTGCGAAAAAGTCCAATTGTCTGTCATTTTTTGGTGTTTGCCTAAGTTTCGGCGTACCTACCTACCGACATTGTCATACTGTGCCTCGTTCTTTCGAAGATGAACTGAGAGATTTGGATATGGATAGCAGTTTTTAACTTCTGTGCTTCCCTATTCCCTGTGGTCACAAAGGCTTGTTCCAACCGTCTGACATGCAGTTAGACAATTCCATGTTTCCATACAATAATAATTATTATTTTGTTTATTTACCTTGGACTCTTAATTTTATTAGGATGATAGGTTGAGTTCAATAAAATAGTGTGGTCTGATGCGTTGAAATTTATTAGCGCAGATGTTCAATGGAAAGATTTAGTGCATCATAAACGGAATAAACCCGTGGAGGTGAAATTATCACACCGGTCCACCATGTCTGCGCCTATTCGTCTGTTTATTTACATACCAGAGGAATATAATATGTAATGGGTTCTATAGCACATAATATCTTATGGTATGGCTCTAATTAGAAAATCACGTATTGTGATTTATCTAAAATAACAGCGATTTTGAAAAAATAGCGATTGTGATCATGGTTACTTTTTTTGACTAAATAATAATTATAAAATGTCTGCATACTTTTCAGGTGTATTGTCCACAACCTCCAACTTGGCAGTTAGAAAGAGAAAAGCTTCTGTTTTCAGTCCAATTGCGTTTGTTGCGAAACCGGGATGGATTCTTCATATTATCTTTATGTCCCCCGCGTTCCTCAGCGTCCGTTGTGGATGCGTTCCCCTCTATTTGCTCCCTATTGCTCTTAAGGGCGATGGGTCAAAGGATGGGAGGAGTGCACCTGGAATGACGCTGAGGGGAAGTGTTCTGGATGTACCTTGTCGAGGTGTGGGGGCTTCTTCTTCCGGTCTTCTTGTGCACTATTTGCACAAGAACACTAGGAGGAGATCGAAATGCCAGAGCTAACGAGGGAAACGGGATTTCAACCTGCACAGGGCAGCAGCTGTGCGAATACCGTTCTCTGCTCCAATTGATCTCAATAACAGTACCCGATCAACAACTGCGGTGTAGAAGGAAAGGGGAACCCACTACACTATAACATCTCCCAAGAAAGCCAATCATGATAGAAAACAGAGATATGGACATGTCATGCGATCCGACTGACGCTCGGCGCTTACCCGGGTCCGGGCCGGGAGGTGTGAAATGGACTACCGGCCACGTGGTGGTGGGCAACCAGGCTCCACGCGGAAATAACATGACTGGACGTCCAAACAAATGCCCGTCCATCAGGCAAAAGAGCAGAATAGGCACATGGAATGTGCGCGGATTGTTGCAGCCAGGAAAGGTCGAAATTGTCGAGAGAGAAATGAAAGAACACCGGATGGATATACTGGGCATCGCCGAAACACATTGGAGAGGAACAGGCCACTATACAACGGCCAATGGAAACACTATCTACTTTACAGGACCTGAGAACACTAGCACAGGAGGGGTAGCCATTGTAGTCCCGCCAACGTTCAGCAACTCAGTTGTTGGATATAGGGCGATCTGCGATCGGATTATACATCTTAAAATGATGACTCAACCATGCAAATTAAATATTATTCAGATATATGCGCCAACAGCAAATTCCGAAGATGAGATTATAGATCAATTTTATAAGGATCTTGAAACCGCAATAAATGATATTCCCAGCAAAGAAATGCTACTCATTCTAGGAGATTTTAATGCTAAAATAGGAGATACTAGAAAAGATGAACATCTACGTCCCACGGTGGGAAAATACGGGATAGGTACCAGAAACGAGAGAGGAGAAAGACTGATTCAGTTTTGTGTAGAAAATAATCTAATTATTACTAACACTCAATTCCAACACCACGTCAGACGTCTTTATACGTGGAGATCACCCGGAGAGAGGTATAGAAACCAAATCGATTTCATTATCGTAAGAAATAGATGGAAGTCTTCTATACATAATGTAAAAACCTACCCCGGAGCTGACTGTGGCTCAGACCACCAACTTCTCGTGTCTGGCTGCAGATTGCGATTTAAAGTAATTAAAAAACCGGAAAAACCCACATATAAACTCAAAGGACAGGCACTCCTAAAATATGGCACAGAAGTGAAAGAGAAATTGAGTAATATACAAATACCCCCAGACGAAAGTGCGGAGAGCTCATGGCTGAACTTCAAGTGTATCGTTAACAAAGCGGCAGAAGAATGTGCGAGATCATCTAGAAGAGAAAAACGCAAACCTTGGTTAAGCGATAACACCTGGCTTATGATCAATGAAAGGAAGGATCTCTTAAAAAAAGGGTTACAGAGTGCAGAAGAGAGACGAGCATACTCGGATTTGTCGAAGAGAATAAAGTCTGGATGCAGAAGAGATAAGAATGAATATATTGAGAATGTGTGCATAGATATCGAAAATCACAGCCATGTAAACCAGACCAAAGATCTCTTTGATAAAATAAAACTTCTGACACGAGAATTTAAACCAAGAACATGCTGCGTTGAAGACGAAAATGGGCGAGTCCTGGATGAATACGAAAAGGTCCTAGAAAGATGGAGAAGATACTGCAAAGACTTGTACAATGACCCGACAGATGATAACATCGAAGGGATAGAAGACTATGATCGTGAACCAGACATACTATTGCGGGAAGTAGAAGAAGCAATTGATAAACTGAAAAACGACAAATCCCCAGGCTCGGATGGCATCACAGCGGAACTTATAAAACACACAGGAGATTTGGGTGTGAAACAAATCCACGATATATGCCAGAAAATATGGAAAACATCGAAATGGCCGAATGATTGGGTGAAGTCTATGTTCATCCCGATACACAAAAAAGGATCTACGATGAAGTGTGAAAACTTTAGAACAATTGCCCTCATATCCCACCCTAGCAAGGTTATGCTTCAAATAATTAAACAAAGATTAAAACACTACACAGATGCTCAAATTCCACCGGAGCAGGCAGGCTTTGTGAAGGGAAAGGGGACCAGAGAACAGATATTAAATGCAAGACTGCTCATAGAAAAATCAAGAGAATTTCAGATCCCAATGCTGATCTGTTTCTTAGATTATAGCAAGGCATTTGACTGTGTGAACTGGGACTCACTTTGGAGAGTTTTAAATAATATGGGCGTACCACACCATCTGATCACATTGATTAGGAGTCTGTACAATTCTGGCACAGCAACTGTTAAAATAGGAGAAAACACCTCACGTGAATTCAGTGTTAACAAAGGAGTACGCCAAGGGTGCATTTTATCCCCCGATTTATTTAATATATATGGCGAATATATAATGAGAAAAGCTCTAGAAAACTGGCACGGAGGAGTTTCGATCGGAGGCAAAAAAGTGTCAAATCTTAGGTATGCAGATGATACCAACCTATTTGCATCCAGCGAGGCTGAAATGGTGGAACTACTCCATAGAGTAGAGGAGGAAAGCCTGAAGCTGGGACTTAAGATTAATAAATCGAAGACCAAGCTAATGATTGTAGACCGAGCGAACACCTTACAAATGACAGATGCACTTTCGGACTTGGAAATAGTTGACAAATTTATTTATCTGGGGTCCACAATTACCAACCTAGGCGAGTGTGAAACCGAGATCAGGAGAAGGATAGGTATGGCAAAGAGTGCAATGAGCAGTCTCAATAAGATATGGAGGGACAGGAACATATCCAGAAACCTGAAGGTTAAGATCGTGCGCACACTTGTTTTCTCCATTTTCTTTTACGGAGTGGAATCGTGGACGCTGCGAGCTAGAGATAGAGACAGAATAGACGCGTTCGAAATGTGGTGCTGGAGAAGAATGCTGAAAATCCCATGGACAGCAAGAAGAACTAACATCTCAATTCTTCAAGAACTCCACATCACGGTGAGATTGTCGTCTCTCTGTCTCGAACGCATACTTAAGTTTTTTGGACACATAGCTCGTAGAGGGGAAGACAGCCTTGAGAAGTTAATCATGGTCGGAAGAGCGCCTGGTACAAGACCAAGAGGCAGATCTCCGATGCGATGGACCGACCAAATAAAGCAAAATATTCCCACCACGACACTCCATAGAGCCGTCCATCTGGCAGCCGACAGAACATCCTGGCGAGCAATGGTCCACAACAGAGTGCATGATGGCCACGACCCTCAGCAGTGAGGACGACGACTGGTAAGGTGGTAAGGTAATCTTTATGTCGTCATCGTTCTAAAACCTTCTTTGGCACTTCAAATATAAGTATTCCAAGATTATTTTCAGATATTTTTCTCTCCTCTCTTGTTCATCAAACTCTTGTTGAGGATTATGGTGAACGTGACTGGTAGTTTTATTTTCTGACACCTTCCATAGTAGCTTCAAGCATTTATTTTGTCATGACCTGGCCTTTTGCCAGCAGACACAAGCACAGCAAAACGCAACATTTATGGATCCAAAAAAAAAAATTTGTGTTTGGTGATTTTTTTTTTTGAACTTTTAGCAAATTAAATCAGTGAAAAAACAGATAATGATAAAGTGTGTGTATTCATTGAGATGTAAAAATCGCTATTCCTGCTATTTACATTCCACCATTTTCTAGTGTTAGTCTTTTATTAGATATATTACATAATTTGGTTTCTACACTCGGAGGTGTTTTAATTTACGACTCCTCATTGTTGACAATCGTAACCAAACATAACAACGGGGTTATACTTTATTTAAATAGCCATAAATCACATCAACTTAACTTGGTGACTGATTTAGGGAGGGCTGGAGAAAGCCTCAAAGATACCGCACAAGGTTGACCACATACAAAATAATACCCACAATATTAGGCTATAGTATAGAGACCAATACCTTTTGGATTTTGTCTATGTCCTTTTGTAGTTGTTCATCATCGGCGAATATCAAAGAATTATTGTTCCCATGATTTTTTGTGCATTATGATTTATACGACAAAACATCATTGTTAACTTAAGGTTTTACGTCGTTTTTTAATAAACTTCCAAACAGAAACTATGTGGGTATTTTTACCGTTTTCAAAATAAATTGGTAGGTACATATTATTGAAAAGGCGGTTGGTGTGAAAAATTGAGAATTTACACTTAGGTACTACGATCTGTGATTGTGAAAGATTCTGTATTCTTTCGAACATGATGTACCTTTTGATAAAGGTCTCAAGTAGATTTGGAAAATCACACCTATAAACTTTTTCATCATTTTCACGAAGCCTGATTGTAAAGCCAAAATTTGTTTGTCCCATTCCCATTGGTCAAGATTGCTGAAACCTTAAAAGCTCCCAGTAAAAAGTGGTTGGTATTGGTAACCTACAGCAGGTTTAGTCTTTTTGAATTTTGTATGTCTTGAGTTCGATCCCAGGTGTCAAACATTTTCCTCTTTCACAACACAAGCTCAGATTTTCTAGAAAGATGTCAAAAGGATATTTTGTTCATTAATTTCTACAAAATGGTTCAGAAGAAAATCATAAAGTAAAAAGTGATGAATCCGTTCTAGTTAGATTTTTTTTCGGAGTTAAAAAATGTGACCTTAGTAGCAATCTACCTATAATGAAAAGGAGCTAAAATAGTAGTAACTAGTTTTTTTTTATTCCTTTTGGTACTGACTTGGCCCTCCTCTAAGACGGCACCGATATGGTCGGATCATGTCATTCGAGATCGGCCTCGTCTGAGTGCACCCATTCTTCCAGATTTATAAAAATTATCCTTTTAGTCATTCTCTCCCCGTTCATTCTCTCTACATGCCCAAACCACCTTAATTTATTCACTTTCATTCTAGTCACTACGCTAACATCCACTCCACATTCCTTTCTAATATTATCATTCTTCTAGACCTTGCTTACTGCCTGCTTACTCTTTTTTGTTTATATTCTTTAAGAAATAGATTTCATTTTTAAAATTACGTGGGCTTGAGGTTATAATAGGTATGGAATTTCTAATAATTATTATAACGAGTATTTTGGACCCCTAGATGGGACCGTGAAAAAAACACATTCATTCAATACCGCGTTGACAGCTCGGATGACAATAAATTTAAAAAAAATACGCATTCAAATGCGGGCTCTCTTAAATCAACGGACATTTTTTAGATTGTATTATATTGTCATTCGGTGTTACTTGCTGTCATTTTAAACCCATGATAGTAAAAAATGGCTTGGTGGGACATGGACCGATATTTGTAGCTCAAAACCACATGTCATCCAATAGATAAACAATTTATTTACACGGTACACTCTCAATTAGACAATTTGAATTATTTAAATTATATTACGAACGGTGCTTGTGAATTATTTTAAATGGATATTTATAGTGTGAAACTTTATTTATTTTGAAATATCACCCCTATTTTTAATTTATTTTTAGGTATTCATAAATAATCAGTAATTTATTTGATGAATTGCTCTTTGTAAGCCGCTTATCAAAATTGAAAAAAAAAATCGATTCTAAACGTTCAAATTCATTTCCAGTTTCTTCCTATATAATAATCATTTCTTCTCTATCCTAATTCTTTTAAATATTTATACAAGTACGGATATCTAAACTTCTATGATCAATTACTCATTTCCACCGCATAGGAATGAGAAATGGTTAGTTGGTAATGTTGGCGCAAGCGGTTATTACGCCGACTTTCTTACTGGGTTCCATCTCATCTTCATCTTTATTGTCACAAGATTTAAGTAGGTAGTTTACTGTAAAAGAATCAAAGAGTGTATATTATTATTATATACTTAATTTGAGTGAACACACAGATTCATTAAAAAAAAGTCCTATGAAATACTCGTAACTTCTTAGCCAGTTTATCATAGTTTTATTTTATAAAAGTATTTTCCAGCGTGAGCCCATCACCTCTATGTGGAGGAGATGGACTTGGCTGGGACATGTGTTAAGGATGCCGAATGACAGTTGGCCGAGGAGAGCGCTGTTCTTCCTCCCATCAGGGTCCCGAGGAAGACCCTCTCATACTGTGTTCCGCTCCTTCGAAGCAGAGCTGAGGAATCTGGACATGGTGTGGGAGGAGGTCATTAACGTTGCGCAAGATCGAGCGCAATGGAGAGCTCTTGTTGCCTCCCTATGCCCCTAAGTGGGGTCTTAAGGGAGTTTGGATTTCGCAAGTCAGATTTATTATGAATTAATTGAGATGAAATAATATATGCTTGGAACTTTATGCTCAATGAACAAAATGTCTATATAAATACAAAAACTGATGAGTGTTAAAACACAAATAGCCCGCATAAACATCACATGAATAGATAAAAAATATTTTTAAACAAATCATGACGAATCTAATAAACTTAAACTCGACTGCACAGTGATTCAATGAAAATTTTTATTAGCGTTCGTCGGTTTATGAAGCGGTGTGTCCTTTAAAATGTTTAAAATCCCCAATCAAGAGGTTCTCATAGTTTTGGTGCAGAGAAGTCAATTGCCGTAACCAAATCGTCACATTACGGACATTAATCATCATGGGCCAGCATCGTACTTTAAAATTTATTACACATTTTATAGTTTGTGTTCAGTTTTCTATGTACCTATGTATATTTTTATTTATTGGTTGTAAATGGTGATATTTTTTTATTCCCTTTACGAGGTATGTGAGTACATAAGTGTGAAGATGAAATGTTATATGACTGTAGCAGACAAGACTAAATCGACACCATATGGAACTAGAGTGAGGTGTGCGAATAAAAAGTATTTTTTTAGAGAGATGGGAAGCAGAGTCAGTCTCCGAATCGAATTTAGCCGATACTAAACCACGATTGCGATACGTACGAACGATGAACCATTTTACAAAGGAACTAATGAAAAGGTGTTTACTCCGCGGCTACTAATAATTTCGTTTCTACCCTCTAAGATTGTGTGAGCGAGATAGATAAAGTGCATGCTCCGCAGCTGTAAACAATTTCAGGTCCACCCACGATTTAGACGTTATGATTTTTTAGATAATATTGTATGTTTTGTGCATGTGACTGTCGTTCATTACAATGATTCTTCGAAAATGAAAGTTATTTCTCCATTAAAATTGTTATTCTACAATATCTCAGACCGATAGGTAATAATAATTATTATCACATGATGTTTCAACAAAGCCCGAAGAAGCCAATATGAAAGATTCGCCATGTCATATTTTTACCAAAGCTGAGATGAATGGATGGGAAGATAGTAGTTAGCGAAAATTAAACATCTTGTACATCGTGTTTTCCAGGTTAGTTTTAAAAGTAGATATTATATACTTATACATAACGCAAACATAATAATAATCTACTTAAGCTATTTAATGATGATCCGACTAGCACGTACCAACTACAGTCTACAGTAGTAGGTACCTACATTAGTCATCAAGTCAGCAGTAATTTCTATAAAATGTCTTTAGCCGGTGTGCATTCTTCTTCTCCCAGTCAGGCAAATCAGTTTCAATATCTTTTATTACCGCATCGAATTGCATCAACTATCTCTAATACGATAAATTGAACATGAATCAATGTAAAACAACCAATTGTGTCTACAGTGTATAGATACGGACGATAGATATTAATATCATCTGAAATGGTTGCAGCAATAAAACCATAATAAGGTGGAATTTATTAAAGGCGCGCACAGCAATATAGACCTTAGGGACATGGGAATGGTTTAGAGGGAATGGAAAGACGTACTAAATTGCCCTTCTCTCTACTGCATTTCACGTTATCAATCTTTATGAATGTTCAATAAAATTTAACATTTTATATCCAATTTATACTAGAGCTATCCAGTACCTACTATCCCTAACCCATATTACACACTTACTATATTAAATTGTATAGGTACATTTTGAAATTCTAACTATCGGTGGGAGAATACACGAGACTAAGAAAGGTAGTCAAAAGTTTCTGAGACTTTTTCGAATACCTACATACAACGTTTCTTGCAGTTTTGAATGCAGGTACCTACTTCTAGAAGGTTCTTTTGGTTTTGGTTACGTTACCGCGCATGTTCAGATGTGTACCGGCCATTATGTATTTGATACTCACACACACTTCCACAGACTAGGTACTTATATAAAGATCATCAACGTTATTTCTTTAATTCACGGCTAGTAGGCCTTTTACAGAAAAAAATCATAGGTATATCCTACATAGATAGAGATTACATAGAAAATAATCTAAAATGAAAAGCGCCTCATAATGGGTGCAGAAAGCTTTTTGAAGGCGGTATATTCAAATGAAAGGTGGAGCTGGAATTGGCGGAATATAAATTGAGAATAGATTAATAATATTGTTTGTCTTTAATAACTTTACTTGTTTGTCTTAATTCAATGTTGACGTAGGTACCTATCCATGTCATTGTTTTTGAAAGAAATTTTTGAAATAGTGTTCGCTGATTCTTCGGCAATGGAACCTTAATAATGTTCAAACTTATAATTTGAATAAGTTGTGGTCGAATTTCGTGCACTCGTCGACTACTAGTAATAATAATTAGCCCTGTCTGGTCGGATGTAATGTTATACCACACGCTGATGGATTTCTGTTCCGCAAACATGAATAAACAAAACCAACGGTGGAACAACGGCAGGGGCTCTGTCCGCCGCTCAGGTAAATAAAGGGAATCAGATATTGTACGTGTTATTTTGATTCCAATGTTCGTTTACCTAGTCCTATCTGCTTACTACCTTAAACCATACATGGATCATAAACATGCGGTAGGTATATAAATGCATAATTATTAACAAATTTTATTTCCTTTTATTTTTAGTTTTGTATCAACACCCTTTTGTCCATTGTGTACATCAGAAAGCCGTCCGTCCTCAAGGAAATTTTCTGTGGAAGACCTACTGGAAAGAGGAGCATTGGAAGACCCATACTGAGATGGCTGGACGGACGGAGGAAAGACCTCGGACTGCTGGGGGTGGACGATGGGCGGAGGACAGGGTGGCATGGAGATGTCTTCTGGAGGAGGCCAAGACCCACACATGCATGGTTGTAGCGCCACGGATGTATGTATGTAAAGAAAGCTTCGAAGTCTTGTGATCCTTCTTCAAGGGCTTGGAGCCGCAAAAGAAACCCTGCGCTGATCATATACGCAAGTCAAATCCCTCACTTCTGCTTTTATAAACGAAACGAGTATTCCTTGATGAAGAGTATAGAACGCTCACTACAGCCAAATGCCATTCGGTACCCTTAAACATGATTCATGCCCTTAATAATAATAATGTTATATTATAAGGACAATTTATAGAGCGTCGTTTAGTGACAGCAGTAGTCACCTTAAGGGCGCTTGTAGTTTGCAAATAAATACTCTTCTTTCTCTTTTACTAAGGCTGGTTGATCTGTTTAGTTTCTGCTACGGTGGCATCCTGTGACGTGGACTGCTGAACAAGAATGTAACATTCTTTTTCTTTTTGGAGTGTCCTATCAGCCACCTTTGGCGTTGAAAATTTTGACAGTTATTATTATTATAGTTTGGTTTTAGCCACCAAGAGGTGGCTTCGTGACAACCGATAAAAGCAAAAATGTATTTAGTCAATGGTCCTAATATAATCGATCGTTTGGAAAACAACTATTCTAAGTTCTGAATGCCAATCTTTTTTTGAAACTAGGAAATTTTTATGGGGGCCTAATTTGAAATATGCCTTCTACAGTAGTTACCTAATTATAAATGTCAGCAATTAGATTTACCTGACAGAAGATCATTTATTTAAATACGGTAATCCATGATTTAAAATAAATTAAAAGGTAAACAATTACTGTAATTAAGAATTTTTATCCTCTTTATAGCAAAACTGAACATAATGTATCAATCAGTTATAATCATTGAAATAAAAAAAAAAATTCAAACACCATCGGTTTTTTAACTCTTTAAAAACGTAAAGTGTCCCATAGCACCTGTCCAAGCTATAATCGCTTTAGTTTCCTCCAAAATTATGTCGGCAATTTTTTTATTCACAAACAAAAATAAACACATGTAGGTAATTATTATTATTGCTAATATACACACTAATTCTTTATATGTTTAGGGACGAATTATTTGTATTTTTTTGTTGTTGTTAAATCTTGTTTATTTTTTTAACCCAGTTCCTTTTTTGTACCATTATTGCTATACCAGATGGCCAAATTCTTATCAAGGCAAAAACATATGTTCAATATAAAATTAATAAAAAGGAATTTTACGAATATCCCTAAAGATAATCGTTTTTTTTTTAATTCGCAGTCAAATAGTACCTAGGCATATCTAAAAGAAACCATTAGGAAGTTATGATTTTATTGCCATGAGTAGTTTTCCATGATTTAATGTAGATAATATAAGATACTACATAATAATATATTGAAAAATTTGTGACCTTTTTTAACAAAAGTATCACTTTTGTATCCCTTAGTTCACAGGCTTAGAAGGAGTCTAAAAATATTTTTTAAGCCAAGTAATTCGTAGTAGTCAAGTAGCTAGTAGATAGTTGATTAATTCTGTTATTTTTATCAATTTGTTAAGCATAAATAAGTTCCTACCTTCTTTTTCATTTGCTGCTATTAATTTCGCAGAATTATTATATACTGTAAAGTTGGGTATAATTTTTGCTTCCCTATAGCCTTAATTTAGGCAAATAAGGGAGAATCGTTGATTAATAGCCGCATATAGTTAAATAAAGATGACTTGTAATCAAAAAGTCTATCTAAAAAAAACCCTGTCTTTAACTCTAGCACTTACAACTATCAACTACAAGTTGCACAAAGAGTCATGGAAAGGACAATGTTGGGAGTTACATTGCTAAACCATATTCCTATGTAGAAATATGAAGACGAACAGGAGTGTCCGATATTGTCAAAACAGTAGCTATTTTAAAATGGAGGCAGGAGGAACACAATGTAGTAGAGAGAATGTTCGCTGGAGCCGAAATATATTGGAATGGCAATCCAGAACAGGAAGAAGGGCAGTGCACCAGCTAGATGTAAGGGTGATATTGTGAGAACCGTCGAACTGCTTTGGAGGAGGAAGGCAAGATTTAGATATGGTTGGAGGAGCGATGAAGAGGCCCTGGTCCAACAGTGAACTACACGGCCTGATGACGAAGACAAAACGCTGAAAACGAGCCTTATTTTACAGTACCTAATAGTTCTTTTCTAGCTCAGGATCTTTGATCGTCATCTAAGCCCGCCTTACAGCTAACAATTTTTTCCATTATGATGATCATCTAACAACAATAAAGAATACTTCAGTGTAATCGTCAAAAAACAATTGATTTTCAAGGACTGCGCCTGGCTAACAAGCCAAGTAAGTTTCCCTTGTCAAACTCTTGTAAAAAGAGGAACTATCATGTTACCCAAACCACTTGATAATTTCCACATTACATGAGCGATGATCTGCCTAATTTGAAGTGGGTTAGCTTTCATTACGTTCATAAGTGGTTGCCTTAAAAAGGAATTAAAAAAAAAAAATCTTCATTATGTATTGAAAAATGAGTGAATAAGGAGCAGGACATTATTAACATGATGGAAATATAATTGAACAAATTACCTTCGTGTTCTTTTATAACTTCATTATGTGGTGGCACTAGCCAGCCATACCCGGGTGAGATTTATTAAATTAATTGAATAGTATTAAGTGAGACGTCTAAAAAGTTTCCAGTCCAGATAAGTTCCTAATAATTCTTCAATTAAGATTTACTTGGAATAAAAAAAAAGTAAGAAACAATGTGAGGGGCTTAGTCGACCGTGAATGACGTTGACCGCACACATACTCGTAGATTACGCTCTCAAATAAGGCTAGGTCAGAAGTAAAAACTACGCGAGATATAGAATATTTTTCGGCGAAGCAAATAAAGAAAAGGTTTGAGAAGAAAATATTCAATGTCAAGTATCTGTCCCTTTGAGGACAGAGTTTTATGTGCGTTTCTTACCCACGCACCATTTCTGTGACTTAGGCCATCTTTTTCAACAATCTCTTCTTCCCTTGGCACTGGTAGAAATATATCCGTTAATTATTGCAGAACTCAGAGTTCCAATCTACAAAATATTCTCAGTCATTAATGACCCTACAGGCCTACAACCAACGATCAAAAATTTAAAAGACTGTGTTAAGTCTTTATTATAAAACCACCTTATAAACGTGATGTTTTTTTGGTAAACACCTATAACCAAAGAATATTTTAAAGATTGGGCCACGTCTTGAGGAAGCCTACGGATGACATCACGCGCCTGAGCCTCGACTACCACCCTGAAGGTAACAGAAGGCGCGGTAGGCCCCTCCAAACAATCAGGAGACTGTACGAGGCTGATCTCCGGGGTGCTGGAATCGGCTGGGACGAGACGGTGAGGACCGCAGGGGACAGGGTGGCGTGGCGAGGACTTGTGGAGTCCATATGCTCCAACTAGGGAGCGGACATGGTCGAAGAAGAAGAAGAAGAAATAAAACGATATTTTTTGTCGCTAAATGGGTGATTAATTTTGAATCAATAAATAAGGAAACATTTGAAAGAGTGGAATGATTGCAAGCGCAGATGAATAGACTATGATGAAAAAAAAACAATGCGTTATTAACATAGAAAAGCACTATCGCTATCTTCGTTACTAGCAAGAATATGAATAAGGGTACATTAAATTTTTGACAGACGGTTCAATTTTTTGGACAAACAGAGCAACATTATTGCATAAAATATATTTATTTGTATTGATTTAAATAATTTTAGTATGCATCAACAGACAGGATAAGCCTGGTTTGGAGCCAAACCTCTCCATGGATGTTTGAAGAACACCCCTCACATTCATCTCCTGTACCAACTCATCCGAAATAGGTACCTACTCAAAGGAGTTTTGTTGGAGAACATCCTGTTTACAAAAGCAAATTAGCTCAAATACAATGGGATAATAAAGGACCCCCAAAAATACAAAAGGAATTCGGATTGTTCCCTCGCTTCAAACAGCACAGCGAAGAATGTATTTTTTGGAAATAAAAAGTAGGACCGAACCGAAATAATAATTGATCAAGTGCCACGCTGTCCATGGCAAGTATGTATCTGTGTACTTATTATTGAGTGGGAGGCTTTTTTGTTGTTGTTGAAATAATGCTCACAATCATGGGTAATTTCATTTATTTATTACGTAGGTACATACTCAAGATTTATTTCATCCATGACGCCGTGTCCTCGGTGTAGGCATAGAGAATCAACATCCTCTCTATCCAGTCATGTTTCCTAAACTTTTTCCATCGACATAGCATTTCTCTTGCAGATTTTTCGGTTTAATCCTGCCTGCCTGCCTGCCTTCGATCAAGCAGATTTGATTGATCAACGTCTTATTCTTCTAACCTACCTACACATTTTGCAGCTTTATGCTCCCTAAACATTGAGCTGAGAATATTTTTTTTAGCTGAATAGTTAGATAAAATGCGGATCAATCAACTAAACAATTGCACAATAACATCTTTTGGTTACGCATTTTCTATAGCATAATCACTTCCTTACAATTAGAAACAGGGAATCATTGACAAACGATAGCTATAAATAATATGGAGGACATTATTAAACGACGATACCCTTACAATTTACATGGAAACACTTTGAACCACCAGTGTTTTTACCTAATGATGAAAATTATAGAAGCGGAGAAAGAAACTATGTATCTTTCCTTTAGAAAAATAATCGGGGTTTGAGTTTTGGACAAGGTTATGTGGCCGAATCACTCTCAAAAAACGAGTGCGGGTCTTAAAATAAAAAGGTTTATATTTCACGTAGGTACCTACTGATGTTACATCTACATAATAATTCAGAAATGTTTTTTTATTTGCCTTTGACAATACTTTCCGTTATGTCGGAGCATCACGCTCAAAATACAAATGCTACGTCAGATATGAATCTGCGCAGAGCGGTGAAATTTGCTCGAGAACGTTCTAAGATACAATTGGCAACGTTAACTTTAATATATTAAGAGCTATTTAAAAAACTTTATTTTTTTAGGATCTTCATACAAATTTTTCAAAAAAGACAGAAAGCCATCTTTTGGAAACAAAATTACTCATGTAAACGTTGAATAGAATCTTGGTATTACGGTATGAAAATGTTAAAAAATAATTGGAGATTGATTCGTTATACATATAAAAGTTATTCAAATCTTATTATTCTCAATAAATAAAGATTTAATGAAAAATTTTGGAAAAAAAAATCCTCCATTTTGAAAATTGACACATTTTAAAAAATTTATGGCCACATTTTGTGTAAAACCGTCGTAGCCATTAGATGAGTAATAATTATGTAGCTACCTGATAAAATCATATTATTCAAATGTAGATAGGTATAAAATAATTTGTCAATAATTTTTTAATCATTTTATATTCCTGAAATATAAATAAAGTTTAAATCTTAAAATTATCGTTGAAAAAGATTTGCAAGTAAAATAATAAACATTGAAATTGGTATGAACATTCCATAAACAAACTGGCTGGTAAAACAGTGACCGATAAATTAGATCATTAGGTACAGTGAACTTGACAGAATTGTTGAGAGAAAGAAATAAAATTGACAATAATTGAGAATCTTTAAATGGTTTCAGGATTTTAATCAGTTTAATAAAACGTTTGTTTTATCCACAAAATGATTTAGAAATATAATCTACATAATAATTCAGTAATGTATGTATATTTATTTATTTATTTGTTTCACTCCAACTGTATGTCGGAGCATCACGCTAAAAGCGTAGGTTCTGCGTTGAATTTTTTTCTTCGCAGTTTTTCGCAAATACAATTGTGGTAATCTGAGATACAAATATTTACATTTCATTAAATATGTATATTTTAAGTTATTAATAAATTTCTAAAATTATGAAATCTTCATAGTAAAATTTCACCAAACACGGAAAGCCATCTTTTGAAAACAAAATTACTCATGTAAAAATTACACGGAATCGGAGTAATGCGGTATGAAAATGTATTTAAAAGATTGAAGATTGATTTGAAATACATACAAATGTAATTCAAATGTTATAAACCTTATAAAATAATGATTTTCACAAAATTTATCAAACGCTACTCCATTTTGAAGGAAATTTTGACATATTATAAGAATATGGCCACCGTTGTTAGAACAGTTGTAGCCATCGGAATCAAAGTTAAATTAGATGCCTCCCTGCATATTGTAATGTACATAATTATTTTTATATAGAACTGATGTAAAATGATTCAAGATAATAGAGTTTAGGTAATAAAATTTATGAATGAAAATTTAATTTGAAATTTGTATGAACATCCATAAAATAGCAAGAATTGAACGGTAAAACAGGTACTTACCCACATCTGAATCTCAAAACATTACCTAAGTGAATTTGACAGCTCAAATATTATGTTGCAGCAAACAATAGTAAACAAAACTTCCTGTTTATTTTAGAAAAGAATCAGATATGTAATTATTTTGGTAATAAAATTCACTTGATTTATCCACATAAAAATTAATAACAGATATTAGATAATATGTAGGTATTAACGACACTATTCAAAATTCTTATGTAGATAAATGCAAACTTATGTTTTCTTCCTTATTATTTATTTTATTTAATGTTATATTCATCATAAAACAAGGTGGGTAATATTTTTAATAAACACAACACACAACACAGAGTGGATGGAAGCATTCGGTTCGGCAGCGTTTCTTGACATATCCAAAATCCTTGCAATGCTCTCATCTAGAAAAAACATAATTCTATTAATATGTGAAAGCAAAATACAGTGATAACATGGCCATGGTTGTAAATATATAAGGCGACATTAGAAAATTTCGCATTTTGACAGGGATTTGTTTTAAAAATACACATTATGAGAATTTGATTAGAATCGATATTAAGGATTTAGAAATATATCAAACTACTTAAGAACTTCATATAAGAATAAAACAATCTTTGATGTATGTGCTGCTTAAAACATTAATTTAGAATTTTTAGTAATATTATTTGTTTCAAAGTGTAGCTTTTATACCTTTTTAAGATCTTCTTAAAATCCATTTAGACTGCATAATGCACCAGGTATTATTGTTTCAGATAGACTTGAAGAAAGCTGCAACTCCATGACTAGAACATAAAATACAAAAAAAAACTTCAAATTCTGTCATAGTTTAGTTAGACTAGGGACAGCAAATTCAAATGATAATATTTTATACTTATATATTTACAATTCACAACTAAAAAAATCATGAAAGGTAGGTAAATGAATAGCCTAATCTTAATAATTAAAATAGCTTAGGTACCTACGTAGAAAATATTTCAATATTAAAAAACTTACAAAATTTTCAAATATAGAATCAAGTAGAATCCCTTTTGTTTTCGTCGGCTGTCAGTGGCCAGGATAATAACATGACAGTAGGAGAGTGAGTGAGTACCATAGACGAACTTTTTAAAATGTAATTCTTTGTCTGAGCTTCATAATATGAAAACAAAATAAGATTGATTTTTTCAGGATTTTTTCCACTTTAATAATTCTTCTACACATTTAAAGTGGTTTTTGTATGAAAAATGTTTTTTATATAAATAAGTAAATCAGAAAATAATTTATCCAGATATTTTTTAGCGTTTTCTATGGTTAATGTATTGTCATAATGTCAATCTATGGATATGTCTATTTTGTTGTCAAACTATAAAAATGTAAACATTGAATTTTTTTACGGCTTATAAAATCATTTTTTTTGGGAATAATAAAATAGGTAAGCAAAGTTAATTGAGTAAATATTGTTTCAAAATAATCGCATAATTACAATGCAGCTAGCCTATTATATTAATTTATTTTATGTAACTATATTTTTACAGGATAGATATTACAAGATATTTTCAACAATCTTCTTCTTACTTCCACTGTGGCAATCCACTCTCGAGAGAGTGATAAAATAACAGAAGTGAATTTCTAAAATGTACAAGTATGCATTTTATTGTTGGAATATGCAAAATCGGTAAGTCCCGTATTATTATTTGATAATAATTGTAGGTACCTCTTTTCTTATTTTTGTCTATATTTAAATTACATAATGTTTTTTTACAGATTAATGTTAAATAGTTCCCCCAAAATTTCTATTGAATGAGGATAGTCAAATTATGTATACTGGAAAGTATTCAATGTTTTCGTAGTTTGGAATGTAAAAAACACAATCACAATCGGTAAAAATGAACTGGCAGCCAATGCTCTTAAAAATTGTGCCATATGGATACGCTGTTACAATACTAGACGACATTATTTTGATAAATTAATAACCATCGGTAACAGTACCAGAAACAGGAGGTTGGTAGCCCACTGGTATCAGTTGACGGCTACGTACTGTGTACTCAATTGTGGCTTTGAATTCTGTTGCGACCATTTCAACTTTTACAACACAAGCATTGTTTTGTGTGAAAGATGTCAAAAGTGTATATTATTATGTGTTAACTTTGGGTGAGTTCAGATTCATTTGTATAAAAAAAGTGTTTTGTTGAGCTGTGATACGCTAGAAGCAACCTCGGTTTCATACATTTAGTATGATTAGTATAATTATCATTTTACAAAATGGTAGTTGTGTGTTATATTCATTGAAATTAAATAAACATAATGTTTTCATTTATTTATAACCAGAAATAAACTGAAAAATATTACATATTGTTTTAATTTTCTATAAAGCATCTAATAATATATTCTCCTGAACCATTTCCAAACAATAGATGTTTTATAGCGATTCTTAGTCTTAGTTAAATAATGCCTCCACGACATATTAATGTAAACGATGAGAATTCATGGATTTTGGTAAGTAATTATTTTCAAATGATGTTTCTGTGTTAAAATATCAAATAATGTGATATTTTAAAACAACTTACTATATTATTAGTGGTGGTCGTACCAGCAAGTCATTTCATTTACATTTCTTATAATAATGTGTCCCATAAACATAGCAGCAAATACTCTCATAAAATGGTACATATTTCTAACTTTTGAAGTTTGCCAATTATAAAAGCATTGTAGTTACCTCCTATAACTTACCTAATAATGACTTATGACGTCAAAAGGAGCATATCAGTTTGTGAGATAGCTACACGTAGGTTCGAATCATACACTTTTGAACATGATTACATCACAGTTAAGCTTGCTGTGATGGGTAAAGGATATCAGATTTATAAGAAGAACCACCTACCGAGAACTTTTTTAATGTAAAAGTAGTCACACCTCAATGTGTAGTTACTGCACTTAAACGCAATAGACCTGTTGATGAAAAAGCTAAACGCAGGTTTGAAACTTGGTGTGGGCCTTAAATTCTTCAACTGTTGCGTTAAGTTTTGAAGATTAGGTGCCGACTTCTAAGTTTACTTATATTTGTAGATATATTCCATAGTGAGAAGCTTTACTTTAAGTAAGGAACATAAAAAGCTTTTTTGGTACTTACTTAATTGCAGAATAATAGAATCAACATTGTGGTGAGAGCCCATAGCTCACCACATTCGAGCACTGTCTTATTAACTATGGGGTAAGCATAGAGAGTAAGTCGCCAGGCTATGATTATGTCTTGCAGCGCTTTCTTCTTGCTGATGAGGTGTTACAAAAAAATAAGTACAACTAATTAAATAATAATAATAATTTATTCAATGAAAAATAATACATTAAAAATAATACACAATTTAGTGAACATTTAACATTATGTAGGTACACCATACTTTTATAAAGCTCTGTATGTAAACATCCATAGATCAGGTTCTATAACTCCCATTATTCTACAAATTTTTGGTGGACGGGTAAAAAAAGCTAGTATTAGATACTTGTATCTTGTATAATATTCCAATAATAATTAGTTTACCCCCCGCCAGCGAGGGTAACATTTAGTTTAACAAACTCTATTATTTTCTATTAACTACCTTCTCGGTTCTTCCTTCAAACAGTTAGCGGCCTTACAACAATATTATTTTAGTGGAAACTTACTCGGCCCGTCAAAATATGACGAATATATTCATTCTTCTTCTTATTCTTTATTATCCTTGATCTTGTGATCTGTGTTCTGGTCAGGTAACCCTTCAAAAATGGTCATCTGCTGTGGAATTAGATTTTTTTACGAATCTGGGCTCACCTAAAGTGAACTCATATACACTTCCGACACATTTCACGGAAAGCAAAACTTGTGATGTGAAAGTGAAAATAGTCGGCAGCGGGGTTCGAATCCACCATGGTACTTGATAAAGACATTTCAAATGTATGTTTATGTAAATGTAATAAATAATAATGTTATTATGAATCTTGGCTCTCTCAAAGTGAACACAAACACGTTTTTGATATCTTTCACACTAAACAAAGTTTTCAGTAGTTAAAGAGGAAGATGTAATATTTACGTCCAAAAATCTCATACCGCATGACACAAACAACGAAATAAACACTTGATTTGATTCCAAATAGTTGATAATATATTGTGATCGCATTGGCACTATATTACTATATTTCACTCATTAAAATTGTCTGAATTTGTAAATCGAATTTGATTACTTAAATGAAATATTAAGCAGGTACATTCAAATTGTTTGTGGTTAAATCATTTTTCTATTTGTTATTTTTTTCTTTTGCATTTTTATGAGATGTTTACTTTTCAAATTCATGGTTTGTCTGTTAGACGCCAATAGCTTTTACTGCGATTCCAAAATAACTGAAGCTGCACTAAACTTTCGTTCCTATTATTTGAAAATAAAGTTCGTTTTAGTTCCTATAGAAGAGACCGTATCCGACAGACAAGAAGAGAAATAATATTTTATAATGCATTCGATACAACTGCACTTACCCTATGATCTACCATAAATTCCTTAGAGATTTTAATTATAGGTCTAGCTATAGACTCTTAAGTAAATACGATATTGACCTTTTTGACTCTATTGTCCGAACAAGATGTATTTAAGATTGTTCCCGAATGATATCGGCTCTTCAATTCTGACATATTTGGAATACATTATTGTCTTTTCTGTGAGAAACGTTCGTAGTCTTATTATTTTCTGATTTAATTACACAACGTGCTCCGGGAATAACATCATATTTTAATGAATATTCCTAAAACTATTACCATATTTCTTCTATTTTTATATGGATACCTGTTCTTCAAATACTTGTCCAAACTGTGGGTGGTTCTTTGATGTTTCTACATTACAATATCTTGTTTATAAATTAATTTGCTTCCTGTGAATCCTCTCTGAATGGGTCTATTTTGAACAGATCTCAATATATTAGTTCCTTAATAATTTAGAACAATAACTTTTAAACAATATTATTATGTAATTTTCTATTTAATAAGGTTCATATACAAAACATACTACCTTCTCTTAAATTTGGCTTTAAAACACTTCTGAACATAAGCGTCTCCCTATTTTTTCCAACCGGTGACCTTTGCAGTCCTTCGAAGCCAGCTTTATTCCTGTCTTTTTTGGAAATTCGACAATACTTCTTTGGAAATTCGATGTTTTTCAAATTAAACCTTGGTGTACTGTACATCATCTTGGCAAATCTTTGGACTTTCATCATCACCACTACCAGCCTTCACTCGTCCAGTATTGAACATATTCTCTCTCTAGCCTCTAGCCTCAAAGCAAAGCCTCTATTCCCGAGTTCATTGATTCTTCGTCTCTCGCCATTCTGTGCCTCTTATTCACTCCCCTACCATCGTCAGACCACCTCAGATGTAGTCTTCTTGGATTTTAAGACCAATTTTTGGCCTCCACTCCAGGGGTTCTTGCTTTGTGTGCTGCAGAAAATGAATGTTATATAATAATATATAAGAATTCGTTCCTATTCCCTATGCATGGTTCGATGACTTTTCCACAGCTCTTTGTGTAAGGTAATTAGGTACCTTAATACAATTATTTAGAGCATATCATTACTCTACAAAATTAAGAATTCACAACCAACAACCCTATATTTTTGCTCGTTGATCAGAACTGTGCTTTGTTTTGATTTGAGTTAGGTGCTACAACTGATAATAATGTATAGATTCATTTCATTTTTGATTATGCTATCAACATTCAAAAACTGCATATCCTTAATTTAGAATACAACTTTAAAAAAATGTGGGGCGGAAAGACAGACTGTGAAGCACATTGTGTTCGAGTGCAGGTTGAGAGCGTAGGGGGAGACTGCACTGATTTCTTTTTGTTAAATGAATTGGCAACTGAATACATTTTAGACTTGAACATCTGACAATCGAGCTTGCTCGTGCTAATTTTATCAAAATAATATGTTAAATGGATAGTGATTGTAATTTTAACTCTAAGATGTGATGACAATACGATAACAAAATAAATATGCAGAAATCGACAGTCTTCTTGATCACATAATGAACTGGAGTTTAACTCAGCCCAGTCATCTAATCGAGCTAATAATTAAAAATCAGTAACAAAGAGTAATATAAAAAAAAATATTATTACGATCAAACCAGCAAAGAATGCATACGTAGTCCAGTCCTCCGACGTAGGTTTACTACATGATATCCTAATAAATAATCTTTATTATTCTTATTCCAAGTTAGAACAAACAATATTAAAAGACTGTTAACATTTTTATTTAACTATCTAAAAATTTATTGGCGGTTGTGTTAACTAGATCCTTTTGTCTACCTGCATCCTCTGGCGTCAGCTTTATGAAGGATGATTGCTCCATCTCTCGTACCCTTCAATTAAAGCGACCCTTAACATAATATAAAACCAATAAAATTTAACCTCTCAACATGGCGTTTTTTCCATTCCTCAACATGTTGTTATAACAATATAATTTTGTGAATGAAATATTACAAGTTCGTTATAGAAAATTAACAGCAATATTGTTGGAATTATAAGTGTTAGTTGTCTATAATGTGATTCCTTGTAGGACCTATGATTTTGCACTTCCTGTTAAGTTGTCTATAAATTCTTACCTGCCGAATATTCATGTCCATGTTTATGTTAGTTTAACAGTATTCTAAATCTTTCAACGTCTGTTTTATCAGATAATGAATATTGACTTACAGATTTTTTAAGCCTTATCTACGTTAAATCTTCTCATATTCTTGTATTAAACATATTTCTACATACACAACATTTTTTTATACAACATACCTACTGTATCGCGAAGGGGGTAGGCAGAGAGTACGAATTTTCATTCATTCCTACCATGGCAAACTTCTTTTGCTTTATTCAAGGGCATACTCGTAATATTCCATGTGCATTGTCTACTATTCCTTTTACTCTTGACTTGGCTCTTCTTTAAGACGGCACCGATATGTTTGACAGCCCACGTTAATCGTCAAAGTCAGCTACGTCTCCGTGCACGCAATTTACCAGATTTGTAGATCCTTTTGGTCATTCTTTCTTCATTCATTCTCTCAACTCCCCCGAACAACCTCAATGTATTCACATTCATTCTCGTCACTACACTTCAACATTCAACATTCTTTTCTAATACCATCATTAGGTACTCACCTCATCAATCAGTATTTTCTGCATAACCTGTGTAAGGATCACATTTTTACAGAATTTAAACCAACTTACAGATTTTTCCTCCATGTCCAAGTTTCGATCCCATATATTTCATGGATGATATCAGGGTTGCACTTTGCATAAATTATTTGGATTTTACTGGTATATTCTTATTTTCATTATAGGCCTAGTGCTCCGCCAACTCTTCTACACAACACATGCATGACATTTTTTACTACAGACGCCTGACTGGAGTTCAATGGACAGAGCTTGCCTATATTACCAATTAATTATGAGGTGCTGAGCAGGATTGGGGAAACGAGGCAACTTCTCAAAATAATTACACATGTAATAGAAGGCTACTTGTATAGGCCACAACATCCGGCACCCAGGACTGCCTTACACCATCAATCATCATCGAAGGAGTTGAAGGCGGTAATTGCAGAGGTTGCCCCGAAACAGTTGCACAAAACGTGCGATTGGAGAAAATATGCACTATAGTTCGTATGCAGATGTGAAGAGGCTGGCTGACGAATGGGAGGCGTGGACACGGAGATTCCTTGGGTGAAATCCATCTGCTTATAGAGACATGAAAGAAATCTCCCTGAATCATCCAATAAAATTTGCTCCTTTTTTACTTATTAATTCATCATGAATTTCCAATAAACTAAAAACAAGGAAGATGATTAGAAATTTTGTTCCATTTCAAATTCAGTCAGCAGCAATGTCGAAGCCATTAATTCTCTGCCTATTACCGGTTTTTTGTAGTTCGTCCTTATAGGGATAAAGGTTAATACCACTTCTCTTACTGAAATACAGGTATAGGTTTAGACCACTGCTCTTACTAAAGTACAGTTAAAGGTTAATACCACTTCTCTTACTGAAATACAGGTATAGGTTTAGACCACTGCTCTTACTAAAGTACAGTTAAAGGTTAATACCACTTCTCTTACTGAAATACAGGTATAGGTTTAGACCACTGCTCTTACTAAAGTACAGGTAATTATAGGTAATATGTTTTAAATATTTTATTAAAGGTAGGCTGTAAGGTATGCTGAAATTAAAAACAGCTTTGTACGCACAAACAATTACACCTATAAAAGAGCTAAACAATGATGATACGAATTTTATATTTCATAATTAAATTTGTATAAACATAATAAAAAATACTTGAAAATTGTTGTAATAAAACAATACTAGGTAAGAATAATGATCCCTATCGTAAAAAACACCTTTTTATGAAAAAGCATCATCAAACGCTTACCTAATATAAAGTCAAGTGTAAATTTCTGTGGGATGTAAAAAGTATACGAGATCAATAAAAATGTTTATGGAATCCAATGATGTTAAAGCGTTGTGTGTATGTCACTTTAAAATTTATGTAAAAAATGGAAATAAAATTTTATTTTATTCCCAAAAATAACAAAGGTGTAATAGTAAAACCTCTGAACAATGACTTCTATTATTATATCAAACTGCCATAATCTCCATCTATTGATAGTAGGTTGGATAAATTGATCGACTGCTCAAATCAACCTACTTAAGTATTAAAATAAAATTTTGATCATATGTACTTATTTCATTCATAGTATGATAGAATCTTCCAGATGAGAAGAGGAACTTGTGATTTTTAAATTTATATCTATGAAAGTATTTGTGAGAAAGATGTAAATATGACCCAATTTTCATATTTCACATCCACTTTGTGACAACTGCTGAAGTCAACAATGTACGAGTAAAAAAGCTTGGTCTTTAAATAATGCCTCTAAGTACTTTTCTATAAAAAAATATTGAATGTCTTCCTGTCCTAAGCCTAAAGGATTATTTCATTACAGATAAAATCCTACAATCCTTCAATCATTCTCATTTGTTTAATAACATGTCTAAATACTGTGTAAAGGATATCAGAAGAGAAACAATCCCTTTTGATGTGTGTGTTTCTTGAATGGCAGTCAGGAATTATTGTAATATCCCTTTTATCCCCAACGTAATACCATTAATTAGTAGAATAATCTCTTATTTTCAGATAAAAAGGAAGATCCACAATCATTGTGTTTTTAATCTCGTCACTAGGCCTACACACGCAGCCTGGCGTAGAGCTCTTTCCGACCAGAAACCAGAAACGTCGATTTGGTTATTTTATCAATTGAACTTATCTCTTGTTATCATTAGGGTTGCCAACACAAACATTAAAATGATGGTTGATGAACTTTTTATTCTAGCAATATTTTTTTCGTAAGTCTGTAGGTTTATAAGATTTTCATATTGAACTATGAATAAAAAATTACTTTTAATTCTCCAAAGCGTTGCGCCTTGAAACTTTCTTATTCTAAGAATTCAATTAAAATGTGACTAGTAAGTAGATAACTTTTCGGGATCAAATCTATATTTTTTTAAAGTCATCTAAGCTTAGGAAGTAAATTTTTTAATAGTAAGGATGTCATGTAGAATGAAGAATGTACAAATTAAAAGTGATCAATTGTTATGAAAAAAAAAGAAAATGATAGTGTTATTTGAGTCAAATTTACGCACGAATGAGGCAAATACCTAATGGAAATCTTATTTTATATTTTTGCTAAAATTACATTGAGTAATTTCTTCTCCTTTGATAACTGCCTTTTTAACTCTACTTTTAATTGTGCAGGTAACCTATGTTGAGGTTATATTTCAATTAAAATGTTTGACTTCCACAAGTACTACCTAGTGCTACAAGTGTATTATTCGCCTTACATAAGCGTATGCAAGGAAAAGAATATCTTCTTCTTCTTCAAGTGCCATGTCAGGTCCCCCCGACGTCGGCTACCACTATGGCGTAGGCTTCTCTGTCCTGGGCTAACCGGAACAGTTCCTCCACTCGCTGGATTCCGGTCCACTGTCTGATATTTCTCAGCCAGGACATCTGCCGTCTACCCACACCTCGACTTCCATCTATTTTCCCCTTCATTATTAGGTGAAGCAGCTTGTACTTGGTGTTGCGAAGTATGTGTCCCAGGTAGGACATTTTTCTTTTCTTGACGCTGGTTAACAATTCCCTCTCAAGACCAGCTCTTCGCAACACCTCCGTGTTAGTCACCATATCGGTCCACGGAATACGGAGCATTCTGCGGTGGAGCCACATTTCAATATACCTAAATAATATACCCAAAGAATATACCTAAATAAATAGATTCTCTTTATAACTTATCCATCAATTCACTATGGGTTAAAAATATTCCTCAATGGAGATGCCTGCATAAGTCTCAAAAAACACTTTTCTCTCCAGCAGTGTGAGTATAGCCTGCGAAATAAGATAGCTTGTCTTTAGAGAAATACTACCTAGTTAGAAATTTTATAAGCACTAACCCTTGAAAAAATCTTTATCGAATAGGAAACTAATCCTAGACCTCAAGATTAAAAAAGATCAAAATATATAGATATAGGTATATGGAGTCTTATCATAATTATTACTTACTTTAGCCTTCTTCATGGGTCCACTATTGAACAAAGGCCTCCATCTTGGGCTTCCACACACCTCTTTCGGACGTTTCTCTCTTCCAGTGCAGGCCCGCCACTCTTTTAACGTTGTCGGACCATCTTGTCTGGGGCCTACCCATGCTTCTGGCCTCCAGTCCAGCACCCTCATCGTCCACCTGCCATCAGACATACGCACCACATGACCTGCCCTACGCGACTAGTAATTATAGGAATATAATTTGATAAACAAGACATGTTAAGGCAACCTTGAATGTTCGGATTATTGATGTTCACACATTGACAGGAACCATTCATTAATGTTTGATGCCTTTCGGATATCATTATCGTGATATTTTGTGTTCTATTTGACAGTTTAACATCTAGTTTTATAGTTATCTTTATTGACTATTATCGATTCTTTAATACGGATTTTAATTAGCCTCTCACACAATCGAACTATCGGATATAACAGGTTGTGATCTGATGGACGATTGTGTACCAACCATAGGCAACATTTTAACCACATTAGTCATTTATGTTAGTGTTGGATCTTAACTATCTAGTAGGTACTCAACTATTTTTAATTTAATATAAGTAGATACTATGAAGTTTCAAAATAAAGTTAACTGTGTAAAAAATATTAAAAAATGAGTTATAGGTACGTGGGATAGGTATTTTGTTGAAACACTATAATTGTATAGTGATATGGAAAGGAATGAAAATACACTAAGTACCTAAGTTTGCTTGGGCTTGAAGTAAGCGTTGTTATTGAAATTGAGATGGCTTGGGCATTTTGAATGGATGGATGTTTACTTTAATATACGAAAGATTGAAAAGAAAAGTGTGAGATGGTATAGTCGACTAAGAATGAAGTGGGCCGAACAAATAGGATAAGTCAGAAGTTTAAGAAACGTAAGCTGTTATTTGATTAATTTTAAGTAATTCTTGAGGTCCGTTTTCTTAGCCATCTTCATATATATCTACTCCTTTACGGACTGGCGTGAAAATCTGTTAATTAATTTAAAACATAAAAATAGATCAATATTTCATATTTTTATAGATTCCTGTACAACAGTATAATGTGATACGTAGGTATAAATTATTAATTCATATAATTTTATAATACATGACCTAAAACTAACCATGAGCAATATAATTGTTTGCATCGAGTATAAAACTGATTGTATGTAGCATACCAAAATTAAAATATCTACACGAGTAAATAATTGAACTCTTCATCTAGATATTGTAACATGAAAAATTCATTTGTAAACATCGAATAGCAACATTGTCAAAATAATTACCGCGAGATACATAACATTTAGGTAGAATACACCGCGGGGTCAGCATTCTGTCAAACTCCGACCACGCCGGGCATAAGTCTTGCAGCGTGCCTCGCTTGTAATTTTCCCATGGCACGACCCAGCCATCAGATATATCGTTCAGAATTAATATTACTTTTCTTTGCCTTTGCTCGGTTGTTATAACGTTGAGTTCATTATTAATCAATCTCTACCAAGCAACGGCCTATCACGGTATATTATATTGCTCACACAATACCCAGGTTGACTCTTCTCATTTTGGTCAATTTGATATTGGCCTACTTGCTTGATATCCGATTTTTCCCTTTCTCAAAAATCACACTCAGAATCACACATGGTGACGGACATTAGGGCAATTGTAGTCTGAAAAAATGTAGTAGCTCCAACACAATATGCCCCAAAATTATTCTAGTTCTTTCTCTTTGATAATAATTAAATTTGCTAGGTGTAAACGCTAGAAACGAGCCTTCGTTTACTATATTCTTAAAATCTAGGTTGATAACCCAGCGGTTCAGTCGACGACCATTTCCACTTTGCATTCCGTGAAACATGCCGGAAGTGTATTATTTTGTTCACTTTGGGTGACCCCAGATTCATTTTTATTTATAAAAGTTATACCTACCTGTATTCTAGTTCAGGCTCATTCTGTATTTAGTCTAAAACCACCTTTACGATTACTAATGGTTCAATATTGTCTAGATACTGAACAAAAAAAAAACAGAAATGTGGGTAAATTTCTCACAACCTTTTTGAAATAGTTTCATCTCAGCTCCAAGATTAATGTTTTGTTTTTTTACGATAAATGCATTCTACCACCTACCTACAAATAAATCTGCAAATTTACAAGATTAATATCCTAACAGAGAGACCTAACAGACCATACTACAACTATAAGATTCCGCCAACTGACCTGCAGCCCGATTCACGGAAAAGTTTAAGTGTAAGTTTAGTTCGAAGTTCGAACGAAGTTCGATTCAAACCCTCCGTGAATAGGTACATAGACTGCAGATAGTCGCCGCCTACAATTATTATTACCAGCAGCCCTATTCACGGAAAAGTTTGAATCGAACTTCGTTCGAACTTCGAACTAAACTTAGACTTAAACTTTTCCGTGAATCGGGCTGCTGGCTGGGTCACCTACTCAGGAAGCCTACAGAGGACATAACCCGTCTTAGTCTCAACTACCATCCAGAAGGCAATGGGAGACGCGGTAGGCCCCTCCAAACAATTCAAAGGCTATACGAAGCTTACCTTCAGGCCGTTTGTGTTGACTGGGGTGCGACTGCTGGAATTGCAGGGGACAGGACCGTATACCGTATGGCGAGGACTTGTGGACTCCATATGCTCCAACTAGAGAGCCGACATGGATAAAGAAAAAAGAAGAATATCCTAACTTTTTATGAACATGTCAGATTCTTTACTTCAATAAAGGTCTTCTTTTGCTCACTTCAGGAAGTGAATCAGGATGGATGTGATGAGAACATTATTTTACCATACCTCCGCTAAGAGCAAATACCCGCAATACCTGCCGCTCGCGAGACAATTTTGAAATAATAAAGATGGTAACCTTATGCCCTGATTGACTCCGGAGACGTTGGTATCTGCCAGTACTTACCCTCGAGACATGTCTTCGGTCGTCATAATATTGTTTGGTCGTGATCTTTGCTGTTTACATTTCGTGCGTTTCGCATGGACAAGGTGGATACATCCAATCATTATACCAACTTTCATTGCGGGCTGAGTAAATATTACATTAATGCAATAAAAATTTAATGGCAGAATATGTGAATTTTCTGTTCGTAGAGGCCATAACTGATTTTCGGCCGTTATTTGACTTTTTACAAGAAAGAGCTAGATAATGGTCGTTCAATAGCATCTTCACACATCTTTTCATTTGTTTTTTAAATAAATATTCTATTAAATTTAAGCTTTTTCTTTTTGACTTGGTACCAAACTATAGCTATTCCTGACCACATTCTTTTGTGAACTAGGTAAGTACCTACTTCTTTTTATTTTATTTTTTTTAATTCTTTATGCACATATTAGGTACGAATTATTTAATTTTAAAAGGACTCCAGGGCCTCGGTGAGAGCCCTGGAGTGAATGACTTATTTTTGTTGTTGTCGGTGTTGGATTGGGGTGGCTTTTGTAGTTTGTGTGTCTGGGTGTGTTTGTGTATTCATTTATAACTTAATTTAATTTTAAAAAAATAAAAATAAAATGGAAAAGATTTGACTCTGGTATGAGATGTGTTACACATATTGATATTTTCTCATTCTTAAGTTACCTCTCCCAAAACACGAGTTTTTACTCACATTGGAGAGAAATAATTCAATGATTTATATTGCCTTATTTATTTGTAAATTACCTTAATTTGTAAACTTGATTTTTTTCTGTGAAATAAATAATAACAATAATTATTATTATTTGTGTATAAAAATAACAGTGTATAAAAATAGTAGGCTAGATCACTCTCGAGAGAGTGAATTGCCACATTGTAAAGAAGAAGAAAAACTCTAAACCTATTGTAAGTTATCATGTATAATAATACATAAGTTGTTTAATTTGAAATCAACTAGAATGATGATAAAAAAAAAATAGTAGGCACTGGTGGGCTTATTGCCGAACCAATCAAGTTTTTTTGTCTCACATTGTACTTCTTATATTCTCCTTTTTTTACAAATCCCAATTTTCCTACCCCGTAAGACCAACCATCCTATTTTATAAGACAACACTGAAGGCTGATAAAAAATATAAATCATGACGTTAACATTCCTTATAACTTTGGTAAGCCATAATTTGCGTTTGGTATAGGAACTATTATCGAAAGAGAGAAAGCAGGACATCATCGACTCTGGATCAGTTGAATATCTTGACTCTACTTCTTGTTAATTCGCAATACTGTCACAGAAAACATGTAAAACAGAACCTCTCATCGGAGTTATTAAAAACTATACTTAAATAAAAAATAATAATATTGAAAACCCAGACCTCTCTGTATATAATATGCTCTTTAAAGTATTTAACATGTTAAAATACCGCCCATTTAATTCTCAAGAATATAATATTACCTAATATTATTCCATTATAAATGACGATAGATTGAGAAATTTGCCTATAAAAAACGTAAATAAAGTTTAAAGTAATTTGTGACTTTTAATATTAATGTTTTTATATGTAAACTATGGATTAATTAGACATTTTCGTCTATTAAAAAAAAATTCTTGGCCGAGTCGTTTGCTATGTGTGTTGATTAAATTTTAGATAAAAAAAAATGTCGGCGCTGATTGAAAAATATGCAAATTAGTATATTTATTTTTGTAGATTATGATACTAAAATAAATAAATATTTTAATAACATAGAATGGACACAAATTTGAAGATTTGTTTGAACGATTTTCTCGGTCGTCGACTAGTTTTAATGATCTGTACTATAATTATGAAACATTGTATAACCATATTTATTGGTTTATGCAAATCAGAGCTACTGAAATTATGTTTTATTACACCAAACAGTGAGAGTGGAACTCCATATAAGTAATATCTATTAATTCGCATAATATAAAGTTTACTCTCGATTGTATTAATTTATTCCATAATATAAACATCATCCTATTCGCTAATTATTATGTAAACTTGTTAATTCCAATGCATTGTTTGTTTGTATATGTCTGTTCCGACTTAATTGATTTTATCCATAAGCAGGTAGGAACATATTGAACTATAATTTACTATGTAGGTACTTACTAGAAGCAGCATCTCTTCATAAAATGGGATAACTAAAAAAGTCGCAATCGACTCGTTCGATAAAAGATCGTAGTATTTTCAAATGAACCCACTCGTTTTCGTATATTAAATTTAGATACTTTATTTAAAAGTCTCTACATACTAACAATAATTTGAATTCATTTATTGCTATCTCGCTTCGAACAATCATTCAAAACAGTAAGATCGAAGAGACAAACAAATAAAAAAGAAACCGTTCAAATAAATTTAGCTCCGCCTTGAATAAATAAAAGTAGAATGTGTTGAAAAACTCTGTTGGATATGTAAAGGAATGGAAGTATAAGGAAGGAAAATATTGATAAGGAAGTAAATGTTGTGTTGTGACAAAGATGAAAGTTAATACTTAAGTTGAGATGGTTTGGGCATGTGGAAAGAATGGCTGCAAACAGAATGACAAAGAGAATTCATAAGGCTAAAAGGAAAGGTGTAAAAAGCGTGGCCGATCCAGAGTGACGTGGATCGAACACATCAATTCCGTCCTCAAGAAAGGTGAGGTCAGAAGTAAGAGAAATATGAGAGGTTTTATGAGAAATGATGTATCGGTGGAAGAAGCGAAAGAGGTGTGCTTGGATAGAAAAGAGGAAGGGCCGTTCTCTCTGCCTACCCGTACGGGGCACGGCGTGATGGATAAAAAAATACTCGTAGGTATTCTCAACATTGAGACTACATACCTACGATGATTTTTTTGATGTTGACACTATTTTTACTCCTCTCCACGTCTGTTTATCTCCAAATATCATGTAGGTATATTAAAAGGTAAATCATTGATATTACAGTAATATGTTTATTTTACAAAGGGTGAAGTATCAAATATCAAAGTGACTTAGACATCTTAATATTATTTAGATATTTATTAATTTCTTTAATCAATCAAGTCCGTATTTTGTGCTAATAATAATATATTATGGAACTGAAAAAACATGAAAAAAATTTACTGATAAACCGTCAAAGTGGTCGCCTGATTCTGGAATAAGGATTCGCGAAATAATGAATACAAAATGTCCTAGTAATGAAAGAAGAATAAAGTAACTTCATGAACTAATTGCACCAAACAATACATACGTAGGTACCTAAGTACTTATGTAAGATGCAATTTGCTGTAATAACCCCTGTATTCACCAAGAAAAACTGAACGTTCTTACGTTGTATACTGAGCGAAAGATAAGCCTGATGTCTCCCTCAGCCTTCCTCAACTCTTATAACTATTCATCAACGAAAACCTACAAAGCTTAGCTGAGCCTAGACTGATCGTGTGTATCCATAGATAAAACGCAAAAATGTTTTGAAAAGAAACTGTCATTTATTTTATTTACGGAAGCAGTCAATAAAGTAACTAAAATGTATATTTTTGATTATTTATATAAATATAAATAATTTTTATATATTAAAAAAAAAATATATATAATATAATTATGATTTCTTATTTAGTTTCCCTTAGTTGACCGTCGCTACTTATAAGTACTCACTCATTGCCCACAATGCGATTTTAAAAGAAAAAAGTATTTTTCTTTCTATTTTTATGTTCTTTAGAGGTAAATAAAACAATATGCATTTTTATTTTTTTTGGGATTAGATATATTAAGCACTTTTAAGTCCATGTTAATTTTAAGCTCACTTTTTATTTATGAACATTTTTTTATATTTTAGAAAAAAAAAAATTAAATTATTTAGGTATTTAGTCATAACATCCAAAATAATCGAAAAATCAAAAAAAATTATACTCGATGAATATTTCTAAAATAATACTTGTTTGAAAACGACGCAAGCTTTTACTAAAATGTCACATTCACACAACGCATTGAAAGAGAACGCAGAGTTCCCATTTTGGATGCCATACAAAGTTGCCATTTTCGGCAAAAAGAAAATAAATTTTTTTGAAAGAGTTAAATAAAGTGTTCCTTCAAAGTCACGTTGGGTAAGGGAAGCAAAAAACACCACGTGTAATATTCTATAGTGCCATGAAAGAGGTGGTACTGGTAAGTACCTTCGGTCAAAAAGCGTTTTTTTTTTCAATTTCTTTGGGCAACTAAGGGTTAATTCAATGATAACAATCACCTTTATGAACAAAATCCAAACGCGTTTTAAGTCGCCATTAGCTGTCAGTCTTGATCAACGCCATCTATAGATAATAGGCCAAAGCTAAATAAAGTACATAGTACTTTCTTACATTTATATTTTTCAAATACTTATAGGTACATACGCATGGAGAAAAAAGGGCAGCAGAACTTTTCGGTTATTGAGATGTGTCGATTTTTTCGAGATGATTAATTTACCTACATATAAAATTATTACATGCCTGCTTACAATAATATTGAATAAATTACGAAAAAACGCAAACAATTGGAAGGAGGCGTCAAAAAGTATGGCGGACGCTATAGAATAATTTTGACAGATGGACGCTTAGCGTAACGTAAGCCAGCTCTATAGCCGATCAAAATTTGAGGGAAAGGTTCACTCAAATCACGCTGAGGGAGTGTATAATATTTTGGTGAATACCAATTTTGACATTGATCGTAATTTGAGCTGATAGTACGCTCAGTTTCTCTTGGTGAATACAGGCGTAAGTGCTATATGCATCCAGCATAATATTGTATCGACTCGATAAAGTTGTAATTCTGTCGGACACAGGAACTTATGTAGGTGCATTAATTGATGTTATGATTCAACATAATATTAATAATTTCGATCACATACGAAGCCCTGAGTGTAATTAAGTTTGATAGACAGTTGACATAAAAACACGAGAGTAATTTGAAAAATGAGCCTGATCAAAAAATGTTTAAGTAGTATGACGTTTTAATTACTTATCATTTATAATTGATCAAAACATGTACGTACCGTACATACAGACTTTTTTTACTAGAAGGTATATTTTTATTAATTTATCGAATGGTTGAATTAATTTTGATTCAAATATTAATGTATGTTTGTCTCAGATGTAATGATCAAAATTATTTCCATGGTATATTACATCCTTAAAAAATAATACCTATTAATCTTCTTATTTGTGGCTCATTTTGTCCAGAAAGGGCCTCCCCCTTTTCTATATTTATGGGGGTGGTTGCACAATGCACTATGGATTGATTCCATGATGCATTCATTGAAAGTGACATACCATGCTCTCCAGGCTGGTAGGTATGGGTTTGTTTCAGTGTTTTCTTTCTGTTATTATGGAGATTTGGTCCAATAAACGTTATCGGTTATACCGCTGATTGTCGGTCGCTAGAGCCTCCTTAATTTTCTAGCAGAGGATAACATATGAGGTTGACGTTTGAGTAGGTTAAATGTTTTTTTGCACATCACCTCTTACTCCCTTAATTGCCTTAGATATATTTTTTATAAAAAATATCTGTACCGACTCTAAGTAAACACAAATACACTCTTTGAATCTTTCGCAGAAAGCTACTTAAAGCTTGTATCTTGAATAGAGATGGGACTAACGGCTTAAATTCAAAAACGTTATAGCCATTTCGTTAATTGAAAATAACGTTAATATTAAAAGCTGAAAGCTATTTTAAAAAATTTGGTATATGGGATCTTAACTTTTTCCTAAAAAAAAAGGTCGTTTCCAAAATTTGGTATCTGGAAACTTTATTTTTCCTAAAAAAGAGGTCGTTTCCAAAATATGGTACCTGGAAACTTTACTTTTCCTAAAAAAAAAAGGTCCTTTTCTCAGTTTCATAATATTACGTGACATATACATAATAGGGGTAGGCTATTATTTTTATTCAACTATTATTTATAAATAACGTTTAATATTAATAACGTTAGATACGTTATTTTTATTTAGATATTATTATTATCAGCTGTCGTTATAATGCCCATCTATGATCTTGAAGAGGAAGATGGTCGGCACCCGGGATCGAAACCACGACCTCCGAACGAAAGCCGGCGTTGTAACCATCAGACTACCAACCACTTCTAATATCTCTAGTACAGACAGTGACAGCGAGTAACAGTGGAATACAGGTGGCCGAGTATTGGGGTTCACGCATATGATGATGTCCGGATACGGAAAGTAAGTAAGTAATGGTTGCTGATCAACTTATATTTAAGAATATCATCAACCTATCAACTCCAATTTATCTTTTCGTTTTCCTACCTCGCACTCACAGGCCGGCTTAATAATGTAAGTAAAAAGTGCGTTATTTAATAATATCGAAATCAAAAGTTGAAATTTTAATGTAGATTCCAGATTCACTGACTGCGATTGGTATCGAGTATTGTCCTCCATTAAGTAAGTCGGCGAATGCCAATAAGAAGGATGTATGTAGACAAGTTGGCCGGGAAGCAACGCATACGCAATAATAATATTGATGATAATAATCGGAATTCCATATCGAAAGACAAAAGGTCGTTATACATTCTCCCGTGTTGCGGTGGCTGAACAGAAATTCCGAGTAATTCGCGTCCAAAGTCTTCGTTGATTTTCACCGATCATCACCTCATAATAATTTCGATCACGCATCGACATATTGTTATGATTGAATGTGTCGTAAACGTCGATTAACAAATTTTCAGAAGGAACATAACTACTGATAGTGCTTCATACAACATTTTATTTAAATATCAATAATTAATTAAGAATTATTTATCTTTACGGTTTTAGTCAGGAGTACAGAAAAACTTGCGCAGTACGAAAGTGGTAGGTTATTCATGGTTAGTTACTATTATTAATACACTTTGCAATGTTAGCACATTTTCATGGAAGGCGCCTCTAAGGCAGACTATCCAGAAGGTGGGAAGGATAGCTAGGAATCTACTTTGCAAGAGCAAGCATCTTGAATTACTGTCTAGACCACAAGGACTACATAAATTAGGATGAATAACCTAAGTGGTATACATCATGGTTTGCACTAAAAAAATGTAGTGGCAATGGGCAGGAAATGTTGCAATGCACGATCCAGCAAGTTGTTTTAGATTGAGACCGTGTGAGAATAAGCGAGGAATCTGAAGACCTCAAAAAGATGGAACTACGTTACATCCGCTATGAGGGAGACTGCCTGCAGAGCTGACACCAGGAAAAAGTGGAAGGATATAGAGGAGGTCTATGTCCAGCGGCAGATTCTCGAATCATACCTATGTCCAAATTGGAAAAGATATTGAAGGTTGAAAGATGCTTACTTTCACCGGCTCAAATATCTCCTCCCTATAAGTTCCATCTGAATATTTTTATATCTGTGTACACGACAGATATGGGTCTGCTTCCATTTAAGACGACAATGCCTAATAAAAATATTGTTCCTTTTATGATATGATGATATTTATGACAAGTCAAAAGTTCTTTTGAGATTTTTTAAATGTCCACTGTCTTTCATTTCTTAAAGTTCTGTTTAGCTGGACTAGCTTTAAGTAGCTGTCTCAGAAGCTATGTGCTTGATACTGTAGGTATTTCTTTAGAATATAGTTAATACCTACCTAATTAATGAGTCAAGAAAAATTAAGGCGCAGTTTACAAAAAGTTGACTGTTCACTTCTCTCCTTTTATCACGAATAGCTGTCAATTTTTAAGCGAGGTTTTTGCGGGTTAGTGCAAATTGACCAAATATTTCGCACGGAGATGTTTTCCTGTTTAAATTACTCACCATCTCGGAATGATGATTCAGCTGTTTTATCCAGTTTTAAGAAAAAAACACAGACAGGCTTTCATTCTTGTCAAATCATTCACAATCGCATGGTGAAATCAAATTCCGAGTCCTTTACCAGTTATTAGGTACCTACAACGGACAGACATAAATTGACTTCTAGAATATCATACGAAAAATAAAACTATGATGTGCAGAATTTCCAAGGTCGATATGCTATAAGGTTTCAATACATACATACATACATACTCCCGTTAAGGTCCCCCACTCTACGCAAGTCAGCCCGGAGGAGACCAATCCGCAGCAAACCCGAACCGCACGAAACCGACCTCCCAGCTCGATCGAAGCAATCAAACCGAAAAGCCGGCCCCACACAAATCAAGCCCGCCGCGGATCCCCCCAAACCAACCCACAATGCGGGAGACCTAAGCCCCACTCAGGAGCATAGGGAGGCATCAAGAGCTCTCCATTGCGCTCGAAGGCGTCCGAGGCTCTTGTGCCTTTTCTGACCAGTTGAGGTTTAAGGACGTGAGGTGGTCCACCTCACGGTCCCGATCTGATTTTTCGATTTCCTGCCTCTTACAGGATGCTCGAAAAAACCAGCAAAAAGAGCAGAGGTGCTATTCTTAGCCGGCAACCCCACGGCAAGGTTTCAACAGCTTGGGTTTAAAGGACTAATATCAAATGTCCTTACAATTAAGTTAATAACCATTTTCTGTACTCATATTCAGTGCGTGGTCATAAGCACTAGGTATGCCATAAAATCAAAAAGGTTTAAAATAAGTAGGTATTGTTTTATTTTATTCATAAAAATAACTTGTAAGAATAAAATTCATACATTGTAATATTATTTATTAAAGAAAAAATAACAACTAATGACTCTAACAATTCATTACTAATGTTCGATTTTTAAATGGAACAAACCACTACGGGCTTACGACCGTCTTCTACTGTTATTTCGAAGGCTGGCTTAGTGTGATCACTTTACGTTAACAACGTTCGCCATTAGGTGGTAATGTTTGTCTCCGAAACTCCTAATCATGAGAATTCTCAACATGTTCAACATGTCGAAAAATCTCATGTATGCAACAAGTAGAAATTTAATAATAAAATGAAAAATAGAGATAAAAGTTGGAAATTGTTGAGAACAAGAGAGCAACCAATTTATTAAATCATCGTTTGACTCATCATGCATTTTCAAACGAAAACTTCGCCATCTAAGTTTTATGAAAGTGTATTTTTACGAAAAATTACACAGCTAGGTAGATATCAGTATTACTCACTGTTTGTATTTTGGTAGGCTAATATGTTAAAAATCGGTACCGACGCAAATATCTAGATTTCATGGTGGAAACATATTATACCTATGAGATGGGGTATCTTTCAAAATTTCTAAACCAATATACTGGAACAGGTTCCAAATTTAAATTTAATTAAGAAATTTTAAATAAACAATCATTCTAATAACTGTAATAATTATGGTTGTAACAGTTTTGTGGGTATTCAAACATCCGAATCAGTTCTGAGCTAAATTCTAATTTTGCATGCGGTATGAGAAAAGGTAAAAACTTGACGGAAAAAAAATAAGCCAAAGTAAGGTTTAAAAAATACTAAGATAGAAATTTGTTTGTCGTTGTAGAATTCATTCAAAGAGACCGCCAAGAATTATTTGCACAAAAATGTAAACAAACTAATACCGTGGGCATTGTGAGTATGTAACCTCGGCTTTTTAAATATAAATATTTATTATAAAGGGATTTAAATTTGAACAATTTATTTGTTTGTAGAATAGGCTTCTGTAGGTATGAAATAGTTTGAGTGTGTAGATAGGTACTTCATTATTATGTTTTATATTATAGATCCTTCTTAATAATCCGTTTTCCAAGGCCCAAATTCGATTCTTTGTCAGCCTTACACAAAATTATGTTTGACGAAACATTGAGGAAAATTGTATAAGTTCGAATTAATTTCCCTGAATGTTTAGCATACAAAATAGAACCGATCTTTATAATAGGCCTTACTTACATATTAAACCAATTAAAATGAGCCCTATAAAATAATTTATTTCATCATCATCATCATTGGCACTACAACCCATTGTGAGCCTCGGCCTCCTCCAGTTAGTCACCCCCATTACCCTGAGATCCTCCTCCACGCCATCCATCCACCTCAGCCTTTGGTAGGTTAATATTATTCATCTTGCACACATTTATATGGACCCCGATATTAGCTGATTAAGCCGATGCAATATACTATTTATTTTATCTTCAGCATTTTGGATTAAGTCAGAATGTCATCGAGCTTAAATAATCCAACATCGATAGGTAGTATAGGAATTTCGTTCGTACGAATGTTTCACAAAGGTTTAAAAGTCTTTCTGAAAGCGGTTTGGCCTTAAAATTGCAAATTGCAATACGGCACAGTTTTCACCTATTCGCAGAGAACTTTGTTAGCGAAGTCTTGCATCCAGCTGAAGGATTGAATGTTTTAGATTGACCCTCAGCATTTACATAGGAAGCGATTGACGAAGAAGAATGCAGTAACTAGAAACTCCGTCATATTACTATGACGGGTGACCATACCTACTTATTTGTAGTAGATAGGTAGCATTATGCGACGCTATACGCCGGCGCACCCAGCGTGAGCCCATCACCTCTACTATTATGTGGAGGAGATGGACTTGGCTGGGACATGTGTTAAGGATGCCGAATGACAGTTGGCCGAGGAGAGCGCTGTTCTTCCTCCCATCAGGGTCCCGGAGACGAGGAAGACCCTCTCATACTGTGTTCCGCTCCTTCGAGGCAGAGCTGAGGAATCTGGACATGGTGTGGGAGGAGGTCATTAACGTTGCGCAAGATCGAGCGCAATGGAGAGCTCTTGTTGCCTCCCTATGCCCCTAAGTGGGGTCTGAAGGGAGTTTGGATTGGAGGTAGCATTCATATAGGTACATAGCCTCCGAGTTTCTTAGAACCTATTTAGAAAAGTCAAAATACAATTTGATTCGGGGATTAAACTTAGTAACACATTACCTGTGGCGGAGATTGAACAATTTCGATGGTAAACTGTCGTAAAAAAATCAATAGGAACATCAAACTCAAACACAAAAAACATTTTCCCTTGAAGTGCAATGCACTAAACATAAATTGTCATATTATTATTATTATTTAAATTTAAAAAAAATCACAAGGAAAGTTATGAAAAATTTGCATGTAAGTATATTATGGATCTTTCGTTGCTGAAACCTCCAAAAGTATCAAGTTGAACTCATTTTTACTTACTTAAAGGAGGCGTATTTTGAGTTTGGTTCCTAATTATTGGCACGGGTTGAGTGATGGAAACTGAAGTTACTTTTTTTTGTAAGAAATACGACTTGTTTTATCCTCACAAAGCCAACCCAATCACAAACGTTGAATTTATTACACTAATTAACCAAGTCGCATTCAGAATCTTAACTAAAAGGATAATTTATTTATTTCAGGGTGGAATTAAAATGCGCATACTATTTTTCGACAAGACCAAGACTAAAAATGTATAAAGTATTCGTCGCCAAAGTAACCAATTCGACGATAGTCCGCTGTGGGAATTATGTGAAAAAGGGTATTTGAAAGAATACAAAAAAAATATTAATCAACTTTTTTTCTTATTTCGCCGCACAGTAGCTGAATTAAAATTCCTGTAGTGAACCATGCGATGAAGACAATTTTGAACCGGTCTCCGAGCATCTACTGGGACAGGTTAGAATAAATAATTACCTAACTCCTTTAAATAATAATAATAATGTTGGTTGGTTGGTGTATGCGTGTGTCCTGTGAGAAGACTCCTGGCTACCGGAGAACTGTCATTAGTCACGGATGTCCCGAATCATTCCTGTTGCCGTCCACAATGACAGCGGAACGGATCGGTTTCACGTAACGTCTGAGGATTCCTTTACCTTCCTAGAACATTTTGTATTGCCTGCGGTAAAAAGGATAGGTGAAAAAGTCAGAAATTTTAAAATTCACATTCACAAATTTTATAGAAATTTTTTATTGACGCAACTTTTTTACAAATAAAAAGTACACACAAGAATTGCATAATATGACAAAAATAATATAGCCAGCGGGCGCAACAAAAAAATGACAAAGAAACATCATAATATTTTTTTTTTTATAACCATCAGGAATAACTTTATTCAGACTATCTCTCCTATCGCCACAGCAATGCAAAGAAGAATTGTGGCAAGCGGACATGAAAGCAACGTAGTGGATGGGCCCACGTGAGTGTATCAGTATGGATTTATACCAACCGTGCGCTTTATTCAGAGTTGGTGTCACAAAGTGTAGGAAAGATGGGGCTACCTCTCCGCAGACAAAACTCAATGAGAGTGCGGTGAGCTCCAAGATGACACCCGCCTGTAAACATGCCTGTTGCTTGGAGAAACTTGTAACCTGCATGATCAAGGATAGGAAGGAAAGTGTAGACCGGAAACTTAAATTAAGTCTTCCTTTTCAATGCCCCTTCCCAGTTCATCTGGGGTCGGTCCTCTTGGTACGCAATCTCCACTTCTTCCTATCCTGTGTCATCTCACTGGTCAGCTGGTCTTCCCTTAGTTGTTTTTCAATGTTTGTTCTCCATGTAGCCTGTGGATGGCCTGAAGTAACGTAAATAAAGTAAGTAAATAAATATAAAAAAAAACTACATAAACTTACACGAAAATAACTACATAAACTTACGCAAAATATCAAACTAATGGTAAGCAAATCGTTGAAACAGTCAGTAAAATCATCAAACACTTATACATTCACAAAAAAAAATTGTTTTAGATTTTCGCTCCACCTCTTTCTTACTTTGTAACCTAAATTAAAATCTTTTTACGATTATGTATACTTGTTCCCATTGATGTCTCTCTAGGCAGACTGTGAGTTCCGGATATAACAATAGAAGGGGTAAAACGCAGCCTTAAAAAAACATACAACCTTATCCAGTGCACATCAGCATGTCATCAATCAATTGCTGCATTTTATTCGGTGAAGAAAAAAATTATCGAGTCAGTAGAATGAAGATCGATTTCTTCCATTGAATGTATGAGAAAATTGATTCACAGATTAGAAGTCAAATTGAATCACAACTCAAATTTAATTAAAATTTCTTCCAAATAAAATAGGGGTTTAAGTGATTTATTTAATTAATTTTATACAATGTGTGGTATTTTTTTAAGTGAAATCAAAATTTTTTTGGAATTTTCTGTGAATGTGAATGTTTTCAATTTCGAATCTTTGTACTAACTCCTCATGAAAGTCCGTTACTAATCGAGTGGGATAAATACGTATCACTATATTCATTCATTTTTACTCTTCATAAAAAATTTAAACATGATAAAAATTCATCAAAATTACATACTAAACCTTTAGAAAACTTAAATGGATTTCTCTTTTTTATGTAATTGAACTCATACCATGTTCCGTTACTTAGACACAGAACTGTGGGATCTAGATATGGTGTGGAAGGAGTTCATCATCGAGCGCAGTTGTCTCCCTATGCCCCTAAGTGGGGTTTAAAGGGAGGATGTATGTAAGTATGTGTTACTATTCTAGGAAAAGTTAAGAGTATGTAGGTAGGTAGTAAAAATTCTTTATATTTTTATTAGTAGAGATAAAACATTAAATATAACTTATAACAAAACGTTATTTTGTGTGGTTATCAAATCAATTAATTTGAAATATTGCCTCTATCGAAAACACACAAACCTGGTAGATGTGGACCAAAAAAAAATAGTTATTTCCTTAATATGGCGCTTACCGTATGTCGCTATTTGGTTCTACCGTTCGGTCGGCATTTTATTGTCAGAACCTAAGTTATATAGGTACCAGGTACCTACCTAATTACTGTATGATTTAATGTTTTTCTTAATTGATGTAGGTATTTATTTTATTTTGTTTAGTTTAAGCACATACATAATATGTATCCTATATCTACCTTATCCCTTAGACCAGTGTTCCGCAAACTTTTTGTGATCAAGGTACACCTACCAAATAAATTAATATCAGAGGTACACCAATGAAAAATAGGGATCGTTCCAATATTACGTATCTCTTTTAGTTTTGACCCCCTTTCCCCATTCGCCCATTAAACGCGCCGTTTTTCCATATTTATTGAGAAAAATGTGACTTATTAACTGTGCACGGCGATCAATATTTGGAGCAATATTTGATAAGGTGGCTCTCCTATCTTCATTTATCTTCCTAAAGGTGGAATTCTTTAACGACTGTTGCGACTTGCATTTGTATCCGTGCTCATTTAAATGGGCGAATAGGTAACTACTTATATCCGGGAGATAAATAAGTTTTACTAACCATTTTATTCTTTTGAACACACAATCTGAACCATGAGCCTCTACAAACACTTGGGTCTCATTTTTTCACGGCACTAGACTGTCTACTACTTTTAGACTGTCTTTTTATAGCTTATTTAACTGTTTAACCTTGATCTTATGAGGGGGTTTCGTGTAATTTCAAAAGATAAAGCTCAAAATCTCAAGTAGTATACTCAAGATGGTAATAGATGAAAACATAAAACGCTAGGTTGCACGTAAATTTTCACACTTGTTCAAATTTGACGTGAAGCAATGATAATATCCCATAAAACGTAAATCATCGAATCGATTATAATATCTGTCGTAACTTTGAATGACATAAAATCTCGACTAATAATAATATTCGTGTCCTGTCAGACGGAGCTGACAAACCGTTTGGTCAGTGGCTGTATCAAAGATGATTCCACGTTTATTGCCGACCTCTGGAGGTGCAAGAGATTCAATCATTGCACAATTTGAGAACCAGCACGCAAATTGATGCTATCATCATATCGCTATATCTAACAACGATTAGAATAATTCAGCATCGGAATAATTCAATATCTATCAATAAAAATTGTTTTTGCTTTTAAAGAATTCGTTTTTAAATTTTGTTTCAGTGTGAATGTAGGTATGCTTCTTTTTCGTTCAATTCGTCGTAAGTAGAAATTTTTATGTTTGATGTAGTTGTGAGAATTCAAATATCGAATACCTACTAATATTAAATTAAAGAACTATTCGGTTGCAACTTTTTTAGGTAGGTACTTTTTTGATAGAGAATAAAATTCCTGTATATCAAAAGACAAAATGCGTACCTACATATTAATCATTAGGTAGGTATTTGAAGTCGCTGGTAATTTAAAGTTTTATTCCCTATTTTGTATTGCGGACTTACCAAAAGTCGTTTTACCAAAGCTGAAAATGAAGCAATTCACGCCTCAAAATCTGCTTCAGCAAATAAATAAAAGTTGGGCCTTCTTTAATGACGTACATATTCTCATAGGTATGAAGAAAAGCAAAGCCATGCTCTCATATTAAAAAATGAGGCTAGAAAGCGTTGTGGAAAAGGACTAGAATAGAGAAAAAGGACAGACCGGAAATTATTGGGTAAATTCGAAGGCACTCGGAGATTGTCGCACATTCAATGTCATTTTAATTAACCAACAAAACTTATCAATGACATGGTTTGGTTTGGAGCGTACATTAAAAATACATGTAAGTTAGTTATATATATAGGAGATAAGTTCTGAGGTCAGCAGCCCGATTCACGGAAAAGTTTAAGTCTAAGTTTAGTTCGAAGTTCGAACGAAGTTCGATTCAAATTTTCCGTGAATAGGGCTGCTGGTAATAATAATTGTAGGCGGCGACTGTCTACAGTCTATGTACCTATTCACGGAGGGTTTGAATCGAACTTCGTTCGAACTTCGAACTAAACTTAGACTTAAACTTTTCCGTGAATCGGGCTGCTGAAGTCAGAACCTGTGAAGCAGATGATCAGTTCACACTAGTAGCCTCAGAAGGTAGGATCCATCCATACTTTGGATATAAAATTATGACCAGCTTGCGAGTGGTTTTTGTAGTAGGTATAGTATGTAAGTATCCTAGAATACACGTAGGTACCACGATTATTTTAAAAGCAGATAAGTTCATTTACAATCAAGTGCGGTGATTTAGTTCGTGTTCTGATCTCCAAGACTGGCATTGTTGGGCGAAGACAATGAAGGGAGAGCATAAAGGCGGACGAGGGACTAGATCCACGAGGATGTAATAGATTCGAGACATGACAGAATGAGATGGCTCGCTGTGTTTAAGTGTGTATCACGAAACGGATTGCTGGCTATAGAAAGATCACGATCTACGGGTTCGATTACCACAGAGGGTACACAACTATATCATAGAATCTTTATTGTACTAAAATAATGTCATTTTGTTATCTGTCCTGCTGAAAATTATTGTTAATTTCATTTCCCAATTGTTTGGTTGCCAAAAATGTGACTTTAGATTTTTTTAAATTGAAATGTTGAAAAAATATAATATGCAAATAGGATTACACAAAGGATTTATAAGCCTGAAGCTGAAGGTGTTTTGAGCTCATCGATACCGTCCTCAAAGAAAGCCAGGTCAGAATTAAAAGAAAGAGGAGAGATTTGGGATAATTTACCAAATGTCAGTGGAAGATGCAAAAAATGTCGTGTTCGTTAAAAAAAAGTGGTTCGTTCTCTCTATGTACCATTTAGAAATTGCATGATTGTAAAAAATGGCAAGATCGCTCAATCTCAGTAAAGAGCCTCACTGTGCACTTACATTGCGATTCTCATCCAATCTTAATGATGCTGTCATTATTACATTTAAAAAATTTTGGTTGATTAGACAAAAAATCATTTTAATATATTTGTGAAAAAAATGGTAGGTATAAATAAGCATATATACCAGGAATTTGATTTTTTTAAAGTAAAGACGGTTGACATTGAAACCGGGATTGAATTTCAAGAGAATATCCTCCGGTATCTTTCATAATATCTTGTTTTTAAGAGTACCTACCTATACTCGGTAATCCGATTTATGAAGATCAATAATAATTTATTTATTTATTTCCATTATCAATTACAATTATAACAATCAGTTTACATATATAATTATTGGAATTTACTGCCCCACTAGACAACGTCTGTTCTGGGGCAATACTACTTTAAATCAAATCATGTAACCAACCAATCGCATGCACCCATTAATTAAACTTACAAAAAAGCATAATACCTACAGTGAAGAAAAAAAAAATAGTAATAAACAAAAGTAAAAATAATAATGTCTTAACTAAAATAACAAGCCAAGAAACAGCCTCCTCTACTAATAAGAGTCTACTGCACTCCACTTTACAAACAATCAAAATCATCGGCTAGAATTACTGGGTAACCTAGTATGTACGGGGAACCAGATTCGCACCAATAGAATCCTTGCATAAAGTGCGCATGCGTGACACTAATAGTAGATATTAAAGTTTTTCGGCGTTGCTAGCAAGTTCACAATGGTCCTACGGTTATAGTCGCCGCCGTTGGTATTGATGGTTGTTGGTTCGAATCCCAGTGGGGGCGGACCTTTTTTTTTTCTATTTATCCGTTTTTTTCTGTGAAAGATGTCTAAAGTGTATTTGTGTTCACTTTGGCTGAGCCAAATTCATAAAAAAATAGGTTAGGTTAGGTTAGAACATAATTATTTAGGGGGGTTTGGGGGGCAGAGCCCCCCATACATATTCGCACACACCCCCGAATCCATTTTACCCTCTGCAAACCGAATATATTTGAATTTTAGGCGCATTTGAATTGTTGACGCCATTTGAATTTTTAGCGCGAATCTGGTTCCCTGTACATACTAGGCTACCCAGAATTACTTACTAGGTTATTTTGAAATGTCAAAGCTCGCATAATAATACACAAGATAAAATTTGTTCATTTATAATATAATATTAGATTGGAATAACTATTTAGTTGACTTACTCTTTTTTCCATTCAAACACGTAGATTTTTTGTTTAGAAATAGCCAAGGGATGCTTTCATATTAGGAAATCCCCACCATGCTTTTGCTAGAGTCTAGTTCCGGCGTTTATTTGAATCTGAAACTGTTTTAAATAAAACTCGCATGGTTTTTCAGTATACATAGTTTTCATAGTAGGTACTTATGATTATCATTATAGTTTGTTGTTATTCCACTAAAATACAACCGTGCTAGTTACGCACCTACTTCAAGTAGAGTAAAGTCAGTGAATAAGTGGGTAGGTTCCTTAATAGATAACACAAAGTAGAACGATTGAATAATACACAGTTATTAGACATCGCTGCAATTGTATCGAGAAACAATGTTGCTATGATGCGGAGGACTTTGTACGAATCTGAAGGAAACTGAACGCTAATAACAATGATAATTTATTCTATAGCTACTTTTGTAATCCGGAGGCTTTCTACATTCAATGGGAACTTTCCAATGCAACGCTAAGCTAACGACTTTAATGTTTATTTCTTCGTGATGTACCAAAAAACTATGACAGATTTCGTAGCAGTTGCGTAATATTGAGCTGGTAAAGCCCGATTGTTTCCCTATGTTACTTTCCGTATTGTAAGATGATTTTTTAGTTAGTGTTGATACATCTAGAGGAATCTTTTTTAGAGTCTAGAGGCACAAACAGCTGTTTGAGCGAACATATAGAAACAGCTTTAGGAAGGTTTAGCTTTAAGCTCCTTTTTTGAAAGGATAGTATTTAAACGATCGAATATAGGTAGGTATATTCAAAGTAGGTACGGGTGTCAAAAATACTGAGTATGGGACTTAAATACTAAGGGCAAACATAAATATTGAAAACTGCGAGTCAAAAATAAGATTTTGACTTACGAGATATCTTATTTTTATATTAAAAACTAGCTTTCCCGACAGACTTATGTAGTCCTGTAGTTCTAACTATGAATATTGATTTTGTGTAATTTATACAAACATAGGTAGGTACGTTTAAAATATGTTTAAATGTTAAAAAAATATTTCTAAAAGCTTGAAAGAAATTCTATCAATAATCTGCGTACCAATGTTTTGAAACTCAATGGTTGTCAAGTAGATAAGAAGTGTGTTTCTATAGAATTTTCACAGATGGCGTTGTTGTACGGAAATTCGTTCCATACTAACTATAATATTATTTATTTAACAATTATTTTATAAGTACAAACATTTTTAATCAGCTACAAAAATGTTGCCCAAATAGGCTAAGCCTATGCTAGGGCAAATATTATTTGTTAACCGGAGCGGAGAAGAATCCAATAAAGCAAAAATTATAAAAATCTGTACATGTTTCAGTTACAATATACCTACATGAAAAAATATACATTTAGAGTTCAGAAATTTGGATAGACTTAAGCCAGAAAAGGTATCATTAGTCTACATAAGGACAACTTATAGTATCAATAGTTTAAGTTTATTTAAACGGATCTAGCATATGACGGGTCTCCTTTTGTTAGAAAATTAAAGGAGAAATGATAAATTACATTACATCAATTAAACGCTATTTAACTTGTCATCGCCTAATTGTTAAAATGTTTAACTACATCCTGTTTCATTTAACTAATCATGAAGAAAAATAGTTATTACCTACCTACCTGTCTTCTTACAAGTTATGTATTATATTAATAATTATTACATAATTAGTTATTTTATTGATTCAATTACAGTATTGTGTTATTTCTTAGACATCCTTTTTATTTTTCAATTTAGATGCATTCGTTTCTCTGATGCGTGTAATTATCCAGGTTGGGTCTTGACCTCCTCCAGAGTTTGGTCCATGACTGACGACCCAGCGGAGCGCTGCGCCAGTTGGAGATTCACACCATCCATCAGTCACCGAAGCTTGTCTGGTCCTTCTATTATCCGCAGTCCTCACTTCCTGATTTGAAATGACACCACCACACCACCCTGAATACCATCCTCATAGGTAAAATCTCTTGATGAATCAATTATCTTCTATTCCCTTCCCAATTTTAGGTGATGGGTTCACATAGATGGACTAAGTCCTCTGCGAGATTTATCAATTACCTAGTCGTGTCAGTCGACAGAACTTCGTGGTTCTACCTGAGTTCTCCCGTTAGTACTCTAAAACTTATCATAGAACTGAAGTAAAAAATTATCCTTGCGCGACGTACTTCAACCTCTGAATTCAAAAATAATTATTGTAAAACCCACCATGCTGACACTTATAATATAGAAACAACGCATGATGCAAATAATGGTGTTAGTCATTTTTGTGTAAAAAGAAAACAACTTAGCTATCAAAAATGTTTTAGGGTCCTATTTCTTAGCTGTCCTATTCTGTTTTAACAAATTCCTTTATTCCACCATCGTAAAAAGTGTGATGTTATCTGTCTTTGTGTTCAAATACTTTGATTGATCGTTGCCATGACACAATCCCGTATTTTTTATCACCATTTCGATGTCAGTCAAGTACTTGACGGACATTTTTGTAGATAGACAGACGGACACTGCGGTGAGATATCAAATTTATTCAGCCAACAGCGAATGACGCGGGAACAATGGGATATTGAAAATTATATATACAAATAATATTCTTACATACACGCCTGGGTTTGACACAATGACTTGTTAAAATTTGCTTTTTATTTTATTAAATTTGATGTTTCAATGCCGTTGTTTTATTTTATTTACATTGAGGATATCAATGAATATTCAATTATTTAATGTGAGAACTATTTGTGGGTATTAATGTTTGAATAGAACACCACATCGAAGCCTATCCATGTTTGAATTCTTGATATAAAGGAATGCTGTGTCGTTGTCTGGAGAATGAGCATATTTATCAGTTGTTCATCTTCATAACACCAAAATGATAGTGGGTAAACAAAGCTTATCGGACTACACAGTGGCGTAACTTAACTATTAGAGGCCCGTGGCAAATTCTTTGGATGGGGTCTTCATAGTTAAAATCCTTACGTTATAATTTACGCAGCGTCTTCAATTCTGTTGTGCGTAGATGCTCTTTATCTTTGCTCTATCGACTCTTGACATGGTTCCGCCAAAACCCTTATTTTTTATCGACTCCACTTTACGATGTCATAGATATTGCAGGTTCTGCATATAAACTCACAACAAAATGGTACCTAATCTTAAGGCTTAAGGATTTCCCTACTATTATTGATCTTAATGACGATGTTGGATGAATGAAAAAGTCGAGACTTACACGAGTTGAAAATTACGCTGATCACCATAAATAAATTTGCAAGATAGTCGATCGTATTATTATTATCTAATGTTAAGTATTATACCTTTTAATATGTATAATACTACACTAAGTATGCAAATATACAAATATTCAATAAAAAAATAATGAAAGTTTAATATTATCATATTTTTAATAGTTTGCCGAAAACGCTGTACCTATATACATAGAATCAATACATCCATGTATGTAAACTGTGGTTATAGTTTAATATTACCGTAGCGGATATTGATGTTATAATTAGAATCCATCTTGAAAATATTGATTACAAATTTATTTTATCTCTAATATAGGTATTATCTTTTATAAGAAATCTAAGAGTGAGTGTGTTGAGAACGGATACATTACCATGTCCCATACATATTGATTTTATTATTGACTCTTCTCCGAGTTTTGATAGCTCATTAAATAAAATTAATAACGTTCGCTATCCGTATTCAACATCCCAGGAATCATGTACCTACCCGATGATCTTATAAGCAGAGTATTTGCATAGACGAATCAATCTCTCGGTGTTCATTTATCAAGGGAAAAAGCGCGTAATTTTTGCGTTTGCGGGTGGTTGATAAGCGGAGGTTTAAAGTAATTTGTCAAATTAGAAGACAGCATACTTTGTATATATTTATAAATGGCTGATTTGTGCTGTAGCCCTATTGAAGACGGGAAGAGGAAGACTTTTTTTTAATGAATTTGTGCTCACTCAAAGTGAACACAAAATTCACTCATTGACTCATTGAAAGAGGAAGATGGTCGGCACCTGGGATCGAAATGAAACAGTGCGAAAGCCGGCGTCGTAACCGCAATACCACCAACCAGTTGCATCCAAAAGTGCCAAACAGCGGTAACCCTAGTAGGTATAAGTTTTCGATGATCGAATATCGAAACGATCATCGTAAGAGTTTCGAAAAAAATCCGTACAAAAATGATCGAATGATTCGATCGTTTGATTTTCGAACACTATTTTCACGCTAATAATCGCTTATTAGCGTGCACTTAGCTTTCGATAAAACTCGGTACTAGTCCCACAGCTTATGTTAAGCTAGGTTTAAACTAAACGAACAAAGAGCCAGTGTTTGAATGTGGCATTCATACTTGATAAAGAATGGAACGCAAGAACTATATTAATCTTGGATACACATGCGCTGTTTACAATAGAAGAATTAGACACTAAAATAATGAGCATTCGCTAGAACCTTAGGATTACGCATCAATCTAATATTTTATTCCTCGAGAGTGTTGTTACTCCTTAAGTAAGCATTTATTCCTGCTCCATTTCTTACTTCAATCCAGCAGGTATTTTTTCTTCTTCAAGGTGTTTTTCCTCTTCATGCTGTCTGAGGTATTACCTAAATAATTTTATTATTAATCTTGCATTCATGACAATGTCTCTATAACCCCTTTGACATTGCTACAATAATTGCTATCACCTTGGCTTTCGTCGATATTTGTTCGGATTTGATTTGATCCACCAATCGTATCTGTGCAAATACATACCTACAATCATTACCTACTTACCGCAATTTTTTACTTAGATTGAGTTTTAACCAAAATAATAATATCTCCACAAAAAATAGTATAGAGGCATAAAGTTCACAATCCATAAAGTTCCTTATCCTCTAACTAAATGTACATATTGATGCGTCTATCAAAGTGAAATAATGCACCAAAGAGTTTAGACAAAATCTATGGAAGCAAATGTAAGACCGCAGTTCCTATTTTTATTCAAATTTTTGGCAAAAGGCAAATTTTTAATCATACCAAAAAATTTTCAACTCTTACAGTGTTACTAAATCTTATTTACTAAATCTCTAAAACCGTGGTACCTACAACGAGGATGTTATATGCTTATTCTATGGTTTATTATGGTATACCTGGATTATTAATAACTTTTTCTTAGACCATGGTATAAACCATTGTATAATATTTTACCAAGATTATTAATAACACTGTAGGTAATTGTTTCTGTAATAATCTGATAGATTCGCTGTCTACGAGTAAGGATACCCAGAATTCTGCTACTCATAGCTTTCTTCTTTTACACAGCCGCATCTATATAGTTGATCAAATCATGTTTAAAAAAGTGAGAGTCACTTCTGTTTGCTGAATCAACGACTTCCTTTATTGTTGCAACTATCAAGACGCTGTTCATATCATATTAACAACCAACAGAAAAAAAAATCTACAGGAAACAGATCACTATCGAAATTACACGTATTATATTCTACGATGTTTAAATTGCCAATAGGTAATGGTCTGTTTGTTTTGAGCTGTATATTAGCAACACGAGTTTTTTGATGGTATAATTAATATCATTGAATCCGAAATAAAAGGTTAAGTACATATCCGATTTTAATCAGTCGTATCTTTTGTAGGAATTTTTCGAGTATAGACGGACGTTGTTTGAAAATAATTGGATGTTTCATGAAATTTTAATTTGATAGAAAGTTGAATTCTCAAGAACGATTTTAATTTCATACAAAAGTTACATAAACGCAAACATGTATATTTTTTTAAGATAATCAATTCATTCTACCAATAATGAGTAGCAATGTATGTAAGTATACCGTTTTCACAAGCATTGCAGAAATTTACAAGGACCTTGGAAAAAGAAAATGTTCTGAATAACCCCCATTAATTAATCAATCAGTCGATTCACCTTTTTACACCCCACTCAGGGGCATAGGGAGGCAACAAGAGCTTTCCATTGCGTTCGATCCTGCGCAAGGTTTATGACCTCCATAACCCAAATAAGTACATACTAGAGCTTAATTTGAGACATGCTCTAATCTCTAATGAAATATTTTTAATTGATTTGATTTGATCCTTTTCTGTAATAAACTGCTTTTATATTCGTAATTATTTTAGCATTTCCATTATTGACATTTATAGGAGATACAAAAGCAGTTCTCCTACAAACTATGTGAAGATCCTATTTGATTGTTGTTTTTCTTTATGACTTGTGTACTAAACACTGTGATTCTTACACTACTTGAAATGAAGAAAAAGAAATAGGTACATCAAAAGAAGAATCGATTTTAAGAAATTGATTTCGGTCTCCCAGAGAGAGTCAGATCTCTCTAATAAGGAGAACCTGTGAAATTAAGGATTTTTCTGGACAAACCATGCTGCTTTAGAGAATACTTTGAAACACTGGTAAAAATTGCAGCTGACAGATTTATTTATTTCAATTAAAATTCATCACTCAATAAGACATAATTATTGAGACCTTCGTCCTGGATGTGTCTCTTTTATGCGAAACAGAGACAGCGAACGCGTAGTCCTCAACCCAACTCCAACGGATAAGGAAGTCTATGAACAATTTGACTTATGGAATTCCTTGTAACTTTGGATTGAAGTGAAACTCATGTTACTATATTATTATCAGACTGTATGTAACATTGATTTCAATATCATACAATAAAACAAACCAAAAAGACCTTACAAGGATATTGGAAGGTACCTACATATCCATAGTTTTTTTCTTATCTCACAACTTAATTATGGACGTTGTTCCGAACTCTCCATTAAACATGGAATACCCCGACAAGTAAATAATAAGAATAATAAAGCCATGAATCTGGTTTGATAATGGGTGGTCTTTGATTTTAACCTAAAACGTGACTTTTTGTAGTTGGGTCTGGTCTGATGCTCATCTATACCCACTGCATCCTTCAATCAGACCTTTATTTGTACAACATGTACGTAGGTAGGTGCATGGTTGCACATCCCGAAGCAGAAGGGTTTGTTTGCAGGATAAATAATAATTGTTTGTTTGTTTGTAATAAATACCTCGAGTTTATTGTTTATTATTTGATATCGATATTTTGTTCCTGCGTACGTAGGTTGAAGTACTAATTCAAGGTTCCACCCAGCGACACGGGGAAGCTACAAAAGGCCTCCATTACAAAAATATTGAACAATCTAAAGTCCTTTTAATTGGCAGTAATTCTTTTTAGGTCTTGGCCTTCTTTTGAAAAACTCTCCACTAACTTCTGTCGCCAGGTATCTTCTCAGCACTCTCAATTCATCTCGCATTTCTCACAACTCAAAAGTACCACTCCAATTCCGGTCTACCAATATTTTTCCTCATATCGGGTCTTGAGGTTCTCTGAAAATTTACTTCTTAGGTCAGTAGAATCGTTCTCCAACGATCTCCGTTTTCGACAGGAACAAGGACGCTCACCGGTATACACGCATAGGACCGAGGCCTCCGCGATTGACTGTATCTTTCGCATCTAGGCGTTTCATGTTATTTCACATCAATACAAATGAAAGCGAAAACCAAATCGCGGAGGCCTCGATAGGACGTACTATAAAAACCCTAGGAGAGCAATCGGGCAAAAAACTTTACACAGCAAATAAAAAAAAATTATATTTTTGTAATTAGGTACCTACTTGTTTTGTTCACTGAGAGAAAAGTAAGGGGGAAAAGCTCGTATTTCTGGAGTTTTTTCTCGTAAGAACTGTTTTTTTTGACTCAGAGTGAAGCATTGGTTTTTTCAATGCTCCGTCATTGAATTTTCATACGAGGTATTTTCCCGTACGGTTTACTGGAAATTAGCAGGTATTGGAGAGGAATTGATCGATGCAATGTCATTGAATTTTTAAATGATAGTTCATTGGAAAAAGCAATGCCGTCATTGATATATCTAAGTAAGAGACTTCATATTTCCTATTAACGTACGGGAAAAAATCAATGCCGTACGTGGTATAAACCGTTACATCATTGAAAAATCTAAGTAAGGGCCTGTATATTTTCTAGTAGCGTACGAGAAAAAACCAATGACGTACTTGGTACAACCCGTTACTTCATTGATATATCTAAGTAAAGTCATTTATATTTTCTAGTATAGTACGAGGAAATACCAATGCCGTGCTTGGTACAACCCATTACTTCATTGATATACCTAAGGAAGAGACTTATTATTTTCTAGTACATTACGAGGAAAAAACAATGCTGTAATAATTGATTCAACCAGGTAGCAACCCCTTTCTTACCTATTACATCATTGCTATCTAAGCTCTCAATACCTACCTAGATCTAAAAATTCCACACATCCAGGTGATTGAGTTTGTCTTCTTCGTACTTGATACGTTTTCTCCCAGTTGATCAAAGCAAGACACTATGGAGGTATTGATGACTTGATGAAATTTTTGCGTCTCCCTAGATTACATTCAGCTCGTTTTGTGAAGTTTCATCTAAATTATAAACTGATGAGTTGGTGACGCATAGCCTCCTTGAGGAAACTCGCCAAACAGCTGGGAGAATACACCGTCTTCTCAGGCTATCCCTCAGTTGTCTTCCGTAGGTATGGATCACACATGTTTACCTAACATCTACAATGTGGTTATTTCGAAACTTGATCAAACGAATTATACGAATAAAAAATTAACGATGAAATTGCGGAAGTTTTTTTGGAATATTCTTCTTTATAAAGACTTCACTTATAAAAGAAAAAGAAGAAGAATTTCCCAAAAAAAATCGCAATTTCATAGATATTTTATTTTGTCTTTTATATTTATTTATTATCCTTATACGGCACTTAATTACAAAAAAAAATATAGCAATAAATTGATAATATTATTTTTTTTTTAAGAAAAAACACTTGATCTCAATTGAAGGTCTTTAAAATAAAATAGAAAAAAAAAAATTTCCCAAAAAATAATTTCCAAATTCATTGAAAAAAAAATATGTTAAGTATACCTACTTATTTAAAAGAAAATAGGTTGTTAACCTGAAGAGAAAATAAATATGAACACGAAGTTTGAATTAATCTATTTCAATTTAAAGTGCCAATTGCAATTTCAACGTAAAATGTTTGTCTTTTGTTCGTACAATTCGTTTGATCAATAATTATCCAGATAACACATTGTATAGAGAAATATAACTAGGTACATAATTTGTAAAATGATTTTAGTATAAACTTTTAAGTAATGAGTAAACAAGTCTTGCATCTACGAGCTCAAGCAAACTAATGGTAGATCTAAGAGGTAGGTCGATTGCGTCTGGTAAAAAAATATCCCTACTCCGTCTGGAAATCACCGACGTACTTGTGAAAACCCCGTACGAACTTGGTTTTAACATGTGCCGCACGGGAGAAAGTCAAGGGCCTGGATTTTTTCACGTTGTCCTTGCGAAATTCTCGTATTTACTTGTTTCTGTTGAAATTAATTATTGTCATTGGATTTTTCAAGTTTACTATCTATTTTCCATTACCTACCAGCTCTTACCTAGTATCCTATTATTTGTACTGGCTTTACTACCACTCAACCGAAACTTCTACCACAAGGATATTGTCTGACCTCATCACCCAGACAGAATCCGGTAAGTTAACTCTAATTTCATTCCTAGATATGAGCGCTGCTTTTGATACGGTCGACCATTCCATTCTCTTTTCCAAACTCCAATCTGAATTCGGATTGCAGAGAAATTGCATCTCATGGCTAACCTCATACTTGACCGATCGGAAATACAAAGTTAATTTCAACGGGAGAACAACTGATGAGAACATATCATTATACGGTGTCCCCCAAGGATCTGTACTTGGACCAATTTTATTTAACCTATATACAAATCAATTGGAAAACTTAGTTCAGCGTCTTGGTTTCCAAACTCACGCATACGCGGACGACCGCATACTTTACAAATCCTGCACGCCCGAATCTAAGTCAGAACTTATCTCAGATGTCTCTTCCTGTATAAATCAAATTTCAATATGGATGAGCATGAATAAATTAAAGCTGAATCCAACAAAAACGGAATTCCTCTGGTTAGCCTCACCCCGTAGACAACATCTTATAAATAATGATCCTATTCGAATTCAAAATGTTGAACTAGTTCCTTCAAAACACGTCAAATTTCTTGGTATCCATATCGACAGCGCACTATCTATGGACACTCATATTTCGTCAGTCTTAAGATCCAGCTTCTACTCCCTGAGACAACTCAAGCCTATTCGTCGCTGTCTGTCGACAGATGCGGCTAAAACCTTGGTAAACGCACTTATAGTGTCCCGGGTAGATTATTGCAATGCGTTACTTACGAATCTACCAAAATACCAACTTCATAAGATGCAACTTGTCCTGAACGCTGCCGCTCGTTTCATTCATCAAATAAATCGTTTTTCGCATATCTCACCTACTCTACACAATCTTCATTGGCTGAAGAGTCCAGAACGCGTAGAGTTCAAAATATGCCTCTTAGTTTTCAAAGCACTCCACAATATGGCCCCAACATACTTGTCTGAACTATGCATCCCGTTCGCACCCAATGACAGACATGTCTCTCTTAGATCTCAAACACGAGCTACTAATAAATTAGCTGAAGCCAATACCGCCAATAGACCTAAATACTTCAATAGAGCCTTCAGCGTTTCTGGACCGAAAGCCTGGAACTCACTTCCAGTTAATATTAGAAGCTTAGATACATTAGACGAATTTAAGAAGGAGTTAAAGACATTTTTATTCAAGAAGTCATATGCAGATTATCCTTTGTCGTAAATTATTTTGTATATATAACTAAAATTTAAACAGAGCAAGCATAGCGCCCTTGAGGTGGTCTTTTGATCACAAAACGGCGCTCTAAAAATTATCTTATTATTATTATTATTATTATTATTACTCAAAACCAAAGAAATAATGGAATTTACAACAGAAATATATTTGACTTGCATAGGTTTTTGAAATTGTACGGATGTCCAGGAAAAAACTCCATGCTCCATCATTGAAAATACCAATGATGTTGCGTTTTCATATAAACCATCTCCGTAATAGAAAGAAACAATTCCTGTACGGGATATTTTAAATTATTATAAATTGAATCATTGTTTTATTCCAGTTGCATTAGTTTAATCAATGACATACAGCATTTACATTATTTCTATTCTTACTGAGAAAAACGTAAAACAAGTAAACTTGTTTCTTTCAATGAATTACTTGAATAATTCCCTGATACGAGAATTTCGGAAATTCCATTCTTGGGAATGGAAATAAGCAGATAAGGTGAATTGATCATTTCAATGATAATGTTTTTTTTCATAAAAGTTTATGATTTTTTCTTGTATTCTGCGGTTTTTATAAAACCATTTACTGTACGTGCCTTCATCATGACAAAATTTCTCTCAGTGTTACTAGAGCTTTTCTTCCTTCTATAAGATGTTCCACTTTTTTTATACTGTATCATAAAAATTGCATATTATGTCTCTGAGGGACACTGATACATATCTACCTTCAAGTACTTAACTGAAATTAAATATTATAGGTAGGTAGGTACTTATTATAAACTAAATTAGAACTGAATTAGGTAGGTAACTATAAAGTAATAAGTTAATGTGAGATCAAATTAATCTACAGATTTTCAAAATAAAATAAATAAAAAATTATAATAACATATTATGAAGGAATGAAAATAACGAAACCCGTAAGATTTCGTATTTACAGTGTTAGCAAATTTGTATCACTACGAACAAATTGTATGAAAAGAAAATCAACGCACAGTCATGGATGAAAACATGTATTAATATGAATGTTTTATTTTCGATTTCCAAAAATCCAATCAATCAATACTTCCTGTCTGACTCCTCTTAGGGGCATAGGGAGGGAACAAGAGCCCTCCACCGCGCTCGATCTTTCATTGATCTCTCGATCAATTACCTCGTTCCACACCATCTCCAAAATCCTTTAAACATACTCTGTATCCAAATATCTGTAGATATTTATTGTAGGCATCATAAATTTAATTATTGTGCAAATGTGCATGTTGGAAAAAATAAAAAAAAGGATTTCAAATGCCCTTGAAGTGTCATTATTATTCAAAATGCTTCCAGTCTAAAAAAAAACATTTTTCCGGTTTCATCTGAAGAGTACAGCGAACATGTAGTTCCAAAAGACAGATTAAAAACATAATATTCACTAAGCCACCTCGCTGCGTTCGCCTCGCATTAAATGGTAGGTTATATGGGTAGGCAGGTACCTACCTAATCCAAATATCAGAAACCTAAAGCTGTCATAGAATGTTTGTCAAGTTAAGAACAAATAAGCTTAGAAAATTAAATATAAGAGGCTAATATGAAACTACTGAGAGGAAACACGTCTGGGTTAAAAAAACAAAGGATATACACAGTGGCGTTTGGCAATATTGAAATAGAAAGTGATGTTGTATGGAGAGATTAAATTAAATTCAAATTATGTTTATTTATTTACGTTGATACTCTTATTCGATAGTACCTAGTAGGGCTAAAAATTTAACTGAAATATTTTCTTCTTTTCAGCTCATCCACACCTGGACATTGGCCTCCTCCATCACATTAAACGCCGCTCTATCTTGGGCTCTCTGGGTCCAGTTGACACCGACATGTTTCACGAAGTCGTCCCTCCGCCGCAGTGGTGGTCTCCCTACGCTCCTGGTAGTTCTGAATCTAGGCAATTTTATCTGGATATTCTTATGACACGTCCTAGATAATTGTGGATATTTTCTATTGGGTTTACAACAATTCTAATTTGAGAGCCCTCTGCGCCTTGGGATTTTTCTAATTCACAATAAGCCCTACTTTTTTTGATGCCTCATTCATTTTTGGAAACATTTCGCTCAAATTTGATTCAATTTGGCTAGGTAGGTACTACAGGTTTATATCCATCTTCTACTGCTGTTTCAATAGGTACTTATTATAAATAAAACTTTGTTTATTTCACTTTTTTTTTATTGGCAGAGCCCTTAAAAACATAAATAATTTGCTGTTTCAACAGTGGCCGAGTATTCTAACAATTATGTTCACCAATTTAGATGGTCATAATATTCGAAATTCCCGATTTCTCATTCACAGCTATAATTATTGATGTCCTATAAATGGAAAAACTTCAGCCAATAGGTTTTATTTAGCATGTTGATACATAGCTACTCGTATGTAGGACAATTATTTTTAGTGTCAATTGAGTTTTGAGACATCTGTCGATAATTTTTATTCCAGTACTTAATCTTACTTGATAAGAAACTGATGCTGATAGTAGATGGCGCCAGGATAAACTATAGGAAGGCTTTTCTCTGATTAGGTAGGTACGTTATTCAGGACACGATGTAAGAAATATATAAGTATGTAAGTACAAGGTAAGAATTCATTACTGATGTTCGATTTTTAAATGGAACAAACCACTACGGGCTTACGACCGTCTTCTTCTGTTATTTCGAAGGCTGGCTTAGTGTGATCACTTTACGTTAACAACGTTCGTCATAAGGTGGTAATGTTCAAGTTTCCGAAATTCCTAATCATGAGAATTCTCAACATGTTCAACATGTCGAAAAATCTCATGTATGCAACAAATAGATATTTAATAATTATTAATGAAATATAGAGATAAAAGTTGGAAATTATTGAGAACAAGAGAGCAACCAAATTTAAAGACAGCGACTGCGGTCATGTATTTGGCGCAAGGATATGACTATTGACTATATCCATTTTTGTAAATGTATCTATCATCGTTATTGCCTATTGGCTTTGTTGGTGTACAACATTAATATTTATATAGAAAATTAAGAGTATGAAATATTTATTTGGAGGAGCAGAATTCATTCAGCGAACAAAAAAAGAAGGAATTTTGTTAATTTATATCAATTTGGCCAAAAGTCACGAGAGAATAATTAGTTCACAAACAATTCCACATTAACATGAATTTATGTGATTCGGAATGCGAATTCGCGACGTCACTGTCTGTTGATTGTTTTTTTTATTTATTTATTCAATAGGTACATTATTTAAAGGAGCGTGGGTACGTTCTCGATTCAGAAGTTATTGAGTTTCATTTTCAAAACCTGTCTCGTGCCCATAACATGCTCTTCCATTTGGTTAAGCAAACAATATGATATTGAACTTTAAACTACAAAGGAACGCCGGCGATTCATCTGGGAGATATTCATCACGGAACGCATAAAAAAAAACAAAACCCAATATACCTACATATAACGATATGTACCCAAATGTATATGCCTTCTATGAGTGGGAGTTTTTCTGAACATGGACCACTCCCTCTTGATTTTAAACCCATTGTGACTAATACACCATAAAATAATGTTACTTTACATACCATCATCTATTGACTCCTTAAGATTTGAGTCATAGTAAGGCATATTATTCCTCTACAGTGGTACTAGCTAATAGAAACTGCGTTATTACACCGTTATGACGGGGATAGTAGTTTATACAATACGGCATAAATCACTTATTAAACCACGCGCTACAAAATCAACCCTATACCGTGTCATCAAATCATCACTCATCGCAAATGCGATTGTATTTTTATAAGACAAGTAAATAAACAATTATTATAATTATTATTATATAGTTTAAGCAGACATAACGGACCTTCATTCTTTTCTATACATGCACACTTTTTTCGCTTCTTTCACCGACATTATCTATCCTATTATTCTTGCACTCCCATCCTATCATGTTATTCTCACAGCAAGATCGAGCTAAATGGAGAGCTCTTGTTGCCTCCCTATGCGCCTAAGTGGGGCCTTAAGGGAGCTTGGATTTGCAATGGATTATTCTTGCTTCTAAAAGTCTTCCTTGAGGACGGAATCAATGTAAGTAAAATTTTAAACTTATCTAAAGATCCAACATTATAATAATATGTGGTAAATTGGAGTTCGTATGTACCTACTACAAAACGTAGAAACGAAATTCATGTATATTTTCAAATGGAACAAAGCGGTAGTGAAGTATCCGGTGAGAGGTGGAACCCCCAAAAGGTTGCTAAACATATCTACAAAAGCATACCTTATGTAGATTTTGTTAGTGTGTGTATGAGAATACCGAATTATTAGCAGGCTTGTGTGAAAATAGTCTGGTTTTGAATAAATAAATATTATTTTATAATATGGTTTAAAATATGTTTGCTGAGAGCCCGCCTATATCAAATAAACCATAATAATGAATTCCTCCAACCTTATCTTCATACTGCATCTTGGCCTTTGTAATCATTGTTTGTGCAGTCCGTTTGTTTATTTTTTAACTCCAGATGTTGAATGGATATCGGCATGTTTGACATCACATACTATTAAGGTGTTATATAATTATATCAAACCAATCGGTTGAATTTTTGGCATTTTCTTCAAGAAGGAATCATTACAAAATCTTTGAAAGAATGAGTGTCACAAACAGGATCCGCAAAATAACGAAGATGGGATAGTAACCACATGAGGGAGGAATAAGACTTCATGAGTAAGTTGCAAACCATAACAAACAGGAATAATCAATTAAACACAGTTATTTATAGATATGGAAGGATGGGATCATCAAATTGCAAAAGTTAAGAGAGCAGATAAGGAACCGTTGCAGTCATTTTCACCCGTGGATGGAATTTCATAAGGGTGTCATTTAAAAGGCCATTATGGGTATGGCCATCTTATATACAAAAAATCTCGAGAAACTTTTCATCTTTCGAAGATGGTAGGCACCTAATTTGATCCATCATAAACAAAATTTTGGAATAAAAATTTGCTGAAAACCAGAGTAGGTACCTATATTACCTTTCCAAATGAAACTGCTTTTAGAATAAGATTTGAGAATCATTATGAAAAATTCATTCATGGATCTTTCGACTTTAATAACCTATCATTGCTCACTGCCCATTTTTGAAATACTTAACCGGTATTTTTTTTATAGAATGTGATTTAATTTTGGTAAATCTGTAACTACATTCTATTATTATACTTTTAATCCATTGTAGATAGATACTTCACCTGAAATATTGAATTTGTTATACGATACGCCTATTTTAAACATATTTTGGTAGGCGGTATTGTACTATAAACAGATTTAAAACCCAAGCCGATGCAACATTTAAAAAATATTAAATGAAAGTTGAGCGAGATCATTATTATTTAGTATAAAAAGATGCAGTGATGTTGGTTTATTGTATTTTATTGGTGTAACAAGTCGTAAAACAGTTGGATTTTGTGGAACATCCGGACATAATAATATATTATTGCGAATGTAAATCAAAGTATTATCTAAAAATGATTACTTACGTGTTTTTTTTTCTTCTTCTTATATTGCGGGTCTTACGCAAGACTGATCGTGGCTGCAGTTGCTAACAAAACGATTTTATATTCGAGATAAACGAATTATCAACAAACATAATAAATAATCTCAAATAATAATAAAGAGTAGGTACTCGGAGTAATACGATACTAGTACAGGGTACACCCACAGCGAGCGTCGTCCCAATATTACTATGGTGCATAGCTCCAGCATGAATACACGGCATTTTTTATTAAATAAATTTACTTCGAATGGTAGGTAAGTATTAAAAAGTTAAGTCGATGAAACACATAACAAAGAATAAGGACATAAATCTGAAAAGAAGAGTAGGTATATTATTATTAATATTTTTTTTATTTAAGGCAATATCCCCCCCTTCAAAAATGCGTACGAATTATGAATCATGTATCCTCCAGTACCTAATCACCTAGACACTCTTAATAGACAAAAAGTGTGCCCAAAGGTCCAAATTTTCGGCGGAATTGTAGGATCACTTTACGTTATCAACATCTGTTCAGAAAAACAGCAACATTATCCAATATAAAAAAATATCGCTCGGTCGCCCATTGATCGTGTGATGTGTTCACACGAGTCCACCGGCATACATTCAATATGTCAGGTGCGCTGATTTTGACGTAGTTTTAAAAATGGCGGACGGAGTGTTTGGGGTAGTTGAAATGTTGTTTTAGACGATATAAGGACACTCCTAATTAAGGAAAAATAAAAAAAAACGCAGATATTGGGTGCGGAATTGGATTCTAAGGAGAAATAAATTTGGAGCAGTGCTGTCATCTGTCAAGAAACAGAACATACGGACGCCGCGCATATCTGCGCATGCGTGCATCGTTCCACTAGAAACAAAAGTTGAAAGGCGTTCAACTTGAGGCGATATCGCTTTCAACCATTTTTATCGCTTCAGATTTATCGACAATCTGTTCACACGGTTCAATTGGCTGGCGATATTTTGGTGTCCTGGCGATATTCGCCCCGTGTGAACACCGCATTAGTCATTAAAACAAGGATAGTTATAAAGATAGGTATGCAGCTCTTGAAAACCCTCGGTTGTCCACGATTTCTCCTTGTATCCTCATTATTCTAATTGCTCTCATGTCATAGGTATGTAGGTACTCAATATCAAACAATAGCATAACAAACTTAGGTAGGCATATTAAAGGATGTCACTGATTCCAATTGTCCAAGGATTTTATATGGAAAACATACAGATGAATAAATTTCTTCCAATCCACTCTCGCGAAAATGATCCATGAAAAATTTCTTGTAAGACAGTAATTTTAATAGTTTCAATAACAAATGAAGTTCTTTATATTCATCAATATATTATTATTTATATAGGTGGGTACTCGTGTATCTACCTACATACTATTAAGTTTTTTCCTTTTATCTTTAGGGCAGCGAGGCCTTTGTGTTTGCTCCTCTTGCATGGTTTTATTTTTGTTTGTTTTAATGTGAAATTGTGATTTTTTATGTCATCTTATCCAAAGCGTAACAAAATGTATAATATATTTTTAATGTAAAAGCAACAATTGTTGCGTAGAGAGAGAAATAAATAAATAAATAAATAAATAAATAAATTAATATGGAGCTAATCGGACTGCGTATAGGCAAATGGCCGTAGATAATTATTATTAGGTTTAATCATAATCTTTACATAATTAGGGATTTACTTGGTTGCTTTGTTTCACGTACCTACCTAAAAGACAAACGCAAAAACTAGTAGTCACTTACCTACTTAGCTACTCGCATTTCTCTTGTCAGTAATGAATCATTTGATGTTATTGTGATTGAATAACGGCGGATAATTTCAGTAATGTAACCGCTTAGTTTGTACAGAGTTAATCGGGTCATAACTTGTATAATGTTCGTAACTTCTTGCCCATTTGCTGATACATATTGTAGCCCCAGCATTTAGGTACGAGAGTACTTTCATTAAGTAGGTTTTTTTTTTCAAATCAGGTCTATTAATTGTAATTATGTAGCCCAAAGTGAAAAAAAGTAAACTTTAGACATCTTGCACTCTATTTAATGACTTGTGTCGTGAAAGAGGAAAATCATCGGAATCGGAACCTTCAGAACGAAAGCCGATAACTAAGCCGCTACCATCCACTTCTATTTGAATTGAAACTAGGTAGGTAGGTACCACATATATAAGTAAAAAAGAGAAAATGTGTTTTTTTTTACCATTTTCATGTTTTTTTTTTATTTGACTTCTAAAAGACCACTCAAATCTAGACCAGAAAGTTGAAGCAAAGAGAAGTCCCTAGTTGAGATGGAAGTCTGCGGTAAATTCATCGCGAACATTCTAAAAGTACTCGCGATGAATTTTCCTAGACCCGAAGTCTGAAGCCCTAGAAAAAAATGCATTTGGAATTCGACTATAGTCTATACAAATGAATTTTTCGACAACGTTGAGCAGGAAAAAAATAATATCTGTCCACTTTTTTTATAAGTGTCTCTGTTTGGATTATGTTTCAGTGGGCAGTTTATTTACATTGACGAAATCTTCGTTTGTAGTCGAACGCCAATTTCAAATTGTCTAGGGCAGCTAAACAGAATTCTAATGATTTTTCGTGGACGCTTAAAAAGTCATGTCGAGGATTATGTCAATGATGAATAATTCTGAATGTTGAATTAGAATTATTTGTACGTAGGTATACAAAACGCAGTTAACCTTTGTCAGAACATTCGCAACATTAACCGGGAATATTCAAGTAATTTTAGCAAGAACTAACTAAATAAAAAAAATAAAAAATTAGGTATGAGTAGAATAAATGCACACGTATGAATGTCTATATGTATAAAGGAATGAATGAATGAATGTGTGTGATCTGTGTCGGGGACAGCGGGCATCGGTATCCCTTCGGTATCCCTTCCTCTCCTCTCCTACCCGTTCCCGTCCTTCTCTTTTCAATAGCATGTATTATAATCTACATAAAGATAGGATACATTAATTGGCGATGTAAAAACAAATTGTTTCTACTTATGACTGTAAAAATACATATTTAGCTGTTGTATCTTTTAATAAAATAAATAAAATAAAAAATATCTTGAATTTCATAAATATATAAAAAAATCACATAAGTAAACAAAACCATTTTGCGATAAACATAAAAGATGAGTTTCATTGTTAAGGTCACACAACACATAATATGGAGGTATTTGTGTCTTAAGTAGGGGCATATCATTACTTAAATCCCATTCTTAAGGCATTCATACACTTTCATATTACACACACAATCTAATAACAATTTAATATGAATACAGTAGACATATTATGAACATAATAGTTATACAATGATTAGTAGGTAGGTAGGTATGTATAACCGCCTACCTCGTATACTTCCGCTCATATTACGGACGGTCAACCAGCATCATTATTGATTACTAGCTGATACCCGCTTACTTTTACGCGTTATCGAACAGTTTTTTGTCTAGCTTCCTACCACGAAGAAAAGTCTTAATCAGTGCTCATTTAAATTTCACACACACCGAAGAACATCAAATTCAATATTATTTTAAAAGATTTAAGATTTTAAAATATATTATAATGTTTATATTATTATATTATGATGTAGAGATCGTAAGATTATTTTGAATTGCACTTGTTTGTATGCAGTAAACAACTGTTTGTAAAAACGCTTCCGTATGTTTTGCACGACTCTACGCAGAATAAAATCTCACGTGACGTCCGTATTTTCGTCGCGATATTGCAACATAAGAAAATACGAATATAACTTAATCATTGTGTAGATACCGGTATTGTATTTATTTACGACATACATAGGTAGGTATGCAGTATAGCTAAGTAAAGTTCTAATACTGTACTGTCAAACTAAGATTATTGAATCCAGTCAGACGGCATCACCGTTACCTATTTTTACTCTGTGGTCAAAGCTGGTCTCATCATTTGATACTTCTTATCGTCGTTGACTTGAAGATTATTTGATCTTACATACCATGCTTATTCCTTGAATCATATACAAATTATTCCATACTAAATATACATGTGATGGCTTTATTTTTTTTTGAGTTCTAGAAAAAAACAACAAAACATTACTCGCGAACATTCTTTCTTCATCTTATTCAGTATGTTTCCGTCATTTGCTGAACGTAGGCCACCCCTTTCTCCCGCCAATCGTCTCTGAATTATGTAACACGAAATATAAACCAATGGTCAAAAGAAAATAAAGTTAGAAGTAATATGGCATAACTAAAATAAACACAATACGAGATATTATATGAGCCGTTTTTAGTATATTGTATAAGTATGCTTTGGTTTCTCTATACCTAATATGTTATTTTTCTGACTCAAATTTACATAAGTAAGTGCCTTATCACCCAAGACAATTTCTTTTGTAATTTGACCGAATTTTCATCTTCGTATATCCGTACCTTCTGATGATCATCGCTCCCTATCAATGCTAGTAACTAGCTGATAACTGTCATCATGAACTTTTTAGATTCTTTACAAGAAATGTATGTTTCCTTTTACATTCTGTAAACTTATTATGCCTCTCGTTTTCGAAAAATATGTTTATAAAAGATAGACCGAATTTTAATCATTTTTCAATTCTCTTCACACTCTATTACTACTTTTATCATCAGCAAAATTCACACGTCCAAGAGATGATTCAAGATTATTGGCGCCATAATTATACAAGATTTAAGTAGATACTAAACTGTATTCAGAAGTATGTATTCTTGTTCAAACAATGGCATTATTCTTCAAAGATAATTAATTTTTAATTTGGAACACCTCACGCCAATAAAGTTTTATGACGATAATTATTTTGCAATTTCTAGTTTTATTGACAACTAAAATGATAGGAACTATTATTATTATAACCTTACAAAGAAGCATGCGCCAATTACCGAACCATTATGGGATCCAGAGCATAAACATATTATATTATACCTAAATCGTTATTTCTTTTGATGCGTAATTTATTTAAAATTAATGAATTATCACGATAGCTAAAAAACTGTTTAAGTATGTTGAAACAAATTGTTTGCCGGAAAAATTCTGCCAATTTCTTTGGAGACTGTCTTATTTCCTAAAAAGATATTTTTTTAATAATGTTAGTATCAACTTACCAGTGTTCGTCCTCATTGCTGAGGGACTTTGCAATCATCTTTCTCAAACCATTTTTCACCAGTAGGTAATTTCGCCGCTTAGATTTGTTTTAGTTTACCATTCCAGCGCATCGGAGATCTACTTGCTCTACACCTCGAAGCATCCTTAACCATATCAACCAATTAATAAAATTTCGTCATTCACACCACATTTCTTTCTATATTCTCATTCCTTTCCATGTCCGACAGAGTCTTACCACGCTTTTCGAAGAACTCTCATCTCTACTGCATTTATTTATAGTGTTAATAGACATCGATAGAAGTTCAAATTAGCGGAACGTAATCAACTAACGATTCTATTATATTGTAGTGTTTTAACGTCTTGTTATTTTAATGCGCCGGCTATAATTTGATAATGGACTTATGCTGTTCTCCACAGCGGGACATCTCTAGTGTATTATTGAATGAATGATGGTGTCTGCTGGCCCTGAACAACATACCAAAATCATTCCAGTAACAAATAAAGAAATTACTCTTTTATTTTCAATGCATCATGCATGTACGTATGCACATACGCCGTATTACATAATGTTATAGAAGACAGTCTGTTGATGGGTTTGATAGAAGACAGTGAACGGTTCACCTTAAGAATCTTAAGACAGATTTGGTAAACAACAACGAGGTCTTTACTTAGAACCAAAGAATGAAACAGAATCTAATCACCATCACCAAAAACTGGGAATACAGCCTATAAATCCTTAAATTGAAAATATGCAAAAGAATTACTTGCAGCTTTAAAATATAATGAAATAAAACAATTTGCAAAATATAAAATTAAATCCTACAAAAATGCAAACGATTGTTTAAACTAATAACGAAATGCCCCGACTTTTCCGTTGTTATTTGTACACACTCTTTTGTAAGTGTTTCTTTCGGAGCGTTTACAATTTTATGTTCATTGGAGCAGGTTATTCTTGTCTCCAAGATTAAACGCAAATTACAAGCCATTTTATTTAAGTCAGGTGAGCATAGTGGCCAGCTTTTCGAGCTCATGAATCTAGATAAGCTGCACACTGCGATCTATGCGTGTTTTCCTAATAGATTAGAATGCTGTTCGAATGTTTTTGACTGATGGCTTCAGCAAAGGAAGAGCTTCAGCTTCTGAAAAATACTAATCATTAATTTTTGACAGTTCTTTCTATTCAAAGGTACAAGGAGAGAAGAAATAGGCTATTAAAATTTTAAGTAAAAAGGTCATGCAACACAAAATAAGCAAATATTTTCCTCGAGAATTTTGCTTATTAAAACGTTTGTCGGGAGTCTACCTGCACAACGAGCGCCTGGGTCACATTATTACGAGGTTGACCGTTGTTACTGTTCGCAGTCACTTGACTTCTGAGAAATGTTAGTAAAAATTATAATGCGATATAACACAGGGGGCTCAGATACGATCTATCTCTAATCTTACACTAGAAAACAAAGCGTTGTTCTTGAAACTAGTGAGGAACGTGACGAAAAGTAACACTTTATGACATCTTAAAATATCAGAGTCTTTCCAAATATTCTTCGTAGAGCTCTAATATCTATTGAATTTGCCATACCTACTCCATATGTATCCACCCATTTAAACAACAGAACTCACTCGATGTGTGTGTATGTGTAAAAAAGCCTTCACGATATGTTTGCTTGATCTTGTCCCTTCTGGCTGCAAACCACCAATTCCGATAAAAACCGAATAAAAAATGTGGATTTTCTGGTGTGCTTACGCCAACTACCGCAATGGACAAACCCCAGCACGAAAAAAGAACAACATTCCGATAGAAAATTGCAAGCTCTAATACCCTTATAGATATCATAAGACTATTGGAGCACATTTCCCAAGAAAATTCCCAATAATAGAGTAGATCAACAGACATATTAAAAGCGAATAAAGAAGTTAGTTACCGAATGAGCAAATAAGTTTGCTTGATTCCACCCAGAAAAATCTATCGAGAATTTTAAAGGCTATTTTTAGGAAGACTCAAAAATAGACTAAAATACTTTGTTATATTATAAAGTACTTACCTTCTGTTAATTTAAAATTGAGAAATATTCTAATAAGGATGGTAGAGAATGCTAAATTTTCTTCCTATCTACAATGATAGAAGGAATAAAAATAATGAATGAAGATAAGACTAAGAAATTCCCTAACAGGATGATTTTTTTCAGTATTTGGCTAAGATATAGGTTTGAGCTCCACAACACTAATATTGCAAGAAGATCATTTTCTTTTGATATATTATATCAACAAAAGAATAAAATTTATCTACTTATATGAAAAAGTCCCGATTGACCACCTCACGTCCTTAAACCTCAACTGGTCAGAAAAGGCACTCTTGTGCCTCGGACGCCTTCGAGCGCAATGGAGAGCTCTTGATGCCTCCCTATGCTCCTGAGTGGGGCTTAGGCCTCCCGCATTGTGGGTTGGTTTGGGGGGGATCTGCGGCGGGCTTGATTTTTGTGGGACCGGCTTTTCGGTTTGATTGCTTTGATCGAGCTGGGGGGTCGGTTTCGTGCGGGTCGGGTTTGCTGCGGATTGTCTCCTCCGGGCTGCCTTGCGTAGAGTGGGGGACCTTAACGGGAGTATGTATGTATGTATGTATATGAAAAAGTAGCAGTGATTGTGAAATGGTAGATAATGTATCACTATTATTTTTATGCTACTAGATCAACGTACTCACCCCTCTGTTTCTTGGGTAAGAAAATAACAAATTACATTCACAGATATTATAATTCAGCGCGTATCTTCTACTGTTCATCATATTTTTATCCTTAAAAAATAACAGAGAAAACTATTTATATTCAAGACGACAAACTGCTGGGAACAAGAAGAAAAAGAGCTGTCTCGTGAAGGCAGGACAAATTTATATTATTATTATTACTACCTACATTGCGACCTCAAGAGTGTGGCCGTTAGAATATTAAATCAAAATAGACAACCTGGATGTGTTCTTTTTTTACTCGTAATGCTTCTGCCAGTGAAAGTGAAATGATTTTATTGTTTAGGTAGGTACGAGGTAATACCATTTTTACGTAAAAATCCAAAGATTTTTAGAATGTTTCTCAATTTTAAATTAGAGGTTCGACACTTTTTATAACAAAAGAACTATACAAATCTCTTCATTTTTTTTTGAAGAGGGTTATCACCAAGCGCCTATTACACAAAATAATATCAAACCACTACGGTCGTAAGCCCGTAAAAATAAATAAATAAAACTTTTAAAAACATTTTTTTATACAAACACTTTAAAGATTCAAAGGGCGGACTTATGCCGAAGGATCTCTTCCAGCCAACCCAAAGCCCTTCTCACTCTAGGGGTCCAAGGAAATGTTACGCGCAATAAAAGAGCATTTAATGCCTCTCAGCCACTGCATTTCAACTCGACTCTCACCTACAAGTGGAGGACCCTGTTACGTTGGCCCAGGCTGAAACGGCGGTTACATTCGGTCCCTGTGGATGCTAGGGTCAACAAGCCGAAGAGAGTACGGGGTGCCTTGCATGGCTGTCCAACATGCAGGGCATTTCCTACACCTGATTCCTTTCCTCCTGCCTTCTATGAGCCCTCCCATCCATATTCACCTAGTCCTATCATTCCGGAAGGAGTAAACCTTTCTGCCCAAAAATCCCCAATCCAAGGTGTCATTCGACCCGTGCCGAGGGATGCGTGACTAACGGGTAGGTTAGTAACTAACGGAGGCTCCCTGATACCAGGCAACCTCAGGGTGACTTTTTGCCTTACCCCTACATGCAGGGATCTGTAGGGGCGGACTTTTATTTCCCTAGTTCTGGCTATGGAGGATGTACATGGCACCTTTGTAGAGCCGACCTGGTGTGATGGATATAATAGGTACTTCCACATCAGTGGTCAAAGTGGACATAAGTTCACATGATCAAAATAATTTGTTGCAACCGAGAGATGGGAATCCTGTTGGGACCTATCTTTCAAAAAGAAGATGAAGGAGACCTTTTGCGGAGGGCAGGAGCCGGGAAGAGGCACTGTCACTCTGCAAGAGGCCTCTGGAGACGTGGCACAATAAGAGGCAGCGCTCCACGAATTCATTGAAGGATGTCACAATAGATCTTATTGGTCGCGGTGACTCAAAGGGCATATGGTCCTTTGACCTTCTTTACAAAAAAAAAAAAAAAAAGCCCTTAGTGGTTTGTTCCATTTAAAAATCGAACATTAGTAATGAATTGTTAGAGTCATTAGTGGTTACTTTTTCTCATTTTAATAAATTTAATCTGTAGCATCAAAGATTTAATAGATATCTTCAAATGTTATTTTGACTAAACATTAGGTATACGCTTTTGCTGGCCGGATTGAATGGGTGAATCTTGAAGGAAGAGTGTTATCTGGATGATCCCATGCAAGAAAAAAGTAAAAACTATGAGATTCCACAAGAGATTGGATCAAAGGTAATCACTCGAATAAAAGGTTAATATAAATTCGTGAGTCTCCCCAGATATAGTGACATTCAGGTACTAACCCATGATCTTACATCTTTATGATAGGTTTCGATTCCAAAAACCATAAAACCTACGTCCTACGTGTCAAAAGCTAAAAATCAAATAAACGTTTGAATCGATTTTCTGATACTCACGGTATTCCTTTTAACCTCATATCTCATGACCAAAAATATGGAAGCCAGCAATCAAGCCTAGTTCTATTTGTGGAACAAAGTGAATAACCACATAAAAAATTTAACTTTCTTGTTTTATAGTTTGACTGTATCTTGATGATTTTTTGACCTGTTGATCTTTGAGATGAGAAGCTGGATTAGAATGACACACCAAAGGTAACACGCTAATTATTTATTGTAGGGATTTTGCATTTACTGAACGTCCCACCCAGAAAAATTGCAATGACATGGAGTCAATACAAGATGAAGCTAGTCATTTGAGTTGACAAGTAAGTCTGAATTACGCTGTTGATCTTACCATATTTAGAAAATAATTATATCTAGGCATATCTTCACTATCAAATCTTTGGGATATCCATGTCAAATCTTAGGCACTGCCTTAATTTTGAATCCAGGCTGAATTTTAACTTTCTAAGCCACTCTAAGCTGCAATGTGTACTGCATTGTCATTTTCGATTGTCAGATCTTCGTTAGTGGGTGCAGCTCTTCCACAACATTGGGCAGGTGATGAGTTGGTTATGATCATGAATTCGCTGAGTTCGAATAGGGCATCATTTAAGGCAGATATTTCAACCTTTGAAGGTAAGTATTAAAAGAAATACATAGAGTAAGATAGGGAAATATGGCCTGGGTTGCCAATATGGCCCACCGCTTTATCCCAGAAACCATTAGAGCTGTGGAATATATTACTAGCATACTCGCACACGTGTCCCGTCTACCGAACTCTCAGTGTTTTTCGTGAGTTTGGATAGAGCGCACGCACTTTGACAAGCATAAATACGTTTTTGCTCATTTTGATATTATTTTCTGGTAAGTTTAAACTATTGTATTTTTTTAAAAATCCTTTGTAATATCGATTTATTATTTATTACCATTAAATCATATAATAATTCTAATTGTGGTACATAATTTACGTGCGTAGAGTTAATATTATCATAATAATTTTAAATATTTTGACGACATGTGTATTTTTCCAATATGGCCCACCACTATACATGCGAATATGGCCTACTAGGCCATATTGCCATGTATACGTTATAATTTCCTATTAAAATTTTATTTCGGCCCCAAAAGTGCCAGATTCTCACTGAAAGCGGCAAACGTGGGATAGAGAGGCAATGGAGATGGAAATATCTAACAGAGACCGTAAAGAAAGTAAATCGACTTACTTCACCGAATCTCCATACAAAAAGGAATTAGTAAAAATTCATTGGTGAAAAAAGCCGAAAAAGAGTCGAAAGTAAAGAAAGGAAAAGAAAAGAAAGCTAAAAAAGCTTAAAAAGATCGTTAGCATCTGATACTTCCGGCTCAGATCTGGAAGAAGAACCACCACTTCAAGACTCGTCGGATGAAAGTCCTGAAAGGACTAATCTTTCGGACTTATGTTTTTATTGTGAAAATTTATTTATCTTCTTACAGGAGGGGGAAAATGGATTCAACGCGTTTCTTGCAAATGCTGGGTTCATGAGGAATGTGCTGGTGTAGACAAGGATTTATTTATTTGTGAATACTTAATTGTCTTTCTTATTTATTTATCTTTTAATTATTACTTTTTATTCTCTTCATTTTTTTCCTCAAACTCTTTACCTAATTATTATTTAGACTGTATGTTGGATAAGTACCTAGCTAAATAATTATTGATAGAACAAAAAAATCATTTATGCTTCATAATTTTCCAATTATTTTAAGGTTTGTTAAGTGAGTGGCCAATATGGCCTACCCTTATAATGGCCAATATGGCACAGGGCCATATTCCCATACACTGTGAATTTTTTTGTATATTTGATTGTCTTAGATTGTTTTATATAATTTATTTTGTATATCATTTTTAACACAAAAAAGCCTAAGAAGTCCTGCCTAACTAAATTATCTATCGATTGAAGTAATAAAATTTAATTTACAACAAATCAAAAATGTTTTATTGAGATTAAAGCTTATGGTGTGCCATATTCCCCTATCTTACTCTACATATTATATCTGGGTATAAAATAATGGATGGTGGTTCTCATTGTAACTTTTGGATAAAAATATTCATTCATTCTAATACGGTTAAAAATTAAACAAGCTATATTCCTACTATAATTCAGTTGTAGATAATCGATTAAATGTTTATAGTATCTTTGAAAGTAACTATGTACTCACAAAACTATGTAATAATAATATTAAAATGTTATGGGTTCATTATAATAGGCTGACGGTAAAGCAAGCAGTATACATAGTTCTGATAGAAACCGCAAAGTGGTAAAATGGGTTTTTGATTGGGAGCCGTTTGGAGTCCACGGGGGCCGCGCTAACAAGACGTCGGTCGACCGGAATCATCCGACTGCACAATTATTTCAAATATCAATCATTTTATTATTAGCATCGCTGGCTTTACTAACTTATACCTAGGTTCGCCCTTGTAAATTAAATTGCTTTGAGCTTACATTGTAAAGCAAATAATATAGGAAAGGATTAATTTTATATCGGAAAATTATCTTGACATTGGCATTGCGAAAGACTGAGCGCAATGCAGAATTCTTTACGTCCCTCAGTGGGGTCACACTAAAGATTCGATAGATTGATTGGGTGATAAACTTTTTAAAAGGAACTAGGTAAACCTATTTGGTATTATGATTTATGAATCTGAATGTCAAGAAAAATGTTCACAAAGTTATACGTACTTACTTACGTTGTAGTCTAAGACATGCCATAAGATAATAATATTATGAAGTCATACATAAGCAGTAGATACATTTGTTTAGAAAATAGGTACTTAGTTTCACAAATAATTTAATTTCTCCTACGATTTTTGTATTCCAGCAATCATGGCGCTACAGGCCATTGTGGGTCTTGGCCTCCTCAAGCAGTCGTCGTCATTCCGCCCTGTCGACCGCCCTTCAATGCCAGCAGTTCCTAATTTTCATCAAAGATTGCAGATATCACTACTATCGCAATAGAACCATCTCAGTCTCGGTCTGCCAATATTTCTTCTTCCGGCCCGGCTGTCATTGTGGAGTTTCTTTAGTGTAGAAAGTAGTCCATTCTCTCCATGTGCCCCAGCCAGCGGAGACGGCATTTTTTAATTAATTTTTGATATTAGTATTGGAGATGCATTATTATAACATAAGAGATGCATAATTTGAAGTAGAATGTATAATTATATATTATGATCTTCGACATCAATCAATCAATTCTCCCTTTTACACCCCACTCAGGGGCATAGGGAGGCAACAAGAGCTCTCCATTGCGCTTTATCTTGCGCAATGTTTATGACCTCCTCCCACACCATGTCCATGTCCCTCAGCTCTGCTTCGAAGGAGCGGAACACAGTGTGAGAGGGTCTTCCTCGTCTTCGGGACCCTGATGGGAGGAAGAACAGCGCTCTCCTCGGCCAACTGTCATTCGGCATCCTTAACACATGTCTCAGCCAAGTTCATCTCCTCCCCACAATGGTGGAGGTGATGGGCTCACGCTGGGTGCGCCGGCGTATAGCGTCGTTCGTGATGCGGTGGTAGGTACCATTTTACGCCCAGAATTCTCCTTAGACACTTCATTTCAAAGGCTGAGACTTTTGTGCCTGGGCCTTGGTCAGGTGCCAGGAATCACACCCATATAAGACAACAGATCTTCGACAACAGATTCAAATATTTTGAAAAGGGCTGACAGGGTGGATATGGGCCGATAATTTTGAATATAAGACTTAGTACCAGATTTCGGGATAGGTGTGATTTGTGTAACTTTCCACGTATCCGGAAAGAGCCCGGTGGCGGGGCTTTTTGAGTATACAGAGATACCTTGGGTTTGGTGATATGAGGGGCTGATCTTTTTAGTATGATGGGGAGAGGTATTCTAAAAACAACAGCTATCAATTGATTGCTACGGTAAGTCATATTACATATAAACGTTTGTTTGTGCTTTTCTTCTTTTATGCCTGTCGTTTTGTCTTTTGTTCATTATTTGGTATTCAGAAATATGTGTTTCCATAAAACTTTACACTGTGTTGACAAAATAAATTTCGAATAAATATAAACATATCTAGACAGGTACTAAAAAGTGTAAATATTCATAGATACACGACATTCCTAGAAAGGATGATAACTGGATATGATAAGGACGTCCTGTTATCCAATAAACATTTTGATTAAATTAAACTATTATTATTATAATGAATAGGTACCTTTATTTGAAAAAAATCACGGATACATAAAATAATAAAATCGTACGAGGTGTGAAGTTGGCTGTTTTTATAGCGGGTCTCATTTAAATGCGTCAGTTGGACATTGGTTGTTTTTGAGTTTTATTATTGGAGGTTTTATTGATGTCATTGAACACAATCTTTACCTGATTATCATTTTTTGTTATTCTATAACAATGCTTGCCAACTCCACTGCTTCATCGTAGTCTTCGTATGGTTTGGAGGGGTCTACCGCGTCTCCTGTTGCCCGGACGATGGTAGTTGAGGCAAAGACGGGTTAAATAATATCAAACTTATAATACATAAAATGTATGAGGATGCTCAGGAAGAATCCGAATACTTATGTGGAGCTAACCCCTTCAATCTGGTTCAAAAAATCAACAAAACTAAGTATAAAGACCGTTCTTCCTACAGAAATATAGGTACTGTGGGGCTAGTACGAGTTCCATCGAAAGCTATTTGCACGCAAATAAGCGCTTATTAGCGTGCAAATAGTGTTCTTAAATCAAACGATCGAATCATTCGATCATTTTAGTATGAAAATTTTTCGAATCTTTTTCGATGATCGTTTCGATATTCGATCATCGAAAACTTATACTAGGGCTACTGGAGCCATTTCTTGTTAGGAGATTTATTTACCTATCTATCGATACAAAGAACTCAAGTAGGAAACTATTGATACAAAGAACTCAAAGAGTTATCTGCTAAACGCATTTGAAATGTAGTACTGGAGAATAATGGTGAAAACTTCTTGATCAGTCAACCGCTTCCGTCCAATCTTAAGAAGAAGAAGAAATAAAAGCAATAAACATTTCACTGATTTGCATTTTTCATATTGAAATATTTTTTCTCTTTGGCTTTGCAGGATTTACCTAAACAAAAGGATATCCGCATAAAAATAACATGGTTCCAAGTCAACCATACGGTAAATAGATGGACGGGGTTAAATTAATAAATTTCATATTTTTAAAACACAGGTAGTTTTCTACCACTTTAATATTTTTAACGACACACCCCATTGCTAGAGTGCTTCTTGATAATGTTATTTAGGCCCTATTAATATGGATGAGATGATGTTTCTGAATTTGTTTCTACTACTTGGAAAGTGTCCTTTAGACAGAATATTTTAAAAACTTTGAAGTGATTTTAATAATCATTTTTTCTGAACATTGATTGCTTATCAAAAGTGGCAATGTCATTAACAATCAACATTTTTTGAGCAAATATTCGCTATGTAGGTACTAAAAATATCTACGAACATTTTATTTGACGGCAATGTTACATATTACTCTCAATTACTTTAAGTACCTACCTACTAGATTTTCTATCTAATTACAAAAGAGGTAAGCTTAGAATCACGCCAATGTCAGACAGATACGGTTGGCTAGAATAAAATTCCATTTGTTATTAAGTTATACCAGTTAAACTAACACTTTTTATTGGAAAATAATGTTCATAATAATAATAATAGGTATACAAAAACAAAAATAAAAAAAAAGTATTTTTGCACTAAATTTTAAGAGTTGTGGGCATCTCTGTGCAACTTTTTTTATTATAAAAACAGTACATAATAAATAATAATATCGAATGTTTTTCTTATTAATTTTGTAGTTTTCTCCAATTATAAATTCTAAAAAAAATTTATATGAAATAATATAACATTCGTCGTTTTATTCTAAATTCAATAATAGGTACATTTTTTATCCACTTCTACAAAATTGTAGAGAAATTAGTATTTTTTTTTCCATTGAAGGTTTTTTACAAATCAGGTGCTCGACAGCATTTAGGCAGGCAGGTACCTACATATATAATGATAGTGTCCTGAGGCGCCAGATTGAGTGTTATAAAAAATCATAAAAAACATTTCGTTTGTCACGAAGGGACTTTTTAATATTTTTTTTGATCTACGTGAGCGATTATTCAGCTGACAAACCTTTCTGTCCTCATGAGTATCCTGCTTAATTCGTGTTCAGACATTTTATATCCTGCTTTTGTACCAAGGCCCGATCAAATTCGTGGATCCATGCTAGGCGCCAGGCTCGGACCCTAACAATAGTTAAAAATAGGAACCCTCATATTATCACGTGTGTCTTGAAATTTTCTAATGTTTGAACCTACCTTATTGTTACTAGAGGTCAACACTCAACAGTCACCATGTGACGAAATTATACTTTCGATTCTATGCGTAAATGATGACTCTATAGGTACTTACCCTTCTAAAGTTCAGGGTGGTTCCCCTTGAATCACAATCCCGATCTCAATCTCAACCATCGATACTTTTAATAGGATAAATACTTGTATAAATCCTTATTTATACCTACCATTTCGTAGAGCAATACCGGATTTAAAATAGACCTACGTGGAACTAATTTTATGCATAGGTACCAAAATTTAGGTGCGTTAATGATCGCTATTAAGACTGAAATTGGATCGGTATTGTGATTGAAATGCAGAGTTACGCACCTGATCGTTTACATATTATCATTTCTATATTGTGCATCAGTTACATCTAGGTTCCGAATAGAAACCTAACTGATTAATTTAGAGCACTGTGACGGATTCTGCTGAGCTTGGATAAGCCAAGCAGAACTCACACACCGGGGAGAGTCTGCCAGAAGTCTTCGACTATCAGACAAACAAACCCCTGTGGCCACTCCTTTTGAAAGGTATATTTATTGTTGGTCTAATCCAACACAAAAGAAATTTAATTCCAGCCCAGCTTTACTCAATATTCTCAGGTAGTGAGTTCTTTAAGAAAATCTCCTCTCATCAAGCGGGGAAACTTCTACAAAATACTAAATAAAAGAAAGTATAAAATTAATACAGATGAATCTTTTATTGAAACGAAAAATCATTTGCTTAGACAAATTACATATCAAATCGTCGTCTCTTAACGACTAGAATAAATTCAAATTTCAATATAAGCACTGGATAAAACATATTATACTTCAATAAATTTAAATTCAATAAATCATATTTTTACTTTATGTTTTCATTCGATAAATCATAACATTACAAAAGGCTAGATTGGTACAGTTTCCGAATTAATAATCTATACGTTCATAATTCTCAATAGAAACCCAATAGCGGACAATCCTAACTACTGGTTGTCTCAATCAATCATTAAATCAAAGTTCAACTCAAATCATCTATATTATCAGATATTCTTAAGATGTACATAAATTTTTAATGAATTAGAAAACAATACGGCTACAGGTACGTGGGTGTTGCAAGTTCAAGGCCAACCAGATATTTTCCCTTGGACGAATGAAAGGGAGATGGAATTCGCCGAACACACAAGACAAAATCAAATGGATGTTTATTACTTAACTCGTTCAAAGTAGCTCGACGAATGCTTCCACGAACGAATAACTCGATACTATGCAGCCTCCCTCAAGTGGCCCGCTCCTCACAATTACCTCCTCCGTCAACCCCCTCTCGGCAATATGAACTCCTCAGTTTAATATACTCGAACGAAAGAATGCAGTACTGAAGTCTCAACGCTTTGTATAGAACCCGTATGGCTAACCTTCAAGATCACGGCTGCGCCCGACAGAATGATTTAGTTTTTTAGACTCGCAGATTAGTACCCGCCCTTCTGAAAAGATTCAGAAAGCGTTGCAAATTAGAATTTATGCGAAATACCCACATGAACATTACAATCGATTGATTTACTAAATTAGACATAAATTTCTCACCTTCTGTTTACGGCGGGTAACGATTAGAATCACTTTAAACTTAAACTCCGACACACACTTAGCACGCAATTACATCGTTCTGCTCAATATCAGAAAACACACGGAGAGGGAAACCTCTCCCTTCACAGATTTAACCTCGAAAGGTTCTCTCAACAGAACCGACGAACATTTTATAATCCGGCTATGACGGCCATTAGTTATTTCAGATGTACCTACATTGTTTTCGCCGTCCCGACTCGCGTCGCCACTAACGCCCCCAAACGCCGACCGTGTGAACTAACTTCTTAGCGTCGGGCGCGCGCCTAATTTGAATTAATCCACACAGAAAAACGTCTGTTACAGCACATTATTTTCCAGTATCCTCATCATCTGGATATTTACTGGACACACATGATGCGGAGTTATGATAGAATTAAACCATCTCGAATGCCTTTATCTAGATTCTTAAAGATTGGGGCTTTGAGGGCATATGCATAATCAATGCAACACCACGCATAGAACATAATGCTTTTACAGCAAAAATAAGCTATGTGTGTATGTCAAACAAGAGAACGGATAATTTTGATTTCGAAAAAAATCATTTAACTTCAGGCTAGTTTTAAAACGGCGGGAATAATTGCGAGGAAAGTGTTTCAACCAGTCAAATGCATCAAAACAAAGGACCGTAATTTTGTTAATTGATTAACTGGAAATGATAATATAGGCTTGATACTTAATTTAACAGGTCATCTAGTTTCTAATAAAATTTATATTTTGTGCCATGACCCGTAAGGAGTAGGCAGAGATAACAGACCTCCACTTTTTTTCTATCCAAGCACACTTCATTAGCTTCTTCCACCGACACACCATTTCTGATACAACCTATCCTATTTCCTTCACTTCTGACCTGAACTTTCTTGAGAACGGAATCGATGTGTTTGATCCATGTCATTCTTGGTTGGCCACGCCTTATTACACCTTTCCTTACAGCCTTATAAAATCTCTTTGTCATTATGTTTTCATCCATTCTTTCACCATCTTTATCAGAACACTAACTTCCATACCAAACTCCTTCCTAGTATTCTTATTCCTTTCCAATTCCCACAGAGTATTTCCACATTTTCTTCGTAGAGCTCTCATTTGTACGCTTTTCGTCACATTATTTATTTATATAATCATATACGGCCATAGGCCATTAAAATATAACAAAACAATATGTAAAACTGTCAAATGTCCAGGTATGTAAGAAGCACGAGGCACGCCGACATTAGGGCGGGCCGATTTCCTTTTCTCCCGATATTGATAACGTAATAGTTATATTTTAGTGCTAAATGCTGTTTTAAATGCGTCTTCTGTCTCCCAATTGAGTTCAAAGTTTCGTAAAATTATTATCTATATTTATCGTATTTTGATGCAGTTTAAATAAATTTAAAATATTATTTAAATTATTGATGGTAACAGCATTGCGTTGACATTTAATTACATATTAACAATCTTTGTTTAAAAAAAAATCAAACGTTTCGTCCATATGTTAAAATGCTAGACTTGATGATTGTTATTATGATAATAATTAAATAAATGAATTGTTAGTTTGTTTCCTTGACGCCTTTTATACATAATGTGTTGTGCTACACACATACCATATAATTAACATTTTAATAATATTATGCCAATGACAAATTGATTTTTTATAGTGATTTCGGTGCCGTATAAAAAATTCCAAGGATGTCGAGGCATTGTCAACAGACTGTAGTGTGTTTAAAAGGTCACACTTGTCCGGGCCGAACAACTGAACATAAATTTTAAAATAGTCAACGTGGGTAAGAACTCGGCTGTATCACACGAGAACAATAAAGGAACAACATGGCTCTCTCTCTCATAGATACAATGACAAGGAGTTTTTATATAAATCCTTTATAGTCTGTGATAAAACATAGTATTATCATTTCATGCAAGTACCTACCTACAAAATAGTAATAACAATGTAAGATTTATTTTTCAATACCTCATAAATCACCGTATTTTTCCGTTGAGAGCCTTTTAATTTGAAAGGTTTATAAAGTACCCTCCAAGATTGTATTATTATTATTATAGTCCTCTTCAAGTTTTTGTATGCTTTTAAAGAACTTAATGTTGTGAGGACTTTAACTAGAAATGAAATAGAAAAACAATATGTGTAGGTATTGAGTAGATACAACTTATGAACAAGAACATCCCGTTTTGTGATGAAACCAGCGAAAGTCGAGTAGGTGGTTCACTTACCGCATTCTACACATTCGAAGCCGTGCTCATGGATTTGGACACGGTGGTGGAGGAGGCTATATGGACATTGCAAGGATCGAGCGCAATGGAGAACTCGTGGAGTGTAAAGGGAGATACGTTTGATTGATTGATCGTTCTTTAAGACAGAACACCACGTATTGGTTAATGATTCTCTCTCCATCAATGAATAGACAATATATAGAAAAAAAACCGTAACCAAGTCGTTATAATGTGTCAGGTCATATCTATACAGATTTCACTTAACTGGTTGATCCTCATTTATTTTATTCAAATGAAAGGGTTGGGATACCGGTAAAACGCAAAATCTTCTGGTTAAAAGGATCTTAAAAACAAGCAAATGAAACATTGGAAACCTAAGGTTTCGTGTCTGACTTAAGTAGGTAGGTACCTAATGAAACAAAATAAAAATCTATGCAACAATTTAGGTAGGTAAGTACCTACTCAATTTATTAATCTAGTTTTTTTTAATCGAGGTTTAAATCTTTGTGACTGATGGTAGAGAATACTCAAAAATTAGTAACGACGGCTTTACTGACTGCTATGTAGGTATATTATTGGAGATAATGAATTATAATCTCAAGACAATTTCAAATGCATAAAACTTCTGAAATTCGAAATAACCGAGACTAAAAATCGAGACATTTAGAAATATGACCATATAACCAGAATATACCTACCCCTCTGGATTAGGTTTGAAATTGTTAAATACACTATATAGGTATAGCTTATCTTTAAACACTATTCTTCTTCTTCTTCTTCTTAATCCACGTTCACTCCCAGTGTGGAGCATGTGGACGCCACAAAGTTCCTCCAAGCCTCTCTATCTTGCGCCAGTTGCACAGCTTCATCCCAGCTTAGTCCAGCATCTTGTAGAATCGCAGTGAATGCCCGCTTGATTGTCAATTTCGGCCTGCCTCGCCTTCTTGTCCCATCCGGATTGTAGAAAAGACTTGCATATTCAAGTCTCTCGGGGGACATGCGGAGAACATGGCCAAGCCAACTCAATCTACGATTCTGGATTACTGAGGTGATTGGCTGTTGTGCTGTTCTGGCGCGTACGGTCTCATTTGAGACATAGTGGTACCACCTTATCCCCAACATTACACTATTAAGTATTAAACACTATTACTAGATAATAATAGATAGGTACCAACCTGTGTTCATTTTGTATGTCGAAATTAATTGATGAAATTTATGACATTACCTATATATAAATGTTATTATTTTTTCATTTAAAGTTGTATATTTATTGATATCATAATATTATCAACATATCAAAGTGTGTAGTAAGTAGGTGCCTACGTACATACATATGTCTGTAATAAAAAATGATAATTGATAAAAACTATGTGCTAATGAGTTTGGGGCATGTGTCTTGCTTGACAAGGTTTGTGTTGCGTGTCCGTAGAACATTTTGGGCCCGGTGTCTCGTGTATTTTTTTTTATTTTTTGATATAGACACTCATATTATAGTTTTATAAAAATAATATATAAGCAATTATAGTATGGGCAATATATTTATGGGTACGATTCAATCAATGAAATTGCGTGCGGTATCATAATAATTTATACAATATTTTACGAAATAACGTACACTAGCCTTTGTTCAGGTATTAAAAATGTTATGTGGGACAAAGTAATAGTTAAATAAATAATAAAATGTGAATTGATGTTAATGAATTCTACAAATAGATCAACTGTTTCGGAAAAAGATGAACTAAGTATAAATTTTTTTATAAAAATGTAAAAAAAATGAACGTCTAAAACACACAATCTTGTCGGTCAAAACTACAGCCGTCTAAAATCCCGAAATCCGTAGGTACTGGCTTTCTGCTGTTACAAGACGTGCAGATTTTTCGATGGATGACAAATGGATTGGACCCAATCGTCAATAAGGAGCCAGAACCTATCGTAGCTGATCTGACAAAAGAAGTGCCTGGGTCAATATTACCCAGAAAAATATGGTGTGGAGTTAGGACGCACTGATGAATGATGCGATCAAATGGCTTCTTTGGAGGTCAACTTGTGAGCGCCGTAAGAAGATGAAGTTATATTTTCAATTTTGTGAAGACAAGTAAGTATCTACAGCCTACAGTCATCATTTACACAAACCCCTTTGTATATACCTTCTTATTAGTATAACACAGCTACTAAAACCTCATTAGACAAAAATAACACCCGACAATATACTTATACCTTCTTACATTTATGTATTTTTTAAACTAGGGAGGGAGACTTCGCCAATAGTGTGTCAATAAATTGGAATCTTGTCAGTAACACGAATCAACTCTAAAACAGCCTTCGAAATAACACTAGAAGACGGTCGTAAGCCCACAGTGGTTTCTTCCATTTAATTATCGGACATCAGAAGTGGTTGGTAAACTAGCGGTTACAGCGCCGGCTTTCGTACTGTTTGGTGCAGATGTCGTGGGTTCGATCCCAGGTGCCGACCATCTTCCTCTTTCACGACACAAGCTTTAAGTAGCTTACTGTGAAAGAGTCAAGGAGTGTATTTGTGTTCACTTTGAGTGAGCACAGATTAATTTTATAAAAAAAAAAATTGTTAGAGTCATTAGTTGTTACATATTCTTTAACTTTAGTTATGTTAAAAAAACTATTCTACTTTCATTTTGAACAATTTTGAATTCTATAACGAATAAAAATCTTCGTTTTTACGTATAAAACCACGGTGCAATGTATCACGTGATTATTTCTTAAAACGACCAGACCCGACCAAAGTGATTACGAGTAATAATAATTAGCGTGAGCAATTTTCCCTCTAGTTCCGTCTCCTGTGAGAGGAGAGGAAAGGCACTTCTTACCATTAGGTAATAAAAGCCAAATTTATGTTCAATATTTTCTCATCAGCTTAATTACTTTCATAGGTTTCTTCCTCCGCTAAGTTAATCAGTATTAAATCTAACCTTTGTTAAGTAGATTACAGCTTCTTAATACATGTTAACCCTTGTACTCTTCGGTTAATGGGGGTGGATTAGGGACTTCACAACCTGTTCCATTTCTCGGTTGCATTTTTATTTCATTTTGTTCTAGTTTGGATTCTCATTTTTCTTTATTTTGTTCAAATTCCACCAATTTGGCTCAAAATGGCCTATACCTATACTTTTTATACATAAAAATTTCAGTAGTCAAATATTTCATCAAATTTTCACCTCATTTTTATGGCTCAAATTCAACGGATATATTATAATTTGTTTAATCAAGTGAATCGAGTGAATTGAAATAATTTGTATTTTATCAAGTGAATTGAAACCTTAAAGAAATTTAGTGGTGTGAAAACCACGAAGGAACATGAAGTTCGAACAATCGTTGTAATTTCTGCAGACAAATGTATTTTTGTTAAACTGTTTTTCAAAAAACAATAGTGAGTCGAACAATTGCTATTCGAAAAATTAATTTTCGAACAATTAATTGTGTTTCCGAAAAAACGATTTTCGAGCATTATTTTACGGACAATTTTATTGCAGGTAACTCTGATACTCCTCAAAATTCCACTAATTTTCATTAAGCAACAGATTGAAAGTTTCAGAATACATATCTAGATTTTTGGTAAACCCTGAATTCTTACAACATCTGCTATAGCTTAAAGAATAGGTACTTTTCTTTTATTAGCTTGTTTAATGTAAAGAAAAACAAAAAATAAATTATTTCCAGCCTCTTTATAACTAAGCTGTTTATCCTATCCCACGGAATTAACCCAATAATTCCGGAAACAATATTATCAGAGTCTATGTATTTATGTATTGGTTCGTTCATCTCTAGTAAAACTAAGGAATTAGTTCTGTATTGTGCGCGTTTATCTCCTATAGTAATATGTTCTAAGATAAGAGGGGAATTAACATCTTGTACGACTTGATTTATGTCTTTATTTTAATTCTGTCATCAATATGTCTGAGGCCGAATATATTTGATTATTTTTATCATCGTTAATAAATTTCAATTTAGAATCGTTGTTGTTGTTCAATATTTATGGTAGAATTTTAAATATTTATTACAAGAAAGGAGATTCACCCGTCGCTTAGTGACGATTTCCATTGCCCTTTTACGGAGACGCAACTTTAATCCAATAATCTCTCCCAAGTAGGCAACTAAATTCCTACCTTTATTAAAAAAAAAACAAACAACTAACAGCTACTATCAAGAAATACAACCTAATGCTATTTTGTCTTTGGGTATCAAATATTTGTTGAGGGGACAATTGTTCGAAACTAAATTTTTCGAATTACCTACAATAATTGTTCGAAATTACAATTATTCAAATTTTTACAATTATAATTGTTCGAATTTTTCTGACGTAATCTTACTCCGCCGTTATCACGCCGCATAAGATTGGTAGACCAGCGGTATTAGTTGAAGGCTTTCGTATTGTAGCGTACTGAATCGTGGGTTCGAATTCGGAAGGGTGCATGTGAAGCGTGGACGATGCTACATACATTCAAAAGGAGTGCTTCGAATATCTAATCCTGTGGGGCTAGAACGAGTTTTATCGAAAGCTAATTGCACGCAAAAAATAAGCGCTTATTAGCGTGCAATAACTGTTCTTAAATCAAACGATCGAATCATTCGATCATTTTAGTATGAAAATTTTCGAAACTCTTTCGATGATCGTTTCGATATTCGATCATCGAAATCTTATACTAGGGCTACTGGTCTCCGAAATGATGAGGAAATCTGAAGAATATAATATTATGTAACTACTAGGCTGAGGTGGGCCGGGCGTTTGCAAAGAAAGCCAACGTCACGAGTCGCTATAGGAGGTTCTTCGAGGGTGGAAGACCTACATTCAGATATGAGACCGAAGTTAGGAAGAATCCAGCACATCTCTGCAGGTGACAGCGGTAACGCAATCGAAAACGAATGATAAATACAATAAAACAATATTATTTTGTCTAGACGAGGTTACAAGCGTTACAGAGTGACTTGAGTTATTATAATAACAATTTTTCGCTGTCTTTTCAAACGTTTATTTTTAAACTTGGTGACATATTATGCAAAGCAGCGCGCGACGTTTCAAATGGGAGGATTTGATTTTTATGAACGCAGAGTTCGTTCGAGTTGATGTTGAATTTTGACGACACAAATAAAATATAAATTATGTGTTACATGGAGTATAAATTACAAAATGACTATTGATGGAGAAAAATTTGAATTGGCATGCTATCTTCCAATCGAGATTGTATAAGATAAAAATTTGTTAAAAAGCGTTTCTTTTGAAAAAGCGTTTCCTTTAGTCCAAATAATGAGACACTAATATTATGTTATAGCACATTTGCATTAGCAATCCATTATAGCGCTTAGCGCTTTTACATTGATTTTGCATGTAAAAGGTTAAATAAACAAAACATTGTAAATTAATAATTTACACCGAAGTGTTTGGCCGTAACGGCTCCGCCTTTCGTACCGTTTCGTATCGGAGATCGTGGGTTCGATCTCAGGTGCTGACCATCTTCCTCTTTCACGACACAAGCTTTAAGTAGCTTACTGTAAACGAGTTAAAGCGTGTATTTGAGTTCACTTTGAGTGAGTTAAGATTCATTTATGAAAAAAAAAAACACTTTTCCATACAAAGGTTTAGTGTCATTTTCATTTCTAATCCACTGCCAGTGTGATTGGAAAAGACTCAATAAATACCAAAACTATAAAATAGTGACTGATATAGTTATCTATTACTAAATGCTTAAAGCTATTGTATAGAAACTGTGAAGAAAACAAAAACTTGTGCCTATAAACCGACAAGAAATCATCTGCTCCTTTTTAAAAGCATCTCATTACCAAGTCCTTACCTCACCTGCTAATACCATCAGATTTTTCGGAGTTCTTAAATAAATATGCATCGATAATTTGTCTTTATAACAACCATATCTAGTCCCCTATACCATTATCGACCCATAATTTCATATGAAATGTTGTTACACATCTAATAAATTTAGCCATTATCTATAAAAGTGACTTAATTTTCAAAGGGTTATTTGGTTAAGGCGACCACCTGTCTTTTTAACGGAATATTATCTTAAAGTAATTTTTTGTATACAAAATAACGTTCCACTTGTGTAGTAATGTGAAGACAATCTACACGGTGTAAATCATTTTTGTCACAAGGAAATGTTAGGTCGGTAGTTATACTTTATAGCTTGTATCGCCGAAAATTCAAATGAATTTATTTATTAATTTTTTCTACCATTCACGGAAACGTAGCATATTTTAAATTTGTGGTTTTACTGAGGTTATCACAGTGAAGCAGTCTTGCAAAAAATATAAATCACTTCGTCATCCGAAGAATCTAAGAATACAAAAGAAAGTCGGGTTAGTGCGAACACTTATAACTCGAGATCGGCTGAATAGATTTTCAATTTTATATGAATTTTGGCTTATTGTATCCTTCTCCGCTCCGGATAACTTATAGAAAATCGAAAAATGGATATCGATTATATAAAATATAAAATAAAGTTAGTATGGAACGAATTCCCTTACAAGAACACCATCTGTGATAAATTATATACCTAATAATTATACTATATTAAAAAATAATGCTTACACAATTTGTTGACTCCCTCCTTGTCTTGGAGAAGAGGTTATTGAACAATAACATTAAATATCTATACCCAATTACCAATAATACAGAACAATAGAATAACAATCGATCAATGGAGGCCAGTAAACAATGTCATCAAATACAGATCATTAAAATGTGAAAATATTAATAATAATAAAAAGCACAATTTTTATTTACCTGACAACCATTGATACTAAAAATATTGGGATGTAGAATTTTGATGGATTTATATCAAGATTTTTTTCTAATTTGTTAAAATTAAAGCGCATATTTTTATAAATTTAAACGCGAAAAGTGAATTAATCTAATTTTCGAAAGTGAATAATTAATTGAAGTGGTTCGGATATGTTGAGAGAATCGATGAAGAAAAAACCACGAAAATGGCTTATAAATCTGAAGAATAGTTGCACGGAGAATTGGCCGACCTAGATTGACGTGGGCCGATCATATCAGTGCCGACTTAAATAAAGGAGGGGCAAATCAGGAGTAAAAGGGATATGAGACAAAGTATGCGGAACATTATGTTCTTGAATTGAGCGAAAGTTGTTTGTTGGGTTTGTAACGAATGGATGTCCGAACTCACGACCTACCCCTTTCGGTATACGGCGCGAGGGATAAAAAAATATATATTGATATACCTAAAATTAATTTTCCTATCATGATGATACACATTTGCAGATGTTCATTATTCTTCACTGTTAAATGACTTTAAAACGTCTGTAAAATATCTGTGTAATTATGCAAACGTGTTTATAATCAATGCCCAAATATTAAATTAGTAATTATAAGTTGAAACTCTAACAAAGTGCAGCGAATATCCTCAGGCGAACAATTTGAATGTTAAGTTTGTGAGTAGATGTAAATTAAGTTACATAAAACAGCGTAATGATAAATAATTCCGCTACTAAGAATCCTAAAAAAAAATAATAAAAGAAACATAAAGTGCCTTGTGGCGATTTGTTCCGAATGTTAGTAGTAGTTGGCCGCGTGTCCTACTTGATAAAAAAAATGTATTTCTCCTTAAATGACTTCATTATCAGCTTTTTTACATCGGCAGGTGCAGCTTGGTTAAGTGAAATAGTCGTATGAACGCTGTTAGAAATTCCATGATTCTTTGTATCCTTTAAGACAGATACAGCCCACCTACAAATACCCTGAAGTGTTTTGACATAATTCGTTTGTCGGTCTGCACAAGCATGTTCTACGCTCATATTGACGAATGCCGTGGGTTTTATGTAGGTATGGTTTGGGCATGAGCTTTTACAACCATGACTTTAGATTCCAAAATATAGTGGCCGAAAACATGGTTATCTACTTCTTCTTCTTTTTGAATTGCCCGGTCAATGACGATGGCTATCACATACGCAAGGCCTCCGTTTGACTACGAGTTCGATCCTCAACCATTAGGAAATCTAAATTCTACCGAGACCATCGTGATTGCTGTCATTCGTATTGCCAGGCCGGAATACAGGGCCATGAACCGTGATCTGACGTCACGTACATAGGCGGTTCAGCTTGCTAAGCCCCATAAATAAAGGCGAAGGGAACTCCTTATATAAATTCCAAGTAAGTAAGCATAAATGTTCCAAATAGTCTCTTATTTCTTACCAGTTATTCTAACGTTCTACCAAATACCCTTCATATGTTACATTAAGTAAGTACTAATTTTAGCGTCTATAATTTTAATTTCTTGCGTAATGGAGACCTCTTGTTGCCTTCATATGCCCCTGAGTGGGAAAGGGAGAATAAATGAATGAATAATTTCTTGAAACCCTATTGGCATGAATTCTATTAGCTATTATACCTATAAATTTCTTAAATATTTTCATCTCAAATCTAAACTGTGGGGCTAGGTGTACGATTTTTATCGAAAGCTAATTGCACGCAAATAAGCGCTTATTAGCTTGCAAATAGTATTCTTAAGTCAAACGATGGAATTGATTCGATGATCGAATATCGAAACGATCATCGAAAACATATACCTACTAGGGCTACGGATTCATTGCTTCATTCAGATTCTTATTCTCTAATTCTTAGCTTGGATATTGCCCATAAATCTTAAATCAGGTTCAAACAATCAAATTTTCTAGGCTAACTTATTTTTATTATAATTTTATTAGTAAAAGCTAGAATAAATAAGTAAAACACATCGGAAGTACTCGTATTTAATAAAAATCTGATGTTTTCACTAAAATTGCTGTATATTCTGTTTTGCATACTGATTGTTCACATTATTCACACACTACTGTAGTATTTGCTACAAATGGTCAATCAGAGAACAACAAAGAATAAATTAATACAATTATTATTAATCTTAATTTAAAAAAAAATATATAAATCAAAGATCATTGAACATTACAAATACGAGATTTATAAAAATGATAGTAAGATTTTGATCGGTCAAAAGCTTAACACTAAAATATCTGTTATAAAAATAATTACGCGAATGACTTAATTTGAGTTATTCAATTTAACTTAATCATCAAGTTGTCCATATAAGTTTTTTACTTCATATAAAGCTGCTGGTTAATCTACGTGTTCAACGAAGCAATAAAGTTCGGATGCGTTTCGGCGGTCAAAGGACTGGAGCGGTTTTCAGAGATATTCCTCCTGACACCTAACATATGAGTTTTAATAATATAAATTCAAAAAGAATTCGTCATGGAATAAAACACATTAAATATTTACGTTGCGTGACTTATCTATATGTGCGTGCGTTTTATACCTACAATATATAATGATATTATTATTATACCTAATACTGCATTCACAGGTGCGTCGGAGACCTTGGTAATATGGGATTCGGTCAATTTATGACCTGTTTTTTGTTTTGTTTGAAGAACCGGTGTGCGCTCAGACAAATAACACGAGCATGTTACACCGAACCGAATGAATTTTTATTGAGAGTTCAACAAATATAAAGTCTATAAGTAAATAACACAATATAAGAAACCGAAAACGTAAAGAAGGAAGTTCCTATTTTTGGATGTTTGTTTTTCTAAAATGCTGTGCGTGATTTCTTTATTAATTTTTCTTTTAAGTTAACCAATAACCATACACTAAAAAGTAAATATTACTCCAGATATTATACAACCTACTAAAATGTATTTTTGAATGAATCTAGTTCTAGACTCACCCAACGTGAACACAAACTTTTGGCATCTTCTTCTTTTACTAAGCCTGTTGACCTGTTATGATCCTGCTGTGCTTGTTTCTTGTGACATGGATTTCTAACTATCATTCCATCGTTTGGGTGGTCATCCTAGAAGTCTGCCAGATTGTGGAATGCGATCTCTACCTGCTTTTACAGATCTTATGTCCACCATCCTGGACACATGATCGTTCCAGAACCTTCTTCTCAATGTCTTCAACTTTGCATACCCTTCGAATTTCGCCAGCTAGTTTTGCCAGCGATATTTTTGAGGACTATCATTACTGAATAGTCTTTCTGTGGGTTTCTGTGGGTTGGGGTATTAGTTTGGAAAAGGATATTATAGGGTGATTGTGGAGTTATAAACCAATTTCTGGTCTATATAGGAACAACCAATCGTAAGGACAGATTTTGTTCCGGAAACGGATAAATCAACATCCATAGGAACTATTATTTGCAACGGCCAAGTTTCTTCTTTTTTGTCTTCACATTAATTGTAAGAAACAGCCCTCTATTAAGACCTTCACGACTCTTTTTCCTACGTTTTACCCACCCATCTATACGAAGTTACCTTTCTTATTAGATCATAATAAGCTAATGTTATAGTTTTTGGTCACTTTTTCTAGCTTAACAAAAATCCTAACTCCGCCTTTACAAGGAGAATTTATGTCCAAAAACAGAGACTCTCAAAAATTTACAGTCATTATTGATCTTCTCAATGAGATCCCTAAGCTTTCGTTTCGTTTTGTGTATTTTACATCCTTTAGACTTTCAATAGTTTTTTCCACTCTCGTGAGTTCGTATATTGACTCATATAGGATGGAATCGGCACATTGAAACAAATTGCCATTGCTGAGGCACCTTCGTACAGAAATGTGTTAATTAACATAATATATATTTAAACGAACGCATTTCTGTAATGGGGAAGAGGCGCATTAATTATTAAATATGTGTAATAAAAAAATGACATAACCCGCTATAAATGTGAATGATTTACGAACCCACATAAGGCAAAATGCAGAGGAAACAATAAAAATTGACATCGTAAAACTTTTGAAAGTAGGCCGAAAATAAAAATAATTATTGCAATGCATCGCCTATGTGTCTGCTATGGGAAGTCGATAACGCCGAGATAAGAAAGAAATAAAATATAATATAACCCCATCTCAGTGTTGGTCCTTATCGCCAAGTGAAGGCATTCAAAGACTTTTCTCACACTTTGTTATCTCAAGTTTGCGAGATTGTATGTAAGAAACTGTAACTCTGTAATGAAGCAGTTAGATACAATTAATAAATGCTGCTTGTTTATTTTGACATTCTTCAATAACAGACCGAGATAACAATAATTATTGAGTGTGAAAATAGTGGCATTCCTATTGAATGATCAGAAGTTTTAAATGAATGTTTTAATCTGTTAAATATCAGTGCAATAGACTTAACAGCTTCTATTTCTACACCAAATACTCGATTAAAAATAAAAAACTCGATGCAGAAAAGCTCAATGTTACATTGAAAATATCAATATCATCAGACAGCTGATTCATCCAGATCATCGAAATGTTATAATGAATGCGCAGAAAAACTTATCGACAGCTTGACTAGGTGATTCGGTTTTAATACATACTTCTGAACTATTTTCGCCTAAGTTAGATTGGCATAAATTATCAAGATTTTAACTATTGATAAGTCTCAATCTTTCCGAATCATAATTTTTGAAACGACTGCTGGTATGTTAAAGTAAAATTTGAGCGATGATGTTTTGTTAATTAGTAGAATTAATGGTTAATGAAAGATTTCCCGAAGCAGTCATTACAGATGGACCCATATTATATAGACACGATTCCACTAACCAAAATCTTGTAAAGACTCGCTAAGATATCAAGAGACAGATTTGTACTTACATAAAAATACATGCTTCAGAAACACCTACTATAAAAAGACAGATTTTTAATGAATGTTTTGTAGACATTCTATGCTGACAAAGAAAAATGAATTTATAGAAGTGCATTGTTTGGTATAGAGAATTATTGACCACCTATACCCACCTACATAGAAGAAGCAAAAGCAGTGGAAAATCCAAGCACTTACACTAGGTAAAAACGAACTTATTAAAAATATTAAAGATTGTCGTAGAATTTTAAATCAATAAAAAAAAAATCTCAGATTATTAATAATATGTAGGTCCGTATATATTATTTATTTTCAGATTTGTATACCTCTGCGGTAAACTTTGAACCCTAAAGTTTATAAAAATTAAAAGTTTTCCTTGCGCCGCATAAATTAACTTGTTAAAAGTTTATTCGTAGAAAGAGACAAGAGGAACTTAATTGCAACTCGCTCTGTCCTCTTTTTTATAAACAGTCCATCTCTGTTGCTCAGAAATGCGAGTGCGGGCGTATTAATGAAATTATACCCAGCATATAATTGTGAATAGTTTGTTTATATTATATGAGGATATGGCTGCCTGCCTATATATTATGTAGGTATGTGTGTGGTGTAGTTATAGGTTGACCAGTTTCGACCCTGGCTGCGTTCCATCTCCAGCAGTCCAGCGTGATCGCCGATCTTCCAACGTGCGGCCCTGTTTGATTTAACCCGGGTATAATTATTTTGCGGCGGGCGGGCTCTACGTCGGTGGTCTTCTCTTTCCTCAGCCTCCTGCACTCCTTCGCCTCTCCGAGCTATTGGGCCCTGTGTATCTCAAACAACAACATCGCCGTACACTCCACTACAGTCCGCATCCCAACATACGTCCTTTCACTTTTACTAAACATTTTGGGTTAAACCACTTTTTCATATTATTTTTTTTTCTTGTAGGAAGGCAGCACCTAGAAATCGGCGTAATTCACTTTTTTTTACTTATTTATCCAAATTTCTTGTCTATGGGTCTGCTGTATGACTCAGGTATTAAGTGACAAATTTTAACGTCTTTCTGATTATCAAACATGGTAGCAGATTTCATGGAGTTATTCATTTTGTGTATGTAAACGCACACTTGCCGTTAAATCTTGTAATCCTCTTTCCTTTTCTTTAGATTTAAAATGGCCTACTCCCTATTCGATCAATATATAAGCAGCACCTAAGGGGGCGTTCAAGTATTACGTAACGCAATTTTTGAAGAGTTTTTACCCCCCCTCCCCCCCATGTAACGCACCGTAACGTTTTTCTGTACCCCCCTCCCCCCCCCCTAAATGTTACGTAACACTTTGGAAGTGACTATTTTTTACTGAACTCTCGTATGTATTATGTTCCATAAATTACTATTTATTATGTTCCATAAATTTTTCTTTATTTTTTCTTTTGATGTTTTTCAAATTTCATTGGTATTTTTTTGACATAGATGCGTTGGAAAGTCAACATGAGAGCCTTTATAGGCCAAGAACAGTTGATTATATAAATCCCCCGCTTTTGTGGACATTATAGTACCTATCTACAAACTCACTAACAACGCTCACTACAAGCAATTTGTGTTTATGCGTACTGCGTGTTTAAAGCACTAACGAATACTAACAACGAAAAAAAAAAAAAAATAACGTAAGTATAATACAGTCGAGGGATTCCCCGTAAAAAATAAAAGAAAAGGTTAATACATAAATAATTCGATTGAATTAAACTAATAAAATAATAACATTAAAATATTTCCAAAACATCCATATTTCATTCGTATTCAAGCTAACTTAGGAGAGCGAAATGAAAATTTCGACATACAATGCAGTTGAGGGACTTCCCGTAAGACGTAATCGAAAAAGGTTGCTTTTTACGCAGAGCAATAAAATTACATACAGTAGAATTGAGGGACTCCCCGCATTACATAAACGAAAAATCGAGGGCTTCCCGTAAAACATTGTCCAAAAGGGTTGCTAACTTCGGAGAACAAAAAATGATGTACATTACAATCGAGGGACTTCCCGTAAAACATAAACGAAAAGGGTGTCCAACTTGGAAGATTTATTTCACATTTTTTTTTATTTAAGAAAAAAAAACGTTACGTGACGCATTGTTCGAACCCCCCTCCCCCCCTTGTAACACACAGTAACGTTTTGCAAGACCCCCCCTCCCCCCCAAATTGCGTTACGTAATACTTGAACGCCCCCTAAGAAGATCAACTTCCTGCTTTTTACTAATTAAACTAAGTTTATTGTTCTCATATCTCATATATTTATCGTATGGTCATATATGTAGAGGTATCACATCTCATGTAAGTTAATACAGAATATTATTGCAAATAAATAGGTATACAAAAATAATAATTAAAAACATTAATAAAAAAAAACATTAAAAATTAATTATTAAAATATTGAAAATATGAATAATAATAAAATAAATAATAATAAATCAAATACAAAAAAAGTAATGATGTTATGAGAGATCCAGAAGCTACAGATAGAGAAACCTTCTGAACATTCTGCAAGATGACAACAATACCTTTCGACTGCCTTCGCCTTTGGCAGTTCATTGTTATGAATAAATTTAAAAAAAAGTGCATATTTACTGGCATATATGAGCCCTTTAAAACCCTTTGAGGACCAAGGGAAGCATGCTTCCCAAAACTATTAACTCATTTTTTTTCTATTTAGGATTTTATTTAATTTATTATATAACACAAAACATGTTATGGAAGGTTGAATTCATCGTTATTTATTAAAACCGGTAATAAAGTATCACTAAAAGTGTCAAAATATTTACGTTGAAAAAGTAAAATTTCATCTGAAAAAACTTCGGTTTTTCTGCGGTATTGTGGGAGTAACTATGCTGTGTTGTTCGTGTATTTTTTCATCATTTGATAAGTTGGCCTTCTCTTTATGTGTAGAAATCAAAAGATTATTCCAAAATATTGACAAAGGTGGAAAAAAATACAATTTTCCAAAAGGGAAGTATACTTCCCTATGGTCCATAAAGGTACTTTTTATGTTTTTATTAAAAGTTTTTAATTTCAAAATACTTAATGTTTTATATATGTAGACTAATTTATTGATTGAAATAGCAAGAAAAGGGTACATAATGTTTTTAAATTTATGATAATTAGAGAGTTTAGTAGCTAATATCCGATAACAGGGGTGGAAAAGATACGTAATCATGTCGTACAACAGCACTTGGCAACTTCTAGTCAACCGATGGAGAACTGTCTAGATGTACACATTATAGCAAACATCATGTCTAGGGAATATTTGAAGAAACTTGATATGTTTCACATTTTTTTATAATTATGTGACCTAAGATTTTTGAGAAAAAAACTTTAGAAGAATAATATAGGATTTTATTTCAACTTTTCAAGCCTCCACGATTATAGAACTCGGCCAATTGATAAACATGTGCTGAACTACAATGGCCACTATATCACAATTAAGTATACATAACATAAACAATACCCATAAATTTATAAAAGGTGGCCCAGCGGGTATTCAAAAAATGTTATGGGACCAAGCCATCCAATGGATATCTTTTTCAGTTTGGTGTGTAAGTACATGATCAAAATCTCACAACTGTCATGATTCTTGACCAGGGGATCCATAACATACAAAATAAGTGTGAACGCAATGAGCTATTTAGGTATTATATCTATTTTTCTTCAACAAAAAAACTTTTTTCTTGGCTATTATTCCTAACAGTAATATACATAATATATGTATTATATACTTACTATATAAAAAGAAATGACAAGTTATAGTCATTTTCTATCTTTTATGTTTGAAAATATTGTAAATTTTGACATAAAAGTAGTTAAAATAGCATCCAAAACATAACTCAATTTTAAATATAAAGATACCTTTAAGGACCGTAGGGAAGTATACTTCCCAATCATTTTCTAAAAATCTGAAAAAAAAATTCGAGTTCTGTTATATTTTTCTATCATGATACATCATTTTTGATAATAAAACCCACTTCAATGCTTAAATTTATTTCTAGAAACCTTACGGTCTTCAAAGGGTTAAAGATGCCCTGTTTTTATATATTGTTTTTCAGAGACTGGAAGAACACGAAAAGTTATGAAGAAGAAACGTTTTATAACTGTTTATAAATAACTCCCTTTTAAGTTAGACATAATTAGGTATGTACACTGAGAGAAAAGTAAGGGGGAAAAGCTCGTATTTCTGGAGTTTTTTCTCGTAAGAACTGTTTTTTTTGACTCAGAGTGAAGCATTGGTTTTTTCAATGCTCCGTCATTGAATTTTCATACGAGGTATTTTCCCGTACGGTTTACTGGAAATTAGCAGGTATTGGAGAGGAATTGATCGATGCAATGTCATTGAATTTTTAAATGATAGTTCATTGGAAAAAGCAATGCCGTCATTGATATATCTAAGTAAGAGACTTCATATTTCCTATTAACGTACGGGAAAAAATCAATGCCGTACGTGGTATAAACCGTTACATCATTGAAAAATCTAAGTAAGGGCCTGTATATTTTCTAGTAGCGTACGAGAAAAAACCAATGACGTACTTGGTACAACCCGTTACTTCATTGATATATCTAAGTAAAGTCCTTTATATTTTCTAGTATAGTACGAGGAAATACCAATGCCGTGCTTGGTACAACCCATTACTTCATTGATATACCTAAGGAAGAGACTTTTTATTTTCTAGTACATTACGAGCAAAAAACAATGCTGTAATTGATTCAACCAGGTAGCAACCCCTTTTTTACCTATTACATCATTGCTATCTAAGCTCTCAATACCTACCTAGATCTAAAAATTCCACACATCCAGGTGATTGAGTTTGTCTTCTTCGTACTTGATACGTTTTCTCCCAGTTGATCAAAGCAAGACACTATGGAGGTATTGATGACTTGATGAAACTTTTGCGTCTCCCTAGATTACATTCAGCTCGTTTTGTGAAGTTTCATCTAAATTATAAACTGATGAGTTGGTGACGCATAGCCTCCATGAGGAAACTCGCCAAACAGCTGGGAGAATACACCGTCTTCTCAGGCTATCCCTCAGTTGTCTTCCGTAGGTATGGATCACACATGTTTACCTAACATCTACAATGTGGTTATTTTGAAACTTGATCAAACGAATTGTACCAATAAAAAATTAACGATGAAATTGCGGAAGTTTTTTTTGGAATATTCTTCTTTATTAAGACTTCACTTATAAAAGAAAAAGAAGAAGAATTTCCCAAAAAAAATCGCAATTTCATAGATATTTTATTTTGTCTTTTATATTTATTTATTATCCTTATACGGCACTTAATTACAAAAAAAATATAGCAATAAATTGATAATATTATTTTTTTTTAAGAAAAAAACACTTGATCTCAATTGAAGGTCTTTAAAATAAAATAGAAAAAAAAAATATTTCCCAAAAAATAATTTCCAAATTCATTGAAAAAAAAAATCTGTTAAGTATACCTACTTATTTATAAGAAAATAGGTTGTTAACCTGAAGAGAAAATAAATATGAACACGAAGTTTGAATTAATCTATTTCAATTTAAAGTGCCAATTGCAATTTCAACGTAAAATGTTTGTCTTTTGTTCGTACAATTCGTTTGATCAATAATTATCCAGATAACACATTGTATAGAGAAATATAACTAGGTACATAATTTGTAAAATGATTTTAGTATAAACTTTTAAGTAATGAGTAAACAAGTCTTGCATCTACGAGCTCAAGCAAACTAATGGTAGATCTAAGAGGTAGGTCGATTGCGTCTGTTAAAAAAATATCCCTACTCCGTCTGGAAATCACCGACGTACTTGTGAAAACCCCGTACGAACTTGGTTTATCATGTGCCGCACGGGAGAAAGTCAAGGGCCTGGATTTTTTCACGTTGTCCTTGCGAAATTCTCGTATTTACTTGTTTCTGTTGAAATTAATTATTGTCATTGGATTTTTCAAGTTTACTAGCTATTTTCCATTACCTACCAGCTCTTACCTAGTATCCTATTATTTGTACTGGCTTTACTCAAAACCAAAGAAATAATGGAATTTACAACAGAAATATATTTGACTTGCATAGGTTTTTGAAATTGTACGGATGTCCAGGAAAAACTCCATGCTCCATCATTGAAAATACCAATGATGTTGCGTTTTCATATAAACCATCTCCGTAATAGAAAGAAACAATTCCTGTACGGGATATTTTAAATTATTATAAATTGAATCATTGTTTTATTCCAGTTGCATTAGTTTAATCAATGACATACAGCATTTTCATTATTTCTATTCTTACTGAGAAAAACGTAAAACAAGTAAACTTGTTTCTTTCTATGAATTACTTGAATAATTCCCTGATACGAGAATTTCGGAAATTCCATTCTTGGGAATGGAAATAAGCAGATAAGGTGAATTGATCATTTCAATGATAATGTTTTTTTTCATAAAAGTTTATGATTTTTTCTTGTATTCTGCGGTTTTTATAAAACCATTTACTGTACGTGCCTTCGTCATGACAAAATTTCTCTCAGTGTATGAGTATTCAACACTAAATAATAAATACAACTCGCTGAATAAAAACGTAAAGCGAATAAACGTTAAGACGAGTTACATTTAAAATACTACAGAGAGACCAGACACTCAAACAACCAATCTTTCATCCTTGTCTGTCTCATGCCTTTCATTATATTTTCGTCATTCTCCTCTCCTTCACTCTCGTGACAACAATTTATTCCCATATCGAAGTGCACGATGATGACCGGTACACTTGTTGCTCATAACAAATAATTCAACGTGTAACGTCAGCCATTTTATAACACTACGGTAATTATTATTTTAATTCTGAAGAACTTGTGGAAAAAAATATAGGTATATGCGTGCGTTTGTTAATTTTGCCATCGTGACTTCTTTCTAAATACTTTTGTAAATGTTGAAATCTTGAGTTATAAGAATACTACCATTCGAAATGATTTGATATTTTACTTATCATTTTTTGGCTTTCTGTCGTTCCATTCGTGTGTCTCAAAAATTTTAAGTATTCACATTTTTCTCAAGAAACAAATGCCAATCGAACGCTTTTTTTTAGTTTTCTTAGAACCTAATAAAGTTGAGTAACAAATCGAAAAAAGGCAATTTAGAACGGAAAAAAGTAAGAAAAGTAAAATTGCGAGATTCTTTTATTAGGTAGGTACATACCTACTTATTTGCACGGGAAATCAGGTATGTTTTTTGTATACACTTTGGAGTAGAATAGTCGAATAAATAGGTAGTCATACAATATGTATAGAGCGGCAAAGAAAGGGTATTTTATTCAAAGCTTTGTAATGTTATTTATTTTTTTGAAAAACAGGCAATATTGTGAGAAATGGTTATTGTGTCGTCCTGATAAGCGGTTGAAGACAAAAAACTGGGGAATAAGAAATGACCGAGGACCGCGAGGCGATATCAAAAAACACCATCGAAAAATATCGTGGATGTTTTATGTCTCAATCCGACCTCCGTGGTCTTATAGTATTCCTGTTGTGTTTCCAAATATTATTATGATTGGTTCCACACTAAATCGGTGGCACCGCGTTATTATACGGTAGCCATTCTCTTTCTTCGTTCAATCTCAGCTGGGCACACAATGTCAGCTGAGGAAAGGTCTCACAATAATATCAACAACTAATGACTCTAACAATTCATTACTGATGTTCGATTTTTAAATGGAACAAACCACAACGGGATTACGACAGTCTTCTACTGTTTCAATTTGTTTATTTCAAAGGCTGGCTTAGTGTGATCACTTTACGTTAACAACGTTCGCCATTAGGTGGTTATGCTTAAGTCTCCGAAACTTCTAATCATGAGAATTCTCTACATGTTCAACATGTCGAAAAATCCCGTGTATACAACAAGTAGAAATTTAATAATTACCTAATGAAATACCTATAGTGATAAAAGTTGGAAATTATTGAGAATATAAGAGCAACCAAATTTAAAGACTGCGACAGCTGTCATGTATTTGGCGCCAGGATATAAACATATCCATTTTTGTTAATGTCTCATCTCACAATAAATCAAATATTTTCAAATTAGGGAAAGAACATGAGGTGCAATAGGATGAAAAGACCTAAGTTTTGTGCAAAGGTACATACTACTACATGGATATTTTATGCTGATTCGAGATATTATTATGTACATACCCCTATATTTTCATGACACTAAGTTTCCGTGACAAGCAAAATTTTGTATGAAAACGTCTAGGATAGCACCCCTACAGAATACTTCGGAAAACTTAGCAGCCCATTCAAATTTCCCGTGAGTTTCTCACCTTAGTGAGATTACGAGTACCGGATTGATTGAAATGATGCGTTGAAACTAGAAGAACTTTGTAGCTATTATAATATTTATGTTACACCCTGAGGATTCAGGGAAAAATACAAGTAGAAATACCTAGTATCTTTTTTTTTCCACTGAGGAAATAGTTTTCTGAAAATTTTCTAAGATTTCTGCCCAATGGGAGGTGCTTCCAGACACGTTCAATCATGTTATCAGCAAACTAATGATTTTCCAACCAAGATGTTTCTTATTCTTCTTTCGGTGTCCTATTGGGTCCCCCGACATCGACAACCACCTGAGAGAAAGCCTCCCTATCTTCAGCCGCTCTGAACAAGTCCCCCACAGTTCTCAGTCCGGTCCACTGACGAATGTTTCGGAGCCAGGAAAGCTGTTTTCTACCGACTCCTCTCCGGCCCTCTATTTTACCCAATATGTTTAGCTGTCCTTTTTCTGGCATATTATTGTTCACTTTGACTGGCCTCCGAATTCATGATCTTTATTACCCTTCAAATTATGTTTCAAAAATTTCAAAAAAATTTCTTAGTAATTTTTTAAATCATGCGATGCATCTCTACCATTCATATTTTGCTGGCTCCTGGCAAAAAATAAAATCCTTTGGATACAATGTTTTACTGACGCTTTTATGGGCCAATATTTCGGGTATTGCCATAAAGGAGTTATGATATTATTATAGATATTCTTTCCACACGTCAATGCGCACTCATAAATACATAAAGAAATCACAGAAGTCCCGCATGTAGATTTGCGGTGTGCAAATCGTTTGGACGGTCTGGCTTTGTTTTTTTCTCATAAGGAACTCAATCTATAGTCCGTCCACATTAAATATGACTCATGTGCTGTGAGTGAATTTAACCCAAGTAAGGCTTATGTGCGAATTATAACAATTTGGTTATATCACCCTGAACCTATCAATATATAGTACATTTTGTTCTTATTCAGCCTTCTTGCATCCCTTTCTGAACATATGCCTCCTCCAATTGACACTATCTCTATTTTATTTGTGTCTTTCTCACCTAACTTAAATGAGCATAGCTCCACCCCACGTATAAATTATTATTAAAGCCTACGTTTATAATGGCTGGTAGTCTAGCGGTACATTCCCAACTTTCGTACCTACTGATGCATGTGTTCGATCCCAGATGCCGACCTTATTTACTCACTATGAAAGAGGTTCAGTGATGTATTTGTGTTCACTTTGTGTGAGTACAGAGTCACATTAGACTATTCCAATCGAACATACCTATGCATTCATTGATAAAACTCATATAAGTAGGTGAACACTGATAGAAGAGATACCCGCATATAAATAATTAAATGTAGTAGATTTATGTCCGATCATCAGCGGTAAAACTGTCAACCATATCTCACCTTCGTGGGATAAAATCCCCATAATTGTTACAGAAAGGAAAACTGTCTGGACAGCTTGGTATGATGTCACTCCAGTGACTGTCCAACTACTCCCCTAATAAGGTGAAGGCTCTTCAGCAGTTGACGAAGAGGGCTTGAAAGACGAGCAGGTTTATGGCTACACAAAACTCCGAGACAGAGTAAGGAACTCCGATAATAGGGGAATTATGAACTGCAATGTCCAGGTTTATGTACTCGTACGATGGGGTAGATCTGAAAAACGTTTCTGGGGCGATCACGTAGAGAGAGTTGATCCTGAAAGGATTATAAAAATAGCAGCGGATTCTATACCAATACAGACGGACCACCCAAGACGTGGAAGGATATCCGCTTCCCAGGAATATGTAAATCTGAAGGGTGAGAGAACGCAGTCCTAACAGAAATAGTAGAAGGAGTAGTTTTCCTCGACGAAATAGTTAAAATAACAACTGTGATTCCACTAGCTTCTTAATAAAATAAAACATTCGTTCGTAGATAGAAAACCCGACAGTAAAAATAGTAATTACTAAAAGACGTCGGTAAATAATTATAAGCGAGCATTCTCCCTCTCTCGGAAGGCAACAAAACTAATTATGGTTATTAAGGCTTACATTATTCTTGACTCATATTGATTGTAATGCATTTTATCGAATATCTCGAAGGGCGATGATTCTGCTTTGTACCAATATAAGTTCCCTACACTGGGTGTTTAAAAGGTCTCTGATATCATTGCGAACCTTTCAATGAAATTTTAAATCCACTCGGGTAAAATTAAGTAGCACAATTTATTTGATTTCTTATGTTCGAAGGAATAATCCAGGACAGAGAAACCTATGCCATAATGGTAGCCGACGTCGGGGGGACCTGACATGGAACAGGAAAAAGAATATTACTTACATGAAAATGAATTTTCTAAAAAGATAGGTAGATACATATTGTACTCGTAGGATATCTCTTACTAAATAAAAGTTAAGGCCGTTGATCGAGAAAGAAGACGGAAAATTGGCGGAAGATGGAATTGATAATTACCTCTCTTGAGTATTTTGGACAGCAAGAAAGCCTTATTCGTTCTAAGGTACTGCGTGAGACTGATGCTGGACCAGATCAACTCTAGAGACTAGGATAGCCGATGCAATGCAATTGGGTCAGTCCCTAAGTGTTGGGGAGATATCATCATATTTTCCTTTTTTATTATTATTATTTTTTCAATGCACACATATACCTACACAAACTTTCATCCATGCACATACACATATCCTTTTTTTAATACACAAAATTATCTGATTATTTCGTGAACGAGTAGCTAATTATGGAGTACTTTGAGTGGCTTTGTTTACCTCGCTGCTACAGTAATACTTATTGATTTGTGCATTTTCTTTCTTTACTCATGTGGCTGCATCACTCGATTCATATTTCGGGTGCCAGTTACCTAGTTGAAAAAAATTGAAGATATTATATTATGATCGTATACTCACCATCATCGTTTACAAAAAAAGCAAGTATCGTGGTATTGGTCAGTACCTTGCTGTACCTACATAAATTATTAAAAAAATATTCTTCTTGTCCCTCCTTGTTGGGCTTGCTGACCTGTTTTTCCCGCTGTGGTATACTAATGGTTAGCTCATTTTTTTGCAATTCCTCAGATCCAGATCCCCCGAGAGTTGAATTTGCTGTCTTTTATACAATCCAAGTGATAAGAGTCGAGCAGGCCAAAATAACTATCACACGGGTGATCACTGCGGCTTTACAAGATGCTGGCCTACTGGAGCTAAATAGAGAAACTTGGACGAATTTCATGCTGCTCTTTAAGTTAGGTTTTTTACATTTTCATAGAAATTAAGTTGGCTATCGTAGGAAAAGCTTTCGTCAAGTAACTGCAATTAGCAACTAATTAGCACACAGGCGACTCGTACTTGAGGTACTGGCTGTGTGATCGTGAAGACATCGTGGAATTTTGATCTTGGGACGATGTTGGATATGTCGCTCATTAAAAATAATTTTCTTCAACAGTAGGACACGATGGTGGCAATGTATGTAGGTAATGTTCGTTAACTTTTTAAGCCAACACGAATCGATTGTATTTATACAGTGGCGTACCCCGCGTACACTGGTTGGCATTTGGCGATACTTTACCGGCAGAGGTATTATTTTCAAATTAGAATTGTGTACCTACATAAATATAACTTTTCATTCATTAGTTAGCAATTCAACTTGGTTGAAATATATTTAGGTAATATTTAACAACATGGCCAAGATTTGGAAAGCGTGGGCGTTTAGTGTCGAGACGAAATGTAAACTGTTTGATGCGGGTGTATTGCCCATTTTCTTATATGGGTGTGAATCCTGGCACCTGACCAAAGCCCAGGCACTAAAAGTCTCCGCTTTTGAAATGAAGTGCCTAAGGAGAATTCCGGGCCTAATATGGTACCACCGCATCACGAGCGACGCTATACGCCGGCGCACCCAGCGTGAGTCCATCACCTCTTCCATTGCGGGGAGGAGATGGACTTGGCTGGGACGTTCTTTTTTTTTTAAAGAATTATTATCATAAACCATTATCCTCCTATATTTTCTTATTCTCCTTTATCACCCTTTTCCGTCCATTGCTGAACATATAATAATAATAATAATAAATTTTTTATTTAATCCAAAATATAAACAATACAATATGTCAAAATATAAGTACAATTAATATAAAAATGCTGCTAATTTACTGAACAATATGACCACTGCCCCTCTAATAGAGCTAGGCTCGAGTAGAGAGGGGCGTGGCCACCTTCATGACATCAAAACAGTGCATAAAAACTCAGCTGCATGTACATTAATGCGACAATAATAATATTTAACACAAAACACACAAGTACAATAATCACACAATTTATAAGAACAACTTTCTATTTTTTTTTACACGTTATTATTTATAATAACGGTTGTAATTTTATCTTTAAACAGTTTATACTCCTTACAATTTCTCATCTCAGCTGGGAGATCATTAAAATATTTGATCCCCATATACAGGTAGTGGTGCTGGCTCACATCTTTCCTAAAAAGGGGTATTGGCAAACAATTTATGGATCTAAGGATTCTGCTGCTATTTTCTTCAGGCTCAGGGCAAATTATTCTTTCTTTAAAAGTTTGAAGTAGAGCAGTTCTTTTGAACAATTGAGTGGTATCAAGCACCCGAAATTCCGAAAATAGCAATGCAGTGGAATAGTCCCTAGGTTTTTTTAAAATAATTTTAAGAATAGCTCTCTGGGCAACCCTTAAAGGGTGCAGAGTACTATCATACGCGGCTCCCCACGCGATGATACCATATGTCAAAAGTGACTGGGCCAGAGCGTAATAAGTTACTTTTAACTGTGACAATGTCAGTAAGTCTCTCAGTTCAATAAATATATAATAAAGTTTTCGTAGTCTTTTGACAGTTGCATCTATGTGCACTTTCCATTTTACATTACAATCGATAAGAATACCCAGATATTTTGTGCTTTGTATTATTTTCAAAGGGGCACATGATGAGTTACAATATCCATCGCTACATTTGTGTATAGTTATATTCAAACCACTTGGTAGTCCCTGACTGTTTATGGCAAAGGGTAAGCAGGCTGTTTTATCTACATTCAACGATAGTAGATTTATATTAAACCAGTGTTGAAGGATTTTAACGTCGACATTGACTAGTCTCTCCGTTTCTTGCCACGTTGAGCCCTTGGTTAACAGTACCGTATCGTCTGCATACGACACTATTGAGCTGGTTAAGTTCAAATTAAACATGTCATTGACGTATATTATAAATAAAATCGGACCCAGTACTGTTCCCTGTGGAATTCCGAATTCCGATGTGGCCGGTTTACTAAGTGTGTCGCCTATCTTAGTGAATTGCTTCCTATCAATTAAGTATGTCTTAAAAAGCCTTAAAATGCCTCCCATTTCTCCTTCCAATCATTCCTGAACGGCTCTATAGTTTGTAAATTATATTTTATTATTTAATTTTTTTACTTGAACCACTTTTATGATTAGAAATATGAGACCGCGCCGAAACTGCACAAACTCTTCGCACGCCGCTGGTTACTCAAAGAGTAACAGCTATGATAGAGGAGGGAATGAGAGGTGATCTGGTAGGAAAGTAGCAGTTAATAATAATATAGCAGTTACCTTAATCCCGAGGTTATCTCCGGGGAATCACCACGATAAGTCACACAATGTGCCTCCGGGACACAAATGTTTTTTCCTCTTTTTATCGAGGCGAAGCAGTAATTATTTTCACAGCGACATGTCGCTAAACCATTGCGGGTCAGGCGCGGACCAACGGCTTTCATGGAACTATCGCTTATATTATGACCAAAAACTACACCACTCTATTCTCTATGGGTAAGAACACGTAGAAAGCCGATTCCGACCCGCGCCGACCGGCTCAAAGATTGTTGTCTGTGGTTTCAATGTATTAAAATGGGAATGCCGGAAAGCAGGTTCCATCCTTTGCTGTGTTCTTACCTAATTCGAAACTAATATTTTTTCTGAAGTCTTAATTATTTTCTCCTTTTGTCTCATTATGACTATTTTATGGCAAAACAAAAGCATCCACATAATATGGTTATATGTAGAGCAAATGAAATTTGGAGAAACTTCGTAAAAGGTCTACAGAAGATATGGACTGATGAAATTTCTACTGTTTGGAATAAACGTTGCAGCAAAAGGTACGGATCAATTTAGAAAATTCGAAGATACTATAATAATATGTCCAGAAATATACCCACAAAGGCTCTTGAAAAATAAAAATATATTCCACATGCTTTCGTTGCTATGTCCATGTGTTCTTCGCTGTCCAAAAACTTTCCTGGTAGAATTTATGACCCAATTTATTGAGCAAGCTTACGGCTACATCTCCATCAACCTGCTGTTTTCTGAAATCACAAAATTTTCTCATATTTATGGTTGATTTTCTATGTTTATTCTTGAACTGTTTGACTTCAAAATATATTCTTATTCTTTATTCATTGTGGCCTGCAATTCAAAAGGTGGAGTTAGCCTCGTGTCCTTCCACTTCTTTGCAAGTCAGCCTGAAGGCTATCTTCCATGGTATTGAGCGTCTAATCTAATGTCATATGAGGTAGTCTGGATGAAGTCCATTCTCCTCAGACCAGAGCCTTCTTTGTTTACTTCCCATCTCACTCAGTATTCGATCTCGCATATTTCCCTTACCTTCGTATTTCCAACCTATCTTTGAGGGCTTTCCCGGATAAGTTCCTGGGGGTTTTCAGCGCAAAATATATTAGGTATACTGGTTATCATAATGTGTCTTTATAATAAAAATACTACGTACCTACAAAACATTAAGTTGATTTTAATTTAGTTTATAAGGTAGGTATTTTAAATTTTTCACGTCAGTCCGTACATGCTTTAATTCACACTTAATTATGCATGTCGTTTAAAAAGTAAAAGCACACGAATGTAAAAAGGCCTTACAGCAAGCCTCGCCCAACAATACCATCTGTATATAAAGTGATTAACCCTGTTATAAAAATACGCAAAAGGTCGGCCATACAGGAGGACACCCTCTAAGATGTTTCGAAAGACACAAAAGCTTAATTATAATCCAAGTAGGTAAGTACCTCCTCTAAGAGACCACGTACATTTTTATCACGGTTAAAATCTGCAAAATAAAACATTGCAATTTTAATAAGAGCCTTTAGTTAACCCGAACAAAAGTAGATACTACATGCCTACTCTTAAAGCGATGCCGGAGTATTTACTACTCAGTGCTTTGTATATCTGGCAGCCTCCATAATGATGTCTGATAGACAAAGATCACATGCCATTCAGAGCGATATGTATATTGTATATATACCTACACATATGTACTTGGCTCGTTAACTTGGAAATCTGTCTTTTGTATAATATGCACTGAGTATAAATTCATTCGATATGAGAGTTCTAAGAAGAAGAATAAGAATATTGGAAGAATGTGATGTGGAAGTTAGCATTGTAAACGAGCACTACAGGGAAATTTCGTATTAAATGTGAACTAATTATGACATTTTTGTCAAAAATTTATTGTAAGCCTTTCAAATTTGGGAAACTTTATTTTTTAACCGTATAAATTTCCGGTTAGAAAAACAGCAAAGTGGACAAGATGATTTGATAATATTGACATTGACAAGAACAATTTTTTTCAAAATAACAATGAAATAAGTTATGTCGACAAGGCGACCGCCTTTGAACTTATCAAGATTTCAGTACAAAATGATTTTAATTCACCTTTAAAGAACAAGTTAATTGTTATTTTTTTTTATTTCTGACACTTGAATACGATACTTTAAATGGTTTTTATTTCCTGACACTGTTTCCTTTCGTACAAAACTTCGATTTTTTTTACATTCATCATTTAAGGAAGGTTAATTTTCTCTCATTTTCCGTTAAAATTAAGTTATCAAGTTAAGGAATGCTTTAAAAAAATAGCTGACGTAAGTAGGTATCTACCTTTTTACAAGACGTTAAGTATCGACAAAAATTTAATTCAAACAACATTAGTTTTTAGATATTATTTGCTAGTGGTCTTGATATATGAAATTCCTATACCTACCACGTTTTTACATGTTTTGCACGTTAGAAGAAAATATGTTTCAATAGTATTGCATATTTTCATTGTAAGAACAAGATTTCAATAGACAAACTATAAAGAAACATAGAGACCAAAACCTTGTATTTGATTGAATCGTGTATTGGCCCGAGTTCTCGGTCAAAATACGATTATGTAATAACGATTGTAATATTTACATACATAGATACTTACATACACGTTTAGCTGGTATTTATTATAGGTATAGATACGTACTAACATCTAATCATTATAATTGATTGTAAGTTCGATTTGTGATATAAAGTTACAAGTTGCAATACTCGATTGTCTACCTTTTTCTAATATAACGTGCATCATTACATATTACATTGTCTTCTGATTTTGAGGATGATTTTTAATTAAGAAGGTCGGCATCGACTGAGCAAGATTGAGTGCAATAGAAGGCTCTAGTTGCCTCCATATGCCACTGAGTGGGGTGTAAATGGAGAATGAATGAATTTATAAATCTTTTTGATGCATCGTACGCGGATTCATTATTTCGGTATAGGATTTAGTAGGTATGCAATCTGATCAAGTGATATTATTGGTAGGTACCTATCTATATACCTATTTATTAACGTTTGGAAATTATCAATTTCATAAATTATAACGTTTTTCTACCTCGAAACTGTTCTTCGAAAATAATATGAACATACCGATAAGTTTACTTACTTATTCTATGTTCGCTCCCAGTGCATGTGGACGCCACGAAGTTCCTCCAAGCCTCTCTATCTTGCGCCAGTTGCACAGCTTCATCCCAGCTTAGTCCAGCATCTTGTAGAACCACAGTGAATGCCCGCTTGATTATTAATTTCCTGCCTGCCTCACCTTTTTGTCCCATCCAGATTGTAGAAAATGCTTGCGTATTCAAAGCTCTCAGGGGACATGCGGATAACGTGGCCAAGCCAGCTCAATCTGCGATTCTAGATTACTGTTCTGGAGCGTGCGGTCTCGTTTGAGACATAATGCTACCACCTAATCCCCAAAATCTGTCGCAAAAATCTGTTCTCAACCCGGAGGATCTTCTTCTGTTGAGCCTTTGTCAGATCCCAGGATTCGCAACCATATAACAACACTGACACAATGCACGCATTAAAGAGGCGACGCTTAGTCTTGGTGGAAAAGTTGGTGAATTTCCACAGTTTTTTCATGTTGTTAAAAGACGAACTCGCCATTGCAATTCTCATCCATCTCGCAGTTTGGTATCAAATAACTTTTGTAAAAATAAATAAGGAGTCTTCAGTTTGTGCTACTACGAATTACTTTATTTCCATAAACATGTTTTCGGGAGCGACTACTCCCTTCCTCAGTGGACAAAGACTCCTTACTTAGTCTTTGTCCATCTGAGGAAGGGAGTATTCGCTCCCGAAAACATGTTTATGGAAATGAAGTAATTCGTAGTAGCACAAACTGAAGACTCCTTATTTATTTTTACATAAGTGAAAATGAACTACTACCAAGCACCCTCGGCCGAAACTATCAACAGTATCAAATAAGTTTAATAATCATAAAATATATGATAAATAAGCTTTTATAATTGTTTTTTTTTCTTGTTTGTCTAATGAAGAGATTATAACGAAATCCCATACGATTTTATCACTATTATCAATATTATCTTACAATGTGTGTGAATTTCGTTAGTCGATACAATCTATACCTAATCGTTTGAAGGATCTAAACGTTTCTATTACTTCAAATTTGCATACTTTCAAAATAATCATAATTTAGAATTATGATCAAATTTGATACCCTTACCTGCTGTTGATTATAAATACAAACACACATGAAACTTGTGTACGTCTGTTTAGTCATGAGGTCATAAAAATCATAGTTTAAATGTTTTCTTTATAAAATTTTGATTGTAGTGCATAATCAGTTTTTTTATATAATAAAGGTATGATTAAAGATCATCTATTCATATAGCATATCCTAAAAAAATATATGAAGATAAAAGTTTATAAGAAACATGACGAAACACGTTAATCATTAGGTATATATGTACCTACTTTCTATCTAAAAACCTACTTGGCCCTTTCTTTCATAGAATCTATTGGAGTTAAAGGTTTGCTTTTTCCCATTTATTGGAAAGTTATCTTTGGATAAAAACCTAATGCAATTTTTCAAAATTTCTTCATAAAAAAATAATGAATAGGTACTTAGTTGTTCTTCTTCTGAATTTTTTAGCCTATGTGTTTTAATCTCTCATAAAAAGGAATACCTACATTCAATTCAATTCAATTTAATATTTTACGTTATTATTCTCCCACTAAAGCTATAAGCTTGTGTGTAGGAGAAGGCTTCAATTATACCTACGACAATGCAGAGTAGGTAATACAAAGGTAATATGCAGAGTAGGTAGGTAAAAAGTAGAATTTACTATACTTGATACAAAAAAACAGTTTGTTACAGGAACGTTCTATTCAAATAGAAGAAGTCAGATCGCTAGTGTATTCTCTGCAGAATTGACTGACACGTTATACATACACAGTCAAACAGGTAACACTTTTATTATAAGCATATTTGAATATCATGCACACAGGTAGGTATGTATAGTATAATACTCACAACAAATTATTACATCACCTGTAATAAATTATAATCAATTTCAAAAATTCCGCATGATCAACTAACAAACTAAAAGCGCCCATACTATTATTATTTATTTATTTATTTATTATTAATATTATTATTCTCTGCAGCTATAGGAACGTCGCGTCGTGACTTTGTTTGGGAGGAAAGCATTTATCATAAAACAGGGCTGCCACAAATCATAAAAAAAAATCTAATAAAAGTGTATTGTTAACACTTGATCAAACAAAGTCTGCGAAAATTAAACGTTAGCTTAACGATCAAAATGTGATTTTTTTTCATTTTTTTGAAGAGTTATTCTCCTGAATCATGGGCGCTTTTTCATTTTTTTCTGTTTATGTGAGAGTCCTGTCCAATTCGAGCTATCATTTAAAATAAAAGAAGTCCACCTAGCTAAAAATAAATAAAAATAATTTTTTTATATAGAAATTTGTAAAATAGATATAATATGTATTTGGGATGTAACATTAGAAATCGGTCGTCAATGTAGCCTTTTTGTATATTTTATTAACGTTCATAACATAGCCTACCAGTTCTCCAGAATTTTGCATGCTTTCCTAACTATTCTAAAGGGACGCTTACACGATTCTATACAAACTTTTGTTACTTCACACCAGCTTCATTGTCACGGAAACATAGAATAAGGATTATCGGTATCCTTATTCTATGTGAACGTTTCTGCTCAAAGATTTCTCAGCCAACTTTTTAAGCAGCAATGGAAGACGGTTTTTAACAAAACGTTTCATGAAGTTTGAATTTAAAAATTAGTTATGTATATTTTTTGAACTAAGATTAGTCGTAGCCCTGTTTGTAATAATTAGTTTAGTCATCTTCCACCAACGCACAATATTATGTATTATCTCCCAGTGATAAATATCGGACTCTGTAACTCAATACTAAACAAATCCATTAACTATTTTAATATTCTGTTTTTTTGTTCATCTTTGTAAAAACATTGCTAGCTTTATTCTATTTCAATTTAATTATCAACTAAATGCCGAACTTACAAATGTAGGAAGGTAGGAAGTCATGTTTGTTTAGTCTTAATCACCCATAAGCAGCGATTTCTTTTTAACAAATTTTGATTTCATATAGCTTTTGCTTCACATGGTTTTCTTAGCTAAGCTTATTTTATTAATAATGGATTCTAATATGGGCATTTTTGTGCTCATTTCTAATCATTTAAGCAGGTACCTATAACAATATTTGACCAACAGACCTCGGTAGTCTAGTTGTAGATACTGGAGTGGACTTCAGATCACGAGGTTCCGGGTTCGGTTCCCGGTCGGGTCACAGTTTTTTTCACGTGATATTTCTACCCGGGGTTGGCCTGCCTCAGATCGGATGGGATCTGGAAAAAATTGCATCAGGCAATAAGTTCCGCCGGCTATACTGAGACCTTTGTATAGAAAAGTGTTATATTATTCATCATCATCATCAGCCCTCTCCTTTTCCACTCCTCCCAAATAATATACCTATATTATTATAACAAAATTTGCATTATTACGCGAGACTTGGCTGAGATCAAAATTTATCTAATAAACTTATCCTACTTTTAAAATGATGTAGGTATCGCGAAAAATGTATTATGAGAATAATTCATAAGGATTAAGTATCAGGCTAATCTTATTTGTACTTTACTATGTTAGAAAAAAAATGTTCGCACAGTGTATCGAATTCCGGTGCCAACCATTTCCACTTTCACGCCTTTGCTTGGTGTGAAAGATGTAAAAAGTGAATTTGTGTTCCAAATTAAAAAAACAAAAATTGACCTTAGGCATTCTCATCATTCATTACGCAAAATCGAGCGCAATGTACCTAAGGCTTTTTTACCTCTCCATATTTGCCTTTAATTGAGGTGAAAAGGGAGAATGTTTTGTTATTCTCATATTATCTGTTTTAAACATTGCATTCGTTACAATTCAGAAGTAGTATTTGTTCACATTTTTCGAAGAATTGGCTAAGAGTCAGGGAAGGTATGAAATCAAAAACCAAACGTGATAAATCTACAAAACAGATTTGTCTTCTGAGAAGATATTGGTACTACACAAGGAGAGGTTAGATATGAACGCAGATATTTGTTAAGATATTATCGTTGTTTTGATTCTTGGATATGGTAATCAGACTCTACTACAGTCTATGACTGGATCTCGAATTGTTCAACTTCTTTCTTGGAAGATGTTCATCAAGAGGATGCATCCGTATTGTTTTATTTGCACTGCTATATTGAGTACAATAACCATCACTATGGAATGCTGATTACACAATGACATTGTTGAGAATAAAGTGCATACTTTCAACAAGACTGCATTTTTATCTAAATGTTGCAAATAAGTAGGTACCTAGTGTTTTTCTCAATCGCCAGCCATCTCATCTTGATTATTAGCAACACATTATGTTCAAACAAAAAGTGATTTCACTACACTAAAATTTTCAAAAATTTCAAGATTATCTTTTGCGGCAAAGGGCTACGAAGAAACTATCTGCCCCCGTAGAGAAATTCAAATTGGCGTTCGACTACAAACAAAGATTTCGTCAATGTATAGTGCGAAAAAATTAACTGTCCACTGGAACATTGACATTTATATACATTACAAATATAAAAAGTGGACGGTTAATTTTCTTCCCACTCTACATTGTCGAAGAATTCGCCAGTTCGCCAGATCGCCAATTTGAATTTGTCTAGGCCTACTGATGTGACTGCGAAGCCAAGGCCTCGCATACTTAATCGAGATTCGTTAAAAAATTAAATGTTTCTAAACAATTTCGTCATACAAATAGGAAGTTTTTCATGCAAATAATGTTTTATCCAATTTTTTATTAAAATTATTATATCTCCCCTATAAGTTTTATATTTCTAAGCAATCTTACTTTTCTTTGATTTTTTTTTGTCTAGTGTATCAGCAAAAGAAACTTTCATATTATGACAAGGTTGACAATAGGTGTCTAAAGTTATCTAGGAACCAGTTTCTTACATCAACCACAAAACTTTGATGTAGTACCTACCTACTCATTATTTTTCCTAATTATAAAATAACAATAATCATAAAAACATAACATACAAACAATAATAAAATAAGAATATAAACATGTAACAATATAAAGGCAAGATAATAAATTAATAACAGTACAACGTATTATTGTTATGATATTGATATGTTTTAAAGTATAATTAAATAATAATAATAAATAAAATCAGAGGTACCTCTATGCATGTTATTAGCTACAGTAAGTAATTTCCTTATTTCTCATTATATTATCGAGAACATTATAATAATAATTCCAATCATGGTTAATCATTATTGACATTTAAAACATAATCAAAATTAACTGTACCAACGTAAGTTGTACACACCTACTCCATCCTTCTTATATGCAATATTTGGATGATTTATAAATAGCAATCCTTCGTCAGCCATCTTTTTTTATGTCACAGACTCATAGACATAGACATAAGGCATTTAGGCAATAGATATTATGAGTTTTGTTCATTTTTCTATGACAATAAAAAGTTCTTGCTTTTTCTTCGTGTGTTATGTCTGTTCTTCCAAATTGACCTTCAATAGGAAATTATACAATTTTGACAGTTGATAGCGGCCGTATTGATGCAACGACATCCTGTCTAATTGCCAGTTTTTGTTTAATATATTTTTTACAAAATAGCAGTGTGCGTATATCGTACCAACAAGAAGTTGGTAGTCCAGCGGTTATTCGACGGCTTCGCGGTTATTCGTACGTTCACTGTATTGAAGACCGTGGATTCGAATCCCGGTGCCGACCATTTCCACTTTCAAGACATGCTAAAGCCTTTGCTAAGTTCACTTTGAACGAGCTTAAATTCTAGAATAACTTAACAATATCTTAGAATTAAAAGGAAAGCCTATTCCAAAAATTTGAATATGGAATCTAGTCCTAAAATACAAAAACAAAATGATTGCTCTTCATAATTATTACCTTTCTAATTTACGGTACTTGCCTTCTGATTCTTCCGCAAACAAACACATCCTACCTTTCAGCCTAATCCTGTGAACATTCTTAGTCTATTAATTATGTGGGTAGTTCAGCCACTGCTCTCCAGTACATACGAAATATTGTTTACATACAAGTAATTGAATTTCTCGATACGGTAGCCATGAATTACATACAATAATATTATACTGTTACGTTACTCACACAGGTATATTCGAATTATCAACATTGTGAACACAAGAACGTATGTGGTAGATACGATTTTTTAATATTTTGATAAACGTCGTTAGGCAGCTATGCCAAACATCGTAATTACGCTAGTAACAACTAGTCGGGTACCTACCTATCTGAGACAGATGAGATATTATTACAGTTTGATTTTTAGACAAATAAACCGTATAAACGAACAATGTTAAATGATTGATATACCTACTAGTGTACAATTTTTTTTATTTCTAGGACTTAATCTTATTGTTATACCTAACAGACTATGTATTTCGATTACTGCGTTATGCATAGGTAATATAGAAGAAAATGTATTGGGTACCATCACGTTGTGTCCTTTGCAAAGAGAACGGATCTCCAGGAACTTCCTTCGTTTCTTCTATGGATGTATTAGGTACCATTCCTCATCTTCTTGTTTCTCAAATTATTGAAATGGCCTTCATTCAGGATGACCCCATTTTTTTAGAATGTTAACTGCAACATTGCTTGTTTGCTTTGCTTTTCGTTTGGCATTCCGGAATATCTTCACCCGTAGAGGGCTGCATCCCATCCTCTTACAACTACAACATTATTTTCTAACATTTTAGTTACTTTAGAAATCTAGCAAAAAAAAAAAACACTTCATCTTCTTCAATGGCGCTACAGCCCAAATTGAGCCTTGGACTCCTGTAACATTCGCATCCACAGCTCCCTTTCCCCAGCCGCCCCTCTCCAATTATCCACCTGCAAGAGTTGCGCTGCGTCTCTCTTCACGTCGTCCTCCCACCTCAGTATCAGTCTGTCCACCCTTCTTCTCCGCCCCTAGATGTCCTGTAAGTATTCTTTTTGGAACCCGAGATTCTGATATTATTTGCACATGTATCTACAGATTATCTCTACAAATCCGTCTGAGTACCTTCCATTCAAAAAAAAAAAAAAAAAACAATATAATCATGATTGTAGGTACATGGTTCATTACGAGTAGGTGGATCAGGTATATTCAAATACCTTTGAATTTTTAAAAATATCGCAATTTATTGAAAATTAACCGAAAACTAACCGTTTAGTAAATGTTTAGCAAAATAAATAAAATCAAGTTCAAACTACCGAAATTAAAACTGACTGCATAGCCAGACGATAACTCAGATTATGCACAAATTGTTTGCTATACGGCTGTAATATATAATAATGATCAATTTGTGGCTCATATTTCTAAAAGACAAAATTTATTGCAGTGATCAATCATTCGCTTCCGTACGTTCAAGGATCATGTTAATTTTTTATGCAAATTTCTAACGAGAGACCGCGCATGATCACATTGACGATCAAAATTTATTATAATTTCAAATGCGTAGCATCTGTATTGATAGAAATCGACTTTTCTGTAAAATTGAAATTCATAATCTTTAATATATTTATAACATTTCTTATACCTTAGCTTAGATCTTTTCTGGGTTGTCCAAAGTTCAATTTGAGGTATTTTAGTCTCTTTTCATTATGCGCCGAAAAATATGGTTAGGTATATAAAACAGTTTTAGCTTGAAATCATTGATAATTCAAGCTTTTTATTGCGAATTATGATTTTTTTTAAATCTTGCGAAAGAATCAATCAGCCAACCCGTTCAGGCCCGCCATTCACGATCACTCCATCGGTCCAAATGAAGCGATGTCACTCCAAAAAATGACCGTGAATGGGGAAAACTAAATGGATGATGTGGAGTGATAAGGTGAAACGGATATCCATCAGTCAAAAATTCAATCGCGTCAAGCCATCCGTCCATCACTCCAAACGGATCGTCAAATAGGAAACTCGAGTGGACGTAGTCCAAGTCGTCATCTCACTCGATTGTCAGTGTTTTATCCCTTGGTTCATTTTTGGCCCATCTTATCATCATCATTCCACTAGGGAAGAAAAAATTAAGGACAAAGACATTCAAGGTTTCATCTCATCATTGACCTTCTTCCTTGCTTTTTTCAAATATTTCCTATTTCACCCAAATGATCGAGGATAGGAATGAAAGATCTTCGAAACTAGGATAGAAGAAAGAAGAGCAGTCTTGAAAAATCAGTGCATTCATTCATAGTACGAAACTACCTGGTTTAGCAGCTTTCCCTACTGAAGTACTAATGTGTTCTCAAAAAGGCCGCTTAATTTCTACAAAGATATTTTATTTTCAACATAACTGACTTGTTATATTAACCTTTCGTATTAATTCTGTATAATCTCTAGTCACTTGTACCTACCGTCCGTACCGGATTTAGGGATATTGATTTAAAGAACCAGTCTTAATGATGTAAATCACAAATGGGAGGAGAAATATCGTATGGTAATTAATATAACAAACCATATCCTAACGTAGGTATTAATGTTATATTTTTATTGTTATAACTTATTCACTCAACCAATTATTATAGTTATATCCCCTACCGACAAATACATCGTGTCTTTAAAACAGCTAACTTGACTGAACTTGCTACAAATAAAAATGAAGTGAAGGTCATACATATTAATGAAGATTAAACAATACTACGTATCTTACTTTTACCTAACTATGCATGGGAAATTTCAAATCTGACTCTCCAATTTTGTATAGTGTTCGACACATCACAAACATACATAATATATGCCTTTCTCGCCCAGGAATCAAAAATAGACTAAACTTTATACTTCAACCAATAGATTGGAATGTCATTTATATAAGCTGAACGGAGTTCAGTAGAATAATCTACCAAAGTAGCGAGACACAAAAAAGTTCCCAATACGGTAATTTGCGCGGCAGTCCATGTTACGCTTGACGAGATACTCACGTATAGAGCATAAGAATTGACGGAATGAAGCGAACAATATTTTTCCAAGAATAAATCCAACACTGTACTAAACTGTGATGGTTTTTTGTCCGGTAAACTCCGTTATATAAAAGAATTCAGCAACGACCGACCATTTTTGTGGGATAAAAATGTGAACTATTGACACTGGACGCGTATAAATGCCTGCATTATACCCGATTATGCACACACTTTTTTATATTAAAAACTGATTGACGTTCATCGAAATTAAGATGATATAAAATTCTAATGACTTACAATATTTTTCATTCGTATCTCTAATGGTATAAACGGAGAGGACAAAACGTTTAAGGACCTACCTAATTTTTGAACTCATAACTATACACACGTTTGCTTTTCGTATGTTCAAACCATCATAATATTTTGAATTTGTTTATACTCTCATTAATACCCCTCAGTTCGACTTTAAAGTAACAGAACTCATTCTGAAAGTATTTGGTGACATTGATAGAAAACGTATCAGCATTGTGAGCCTCCAAACATTCTTTAGTTAACCCTTTTAGCATTATTGTAATATCAACCTCTTCTTCATAGAAACTTTGAAATCCTATAAGGTCCTATCGTCCAATTCGTGATTCGGTGGTACCATCTTATTCCCATAATTCTTCGAAAGCTTTATAGACCATTTATCAAGTAGACTCAAACCAATACTGTTATCATCAATTCTAACAAAAAAGTTGTCGTTCTTTTGATGTATGCAGTAGGTACTCATTCGATAAATATGTCGCACATGTACAAAGAACAATAATATGTACAAAAGTTGACTGTATGTATGCATTTACATAAGAAACTGTCAAATATCTGTTAAAGGAAGTACACATACTAAAATATTAACAACTTATATCCTTATCAACATACTAGAGTTAGTAGATAAATACCTACACAGCAATCTTACATATTAGATCAAACAAAGGCATCGAAGGTTGGTCTGAGAATCTTTTACCATGACAAAATATCACTCTGACTCTGATACAACAGCTATTATGAGCATGTAAATGTATTTTTATAAAACCTGTTTTATAGTATTGCACAACCTCTCATTGTTTCTATTTGTTAAAAAATTATGTTTATAAATAATGTATGAAGGAAAACAAAATTCAAATATATTTTATTTAAATTATAGACTGTGTCATTGCTAGCATTGTTTTTGATAGAGAGGAATCTTTTGTTTGAGATTATCACGCAAAGAAGACTCTTTATAACAAAACCCCTTTTGTGGTATGAGAACTGGTTGTAAGATTCTTAAATTTTTTGTTAGGTCGTCTTATTTTGCGCGTTACAGGAAAGTTCATATCGAAATTTCATAGTCCATGATTTGAGGAAGTGATAAATATATTAATTTTCGTAAATTGCTTTCTTATTAATGCTTGTTATTGTATGAATAACAAAACATAACAGTACTCGCACGAATACGAGTATTTTTCTAAAACAGGATTTTATAAAGCTTTGGATTTTAATAAAAATGTTGACCTCTGATATGTATTTTGATATGCTCAAGGCTTATTCACATGCGAATAAGAAGGAATTTTTTTTATCAAGGAGTTATGATACTCGCATAGCTAAAACTCAGACCAGCATTAACTGGAGTAGGTAAGTTTAATGAACAAAAAAACATAAGAGTAAAATAATTATTTTTATATGATTAACGCTTTCAATTGGACCATTACAGCCTTATGACGGTCTTCTATGGCTTTTTCTAATGCTGGGAATTAAAGACACACTTGACGTCTGAGCATCAGTAATTACATCTTTCCCATTTCTCCTTCCATATCCCTGATTCCTGTGCCTCACCCTTTCCCTACACCTCTCCTCTTTACCCCAGCAACCTATTTCCTATGTTTTCTGTTATTTACCTTTCACCTACCTTCCCCCTGTCCTTCCAATCATCTCAATCTTGAACATCCCTCGACTTACTTTTCAATGCCGAGAAACCATAATATGTACTCATTGTTATGGATCATCAGCTATATTTTTATATTCGCTGCACTTCGTCGTTAGTAATATAGCGTAGATATTATGAAGCATCCGTTTATTGGAGGATTGATATTTTGTGTCACTTATACTTGAGCCAAAAAATTATTGTTATATAATAATTTTTCTTAAAAATGTAGGTACCTACCTACTTAGGTAGGTATATAAAAAAATTAAGTGCCTATCTTTGAGAAGAAATAATACTAGAGAAATAATGTGCAACTGCGCATGGTTCCATAAAGTACCACGTGACTGCTGTTTAACTCATACAAATTGTCACGTTTGTCGGTACTGGTGTGTGACATTCTATTTTTTATTTTTAATATTTTAGCGTTCACACAGAGGAGTTTTATGTTTTAATCATATAATTAGTTAAAGGAAGTAGGTAGATACCTATGGGCTTTATTGTGTTTTCTTGTGCTTGTAGATGAAAGCAAAATGAATTATTATTGATAATTTATCTTCAGTCACGTGACTGGTGAATAAAGGAACCATTTTTCGGCTCTGCGGATCCAAAAAAGTTCTCTAATAATATTTTGTACTCAGTGGTGCCTATAACACATTTTCATAAACTGTCAAAGATTTATTCTTACTTAGAAGCAGTTCCAAAACTTTGGAGTTTGTAATAGAAATTTCAAGTAGGTACCTAGGCAATCTCGATTTCGTTCGTATTATTCAAACTCCTATGATTGAAATAAATCTCTTGCCTACGTTCGAAGTATTGGGTAATACTTTAAGATAGAGTATGAACGCGACGGTTATTGATTAGTGATTCTCTCCGTTATACCGCGATAATTCATGCATAATAGCTCTGTCTCTACGGCGTCCCCCACACACACTCGCTGCAACTTGCATTGTCTCTACACAATAATTACAAATTATATGCTTGAACTCTTATGTAACTCTTACGTAGGTACAGATCCATTCGATTCGCTGAGACCCGCACAATTTCATTTTGTAACCTTTCGGAATTAATACTGAATGCCTTGAAAATTAAGAACAGTACCTCTAGTATAAGTTTTCGACGATCGAATATCGAAACGATCATCGAAAGAGTTTCGAAAAATTTCCGTACAAAAATGATCGAATGATTCGATCGTTTGATTTTCGAACACTATTTACACGCTAATAAGCAATTGTTAGGGTGCAATCAGCTTTCGATTAAACTCGTACTAGCCCCACAAGAAACATATTAAGTTTAGTATTGTGTGATATGGCATTGCTTTAAAAGTACTATTCATATGTCTGGAGTCTTGCCAGTATCACGTTTTCAGAATAGGTACCTAAGTACGTACTTTTATAATTACAAAAAAATAAGAACGATGAAGCTAGTTCGAGTTTTATCGAAAGCTTATTGCACACTAAAAAGAGCTTATTAGCGTCCAAATAATGTTCTATACAATCAAACTATCGCATCGTTCGACTATCTTGTATCGTAATTTTTTCGAAACTATTTCGATAGGTAACCGTTTCGAACATCGAAATATCAATTTTTCACTAATGAGTATTTCTTCAATAGCTTGTATGCACATTGCACAGTACTTACATAATTCCCACCAGTACCTAATATTCCGAAACACCTTTATCTAGAAATTCGAAATGGATGGTCTGCCTTTTTGGGAACGTGCAAAATATATTTTTTTGCTTCATTAAGACACTCTTTCACTAGAACACGGTTTGGAGTCTATAAACAATGAAAACTTGTATACCTACTTTCAACTGTCAACATCAGTCTCGCTTGCCTGTTTTACCGTATCTTCAATAATTATTAAAACAACGCAAAAGGATAGATGAATTATTCCTAAGTCGATTTGTTTCTGCTTATTTTTCAAATAAATTTCAACGAATCCCTACAAAACTATTGCGTTTTACACTTCTTCATAATAATTATTCAAATACATACAGGTTATTTTTCTCACATATTTCTTGTGGAAGGAATATAATAACACGAACAACAATGTAGCAAGTCTTATGAAGTCTCGGAACCCTCATACCGCAGCTGCGGAAGCGATGTTTCTTCCAGAATTTATAGTCCAAATGCAACAATTTAGTCGCTATTCAAGTGTACAAACTTATAAAGGTACCTATTCTTCTATAATTCCAATATTCAGTAGTGGTTATTCAATTTACTGCTAGGCCCTTCTAAAGAACAGTAACAGAAAGAAATTATTTAAAAAAAGCAAATGAGCAAAAAGATAGGTTTAGTATCAATAAATGAAAATATCTAGCCCGCATTGTGAGGCCAGAAATATCCAGTCCAGAACTTTAATGAATGAATGATCAAAATATCGGGAAGTGCGCTTCAATCTTGCAGTTTTTTCTGAGTAATCTTTTAGCTACATTGTTTTATAAGCAGGAACACACATATTTTATCTTGAATCGACGAGAATCGGCATTCGATGGACTATTTAGAATCTCATACTTCGGTAACGGTAAAAAATAATGACTTATCCAGCTTTTTGGAATGAATTAGCTTAGAAGTCAGCTTAGAAGTCCAACTTTACTCACTACACTCCAACCTCCAACTAAGCACATTTTTGTCTTCTTTTGCCTTATACTCGGGTCACTCCGGTGCTGGTGGTAATATTTTTTCAACACATTTCTGTCGTAAACATACATACGTCTTGAAAAATGGTCACAAGAATCTAGACATAATTAGAACGTTGTGCATCAACAAAGCCAATCTATAATAATAAAGGAAAGTGCCTGACTGACTGACTGATTGACTGACTGACATACTCACTCATCAACGCACAGCCCAAACGGCTAATAGGCAATAAACATGAGACATTAACAAAAATGGATATAGTCATATCCTGGTGCCAAATACGACAGCAGTCGCAGTCTTTAAATTTGGTTGTTCTCTTGTTGTCAATAATTTCCAACTTTTATCTCTATATTTCATTAATTATTATTAGAGGTACGTAATTTTCGCAAATAAAAAATTGTAATATCGCACTTAAAAAATATATAAAAGCGAAATTTCGCATTTATTCGCATAAAACATAAATGTCTATAATAAAATACCTTTGAGTATTTTAAATATTTTATAAAAAGTTAACAATTGTAGAAAACCTTGATAAAATATCAACATGTAATAAAATTATAATTTAGTTTCATTGGCGACTTTTACTAACTGATTTTTCAGTTTCAATTATTTTCACACGGATAAAGCGTTCGTTTTCACGAGTTAGTTGATCGTTTACATTTAAAAAATAATAATTATCGACATTTCACTGAAGTTTACTAAAAGTTAAAACATCCCATTTATGGAATATTTCGACAAATTTCGCATTTATCGCATCTATTTCGTAAATACGAAAATTACGTACCCCTAATTATTATTAAATATCTACGTACTTGTTGCATACATGGGATTTTCCGACCTGTTGAACATGTTGAGAATTCTCATGATTAGGAGTTTCGGAGACTTAAGAGACTTGAAAATTACCACCTAATGGCGAACGTTGTTAACCTAAAGTGATCACACTAAGCCAGCCTTCGAAATAACAGTAGAAGACTTGTCTTCTTTTCTTCGATTATATGTATTTAAATATTCAAACGAGGTAATTTTGATGAATCTATTAGTAAAATAACAGCTCCTGGTGTTTCGTTAGAAATATTGCTATACTAAAAGGATTCCGCAGTAATACCAGTAGACCACACAACCGCCCACGAAAACGAAGACATTAAACTGCAAGTCAAAATAAACAGCGGTAAATATTAATGTTTGCAATAACTCTTATGGTGCATGGTGTCGGCATAACAATATGGTGTGTTTATTTGAAGTAGTCGGATTCAAGTACCACCCAGTTCTTTCAGTTTGATACAAAATATGCCTAAAAAAAAAACAATAATTTGCATATTTAAAAACCATGTTCAGAAATACTGATTCAAATCAACATTGTAATTTGATGGACCAGCAGCCCGATTCACGGAAAAGTTTAAGTCTAAGTTTAGTTCGAAGTTCGAACGAACTTCTTGTGAATAGGGCTGCTGGTAATAATAATTATTGTAGGCGGCGACTATCTACAGTCTATGTACCTATTCACGGAGGGTTTGAATCGAACTTCGTTCGAACTTCGAACTAAACTTAGACTTAAACTTTTCCGTGAATCGGGCTGCTGTTGCTTGTTGGACTTTTTGGTTGTACCTACATATTATTTCTTCTACTAGTACCTACCTACCTAACCTCTAACCTCTTAAAACTTTTGAATTGTTTTTGTTTGAGAAGTTTCTATTTTTGTTTATATTACATGTTATTGAAACTGTGTAAATCTATATAGGTACCAATGTTTATTTTTGTGGATTCCATTTTTCAGTCGCTGTTAGAATATTTTGAAAATAATTAATTGTTTTGGTTTGTGCTTTTTTGTTGATGTTTGCTTGGATTATCTTTGCTTTACTATATTATTTGATTTTATTTTTTCCATTCTCCACAGTAGGTATATGTATTTACTATTCAATGACAAAATTAAAAATTCTTAACTTTATTATACACTTAGATAGGAAGGTAGGTACTTATTTTTTCAAACTCCTTTATTTGACCAATTTTATTAGTAATATTTTTTTTTAACAACCTTTTTCCGATCTTATTAGGCATACCTACTCTTGTGTGCTAGAGTAGGTACATATGCCTTTTTTTATTTTATTTTTAATTCTGTGTACAATATGTCTATTATTTCATTTCACTTGTTTTGGTAGGTACCTACTACGTATATTTTTATATTATTAAAGGCAATTGCCGTGTTTTGTAGATAAATAAATAAGATTAAGATTTAAAAAAAAACTTGTGTTATGTTTCAGAAATTAAAACTCACAGGAGCATAGCCGGGAAGACCCTCAGAAATACGAGTGTACGGGAAATATTCGACGTCGAGGACATAGCAAGATTGAGAAGGCAACGAAGAAGATTCTTGTATGTGAGGAGAAAGCACTCAACCTGACTCTCTCGCATGGCATTGCACGTACAAGACCATGGAAGACACTACCAAAGAGGTGGATGGGTAGCTGGGAATCGACCTTGCAAAGCTTACCCCACCTCTTGAATTACAGACCACATGGCCTAAATTAAGAAGAAAAAGAATTCTGTAAAAATGAGAGATAGAAGTAATCAGCTGTTGACTTGACTAGATCTTTACACATCTACTCCTTATTTAATCATTCTTGAAGCGAGATCCATGACATTCCTGTGGATATCTTAATATTGTTGGTGAGAACTACCTACTTCTCCTTTATTTATTTCTTCACAGAAACACACCAGTACCTACCTGCATTTTATCAGACCGTGTAAATATTCTAAAGGGTGACCATCAGCTTTTCATTGAAATATTATATTATTTTCTTTATGTTCGCTCTTTTTAGATGTTTAATTTTTGTGTAAAGCTTGATCGAAAGCAGATGTGCTGACAAAAATATTATGTAGGTATCTTCATAAAAGAGTCACCAGGGAAAAAGAAACTATTCCGTAGGTACATCCAGAACGATTTCCTGGATTTTCACAGTTACCCCAAATTCCTTCTCCCGAAGTATGTAGGTAAACTACAGTTTTCTATATCTTTTTACAGATATTTGTGATTAAGGTTATGTTATGTGTGCTAATAGTGTGAGATTAGGAAGACAGAGATCGTGTCTCAAGAATGAAAGACACAAAAGCCGCAAAAAACTGCCTGGGGAAAGACACCGCAAGGAAACATATCCACCATAAAGACCAGCGAAATTTTGGAGGGATAGAAGGCAGTTTCAGTTTCTCGAGTGGACAACAAAGCGGTAACAAAAGATGAAGAACACATTAAACTACCTGTAAAAAAACGCCTTTTGATGGTCGTATTTTAATTATTATTATTCCACATCAGTGCAATAATAATGTCTATGAATGCAGTCGTTCGCTCTATATATCTATATGTAGGTACCTAATAATAATAAAAGGGTCTTTGATTTTTTTTGTGTACATTGTTAGACACACAGTCTACAGGTAACAATAGATATTTTTTGTATGTGTGAACTGACCGAATGCAGAGAAAGTGTGTTATATTTATAAACTCCGGAAGACGCGAGTGAACTATCAACCCGTGTATTTATACCATTCGGGATAAACGCGGAAGCGTTAATCGAATTCATATACCCTGATTTTTGATATCAAATATTATAGACAACGCGGTGTGCGCATCTCACGATTTTTTATTGACCTTTGATATCGAATTTTATAGGCACTGCAGTGCGAGCATCTATTTCTTGGAAAGTTGACCCATGAATCCTTGATTAAAAATTTAATTATATTGTTTTATTTTATTTTTGACACATCAAAATGATGTATTATCGCAGTATTTTGAAGATCACTATATAGCTGATCAATTTAGATATAAAAATGGATGTTTTTGATAGCTTAAACACCTTGTATCTACGTTACTAGTTTAAATATCACGTTAGATCGATTATCTGATTGTAAAATAATAAAACTCATGCTTTCGTGGCAAATTACGATCTATTTAGTCATTATTAATAGTTTAAAACATAAATACACGTATTTTAGGAAGTAAATTGAATTTACCTATTAGAATTAAATACTGCGTAGTTTGTGGAATAAAATTAATGCGCAATTAATTAAAAACTGCGTAGTTTCTTGGATCTGAGACAGTGATTGCCAACTGGTGAAATATGTTCAAAATATTGTATTATTATTTTTATTGTAATTTGTAAATAATGTACTTTAGTGGTTATAAACTAGGTTAAACTATCACTGTAACTATGTTTTTCCTATATAAATAATAAAATGTATTAAATAATCCAAAATGACCAGAATAGAGTAACTATTGTAAGATCATGTATGTAAAACTTGATGTAATTGATAAACAAATTGTATAGCTCTGTTTGATTGTTCAGTAAGAACATATTATATGCAAATTTACATCGAAATAATCAATTTCGAGATGCCACTTTTTTAGTAAAAATTTTGTGTTGGCACTCAAGGTTATTGAGTGGTCGATTCCTGGACGGAATCAATAAAATTGTGTTGCAGACGTCCGATCCGTTTCCTATTGTGGTCGATTTTTGTACCTATTATATAAATATTGCACGTTAAACTTTTGGTGTTCTTAATCAATTATCACGAATACCTGCAACATCTCATCGATAAATGCTTAATGTTCATATGCCCTAGTTATAGATACTTGATTGTTATATACTGATGACATTGTATCTTGTATAGTTTGTAAGATATTTAACTAAATGTCCAAATTTCATAGTGAAAATTTTTGGTGAATTTTTAGAAAATGGAGGCCTGTGATTGGTCAAAATAAACAATGATTTTGATTGGTTTTCTGTTTTTGAGATTTAGTATAAATAAAGGCGCAGTTGTAAGGCAGATCATCAGTTCGAATTGTGAATTACTCGTCGGAACACTTTGGAACTCGTGATCTCGCCGGACATCTGCCTTCAGGAATACACCGCTAGTTTCATTTCTACCCTCTCATTTCCCTGGTGATCTGGAGCCTCTCTATTGGACCAGCTGCTGCCCTGAGTCAATCATCCATATTGGTCGTAGCCTTGTCGGTTACATTGTTGGTCCTTCGAGCCGGATTGATCAGTGGAAGACTGGATGCCAGGACCTCTGCGATCGGGAAAAATGAGAGGAACGGAACTAGCTGGTGTAGGCGATTGCCAACCTGAAGCCGCAGATAGCCCTATTGAGGGTTCTGAGGTCCAAGAGTTAAATCGTAGTGAAAGTGAAAATCCGCGAGTCGTACAGTCTACCCCAGTGGGGGACGCGAGTGAGGTTGTTTCACGTCGTGAATTAGACAATATCAGACGAGCTGATATGGACAATATGTTGTCGTACATTAATGACGCTTTCGAACGTTTGATGGAAAGCCAAAATCAACTTAGCCAGATGTTCCTCGAGAACAGGCAAGGAGCTATTAAAAACAATTCGAAGTGCGAAAATGTCAGTGCAAGTGTTAATAGACAGCCTGAAGTTTCCTTTAATTTGGCTGAGCGGGTGTCGTCCGGTGTGACAGTTCCGAATATGTTACACCTCTTTTCACCTGGTGGGAGTTCCAGCACAGAGTATAATGATACGTGTATCGGTGAGCCCGGTAATAACACACTTCCTGAGCCCCGCGAAGAAAAAGTTCCGAAAACGGGTATTCAATTAAGTGCCCTAATGGCTAGGCAGACTGCAGCTCGAGATTTACCATACTTTGATGGAAATCCGCTAGAGTGGCCAGCGTTCAAGGCACAGTACGAAATCTCAACAAAGACCTGCGAATTATCCAACGCAGAAAACTTGATGAGGTTGCAAAGATCCCTGAAAGGGAAAGCTAAAGAATCTGTTAGCGGCCTATTGCTTTACCCCAGTGGCGTACGTGAGGCCATGGAAACGCTTGAAGAGCAGTATGGGCGCCCAGAAATAATAATTATGGGTATGCTTGAAAAAGTGAAGCGCCTTCCACGTTTGTCAGAATCTCCGGCAAGTGATGAGTTGAACAAGTTTTACGTCACAATTAAAAACTTTGTTTCTGTTGCCGGACGTATGAAGGCTGAATACCTAAATATCCCCGGCCTTCTTGGAGAACTGGTGAACAAGCTGCCATCACATATGAAGACATGGTGGATGTCATCACAACATGGAGCAGACGACAGGAGGAGCAGATCCATTGCAGATTTTTCCAGGTTCTTGAAGTCAGCGTGTGACTTACATCTATCGTGTGCGGCCGAAAAGTTTGTGAATTCGAAAAATATGTATAATAAGCATGTGGTTTATAATGTGCAAAGTGATATGAAAACAAATAAATGTGTGATTTGTGATCAACCACATAAGTTATTTAAGTGTAAGGATTTCCTTAAATTACCCATCAATGAACGATGGGCTGCAGTAAGAAAATTTAAATTATGTTTTAAATGTCTTGATTCTAAATATTCGATCAAACATAAATGTAAAATCACTTGTAATGTTTCAAATTGTTCGGGAGGGCATAATAGCTGTTTGCATAGAGACCTTTCGAAAAATAATTCGAATGATAATTTGAGTCAAAATTCATATGTTGCCAATACATACGCCAGTAGTTCAGTGGCTTTAAAAATTGTTCCGGTTCAAATCCGAGGGTCAAAAAGCACAGCATCTATTTTTGCTCTTTTGGATGAAGGATCAAATATTAGCTTGGTATGTAACTCGTTGGCAAGCATTGTTGGACTTAACGGGGAATTACATCCATTAAAAATACACGGGGCTCGGGGTATGTGCGCGAGTGAAAATAAATCTAGGAAAGTTAATTTAACAATTAACAACAAATTTAATATAAGCGCGCATACAGTGAGCAAGCTTCAGTTGCCCGCTCAACAATATTACGACAAGGAGTGTATCAAAATGGTTACACCTCAACTATTACTTGGTCAGGATAACGCATCCTTGATTGTAACCAGGGAAGTTAGAGGGGGTGGTGATTTGATTAATTCTAGAACATTACTAGGTTGGACATTACATGGCCGGATTAATAGTAATTATGAAAATAATCACTGTACCGTTGGTCTAGTGACACACATTCAAAGAACAACTGATGACAATAATATGTTGTGCGAATTGTTAAAGGCGCATTACGCAATCGATAGTTTAGGTATTTCTGGGCCTGCCAGAATTAGTAAAATAGATGTGCGCGCCGAAGAAATTCTCTCAAACACAACAAAACAGTTGAAGAATGGGCATTTTGAGACCGGTTTAATTTGGAAAAATGACTCTGTGGGTCTGCCGGACAATAGAAAATGTGCCTTAAACCGATTGTGGGGCTTAGAACGTAAGCTCGAGAGGGATCCTCAGCTAGCAACGGCATATAGCGATAAAATTAATGAATATATTACGAAAGGCTACGCTAGGGAAATTTTAAATCACGAACTTAAAATACCTAATCCTAGAAGGTGGTACTTACCACATTTTCCTGTTTTTAATGTTAACAAACCGGGTAAATTGCGTATTGTTTTCGATGCAGCTAGCAAATGTCAAGGAATATCTCTGAATGAAACCTTGTTGTCAGGCCCTGACCTCTTAGCATCACTCGTTGGTTGCTTGATGCGTTTTAGAGAAGGCCCAATTGCGGTGTCTGCTGATATTAAAGAAATGTTTCTGAGGGTAAAAATAATACCACAGGATCAACAGTCGCAATTATTCCTTTGGCGAAACAGCAAAGAGCTAGATGTTAAAACGTTTGTTATGACGTCAATGATTTTTGGGTCAACCTGTTCCCCAAGCGGTGCACAGTACGTTCGCAATAAAATAGCGGAAAATGCACAACACACACAACCGAAAATAGCGTGTAGTATTCGTGAAAACTTTTACATGGACGATTACTTAGAATCATTTAGTTGTGTGTCCAGTGCGCGAAACACAGTCAAAGGGGTTTTCGATTTATTACAGAAAGGACAATTTGAATTAACTAACTGGGCCTCCAATGAGCCCACTGTACTTGATCAATTTCCCGAAACCTTAAAGGCGTCCGCCACAGTTGATATTATACGTGCACAAAATAGCGAAAAGGTGTTAGGAGTAACTTGGGATCCTAAATCAGAAAACTTCATTTTAAAATTTGATAACAGATTGAAGTACATTGACGTTATACATACGAAGAGACAGCTACTTAGTTCGGTAATGGGACTATTTGATCCGATTGGATACAGTTCTACCGAGTTGAAAAATAATTGCGTAAACATAAATGTTTACACCGATTCATCGAGAAGTTTACCTTATATAAACCGATTTTCCAAACTTTCGAGATTAGTTAGGGCCACAGCTTGGATGAGAAGATTCGCCAATAGATGTTTAAAAATAGGGCCGAATAGCCCTACACTGACTGCTGAAGAAATCAGGGAAGCTGAAAAGCTTTGGATACAGCAGTGTCAATTAGATTCGTTTTACGAAGACATTGAGAAGCTTAAAAATAACGTGTCGATATCGAAAAATAGTAAATTATTTAAACTTAATCCTATCTTAGAAAATAATTTGCTAGTTATGATGTCAAGACTTTATTCTTCTTCCTTTATACCTTCAAGTTCGCGAGCGCCCATAATTCTAGACGGGACGCATCCGTTTACGAAACTAGTTATCGAAAGAGCACACGAACAATGCCTTCATGGTGGCACTGAAAGGACTCTGTTTGAAGTGAGGAAGAGATTTTGGGTCACGCACCTGAGAACAAGCGTGCGAAGTATTGTTCATAAGTGTGTTCAATGTCGTTTAGCCAGGAAAACAGCCATCCCTCCTCAGATGGGAGAAATGCCTGAAGCGCGATTAGCTTGTTTCAAAAGACCATTTAGTCAATGTGGTATCGATATGTTCGGTCCATTATTCGTGTCTATTGGCCGTCGAAGGGAAAAAAGATATGGGGTGTTAATGACATGCATGACCACTCGTGCTGTTCACTTGGAGTTGGCTGCTAATATAAATGCAGATAGTACCATTCTTGCAATTAGACGAATGAGCGCAAGAAGAGGGTGGCCTGATACTATTCATAGTGACAACGGAACAAATTTTCATGGCGCCGAAAAGGAAATACGCCAGGCAATACAAAAATTGCATTCTGATGAAGAATTTCAGAATGAACTGGCTAATAGAAACGTTAAATGGCACTACATAAGTGCTGCCAGTCCCCATAAAGGAGGTGCTTGGGAAAGGCTTATTAGAAGCGTAAAAAATGCACTACGAGTCATACTTAAAGATAGAGCTCCTCGCGAAGAAACGTTACAAACAGTTTTTACAGAAGTAGAATATATTATAAATAGTCGACCGCTTACATATGTCACTTTAGACGGAAACAATGAGACAGCACTTACTCCTAATCATATTTTAATGGGGTCCAATTTTAATTTACCAGTGCATACCACTAGTTCAGAGGAACCGCCTTGTTTACGTTCCCAATGGAGGTTTGCGCAAACATTAGCAGATCAATTCTGGCGCAGATGGATTAGTGAATACCTACCAACATTAGCACAGAGACAAAAGTGGTATGAAAGGATTGATCCTTTACAAGTAGGTGACTTTGTCGCAATCGCTGATCCCAAACAGCAACGTAATTATTGGCCAAAGGGAATAATTACGGAGGCGATCTCGTCAAATGATGGCCAGGTTCGGACTGTTAGGGTAAAAACAGGGTCAGGAGAAATAACAAGGCCGTCTGTAAAAATTATTTTACTAAAAAGGCGTTAATAAATAGTAAAACTTTGTTTTACGGCGGGAGTGTAAAAAAACGCCTTTTGATGGTCGTATTTTAATTATTATTATTCCACATCAGTGCAATAATAATGTCTATGAATGCAGTCGTTCGCTCTATATATCTATATGTAGGTACCTAATAATAATAAAAGGGTCTTTGATTTTTTTTGTGTACATTGTTAGACACACAGTCTACAGGTAACAATAGATATTTTTTGTATGTGTGAACTGACCGAATGCAGAGAAAGTGTGTTATATTTATAAACTCCGGAAGACGCGAGTGAACTATCAACCCGTGTATTTATACCATTCGGGATAAACGCGGAAGCGTTAATCGAATTCATATACCCTGATTTTTGATATCAAATATTATAGACAACGCGGTGTGCGCATCTCACGATTTTTTATTGACCTTTGATATCGAATTTTATAGGCACTGCAGTGCGAGCATCTATTTCTTGGAAAGTTGACCCATGAATCCTTGATTAAAAATTTAATTATATTGTTTTATTTTATTTTTGACACATCAAAATGATGTATTATCGCAGTATTTTGAAGATCACTATATAGCTGATCAATTTAGATATAAAAATGGATGTTTTTGATAGCTTAAACACCTTGTATCTACGTTACTAGTTTAAATATCACGTTAGATCGATTATCTGATTGTAAAATAATAAAACTCATGCTTTCGTGGCAAATTACGATCTATTTAGTCATTATTAATAGTTTAAAACATAAATACACGTATTTTAGGAAGTAAATTGAATTTACCTATTAGAATTAAATACTGCGTAGTTTGTGGAATAAAATTAATGCGCAATTAATTAAAAACTGCGTAGTTTCTTGGATCTGAGACAGTGATTGCCAACTGGTGAAATATGTTCAAAATATTGTATTATTATTTTTATTGTAATTTGTAAATAATGTACTTTAGTGGTTATAAACTAGGTTAAACTATCACTGTAACTATGTTTTTCCTATATAAATAATAAAATGTATTAAATAATCCAAAATGACCAGAATAGAGTAACTATTGTAAGATCATGTATGTAAAACTTGATGTAATTGATAAACAAATTGTATAGCTCTGTTTGATTGTTCAGTAAGAACATATTATATGCAAATTTACATCGAAATAATCAATTTCGAGATGCCACTTTTTTAGTAAAAATTTTGTGTTGGCACTCAAGGTTATTGAGTGGTCGATTCCTGGACGGAATCAATAAAATTGTGTTGCAGACGTCCGATCCGTTTCCTATTGTGGTCGATTTTTGTACCTATTATATAAATATTGCACGTTAAACTTTTGGTGTTCTTAATCAATTATCACGAATACCTGCAACATCTCATCGATAAATGCTTAATGTTCATATGCCCTAGTTATAGATACTTGATTGTTATATACTGATGACATTGTATCTTGTATAGTTTGTAAGATATTTAACTAAATGTCCAAATTTCATAGTGAAAATTTTTGGTGAATTTTTAGAAAATGGAGGCCTGTGATTGGTCAAAATAAACAATGATTTTGATTGGTTTTCTGTTTTTGAGATTTAGTATAAATAAAGGCGCAGTTGTAAGGCAGATCATCAGTTCGAATTGTGAATTACTCGTCGGAACACTTTGGAACTCGTGATCTCGCCGGACATCTGCCTTCAGGAATACACCGCTAGTTTCATTTCTACCCTCTCATTTCCCTGGTGATCTGGAGCCTCTCTATTGGACCAGCTGCTGCCCTGAGTCAATCATCCATATTGGTCGTAGCCTTGTCGGTTACACTACCTAATGGTGAAAGAAGAACAATAATTGCATTGTTTCATCATCATAATATTAAAATTCTCTACCATTTTATTTGGTCCATCGTTTTAAATATCGGTATACCAGATGGGATCCTTACGGCGATGACGGAGTCCCGTCTTGGCTTTATTTAATGCAAGTAAAAAGGAATCTCTACTCCAGGAAGGAATCTGGTGGGGGAGGGTCTTATTCCATCGCCTCCATTTTCCAGATGATCCGAATAATCACCATAATATACATTTTCTCTGGGGACTCCTCTACTTCTTATTCCATCTGGATTGGATGCGTGACTAAAATTAGATTTGGAATTCGTTCGCTCGACAAAATCCGGCCAACTCAGGAGGTAAATTAGGTACCTAACTGAAAGCATATAGGTAAGAGAGTATGGTTACCCTACGTTTATGAAGGTTCAGAACATATCAATAATACAAGCACGCGGTTACACACGCTCGATCTACGAGTTTTGTAACACGAGTGAGAAGTGAACAGTGAGTGAATACCTGTCAGTACCCCGGACGTATGAGGTTGATAAATAGTCAATTTCATGTAGGCTTGTGCAATCCTCCGCTCACACAAATATGAACCCTATGGACCCGCTACTCTGGAATTATAATTACTTCTGCCTACCTCCGAACGTTGAACAATGCAACTTGGAAATTTAATATTTATGCAAATTGAAGATGATGCGTATAAATTCGATTTATTACTCGTAAGAATAAGTACCTACCTAGGTAGGTACTTTTATTTTGCTGTTCAATTTGTATTGTGGGTAGGTAGTTCGTTTGTTTCAGCACCATGTTGATGGGTCTTATTAAATGTGTTGTTTCAACTTTCGAAAATAAATGAATAAACAAAACTTCCAACATAAATCAATATTTTTTCTTTATACCTACTTACCACCTTCTTGATTGGACTGCATCAAGGTGAAAGCAAATCCTTAACTGTCTCTCCACAGGTCAACCTATGATATCCTAGTCTATTACCTGATGGTCCATTTGGGTCTATCTTGGGCAAACCATCGTACAACAGCTTAAAATCATCAGAATGGTAAAAACTAAAAACACATAGGTAAGTTAAAGTTAAATCTAACGCTGTGTGCAATAAAACAATAATAGAATACTCCCTTTGTAACCCCACTTAGGTGCATAGGGAGGCAACATGAGTCCTCCAGCGCGCTTGTTCCAGCACGACTTCAATTTTTATCAACAGCGCTTTCCTTAACCAACTGTTGTTCTTTATCCTAAATACATTATGTCCCATTCAAGTCCATCTCCGCCATTTCACCGGCCGGTGTATAGCGTCGTTATTTTCAAATATTAATCTGTCACACAGGGACTGAAAAGTTGGTTGTACCAAGCAGCGGAAGATGGAGAAGAGTAGGTACCTAGAGGTAGATACTTCAGAGTAATCACCGAATTCGGGACTAACTGCGACATAATTCCAATATTTTTGGTAAATTTTGTTAACTAAATAGGTACATTACATATCTACTGATTATGAAAAATTTATGTTTTACTACAATCATTATACGATTTTGAGCTGATTTAGATGTTGGTATACTTAACTAGGAATAAGTTAGTATAAACACAATACAAGATAACTTTTTAAAAAAAATATTCAATGGGAATAGGTAGGTATGTTCCCACCGGTAAAATCGTATGTGGAAGAGTTGCAAAAATAAAGGATCATCTAACAGTCGGTCAATTAAAGTAGCTGGGTAGGTACCTATGTATAGATATAGATGGGTACATATAAATAAATATAAAGGAAATAAAAAAAGATCCAAGTTTAATAATGATTATTGATCCAGATTTTAATTGCATAGGGGCGACTGCGTGGTGGGTATCGGGCCTCCTGTAGGTATCCGGCCAATTACGTATTCCGGACTTGATGTAATTAAAACATCTCAATCGGCGCCGGATTCGGACATCGCGAATACCTACAACAGAATTAGGCTTCTTGTAAAAAGCTACACAGAGGTACCTACACCTACATACATACATTTACATATAGGTTTCTAATGAACGGTGAAATATGATTTAGAATATTTTTTATTCCTGGTATTTTATAACTTTCAAACGACACATTATTAGGCATCTAAATCTATGTAGAGGATGTCCGCGACAGGAATATTTGCAACAGATATGCGCCATCAGGACATGGAGTGCAGTTCATACATCGAACTAAAGAGAAAAGCGGAGAACCGAGAGGAGTGAAGAAGGAGATGTTTGCGCTTGCTGCAAACTTATCCACAGGATTGAAACCGTGGAAGAAGAAACTTAAGTGATGTGTGCTGATTGATGACAAATTTTAGGTGGATGGACAGATACTTGAACAATTTGAAAGCTATGCAGGTAGTAAATTATAGAAGGCGAGGACTGGCATGGGCCTTATATCCTAAAATCTCCAAATTACTCAACTTTTTAAGGAGAAATCCCTTTTATACACAATAATATGTATTCTTGCGCTGGCTTACGGTTGTGAAACATTTGTACTCCTTTAAAGAGTAGTAAATACATAAACAAGCCTAACAGATGTTGTTCAAAAGAATGCCAAATAAAAGTGAAATTGGGCTAGTCGTGTGGCCAGAGTAACTGAAACCAAATAGATCAAAAAAGTTCTTGAATGGCGCTTGAGAATTTAGCAGAGAATTGTTAGCAGATCTCAGGCAGGGTGGTCTGATAACGTGAAAAGGGTTAAATAAATAAATAAATCTTTATTGGACACAAAAAAATACAGTGTTAATACAATTTAAAAAAAAACTACCAAAAGGCGGACTTATTGCTGCAAAGCAATGTCTTACAGCCAACCTCATAAGATCAAAAACTACAAAATACATATAGACGTGTAAATGTAAATACATAAAAGAATAGAATATATACCTACATATATAATTACAAAAAAAAGAGAAAAATACATACATATATACCTACATATATAATAATAAGATGCAAGTAACTGCATTGGAAAGATAGAAAAAGGAAGTCGCTATCCATGAACAGGGAGTAAGGAAAAACGGAGAGGAGGGAGGAATCCAGATTACGTATAATGTGATTCAGAAGTCCGGAGAATACACAGCTCGCGCTGAAATGACACTAAGGAGGGACAAGAGCGAACCTTATCAGGAAGGTTCCACAGTCTGGCACCATGCACAGTGAACGAGTCTGTATAGAAACCAGATCTGTGAACCGGGATGGATAGAAGATTAGAAGAACCGGATCGAAGAGGGAGACCATGCGACTGTAAAAAGACAAATCTTTCCTTAAGATATGTAGGCAAATGTGGATTGAACAGGATTTTTTGGAGAAGACAAACAACGTGGGCATCCATTCGCTCGCTCATCGACCTCCAACCGAGTCGGTGACGGTATTCTGAGATGTGGTCGAACTTTCTAAGACCAAACACATATCTTATGCATGCGTTTTGAAGACGCTCCAGTTCATCTAGGAACTCCGACGATAGGTCCAGATAGCAGACGTCGGCATAGTCCAATATAGGGTGGACAAGGCATTGGATAAGGCGTTTTTTTGTATCAGGCGACAAAAATTCTGCAACCTTTTTAGCGAGTGCAATGATGCAAACACCTTTTTTCTCAATCTGTTTGCACCAGGTCATATTCTGGTCGAAATATATTCCGAGGTTCTTGACAGAGCTCGAAAAGGGGATGGTGGTGCTGTCTAGTACTAAAGATGGAATGATAGTAGAGTTAATAGAAGACAAAATCCTGGGGTTTCCAAGAATGATTGCTTGAGATTTAAGAGGATTCACCAAAAATCCATGCTCTCTGCACCAATCGCCTATGAGTTGAAGATTTTCGATAGATAGGGTTGTTGTGGTGGATGGATGCGGTTGACGGTTAACGCACGATAGGGAGCTGGAAAAGTCACCTTGTCCTCTGTCCAACCAGAGGGCTGATGAAAGAAAATATAATTTACCGAAAGATTAACGAGTGTGTGTGTGTTCTTCAAAAACACATTCAAATCCGTGAATTTACATTACAAAATGAAACAATGCGAGTTTTTACTTGGTAATTTATAAGAAAAAACGTACATTTAAGTAAACAAACATGATATTAACTTTAATGACATGTTTTTCCTCCCAAAGACAGCAAACATTATTCACCTGTTAATCGAGATAATTGCATTTCCTAACTGACGATTATCATATCATTATTATTGTTATCATCCAATCAATGAGAGACCACGGAACAATGAAAAACCTAATAACAGACTAAAATAAAAAGAAAATAATTATAAAGTAAAACAAAAGTTAACCCGTACGATTGAGTGTTGCTTTGTTTGTGATAACTCTTAACAATCAGTTAGTTTTTCTACTTCAATTTTTTTTTGTGTAAATTGTATATCTTATTCAAGTTCTAACTAATTATGCTTGGCTAAAAAAACACAATGGTAATAATTAATTTCATTATTCGGAGTATTATTTTAATTATTAGGAACCACATTTAAAAAAAACAAACAACAATTTTTATTGCTACAATATTATCACGCCCACACGTATGCAAACAATTATAGGTACCTACTGAAAAATCGAAAAACCGAAGTATGAGGATTCAAAATTTTGGACTACTTTTATATTATATTCAATTCAAATCAATACTCCCGTTTTGACCCCACTTAGGGGCAATTGGGGAAAATATCTTGCGCGTCCTAAATACATCCTCCCACACCATGTCGGCTATGCTTTTGATAATTTTGATATTTAGTTTACAATTGCGAGTGTCTTAACTAGAAATATATCGCCACTGGATGAAAAACCATTGCTTGCTGTGACATCAGTTGCCTTTGGGGCATATCATCAGATCAGGGAAAGTTTCGTGCCCTGAACAATAATAATTATTCCTAGGTCTAGGTAAGTCGTTAGTTACTATGACAATAATACTAACAGGTGTTCGCTAAAAATTATTATGTCGAGGAAAATATGTGATACTCTCTAATCTGAAGTTCATATACTTACACAACTATTGCAACGCGGATAGGAATGCCAAATTGTCCGCTATTCTCAACGCGGTAGATGGTAATTGTGACCCGTTAAGGGACGATATTTCGAATTATAGGATAATCAAATAATTAATTAGATATTTATAACCCTTTTCTATGCCTGTCACACGACGGGTTTTTTCTGCTAGTATTTCAATGAGATGGTTGGTAATCCAGTGGTATCAATCGCCGGCTTTCATGCACACAGCGTATTGGAGGTCGTAGGTTCGAATCTCGGCCGTGCAGACCATTTCCGCTTTCACGACACAGCCCTTTGGTTAGTGTGAAAGATGTCAAAAAGTGTATTTGTACTTCGAGTGAGCACAGATTCGTTTAAAAGAAAATATCAATAAATAACTAGGTGCCTACTTACTCGAATGAAACAACCAATGGTAAGAAATGTTCAATGTATGTAATATTCAATTTCTCGTTTTACATTTTAATATGCCAAAAATAATGACAATGCAGAAGGTAACTGAGAGAGAAAAAATCTTGATAGATCAAAGAAAGTGAGTATGTATTATTTGTTTAAAGGAGAAAGTTGAATAATTGAGAAATGCAGAACATGCATATTATAACCCTGAGGTATTCGTGTTGTATATTATACATACAGAATATACTTACATGTTGGGCCGCTTATTGATACTTGGTATGGGTAGAGTTTTGGTATGCTGGTTGCCACGAGTAAGTATGGGGTTTGTTCAAAATATGTTTGTTTCTTTAATTATAGTGTAGCCGGGCCCATGTTAAAGTAATATACAAAAACTCCCTACCTACACACTTGTTTATGTAAGTAAGTATCTATACTTACACAGCTGTATTCAATATTGCAAATGTGAATTCATATTATAGTTACTACTTAAGTATCTACATATGCAAAAAAAAATAATGGTTTTTCAATTAATTTCAAACAGGTACCTACCTGTATAGCTAATGTCTGCATGTGGATGATTTAAAAAGCACCTACAAGACAAATTTACAAGAGGTACAGTACAATAGGTAGGTACCTACTAATTTGTACAAAACGTTATTTTTCGGCTTAGAAACATCAACGTCGGTCAAACAAAAACCTTCTCTGTTACGTTTTTTTTTTACTTTCTGTTTTCTCTATTTCTGGAGAGAATAACCAAAATTTAATAATAGAACTAACTATATTTCTTCTTCAATCTTTGCACACCATCACTGGTGAATTATATGGCCTTTATAGTACATAGACTCGAATTACAATTATCTACATATTTAATTTATTTTGTGGAAGAACATCTGTGTTTTTTTTTTGTACAGAATACTTTTAATAATTCAGCTACGTACCTACTTATCTACTTCATGAACGTCATAAAATACGTACTTTACTTTCGAATTTAATTGTCGTTGATCCTTGCAGATGTAAGTACTTTATTGTAGTAATGTTACATACAAATTATTCAATTTCAAAAAAAATCTAAGGTAACAGGATTCTCATGGTAAAGATTTCAGTCCAAGGTTATCTTTTGAAAATGTAAAGCATTACGAGTATCAGCTAGTTTGAATAAATATAAAAAATAGATCTGTTCATTTTACTTTGGTATAGGGATCGCAAATTGCAACACTATAATAATATTATTATGTAGACATCAGTATTTATGCACTACAAGAAAAATGGAAGAAACTCAGGACTAATGCTGCGATTCTGTTGTCCTTTTTTACCAATTGCATTACATTATATTGGAAGGTTATAAGTTAGTTATGATAATAATATGGTTCAGGTAATTGTTTCATCAAATTGACTCTGTATTTTTCCACACACAACAATAAAAATAATGAGTTTGGTAGGTAGTCCAGGGAACACAGCGTAGTAATAACACAGTGTGGTACCCAAATACTTAATGAATATTTTGTGTTTTAATTCAGATCGTTCGTTTTAATTATAATAATGTGTTAATTCCTACCTTTGAAACATTTTAATTCTACACTAACAAATGAATAATGTGCGGCTGTGATTGTTTCGTACTGGATTTAATTCACGTACCAAGTATTTCGTGTGCATACTGTAGATGCCTTATAATTAAAAGTAAGCTGGTGTATAGAACAATACCCATTAAAATTGGATTCAATTATTATAAAATTGTTTTGATATATAAATGACAAAAAAAAATGTTTTTCTATTGCCAGATAACCGAAACTTATTATTACCATATTAGCCCGAATATAACGAGACCCCGAATTTAACGCATCAGAACAGAAATAAATAATTTTGCTATTACTAATGAAAAACAAATACACTCTTTGACTCTTTCACAGTAAGCCACTTAAAGCTTGTGTCGTGAAATAGGAAGATGGTATCGTACTGGGATCGAACCCATGAAAAGTTGGCGTCCAAAAAATTTAATACAAATTAGTTATGATACCTAGGTATATGTAGGTACATTAAAAAAATATCAATAGCATTACAGCAATAAAAAAGACATATTACGACATTTAAACAATTAAACCAAAAACGCAACTCAATACAAACAGTAGGTACCTACAGTAAATTATTAATCTTTCCTAAAGAAAACATACCTACAACAAATCAAAAATATTAGTCTAAGTTTCTCAGATTCGTGATTTTAAAGGAGAATTTCCAGCCGTAAAAATAAAAGGAACATTAAACCGAAAATTATCGTCTTGTTAAGTGATTAAGAAAGAAATTAATTTTAACGAGTGTACGTGTCGATATATTTCCGAGATTCCCAGCCTCTCTGCCTACCAACTTCTTGAATTGTGTTGAATTTATTGTAACTACCGAAATTGTAACTGATTTTATTAATTTTATGAAGACATAAAAACAAACAGATAGAAATACTTAATAATAATTATTATTATTATTCCGGTTGTCAGCAATGCAGCTATAGGTATTAAGTTTATGTAGAAGAATCGTTAAATTTTATACACCCAAGTTATACTAGCAGACACGATAGACTCGTCGCTCGCTCTAAAGGTTTTTGAGCGGAGACGCTTCAAGAAATGTTTGTGTTTTTGGGAGTTAAAATCATAAAAAAATATCGAAACTGAACGATGTAATTTACGTTTTTTGAACAAGGTAGGTACATATTGAACTTTTGTTGAAACATAGTAACTTTATTTTCCTAGTAGATATAAATTAATTAAGAAAAAAATAAATCATTTCCAAAAAATGAGAAAAGTAGGTAACACTTGTAAATCAGGAAAATGCGATCCAATTTAGAGGCGATTCCAGCGTACTATGGAATATTATGATACATATTGCATTGGTTAGGATGAAAACACGTAGAAAGCCGATTCCGACCCGCGCCGACCGGCGCAAAGAATGTTCTAATATGCATTTGAATGGGGATACGCACAGCAAAAGCAGGACCCCGCTTTCCGACATGACCATTTAAATGCATTAACCATAGCCAACATTCTTTGCGCCGGTCGGCACGGGTCGGAATCTGCTTTCTACGTGTTTTCAACTTTACGTTACGGTGCGTGTTCACATGTCTACAGACCATTATTGTGTGTCTTATGTATAGAATGAGTCTGAGCATAGTAGGTATACACATACATAAAGCGATGAGAAAGCTAGAATTTCTTTCTCACAAATACAATCATTATCAAAATTCTTATATCACAAACCTAGAGGAGTCAATTAGGTACCTACGTAATCATTGCTCTATTTTAACTAACAAAATATTGTCTTAAGAACGAGTTTAGTCACATGTACACACAGACAGAAGAAATTTAAATATAAAAATATCTTCACTGAAGGAACACGGCGTAGAATTAGTTGGAATGAAGAATATGAGTAGGGTCATTCCCATACGATGCAATTATTCGTTTTAGTGAGGCGTATTTTAACGCTAGATGGCAGTGATAGTGGCTCTTCAGCGTTCACTTTATTTTATTGATTCTCATTATTTACAAACAGCCAGACATCAACACCTTATAAAATCGGACTTTATTGGATGGTTTAAGATAGAGGATAATAGGTAATGGTCTTTCCGACTGCATTGACACTATAAAATAATATATGTAACACGTTATGTATAAAATCTGCCAAGTGATTTCATATAACATGTAATACGTTTCATATACCTAACATGTACGAGTGCCCACCACTTATTTTGTTAAATTAAAGATCTGCTTTTAAAAATCTACCACCGTCAAAAGAATGTCAAAAGATTATACATAATATATTAGGTATTACCTAAGATATTTCGAGATTTATATGAGTAGATATAACGGATGATTTGTCAACAACTTAACAAAGAAAATAACATTGTTTTCTAGAAAATGGTGGTATTGTTTGAAGATACTTAGTAGGAATATTGCCCATTCCGAGTCTATGATCGATCTATCGATATAGTTTCGACAAGACACACGGTTTTTAGATAAATATCTACCAATCCGTAGTCAAACAAATTACCTACCATTACTTACTTACTTTTCGAATCCGGTTTATACCTACTTTGCCTGCCACACCAGTAAGCAGCGACAGACATCGCCTTGTCGTTTGCCAGGATATATCTGCAGGCAGCAATTTTTCCCAATCAATAGGCATGTCAGGAGGTGGTCGACGTCCAATTTAAAAATAGTTTTTATATATTACCTCTAATAAGTAATGTTTTGTGCAATTACTGTCATGTTCTGACAAATGTATGCTCTCCAAAGAAAAAATACTTTGAAAAATACATAGTTTTCGTGTTTTATTAGTCCAAAGAAGCTATTCTGAAAGTTAACACTTTTGACATCTTTCACACTTAGTAAATAAAAGGCTCCTGTCATGAAAAGAGGAAATGGACGGCATCGGGATTCGAACCAACAATCTTCATTGACCTGAACGTACGAAAGCCATCGACCGATCCGTTACCAACCACTTCAAAATTTCAACTGGACAAGCAAAAAAATGCGTGTTAAAAAGACGTGTTTACATTAACCCACAGAAAAAGAAATAAAAATGTTTTATAGTTTAATCAGTAAAAATGTTTTGCATATAGGTGCCTACTTACAAACTACACCATTTGAATGTCTGTCACATTTTAATGGGAATCGCAGACAGGAATAAGGAACACGGGTGTGAATCCAAAATGTGAGGAGGGCAAAATTATTCAAATGAAGTCTGTGTGACGCTGGGTCCCTCCCCGCTGTGTGATGTCTTGTTTCACCGCGGGCTCACAGCTTGAACTTTCAATTTACTTTGAACCGTTTTGGATTGCTATCGGTGGGTACAGGTCGTAAGTAGGTAGATACTATATTCCACGCGTTCTTTTTGTATTACGCTTCAGTTAAAAAACGGTCTCATATGAGCCGTATGGGGTCATGATGGTATGATTGCCCTTTTCACGCGTTAATATTGCTTTATTTAGTCATTTCATTATTTTGTTGTTTTAGTAGCAATTTACATTTGAGTGAAGTAACACGAATTGGGTACAGAAATACCGAGTTTTCTTAAGCAATACATAAAGCCCAGATTTACGAGTACCTTCCTAAATTCAGAAGTAGAACTTTATCCAGCTTAAGTAAGAAACCACACAATTTCGGATGTACCTAAGTCATATCTCTGTCTCATTGCTTGTCGTTACTTTATTTTGAAAGACTTTAACAAACATTTTGAAAATGGGATTTTCTGAAGTGAAATTGTATGTTTTACGTCAGCTCAATCTCAAGATGAGGAATATTTTCTGCTATGATAACCTCGATCTTAAACTTCTTCAAAGAATCGTTAGGTGCTACGTCTGGTAAGTGCTTCTATATGGAGTGCAATCATACCTACATAAACCCTCAAGGTGAGCACTAAAGGTATTCGTAATGTCAAAAATGAGCTCCAGAGAGCAAGTCGACATGTAGTTGTTCTGATATTATCAAATTCTGTCCTGAAAAAAGGTGTCCTATTTGGGACATATGCTAAGGGGAGAGAATCACTAGCTAGGTACTGTACCTGATTCTTAAGAGTAAAATAAAGTGTCGAAGATTTGTGGACCAAAGATAGATTTCCTGACTTCGTAATATCAGGGATTGGACTGGAATTAGAGCAGTCGGAGCGCTTTTTTTGCAGCTGCCTAAGACAGGGAAAGATACGTTTAATACGATAAAGAAGTCAACGAAGAATGTTCAACATATTTTGTGTAGGTAAATGGAATCATCGGGACATCCTCACATTTCATTCCACTGGAATACAGCTACTGGGCAGACAATCAAAGACCCGGAGAAACAGGTCCTTATATCTCTTAGATAAATATTACTTACTCATGGAAAAAAAAAAGAAAATACCTAAATGAATAAACAATTAGGTATTAGATGTACCTGCCTACCTATATCTGTATATCCTATTTGTACCAAAATGTTACCAAAGACTTGATGAAACAAAGACTTTATGCCTCTAGAGTCTAGAACTCAAATTAAGTCTCCCCGTGGAGTGCATTTTATACGGTAACATTATAATGTTATGTAGATTAAAAATTATTATTTTATTTTTAATCTTTTTGTTCCGACAGTTTCATACGAATTGGATGTTTGTTTTAATTTGAATGACCGATGATATTTAGATAGTGAAACAATTACTTTTATATCTGTTTTCTTTTCTTTATAGTACCTAGGTATAATAATATAGTTTTGATCCTGTGTGTGAAAGTTTTTTAACATAAAAAAGTCCCGTTTAAGATAAAAGTGCTCCTTAAAAAACTGTGAAAGTATTTTACAAACAAATTTAGGAGGTATTTTACAAACAAGTGTGATTGAAATTTAAAAGAACAGAAGTTTTTAGATAATATTGTGTTTTATATAGGAGATGTGTACGTAATTTCCTCAAAGCTAATTCGTTCTCAAGTTACAACAAAGCACAACGGATTAGTCGTGTAATGTGTTCAATGCTCAGCGCTTCAGATCTTCATTACACAAATAATGATTCCCGTTCCTTTGTCAAGTCATAAAGAATATAAATGAGATCCAGATTAGTGAGAGACGGAGGAAGTGCGCAAATTGTTTGTAGGCGAGTGACTATCTCTTATTAAGACTTTACTTACCGTACGAGCTCGCGTGTAGGACTCCACTTCTTCATTATTAACTACACCTGTCCTCTGGGAGGCGGCTCCGTACCTTTACCAGCGCCCGTATACCTATACCAACTTGAAGGTAATTAATTAAACTTAAAACTACGCTGCAGCATGTTGTAGAGTTGTAGCGTCTAAAGTTTAAAATGTATGTATTTTCTTTCATTGCCTTTTGCAACATTTCTTTCAATGTGGTGTATGCAATCATTGAGATCTTTGCCTCCTGAATTATTCAGTATAGCTCTAAAATCATCCAAGACCATCTTCATCTTTCACAACACAAGCTTTAAGTAGCTTACTGTGAAAGAGTCAAAGAGTGCATATATTTGTTTACTTTGAGTGAGCACAGATTCATTTTAATTATAAAAAAAAAATATTGATGTAATCCATAGTCATCATACACAGAGTGTGAAAGAGCCAACTTAGTTTTCGAAACATTTCTTCTGTCTGGGTTCTTAGTGTATATAGCATTATTCAACATTTTTTTTAATAAAGTTTAAAATAATAATATTAAAGAAACAAAGCTAGGATCATTTTTAATACTACACTGATCATTTTGAATGACCTGTCAATAAGATCAAGTTACACCATACAAATAAAAGACTTTCAAAAGGGTAGGTAGCCTTCTACAACCTTTCTAGAACTTATTATGCTGTAACATAGAAAGCCGGCTCAGACTATTTAACTTGGGAAATGCGCGGTTTAGCACCAAATATCAGCGAATTGTTGCGAATGCGCTCATTTGAATTGCATGCAAAATGCAGAATTGAGCGAGCTATATAAGAAAGAAAAAATATATTTTTTTGTACCAACAATACTTTTTATTTCAAAATTATTTTTCATCTAAACGCATAGAACCTATAACATTGAATGTACTCTCTAAATGTTATAAAAACAATACTTTAAATTGATGAACTTCTAACAGTAGGTAATAATACGCCATGCAACTAAACAGGAAGAAAGTTTGATGTGAGGGATTTATTCAGATGTGTTATTCAAAATATTGTTAAGGGGCTATATAACGCAAAATATTTTTCGTGTCTGAATTGGAATATAGATTCTGATTACGCTCCTAATTCCAATTAGACCCCCAAAATCATGGATATAAAAACTACTTGAGATGACAAAATGTTTAAAATCTGTTAAAATATTTAGTTAAAACCGTATCTATCCATCTCAACTAACATAACGAACATAATTTATCGCTATTTCATTTACACCCTCTTGTTCATAATAATAATAGCTTTTTTTTGTGCGCAGTGGTGTAGCAATATACTTGTGAAGTATTTCTGTGGAATAAGAAACATTTCTTTATTCTTTAAACACATTTCTTTATGATTAATCTATCAATATTTTGGTTTTTAATATTCAACAATTTAAATATTGAATCATGTAAGCTTATCAGATGTGTTATATTGTGATGAATTAAGTACCTACTTATAATATTTTTTTAAACACATGGAAAAACTAAAATCTTTCAAAATAATATATTTATGCGATGATATTATCTTCAAATACCTACATAAGTTCCGCGAAAGACTAACCACCCAATCTAAATACCTACTCAGACATGTTACATAAAATACTATAAAAACTATCTGTTCCGCCACTGTTAAAGAAACATACATTTCTCACAATGTGACGTCTTAGAACTGCACAAGTTTGGGTAGGTATGTGGCTAGGCAGAAACACTAACACATTTGATTGCATTTGAGAGGACACAATAATATCAACCATCTGGTAACAAGTAATGTCCGTTCAGGGACTAGTAAAAATAATAATATGACTTACAGCCATTGACGTGATCTTTCGTTCACTTGCAACCATGTTTTTATGTTATATCCCACAAAATGATCCTTTTTTGCGTTCACTATCCAATGGAACCCATCGAAATTTAGTAAAAATAAATAATTCCAATAGATTATAATTGTGAAGTTCGTACGTAACTCCATATATTTCATATGATAAAACTAATCCAGCTACGAGAAATATTTTCATACTTTTAATTTTCGTCGGTAAGTCGATGGTTTCTAAGACACTCAATCAAGAAATGTCCGCGGTAAATATTTTTCTAATAGACTGCATCATTCTATTTGGCGCGCGGGAATGGTGGGGCGATCTACGTAGAAAATGTTACGTCGTAATAGTTCCAATATGGGCCACCGCGAGCCAAAAAGGAAAGCGCCGACTATACATACAACAGAGCAGTTGCTACGATAAGATATGTCTAATTGACCGCAGTTCTGAACGTGGTAAAAAGAAGTTGAGATCCTTTGAGAGAAGATATAACTGATTTATAAATCTCTATTATTTTCTATGCCTGTCGTCCGAGAGGTTTTGCTGCTAGTTATAAATTTAAAGAAACATGACGATGTCTCACAGAACAGTAATGTGTCGATTTGAAAAATCACATTGTATGGGTATAACTCAAACACGTTTTTACAGACATTCACTAGGTCCGTGTAGCGTGTGTCCTATATTATTATAGTCTTCCTTGACTCCAGATGACTGGCCAGATGCAATGGCTAAAAATATACCTAGGTGGGTATGTTTTTATAGATGTGACAATAATCGTTTTTTTTTTCACTCACTGTCTAGGAACCATAATACAACCTACACAAGATAGCACTGTTGTTTCATTCGCAGGGTGTTGAAAGTAAACATTCATTTATGTAGCTTGGCTCTACTTTTCTTATACCTAGAATGAATGAATGAAAGATAATAAAACTCCATAAGAAAAAATTTGCTGCTAAAGAAGTAGTTTTTTGTAAGTTTTTGCTGCATCACTCGATCCATACTTCGGGTGCAAGTCAGTTAAAAAAAAAGAAGCAGTAGGTAAATTGCATATCATAAATTCATTTATTGAATCCATATTATTATTGTGCTCAATTGTATTGTGGATGGAAATAAAAACAAATAAAATATTTCTAACCATAAAAATATTGTAGATTGTTCCATCGTGTCTCACTCTTGGTGTGCAAAAAAGTGTATAATAATAATTATTTGAGATCAGATACATTATAAAAAAAAACATTATCCAAACACGTTTTTTTAAGTGAATCTGGGCTCACTCAAAGTGAACACAAATACACTCTCGACATCTTTCACATAAAGCAAACCTTGTGTTGTGAAAGTGGAAATGGTCGGCACCGGGATTCGAACCCACGACCTTCAATACGATGTACGTACGAAAACCGCCTAATATTTTTCAAAATACCTACCTAATAATTTTCAAAAGACATAACATTCGGCAATGAATATTTTTTTGTCTTAAATACCTATTAGCATTTTATTTATAATCAATCAATCAATCAAAACTCCCTTTGAACTCCACTCAGGAGCATAGCGAGGAGCATAACAAGAGCTCTCCACTGCGCTTGATCTTGCGCAGTGCTTATGACCTCCTCACACACCATGTCCAACTCCCTCAGCTCTGCCTCGAAGGAACGGAACACGGTATGAGAGGGTCTTCCAGGTCTTCGAGACCCTGAAGGGAGGAAAAACAGCGCTCTCCTCGGCCAACTGTCATTCGGCATCCTCAACACATGTCCCAGCCATGCCAATCTCCTCTCCGTAATGGTGGAAGGGATGGGCCTGCGCTGGGTGCGCCGGCGTATAGCGTCGTTCGTGTTTTATTGATAAGCAAAAACATGTCCAAAAAAACATATTTTCAAAATAATTCCATATTCTTATGCGCTGCCAATTATTTTAATCTTGATTCGCAACGTAATAAGGTAGGTACTTATACATATTATGAACTTACAAAACATAAAACGTTTTTGTTTATTTCATGTTTGGCCTAACTTCTCTATATTATTATTATTTTTAGTTGGTTGGATATCAGAAAAATCATGGATATCTAAATCTTCCTTCAGAGAGAGTCTAACGCCGTATTTTACTTAGACTCCCTCAAAACTTTGCAAAAGAATCTCTATCGCAACTTCATACAAATAGAATGGTCATAAGGACCATTATGGTACAACGACTTGATATGAGCCGTCATGAGAAATTTTCCAATATATTGGAATATTTTTGAAAAATAATCTAACAAGACAGAGCTTTGGTAAGAATTTTAATTGGAAAATGATTTTTAGTGTTTTCTGAAAAATCTGAGAAAATTGGCGAAAAATCCTCACGAACATATATTGTAAAATTTTCACCACGATCTTTATCTCTAAACGTATTTTATCTAAGTCTTACACTTCTCGAGATATGCGTCAAAAAGTGTTTGAGACAACTTCGATAAAACCTCAAATAACGTGTAAAGCATGCTTTTTATGGAAAATCGGCCACGAACATATATAGTAAAAAGGTTTGATCTACGTATACACATAATCAAAATTTCCTTATCCATGAATATAGAGCCGGAATTGAGCGGAGAAAACAGTGAAAAACGGCTATTTTAGGAGTAAGGCCCCTTAAGTCATTATTTGAAAATTTGGGAACGCGATGGTAAAGAGTTTGAAAACCAGTTGCTTCTTTGTTTATGACAGATTAGAATTTTGGGTATTTTTACATATTGAATACGGCGAAACCATTTTTAGAAAAAAATGTTGTTTAAAGGGATTAGTAGAGAAGGCAAGGCTTCTTTGTTTTGGGATAGTATATTTGGCCCGCGATAGGACAAATAGTTTTTTGAAGTTTAGTCTAGATCCACGCTCCGATGGGAGACGTTCTTAAATTTTGTGTTGAAGTGTTTGAGTAATTTTTAATATCCTTCGCATATTTCAATTGTACATATTATGTACCTACCGGGGTGTGTCCGAGTGTGTTGTTATTAATACGGGATTTGCGTGCGACTTGATTGATGTGTATCTTTGGAGGTTGAAATATCACATTTGATAAATTCGCGTTTCACTTAGAATCTTCGGTTTTGGATTAAGCCTTCTGTTTAATTATTATAATATATTATTTATTGTTTGACTGGGCTAACCATAGGGGAGGACGTGTGGCGGATCGTTAGATTGGACAGCCCCGTGGTAATTCAACCTCCAACTATGAATGAGGTCACATCGAATTGGGCCAGTCTCGGACCTTCGGAGTTTTTTTTTGCCTGAATTTTGGCAAGAAGGTTCGTTTGACATGGAAGGCCCTCTTTCGGTGGCTAATTCCTCCCATGGACCACGATTTGCTTATCAAATGGCGTCCAACGTTAGTTCTGTTATACCACAGAGCAGTTTTTAGAACCTTTAAACCCTGGAGTAAAATAAATTTAATTTTTTGAATTTTTTTTTGTTTGAAAAAAAAAATTTTTTTTTCTCGAGAGTCAATTTTGTTTAAAATTTATTTTCTGAGCTAGTTAGTTTGATGTGAAAGTGTTTTTTTATTACGAATGTTTTGAGTAGTATTATAGAATTCAAGCAATTTTGGTAGATGTGAGGAATAATGATTAGTTACCGAGCTTTGAATTTTAAACGTGGTTGAGAAGAGAAATTGTTTGTAAATATTTGAATATATTTTTTTTATAATGTTAGATTTTGGGAGAAAAATAATTAGCACATAGGAATTTGACATATGATTTTTATTTATGAACGCTTGCTTGAACTTAAGTTGTGTATAGACTGAGCAGTTGCATATTATATACCTAGGTACGTACGATGATTACCTTTTCAGCTCGAGGTACAAAATTATTTTGTATTTTTATAACATAGAATTTCAATAGATGAATGGAAATGTGCTAGTTGTGGAATAGCTTAGATTATAGCTTATGTTAAGCCGATACTAGGTATATGATAGATATTTAATTTATTATTATAAGGCCAATAAAAGAGAATTTTAAATTATATGTATAGTTTTTAAGGTACAGGATAAGCTAATAATAGGAGTAATCATTATAAAGAAATTAAGTTTTTTTTAGGTATGAATACCGATGTATTCAGAAATATTAATGGATTTTAAATAATTAAGTTTAAATATGGCTAGTAAAGATAAAACTTGTGTAGATATTATAATCAATAAGTTAGATTATTTATGCAGATGGCATTTCAATAGATAATTAGAATTATTAATGCTATTAAATTTGTGACAATTTTTATAATCAATTTGCTTCAAAGTTTTATGAACCGTTTGAAATTTTTTTTAGGAATCACTTCAAGTAGGTATGTAGTTTAAAAGAAAGGCATTGTTTTATAATAGACATAAAATACAGGATTTGGTGTCGCATAATACCTGGTTGTAAATAATAATAGTATTTTTATGATTTTAAAGTTGAAAATAACGAATGGTGGTTTACCCTCATAATAATTGACAAATCCGAGAATTTTGGACATACCTAGTTACAATAATAATATCATATTATTATTGTGTACATTAACGATGTTTCTTAAAATGTTTTAGCAAAAGTAATTTATTTTAGTAGCAGATATTTTTTTTTGGGGATTTACTTATAAAAATGGCAAGGGATTGAATAGATTATAATTTACATTAGTTCTGGAGGCCATATATATTGAAATCTTTGGCAAACACATTTTAAAACTTTTTGAATTTTTTATAAATTATCGAATTTCGAATGTTTAGGACATTATAATATGGTGATGGTTAAAAAATAAGAACTGTAAATATTTGAGGAAATAAAAATATAAATACTATAAAGTAAAATAATGTTGTTTTAAATAGCAAACAGTTAAGTTCAATGTATAAGGTTGAATTAGAATAGAAAAAATAGTATTGTTCAATCGTTAAAGAGAGGGTGGAATTGTTTTATTTGTAATGGCCGATTGATACAATATATTTTTTTTAAAGTTAAGTAGATATTTTGTTTTGATATGTAGAAATTAAAGAAACAATATTTTGAATAAAAAAAGGATTGGCGAATTGATGTGAGGGATTTATTCAGATGTGTTATTCAAAATATTGTTAAGTCATTATTTGAAAATTTGGGAACGCGATGGTAAAGAGTTTGAAAACCAGTTGCTTCTTTGTTTATGACAGATTAGAATTTTGGGTATTTTTACATATTGAATACGGCGAAACCATTTTTAGAAAAAAATGTTGTTTAAAGGGATTAGTAGAGAAGGCAAGGCTTCTTTGTTTTGGGATAGTATATTTGGCCCGCGATAGGACAAATAGTTTTTTGAAGTTTAGTCTAGATCCACGCTCCGATGGGAGACGTTCTTAAATTTTGTGTTGAAGTGTTTGAGTAATTTTTAATATCCTTCGCATATTTCAATTGTACATATTATGTACCTACCGGGGTGTGTCCGAGTGTGTTGTTATTAATACGGGATTTGCGTGCGACTTGATTGATGTGTATCTTTGGAGGTTGAAATATCACATTTGATAAATTCGCGTTTCACTTAGAATCTTCGGTTTTGGATTAAGCCTTCTGTTTAATTATTATAATATATTATTTATTGTTTGACTGGGCTAACCATAGGGGAGGACGTGTGGCGGATCGTTAGATTGGACAGCCCCGTGGTAATTCAACCTCCAACTATGAATGTGACGTGTTTATTTTCGTTTTGTGCTTTTTTGCTGAATATTTGAAGGTATGCAGAATTTTGGGTGAGTGACCAGATTTTTTTGATATTAGAATTTTTATGGACACAGAGAGATGTTTTCTTGTGTGGTATTTTGTTTGTTGCTTGGTTGCCCCGCCAAGCATGCTTATGAGCAAGTTGCTCGATTGGTTTTAGCTGAGAGATATATGGCCGATGCGTTACGGCATTGTTTTGAATATTTGTGATCTCTGTGTGCCATTGGGCTTATTGTATTGCAGCATGTACCTCCCTGTATTGTTTTCACACGTCACATGTCAAGCACACGTCGCGAATTGTTATCTGTCATTCGCGGGTTACCCCATTTTCCGATACCAGTGGTGTGACCTATCTTTAATGTTTATTTTTGAATCCGGTTAAGAATTTCATATTTAGAACCTTCTAGTAAGCTTAGTGTAGAATTTTCCTTTGTAAAAGTAGGTACATTGGTGTGTTTGTTACCCGTGAGAGTAATTTTATCCAGTCGAGCTATGAATGAGTTTACTAAAAGTTCGCGTCTGTCCGCGCACATGTAGAGTTTGTATTTTAGTTTCGCCGCCGTGATAAACGTAATGTTATAAAACCGGTATGTGTAGGAGGGCTGTTGGCGCAAGCTGAAGACCTTCCCCACATGACTGTCTATGAGAATGGGCTGTTGCTGATTTGGACGCTTTTCAGCTCAGTTCATGAGGTTCACTGGCGAAAAGGTCGCGCGCTAAGACCGAAGCAGTTGAGCGATTTGGAATTCCAATGAGGAAGAACTTGCGGTTTAAATGACAGCCCGTACGTAATGTGACTAGAAGGTTGATTGATTTGTTCGTTTATAAAGTAATTGAACGTTTATTTTGATATTGAGATCGATAATAATTAAATGCACGCGAGATAGACATTAAAATTGTTAATAGGCAGGATCGTTTTGACTGCAGCTAGTCGTGGCATAATTTTCGCGTAGTAAAATCCTGTCCTATTTTGAGTCTCTGCCGGAAGTACGTTTAGGTCTTTAGAGTCAAGAGTTACATAGTCAAAAGATAGGTTTCATCCCCTGTAGTCTGTACACCATCAGGAACCTTTTTCAGTTGTATATATACACTATATCTGATAGCCGAATTTCGGCCCCTTTTTTGGTACCTGTTCGAGGCGTGAGGTCGCATCGAATTGGACCAGTCTCGGACCTTCAGAGTTTTTTTTTTGCCTGAATTTTGGCAAGAAGGTTCGTTTGACATGGAAGGCCCTCTTTCGGTGGCTAATTCCTCCCGTAGACCTCGATCATGCTTATCAAGTTTAGTCGGTACTTGTTTTGTAACAAAACTATTACAGAAAGTTACTTGTTAAGTGGAAACCTGCTAATAATATCATGGCGAGTCCCTGAGTGATTAATGGAAGAATCTAACAGCAAACTCATTTTAAATTGAACCTATTTGTCACTTAACTATAGGTACGCGTTAACTTTTTAACTGCATGTGTAAGTTACTTTACATACAACTTGCACCCAGCCAACTTACTCAAGTGGATGTCGTAGTTATGTATTTATTGCTAACTTTACTTAAAGTAAATTGTACATTCTTTGTAATGATCTTGGCTGAATAGTGTATTAGCCATTATCGTATTCAAGGTTAAAATATTTTGTTTGCCAGGATGCATAGGTACTTGGTCACTTATCTACATATATTATCCTTTTTCATATCTTGATTGTGGACGATTTTTGATGTTTTAGCAAAATGTAGGTACATACATAGTGGTAGAATGCTTGATGAAATGATCTAGACACTTAACTATGTGAATCCACGTAAAGTTAACTTAGCGCAGACAAACTCTTCAGATTTTAAAATATTACATTCTGGAAAAAAGCTAGTAGGTAAATAAAACAACTGAGTTTCGAAAAATCAATTAAAAAAAATATAATTGTTTTTAAATTGCCTTGTCATGAACACAAAAACTCTTTTCCAGAAGGCGAAGTTTGTGTTTTGTACGAGGAAAACGCTCGGCATCAGGGATCGAACCTACGTATGTACTTCAGACCAAAAGTCAGCGACTAAACTGTTAGGTTACCAGCCATTTCGAATTGTGAAATAATTTTTGTTAAATGTTTCATATAGGAAAACAGGTATTTTTATGAGCCATTTCAGGTATTTATAATTCGATGATAATTTGAATTTGACTACAATTAGATTGGAATGTTGAATGATTGAAATAGACGAACATAAAAATATACAATATTAGCGCATGCTATCAACTTTAGACCACATATTGTGGACGCGATTCAATGAATACACGTTCAATACAATGTAGTAGATGTCACAATTTACATGAGTACTATTTTAATGTTAATAGTTGTACCATTAGGGCTTGCGACCTTCATCATTGATGGCTGGGTTAGTTGTGATCACTTTTATGTATACAACACTCCCCATTAGGTACTTTGATTCGTTCCCAACTTGCCTTGTTGAGGATTCGAACTTCAGTCCCACGATTGACGTGTGCTGACACTGCCGCTCATCTACGAGCGGGGCCAAGTGACCCGAGAAACTTCAGGTATATTAAGTTTCTCTTTTTGAGTGAACATCAACGACATCTATTGAATTTTAGAGATATCACTAGAGAGCAACCATCTTAATCTGTGAGATTTCCATTGGCCGACACGATTACCTCGTAATATCGAAGAAACCCACTAGATGGCGCCACACAATAGATGTCGTTGATGTTCACTCAAAAAGAGAAACTTAATATACCTGAAGTTTCTCGGGTCACTTGGCCCCGCTCGTAGATGAGCGGCAGTGTCAGCACACGTCAATCGTGGGACTGAAGTTCGAATCCTCAACAAGGCAAGTTGGGAACGAATCAAAGTACCTAATGGGGAGTGTTGTATACATAAAAGTGATCACAACTAACCCAGCCATCAATGATGAAGGTCGCAAGCCCTAATGGTACAACTATTAACATTAAAATAGTACTCATGTAAATTGTGACATCTACTACATTGTATTGAACGTGTATTCATTGAATCGCGTCCACAATATGTGGTCTAAAGTTGATAGCATGCGCTAATATTGTAAAATATTGTATGTTGTGAACATAATATGTCGAGTATTACGCCTAAAAAATCACAATATGAATATTGTGTGGCGCCATCTAGTGGGTTTCTTCGATATTACGAGGTAATCGTGTCGGCCAATGGAAATCTCACAGATTAAGATGGTTGCTCTCTAGTGATATCTCTAAAATTCAATAGATGTCGTTGATGTTCACTCAAAAAGAGAAACTTAATATACCTGAAGTTTCTCGGGTCACTTGGCCCCGCTCGTAGATGAGCGGCAGTGTCAGCACACGTCAATCGTGGGACTGAAGTTCGAATCCTCAACAAGGCAAGTTGGGAACGAATCAAAGTACCTAATGGGGAGTGTTGTATACATAAAAGTGATCACAACTAACCCAGCCATCAATGATGAAGGTCGCAAGCCCTAATGGTACAACTATTAACATTAAAATAGTACTCATGTAAATTGTGACATCTACTACATTGTATTGAACGTGTATTCATAAAAATATACTTTGATAGATTTTATTCTTATAGGTACACTTAAATCTTAAAGAATAACACAAAACAAAAATAAAAACAGCACATTAGAATGTATAATTTTATCACTAATGGATTTAAAAGATCAAAATTTTAGTGCAACATATTATTCTTAAGACGCGTTTCATGTATGCGCTTAAATAAAATGTTTATTTTAGCATATTATTAGGTATTGTTAATTTTACGAGCAATAACTTATCATGCAATTATAAGACTATAGGTACTATGACAGTCTTAGTTTAGAACTAAAATAATCTTATTTTATGAGAAAAAATAACAACTAATGACTCTAACAATGGAGAGCTCTTGTTGCCTCCCTATGCCCCTAAGTGGGGTCTAAATGGAGTTTGGATTGGATTGGACTCTAACAATTCATTACTAATGTTCGATTTTTAAATGTAACAAACCACTACGGGCTTACGACCGTCTTCTACTGTTATTTCGAAGACTGGCTTAGTGTGATCACTTTACGTTAACAACGCTCGCCATTAGGTGGTAATGTTTGTCTCCGAAACTCATAATCATGAGAATTCTCAACATGTTCAACATGTCGAAAAATCTCATGTTTACATCAAGTAGAAATTTAATAATAAATGAAATATAGAGAAAAAAGTTGGAAATTAACAACTAATGACTCTAAAAATTCATTCTTACTGATGTTCGATTTTTGAATGCAACAAACCACCACGGGCTTGGTAATGTTTGAGTCTCCGAAACTCCTTATCATGAGAAATCTCGATATGTTCAACATGTCGAAAAATCTCACGTATGCCACAAATAGATATTTAATAATAATTAATGAAATTTAGAGATAAAAGTTGGAAATTATTGAGAACAATAATTAAGAGAGCAACCAAATTTAAAGACTGCGACTGCTGTCATGTATTCGGTGCCAGGATATGATTATATAAATTTTTGTTAATGTCTCATATTTATTGCCTATTGGCTCTGTTGGTACACAACGTTCTAATTATGTCTAGATTCTTGTTAACCTTTTTAAGGACTAGATCTTATTTTATGAGATATTTAGTTAACAGTTGGCGGTATAAGTACATATTTCAATAATTGAACCAAGTACAAACATAACAATAAATTGCCTACACATTTTGTAGAAGTTCATATTTAATCGTACTAATATGTAATCCAGGAGAAAAGTGAATGCAAAGATTGACGTCTCTGAGGAAACCAAAGGTTCATAAATTATTCTTCGCCTATAGGTAAGATCTAGTCATGAAAAAAAAACAGCACAAGAAACCACAAATATTTGAAACGATTTCTTTATAATTGCGCAACTTTTTGAAAAATCCAAGAGATGGCGGTGTAGTAGGAATTAAGTCACATGTGATACATGTTTCGTTATAGTACATATTCTTGACAGAATAGGCTCCATTGAAACCAAATTACACTAATGAAATTGAAAACGCTAAAAGCCCGAGGGTGAGTACCTAAGGCATTATTTTACTATTTTTTAGTTACTTAACCTACGAAGCGAAAATTTTTCTAGATATTATGATGCCCACACTGGGCCATAGTATGTCTCTGAAATTTATATGCATCTAAATGTGTGAAGATCCTAGCAGGATACCACTTCATGTCTTGGTACATTACCACCACAAACCACCGTGTTTCAATTTTGATACACTGTTATTAGACGTACATAAGTACAAACGTGTTTTCCTCATCATAAAATTCTATTCATATTTTAACGACGATATTAAAGATTTACTTTCATTATTAATATTTTTATTGATAAACGTACGAGCCATCCATATAAATGTATCGGATTTAATCTGATAAATTATTCATAAGTCGACATTTAGAAGTTCGCCAAACACTTGATTGTATGGAATGTGCAGCTATTAATAACCACATATTTTTAAATGTATAATTGTGTCGTAGTGGTATTTTTTAGTATAACAATGGATGCCAATGACCATCGATATAATAGCCTGAAGGCAGATCAACAACCACACTGCTATCAGACATCCAAAATCATATATTTCCCAGTTTGGCTAATGTCAGATTTTGAACATCTTGAGCAGATTCTTGATTGAGTATACACTAAAGGAACACATAGCCATAAACAGAGTATTCCCTCGCGATCGCTGATACTGTCACCAAGAAAAAAAAACAACGAGAACTAATAAATGAGCTCTTCTAGTTCTTGCTCGTTGTTGCTTACCCGGTGTCAATATCAACGATCAAGAAACAATGCTTCACTTCCAGCTCCGGCTCCATGCTGGCTTGGTAAACGCACTTTTTGACAGTATAGAAAAGAAAACTCCTCTTATCACATCAAAAACAATATTTCTAGCCAACCGTTGTCCGCAAGGTTAGCAAATCCTATAATCTTCAGGTACATCTCAGCGCCATCCGTCCATCACAACTTTGGTGTTCCTATAATATGTCCTTGCAGAAGGTCCTGTTTTAGCACCAATGGTTCATTTACTCGAAATAGTCGGCTTTGCTTTATGAATGTGTTATGTGAATCCATCTTGATGGGTTGGTCGATGGGTAATTATAATTTCGTAATCATATAGTTTGACAAAAGTCAAATATACCTACGTATTAATAAGATAAATCTACCTCAGAATAAACGAATGTTTGATCAAGTAATACAAGCAGATACGTAAGACAAGTAGTGATGATGATCCTGAAGCAATCTGCCTGATTTTAGCCACATCAATCCAAAAACTTCAACAACTCTCTCATGGCATGGCTCGAGTTTATCAAAAACCCCTCTTTGATCTGATCTTCCCTGACAATGAAGTATAAAAATAAAGGATGCTAAAGAAATGTGGAAATCTGTTATTGTATCGTAACCTACATTCGTTTCTCAAATCATTGACTGAAGAATTTGAAATGGAACCTAAAAGACAAAAAAAAAATAACATACTTTGACGAACGAATTCCACAGCGTAGTTTACTAGAAATATTAATAATTATTATTTTTTCCAGATTGCGTTAGCAGTTTTCCCGGCATGAGTGTCTACTTATGAAAGTTGCGGAGTACGAGTTGGTAATATGTGATGTAAGTAGCGCCGCGTTTCTACTTGTAAATATTTGTCTTACACTAGAGAACCCTATATTATTATGTGACTGTACAAAGATCAGAACAAACAATACTACGGTCCTATCATTATTAATTTCGGTTTGGGACTATTGTATCATGATATTATACAATATGTATGTTATATCCACTAGCATGAAAACCCGCTCCAAAACGGGTCAATTTTCTATTTATTTTCACCATTTAATAGTAAATAAATAATCGTCTACATAGCATAATTGAGGGAATAACCGATGGGGCAAACTCCTGGGGACGAACACAGTGACATCATGAATACCTGCAATACGTGTATTCATCAGACATTAAGATGTTACTCCTATGACGAACAGAATAAAATAAATATGAAAGGTTGACTATGGGAATTGGGTAGGTCGGAGTGGAGAGAAAGAGTGGATAGAATAGAAGTCAACCCATCCTGGGACTGTAAACAGAGAAGACTGTTATCGTGGAGGATGGGTTGATCAATGATCATGTTCTGACTCGTTATGACTCCTGAAACATTTAGTTATGAAATACTAAAGTTGACTGTTAAAAGAGCATTTTTTGTTGTTGATCTGTGTAAGACTGTAGGTTCTATTGGTTTGACGTGTTTGAACAGTGGCAAAAATATCATTTTGGAGGACTCGGTAGCTGTTACAAGCTCCCCCTAGAGCCAAAGAGAATGTAATGAAAAAAAAATCTGTATTTGCTAATATTATTGCGGATAACACAATGACATGGACTTGTATTCATTATTAAAACTTATAAACTCATAACAAGAGAAGGAACATTGTTGTGTGGCAACGTAGTGGGTGAGGACATCTCGTAGTTAGAAAAGATCCTGAAAGTTGGGCCAAGTGTAATAGAACTTATAGTGACCCGTATCACTTCGGATGGAAATATCTTCAAACAATTCTTCAGAACATTATTGCTTTTGTATGACTATACTACCTATTAGGATTTATTATATCATAGGGATTTTTTTCCAGAGAATTTCATAGATTTTATGGTTGGATTAAGAAATAATGAGGTCTTACGAATATTTTCTTCTGAAAAAATCTAACCCATAGAAATGGGTCATTCTTTGTTTGAGTGGCCTACAAAGCAGTTATATTTAACAGTATTGCATCAGCAAAGACTCTCGTAATGATGTAATGAATCCTTTACGAAAAATGTATATTTTAATTAAAATGTAAAATGTTTTGTATTTTTGGGAAATAAATAAAATAAACATCGTTCCTCAGAAGGCAATTTGAGACGTGGTAGGTCCCTCCAAACAATTAAAAGGCTCCACGATTCTGATCAACAGGGCATTGGTGTTGACTGGACAATGGACATGGAAAAAGAAGAAAAATTATGATCTTTCAGTGTCCCAGGTGGATAAGCTCAATAAGCAGACCAGAGAAAATAATCCAGGTTCTTATGTAGTAGAGAAAAACACGTCTATATTTGTGGATGTCTGATTTAATACCATTTTTACCATGAAAAAATAAGAAGAAATGAATACACATTTTCAAAATAAGAATAATAAAATAATTTCAAAACAGGTACCTAAATTTATTAACATTCGTGTTTATTCACCCTGGGGCGGGCCCAAATCTAAAATAAATACTAACTATTGAGCGGCCAACTAAATAATAAAAAATATATAAGGAAATACTAATTGAACTTAATAGCCCCAGTCAAAATGACTATAAAAAATTCATGCTATTAAGGAAAGCAGAGTATTGACTTCTGAATTTGCCAATTAATATGAACTAATATGATAAAATATTATGGCAAGAAAAAAAACTATCATTTACAAAAAAAAAACAATAATAAACTATTAAAATAGCAACTGATTTGTCCTCGGAAACCAAGGAACATTTTAAATAAAAAACAGAACCAAAAAAAAATATATTTCATGAATCGATTATCGTACAGACAATCATAATGTTAAATTGAAATTCAATACTTAAAAACTAAATGTAGAATTGCAAACAGGATCACAGGAGTTCTAAATAATTGAATTAAAAAAAAACTATCATCTTGGTCACTGTAGCTTACTCCAGGTTTGACACAAATGCATGCTTCTCATGAATGGAAAGTTCAAATAGCTTGTTGCATTTTGAAAATTTACAAACATTTCTTCATGTCTTGATGTTTTAAATAATAATTATTATTATAAGAACTATAACAAATTCATTTATCTTGGATCTTGAGTGTGCTTCGAATCTTGCATAATTAAATATTTTTATTTTTATGTAAACAACAATTATTATGTGAGAATATTAAACCTTTTTATAACAATATTTTTATAACCTTTTTATGGCAATATTTTAGAACAAATCTTGAATGTTTTAATTAAATTATTTTTTCCTACTCCTCCTCCTTCCTCAATGGAGTGTCTCGGCACAAGGGTAGTGGAGCAATAGACATAATGTTTCGTTTGAGGTTCCCCAGCGACGTCCTGAGCATGACCGTTCTAGTGATTCCGTCCGGACCTGGAAACGTCTCCATCACTCTTCCTAATCGCCATTGACAAGGAGGCAGGTTGTCCTCTTTCACTAAGACAATGTCGCCTACACAGATGGTAACTTTCCCTTTCTCTCTCCACTTGGCTCTTTTTTGGAGTTGCTGCAGATATTCTTTGTTAAACCGCTCCCAAAAAGATAAAAATAAATTCATTAGTTTGCGATAATGATTCAGTTGGTTGGTGGGCAGCGTCAAGGAATTAGATGAAGTCGGAATTGTAGCTGTACTCTGGGAAATTAGAAAATGACTAGGAGTGATATGCTCCGCATCCAACGGTGAGGAAGAAAGGGGAACACAAAAAATAGGTCTGCTATTTAGGACACTTTCAGCCTGGCATATTACTGTGGACAGGTCCTCATAAGTTAATGGGGTGGAAGCTATAGTCTTCCTAAGTAAAATTTTGGCCTGTCGAACCATTGTTTCGACAGCGCCTGAGGTGTGCGGTGCTCGAGGTATCGCGAAGACCCACTCAATACCATGTTCCGCTAACCCGTTAGTTATATGATCCTTCCCTGGACCACCAAGAAAGTCATATAAAGCCTTTAGTTCCCGTGCAGCTCCCACAAAACAACCGGCCCCATCTGAAATCATTTTCTGAGGAATACCCCTCCTAGAATAAAACCTTTTAAATACATTAAGAAAAGCTTCAGTGGTTAACGATGTGACAAGATCTAAATGAGCTGCCCGGGTTGACATGCAAATAAATAAAACTAAATAAGATTTGATTTTACCCGAATTCCTAGTGTAACTGGATTTAATTAAAAAAGGTCCCGCATAGTCTACTATGGTGTTGTGAAATGGTCGGATAGCTTCCAAGCGGGTTCTAGGTAGATCACTCATTTTCTGCGGATAAAACTTTGGTTTAAACCTAAAACAGAGAGTACAATTTTGAAAAATCTTTCGAATGACAGTTCGTCCAGCAATCGGCCAATACTTCAAACGAACAATCCCCAGAAGAGTTTGTGACCCACAGTGAAGGTGTTGATGGTGAAAATTCTTCACTAGCAACTCAGTAAAGACGTGCTTGGCTGGCAGAAGGATTGGATGCTTGCTCTCCCTCGCACACTCCGCCATCTTTAGTCGCCCACCGACCCGGACTATGCCAGCATCCAAGAATGGATTTAAATCCTTCAATTTACTGTCCTTTTTAATCTCCTTCTGGTTGGATAACCGCTTGACATCCTCTGAAAAAGACTCAAGCTGCACTCTTTTTATAAGGGTGAGGTTAGCTTCTTCCATTTCACTAACACTCAATGGACCTGAAAATTTATTGTTTTTGTTCCTACAATTATTTAAAAATCTGCGAATAAACGATATTACTCTTACCAATTTTCTGTATGTGGAAAATTTATAAAAAACATCCCACCTTCCCGAATCTACCGCTGCCACAAGACTCACGGTAGTTGGCTCCGGGGGGGTGTCCGCTAGCTCCGATGAATTCCAACGGTCACTATCCTGCATCAGCCACGGCGGGCCTCTCCACCATAAAGTAGACCTTGCCAATTTGTGAATGGTAGTACCCCTCGAAATCAAATCAGCGGGATTCTCTGCTGAAGCCACATGTCCCCACCTACATCCTTGCGTCAGTTGCTGTATTTCCTTGACCCTACGGGTCACAAAAGGGTCACATCTGACTGAGTGATTAGCTATCCAAGCTAAAACAATGGTTGAGTCCGACCACAAATATGTCGGTATGTGTGGAGCGCCCATCGCCTCCCTGACCTTCCTCAATAAACGGGCAAGTAGTAGTGCAGCGGATAATTCCAGTTTTGGAATGGTAAGGCGTTGCCTTAGTGGTGCAACGCGGGACTTGCTACAAATAATTTTCACATGAATATTACCTTGGTCATCGGGTGACCGGCAGTAGACCACTGCCCCATAAGCAGTTTCCGAGGCATCGGCAAAACCAACCATAATATCCTGCGCGGAGCCAGAGGTTGTTAATCTGCGGGGTACTTGAATGTTCACGCCCTCCCGCAGATAACGTTTGTAATCCTCCCAGATCCTCAGGATTGCCTCCGATGGCCTCATGTCCCAATCCAACTTTTCCTGCCATATTTGCTGCATTAAAACTTTACCACGAATGACGAGGGGAGATAGAAAACCTAAAGGGTCAAATACTTTAGATATATCTGATAGTATGGCTCTTTTTGTACTACTACTATTGAAAGATTGGTTAAGCTTATATGTGAAAATATCTTGTTCATTATTCCACTTCAGTCCTAGAATTTTATGTTCACACTCACCATTTTCGGAAAACAACCTTTCTGAAATTCCTGATTCAGATTCAGTCTCGAAGGGAATATTTGCCTTCCATTTGGTTAAGTGCATACCCGCGGCTTTTAATATACTTTTAACATTTTTCCTTAATTCAAAAAAATCTTGTATATTATCAGCTCCGCTCAAGAAATCGTCGACATAAAAATGGTTTCTGATGGCTTCGGATGCTGCAGGTTGTGTTTTATACTGTTCATTACTAACCTGAATTAAAACACGAGTTGCTAAAAATTGGCTGGGTTTCAGTCCATACGTGACAGTCTTCAAGCGAAAATGCTTAAGTTCTTCCTGTCGGTTATTTCTCCATACAATGCGTTGAAACTCTCGATCCGCTTCATCGACCCAAACTGTTCGGTACATGTGCTGTATATCTGCAGTCCATACATAACAATACTTTCTGAAATTCAATAAAATGGAAACCAAATCATTCTGATTCTTACCCCCCACATGCAGATACGAATTAAGTGATCGACCCCCCGACCTAGCACTGCCGTCGAAGACCGTCCTAAACTTCCCCCCTTTCCACACATTGTGATGGGGTATATAAAAATGCTGTTGGCCCTCGGCAGGGGGCTTTACCTCCTCCATATGGCCTAGCCTTAAGTATTCCTGCATGAAATTAGCATACTGGTCCCTCAATGACTCACTGGTTTCAAGTCTTTGCTCCAACCTGTCAAAGCGTTTCAGGGCTACCTGGAGGGAATTATTTTTACCCGGTTTCTCCTTCCAGGGTAGGCATACAACAAATGCCCCATTACTATCCCTCCTATGAGTGGAAAGAAAATGGTCCTCACAAATTTCCTCCTCCGGTGAGGAAGTAAGCGGAGGGTCAACTATCTCCTCTGCCTCCCAAAAATTTTGCAAACTTTTATCCAATTCAACCAAAGACATATGACAATTTGATTGGCTTACCCCGCTGGCCCGAGTCTGGACGGGTCCAGCAATCATCCACCCAAACAGTGTTTGTTGTAGAACAGCTCCCTCTATATTGATCTGGATCTTTTTGCTCTGGAGCACCTCCCAAAAGATGCCGGCTCCCAGAAGCAGATCAATTTCCCCCGGTGTATCGAACTGTGGGTCGCTTAATTTGACCCCAGGGGGGATCCTAAGAGCAGAGCGATCAACTGAAAATTGTGGCAATTTATTAACAATTTTATTTACGATTAAACATTCCACAGATCGACTGTACACAGTCGATTTGAGGGCTGCCACACAAATTTTAGCATACCCACTCACCTGCATGGGCTTGTTGCTAATTCCAACTACGGGCACGTTGGCCCTGTGTATGTCCAGGGCCAACCTCCTCTGCAATCGGACACTCATAAAATTAGACTGGCTGCCTGAGTCTAGTAGAGCCCGTGCCTGCTGCACAGACCCGTTCGGTAATACAATGCCTACCAAGACAGTAGACAACAAAACTTGCTCACCACTCGCCCCAGAAGAAAAAGAAACCACAGATGGCTCCGGGGGCACCTCCTGCCCCAAAGGTTCCTCCTGATGAAGCAAGTTATGATGTTTCCTATCGCATTGACCGCAACCAGGCTTGACTGCACAGTTCGAAACGAAATGGTTTCGTCCTAAGCAGTTTATACATAATTTGAGCTGCCGGACTTGTTTCCATCGATTTTGGACGCTAAATCCTTTGAATTTAAAACATTTTTCTAATTTGTGCATTTTCATACACAATGCACAATCCCCATTACTCCGGGAATCAACAGCTACATTCACCCTATAAGCCACCGACCTATTGGATGATGTATTTTTCACTGAAGTGGTTTCAAGGACCCGAGCCCTGTCATTCAGAAACGCTGTCAATTCCGCCAGAGTTGGTACTTTCCCTTTGATAGGTGCGGCCTCCCATAATGACCTTGAGTTTAGGTCCAATTTGGATGTTACCAAGTAAACCATAAGGGCGTCCCATTGCTCCGTTGGTAACCCCAACGATTTTAATGCCCTAAGGTGCATTTTGACCTCATCAATCAATGACCTCAGTCCGTTGTGGCTCTCTTGTTTGATGGCTTGCAAGCTGAACAACGTGTGGACATGGCGGTCAATGATGAGTCGTTCATTGGTATACCTTTCATTCAAAATATCTAAAGCCACATTATAATTCTCTTGGGATAACTCCAAACCAGAAACCAGATCTGAAGCCTGCCCCCGCAGGGAGTTCAACAAATAATGGAACTTCTGCAATGGCGACAATGCAGCGTTTCCACCTACAAGAGACTCAAAAGTATCTCTTTAGTGTAACCACTTTGTAAAATCGCCTGAAAAGACTGGTATTTGTAACGGAGTCAGTTTTACATCCGCTCCAACCTTATTCACTTGGCAGGATAATAATTGTTTCGCCTTTGCGACAACAGCAAAATAAATATTTTCAATACATACCCGATCCTTTTCTTCGTCAGGGTCCAACGTTTCCAACTGTAACTGCGTCTCCTCATACGAGACAAATTGCGCTTTAACTTTTTCCAATCGATGTTCTATTTCCGTTTTATCCACGTCCGTAGACTGGATAAAGTCCTGAAAACGAGTGATCTGGCCCTTGAAAGTTGCCCTCGCTCGTGTCAGCTCCTTTTTAGTCCTCATAATAAGACTTAATTACAAGATAATATTTTAATCTGTAAACACAACAATAAAAACTACACAATATGACACCCAATGTCAAAATGAAACGAATTATTATCTACCAGTTACACTAGTAGAAAAAAATAATCGCCACAATTAAAATGCCGAATGCATTAACAAAAGATGTGTCCAGGGACAGATTCATATAATAAATGCTGTGAAATTGATACACATATCAATATACCACACACACACAAAAAACCCACACGTGATCACACGCGGCCAATGAGTGGATATCCTCTATACCCTTCAGACAAACAACCCACAAAAAATCAACAATACTACATAAGTTCCTGTCCACAGATCAGGATAATGGAAAGGGATTATAAGATGGAAAGTACAGCCCTACAAGACCAAACGACACCCAAACCTTGACCTGATTCCTCTTGTTCCAAATCGCTGGTAGCACTTGCGCCAATCCTGGAGTCTCCCTCACTGATTGACACCAATATGCTCAATTGCCGACGGATCACAAAACTTTTCAATTCACAAAATCACGCTGACAATGTCTTTAAGCCGAAGGACCACAATGGATAAGCTCAATAAGCAGACCAGAGAAAATAATCCAGGTTCTTATGTAGTAGAGAAAAACACGTCTATATTTGTGGATGTCTGATTTAATACCATTTTTACCATGAAAAAATAAGAAGAAATGAATACACATTTTCAAAATAAGAATAATAAAATAATTTCAAAACAGGTACCTAAATTTATTAACATTCGTGTTTATTCACCAGGTTCACTTAAAGTAATGTGACTTTTCGTTCCCTAGCTACAATTGTATATAGAAATACTTGATTAAGCATGTATCATTTTTATTTCGTTGTTATAATATTTCCCGCGGAAACATGTTGTTATTGATTTTCATAACAACTAGTTTAAGAAGAATAAATATTTTTCCGTAGTTTGAAAAATATTTCTCGTGGGGTAGTGTTCCAAGGAGTATACAAGTTAACCATCAGAAATTATTGTAACATAGGTTTATATATTTTTTTTTATATAAAATGAATCTGTGTTCACTCATAGTGAACACAATACACTCTTTGACTCTTTCACAGTAAGCTACTGAAAGCTTGTGTCGTGAAAGAGGAAGATGGTCGGCACCTGGGATCGAACCACGACGTCCACAGTACGAAAGCCGGCGTTGTAACCACTGGGTCACCAACCACTTCATATATAATGAAGTAAGAGAGCTAGTGCCTTTTTTATATTCTAAGGTAGGTACCTACCTTTAGATTAGATCTATCAATAATTAAAGCAGAAAAAATAATTTAGATGCATATTTTTTTTGTAAACGTATCTGTTTTCACTCATAGTGAACACCATACACTCTTTGACTCTTTCACATTAAGCTACATAAAGCTTGTTTCGTGAAAGAAAAAGATGGTCGACATTTGGGATCGAACCCAAGACCACCTCCGATACGAAACGGTACGAAAGGCGGCGTCGTAACCGCCAGACTACCAACCACTTCGTATGGTATGTTAAAAAAAAATCAATACTTTATTTTATAGTTAATGATAAGGAAGAACATTATTAGGTATAATTTATGCGTTAATACCGAGAGTTATACATAATAATTAATTGTCCACAAAGTTAGGCAAAGTATGTGCTGAAGCGTATTATTAGGGCTTAGTTGGTCACCATAACAATCTACTGAGGGAATTTCTATTCTTAATTAAACGTTGTGTAACGGCATACCGAGGGTGGTTCATGTTTCATCCCCTCACGGCACTGAACGAATGATAATAATATTTCATAATCATTCCACAAATACTTCAACTGTTATGTTTACTACTCTATTAAATAACTTTTTTTTTATCAGAAAGACATCTTGATTTTCTTTTTGGTGTTTAATCAAATTATTATCATCGTATGGTATTGATTGAGGATTTTTTTCGTGGAACATTGCTCTCCAAGCTTACTGGCCCGTCCGCAGCCAAACGGAAATGGCTCAAAATGATCTTCTTGTAGGTAGGTATTTTACTCACTGTTTTTCTCGACATCAGGACCATAAACATGGAATACTAAGTAAGATTGACTAGAAAACTTATCCAATATTCATTTTTAATTTATGTTCTCTGAAAATTTCGAAGAGAATAAAATAATTCGGCTAAACCTAGAACCAACTAATTTGATGCAATCATAAGAGTCACCCTGTTTTCAAATTTGAATGACTACTGTTGTATTCTAAAGCTGTTAACAATTGATTTGTCATTAAGGTGGTCAAATTTTTCGAAAACCTCGAATTCCAAATCAATGGAATTTTCACACATCATGTACAACAACAAAGTCTTCTCGAACATTCTGTTTGAAAGACTCTCACAATACGCGGAGCTCGCGGTGGGAGATTACCAGTGTGGCTTCCGACCCAACAGATCTTGCGCCAACCAGATATTTACTCTTAGGCAAATCCTGGAGAAAACCAGAGAATTTAATGTTAAAACATACCACCTTTTCATTGACTTCAGAGCCGCATATGACAGCATATCTAGGAGTCAGCTCTACAATGCAATGCGAGAATTTAGATTCCCGGAAAAACTGGTTAGAACGGTTGAAGTTTCAATGTCAAGAGTGGAGTGCCAGGTAAGACTGCAATCAGACCTGTCAGATCCCTTCCTAACATTCAATGGCCTGCGTCAGGGTGACGCTCTTGCCTGTCTGCTATTCAATATAGCGCTCGAGAAGGCTGTTCGGGACTCGGGAATCGACACATCGATCACGATATTTCAGGGCCCTGTGCAGTTGCTGGCTTATGCAGATAACATAGATATTGTGACTAAAGACGAAGACACCCTGAAAGAGACGTTTAGACGCCCAGAGAGTGCGGCAAAGAGTCTAGGATTGACTGTAAACGAGGGGAAAACAAAGTACCTCATATCCGATCCCATCGCCTCCACATCGCATATTGACTCCCTCTCGGTGGGAAGTTACACATTTGAGAGAGTGGATAGATTCACCTATCTGGGGTCACTTATAACAGATACTAATGAAATCAGCTTCGAAATCAGCCAAAGAACTGTCTCAGTCAATAGATGCTATTTTGGTCTTCAAAAGCTCTTTAGATCTAAGCTGCTCTCAAGAAAGTCAAAGGAGCAACTGTATAAGACCATGATCTGACCGGTACTCACATACTCCGCGGAAACCTGGCCGCTGGGTAAACGTGACGAGCAAAGGCTTGACATCTTTGAACGGAAAATACTACGAAGAATCTACGGACCAATCAGAGATGGAGAACACTGGCGCATTCGTTATAACCGCGAACTTTATGAAATATATGATGATGTGAACGCCGCAAAATTCATAAAGCTTAGCCGACTTCGCTGGTTGGGCCATGTTCAAAGATCGAGCGAACCGTCCGTCCTCAAGGAAGTTTTCTGTGGGAGACCTGCTGGAAGGAGGAGCATTGGAAGACCCAGACTGAGATGGCTGGACGGAGCAGAGAGAGACCTCGGACTACTAGGGGTGGACGATTAGCGAAGCATGGCGGAGGACAGGGTGGCATGGAGGTGTCTTTTGGAGGAGGCCAGGACCCACACAGGGTTGTAGTGCCACGGATGTATGTATGTATGATGTATGTATGTACAACAACTTTGATGATTTTGAACACAAATGAATTACTTACCAATTTACTCAAGTTGCCCGCAAGGTTGGCTATTTCTATTTTTCACCAAAAATTTTATCTCATATGGGAAGGAAACAGTTGGCCAAAAAAATATCTGTTCTTATAAGTTCCACCAGTTTACTCTAACATTTCTATAGAAAAATGTTATTTTTATTCAATTAGCAATACAAAATTTGACACTTGGACGCGAAATCGAAAACCTGTCTTCTTACAACATAAGCCAGATAACCAAAAGAGTTTTACCAGAATAAAAAGATGTAAAAACACTGAATCAAAATGTGTTTTGACTGAATCAGAATCCTATAGGCACCAACTTACTCCAGTTATTATAGATGATCTGTTTTCCTCGAATGGAAATATAATATATCAGATTGTCCAAAATTAATATCTTCAACATAATACTAATAATCCAGTAGTTGGGCTGGTACTTGATCCCCTGCACTGGTGGTGCAAAAGCTAATAGCTTATCAATGGTAGGTGCACACCTAGTTGATGAAGTAGGTATTCCTTCATACAGCGAACAGCGTAAAAGAAGGGTGGATGTGCAATAGCACGCGGTGCCACGACTTAATAACCTTTTGATGGAATCCATCCATCTTTTTTGACCGACAGTTTTACCGGTTTACCTATTTTATCTTGCTCCATATTGGGATGACCAGGCGTAAGTTTGTTTTATTATTTGAATGTGTTTTATCACGTATACTATCTCACAACTTAAAAGTTCCAAACTTATTGCTGGTTGATTTTTTTCAATATTTAACCCAATGTATAAATTTTCAAGACAAGTACGCAGTACAAAAGGTTGTTTCATTTATAAAACTGTCATTAAATTATCTTCATCGAATGATTTCTTCTGTGTAGCTGTACTTATTTATTTATTTATACTTTACTGTACATTGGTGGAGTAACACTTAAAAACTAAACTAACAAAGACATCACAGAACCAACATACAGAGGGCGAGCTTACCACTACGAAGTTGTGATCTCTAACAACTAACCCCAATATAAAGAACTTGTACATCATCAATAGGTATAAAGTACTTGTAAATTAATCAGGGGCTTCAATCCTGTGGATTGATTTGCAGCAAGTGCGAATATCTTCTTCTCCACTCTTCTCGGTTCTCCGCTGTTCTCTTCAGTTCGATGTATGAACTGCACTCCATGTCCCGACATTTCAACTGTAAATACTCCTGATGCGGGCGTCCTCTACCGATCGAACTCTCGACAATTCCCTCCAGTATCGTACACAGCAAAATTTCCAGTCTAATTACATGTCCCAGCCATCTCGTGCGTCTCTCTGATATGGCGCTCAATATTGGGCTCTCCTACATTAATAGCGGACGTTTATCAATAAAAAAATGGTTGGTGCATCAGGGGCTCAAATAATCAAGTGAACGGTATCAGTTTAAAAAAATAACCAACAGCCAATCAGTTATGTAGTCCATAACCGCAGATTGATCCGGCTTGGTCATGTTTCCACATGTCCCCGAGAGTCTCGAATATGCAAACCTTTTTTACAATCCGGATGTTTAACAAAAGTTCTTTGCAAAAGGTACACAACACCTTATTTAAAGTATTGCTTAAGCATCTAATTCCTGTTATTTGTTAGATATTATTAAAATATTACATAAAATTTTTTTATAGTAAGTAGGTACCTATGTTTAGTCTTAAGTGAAATCATAATTAAATAAATATCTTTATAAATACATATATAAAGCCAAACGGTTGTGTCTAACTAATTTTTATTGCTTATTTTGTTAACAGCGATGGCGTTCCATAAATACTATCAATTTATGTCATAGAGTGGCGTGCTGTAAACACACGAGCCATATATAGAGCTCGCTGGGTAATTTTTGTATTTTATGGGCAATTTTTTAATCAACGTTATGATTCTTTTGACAGTCCGTATATAACCGGCGTTTAAGATTCATCCCACACAAGCATTTTAAGCTGGTAATTAAAAGCCGAATTATTTAGTATCGAAATGTCTTTGATCTGAACATAATTACGCGGTAGCGAGTACGTAATATAATACTTCCCATGAAATCAACGATTTTTTTAATCAATTTTTTTGTTTTAAAATATGAAAATAAAATAATATTTTCCTATTAAGTCTTTAGCAGCCTTAGTAGTTTAGCTAATTCTTTATCTTATTTAGTTAATACTTTCGACCTCGTCCAATATGAGACGGGCCAACCTTTGTTATTTTTCTTAGATGTTTTCTTTTAAAGTACCTACCTAATATAAAATTTCCTAACAGCAGTGTAGGACGTGCGTTAGCCCGTATTGGTACAAGTTTGTAAAAGAAATTACATTAGGTATTTATTAAATGAGTTGGTTCTATATCTGTGTACCTAATACAAATTTGCTTATATCGCTTTACATGAATGCACCTGTGTAATTTCCCAAAATGTTTTCTTGTCCCAAAACGATAATATTCACTAGGTAGCTACCTGACTGATATTGCACCTGTTTTTCTTCTTCTATGGTCCTCACATCTTCTACACCTCACTGATACTTTTAATTCCGCCCTATCCATTGCATCCCTTTTATGTTCGTAATTAGGTAAGCATTTTACCTTTAGGCAAGTACCGTTTTGTATTACTGCACTGTATCATGGAAAGCGTCGGTGCTACTGCTTAGTGTCGAGAAGAAATGTAAACTTTTCGATACGTGTTTTGCCCATTCTCCAGTATGCGTGTGAGTCCTGGCACCTGACCAAAGCTCAGACACAAAAAGTCTTTGCGTTCGAAACGAAGTTCCTCAGGAGAGTTTTAAGTGTTAAATGGTATCTCCCACTTAATCAAGGAAGACATTATACGCCAGCTCACCCAGCGTAGGCACATCACTTCTTATGGAAAGGAGATGGACTAGGCTGGGACATGTGTTAAAGATTCTGAATAGCAGTTTGACGAGGAGAGCGCTTCCTCCTATCAAGGTGTCTAAGATGAGGAAGACCCTCTCCCTCTCTCAACTCTCATACCGCGTTCCGCCTCTTGATGCAGAGCTGAGGGACATTCCAAAAGTATGAATGATTATGGCATGAACAATGAATGTTCCTGTGGGACTTTATTTATAATGTTTACGATTTGGATTAGAACGAATATTTATAATATACCTACCTAGGTATCTCGTCAAATTGTTATATTATTATTATGTAAGTAGGTATCTAACAAGAAAAATAATCTTGTCTTAAAAGTATTATTATGTCATGAATTAATATAATGAAGTATGAACTAAATATTAAATGGATTTTTGGCGTTAAATCAAGACTTTATATCATACTTGTTTTGAAGTAATTAGTAATTATAGCTTAGGTGTTTTAGGAAGAATGTGTCTAATCATAATAATTTATTAAAAATAAAATTTACACGAAAAAACTTACTTAACAATATTATAAGTAAGTAGGTATATTGTAAAGAAAATATGATTAAAACAACGGTTTACTTATTATGGGCAAAGTTAATGAGGCTTGAAGTAAATATTTATTTTACACTCTCATCAGAAGCTACCAGCTAACTATCAATGTTCTATATTAAGTTCTATAATGTTCTTCATTATAGTCTGATTATAATTTTTTAACGTATTAGGAATACAATGAAGAGATTTGAGTTCAGCTTTGAATTATCACTCGTTTTTAAGTTATATGGTTAAGCGACACTAACCTCGTATTTTAATCGAAAATTAGTTTTGTTTAATTATTTTTTTTACGATTCTGGTTTAAGTAATGAAAATATTAACCTCTCGGTTGTTGTCTACGGTGGAGCTTCATGTCCCTCCCAGGAGCACACGTAGTATACAGACCTTTAGATTAGTAATGTCACAAACTATTCTTTCAACACTCCCATGCAAATGTCCAACTCCCATGTGATGGTACCTAGGTACATAGCTATTGATTTTTTTTCTTTTGATATATCATACAATATAGATTACAAAAAAAAAATACTACAAAAATGACAAATACATAATGAGGAGATTTCGAAAGAATAATTAATGATGCAAAAAGATTTCATATAAATAAATGAAAGCGGGGTCTGGCAAGAATATCGTCGATCGTGGCCAAGTCACAATCAAAATAAATGGGAGTGGTTGTAAAAGACTTTTTTGTTTGGAAAGAAAAGAGTGGGTATCCGTTGTACGCCCGATCATAATAATATTATTGTTGTTCGCCCATCAGAGATACTAAATTACTTTCCAGTGTCAAAGTGTAAAAGAAACGAAGAAGCTAAATAAGTATGTTTGGAAAGAAAAGAGTGGATATCCGTTGTTCGGCCAATCATAATAATATTATTGTTGTTCGCCCATCAGAGATACTAAAGTACTTTCCAATGTCAAAGTGTAAAAGAAACGAAGAAGCTAAATAAGTATGTTTGGAAAGAAAAGAGTGGATATCCGTTGTTCGGCCAATCATAATAATATTATTGTTGTTCGCCCATCAGAGATACTAAAGTACTTTCCAGTGTCAAAGTGTAAAAGAAACGAAGAAGCTAAATAAGTATGTTTGGAAAGAAAAGAGTGGATATCCGTTGTTCGGCCAATCATAATAATATTATTGTTGTTCGCCCATCAGAGATACTAAAGTACTTTCCAGTGTCAAAGTGTAAAAGAAACAAAGAAGCTAAAGAAGTATGTTTGGAAAGAAAAGAGTGGATATCCGTTGTTCGGCCAATCATAATAATATTATTGTTGTTCGCCCATCAGAGATACTAAAGTACTTTCCAATGTCAAAGTGTAAAAGAAACGAAGAAGCTAAATAAGTATGTTTGGAAAGAAAAGAGTGGATATCCGTTGTTCGGCCAATCATAATAATATTATTGTTGTTCGCCCATCAGAGATACTAAAGTACTTTCCAGTGTCAAAGTGTAAAAGAAACAAAGAAGCTAAAGAAGTATGTTTGGAAAGAAAAGAGTGGATATCCGTTGTTCGGCCAATCATAATAATATTATTGTTGTTCGCCCATCAGAGATACTAAAGTACTTTCTAATGTCAAAGTGTAAAAGAAACGAAGAAGCTAAATAAGTATGTTTGGAAAGAAAAGAGTGGATATCCGTTGTTCGGCCAATCATAATAATATTATTGTTGTTCGCCCATCAGAGATACTAAAGTACTTTCCAATGTCCAGATATTATGCACTGCGTCTTCCGAAAGCTAACATCGCCGTTTCTTTAATGTAATGTCAGCAAAGTGCCTATACATAGAAAGCTTCCCTATAAATCCTAAAAGAATACGTTTTAGGGTTTCATTATCCCAAATAAAGGGCTTTATCTAAATCTAATCAAATATTTAGAGATTCCATATAATTGGCATTATTCTCATAGTAATGTTACATAATAAACAATGATTGTCTTATGTAAAGATAATAATATAAAGATTTTAAAGATTAGTACCTAGGCATAACATTAACGGTGTTCTGATAAAAGTAATGAAGTTATAACAATATCACATATTACCTACTAATTATTATAAAAATATATAAAATAACAGTCGTGTTATATAATATTTTTATAATGTGCTGTAATGAAAAGTCGGCTTGAAAACATCGCCTTAATTAATTTTTATTAATGTGAAATTTATTTGAAATCATATTCTTACAAGGGTTCACCCGTACCACGTGACGCTATTATAATAATTTTTTAAAGAACTCTGAATTACAATTATTTCCAGTATGAGTTCACTTTTCTACCACGGATGAGTTAGTTCTCTCGTTGTCAGGGTGGTTATCAGTCACTAAATTTACTGCTCACTGACGTGTTACCCGCAGGTATATGGTATGTTTTTGTTTGTTTTTTTTTATTTACAACAAAAAAACTGAACACTTCATACCTAGATGCGAGAGTCGATAGTTAGGCGGCGTTAGTCATTCATTCAATATGTTACTTATTCTAATATAGATGATAATTGCGTGGAAAATTTGAGAGTAGTTTTAAGGTTGATGAGCGTTGATTCACAAATTGGTCGACCATTGTTCCCACTTCCAGTTTCATTCAACGAAGCCTTAATAGGGCTATAGATACGACGTACGTACGCCTGCTGGAACGTAGATATGCACGTTATAGAAAAAACTTAGGTACCAAATGATATGTAATTGGTGAACAGTTGATAGGTACCTACCTAAGTTATAATCCCATAGGATAATACCTGCCTATCTGATGTAGGTATACTTACATAGTATAGTATTCTTACGCCCTTAGAAAAATTATATGTTAAATCTTACATAAAATTCTACTATTGTTAGCTAGGTAATTACTGATTACGTCGTCACTCGAAATGTAAGTAATATTTTCCTTAAAATGACACCACATACAGAGGTTAATATGTACAAAAGATAGTTTCTTTCAAGACAAATATGATTTATCGATTCTTTGTCCTCAGCCTGCAGCTTAAATTTTCTTTTCTTCGTCCGTTTGGGTTACCCAAATCCCTCATTATAGAACGTTCGAAATAACAGAATACCTACGGTAAGACAGTGTCTTCCTCATCTTTTGGATTTGGATGGGAGTAGGAAAAGCGTTCTCCTCCTCAACACAATATGCCATTCCATGATGATTGAAGTATTGGGTCCAGACCCTTTGCATCAGCGTTTAGTATTACCAAAATATTCTTTCAAGGCACTTTTTCTCAAAGGCGGCAAATTTGTTGCTCATATGCTTTGGACAACTATAAGGACTCAAACCCCTTGAGAAATAATGAATAGTACACACACATCACACAGTTTATATTTTTTGTCATGATATTAAAGGCTGCAATGAGAGATTACGGTATCTATCAGTACTTCCACTCTCTTCAAAATAGCTAAGTACAACTTAAAGCCTTTAGTGAAAAATCTTTAGAAATTTTGAATAAACTTCCTACTTAGGTCAATGAACCTCCAACTATTTCAAGATTCGAAACCTCTATTAAGATAGATCTATTTTAAAAAATCTACTCCAAACGTATTGACTTAAGTGTCTTTGAGGTGGAATTACACCGCAATGCGGCGCTGTGGAAATTCTTCATAAGAATCTCGTGATCAAACTGTAAGCAATCATAGGAAGGAGAAAATATGATCTTCAATGCTTTGCTTGAATAAATGTATGAGGTATAATATACGAACAAAAAACAGAAAAATAATTAACGTTTTATATTAATTGACTGATTAAATCTACCCTTGAGCAGTGCGTGTGTGGTCGCGACAATGCAACAGAAGCGAGATGGTAAATTTCCTTTTAAAAGAACTCTGTACTTAGGTACTTGCCTGCCTGCAGACTACACACAGTCAACTCAAGCCGTCCGCTGTCTGAGGGAAATAATTAAGAAATTAATTTCAACCATCGCTGTGTAATTTTGTCGGAGAAAGTCGCGTCGGGTTGTGTTATTTCAGAAAAAAATAACAGTTCATTATAATAAGTACTTAATCTTATTTTAAGTGAAATTATTTATAATTGATTGGCTTAACAAACCACCGCTTTTCATAATACGTCATACACACATACATTGATGTATACCAGAGTATACCTATTATAAGAATAAGAATGAAGCGCACGAATTTAAAAAATCAAAAGCCTTAGTTCTAATCAAAAGAACCTGGGTGTGGCCCTTCAACTATTTGATTTTTCAATAATTAATTAATTAAGGTAATAATTACTATAAGATGATGATATTTAAGTAGATACCTGCCTTCCTTTGTAAAGTAAACATGTAGGTACACACCCGCATTTTATAATATATATGGAAAAAGAAAACAAGGCCTAAATTAAAACCCATTTTTTACCATGGGCCCCATTTGGGGACCGTTTCTTTAAATCCTGCCAGCAACACCATCTAGGAGTTTTTAGTATATTTTAAAGTTAGATATCATCGAGAAAGAGTGCTTCTTTACATAGGAATACATTTTATAACTTTTTGTTAGTATTTTTAGTAAAAAAATAATCATCGAAGCTTAATTTTATCGATATTTTTTTCGATATATCATTGAACCAATTCACATCTGATTTTGAAAGGTTAAATAAATTAAATTTTTACTTTTTTCGTTTAAAAGTGATAGAAACATGTATTTAAAGTAGAATATTCATATTTTTAATTTAAAATAATATGTGAAACTTTTTATGTAAAAAAAATAGAACGATCCCCAAATGGGGCTCACGGTAAATAGCGTGTACTTAAATCAGTATGGGTACCTATTGGTAACAAAATTTTCGTTTTGATTTTATTGCTATTTCGGGCAGCATGGCACTTTTTATTGAAGAATCTTGAGAATTATATGGATAAAAGTTATTTTTATGATATTGAAGAGTTAAGAGATGGTGTGCACTTGGTTTTGTTGCCCCTGGTGATGTGGATGGTTTGTCCATTGAAAAGTTTTGACGAAACAATAATGGAAAATATTTCCCCAATGGTGCAAGGGCTTTTGAAAAATATAGGTACCTAAATGAGCGTACATAAGGAGAGGGGGATCTGCCCCCCCCCCCCCCCTCTAAGTATCCGATGCAATCCAAGCTCGCAAATTATTTGGTGCAAATGATTTTTCAAGTTAGTATGGCAAAATCATTTGTAACAATTATTGTTATATTGAGAGGGGGGGGGGGGGGTGACAGACCTCCTCCTTCCATGCGATAGCTTTTGCTACGGCTGTGTGTAGGTACATGCCACTCCATCGAATGAAGTGCCAAAAAATAAACAGTATCAATTATTTATTATCTTCAAGAAGTCCTGAAAAAGACTTTAGGTAGGTATTGTTTTGCAGATAGGATACCATTCTCTGCCACTTTCAAATGTACCTACCGGTCAGAAAAGAAAGATCCGTCTGTAGGATTGTAAAGAACTGTATACCGATGATACATATATGGAAATAAAACGGAATTTACACTTCCCAGATAATGCTAATAGGAATACCTACCCATTAGATAAGAAATCAAAGAGATAAGCCTTTCAAAGTTCGGCTTGCAAAATTGATGCACTATATACCGATTTTATGCACTTTGGTGTCTTCTTTATAGCACCAGTGCAGAAAAGCATATTGTGTCTGATGCTCTGAGGAAATATCAAACGGGGAAATGCGTATTTAGAAAGGACAAAAGCAATGAAAATGTGTGATTCGTTAAAAAAATCTCAGATATTTTTTTATAAATGTGATGAAGGGTTACATGTTGAATGTGTAAAACGATGACATACCTAGTATGTAAATTGCATTTATTTAACAAATAATTGTTAAATTATGTTTGAATATGAACACAAGAAATATTGCAATAATAATTGTATGGAGTAAATTATAACACGCCATTAGCCGTCGGCCCCATATGGGGATCATGAAAATTTTCAATAAAATGCTGGTTTTTCTTTTTGGATTCGAAAAATTGCTGGTTAACTTTTTATTTTCGTCCTAAAACCTAACAAAATATGGCAGAAAAAATGAAAAATAAAATTTGGTAAAAAACGGGTTAAGAAGAAAAAATGTTATAGGATATCCTTAGTTTTCCATGAAAAAATTGTAGAATCAATACCTATACCTAACGATTTAACATTAGTAGTGATTTTGAATTTACGATATTTCATCAGTGGTCTTGTATTTCAGGAAAATTAGGGTAAAATTATAATATTCAAGAACAATAACTCAACAAAAGTAGATTCTTATTTAATTTTTTTTTTTTATTTTATTTATTTTATTTAAATTTTTTTTTTTTTTTTATAAAAATGAATCTGTGCTCACTCAAAGTGAACACAAATACACTCCTTGACTCTTTCACAGTAAGCTACTGAGAGCTTGTGTCGTGAAAGAGGAACATGGTCGGCACCTGGGATAGAACCACGACGTCCGCAGTACGAAAGCCGGCGTTGTAACCGCTGGGTCACCAAACACTTCAATTACAAAATTAAAGTTCATTAAAAATTTAAATTCCCTTTTAAATCGTTTATATTGTGTTGATATTTTTTTTGTTAATTATGTAATTAATTTATAATAATAATTATGTAGATTGTTTTTATATTTTGTTGTAGGTAAGTAGGTAGGTACTATTTAAAAAAAGAAAGATATTCAGTATCAGAATCTATGAAGACCTCCTGTAGGTCTTCTTTTCAGGTCCTTCCGATGTCAGCCATCACAATGGCGTAGGCTTCTCTGTCTTGAAAGTTCTTCCACTTGGAAATCCGATTTCAAGCCAGGACATCTTACGTCTACCCATACCTCGATTTGTATAAACTTTCTCTTTCATTTCTAGGACAAGCAAATGGTAGAAATGTATCGACATACCTACTTGGGCTTGTGAAGTATGAGTAGGACATTAAAGTTATCTTGATAATACGTACTTACACAATTTGAAAGTCTTCGATAGATATATAGATCCGCTGTGCATGTGCCTGTATTATGTTTGGGTACCTATATGGAACTGTCGTGCATGCCTACCTATAATAGTTATATTATTTTGAACCTGCGCAAATTGAGTATTGGCGAGCACCTATTTTGTCGACACAACCCGCTCAGATTGTTGTATAAGATGTTTTTTGTTTTTGATATTGTGTTTGTCACTCATTGCTCAGCGCAGAGTATTGGCGAGCACCTATTTTGTCGACACAACCCGCTCAGATTGTTGTATAAGATGTTTTTTGTTTTTGATATTGTGTTTGTCACTCATTGCTCAGCGCAGAGGGTTTGTACCTGTTATGCTGAGTAATGATTTTTGATTGTATAAAAATAAAAATAAAAAATATTGCTTCTTATACTTTTCTAAAGATAATAGCTAATTAAATAGATGAAAACCCACTGTTTAAAGGAAATTTAAAATTATAAACCTTTCTATACCAATAGTCACTCGTGCATTGGGTTAGCACTCTTCCCATACAGGAACCCATAAATAAAATTCACCATACACATCAACGGTAATTATGTTTTACAAAACAAATTCGGAGGCTTTCGGCAGATAATAATTCCTTTTCCGAAACTTGTCGGCATGAATGATTACTTCCGTTCCGTATAAAAAAAAACATAGAGAGGCAACCAAATAATAAATAATCGTTCCCATCCCTTTCGAAAATAATAATAAAATTAAATAATAAATAAAAAACGACACACGGTCATACACCGTTAAGGGAGATTTTTTGATAATGGAGGGTTCAAAGACTTAAAAGTCAACCAATACGAATGCGTTTAATTCGTATGACTCCGCCCTTTTATTTTTGTAAGTAATAATAAAAAACAGCTGCATTCGATATATAAAAAAAAAATAACAATTTATTCCGATATGTTACTGTATAAAGCCTATTCCACACAAGCGTTTCCATTTCGATCGCTACCGATAAGTAACGTGACTTGATTCATCCTTTTCTCTTTTGACCAAATAGAAAAATGATACGATGGTGATTATCAAAAAACTTAAGTAGATGGATATAATATTATGTATCTAGTTGTTGATTAATCCTAACCTTACTTTTTCTAACAATTAAGGCAAATATGAATTTTCTAATATGAATATCACTTCCGTTGAAATTCTAATTTCTATATGTAGAAACTATATCGAGTTGTCCCTTACAGAGATGTCTTCTAGCAAGTACCTAACAGTCAACGAGAAAGTCATTTTATATTAGAGGTAAAATCCATCATGAATGCCTCCTTATAGATGCGCATACCAAGATCCCAGGGCTTAATATGTGCTCTTCGTTTACATAATTTTATTGTTATTTTGGAAGATTTTCCCCATAAATCTTGCCCTCAACATTCTGGGAACCGGCAAATAATTCCGACTAAATTGCAAGAGTCAATATAATAGTTTGGTCAATCGGTGCTTCCGATTCAAGTCTATTTGTATTCCGGTTGTGATAATGCATAAAAGTGTGCTCTGTATTGTTTTTTTTTTTATATAGCAGTAGGTATAAACAATAACCTAATAGGGCGTTTTTTCAGAGAATTAGAACCCGGCAGAGCCATTCGGAAAGCCATCCCCCAAGTCACCTTTTCTACTAGATAAGATTGACATAAATCGGTAAATGCATCTTCTTTTTATTGTAAAGCATGATGTATAACAATATCTGATCTTCTTTTATAGAGACGATATCAAAAGCAAAAGGAGATGGAAAACGAAATCAAACCGGACGGAATCGCACGTGTAGAGAAGGCCTAAGTAAGTACAACCTACCTACGAGTAAAAACATATTAAGTGCACTTAGGTACTCGTTATTATATATATATAAAAAAACCGACCGAAGACAGCGCAGTATGTCAACACGAGCGTTTTACAAAGAGTTAAATTGATTGGTTGAAAATTTTCGGACGTTGTGTGAAATTCACAGGAAGTCCATTAAGTACAGTTGTACGTAGCGTCGGATTGGTTTGTTTGTTAAAGGAAATTAGATAATATATCTTTACAACACATTCTATTGTTTTTTCCTTTTAAATATCGAATGTATGCTTTATTTTATGGGAATTGTAATTTGTCTCTGCTATGGGGACCTACTTAAGTACCTAAACTTATGCGATGTCGCCTCGTATATAAAAATAAATTCGAGTGGGCTGGAACATCAGTAGTGAAAATTCGTCTAGCGTTAAATTAAAATTCTACTAGATGTCCGATTTGGATGAGAAATCATTTGACTTGACACTGTGTATTTTAATAAAATAAATTTTATTGTATGAATTATGACTTTTTTATTGCGATCTCTGTTATAAATACCTAGGCTCATATGAAATATTTACATCACTTTAAATGCAGGTATCATTTTTTTGACAAAAATTGTTCATTTTTTTATTAATATAAAATGGCTGTAGGTAATTAAGAGAGAATATAAGGTATAAATTAATGTTAATTCAAAACTTTTTCAAATTATAACAAATATAACCGATCTCGGTAGCCTAGTTGTAGGTACTAGCGTGGACTTCAGACCCGAGGTCCCGGGTTCGATTCCCGGTCGGGTCAGAGTTTATCTGAAAGTGTTTTTTCACTTGAAATTTCTACCCGGGGTTGGCCTGTCTCAGTTTGGACGGAACCGGTTGACTGGAAAAAATTGCCTCAGTCAATAAGTTCCGCCGGCTATACTGACACCTTTGTATAGAAAAGTGTTATATTATATTATTAATATAATAACTAAGTAATGACTAAAAATTAATTACTGATGTTCGCTTTTTAAATGCAACAAAACACTACGGGTGTGTGACCGTCTTCTATTGTTATATCGAAGGAAGGCTGACTGACAAAATACTTAATAGCTTTTTAAAAATAGGTACCGATAAGCTAAATTTGAATGCAAATGTACCATGACACAAGCTTCTTAGTATTTTTTTCAACAAACTTTCTCAAATAATATTTCATAGGTTTAATAATGTGAATAGGTATTGTAGAAATGTGACGTCTAAATCTGTATAATATAAGTTGAATAGTATTGTTATTTTTAAGTTATAAAATATGTAATTTTTTTAACTTAATAAATAACCTAAATAAAAAAATGGCTATTTTTTATCACAATATGGGGTTTTCAAAAGTTAAAGAATGTGCAATAATTTAAATCAACCAATTAGATCAGGAAATGCAGGCTTTGAGTAGGTATCTAAGAACTAGGTACTAAATCTGCGAATCATCACACGAAAATATAATTACAAAAGAATGTTGTAGGTCATATTTCTCATTTTCAGATTTTGAAAAAGTTTTTTCAGTGTAGATTTCGAGTTTCTGTAAATTGACTCAGGATTAGTATAAAGAAACATATTCGACACTAGGTATATATATCTATAAAAATTCTTGGCCTGCAAGTGTTTTTTTGGATTTTATATTTTTATAAAATTTGGGATGGGATTAGGAACCTGGGAATTTTTCGAACCCACGACAACCCTGCGCTAGGGCATGTCCACCCACGGACACAGATTAAAACGACATAATTTTAAATTGAAATGAATTTCTGAAGGAGTTGTCAGTGTGCCAAGTGTCACGGACGTTTGAGTGGATCATTTATCATCGTAATTATTAATCATCACAAACGGATTCCAGTGAGATGATGAAGAACTTATCAACTGGGTGATTTACAGCTGATACCAAACGACTCTCCTGGACAGATCTACCCAGAACTAGTTTAAATATTATATGTATAAATAGTATTTACACAGAGAAAAGTAAAGTTTATAGGTACCTCGGTTATTTTCTCACTTTAGGAAATTTTGTACAGAATAAAAACTAATAAAATGTGAAAAATGTATAAGAAATAATTAAAAATATAATATTAATGTTAGTATTGAACGGATATCCTGCGACACCAATGCCGTCTATGAAAAAATCTCTAACAAAAAAATAATTATTTACTCATGTAACCAACCATTGACATTATGACAAAAATAATTATTTACTCATGTAAACAACCATTGACATTAAAAATATTGGTACGCAGATTTTTGATGGATTTTTTCTCAAGTTTTCAGATACTCTCTAGTAGAGTTTAGATGGAGTATGTGGCAACCAAAAAATCCCTCTTATTACTGATAATAATTATTGTCTCATTTGTCTTAACTTATTCAGAACTCAAATCTGGTTTTCCATGCCTCTTGGGGAACTTGATATATATTTACCAGTCAAATCTAAAACCAACAAACATACCTGATTTTTTTCGTATGAGCCAAAAATCTAGATAAAAAATCTGTTTTTCAGAACAATTTGTTACACAACTTATCAGATGTATGTAGTTACTGGTAAATGTATGTATCAGATTGCAGTAATTTTGTTCCACATTCTGCATATTATGAACAATTGAGTAGAACATTATTACACAAAACACCGCACAACCCTAAGTTAATAATAAATAACAAAAAAAGTTTAATTTTGTTTTAGATATATAAAAATGATTTATTAATTGGGGCGGTAATCTCACGTGTAAATTAAGGGGATATTAAATCTAATAACTAAACATAAACATCAAAAGGGGTTGGAATCGGTATTTTATTGTCTATCTCCTGTGCACTGCCTTTTGGATTGTATTTTAAATATTGCAGTTGGTATACGATAGAAACCACGAGTAAAATGATTTAAATTAAAATCCGGCTTAGCTGTGTAAATGTCTTTCACGAATCCGCACATTTAAAAAAAATCTAGAATAACCATGCTTTATGCCTCAGCTGTTATTGTTAGTGGTAAAAGTGCTGCTACTTATTAATGGAACTTGATCACCTAATTACGAAACGTCGGTACCTACTTATTATTGGAACTGCATCAGCAAATTACAAATTATTGGAACTTCATTATGTTCCTACCTTATTACAAAAATATTGGCAGGTACCTAATTATTATTGGAACTTGATTACCTAATTACAAAACTTCGGTACCTACTTAAGTATTATTGGAACATCATCAGCGAATTACAAATATGTGGTACCTAATTATTATTGGAAATTGATCACCTAAAAACAAATACATAGGTGATTAATTATCAAAAGGAACATTTACTGACAATAATAATTGTCAACTGACACAAAACTGAGCACTTTAGTACCTAACCTTAACCGCACAAAAATATGCTTTTCTTCAACCTGGAAAGTAAAAAATAAAATGCTGGGGACGCAAAATATAGGACGAAAACTAATCCAAACCCAATATTTCAAAGAATTTCAGGCAATGACCCTCAACAAACTGTAGGTGCAAACTTCAAGAAAAGAAAAAAGTAGGTAGGTATTGACATGATATTGCTTCATAACACTAACTTAACCTAGGCCGAAAATTTTGAATTGACCCCTCTAGACGGTACGTAGTTACCTATGTAAACATGGTATTTTTATTATTTATTATCCCTTTAACAAAACAGTGTTACCAAGGGTTAAAGAAGAAATATATTATCCACCAAAAGCTAGATTTAAATGCGTATAATCATTGTTTGAACTTGGGATAATATTTTAAAGCTCTCATTTCTATTCCAAACCAGCGTTCCTTACTCGATAAAGACTCTTCCAAGCTGTTTTCTTTTAAGTCTGTTTACTCTCAAAACCATAGATTTAAAATAAATTACTTACATACCTACATTTTAATACATTTAAACACACCAGCTATCGATGATATTGTTATTTATATATGTTTTTCATCGCGTCATATATTTGGATTATAAATTGACTTTTCTGCTTTATCCGGTATAACCAGCGTTTTGCGTAAATATTGCTTTTCTGACCAAATTAAACATCTCAGACTTTACTTCTCTACAGTCAATTAATAGTTTGACTAAAGATGGTTTGCGAATCCATTTGGCACTTACTTGGTCTCTATATATAAAAATGGAGCCCTATTTTCAGTGGTCATCACATCACGGGTGAACGGCTGGACCAATTTCTCTAGTTTTTTTGTAGTAGGTATTTGCTATTATTTGGAGAAAGTTCGCATGAAAGACAAAAAAGAAATTTAACAAACAAAACATTAGAAAAATTAATAAAACTTAAAGAACCTACCTAAATAATTTTGATAGTGCTTTTTACAATAAGTACCTATAAGGTAAAAGCACCAGTGGTAGACAGTGCACCAGTTTTCGACATTTTGAAATAAAATTGTTAATATTAAGGAGTCTATGGTATTAACCTAATAGCTTTATGTTACAATAATTTCTCGAATCCCTGTAGCGTCATAAGCAATAATTAAAATCTAAAAAGTGCAACGTTTTAGTTGACTTTTGTCGGTCATCGTGTGTGCGCGTCTCTCATTTGTTGTTTTTTGAGCAACATCTTAACAAAATTATTAAGGTGATCATATTTATATTTTTTTTTATTTTTCATTAAAATAAATAATAATTGTACATTTATATCGTCGGGTCCGTAGAAAAAATGCCTATGTGACTTTTGTCCATTTTACAGGAGAGCAGTTTAAAGATTCCAATACACATTTTTTGAGATTCCTTCATAACTATTTGAGCAATATTCTTCAAACTTAAAATTTGTAATAGAAATAAAACTATTTAATATTAAGCATCTTAAAAAATTCCCTAAAGTGTATACTTTTCTAGAAAAATCACATAGGCAGTTATTCTAGGGAAAATTTTCAGCCTATGTGAAGATGTTCCTTTTTTCTACGGACTTCGTCTCGTAAATCTCGTTCCTATGTTACGACGTACCTTTATTCTACGGAAATATTTGTTTATTTGTTCAGTCCTAAGTACAACAATCATCGTTTTCTTTAAAATAAACATAAAATATCGTACTTTCAATAATACTCACATTATGATTTGGTTATTTTTTATCAAACGCGCATATAAAATAGCAAAAAATATATATGTATTCAAATAAAATGATGCAACACATAATATACCATATCACTTTTATAAGCATGTTATTTTTAGAAAAATATCAGGTTTTAAATGTGTGTTAATTTTAGAAAAGTCTTCTTCTTCTTTTTTTGGAACCTGGTAATCTGTTGGTTTGTTTAGATAACCCCTTCGCGGATATAGACTACCTAATAGATTGGTTTCTACATTTTCAAAAGGTAAAATATTATAAATAAATAAATATAAATTACTCAATTGTGAGTGGAATTGCAGAAATTAAAAAAAATATAATAAAGTTAACACGAGAACCATTAAAGATAAAAACGTATTATAAATGTAGGTACTTTATTTCAAGTATATGTATTTTCCTCGATGCTATCCAATGGATATGAATGGTGGAATACCAGTTATGGTACCAGTAATGCTTTCAGGATGTCAAACACAAGTTATTTTTTTATTAATAATACAATAAATAAATATATTGCATTAATTAGGGGCTTATTCATGTTCAAAAAATGTGTCTAGCTATTATCGTTATATATACTTTCAAGTTGTAATTAATATTTTAAATGTATGGAATCTAATTATTCTCTTTCTGTTCATACAGTGTACATATTTGGTCCATTTTATAAGATTTTTTTTTATTTCTGGTGTTAAGTATCTACTTTATCTGCATATGATTCTGAAAAACATAGGAATTTATATTTAATTACTGAATCTACACCTTTTGCTTTTGGAAAGGGTGATTTGGCACACTGCTTTCAACAGGAATGAGGACTCATGGTGAAAACTATCACCTCATCGAACAGTTTAGGGATATGGAATCTAATTATTCTCTTTCTGTTCATACAGTGTACATATTTGGTCCATTTTATAAGTAATTTAAATGAAACAATTGATTTGTTATTCCACTATATTTATTTACCTGACTAGTTTCGCAGGAACAGGTCCTGCATGGTCACAGGTGACTTAGAAACTGTGACCATGCAGGACCTGTTCCTGCGAAACTAGTCAGGTAAATAAATATAGTGGAATAACAAATCAATTGTTTCATTTAAATTATTTTATTTAAATAATTCCACCAAGAATGCACGTTCAATTCGTTAATTCCATTTTATAAGATTTTTTTTTTATTTCTGGTGTTAAGTATCTACTTTATCTGCATATGATTCTGAAAAACATAGGAATTTATATTGAATTACTGAATCTACACCTTTTGCTTTTGGAAAGGGTGATTTGGCACACTGCTTTCAACAGGAATGAGGACTCATGGTGAAAACTGTCACCTCATCGTTATGATATTGGAAGGAAAACAATAAAGTATATGACTTAAGTCATAACTCTTTGGAACCTTATTTACTAAAGAATCACGTCATATTAACATCAGCAACACTCTAAATTACGTACTTCTTGTTTCACAAAGCTTTTCCACATGAAATGTGTATTATGATGAATCCTTTTGCATATTTACAAATTTTGTAAATATTTTATGTTAACAGTAAGGTTTAAAGCTATGTTCGCGTAGATAGTTTACAATTGAGATGCAATATATTATCTAAGTACTCTTATTTAATCAGTGATGTGCTTAATTTAGATTTTCTCCTCCATAGGATATTTTTATTTTGGTGTTTCTGCACCATTTATGAAAGTTAGCATTTATATGGAAACTATTTTAGTGTTTAGATTTGAATTAATTCTAACGATTATTTGATTCATCAGTCACTGTACAAATTAAACATTTCCAGACTGCTAATACTTCTTATACTTATTCGAATAAAATATGATGTAATTTTTTGATTAAACTGTGTTTTCAAAAGGATTTATGTATTTATAGGACCAGTTGTAATTTCACAATATACTCATATTATTTTTCTACTTCTGATGCATTTTTCAAGCCCTAGTTTTAGGTATTGTTTATATTTCAAGCATTTTAAATAAATTTAGCTTTTCGTGGAATGTTTTAAGAAATATTTATTCTAAAATAACATATTAAAAAAAAAACAAAACGTATAACATTAAATTTAATTAAAATTATTAAAGTAAGTGTCTTAAAAACTACCACGTATTCATACAAATTAACTTAGGCTTATGTTAGTACCTTTTTATGAACCGTATATATATATTCAAATGTATTTAGTAGCTTAATAGCACATATTTACGAAATTTTAGTTGCAGCATCATACGAGTGATTTGTTTCATAAAATATTGTATATAAATTATAAAATATATTAAATGCGTTTGAATTTGTAAAAAAAAGTTTATCTCAATGAAACACCCCACCAATATACAAGTTTTAATATAAAAACATTCTTAAAAATATATATAATAACGGAAATAGTTAGTAGAAAAAAGGTGTATGTTAAAATGTGTCCGTAGAAAAAAGGTCGTTATGAAGATAGGACTATGAAAATGGAAAACAATTCCGTAGAACAAAGGAACATCTACACATTGGGTAGTGGGGTATCCCTAGAAAAACGGGTCATCTGCACTTAGGACATAAAAATTGCAAAAAATATATAATTCTCCAGCGGTAAAAATATTACGATATTTTCAATCAAAACAATGAATACAACTCAAAAAAGGTGGATAACGATGTTTTTAAAAAATACACATTTTAATCATCCTATGTGCACAACGGAAGTTTTTGAATGGAATATTGTTAAAATAAATTATAACTTCACAAATTTTGGTTAAATTTTAATTATTTGAAATAGTTTATAAAATAATGTTTAATTTCTACTTCTCCAATCAATTTTTAACTTGATTCTCATCTGAAGTTAATAATTATCAATACTTTAGTCGGTTTCGCTGAACCAATCCTTTGTACCAAAATAGTATTCATAGGACATTTATAATACAAATTTTGTTTTCTTTTATATCTTAAAATATCGCAAGTGTAACTAACATTGTAATCTCTGATAAATATTTAAAAAAATGTGGATACAAAACAAGTTTGCGTTAAAAAGATTCATGAGAAATATATGAGCGTTCGCATCGTATAGACTCCGACGAACAAGTGCGCATGTGTACATGGGTCGCACAGTTATGCATCGTTGGTATGAAAATGAGCACAATAAAACTGCTTAAGTGCACATGTCACTTTTTTCTTCGGAGATTTTTTCACATAGGACGTTTTATAAAAAAATATCTCAGAAACTATTAGCGATAGAAAAAAACTAAAAATACAGTTTTGTAGAGCTTTTAATACTTAATTAAACTGCATTAAAAACTCATTTTCGACCTATGATCACATGGACCTTTTTTCTACGGGCACGGCGATATGTTTCCAAACACTACACACACTCCATATTTTGATGTCACACTAAATAATTCTGTTAAATTTAACAAATACTAAGTGTTAAGGGGGGTGTCGAATACTGGCTCAATTTTTTTTGTAAACACCCAGTATTGGACAGGGGTGTCGAATACCGGGTATTTTATTTTTTCATTGTTAAAATAATATCATATATTCATACAGTTTTAAATGGAATGAATATTACGTGGTTCAATTTTGAGTTTCGTATTCCAACCTGGTCCAGTATTCGACAGGGGTTTGAAATGTGTCGAATACTGGTTCTCAATAGGTGTCGAACATTGGGTTCATCGGTAATTTTAAACAGTTGCAATAAATTTATTTAACAGACTGAAAGATGCCTCAAATTAAAGGAAAGAGATTCCAATATTCGGAAGAAGAATAATTGAAGAATGCAATCGAGGACGTGTTAAGAGATTTCTCAACAACTTTGAAAATAATAATCCGCCGACAAAATGCAACACTGATTATTGTGAGCCTAGCACAGGATAAAAATTTTGAAACAAATTATATGCCAACTACTTCTGTCAGGGAAAATGTTGCGGATGCTGAAACAATTGTAAATTCTTTATGGGAAGAAAACTGCCAGCCTAACATGTCAGAAAAAAGTGGCTGTAATATTCCTACTCCCTTCAAAGTGATATTATTTTGGCCTGAAAAGAAGGTTCCTCCAAAAATCATTGTAAGATTTTCTGACAGGAGTAGTAAAGATATGTTCTTGAATGCTGCTAAGCAAAAACGGGGGCTGGTAGCACGCGATTTGGGAATTCATAGTGGGGGTAAGGTATTTATAAACCATCACCTTACTAGGGATAACAAAATGTTGTATAGGGAAACTAGACAAGTGGCGAGGCTGAAGGAATACAAGTTTGCCTGGGTCAAGGATTGCAGGATTTATGTGAGAAAGTTTGAAAAGGCTCCGCCAATATTGATTAAGTCCACTAGTGACCTCGGGAGGCTCACATGACTTTTAGCCGCTTGTCTCGACCCACCCCACTACAAGTCTTGTTCGAGGCATATTTTTTCTCACACCATTTTACTCAAATTAATTGTATTTCACTGTATTGTTTTCTATTGTACTTTTATATATTTTTTTGTAATTTGTTGTATTTTATCTTATTTTGACTTATTGTATTTTTTGTGTTATTGCATACATATTGGAGAGTTGTATCTGATTGAATGTCACATTTTCATCGATTTCGATTCATTATCATGTTTTTTCATCTCGATTGTTATTATGCTTTTTACTCGTATGGTTGCTGAGACTGACGTAGTGTATTATCATTGTGTTGTCTTTGAATTATTGTTTTTGACCTTGACGAAATGCATTCCTGTTTTCTCATATTTTTCCACTCCGATGCTCAACGCTTTGCTGCTGCTTTTTGCAAATGACAGAGTTATCTATTTATTACCAAAACGTTAGGGGCCTGCGAACTAGGACAAATGACTTTCTGTACAGGGTATTATTGAATGATTATCACATTATTTGCCTTACTGAAACGTGGTTGCTGGACTCAATCGGTAGCTCTGAGCTATTTGACTGTAGATATAACGTATATAGAAGAGACCGCGATTACGCTAATGCGGGGCAATCTCTGGGGGGTGGTGTCCTCATTGCTGTGCACCGAAGTATTCCGTCTGTGCACCGCGTTGGCTGGGGCACACGGGCGGAGGATGTGTGGGTGTCAATAGCCCGGCCAAATTCGCGGGTAAGCTTGAATGTGTGTTGTTCCTATATTCCACAAGGCAGTTCTTTCTCTTCCAACCTGCACGCAAACATTGAAATGTGCTCTCGGTTGATTTTGGAGCAGCCTGATGATTTGTTTCTCTTGACAGGGGATTACAACTTGCCTGGCATTGTCTGGATCGGAGATGCAACAGAAAAATTCTGCTTGCCGGGTGATTTCAGTGATGCGGCTTCCAGCGCTTTGGTGGATTTCATATCGTTCTGCGATCTAAATCAATTTAACTCTCATAGTAACCGTGGAGGGAGAATATTAGACCTCATTATGTCAAATGTGAGTGCGGACAACATTCAGGTCTCTCTATGCGAGGAGCCTCTCAGGGCTGAGGACCCGCATCATCCACCGTTGATCGTGAATTTGGCAATTGAGGGTAGACCTGTAGCGGCGATTCCCCCGAGGGAAGTAGTTCTCTTTTACAGAGGTGATTATGACAATATTAGGCTAGAGCTTTCGTCCCATGATTGGGTGAAGGAGTTTGAATGTCAGGGTGTGGAGGAGGCTACTGGTCGATTTTATGCATTCTTGAATGGGTTAATCGATAAGTATATTCCTAAAAAGGTTGTATATGCCAGCGGTGGGTACCCCATCTGGTACAGTAGGGCTCTGATAAAGATCATTAGAGAAAAGAAAAAATACCATCGACGCTGGAAGATAAGCGGCAATGACTCCGATTATGCTTCTTTCGGGTTGTTGAGATCTCGGCAGAAGAGGGTTGCTCGGGAGTGTTACGACAAATTTATAACTGGCACAGAGGAATTGATAAGACGGGATCCCAATAAGTTTTGGACTTATGTAAAGTCAAAGAAGTCGTCGTCTTCCTTGCCGGCGTCTATGCACTACACTGGCGTAACTTCCTCTGATGTGCAATCTGTCTCAGAAATGTTTGGTGATTATTTTTACTCCGTTTTCGTTGATGATAGTGATGTTGTCCTTCCGGACGTGAATGATGGCGAATTGAATATTCACCATGTTGAGCTGTCACCTGAAATTGTTCTGAGATGTATGAAGGAACTTGATTCTAGGGGGGGTTCTGGTCCCGATGGTGTGCCTGCGATTTTTGTGAGGAGCTGTGCTGATGAACTGTGTTACCCCTTATATCTCCTCTATAAGCGTTCGTTTTCGGAGGGCATTTTTCCAGACATCTGGAAAAGGTCCTTCGTGACGCCGATTCATAAGTCCGGCGATAAGCATAGCGTTACGAACTATAGACCAATTTCTAAGTTGTGTATTTTCAGCAAGTTAATGGAGAGAATAGTTGTGTCACAGATGTCCCCTGCAGTGAGGTCATTTATAACGCCCCAACAGCATGGATTTGTGATTGGAAGATCCGTGGAGTCAAACCTCCTCGAGTTTACAGATTACATAACTCAAAGAATGGGCGGAGGTGGGCAGGTGGATGCCGTCTACACGGACTATGCAAAGGCGTTTGACAAGATTAGTCACCGGATAGTCTTGCACAAGTTGCGTTGTTACGGGATCCATGGAGATCTCCTTCGTTGGCTCGCATCATATGTTGAGGGGAGGTCGCAGGCCGTGGCTATAGGTGGGTCGGTATCTCGGTTTCTTCCTTGCCCTTCTGGTATTCCCCAGGGATCCCATTTGGGGCCATTACTGTTCATTTTATATGTAAATGACATTGGTGTCTGTTTCCGTCACGCCAAGTTTCTGATGTTTGCTGATGACACAAAGATATTCATGCAGATAAATAACATTCGAGACTGCACAAAACTTCAAACCGACCTTAGTCGTTTGGAGGATTACTGCCGTCTTAATCAACTGTATCTTAATGTGTCTAAATGTAAAGTCATCTCATTCTCTAGGGCTAGGCAGCCTGTGCAGTTTTCGTATGAACTTGGATTACAGACGCTGGTTAGAGTGGAAGAGATTAGGGACTTGGGAGTGATCCTGGACTCTGGGATGCGATTTAGATCTCATGTTAACTCGATTATAGATAAAGCCCAAAGAATGTTGGGGTTCGTCATGAGGATGAGTAGGCCTTTTAAATCTCCATTCACCACGAGGATCTTGTATTATGCATTTGTCCGTAGTCGATTAGAATTCTCAACCGTGGTATGGAGTCCCCAGTACTTAACATATATTGATAGGATTGAGTGCATCCAGAGAAGGCTGGTGCGACATCTCAGTTTTTTGAGAGGCCGGCACTTTAGCGACTATCGGCAGGCGCTTATTTACCATGGCATGTCGTCCCTTGAAAGCAGAAGAACCCAGGCTGATATGATGTACCTCTTTAAAATTTTATCTGGCGAGGTCGACTCGGAATCGCTGCTAGAAAGGCTAAGTTTTAATTGGCCCTTAAGAAATACCCGGTGCGAATACTTGTTTAGGCTGCCTCATTGCTCTACGAATTACATGCAGGGATGTTTTATTCATCGTTCTTGTAAGCTCTATAATTCACTCTTCAAGGTATTAGACATTTTCCATCTGAATAAAGATCAATTTAGAGCGGGAGTTGTTGGGCTGATGAGATGAGAGGGATGAATTCTTATATGTTTGTATTCAATTATTTATGTTTTTCATTGTTTTACCATATTTATACATTGCTATATATCTATGATGTTATGTGACTTCTTTTCTTTTTTTTTTTTTCATATTTGAAAGATTTATGTCTTATGTTGTTTGACCTTGACTTTATATTCCTGTTTCTTAAATGTATATATTTATGTATTTATTTATATATTGATTTATGTTTATCACTGTTTTGTAGGATATTCGATAAGTAATTGAAGGAACTTTGCTGGTTTATAATTATTATTACTTGATTGTTGTTGATAGTATAGTAGAATGACTGTATGTTCCTGTAAGATTCAATAAAATAAAAAATAAAATAAAAAAGGTATTGAACATAAAAAAGGAGGACAGTAAAACTTCCAGCAGTAGTATCTTCAGAATTGTGGCAGTTATATCATAAAAAGATGAAGATAAACAAATTAAATTAGCCGCGAAGCAAAAAAGAGCTGACGAATTATTGAAGAAAAAGGCGAACAATGAAAAAACTGTTGTAAAAAATGTAAAAAAAAATATACAAAGAGCAGCAATAGCATCATATGAGATGAATGCAAAAAATTGTTCCATTTGAGATGCATTCCATCTACATACATATCAAATTCATATTCTTCAGAATGGAGACTTATTTACTTGCCATCTTTGTTAATTCTGAAATAAATTTCGATAGCAGCGAGGATGATTTTGACATTGATCAAGTTTTGCAAACCGCAAAAAACCCTTTGTTTTTGTTTTGTTAGTAAATAATAATAAAATTCTTCTTCTTTCTTCTAACATGGCAACCACTCTCTCGAGAGTGATCTATTATAATAAAATTGTTAAAGTACTTAATATTTTAGTTTTATGTAGTAAATTCATAAAATATACTTATCTATATTCACAATCAAAAAATTTGTAACAGTTATATATAGTTAAAATGTTCATTTTTGAAACATTTTAACAAAATTTCCTTTTCGTATTTTTTTTAATTTTCATTACACTATTATTAAGGTTTTTAGTATACATTGTAATGTCTATAATTAAAAATTTCTGAATTGTTGAAGGGTTTTATTGTATTTTCTTATAGTGTCGAATATTGGGTAAAATAAGTGTCCAATACTGGGGCTGGGCATTTTTGCCCATGTCTATTACTGGTTCCATTTTAGAGGTTTTTTCAGATTGATGTAAATACACTAGTTTTAGCAAAGTTGCTCAATATAATACTGGTAATAAATAAATAAAGGATTAATAAGGTTTCCACAACAACATTTATAAAAACTCTACCTTCTGAATTTATTTTTTTAAATTTTTTTTCCCTCAAAAATTTTCTTAATGTGTCTATCACTGGTGCTTTTACCTTACTTGATTTCATTATATTTTTGAAATTGAATTGGCGATGGACAGAAACTGTCAGCTGTTTGATGGTTGGTTTGATTGAAATAATGTGGATGGAAAATATGAGGTTTAAAACAGATGGATCGGTAGAAATTACATTGGTTAAAAGGTTTTTAATTTATCATTATACAAGTTCGAAATCAATATTTATTTATTTATTTTATACTTTATGCATATTAAAAATAGTGTACAAAAAATAGTGTATAGACAAGTGGCAATGGCGGGATTATAGCCGTAGCAATCTCTAACATCCAACCACAATTCATAGTTAGGACCACGTGACAACGTCTGTCGGGAATGCTAGTAGATTAAAAAAAAACTGAATCATAGCTAAAGGCAGATATTTTGATTTTATCTTAAAAGATTTTTATAGGTACAACAAACATTTTTGTAATACCTACTAACTTACATGTAAATCAGCTGTTTTTTGTCGGTAACATGAAACTCAACGTGGGGTAGTTGGAATGGAACAGTATCAAATTATCAAAATAACCCCTTCACTCCTAAATTATAATACATACTCGGGCATAAATACTTTAATTCTATACCCTTCATATTGAGTAGTTAGTCTTTGATCTTTGATCTTTATACTGCCTACGTGAGTTGTGATGCTCTGACTATTTTGAAATCTGAATACTTAATACTTACTTACCTACCAAGTTTTTCATAATTATATAATTATTCTTAGTAATATTATTATACATATAGGTACCTTCTTTACTAATTTTGAAAAATCGAAAAGAATAACTAAACTATATATACCTATTATTATTGGAGAAAATGACTGTTATTATGAAATGAAAAACAGACGATTGAGTTGCGTCGTATCCAATTTTTATTGAGACTTTGACATTTCTGTACTTACCTATTCTGGAAATGTTTTATCCAATACATTAGTAGCGTAACTATACTGGCAACCGATTAAGTTCTAAGCATGAGCTTCTTGCGTTGAGTTGGAACGTGAATTTGAGAATACCACTCAATATATCATTATACGATTTACTTAAAGTATATAGGTTGCTTAAACATCTATCTGAAATCCAAAAATAGTGTAGGCAATTATTGGTAACGTACATAATAGGTATGCTAAAAATAATAATTGGTGACATTTCAAAAGCTAGTATCTAGATATGTCGTCAAACAATCGAAACGTTAAAACTCAGTATGTGGTTGAACTATTGTAGGTAACTTTAAGTAGTGTAAAAAATAGTCCTTTCTATTACTTAAAGATTGACTTTTATTTCTTTATCTTAGGAGGACAATATTTAGAAGCAGTTGGAAACCTAGCGGTTCTGACACCAAACTTTTTTACTGTTTCGTACTGGAGGTTGTGGGTTCGATCTCAGGTGCCGACCATCTTCCTCTTTCACGACACAAGCTTTTAGTAGCTTATTATGAAATTCTCAAAGAGTTCACTTTGAGTGAACACAGATTCATTTATAATAAAAAAAAATACGGTAGGTACCTACCTATATTTTATAACAACAAATCTATTGGTAAGGACCAATCGTAATACGCTATGTAGAAAAACAAAAAAAAAATAACTTAGTTTCGATATAAGAAATATTAAAATGTTTTTGAATACACGTAGATAGATGGGAATTGTGTAGATATTTATAGTAATGACACACTCTATAAAAACATCAATTCTTTTTTTTTGTCTTAAAAAAACTTAGTTTCGCCGTGGGGTCCACTTAATTATTTTGGGTCCTAGAGGAGGTGTGTTTACTATCTGATATAGGGGCCCACTGGTACACATTTCTAGACTAACTATATGAAAATTACCGTGTTCTTTGAACCTTATTCGTGGACGTTATTATTATCTTGAGTACCTACCTGCATTCTTTAGAAGTTAATAAATGTCAATACCTGTATTTTATTCTAATGGTATGTTTATTTGTTATTCTATATACCCTCTAACAATTGGGATCATTATTTATAACTATTATATTACTGCCTTACCTCTTATTAAAGTTTCTCTATTAATTTATTTTATAAATTCTTTTAACATAATTTTGTCAAAATTTGAGATAGGTAGGTAAAAAGTTTTTGCTCCGTCTTTTTTCTTAGATTAGGCATTTAGTAAGTAGGTATGTTTATAGTTTAAACCTCGGACCAAATATTCGATTATTATTTTGACTATGCTTTGAACTGTAGTTTTGTCAAAGACCTTTTCTGTAAGGAAAGAAATAAAACTACCAGTGCAAAGAGTCAATCAATGATGTTCATATTTTCCACCTTCCTCATTCCGGCTATTTCACAATATATCATACTCGTTCCATAAATACTATTTTTTTAATCAAATATACAGCATAACAGCTGGTGTTCATTTTGCAAGAAAAACTTATGTTTTACAGTGTGACAGAGCTATGTTTAATGCTTGCTGGGAATACATAAACTAGCATCAGGGATGGCCTAAGTGAAAAATTATTTGTCTTGTTTATTTGTTAGATTTTTCCTAACTACATTCGTTAGAACACATCCTTTAGATATTTAAATAATTAGTTAAGAATGCACATTTAATTCGCACAATTAGTTAAATGTATCTAGATAATAATTTTGATTAGGTTTGTAATTTAGAATCTTCGATACCTTGTTTCTTTTCGAAGAGGGTCAAAATCTAGAGACTCATAACGACTTTCAGGAACTTAGAAGGATTTGAGACCACCACTAGGATTGAGGAACGATCTTGTGAAGCAGGTTGGTGTCAACTGGTCTAGGGAGCCAAGGATAGAGTGGCATAGAAGGAGATAGGGAAGGACATTAGGCAAATAAGAACGGAGAGTTGTACCCAATATAATATTTAACTTAAAATCAATACGACAGTAAAATGAATGTATACCTACATAAGGAATAAATCATAAAGTTGTTTAATGACAAGTTGAGTCTTCCAGAAATAACAATACAGTGCGACGTACAAGTGCAATAATTTAGACCATTACAACAAACGTTGGTTGTGTCCGTGACTTGACATTAAAATTCATGAAGTATGTTAAAGTACCAAGAAGATACAACCATAATAACAAGGACATTATCATTTTCTTCACGGGACAAGGAATGCTTTCTGTATGTAGGTAATATTATGGCTTGGTGCGGGGTATTCTCGCTGTCCTATGAAGACATTAGACGGACACACACAATATGGGGTTTATTGTCTGTGAAAAAGTACCACTGCGTCTCTTGAGCAAGAGCTTGGTAATAGCTTTATTATCGATGTTAAATAATATTAGAAAAGGTGGTAATGGCTTGCAGCGGTGTGTTCACTGTTCACGTCTTGTGAACACAATATTAAATTTATTATTGTCTATGTTTCAAGAATAGGTGCAACAAACTTTTCCAAAACACAGCATAAAGTTTTTGTATGTATGAATTTATATTTGTTGTTTTCATTGTGAAAATTGAGTTGTCATATTGTTGTTGGAAAAAGAGTACTGTTGAGTACTATGTGTTACGTGTTGTGAACAAAATTGTGTTGTTCGGTGGAAAACTATTAATAGAGTTGCAGAAGAAAAATTACAGAACCGGCCGGTCTGAAGACATCCGTTTACCAGCATACCAGGTACGTCACAAAATCCCTCTTCTAAATACAGTTCACACCCATCACCTTTTCTGCTACCTGCGTTTACATATCTTGATTTGAGACTATATTCACAAAAAAAAAAAATGTCGACTGAACCCCGTATCTTAAATTGAAACTATACCTATTCATAATGTCAAACCACGTAGTTTTCTTACTTGTCACTATGTATATTGAATTTAAAGGAATTCCGAAAATCCACGTATGTTAACTTGACACATTATTCACAAGAACGACAACAAATCCAAGTAACTCAGGAATTGGTTAATATAAACATTCATGTTTGAGCACAAAAAATATAATCTGAGTAGGTACCTACCTGCATGTATTTTTTTAATCGATACTCCTGTTATGATCCCACTTAAGTCAAAGTTTTGTGTCCGTGAAAACTGCTTGGGGATGTTTCACCAGTAGGCTGAGTACGGACCGTAATCCGTAATATAATGTAATTGTATTATTATAATATGTATGAAAACTGGCGATTAAGTCCGTAACATTATGATAAGAACGAATAAATTATAACAACAACTAGGACACCTTTTTGGAACACTGGTGAATTTTTTATGTCATTATCTTGTTTCCTTTGAAGTATCAAGTGTTCTGTTGGTGTTTCCAAAATTGTAAATCAGTAAATAATGACTCTTTACTGATGTTTGATTTTTAAATGGAATAAACCACTACTGGCTTAACACCGTCTTCTACTGTTATTTTGAAGGCTGGTTTAGTATGATCACCTTACGTTAACAAAGTTCGCCATTGGGTGATGATCTCCGAAACTCCTATTCATGAGAATTCTCAACATGTCAAAAAATCTCATGTAGGTGAATAGATATTTCATAATCAATGAATGAGATATAGAGCCAAGAGCCAACTGTTGGAATTTTTTTGAGATCAAGTAGAGCAACCAAACATAAAGATTGCGATTGCTGTCATGTATTGTGATAAGAGAACTCCTTGTAGGGTATATAATCTAGTGTCAGCACCAGCATAGATAAGAATCACAAAACATCTCAATAATAATGTTATTACATTGCATTTGGTATTCCACGACAATCTTAAAACGTTTACACAAAGCCAACTTGACATCATGAGGGCAGGGCTCTCTCATGGTGAGGCCATCATGAACCGCAGCAATGCATACGGGACAGAACGGACATGAGGATAATTTTAATCGTATCTAATGAGAGACTCGGTATTCCCATGTCGGGGAAAACGTCGAGTAAGAATTCTATTAAATTCTAATAATTCTTTTAAGTGAATCGTAAAATATAAGATATTGACTCGACGTTTTGAATTTTAAATTGAAAATACCTATGTAAGTACACTGTAGGTAGGTACACTGTGAGTGAATTTTACCTGCAAATCGCAGTAAATCTCATATTATGTTACTTTTCTTAACTTTGAAAAAATTTGAGTAAGTACCTACCAAATTTCTTTTTCTAATCAAACTTTCATTATAGGTACTTATGTAAAAAATATTCTTATTTTTGGAAATTCAACCGCCCACAATCGCCCATTCCTTGAGCTTATCATGTACCAGTTTCAAACATACATATTTGACACAATTTTTCGGAGAAAAGATGCCCTAGGTATGCCTTATTTTCATAATCAGACAGGAGGCGATAACATCTGTAATTTGTTTTCGGACTTTTTCTCGTCTGTATTTGTTGATCCTTCAAGCTCTGGTGGTTCTGAGCTCTCTGTGGGAGGCCAATCTTTGAATAATATTTTCTTGAAAAAGACAGATCTGCTTGGAATGATGAAAGGTCTAGACGCGAACAAGGGTGCCGGTAGCGACGATATACCTAATTTGTTTGTAAAGGAATGTGCCGATGCGTTGGTGGACCCATTGTTTGCTGTTTTCCGGAAGTCTTTGTCGGAGGGAGTCTTCCCTGATTTGTGGAAGATATCAAGGGTAGTTCCAATTTATAAATCTGGTGACATGTCGGATGTGACTAATTATCGACCTATAAGTTTGCTCCCCTGTTTCGGTAAATTATTTGAAAAGGCAGTCTATCAGTATGTTTATCATCATGTGTCGCCTTTTCTCGACAGTAATCAGCACGGTTTTGTTTCAGGGAAATCGACCGGAACTAGTCTTATGGAATTTGTTAACTGTGTAAGTGAATGTGTAGATGCTAGGGTCCAGGTGGATGCAGTCTACACCGACTTTAGTAAAGCCTTTGATCGTGTCGATCACTCAAAGCTTATATGCAGATTACGGGACTTCGGAATTTCTGGTAGGTTGTTGAATTGGTTTCACTCATATCTCAGTGGAAGGGTTCAGGTGGTTTCGGTGGAGGGGTTTGACTCCGATCCTGTTGTAGTTTCTTCCGGTGTTCCGCAGGGGTCTCACTTGGGTCCCCTTCTTTTTTTAATATTTATCAACAATATAGGCGCAAAATTGAGATGCGATTACCTTATGTACGCTGACGACCTCAAACTATTTACGAGAATACACAGCGTTGCCGACTGTGCGAGGCTGCAGACTGACCTGGAAACATTGTTAGAGTGGTGTAATAATAATAATATGTTACTGAACACTAAGAAATGCTATTCAATCAGCTTCACTCGTAATAAAAAACGGATTAATTTTACGTATAAATTGGACTCAGAAGACATAAAGCAAGTGCAGGTTATAAAGGATTTGGGACTGATATTGGATTCTGAGCTTACATTTAGGAATCACTATGAGAGCATCACTGAAAGATCTTACAGGTTGTTGGGCTTCATATTTAGGGTCACTAAGCCATTCAAGAATTCAGAAAGTATAATCGCTTTATATTATTCCTTGATTCGTAGCATACTAGAGTATTTATCTTTCATATGGTCGCCCTATTACGCCTGTCACACGGAAACCATAGAACGTGTTCAAAGGGTCTTCACAAGACTCCTCTCTTACAGAATAGGTCGAGGTGGGTATATGACTTACCGGGAGCGCTTGTCCTTCTTCGGCATCGATAGGTTGTCTGATAGGCGTGATGTTGCTGAACTAGTATACCTCCATAAGCTCATCCATGGAGATCTCGACTCGGCGGACATACAACTGCTGAGATTCCATGCTAATAATAGATTAAGGTGCACCGACTTATTTAGACTAAAAATACACAACACCAACATAGGCTATTTCCGTCCCATTGACAGGATGATGAGATCCTATAACAACATGGCAAGGGCTTTGCCTGATCTAGACTTATTTTCTGGCACGACTAGAGTGTTCAGGTCGGCAATTCAGGCTGGCATTGCTTCGCGGTCAGTCACTGACGGTATTACGTAGTCGCATGATATGTGCATCATTTTTTATTAATATACCTATAACTACTATTCAGATAAATATGTGTGTGTATGTGTATGTTTGTATACATGTGTGTGTGTATATATATGTATGTATTGTTTTTTGTATGAAATATTTACCCTTTTTTATGCATAGTCTTATTAACATGTTTCCAGTTCGTGATATTGTCTGCGGCACGCATTCACTCGACTTTTGTAATGAGAAGGTACCTTACCGCCCGCCTACAGCGGCTGGCGACGAGCTCAGTATTATGTAGCAATAATATTTTTTACAATGTTATTATTTTGTTCTTAGTTCAGCGGTGCCTGCCTACTATTATTTTTATTTGTTTTTATTTAATTGTATTCCTGGATTCGCGCGCACTTCGCATTGCGCCTAGTCCACTCGATATAATATTCTTTTCTTTTCGTGTGTACTTTTTTTGTTTTGTTTTTGTTCGAACTGTCAAACTTAACAATTGACCTAATATAGTATATAAGCGAAATAACTTAAATGATACGTACCTATACTCCAAATGACTTTTGACAGATGATACAAATATTCGCATGATTACGTTAATTATGTTACAGACGCCTGTTATTGGAGCATTGGGGGGTGCATGTGTTTTATAATATTATGTTTATCTTTGTATGTGTTATCAATGCTCTGTTGGTGTCTTTACAATAAATAAATAAATAAATAAATAATCTCGCTATAGTTATTTGCTGTGAAAAGTTACCCAGAGTGGTATCCCTTTGCCTTCTCTGGTGGATTTTCTGTAAGGATTACCTTCCCTTAGCTGGATGGACCTGGTTTTGAGGCGCCAGGCACTCGATTTGGAAGAAGGAATTTGAGAATAAATCTACATGTGACAATAAAAGCAGTTCTTTACGGGAATAACTATCCCAACATACAACTATTGTTACCTGAAGAAATGCCAAACTGTCCACAGTACCCAACGGGTCAAGTTAGATTGAAAACCCTTTCAAGGGTTGATATACTTAACTGATGTTTAGGCCAACGATTGACCATTTTCTAAGCCTGTCATCCATCAACAGGTTTTTATGGAAGTAATTGAGGTAGACTTTATCAACTTATGAAGAAAAACATACACCGGAAACATTGAAATAATGGTACATCTGTTGTATTGCATAATATCAACTTCCTCTTTTTATTCTAGGTAGGTACCTACTCAATTGATCAAAATTGTAAAGTAATTTCAAAAGTATACATCATCTACCAGAGAGGAACAAGATATCAAAACATACAAAGATATTAGTTACATTTTAACCAAAATACTGAAACATAAGATGATCTTTTTATCATCATCCGTTTCCTCAACTCAGACAATCAAAAGTAACCTCCTTAGTAAGTAAGTATAGGTACACTGTAATGTTTTGACAGTTGTGATAAAATATTGTCAAAAAATCGGAAACACGAATCGCATTACAATAATGTACGATTGTACATCAATGTTATTTCCAAATCAATAGATTTTTTTGTGCAATGCTCCGAACTCAACAATGCGGTTACATTTCTTCGCATATTGTATTACAGACGTCCCACGAAAGATCAATGATCAATATACGTATGTACCTATTGTAATACCAAATTCATTTTGAATTTAACGGCTCATTGTTAAGTATTGGAACGCATTCATAATCTTTATCCCTTGAACCCAATGCGCAGTTTTTGAGAATGGTTTCGAATAACTCTGTAGGGAAATTGTTTATAGACAATTTAACAATATTTACTCCAATGTTAAACATTCAATATTGCAGTTCCAATTTTTGAAATACAAGCAGGTACCTATAGATATTATGATTCTTGTTTGACTACAATTTTGCCCATATGAACTAAATCTATTGTGTGTGTTTAAAAATCTATATGAAAGCTAGTTTGCTTATTTTTTTAAGACAACCAAGGACCATTTTGTTAGTAATGATTCAGAACCTATAGGTACTTACTGACCCCGGACCCAATAAAAGAACAGCCTATTCCAAACTATTTACATAACTCGAAAAATATGGCACACAAATCAACTGAAGAAAAAAAATGATATTATTGATTGTACCACTTCATCTTACTTACAAATGGGTAAGGATGTTCTCACCAGCATGCGCATCTGGGATTTTTTTAAAGACCTGCTTATTTTCTACTATAGTTTTCCCGACAGAGTCCTGCTGAGTCCTTAATATGAATATTGATTTCAAATTTGTAATTTATACAAAATAACGTGTAAAATACGTTTGAATATTAAAAATAATTTCTGAATGCTCGAAATAAATTCTATCAATAATCTGCGTATTAATGTTTTGAAACTCGATGGTTTCCAAGTAAATAAATTATGGTGTTGTTATGGAATTTTTCACAGATGATGTTGTTCCATACTATCTTTAATATTTTATTTTATATTATTTCTATCCATTTTTCGAATTTTTAATAATTATCCCGTTATCCGGAGTGGAGAAGAATCCTATAAACCATGCTTCATAAAAATCATCTGTTCAGCCAATCTCGAGTTATAAGTGTTCGCACTTTCCAGCCGGCTTTCATGCTCACAGCGTATTGGAGGTCGTAGGTTCAAATCCCGGCCGTTCCGACCATTTCCGCTTTCACAGCACAACCCTTTGGTTAGTGTGAAAGATGTCAAAAAGTGTATTTGTGTTCACTTCGAGTGAGCACATATTCATTTTTCTAAAAAAAATAAAAATAACCCGACTTTTTTTATATTATAGATTAAAATAAGAAACAAAATATAGTAATGACTACTTACTAAGAAAGCCTTCCTATCACATACCTTTTCTTTAACATCAATATTGTACAAAATGGTACCAACTATAAAAACCATTAAATGTGCCTAATAAAAAAATGTAATTCACATGTACCTACTAAACAAAAATACTTATTTTGTACCGTATTGATCTCATCAATTGCTTGAAAAATGTAGGCAGGTACATTCGAACCCAAATACAAAGTACCACGCTATATCATTACATTCGTATAATAATAATAATAATAATGAATTCATAAAGACGCGTGCATTGTGTCGTTTTTATTTATGTTTTGATCGAAAGCTTCCAAGGGTTTTTGCGAGCGTATTGTGACTATTGTGAGTAACCCGATACAGACATGCGCACTGCCACTGACAAATGAACGGAAGTCCGTCCCTGGGTGACATAAAGAATACACGTCGCAGCCGGGAAGTTCTGCAGCGATGGGCGGAATACGTTATCAAGCACATCGGAGGGCGTTGCAAATCTCTTTGTATACGGTCTACTGGCATAGTTCACCGGCTAATGCTGTACTTCATTGTGCACATGTTTCCACGGTTATCTGGTACGGCAACCGGCTTCAAAAGGACAATTCGAAACGCCATTCAAATTCTTTTAGGAATTCGTGTGGAATATTATTTTTTTCCTTGTAGTTTTTCGGTTGGACTATGGTCGTTGACTTATAATATACTAGCTTTCCAGACAGACGTTGTCCTGTGATCTAACTATATGAATATTGATTTCCAATACTAAAACGAATGTCATTCCGATTGATGCATCTGATTAAAACAACATATTTTCTACTATCAAACAATTGACAGTTCTTGTCAAACGACAATTTGATTTGAAAATTATAGGTAGGTACATGACGTATTCATTTTTCGCGTTTTAATTTATAAAAAATTGCGCTTCAATGTTAACAAATTAGAAAAAAAGCTCGAAAAAAATTCTGTCAATAATCTGCGTAGGTACCTCATCAATATTTTTAATTGTCAATGTTTGTTAGGTAAACAATAATTTAGTTGTTATAGAATTCTCATAGATGGCGTTGTCAGGAAATCCGTTCCATTCTAATTTTAATATTGTTTTATATTATTTATTATCCATTTTTTTTCAACTTTTTAATAGTTATTCTGTTATCCGGAGCTGAGAAGAATCCAATAAGTCAAACACCGGAAGAATCTGTTCAGCCGATCTCGAGTTAGAAGTTATCTTATACCCAAAATTCTCCTGAGGCACTTCGTTTCGAATACGGATACTTTTTGTGCCTGGGCCAAAGTCAGGTGCCAGGACTCACACCCATACAGGAGAATGGGCAACACACACGCATCAAACAGTTTACATTTCGTCTCGACACTAAACGCCGACGCCTTCCATATGTTGGTCATGTTGTTTAGGGCGCCACTTGCTATACCGATACGTATAGGGAGCTCAGCCCCAAGGTCACCAGTGGTGGTAGGTAATAGTTGCTTTTTTATACCTATAGATTTTGCCTTAATTTGCTTCTGATTTTTTGTCAATTACTTTTTTTTACATTGGTGACATTTTTCGGTTCTGCTAACTATTTTGGGCTGGCTTTGTCAAATATGCTGCAACCAGGACCCCTATTCTGTAGCAAGTGTAGGGTAGTCACTTGAAAAAAAATTGACTATTAGGCGATACATTTTGTATGAAAAACGTCTATAGGTATGCGATTCTCGCATTCGATACGTATAGACGTTTTTCAATAGTAACTTTTTTCAAGTGACTACCCTACACTTGCTACAGAATAGGGGTACAGTATTCCAAAAATGACCGTTTCATGTTATTTCTCTGAGACTGCTAAATGCCTACACGTATTTAGCTGATTCAGTATATATATTTTTATTAATTTCACCGAGATCGCACCATCAATTAGTTCATTTCGTTCACACGCAGGTTTGTAAACATCGAACGATGGAAAACCTTTGTCAATTAATTATGCCGGGAAAACTTTAATACTCGTAGCGAATATATAAAAATATACCTCCACTGACATCAGGTTGAATGGTTTTGGTACCTAGGTATATTTATTTTAACTTATTTTTTTCGTAGATCTTTTCTTCTTTTCCTATATTTTGGGTCAATTCAATAATTTTTAAAAAGTTTTTTTCGTGCAACCAATACCAAGGTACCTACCTACCTACAAACTCAATTGTAATTTTGATTTCACGAAGCAAATCCAAACAGTAACCCATCTACATTTCGATCATTATATACCTAATATCATTCTCACTTTTCTAAAATTGGGTAAAAATTTTTGCTTTTAACATTAGGTATGTATTGGACATAGTTTGACTAATACCTATTCGAATTGGGTAACTAATAACATACAAAAGTTCGTCGTAACTCGAGTGTTATTTTGTTGTAGTGGGGACTCTGAGCCTCGGCATCGTCAGGTCACGTGTTCCGCGCACACTCTTCGAATTATCAGATTCGTCTCGCTCAAATACATTCTTTTGATTTAAAATTAGGAACGAAATTATTCTTCTTTTTTCTGTTATTGTTTCCATTCTGAGACCATCGACCCTACACTACACTGCTAGGTTTAATTAGGTGTGTATGACCGGGAACACGAAGTTCATTAAAATCAAAAGCATAAAAAAATATATCATTTATTTTACGGCTTCATCAACAAACACTATCCTGGTAGACTGCGTTAATGTTCTGGATGAGAATTGCGTTTGTATTGGTGAGATTATACGTAGGTACCTACCTACCTATCTACTTACTTTCTACATACTTTTAAGTGTTCTATTTACAAAAAAATCTTTATAAAATGTGTCTTGGACAATGAATAGACTTCTGACTAAATAAACACATACGTTCTCGTCTAGAACGTAAACGAACTATACCCATCTAATAGGTATGATGTATTTTTTAATGATGCACACGCAGGATCACATACTTAGTAGACTAGATACTTTTTGAAATAGAACAACGGGATTGTAGAAAAATTATGTAGGAAAGAGAAACTAAAGTGTTAATGATATTCCTCAGAACCGTATGCTTTGTAAGACTTTTTATGATATTATTCCAGGACTTGGATTAGGCTTTGAATGAAAGTAGTTGTTTTGCAAACTTAAGCTTGAGGATTAAAATTTATTCATTCTGAAGATGAGATAAACAAGAAATGAGAAGCTAGTAAGAGTGTAGGTAAGTGCCTATTGGATATTCTTTTTCCTCTTTTTATAGATCCGGTTGATTTTTTGTTCAGTCGTTTCAGTCTACTGGGAACTTTCTCAATTCAGTGGGTCATGCCGTTGAAATTAGCAAATAATGAAATCTGGATAAAAATAATAATCTTCCCACAATTTTTTTATTATAATCATATTTGGTACCTAATTATCTATTAAGTGTAAAATATTTAATGTTTTTTTAAAATATGGCTACAATCATTCTATGTAGATCTACTTATTTTCAAATTGACTTAAACATACATAATTATTTAAGCCAAATCATTATTTGAAACCTTGACACATGGAAATAACACAATCGAAATTCCTGGATGGAGCTATAGACAAAGTTGTTGGGCAAAAGCTTAAAACCAAATTCCTACTGACTTTACAAGATAGTACTCTACTAAACCTACATGAAAATGACAATATAATAATATCTCAGTGGTGTAGGTAGAGCGAGGGACCGAACCGCGCACGAACGGGAAGTAATTTGTATTCTAGAATAAGTCTTTGTGTTCTCAATAAAATGCTTAATTTCCTAGAAGCATGACGGGCCTGAGACACGATTATTATAAAATAATCGATTGTGCGACACTGATGTACCTCACTAAACTATGCACCTTTATTCACAATTATTCCAACTATAACGTTCAATAACCGCTTTATAGAAATGTCTGTCTTTAGCAGCTGTATCGTGATATAAATTATGCAACATTCATTTAGAAGTAACGATTTGTTTTTTACTATTGAAATGTTTACTTTGTTTTAAAACATAATAACTTTTGATTATCTAAAAAAAAATATGTTGGAAAATATGCACTTCTGCAAAGGCCTGTTGGTCAGGCGTCAGGCACTTCCCGAAACAACTCCACCGTTCCTATTGTCATACGTTGCACATCCAAGCAGTGGCGTACCGTGGGTTTTCGCCGCCCGGGGCGGGTAATAAATTTGCCCCCCCCCATTATAAAATTTGGAGCCCTCCCGCCCTTATATAATTTGGACCCCCCACTATATAAATTGAAAAAAAACACGAAAATGAAAATAAAATTAATTCACATACTTACAGCACAACAATAATATAGTACTTAAATTCAATTTTAGGACAGAGCGGAACAGAGTTAACTTCTGACACAGATTTTTCTACCTGCAGATTCACCGCAAATGTTTTTTTAAGACCATAACCCGAAATTAAATGCTATTTTTGAAAAACAAAAAAATTCTGATTTTATCAATCTGGTTGTGTATAATATAACACAATCAGATTTTGCCGCCCTCTCAATAGAGGCGCCCGGGGCGGTCCGCCCCTCCGCCCCCCCCCCCCTCTGTACGCCACTGCATCCAAAATATCTGCCTCCGAACAGGAACTCTCCCACTATCGACCGTGAAATATTTAACGTTTTTACCTCACGCACAATGTGTTCCGGATATGATGTTATTCGGATGTTTAAACTGAACAGTATTTATACCGAAAAACTATTAGTGCAAAGCAATAATAATATCTGAAATCATTTTCTCTCAAGAGCTCTCCATTGCGCTCGAAGGCGTCCGAAGCTCATTGTGCCTTTTTTTGACCAGGGACGTGAGGTGGTCAACCTCACGGTCAAAATAAAAAATAAATAACTAACTATATTGTTAGTTATTTACATTTCATTCATTTATTAGCCCAACCTATTCTTTGTGCATATTTTTTAGCTTTTTCTTAGGTTACCTTTCCTTAGACACGTACCTATACAATTTTCATCTTGGAAACAAAATCAAATTTGAAATTTACCTCTGATTTTTCTTTTGTTTTATTAGATACCAATATCAATAGTATTTGGTAACAGTGGCAATGACTATATCGAGAAAAGTTATTATCGATGTTGCAAATTATTATATCTACACATTAATCGATTAGGTAACGTTTGTCTCCAATAATTATCTAACTTTTAACTCACTATAACATACATAAGCTCAACAATATCATCATAATAAATTATGTTATGGGGTTTGTAGCGTGTGAGACAGGTAGACTTTTTTAGAATCTTAGCGTGAGTCTGTCGGATAGTTTTAAACATGACACACGCGAATGCTGTAATGACACTATGTCGGATCATGAAACAGGTGTAAATTTCAATTATGTAAAGGTGGCCAAAATTCGAAAAACACCAATCGTCGAAATAGGAAAGGATCATTCTATTAGAATAGATAAAGGGTCTGCAAAAGTAGATGTTTTGTACAGGGGGTTACACCTCATACTCCCAATTTCAATATCGACCATCTACACTTTTAATACTAAAAAACTTCTATAAATTATTATTTTTTCCTAAAGCGATACATTCAAAATAGACATTAGACATTCATACGTCTTGCGTGCTTATTAACCAAAATCTATTTAAATGTCAGAATGATATTATCTTTATTTTAATTGGATCGGGATCGCGATGTAAATGCAAAGTAAGGCCCCAATATATAGCGTAAATAAGTTAATTAGCAATAGGTACCGTCTACACTACTTACAGTCATCCTAAATCGCAGATTAAAAATAAATATGGATTCATTTTCTAGAACCCTGATGAGACAATAAGACAAACCAAATAACAAGTAGGCATTTTCTGCGGAACTAACAAGATACCGGCATAAGCTAAGATGAAAATGTATTACTGGCACAAAATAGAATGGAAAAGTTTCATCGCGGTCCACAATTACATAAGTAGGTTCTAAAAATATATAAAATGTTCAATATGATCTTTGTTTGTTCATTCCTATCTTTCAATTCTTTATTTTTTTTTACATCTTTTGATATTCCGTTATTGAACATGATGAACGAAATATTTAAGAACGTGAGTGTTTGGCGCAAAATAAAAAAAAAGCATCGACGAAAACTAATTAAAGTTCGATTATTTACGATTATACATCGTACATTTTTTGTAGATACTGTACTTACTGCCTACGTTAAAAAAATACTGAACAACTACTGTTGGTTTGTTTTTTATATACCGCGCATTTATTAACGGTCAATACTTTTTAATTTGTCGATTTAGCTGCACATAATATCAAATTTATGCGATGAAAATATTTTTGAAGATTTGGCACAATCCGTGCGAATAAAATCAAATTATCAACTCTTTCACGCACAAGTCCGGTATGCAACTAAAAGATCGATTATTTATACCCACATTCTTTCATTTGAAAATTACGCTGTGATGAAAACCTATGTTTTTATGGTCAATTTCAACACTAGCCTACAATGCTTGAAACACTCATTTTCATTTTCTATTTTGGATCTTCCAGCTCTTGTGATACGAATATCCTACATTTATGTGATACATTTACCCCTTAGGACCCTTAAGGTACGTACTCACTTGCGCCGCGAACGTGTGACATTGCATCAATTTAATCGAAAGGTTAAGTGTATACGTGATACGAAAACCGAACGTGAGCGGAACACTTGGATTCTTTTGATAAAATTGATGTAACGATACACGTTCGCGGCGCAAGTGAGTAGGTACTGAGCTTAGATGGTCTTCCCACTATTAAAAACAAAAACTTTTTGCTAAGAAACAACAGTAGCCCTAGACAAATTGCATTTGGCAATCGACTACAAACGAAATATTATTCGACAATGCAGAGTAGGAAGAAAATTAACTATCCACTTTTTATATTTTTAGTATAGGTACTTAAGTGTATTTATTTGGGTTAGGTAGTTTATACGTTCCAGTGGACAGTTAATTTGTTTCGCACTCTACATTGGCGAAGTCTTCGTTTGTAGTCGAACGCCAATTTAAAATTGTCTACGGTGGGGGGGGGGGGACAGGAATGATGGAAGTGGAGGTCTTTTGAAGAGTCGCAGGAAGGGATGAAGATGACGGGGTTTTTGGGGCTTGATTCTATGATGAGTTGGCTTTAGGCACTGTTTCAAAATACCAAATTTCTCAGGAAGACTAGTTTAGTTTTTAGCCCAAATTTATTGTAAATCTTCTCAATCTTCGTACCGACGAAGGTCTATTATTAGATTTCTTTTTCTTCTTCTTCCATGGACTCCACAAGACCTCGTCATGCTACCCTATCCCCTACTATCCCCACTGCTTCATCACAGTTGACACCCGCTCCGCGAATATCCGCCTCGCAGAGTCTTCTTATAGTTTGGAGGGGTCTACCACTTCTTCTGTAGCCCTCAGGGTGGTAGTTGAGGCTAAGACGGGTTGAGTCTGGGCTTGTGGCTCTCTTTATGGTCAGTCGTCGGAATAAAACGATGGTGGTGATAAGTTGAAAAGACCTGTTAGTTATTTTACAGTCTTGTTCGGCATAATGTCATACCATCGGATGCCCAGCATTCGTCGAAGTCATTTGTTCTAAAATAATCTACCTAGCGTGTGCTTTGGGTTCACTTTAATAAAATGTTTACGTCCATACTGTTGTTACTTCAATTATTTTTGTCCCATAAACTAGAAACTGTTTTTTTTTTTTTTTTTTTTTTTTTTATTACGGCAACTCACCCTATAAGAGTGATATGTGCCTAAATACAGATTTATAATAGATTACAATAGTATAATATTATATATCAATACATTTTACACAACTAAAGATACCTTATTATACATAGGTGGTGTTTTTAACATATATAATTCTTTTTTTTTAAACCTAATGTGTGACGATATACTATAATAATTACAATAATAAATAAAATAAAATATAAATATAACAAAGTAAGATTCATCCAATCAAAAGTTTCTCTCGTTCAACTGGATGCACCTCATTATTGCGGCGTTAATTTTGTCACAACCCTGGGCGAGTAAGAAACTTATGGACAGTGGGTAGGTAAATGTTATTTGTTTAATGTTGAGTAGGAAAATTTCGGAGTCAAAAAGTGGGCATGAGAAAAACACATGGTCTAATGTCTCTTCCTCTGCTCCACATTTACATTCAGGAGAATCAAGGACGTTAATTTTGTTAAGGTGAGAATTTACTATACAGTGCCCGGATCTTATTCTAAAAATTGAGGAAACAGTGAATTTAGAAAAAGGTTTCTTATTGTACCATGGATTTTTTGGAATGTTTGGCTGAATGTTCTTGTAGTGAAGTCCCTTAGTGGACTTCGACCACAATTCATTCCATTCATTTCTAATACTTTCGAATATGTTTGTAAAATAGTCAGTAACTGGTTTGTTGATAATATGTTCGGTATATTTGTTATTCGATTCATTTATAGCAGCCCTTGCCAGGCCACTGTTTTATTTAACACCTGTCCTTTCCACAAAGAGACATTCGCACTAACATAATATTGATATCTATATACTTACTTGTTAGTACCAATCTGTGTAATATTTACCTAGGTAGGTGTATAATAAAGTACCTGTATTTACCTTGTTCTAGCACAGTTTAATATTCATTTTATTTTGTTTTAAAAACTTCGATAATAGATACGTAAGAATGTTTGTAGGAATAAATAAATAATATTACGTAGGATCTCATCATTTTTACAAGTAAATACATAGTAATACTACGGGAATTAACTGTTATTGGAGGACTGGAGATTTACCTAGTGTTTTTGTGTCATGATATTTTTTTTATCTATACCTACCTATTAGAAATGAAAAAACGAGTCTAAATATTGTATTACCAAAAATAATATTTTATATGAATCGAAATCCAATCCAAACTCCCTTAAGATCCCACTTAGGGGCATGGGGAGGCAACAAGAACTCTCCATTGCGTTCGATCTTGCGCAACGTTTATAAATACTTTTCTATGAATACTTTTAGTAAAAGAAATAATACCTGCGTTATAGGAAAGTTATTGATCATAACTGTTAATATATTATTTAAATTAATAATAATATTATAATGGCCACATACCTTAAATAGTTTATAGCAATTAATGCATTGTGTTGCATTCTTTCTACAGTTCTTAATAGACAGAGCTATTCTTTTCTGAGTTAATAAATTAATATGTTCAAGTATAATAATAAACCCTTTGGATAATGCAGTCGTCTGTATTGTGAGAATAAGATAGTAGGAATGTAGGCATGTATTATTGTATTAAAAGTAAGATGCATTCAAACAGTACCTACCTACTTTATCTATATTGGTAACGTTATAAAATTGTATCAAATCGATTAACCTGCAAATGTGTTATTTTGTTCTTTCTGTTTAATCCATGAATCCTTTTCGTGGATCGTGGCAGTTAGAATAACACCTCTTATGTAACATACAAACTTACAGTGTTTGTTCGAATTAGGTCTATAGGAGAGCCGACCCTACATAATGGGTCAAAGTCTAGAGCGAAAAAGAGTCAGACTGAAAAAAATATTTCAAGTATGTAGGTAATGGAATAAGTATTTATTCCTTACGTACCAACTATTTTGGTGGTTATGTAGAAGATTATAGTTCACTTAAGCTCATTTGGACGTGTGTAACAATTGAAAAATTTACATGAAAATAAATTAATAAAAAAGATAAAAACTTTATTGTCTTTGCGCGTCCATTCCTATGGAAAATGACTCCCAGAAAAATCACCAAATGGATGGATAGACAGCTGGGAAATATTCTCGCAAAAGTACAAACCATCCACTTGAATGCCACATGCCATTGAAGGCCACAAGGCCTAAATCGAGAAAGAGAAGAAAGTATTCTTAATTTTGAAGAAATCAACAGAATACTGATGTTAATATTTATGTACCTACAATGGAAAAGACAGCACATGAAAAATTCAAAAGACCTTCGATAAACAAATATGTCAAGTATTTAAGTACCTACCTAATTATAAAGGTACAAACAATTATTATCTATAACTTATTGAATAAAATTTTAATAATCAATCAATCAAATCTCCTTTACACCCTACTTAGGGGCAAAGGGAGATAACAATTGCGCTTCATCTTTCGCAATATGTATAACCTCCTCCCACACCATGTCCAAATCCCTCAGCTCTGCTTCGAAGGAGCGGAAAACGGTATGAGAGGGTTTTCCTCTACTTTGGGACCGTGAAAAAGAACAGCGTTTTTCCCAACCAACTGTCATTGACATCTTGAACACCTGTCCCAGCCAAGTCCACCTCCTCTTCATTATGATTTTAACTGTCCAAAGAGCAATAATTATATTAGGTAATAATACAAAACAAGAGTGTAACATATTTTTAAAAAATACTTCACATGGATTGCTTGTAGAAAAGGGTTTATTGATCGAAATTCATACATAATCAATTAAATTATAGGTACAAAGAAGAGAACGTTCAGTCGATCACCATAATGAAACAAAATCTTCTTGAAGTGCGCGCGAAGGTGCGCATAACACGGGTAGTTGCGCTGGTGGCTATAGAAGAGAAGATAATGGGTAACATCGACGGCCATCGAACCAGCACAAACATCTTTTTCTCGTGTAGTATTATTATATAACACAACACAAGCAGTGAATACGGAATTTCAATTTAAAACCAACACGCAATGGGAGGATACCACGGTCAAGCAGGTAGTCGTATAGGAAGACCTGCCCGTTTGTATTGGAGATTTTATTTATTTATTTATCGCAATCATTGTTAATACAGTAATGCGCCATGTATCTTGTATGGGTTGATGCAATTTCGATAAGGAAAAAGCATTAAATTGTTAACATTTTGATGTAAATAGAGATGTTTGTCTACGTGATATCTAATCAATTATAATATTCAGCTACTGGATACTAAATTACAATGATATAGTTAAGTATGTTATTGTTTTTTTTTCCTTTTCGAATCTATATCTATATTTTTTTGAAGCCCGGTGCTGACCATCTAACTCATTCACATTATACCTAAGCTTTACTTAAAATGAAAAATATATTATTAAAATATTCATAACGACAGCGAGAAAATTTAGATATTCCTTAAAAATGGATTCCTTATAGCTTTACAAATTTTATTTTCCATATTTTCAAAAACAGTGTTTTTTAGTAGGTATCTACCCAGGTATACCGCATCACGAACGACGCTATACGCCGGCGCACCCAGCGTGAGCCCATCACCTCTACTATTATGTGGAGGAGATGGACTTGGCTGGGACATGTGTTAAGGATGCCGAATGACAGTTGGCCGAGGAGAGCGCTGTTCTTCCTCCCATCAGGGTCCCGAAGACAAGGAAGACCCTCTCACACTGTGTTCCGTTCCTTCGAAGCAGAGCTGAGGGACATGGACATGGTGTGGAAGGAGGTCATAAACATTACGCAAGATCGAGCGCAATGGAGAGCTCTTGTTGCCTCCCTATGCCCCTAAGTGGGGTCTAAAGGGAGTTTGGATTGGATGAAAAATATCATACGTCGGTAGGTAGGTATATTTTCTTCTGCAATTTTTTTAATCGTTCCTCATTCTCGTATTTAAATTAAAAAGTACCTATAAATTACCCAATTGCTATTTTAATTTTTCTATGACTTATCCTGTTATCTTTATTGGGCTGTGATTATTAGTTCTGGTGTGGAAAATTCTTCTCTTCATATTTGTTAACAACTAGGTAACTACTCTTTCCGTTATTTTTGTATGATTCGAGTCAAAAAGATGAAAATAACTGTTAATATTGACACTCAATGAGATATCTTAAGTAATATAATAATATATGTACAGGTAAAAATATTATTAAAACTAAAATGATTAACTTACTGTTGCGAAAAATCGACATCAGTAAGTACCTACCTATCTACATCGAATTATATATTTTTTAAATTTATTTTTTAATAAATTCACTTGTATGGAGGCGTCGTCATTTGAAATGTGACATGCTTAAGTTTAAGTGATATGTACATAGGTACCTAATTTTAAAAATATATATGGGTCAAAAAATAATATTGTGAGAATAGTAAAAAAAATACTGTCCGTGATAACCTTCAGGTATTAGGGCAATATAATTTTAATTGGACGGACCCATGGGTCACTTTCTACAATATAGTTTATGATTCTTCTTACAGCTACAAAGGCCTTCGCTTGCCTATGGTATTTTTTTAAACAATCTATCACTACAATACATAATATAAGTACGTGTATAATAAATAAATAATAATATAATAGCCATACTCCTACTATGTATGTCAAATCATAAAATTTATAGCTGTTAAGAATGATATTATTGTATGATGTGGAAAGTTATATAGAAATCTTTGAGTGCTAGAAGAACTAGAACTGATCTATTGGTGTCTTTGTTAATCATACATCATCTAGCAAAGTTACTTGAACCAGCTTCACCCACTCTATGAAGATTTAAAATGTACAGGGAAAGACCAAACACAAATTTGTGGCGTTCATTCAGCTTAGGTACAACAGGGAATCATTTTCAACAGATTTCTAGATATTAATTAATTTCTATGTTTGAACTAAGTGACTTAAAACTAAGTTTATCCTCTTTAACTTTTTCTGCCAGTGTAATGCAGCAAATCACATCAGTAATCCAGAATCGCAGATTGAGCTGGCTTGGCTATGTTCTACGCATGGTGCCCGAGAGTCTTGAATACGCAAGTCTTTTCTACAATATAAGATACAAAAAGGCAAGACAGGCCAAAATCAACAACCAAATTCAAGCTTTGTAAAACCGCAGCTGGAGTGAAGCTCTGCTTATTGCTTATTGACAAAATATTATAGACTTGGAAGAACTTCGTGGCATCCACAATCCACATGCTCTACACTGAGAGCGAACGTGGATTAAGTAAGACTTAAAAATGTTTGCTCACGACAGATTTCATAATAATATTTTGAAAATGTTTCTCATACCTAGACTGAAACATAATGGAGAAAACACAGTGATCTTTATTCTTTATTCTTTCTTTTCATCCTTAGGCCATGAATTTGGCACGTGGAATCGTCAAGTATACAAAATAACAATATAAATATATAATAAGTATACAGAACAAAAATAATATACATAATTTCTTACTGGCAGAAATAAAAGAAAAGAAAGTACAATTTAAAGATTGAAGATCAATAATATCAAAGCTATTTTGAGTGTAAAGGGCTCAAAATAGCTTCACGTCAACCTGTTTAAAAATGGGCACCAAGCAACAAAATGAACAAAACACAATTTAACCTAAATCTCAAATAATAGAGTCAACGGTCCCATTTAGCATATCGTCAATATTGTAAAATACTTGTTCAACAAGATACTTCTTCACCTCTCTCTGAAACTCCAATAAATTAAGTGCTCTAAAACTATGAGGCAACTTGTTAAATAAACGTATACTACTACAGATGTAGCTTTTTGAGACCTTTGCCAATCTATGTTCCAATGGCCTTACATCTTGTTTACCCCTGGTATTATAGGTGTGATGGTCGAGGTTAAGAGGAGTATTGGGCAAATTCTTGTAGGCATATATTAAGCACTCATAAAAGAACACACTTGGCAATGTTAGTACTCCCTTGGTAATGAAGTCACAAAGATGCATCCAACAAGATTTCTAAACCTGCAATTTTATGCTGAATGCTTATTCTTTTTGCTTCTACTGATAAAGATTCTCCGATCTTAATACACTGTTCTTTAGTTCTGAATAAAATGGGTACAAAATTGCTCATGTATTCTAATATCAGAAATTATTAAAGAATCATAAAAAAGGAAATTAGACTCTATTGTTTATCAATACGAATTTCAAAATCATGTTTCTACAAATCATACTTCATTGAAAATGATCCATCAAACCTAACCTCAAAATTTTGATCTTCTGTAGGAAGCTTATCTTCTTCAATCCTGACTTTTAGCATCATCCTTCTACCTCATCGTATTTGGAATAAAATAGTATTTCCAGCTAGACCTCAAGATTATGGTCCTTGAGTCATACTCATAAGTAGAAAAATTTGATAATGATCTATAGATTTTTGTTGATAGAAATAATTATTGTTCTCAACAACAACAATTTAATGATTGAAGTAAATTCTCTCAGTTCTTTTCTTAACAGCAGTTGCCAAAATAAAAATTGCAAATTTGCATAGAGAAAAGATGTCCATCCTGATTCCAGTGCTATTGTTCTCAATTCATTGAATTAGCAATTTTATAAAATCATCTGTAAGTAGGATATGTATAGATTTTGACCTCGTGGTTATAAAATATTGATTATTGTAGTGGCCTTAAAACTTCAATTGTTTTACAGATAGGAAACAACTTTTTTGCAAATTTGTATCTTCCTGACCTTAAAATGTATAGTTTCTATTTGAATTATAAATCAGCAAAATAGCTGTTTTGGAACTATAGTATAACTTCTGTTTTAATATGTAGTTTCAGAATAGTAAGCAACTTTATGTACCTTTCTGACCTTAGAATATAATTCCTGTTATAAGTATGGACTTTCATACATAATTCATTTATTAATTCATTATTCCTTTAAACCCCACCTAGGAGTATAGGAAAGCAACAAAAATCATCCATACAGAATAGATTATTTTTTAAAAAAATACAATAATTAATTATAGATATTGGAAGTTAATTTTCAATAATAAATGGTTTCTTCTATTTTCTTCTAATAAATTTCTTTACAAAGGATCTGTAGTAGATTTTTTATATAAGGTCTCCCTTAAGAAAAAGAGCAGAAATATTTTTATATAAGCGTTTATTGCATATATTTTCAAATCGAATGACTATTTTGTTGTCAATTATCATAATATTAAGTAAAATAAATTACATACTACTAAAAAATATAATTATTATGTACATTAATTAAAATTTTCATTAAAAAAAAACATCATGTTAAGGGTTGATTATATCCCTTAATTTAAATTAAGTAAATTACAACATCTTGTTTATTTAATTGACTAGTATCAACAGTCCAGTATATCATACAATTTTATTAAAGTAAAATAATCATTAATAGTTAATAAATCACATTCGAAATTATTTCCCTAAACTTAAATAATAAAATGTTTATAATGTTATTAAGATTTAAAAAAAATCAAAAATTGACCAGGTTGGTTTTTGATAAATATGAAAATATAAAAACTGGATATAAATAATTAAGTAATGATAGTGACATAAAAATTTCTTTAAACACAACTACCTACTGAAATTGAAATAATTATACAAAATAGGTACAATAAACTTTTATGAATTTTTATAAAAAATATTTGAAGTCATAGGTGTTCCAATGTTTAGACTTGTAAGATAATTAAAAAAAATGTGAGACAGTAAACATTTTTTATATTGTATAAAAAAATCCTAGACTGTAAATGGTTAGGATGTTAGGAAGCTATTATAGTTAATTTGCAAAGAACTGTTTTTGATCATTTTTTTCATTTATATAGGGATATTTTTAAAAACAATCAATATTGTCATACGCATTCTCTAAAAAATGATGAAAATAAGTGAGTATACAATTTTATGAATAAAATCAAAATTTGTTTATTTATAAATTAATTAAAAATAATATCGATGAGTTTGAAGATAAACTGATGCCCGAAATGAGTAAAACTAAGTAAAAAAAAAATAGCATTGAAGGAACCTATCTAATATTATAATTATTATTTTATTATCACACTTTGTGTACACATTCTATATCTATGGATGATACAGAACACATCGTTGATTTATTCAATCGATAACCACGATAATTACTAGGCAGAGTGAATTATTTACAGTATATTTTAAGTCTTTACTGGCATTTGAATTGCGTCGATTTGAATTTCATATGATAAGGAACAGCACGAGTATACTTGGACATAAAAAATGGTACATATTCATACTCTGTAATATAATATTCTCATCGCTCTGCTATTAAAAAAAACTAGTAGATAAATAATAAATTATGTAAAACTTTTTACACAGTAAAAAGCAGCATGGATCGAAACATACAATTAACTAAAACGTAACATTTCAATTTGATTATACACTGTACACTTTTATTGGTATTTACAATAAATTTATTTACCTGCTCGTACTATTCATAACAAAAGCACGGCAGTATTTTTTTGTTTCGTTATTTCAATCTATCTATACACGATAAACATTTAAAGCGTTCAGGAACATAATCAATATATTTTTATGAACAACAGTTAAACAAAATAAGTTTTTCTGTTACCACCGTGATGATTCATGGGCGGTGGACACGGAGGAGGGCAAGGCACACACGCAGGAAATGCAGGAACACACGGAGAACATTGCTGATAAGGACCACACGGCCTGCATGGATCCCTCCTCAATGGAAGATGCTCTCTGCTGTCGATGCTGGCGTAACTGTGTTCCATGGCTTCGGAACCACCGTCATCCTCAGACCCAATACCTGACACGTAGGTGGACTGAGTAGGACTAGGAGTGCCAACTCCAGGACTGGTGGCTCCGTAGTATTTGAACCAAGTGTCATGGCAAGTTGGCGATGCCGTATACCGCATATTAACGTTCTTACCGACTCTTTCGTTCACTATCTTAGCATTATTCACACTGTGCGTCCGATTGGGGGATTTGACCTTGACGTCGGGCAAGCGAAAATTTAGTTTCTCTCTACAATTTTTCTCCCCCCAAACAATCACTGTACACGTTTTTAGTAACACTTTTAAGTCTGGGTCTAAATCTAGTGCACTTAGGTCTGTAGTAACAATAAATATAATCTTTTGTCGTCTATGACTCACATTTACACTATTTACCCCGCTTTGAAGGGCGGCTTTGAATTCTGGTTTATACCAATCATTCTGCAAGAAACTAATAGATAACACGATTATAAGTCTTTTCGAATTTTCGACACCACGAATCACTCCGTCATCCGAACACCTTTCATTTAATTGTAAGTCCCTATGATGCAGACACACACTATGCCCTAATTGCTCTAACTCCGTCATAATGGCGCGGGACACGAAATCGTCATCCCTGACACTGTACACAATATAAGCATCGTAGTTTTTGTCTTTGAAATCGTTCAGTTCTTTAGGAGAACAGGAAAACACTCTAACACCATATTTAGAATGCATCCAAAGTCTGAATTCTTCACGAAACATAAACAAGAGAGCACAACACAAGAGAATCACTATAGTGATAATGAGCACTATTGCCACATATGGAATATAATTCTCAACCGTTTTTGGAGAATCCACAAACAAATGTTTTTGCGTAACACTCACAATTGTAGTTTCTTCAACTGGTTTTCGACACTGCGAGATGGAAGCAGCAACCGTCACATTTGTTGGTACACCATCATTGTCGTAACACGGGAGCGATTCTGGATTTTCTGAATTAGCAATGAGCCAGTGTATAAGATCAGGCAATCCTTCGCAATCGCACTTCCATCGATTTCCTTTCAGAGATATCTTTGTATGGAAGGATGCATCGTTCAATATCTTCCACGGTAAGAAATTTACAATACCGTTATTGTCTAATTTGAGATGCTCCAATGAATTCATAGAATTAAACGTTTCATTGTTGAGAGACTTAATCTTATTATTCTCTAAATGAAGAGTATTTAAATTCTCAAGATTTCTAAACTCCATTCCATCCAAGGTTTCAATTCCGTTGTTTTCAAGATGGAGTATCCTTAAACTATCGATACCATTGAAGGTTCTATTGTGAATAGAGCGGATGTTACTATTATTCAAATAAAGATTTTGCAATTTCTTTTTTCCGATAAAAACATGATTTCCCAATTCGCCAAAATTATTACCGTCTAAATAAATTTCAGTGGCGTCCATGGGTATTCTTTCTGGTACCTTTTCAAATCCAGCATTGGAACAATCCACTACGTTGGCACTCCATGTCAAGTCGTGATAGCACGAACATCTATCGGGACATGTCATTTCACAATCGCAGGCATCAAAATCGCAACAATGGCAAAGTGCAAAGCAATGTGTTTCGTACGGACACAAAAACTGCGATGGCTTCACATCTAACAAGAAATCACTGACTTTTCCTCTGGAGTGAGGAAGCGTGCAGGTTACAATATCTAGATCCATGACTCTCGGATGCTGTCGAAGATGACTTAAATGATTTATTCTCTGTAACCACTCCATGGTGCAATCGCAGTGGAAAGGATTTCCACCGATATAAAATTCTGGTAAATCTTTGTCGTCAGATACAGGAGACAGTGCAAACGCACCAATGTCCACAGTTTTTATTTTGTTTCCGTACAATACGACTTTTTCTAAATTTGGTTTGTGTAAGAATGTGCCGGTGTTGACTCTATTGATTTGGTTGTCGTTTAAAAATAGTATTTGTATACTACTCGGTATTGATGACTCGTCGATGCTCGTTAGGTAGTTATAACTAACGTCTAGCATTTTGATATTGACGTTTGTTTTGAGGTCGTAATAGTTTTCTAACTTTTGAATCTGGTTTTTGTGCATGTCCAACCACTCGAGACTCGGCGGTAAGTGACTGTAATCAAACCACATCAAATTATTATCAGAGATATTCAACCAGCCGAGACTGTTCATATTTGTGAACACTCCTCTAACATCTGTCAATTCATTTCCATCCAATCTGATTGCTCTAATTGTAGGGTTCGAGCCGAATGCACTTTGGTCTACATGTTTAATTTTGTTCGATGCCAAGTTCAGAATTTGCAGCGACGGCAGAGATATGAAAGCATCTTTAGAAATGTTTTGGATGCTATTATCAACAAGTCTCAGTCCATATAAATTTTCAAGTCCTTCAAACATCGAGCTGTCTACAAAACTTATATTATTCTTTCCGAGGTCTAGAGTTTTCAAAAATCTCAATGGTTTTATAGCCTCTGGAACCTCTTTTATCAAATTCCCGCTCAAACCAAGATCTTGCAATTTGGTTATATTTTCAAAAGATCTAGCATCAACATTTTCAATTCTATTACCATCCAAGAATAACTGATTCAACACATACAGATTGGAAAAGTGTTGACTATCAACTGTTAACAGCTTATTATGAGCTAAAGAAAGCGAATGAATATTCTTCAGATTTGAAAATGCTCCTTCGGATATTTTTTGAATTTTATTGTACTCCAAACTTAAAAATTGGAGATTATTTAGATCTTGAAATAGCAAGGAGTCAATTTTGGTAATCTGGTTGTGTGATAAGTTAAGAACTATCAATCTGACAAGTCCGGAAAATGTATCTCTATTGACCCATTCGCTAGTGAGATTATTCATCGACAAATCCAATATTTGCAACTGATCTAATCCTTCGAGTAATCCTGGAGCCAGGACACTAATTGTGTTATTGTTCAAATATATCTGCTTGATGTCTCTGGATGATTGAAACATCTCAGGAGGCAGAGTAACTAAGTTGTTGGTTGATAAATTCATTATTTGCAGAGCGTTCAATCCCACGAAGGCTCTGTCAGCGACGGAAACAATTGAATTATCTTGTAGGAACAAGTTTTTCAATGAGCGTAAACTAGACAGTCCGTTATCGGGAAGGCCAATAATGTCATTGTTGGACACATCGAGTGTTTCTAAAGCGGCGTTACAGGATTTCCCTGGAGCCGTTGGGCCATCACCCCAATCTGAGAAACCCATTTGGGAAATATCTTGAAGACGGTTTGAAGTTAAATTGAGTTCTTTGAGATTATAAAGAGGACAAAATACTTCAGTAGGAAAACTCCAAATGTTGTTATCCCCCAGGTCGAGTGTGCGCAGTTCCGTCAAGCCGCGGAAGCTGTCACGGTGGAATTCCATTGACATAGCCGACCAATCTGTGTTATGAGTGCGCAGTGAGAATGTGCGCAGATCTTTCAATGGAGCCAACACAGAAGCCGGGATGTACCCAATTTTACAATATTCGATGTGGAGTTCTCGTAATTTTCTCAGATGAGAGAGAAAACCGGCATCGTCATTCCGTTTGCCAAACTCTAAAGAACTTTCGAAGAAAAGAACATCGCTACATTCTAAGGACAGCGAGGATATTCTTTCGGCTTGATTTTGAGGAAGTTCCAACAATAGATTCGGAGCACTGGCGACAGTTCTGAGGCGGCAGCCAAGACCAAGAGATCCGTCTTGGCCGAGACGGTGCCAGCTACAATGTTGAGGCGCATCTTCCACCCTCAAGGCTCTGCCTTGGACTTGATCTCCCAGCCATACCACCAACACAACACACCACACTGTAAACATCATATTGGTAGGTATTTTCACCTCGCGCCTGATAACTTTAAAGCGCTATTAATTTTGAAACGACACTTATTGAACATTTCACCAAAAATCACTGGTATTTATTCCCCATTTTTCACACGATAACATAATAACTGGGTATAAACTACAACACACGTACAAAACAAACAACGTTGTACCTATACAATGTAACGTCTTTATCATCGAAACTTTTTTACAAAGTTGAACAGTCCGTAAACTTTTTCCGAATGTACAAGTCAAATAAATTGTTATACACTAACTCCGCAACCCACACCCTCTAAAATGTAAACTGCTCTCCACGAATACCGAGAGCTGACTGACTGCACGGAGGTATGGGGCCCACCAACACCCCGCGGCCGGGGGCAGGGGCAGGGGGGCGGCCCCCTACCTGCAACAAGTGGGACCGGCTGTGAAAACGGAAAGGTAAATCAACAACGATCTACGGCCAGTCTAGCCGCTTAAAAAAGTTTAAACTTTATCCTACTCTCTCGTTTACACTCGTATGGTTACAGTTTTAACTTGACGAGGAGTGTCTCGCTTTTGATGGCTTATTATTATATGAAGAAAGAATGACTGTTGACGATGACGGACGTTGAAGATGGTCCATCATCCGTGTCTGACCAAACAGAAATGCGAGCGATGGTAAAAACAATGCACCGTTTAAAAAGTTGTTAATTAGAATGCAAATTCTATCGCAGTAGAAATTTTAATAAAATATCTATCAAATAGGTAGGTATGTTTGAATTAAGTTTATTAAATTATTTTTATATAAAATAATTACTATAATGTACCTAACTAAATAATAAAATTAATATAGGTAAGTAAATTCCTAATGATATCAAATTTTTTTAAAGTTATTAGCTACTAAATATGAATCTATGCCAAAGTATCGAAATAAAAAAGTTTACTTTAGAGATCGAAATTATGTAAGAAGTAGACACATACTATGAATATTGATTTCGAATTTGTAATTTATACAAAAATACGTTTGAATTATATTTGAATGTTATTAAATTATTTCTGAAAGCTTGAAAGAAATTCGATCAAAAATCTGCGAACCAATGTTGTCAAGTAGGTAAAAATAAAAATTCTTTAGTTATGGAATTATTCACAGATGACGTTGTTGTCAGTAAATCTATTCCATACTTACCTACTTTGATATTATATTTTATATTATTTGCTATCCATTTTTTTAAATTTTTAATACTAATTCTGTTATCCGGAGCTGAGAAGAATTGAATAAACCAAGCATCATAAAAATCTGTTCAGCCGATCTCGAGTTATAAGTGTTCGCACTAAAATGTCTTTCTTTTATATTATAGAGAAGATATTTGAATCAATTCATAAAAGCTTAAGATTCTTGTAAGAATTCAACTGGAATATGTTCGTGTGCATTTATTTTCAAACAAGATATTTATTTATTTCCATTTAGGTAGATACCTATAAGCAGGTACCTTTTATTTTTTAGACTTTATGGACTTTAGGTACCTACAAGTACCTTTTATTTAACGTACTTTTATTCAATTGATGGAAACCTTCTTTCTCATCACAGTATAAAATAACTAACTTACCTAGTGTATTTTTTTATGAACTGTTTTCCTAAATATTTCGCGATGATCTTCTACTATTGAATTGAATGCTGTACCTACAGTGTACCTACGTATGGATACTGTTAAAACAAACAAAATAAAATAACATGACGTAATCATGGTAGTATTTACCTAGGTAGGTACTGAATAATCAACACTAAAATTATTATTTTTAATAGTTTTTTTTTTAATAATTTAAAATTTGTATTAAGTCTGCGGATAATAATATAGTTCTGTTGTTGCTGTTTGAAGTGCTGGATTTCAAAGATGTTTATACTCGCTATGACTTAAACTAATAAATTATCAATAATCGTTAATTCAAAATAAATTATTCATATTACATCGAAACCACTATTAGGTATGAAGATAATACTACCCATCCATAACTTAATACAAAATCAAATAATACCAACTAATTTGAAGCAAAAACAAACTTTGTTGTACGAATTTAACCATGATTGGGCCCTATATTATTATCAGTCAATTTGATGAAATTCAATGTAAGTATTCACATTATATTTTAACCGAAAAGGTAATCCAATACATACATTTTCAAAGAAGGTAGGTACCTACCTTGTTACGAAAATAATTTCATACAAATTGAAGGGAAAAATTGCAAAAGGAATTTGCGCTAAAAAGAATAAAAACAATAATATCGCAATATTTGCACAGCGCAGTGTTCAGGTTAGTACGAGGTAAAAATAAACAACGTTAAATCAATATCATGCGCCGACTTGGTAAAGTGAATACGGTAGGTATACTGGCGATGCACACCAAAAATGTGAGTCAAGTTTATGTTTTATTGGACAAATATTTTGAAAAAAAATATACTTTGTTAGTCGTTTAGATTTTCGATAAGAAAATTTTTGGTGTTGTTCACTTAATTTTTAAAAAATTTGCACATTGACTACTTTCACATGCTCTTAAATTTACACTTGACTCATATTTGGCGTGTAAATACAATATACAGAGTACTACACTCTGGACGGATTGTTGATTGCAGATAATCATGGATAATTTCGACGAGCCAACTTACCTGTATAATGGTCACCTGGTTCCTAATTATTTATTGTAGGTAAATATACCAACGCACGATGTGCACGCACGTTGCGGACGATGGATCAAAAATCCAATCCCAAATCGACTACTGATATAGCTCGAATTTCTTATCTTTTTTTCACAAATCTTGCAAACGTCTGTGTGACCGTTAGTTTGTAAATATATTGGGCATTGATCATTTTTCTTTAATATTATAGGGACACTTCTACAAATGTATTAGTTCAAATATATAGGAAGTATCCTTGTTAAAAACATTGACCAAGTTAATGCGTAATAGAGGCGGTTCATGCAGTATTCAACAAGATGTGGAATATTCACTACAACGATAACCTCAATCTGATACTTCGGCCAAGAATGGCTTTAACTGCTATGCCATTCGAAATATGGATGCACTTTGCAATGGAAATGTGCTCCATGATCAAAAATGGACAGACAGCTACTGACCAATATCAAAGTTTGGAAGCTGTCTTAACTCAGACATATGCTCAGTGGAAAGCAATACTGCACCTGATTTTGATGGGCAAAATCGAGTATCCAAGAGGAGGAGGAGAAGAAGCGCTTTTGCAGCAATTCAAGGAAAGGACAATAATAATTGCTCTCGGGTGATAAAATTTCATCCCAACATGACACATGAAGAAGCAGTACACTCGTATTTACCTTAGCTTACCAGTCGTCGTCCTCACTGCTGAGGGTCGTGGCCATCATGAATTCTCTCCCGCACCATTGCTCTCGAGGATGCTCTGTCCGCCGCCATATGCACGGCTCTATGAAGTGTCGTCGCGTGGATATTTTGTTTTATTTGGTCGATCCAGCGCATCGGCGATCTGTCCCGTGGTCTTGTACCCGGCGCTCTTCCAACCATTATCAGCTTTTCAAAGCTGTCCTCCCCTCTACGTGCTATATGTCCAAAGAACTTTAGAATACTCGTATATACACTCAGAATAAATAAATAGAAGAACAAACGTAATGCCTAGCATAATATAGTGTTCTATGATAGCCAATTAGCCAACCTAAATTAGTAATCTGGTGATCGTTCCAATCAAATTCCATCCCCTCTATGTTTAAAGCAGGTGTTATATTATAATTCAATTTTTTAGGACTGCACCCGTTTTCCAGTGCTTCGGATTATAAAAATGTATGTTATTTCAGTTTTGCCAGTATTTTATTTGATGTGCGCCACACGGCCAATTAAGATGCCAGCGAGCGGGCACCTCACCACAAAATGTTGAAAAAAAAAAGATTGCTTCTTTTATAACACAGCAATGATTTGAATAGGATTGCAACAATTTATGAGCATTTTCTTTAACTATCCCCATTAGACTACCGACTTTATGGCTTATTTTCTTTGGGATGTGAACATAATGAGTTTGGTGTTTTTGTTGACTATTTATGACTGCAATATTTCATGAACGACACAATCTAATTTTTTTGGAGTAAAATATGGTTCGGCTTCGTAAACTATAAAATAACGGTCCATTTTTTTTCTTCTATTTTATAGCCCTTCTGCAATAAACCTATTCGGTTCTAAAGATACGGTAAATGTATTGTTTATGAATCGGAACTGACCGAACTAAATGGAATAGAATTATTGTCTTTCTATCCTTTCAAACGGTCTCAGGGTGTACATAAATAATAAAAGTATTGTCACAAAAGTTTACTGTTCGGAAGCGGTAAAATTTGTAAAACGTAAAGTGATTGTAAATTTTCAAGATAATAGATTTGCCTTTAAAGAAATATGGGTAATGTTTATTTGCAGTTATAAATTAAAAAATATATATCACCTACCATTGTTATTATTTTGAAACTCTTTTTGAGAATTAGGCTAAAAATGTGGTGGAATTCAAAATGTACCGTATTCTAAAGTTTTTGGGTAGTCCGCGAAAAATTGAAAGGCATGAGAAAACATTTTGGGCAGTCTCTTTATAAATTATTCAAGAATATACTTTCCAAGATTTTCAAAAAGAAGTTTTGTCTTTATTATAAAGAAATTCCTGTAAAACATAAAATGAATTTTTTGCGCCCTTGAACATAGAATCAAATAATTACACAGAAAATGTATCATTTAAATTAAATTGGATCTGGACATAATAGTTTACTACTTACCTTGGTTTGTTAGATATTACTTATCTATCTTCATATTCATACATTCATATCTTAAAATTTGAATTTTGAAATGCCGGGAAATTACGGGATGCCCAGCAGTATGGATGATTCAGTGTAGGTAGGTACTATGTAAAATAAGAAATTATTATAAAGGAATAAGGAATATTGAAATTGCTTAGCGACGATACTTTGATGATTTTTAATCAAGAATTCGGCGATGTAAGTAGGTAAAGATATACGACGCAGCAGAAAAAAAAATTAATAAATGTATAATTATTTTCGTTTTATTTTAATCTTAAAAATTCTGCAAATGAATTATTATATTCGCATCGGGTAACATACAAGTCATTCTATTTGTGATATATGTTCTGAGAGCCCATTATTAAAATTAAAAAAAAAAACTTTTAAACAAACACCGATGATTTTATAAAATATTACACTGGGAACGTTTACAATGTTATACCTACTGTCGGCATGAGAACAATGTTAATATAAGAAACTAAAATAAATAATAAATAAAATAAAAAAAAAAATATAACATCGATGACGTAGTCTTGGAGTCGCCAGGTCCTTATTATAAATGCAACCTAATTTATATTTCCAACCTGCCTAGAATCTATAAATCATAATTCTAGAGTTCGAACGGTTATTGTTTCTGTTCATTTTGTTTTTTTTTCCGTTATTGTTTATTTGCCTTAATTTTGTTTTCTCTTTTTTGCAGTGAAAGATGAAAGAGAAAACATTTTGTAGAGAATTCAATGGTGTGTCGATGTTTTATTATTACCATCAGTCGATGAAACCTTTTGTATCAGTATTATTGTTATATATTATACTCCTCTTTACTAGCGTTACAAGCAAGAAAATGTAGCTACAAGAGTGCAAAGCCTTTTAATTATTAGGTATATTTGGAATACTATTCTTTATAAAGCTTAATCTTTTTAACCTTTCATATATTATGTATAATGAACATACATTAATGAAATTTTTTCTTTGCATTAGGAAACTACGCACGGGTTAGCTATTAGAAAATTATTACGCTGGTCGTTGCATACCGAAAGTGGAAAACAATGGATATAATTATTTAACAAAATATCATATAGATGCTTTAACATAATATTGTCGATATTAAAGAAATTCCGTGTCGAGATAATCTTAATATGAGTTAGTGACCATAATACAAAAGAATAAAAAATGTAAGAGAACCTAAGATCTCTCTGGTAGGATCCACATTCGAAAAGAGAATTTTATATGGAGATCGCCAGAGTATCCAACGCAATCGATAAAAGTGGACACTTTATTTTCCTCCTACTCTACATTGACGAAAAAGTCGTTCGCAAAATTCAAATTGTTTAGGGCTGCTGATTCGTAAGTTAGCTCGGCCATGTCCTGCGTATGTCTGTTTCAGAGTCCATAAAATATAGAAATCTATTCTATTCACCGGGTAGTACCTAGGTACAAGAAGACGTTGCAGACCATGACTAAGTCTCATTTAATGTAGACCTCCATCAGGATGACTGCCTAAGCTGGAACTTGCCTAGAATATAGGAATGCTTTAGCGTCGGCGTTTAGTGTCGAGACGAAATGTAAACTGTTTGATGCGTGTGTGTTGCCCATTCTCTTATATGGGTGTGAGTCCTGACACCTGACCAAGGCCCAGGCACAAAAAGTCTCAGCCTTTGAAATGAAGTGCCTAAGGAGAATTCTGGGCGTAAGATGGTTCCACCGCATCACGAACGACGCTATACGCCGGCGCACCCAGCGTGAGCCCATCACCTCTACCATTGTGTGGAGGAGATGTACTTGGCTGGGACATGTGTTAAGGATGCCGAATGACACTTGGCCGAGGAGAGCGCTGTTCTTCCTCCCATCAGGGTCCCGGGGACGAGGAAGACCCTCTCATACTGTGTTCCGCTCCTTCGAAGCAGAGCTGAGGGACATGGACATGGTGTGGGAGGAGGTCATAGGCATTGCGCAGGATAGAGCACAATGGAGAGCTCTTGTTCATAGGGAGTGAATATGGATAAAAAAATCGTACATGGATAATTTTTTTTACAGCACTAAATTAATTTTTAGATGTTTCAGTATCCCAGTTTTAGTCTAGCCGTTCAGTCGCCGACGTTCGTAGAGAAATTATTGAATCATAAAAAATCGACGATGATCTAATATTGTACAATAATAGGCATCACTAAAAGTTACAAGGCCTACTAACTGTGTTGTTGATCGTTTCTCAAATTCTCAGCGGGCACCGGGACCCACTTTTGAGTTTGGTGCCGGCGGGGTAGTGGCGATCAAATATTTTGATATGGAGGCATCACTCATACCTCATACTATAGGTAGGTATATTATATAGGCAGGTACACATTTGTTATATTATTAATAGTTTTTTTTTCTACTATTTTATACCTGTAAGATAATATAGGCAACTGTAGGAACAATATCATATTACCACCACCGTTTTGATGTGAGATACAAAGTTCTAGTTATTTCCATCATGTGAGCAATATCATTTCATGATAGTGCGTTCCCTAGTCTTTCAAATATCTGTATGCCCGGACCGACCTCGGTAGCCTAGTGGTATAGGCGTAAACTATAGACGTAAATTGAAGTGGTTGGTGACCCAGCGGTTACAACGCCGGCTTTCGCACTGCGGACGTCGTGGTTCGATCCCAGGTGCCGACCATCTTTCTCTTTCACGACACAAGCTTTCGGTAGCTTACTGTGAAAGAGTCAAGGAGTGTATTTGTGTTCACTTTGAGTGAGCACAGATTCATTTAAAAAAAAAATATATATATCACGAGGTCCCGTGTTCGATTCTTTCTCAAAAAGGTTTTTTTAACTTGAAATTTCTACCCGGGGTTGGCCTGCCTCAGATTGGACGGGACTAGTTGACTGAAAATAATTGCCTGAGGCAATAAGTTCCGCCAACTATTCTGACACCTTTGTATAGAAAAGTTTTAATTAATTTATTTATTTAATAACTTATTTAGATATGTCCCCTTTTACATTCTCTGAAGTAATTAGGAGTAGTTCAAACAGGTTAATAATGTTTATCAATGAAGGTGAAGACACCTTACAAAAATATTTACCTACAAACAATTATTATTATCATGTATTAAAGTAGCTATCTGAAAATCCTTAGAAAAGGAAGGGTGTTAGTTTAACACCTCGGTTCTTTCTAATACAAACCATTATCAGTAAGTATGGCAAAACGAACGAACTTTCCAATAACACACATAGCATACAAACGGCCTTAATCAAAAGAGCTGTGGTAGTTGGGTACTATTCTCAACGTATGATTCACAGCACGGTGTTAAAAATAACGGATTTACCGGAATCACTCAAAGAACATTCCAAGCTGATTGTAATTTATAAAAACTTGTCCACTTTAGTGAGTAGGTACGTAGGTACATAGGAGCGGTTACCTGTGCTTACCTGTGGCGGTAATACGCCGGTTTATTAATGATTAGCATTTTGTTTGTTCAGAGTTTATTGTTATTATTACTTGTATATTTTCAAAGAGACGCTCCAGATATTATTGTTTCTCTATGAGATGTTTATGGGTAGTGCCCCGGAGCCAGCCCTGGATGGGCCGCTAACGAGTTTGACGGAAGATAGATCACGGAATTGCTACACACGAATAAAATTATTATTAGAGCGACACGGATTTTCAATACATTTTTGTGCACCTCGACATTTGAGCCGCCAGTAAGAGTTGTACAGAAACGTTTTTAAAAAGTAGCGAAGTACATATATTATAATTTAGTGTAAGCCTAAGCCTAAGAGGAACCTAGTATGAAAAATTGAGTTGAAGATGTTGTTCTTAAAAATTAAAAAAAATATATCACCTCCATTTGAAAAGCATTTACGTACATTTTATGTTTCAAAGAAGGTTAACGTGAACGATACATACATACTCCCTTTATAACGCAAGGTAGCCCGGAGGAGACCGATCCGCAGCAAACCCGACCCGCACGAAACCAACCCCCTAGCTCGATCAATCAAACTGAAATCAAGCCCGCTGCCGTTCCCCGGGAAATGCGGGAGGCCTAACCCCACTCTGGAGCATAGGGAGGCATCAAGAGCTCTCCATTGCGCTCGGAGGCGTCCGGGATTCATTGTGCCTTTTCTGACCGGTTGAAGTTTCCTCACGGTCCCGATCTGATTTTTCATTTATCTGCCTCTTACAGGATGCTCAAAAAATCAGCAAAAAGAGCAGAGTGAACGATAGTGTAAAATAAATTAAATATGAAAGAGTTCATACAGTTTTTCAGTGGTTCAATCGAAAGTTTAAACTCGAATTAGAAATCCGTACTATTTGATTAAAATAATAATAAACTTTGGTCCAGGTATGTATATAGGTATTATGTATTGTGTATCTCCCATGTGAAGAAATTAACCCCATTAGCATACAGGGGTCCAGTCTAAGATTCTGATCCTACTTTTTAGGTTATCAATAAGGTATTTTTCAGTTAATTTACGACCGGTTCTTTTGTGGTAGGTACCTAGTTCGCTACTTTGAATCAAAGTTTTAATCGCTACAAAAATAGTATTTTTTAACCAATAGGTACCTAATAATTATTAAAAACACTTATTTTTGAAACAAGGCATTTTTGACCATTAATAATTATGACACAGGGACCGAAGCTATTATAAAGCTGATTAAGTACAAACAAAACAGCTTCTTAGGAGTTCGAAATGAAAACGTTGAGGTCCATAATAGTAGGTACATAGAGAGATCCCTAAGCTAAGAAATAGTTCAAACTCCTAACTGGGCAGACGGACAGTCGTAAATTCGATCGTCTGATCTGATCTGATCGTCCGATCGGTGCCTTGGTTGAAAAGATCGCGCGTCGCTTGTATTGCTCAGTTTTATCGATAATTAATTCAACACCTACCTACTTGCCAAAAGTTCTTACATAATATACTAACATTCATATTTTATTAGTTTGCGTTGTCAAGGAAAGTGGACGCGCGATTATGCGATGTCAGCTAGGACACACAATTTTTCATCGTGCAATCACACATTTTTTTTATGCTTTCATGCGATCATTGCAATCGCACGATCGTACGATCATGCGACGAGCTAGGCCAGGGACTAAGGGTCTTGCTTCTATATTAGGTACTGTTATTTTGACGGTTTTCAATCAATAATTAAACTTACCTTGACACTAAATAAGTACCTACCTTCTTATTCTTGTCAACATATTACAATGCACTTCGTTAATCTACCGATATGTTATTATTATGGTTACACAATGTATTAGTCACTATTTGGTTTTGTAAAAGGATTTCGAGGAGAGTACACGGTAATGTTTCTGTCAGATGACAGTAAGATTAATCAATTCAATATTATTTCGTGTAACTTAAAATTACGTCTCCAAAGGAAAACATTATGTCCACATACTTATGATATGAGTAACGAACAAAGGACTACTGGTACGTAGTTGTAACAATTACTGTCATTGAAGGCAACGATTTGGCACATTTGGGTCATGCAGTAACAGAAAATAAAATAATAACAGAAAACTACTGCATGGACACGTAGGGATTTAAGAGTTTTATGGCGATAAAAGATGATGTGGTTTTTGGAAAAAATACAACAGGTAGGTACTATAGGAATTTACAATGAAACCACCTTCCGTAATGGCAAAGGCGATGCTGGAATTGTGGTAATTTTTTAGTTTTTCTGTGTCCTGTTAAAAAGAACTGATCTAACATAACAATGTTACATATTTACTACTTTAGTAAGCATGTAGGTACTTATAATAATATGAAATAACTCATGTCATTAGAAAACATCAAAATTACTCACTAATGATGAGTTCTCTGAAGTTTGACACTTTCATATTCTTATATTTTGTTGTGTAATTTTTACACTTCCAAGTAGCCATAGTTTTAGAAAGTAATTAATTTGAATGTTTACATAATATTATTATGTTTCCAAGATTTGTGGCCATAATGGGGGTTGACTAATTTTCAGTAGGTACTAATCACCATAAGTCTTATGGTCATCATAGGCTGTCAAACTAACACTTCTTTGAAATATTTATGTGTAATTACCGGATTTTTTTTCAGCTTATAGACATTATGTATTGAAGTTGAAAAAAGTTTTTGATAATTAAAATAGCATCGACATTGTTGGTAGTTTAGTCATTATTAGTTAGTGGAACACCGAAATTCATTCTTCTGGAGGTTTCAAATACCAGAGACGACCATTCTTGGGTTGTTTCATCTTCAAATAGTAGCATACAAAACTCGTTTTCAATGTTGAAATTTGTCAGCATGTTTTATGATTCAAAGTCCTTTTCAGAATTCCTTAACTGCCTACAACAAACAAACAAAAATCTCTTCTTTTATTTACTATAACTTGAATTTTATTTTTGAATATCTTCTTAACAAAACTGCACCGCAAAAAGTTACGCAGGTAAAAAATATCATTGTTTCTATTGTACCTTCTCAGTTTGTTAATATATAATTACTTACGTCTTGTATATAATATACTTATACCAATATAAGGTTGGCGTTTAAAAATATATCATTAAATTAGAATTAGCCTTATGAATGAATATTTGTCTATTGTCTTTTATAATGTGTCAGCACCTATGATCTTATAATGATTCTCAATGGTAATTCATTCATGACAGTTGGTTTAAAACAGGCGACGAGGATTTAATTAAAGTGGATTCTAGGTTAGTAGATAGGTACTATGTTTATATCGTATTGACATATTGTAGGACTGTAGGTTGTTACTGACTCGAGTAACTTGATTTTAAAACAATTGAATACATAATATTAACGATCGGTTTGGAATGAATTTTTAGTTTTATTTTCAGTTTTTCTAAGGGCCGATTTCATAAACGCCAAATCAAGCATTGGTTAATAAGACGATTCGTAATCCATCCGAAAGTACTTAATAATTATAACCCAAGACGATTTTATAAAAGATTTTGTTACGAATGGTAATTCGTAAAGATTACGATTAATAATTAAATTAAAGTAATAATTAAAACTCATCAAAATCTCTCGTTTGTTTATGCTTTTTTTATTTTCATTTATATGATTAAACTGTCAAATTTGTTGGCACGCTAAGCGATCATGTGACAGAGTTTTGTAATCATGTGTTTTGTTTTACGGAGAATTTTGGAAAGTAACTTATGTATAAGGTTCCTATGCTTCGGTAGCATCGCTTTTTCTTTTGTATCTTTCTACATTACCTTGCAGACAGTTGAATCTGAGACACCTGTGAAATCTCCGCTGCAATAATTAAAATTGAGCCCATTGTTTGGATCCTCAGGATAACAAAACTACTGATTAGTTTTGCCTGGTTGCTGGAGTTAGCTGTCCATCAATTGTTTCTCACAGATGGGACTGATGACCTGGATATGATAAATCGTATCCTGCAATCGATATCGTCAAAGTAAGTGAAAAAATCCATTCTTTGCCCTATCCTATGACGTTATCGTCATTGCACGAACAATGCATATAAAATTTGACTCATATGGAATGATAACATTTCTAATACATTGTAAGTGTCACAAACAAATTATTATTGTAAGCTAGGTATTGCATAATGTTTTGAGTATGTAGGCTCAAACCGGACAATTTACATCATTGATAATTGCATTAGGTATAATATTTTATTCAGATCATAATTTAATTTAACAGCTATGTTCTGATTCCAACTAGGAGCACTTATCACATAAATCCTTTCAGAATTTATTACTTGCATTGTTTCTTTACATCTATCAGTGCAAATGAGTCATACTTCTGCATTTGTTTGTGCTATTTGATCCCACTACATTACGTCTGTTTGGGTACTTAGAGGTAAGTACTCGATTTATTAACTTGGATTACGTTCATACAACATTATTTATCTAATCGAAAGTAAATATGAACAGGGGAGTAAGTAAGTAATCCGGTGTTTCTGTTGATATGTTATTAGACGGGTATTTCCCTGAACGCAAAACGATTAAAACTTTACCCGATTGATGAGCAAATAGCAAAATATCTAATATTAAGTCATTACAAGTTAGTCGTTACAGAGGGTTAAATTATGTGTTATATCAGAGTCAAGATAGTTGATAGCTACTATAGGATTTAGAGACGTGGAAAAAATAAATGAAAGAAATGTTCTGCAGAAGTGGATACTGGATATCTACCTATGAGCTAGAGGACGTATTTGGATGCAATCAGACGTCGGTCGTGGTAAGAACTTCTTCCTTTCTTTTGGTGCCATGTCAGGTATTCCCAACGTCGGCGATCACTGCGGCGAATCCTTCTGTCCTGGGCTGCTCGGAACAATTGTTCCACAGTACGGAAACCCGTCCATTCTCGTCCAGGACATCTGCCTTCTTCCAGTCTTTCTGCTGCCATCGATCTTGTAACGTAACAGCTGATGCACCTATGTGTCTTAGAAACTTACCTTTAAATCTGTTTTTAAATCAACAAGTATCAAACTTGCATGCTTTTCTCTGTTAAACGCCTTTTCATAGTCGCAATAAATAAAGGAAAGGAATCTTTTCCATTGTCTAGACATTTGTGTATTTATTACCAAAAGTGTTGTTTGAACATTAAAATCACATTTAAGGTATGTTATAATACTCAGCAATCAAATTAGCATGCTTTACTCTGTCAAACGCCTTTTCATAGTCGCAATAAATAAAGGAAAGGAACCTTTTCTATGATTGTACATTTATTACCAAAAGTGCTCCTTGAACATTAACCACAGTAGATATTACGTCATAAGACTCAGCAATCGATAAAATATATTAATACCTATTAAAAAAAAAACATCACATGACTCATAAGACTTATTATTGAAATAATATCGTACCTAATTGACATTATTTTAGCTAATTTTGGTAAAAATATGTAGGTAGGTACCTACTTTATTTGCAACAAAATTCCCAAATTTGTTAAAATATTTCATGCACAATAACATTTTGCAACCGTACCTATGTAGGTATTCATAAGTTAAAGCAAAATGCCGGCAACATGGAACAGATACCAAAGGGGTAGAATAGATAGATAGGGATAAACGCGGCAACATGCGGATAATTCTTTGTAACACGGGGGTGGCACATTTTGTTGATGTTTTTTTTATCAAAATCACCCCGAACTTTTTTATAACACGCGTATTGGAAATTAGTCACACATTGACTTAATATTTTGGGTTAGAAAATAATATACAGAATAAGTTTTATCGAATATAAAATACCGCCGCTACATAAATATACCGAAGTGAGATTAAAACGAATTATATCGACTAATATAGAGTAAACTTTGGAAGTTTTTATCCACAGGTATACCCACTTATAAAATACTTATGAATGAAAAATTTAAGTAAGTTGAATGGATAATTAGTACCTACCTAGATAACCTTGTTGGTGCTTCTTACAATATAATTTAATTCTAATTTTGAAATTAAATTGGTGTTTGACAGAAACTTTCAGTTTTATGATAATTTCATCTAGTAAAAGATAATAGGTATGTATATGGTATGTAAGATATAGGTACTTTATAGAAATTTTGGATTTTTTTACAGCAGACAGGATCTTTAAGCCAGTCTTATACAAAAATGCAGTGAAGGATATAGATATTCTAGCAAGATCAATATTTAAAATAAATGTTTAGAAAAAAAAAACATGTCAAAGTAATCGTCCCAAAAACACCCTACTTCTATTCTTACGTAATTCATTAAAAACATCACGTACAGATAACTACCGCAAGATTTATAGACAAAATTATGTCAAAAAAATAACAACAAATCGACATATGGCATTGATATCCGTCCAAAATCACCACAGATGGCATGTTGAACCACAAAAAGCGAACGTCCCATTGTACTCCTGGGGGACGCATGCCGAAGAGAGAGATATGGCCTGATGTGTATAAATAAATAAATAAAACTATAAAATGCGAACACACACATATCGCTATTAAATGCATTTATTAGAGGCGTCAATATTATTATTTATAAAACGTTCAACTAGCTGCCTAGTTGCCTACCCTGCAAACTATGCATTGTTGGTGCTGTCAAAATATGAGGGATAAATTTTACATTGGCGTACGTGCATATTTTTTTTAGATAAACATAAAAAGGGCTTACCCAAAAATCCATGAAAAGAGTCATGATAAGTATCAGCCTGAGATATAGACAGAGAAACGAAATTATACGTGTGAATCGAAATTCACAGTTATTGCTCTACGTATGGCCGACCTTACTAGTGTAGTGGAATAGGCTTGAACTTTAGGTCAAGAAGTCCCGGATTCGATTCCTGGTCGGGTCAGAATTTTTCAGAGTGCCTTTTCACTTGAAATTTCTACCCGGGATTGGAATTCTGTCTCAGATTGAACGGAGCTGGTGGACTAGAAAAATATTGACTTGTCCAATAAGTTTCGCCAGCTACACTGATACCTTTGTATAGATAATTAATTATAAATTTATTTATTTAGATCTTAAATGGCGGTGGACAGGTTATATTGAAAGACACAAGGAAATAAAAAGTGGTCGAAAAGGGACTACGAAGAGCGCAGAGAGATATAAAATATTGTTTTAATGAAAAAACGTTAGATGTTCATAAAAACCTTAAACGATTGACTAAAAACTAGTTTTTAGGGATTTTCAAAGCTACTGAGTAGAAAATCAATCTTCATTTTGTGGGTAGGCGTCCATAATTTAACAGAAACAATGTTTTAAAGGTACTTTAGTCAGTTCCTGTTAGAGTTATGTAGCTACCGTACTACTTGTAATATGAAATTATTAGAACATTCTCAAAGACAATATTGCTCTAGTAGGTATACAAGTCTAATGAATATTCCGCCAAAAGCGTGTACACTGCCTTCCTGAACACAATAACAAAATACAAACAACGGCAACTCACCGTTTAGTTGTTGTTGTAGGATAACTATTATTTGCTTAACTCAACAACTTTCACAGATTGTATAATCACAACAATGTTATGATGACGTCAATATTAGAAGACTTGTACGCCCATCCATCTGTTGACTTGAAGCTATGAATATCATAACTTTTCGTTCACTAAACCTACAATGTTCGAAGTTCTGCTAAAAAAATACAAAAGCTGTTTCCTATCATTCTTTCTCAGAGCATTAATTTCTAATTTTTCCATCCCGGAAGAACACAGTTTCGTCTCCAGCGCTTTGTTAGCCACCTAGAGGTCTACATGTAATTTCTACGATAGGTACTGAACTGATTAATATCATTACTTAACATATTATAATCCAACTGGAACATTAGGTTAGTTTTTAGGACAGCGCTGATCTCTTCTCGAGTATGTCAAGGTACTAGCCAGAAAATAAGTGCGCAGGGGGCTTTGTTAAGTCGCGTAGTGGAAACATCGAGTAGCTACAATAATTAATATTAAGTATGAAAGATATTATGTGGATGCGCAGAATTGAAAATTGGTTCATATAAGTAGTAGTCACGTGACTGAAGATAAATTATTAATAATTATTCATTTGCATTATCTACATACAAAAGAACAAAAAGAAAAAACCCATACATACCTACAAATTAACTAATTATTTAAAAAAAAAACATTAAACTTGTATCTGTTAACGTTAAAATATTCAAATTAAAAAACAAATCTCACAAATTATACTAAACTACCTACCTACTTGATTGAGCTCAGATTTATTAAAAAATGCTAGTATCTGAATCACTTAAAACGAATATAACTAGGTATGCAATATTATCGAGATATTCAAAGCATAATTTAAAACAGACATTGCGCAAATGGCCTAAAACAAAAAAAAAATGTTACCGCAGTGTCCTTTTCGCTAAAACTGTCGACAATATAATAGCGGGGAGTTCGCATAATACATTTTGACATAATAACGATCCATTTACTGGCATTACAACCAAAATATTGCGATCAACCTCACATCCCACTATCAATAATTCAATAGTGCACACACTATAACCATCCCATAGACACGATCTATCTATGCACAGGCAGTGACGCATCCTCCATACAATCATTAGACTATTAGACGATGAATGATCACATTGATTTTCTATCCTATGCATCTTTGCCCTTTTGTGCGGCTTAACACTTTGAGACTCCGAGAGATATTTTCCACGTTTAATTTTTTATTGCTAAGCACAAAAACATTTTGTATTTTTTTTTAAATATTTTAACAGTAAAGTTTAAAAGCTCGTGATCTTATACCAACCTTAGTAGCAACATATCAAGGCGCAGACTTCTAGGAAAGTAAAAAGAGTTCCCATATTCAATTTCTATTAATAGAAGGAACCGTTTTTTTACTTTCTTACTTACTTTCCGTATCCGGTGCTGAAAGGATTAGCCGGCAGTCATGCCGTTTTCATCGTTTTCGTTGACGCCCGATTGATTGCTTTTTCGTATCGTGAAAAGTCAATCTGCGTGGAGGCTCCTTTCTTGTCCTTTCTTACTTTCTTAAAATTTAACTTAATGAAAGAAACACCCCCATATTCAAACTGCTAAAATGACACCTTTTTATAAATATTATTGAATATACACAGCTATATAGATCGTTATGGAAACATTTCTTTAGATGCTACATATCAATCCTTGTAAAAAAAAAACAGTCAAGGCATTTATTTATACCATATTTTTTTATATATTTTTATTTTGACTGTTTCAAATGTAGAAACTTAAAGAGTAATCCATATGATGTAAGATAGGTTTGCAGAGCTACGTAAATATCTACTGATATAAATCATGCCTAAAGAAATAAAGTTGCATGTAGCCTGGCGGTTACAACACTAGCTTTCGTACTGAAGGTCGTAGTTTCGATCCCGGGTGCTGACCATCTTCCTCTTTCACGTCGGAAGCTTTAAGTAGCTTACTGTAAAAAAAAGTTAAAGAGTGTATTTTTGTTCACTTTGTAAAGATTCATTAAAGAAAACAATTAGAATTTTTTTTTTTATAAAATGAATCTGTGCTCACTCAAAGTGAACACAAATACACTCCTCGACTCTTTCACAGTAAGCTACTGAAAGCTTGTGTCGTGAAAGAGGAAGATGGTCGGCACCTGGGATCGAACCACGACGTCCGCAGTACGAAAGCCGGCGTTGTAACCGCTGGGTCACCAACCACAATTGCTCCTGAATCACTCGAAAACGAGTGCAGGGCTTAAAAAAATAGAATTGACGAACAACAATCTCTTATATTCAATAGAATTTATCTACTTGTAGGTACCTCAATTTTTTTATAAACTTATACTGCTAGGTCCAATTATATTTTTTCTCTACAGATTTTTTTTCGAAAATAAAATAAAACTAAAAATAAATAGATACATATCACGGTAGGTAGGTACTCAAAAGGTTAACTTGTGTGGACCTCTACGAGAAGGAAGTTTGCTGACTACAAAAGATACTATTCTTCAAGACGTTGACAGACAAAAACGACGAACCACAAATAAAATTTTCTATCAATTACACAATTCAGGCAACCAAGAATATTGCCATACAATATGACGTAATAATAAATCTTATTATTACAACAGTTGCGTCAAAGTTGTGGAAAAATTGTTATGACCATCGATAAATTTGAAATTGTTATTATTAAATTGACACAAAGCGTCATCTTGGCCACACAAAATCCGATGCCATTGTGAATTTTTATTCTGTGTTTTTTTTTTTATCGCAATTTTAATGAATTTTCGCGTGTAAGCATTTGACGTTGATTTAATTTATAGTATAATTTATATTGTTAAACCTAGATAAAGTGGTGATATTTTGTGTTTATTTATTTTGTACGATTTTATTCGGTATAAATTATTGCAATCATTTTTATCCCGCTACAATGTTAAGCCTACCCAACTATCCATTTACCTATCAAATCAACCGATTGATGATGCAAAAGGCGAATGAATACGTAAAAGGTATCACTCGACAGTGCAAAAAAAAGTAGAAGGTAAGTACCTACTTGACTGATTTATTTTGAAAGTTCAAACTTCGGTCCGAATACGTAGAAAATTGATTGATTGATGATAGTCTTCAACTTTTGTTCACATTACCCATATTATCTTCTTCAAATTTTTCAAATGTCCCATCCATTTTTTTGGTCACGGTTTTTGTTATGAGTGTCTTTCTCACAATATCAAAATTGTCTTAATTTTTAGTTATCCTGATCAAGGTTTCAGTTCAAACTCTATTCTTGCATTCAATAGGTCCTGGTACTGAATACAGTATACCATTACTATCGTCACATTTTAATTTTGGCTTGATCGCAAAATTTGGTACAGTGTATTCTTCATCTGAATATTGATTATACATTTTGTGTCCATGTTTTACCTTTTTTAATAAATTATGTACTTACCAATTTAATATGCACTTTGTGTCTTAGGCAAGTATATTTAAAAAAATGAAGTAGGTACGGAGCAAAGAATAAATGCCTATAAAAATATTTTGTAAATATTGGCTATGCTCTATAATTTCAAATGTACGTTTGTTTAACTTTATGAGAGATAATTGCTCTATGAGACAAAGCATAAAAAATATTATATAGTGGCATTATCCATTGTATTTTTTTTGTACAGGAACATGAGCAATGTCTACTTATGGAATGAAATTCTGAAGGGAGATAAGTATTATACCTACCTACCTCATGTCATAATTTTTTTGTGTAAAATTTGACTATTTTCTTGATATTAAAATGAATGGATAAATGAACATCACTATGAATAAAAAATTGGAATGCCAAGCCTAGTTAGATTATGAAGAATAATTTTAAATAGGTAGGTAATCATAATTACTTGTTATCTTACAGTTAAATTGTATGCCAACTAATTTTAAATGCCTTATTCTCATTGCTTATGATCATAAGCATTGCGCAGGATCGAGCGCAATGGAGAGCTCTTGTTGACTCCTTGTGCTCCTAAGTGGAGTTCAAAGGGAATTTTGATTGATTGATTCTCATTAAATTTTTTTCCGTAAAATACATCAAGTACATGACTGAAATTAAATTTTGCTTATTTATTATTTACTTATATATCTAAAACTTGTTTTCCCGCAATTTTATCGATCGATAACTAGGCACTTATTTATTTACGTAAATTTTAATTTATATGCCTATATACCTATTGCCTGTATTATTATTATTTTAAAATAATAATCATGTTATGTAAAAATAGTTTATTATTGTAGGAGTTTTTGTATTCTATTATCCAATAAAATTATATTAATAAAGATGTGCTTAATTTGATATCATAATAATCTATAGGTACCTAATGAAAAAACCTTTTGGTAACATAATAAAATGCGTTATTTTAATCAAATTTGCCGAATGAAATACGTAATACGTAAGTACCCGTAAAATAAAATAATTTATTTGTTCATACATTACTATAGATACATTGATTAAAAAGAAAACACCAAAATGTACAGCAACATATAAGCATTAAGTACCTACATACAAAAATTAACACTCAAAGGGTCAGCATATATGTAGGTACCACTAATAACCCAAGCCCATAATGTTAAATGTTACATCTTATAGGTAAATACTTAATGGTAATGAAAAAGTGTGTAGCTACTTTGAAAATATTGCTAACGATACAAAGTATCCATTAGAAATAAAAATAGTACAAGAAGGAAGGCGCTTATGCAGACTATCATTTTCTGGGGCAGCATATGTCATTACTTAGGTACTACTGGGGTACACTATCCCTATTTCGACATTCCGAGGGTACACTATCTCTTAAGTAAGTGAGAAACTCACGTGAATTTCGTATGGGCTGCAAAGATTTCCGAAGAATTTTGTATGTTTCCATCAAAAATTATGTTACTTCACGCCCGCCAGCGTAAATGTCACGGAAACCGTGATTGGGTAGAAACACGTAGAAAGCCGATTCCGAGCCGTGCCGACCGGCGCAAAGAATGTTGTCTATGGTTTCAATGCATTTAAATGGGCATGCCGGAAAGCGGGTTCCTGCTTTTGCTGTGCGTATCCCTATTCAAATGCATAGTTACTTTCTTTGCGCCGGTCGGCGCGGGCCGGAATCGGCTTTCTACGTGTTTCCACCCATAGATTAGGATGATGAAGCTTGTTAGAGTAGCAAAGACCCGCCACGGGTTATATGAACAAGATGGAGTGATCCATTACTACCACAATTCCGTCGATATTTTTTGGTCTTCAACAATTCGTAGCTAAGCAATATGAATGCTGAAAACGCTCCAGAGAAATTCAAGAAATGAAGATTATGAATATTATATTTCACATAACTTGACCATAAAGGTGAGACTTTAAAAGTAGGTGGCAAGTTGAAATCTAAATAACAAAAAAACCAGTCAACAATGTAAAATTCAACAATGAACCGAACCTACAACACGGTTTTTTTCATAAGGATTCTACCGATGTGGTCTCTGATTGTCAAACATTTCGCATTGTAATAACATGGGAACATAATAGTGTGGATGTCAACCATTGTGGTATAATGAATTTCAAACAGCGGTGCGGGAAGAAAAATTGAATGCATTATGTTTATAAGAATGAATGATAAAATATTGTATAAATAGGTAGGATATAAGTTTTTTTTTTAGAAACGTATCTTAAAAATTATTATAGTACGAAAGATGAAAATAAAAATTTGTTACAGATGTCGCGAACAATGTAAGAGAATGTCGTTTATTAAAGGCATATATTTTTTTCAACAAGAAACCTGTTTCTTTTATTTTTATTGAAATTTCGTTTTGAATATTTTGTATTGTTATTAATTTTTATGAATTGTTAACTTATGGGCTGGGAGGTTCCCAAAAGATTACTCTAGGTTCCCGACCTTCTTTATAGCTTCTGTATTGGTATTTCAAATATGGTTTTATTTTTCTAGATTAATATGGTTTTATGACAATATAGGTAGGTACATTCATTATAACAGTTTTTTATCGATTTTTCTCATAGGAATGGATATTTCAACGATAATTTGTTAACATTAGAAAACATTCGTACCGAATAATCTTAATATTTGTATATTTTGTTAATTTTTTGGCCATGCATTTAGGTTCCCGTATAATTTGTACACAACTCGAGTGAGTTTCATTAGATTTTTTTATCAATCATCCTCATCAGTGACATGAGCCATGCTTCATTATTGGGGTTCTTAAGATTTCTTTTCATATTACATATAAGAGAGGTTTATCTGCAACATTTAGATACAACAACTCTTTCATTTCCTCTTACAGAGTACCTAGTCCTGTTTCAAAAAGTGAGATTAACAGATTCTAATAAACATTTGACTTAAGCACAGAAACGTCTTAAAAGGTGCGGGAACTTTCGGGGCTAATTTGTTCACACCATTGGGGAACCTTAAGGTTTTGTTTAGTGCGAGCATATTTCGGTAACAAGAATAAATTATTATTCGTATCGGAAACCAGAATTATTGTCGTTCTCCAAATCAGACACGCACCCAAAGAGTTGGTGACTTGAGTGTTGTGTCGTATTCTCTTTTACGCCGTATTAGCTTTGTAATGGTATATACCCCTAATGTTCCCATTTATGAATTATGTTTTTTTAAAATGCCGCATATTTATGTTATATATATACATACATGCGTTGGATTTTACTTTGAGTGCTTTCTCAACTTTTTTCTCGACTCATACAGAGAGAAAAAAGGTTGGCTGATATCAAATCGTACGTAAAATTGTCGATTGGAGTAATTTCTGTTTTAAAGAAACATCAGGTAAGATCTTACAAGAAATGGATCAGTAGGGTAACTTAGGTTAATCGATAAACAAGTGAAATGCTTGTATTGGAATAATTTGCTATAGGTATATTTACATGATATAAATAAATAAACAAATTAACCCTTCAACATAAAGTTGTCGATCCAATAGCCGGCGGAACATTAACGTACGACCTCGTTTCTAAAGCGAATAGCCGGTTGTATGAAAGTAAGTATTATTTTCTAGTCTGGTCCAATCTGATATAGGCAAACATCGGGTAGAAATTTCTCGTGAAACAGAAATACCTATAGAAAAATTCTGACCCGACCAGGAATCGTCCGTGTAGTAAGGGCATTTGAGATGTAAAATAGAGGGACGTCGTGGTGGCCATGACTGAAGCTGATCTCTAGGGTCCTAAAAATAGGAACGAGTAGACAAGGATTCGTCGATTAAAGACTATTCAGACGTGTAGACCGGTAAATCTTATACATATGACACAAAGAAGAAATACCTCGTAAATCAAATCAAGTCCAATCAAATACGAATTAAAAAAAAAGTGATAAATCCATAGGCGTATGTAGGTAAGTTCTTATGAAAATGTTTGATTATTTTAATTAATTCATTTTAAATCCATCAGTCATCGTTGTGAATACATTTTGATAATTATTATTATCAAATCCGGAGGCAAAATTCTCGATATATAACTTACCTACTGTTTTGATTTCTTGATTATATTAAAGTATCTAATCGCTTTACGTAGAGATCATATTTTGGATTAATTTACATAAATGTTGAGTTAGTATAGAACAGGAAACCGCTTGATTTTATTAATAGTTTTGTGTTGATTGCTCGTAATGTTCGTTTTATTTCCCACTAAATTGAAATAGGTATCGTTTAATTTATTGGATATAATTAATAAAAAATCCACTACAATCGAAATAATTATTGGTTCATATGTTTGAATTAATATTATAATACCCAATTGTTGGAGTTCTGGGATCTTAGCTACCTTAAATATTTTTCTATATAATTTTCCTTTTGAGGGATTTCTTCTGAAACACGAAGGTCGCGTAATTTTTCTCTTCAATTTGTCTTTAAAATTATCTTAATTATTGCTATTCATGAAAACATCATTCTGATTGCGCTAACCACCGTTTTTCCTTGAATTAAACGATCTATCCATAAGGTTCTATATTTTTTTTCCTCTACTTTCTATAATGTCTTCCACGAACAATATTTTTTACTTTAAAAAATGATTCTGTGTTCAATCAAAGTGAAATCTTTGACTTTCACTTGTTTGGTGACAGAGAAACGTTGTCGGAACCTGGGAACGAACCCACGACCTCCTGTACGAAAGCCGACGTCCTAATTAGGCCACCAACCACCTCAGACAGATGGAAAAATACTCTTTCACAGACTTGGACGATCTCTTTTCAAGTTCCTCCGAAATTAGGGTGTTTATTATCCGTTTAAAATTTATTATGCTTGTATTTAAAGCACAAAGTTTTATAGTCCTTCTCCATCGAATATTATAACACGTAGAACAACAACTACCAGTGCCATAACAAAATTGTATTCCTTTTTTGTCTTTGGAGGTATTTCTGTCATCCCAAACAATGGCTTTGTTAAATGATTTAGTTTGCTAAAATATAGATCAAATTTTCATAAAGAGAAATAACGTTGCTAAATATCTGACAAATAATGAGTGTAATGACATAAATAGCTTGACTGTGTAAGTTTTGTCAAAAGTAACATGGGCATGGGCAATGGCAAGAATGATCTGTTGGATCAAAAAAGCAAATAATTTAGGCAAAACGATCTCAGATCAGCGATGGGTCGAAACTCCTTGTGAAGAACAAACACCTTTTTCGCAATACCATATAGACGAAAATATGTTGCCGCATAAAAAAACAAGCTTCTTTTTCTGTAAGATCTAGTCCTGAAAAAAGGTCACAAGAATCTAGACATAATTAGAACGTTGTGCACCAACAAAGCCAATAGGCAATAAATATGAGACAGTAACAAAAATGGATATAGTCATATCCTGGCGCCAAATATATGACAGCAGACGCAGTCTTTAAATTTGGTTGCTCTCTTGTTCTCAATATTTCCAACTTTTTTTCTCCATGTTTCATTAATTATTAAATTTCTACTTGTTTCATACATGAGATTTTTCGACATGTTGAACATGTTGAGAATTCTCATGATTAGGAGTTTCGGAGACAAACATTACCACCTAATGGCGAACGTTGTTAACGTAAAGTGATCACCCTAAGCCAGCCTTCGAAATAACAGTAGAAGACGGTCGTAAGCCCGTAGTGGTTTGTTCTATTTAAAAATCGAACATTAGTCATGAATAATTATTAGAGTCTTTAGTTGTTATTTTTTCTTTAACTGCGTTTGTAATAATTATTATTCTTTATTAAATCAAGATAAGAATAGAACATAATATGATAGCATTATGCAACACAATTGGTATAATATAATTTTATAAGTAGGTATCCTAGATTAAACAGAAACAGGAAATATACCTACGTTAGTACCTCTTGATACTAAATAATGTCAACTTCTATAATTAGTAACGTACAATTTATTTCTGTTTAATTAGTACCAATTTGCAGATTTGTTGTAGGTACAAATATAATATTATATACATAGTTCGTGAGAATAATATAAACATTTTTCAACTGCATGTGGTTTAAAAGCGTTTAACCAAAATGTCGTTCTGTACGGTCTATTTGGAACAGGCGTAGCGCGGAATGAATTATGAAAATAGTCTTAACTCGCAACACGTGATTATTATTTTCAATTTATTTTGATGAAATATCTCTCTCTCTGTATACATATGTATTACTGATGACTACCGCTTTGAATCATCTAGATATTTTTATTACCATATTCAAAGCCAAATGATAATCGTAAATAGTAAACAGCGATGGAATGAGGTAGACGTCTTTTTAGAGTAGCCTGGTGTGATCTTAGAGTAATGCATTGAATATTTTTTAGTTAGAAAGGCTGATGTTGTCACTTATACTTTGAAATCGCTTCTAAACTAATTGGACCTGATGGTATGAGAAATATTTTCAGGATGTTTAATACCGAAACTTTGATGCATATATCATAACAGCTTTATTATGTACCTAAGTATAAACCTCTTTGCGATTGTTAATCACAGAAAACTATGTAAGATGGAGAAATTATTATGTTCACGGAATGCTTTCATTGGATACTTAAGAGCCAATCAGATGTAAGGAAGGATCGATCCTAGATCGATGAGGAGATGAGGTGGTGAAAGACAAATTGACAGAATTAAGAGCCATACCGGAGGACATAAGAATTTGGTCGCGTCTCTTATTGAAAAAACAATGCTATTGCGGCCTTCTTTATAAATTGAAGAATTGGAAAGTACGAATGATATCGATTCTAGTGTATCCCTACACAATATTTTTCAGTTGGACGAATAGAAAGGCTTGGGGGTTTGTAGAGACTTCGGATCGACATTGCCATATCATCATGTTCACATCCTCAGTTGTTTGCAAAGAAACATTATTCGGAATGTGTAACTAAATTCAGCCAAAAAAGCAAGTGTTGCCCTCGAAAATAATGTTCATCTCCATCTCAAGTCCACTATTCGTAATCCTTCCTTCCCGGTTCTCCACTACAAGGTTCTTATGGTACTTATTACTATACTTGTCGAGCCTATGTCCATTCCAGTAATTCCTTTTTTTGGACCACTTTTGTCACCTTTGTCCTGTTTTAAATAACATTCGTAGATCGCATAAAATGTCTTGATATCATCATCCCAATTCATAATAATTATTCACCTAAGTAGGTACCTACATTGTATGAGTTCAAAAATATAGGATCAGGGAATGCAAATCAAAACACGAGTCAAATTTTAAATTATCATCGAAGCGGTTTATTATACATCTACCATGTTATAATAATGCTGACGTAAAAAAACAAACTTTGTTTGAAATATTGTTCTTGGCAGCATAAATAATAATCGAGAATCCGACGGCCTTTTGCGGTTTCTGAATTCGAGTTGAATGTTCGTGCCCGGACTGTGGACCGTAGATCTCCGCACCTTGCGTCTCTACATGGATTTTTTGTAGGTATTACTCATACCATCATTGTGAATTGATATTTCTGGACCTTTTTTATACAATCGTGAAATATTATTCACAATATCTCCAATATTTCGTCAAAATTCCAATAAGTATATTGGCTTGTAGTTGGTATTTTTTGTGTACATTTTTATTAGTTCGATTGATCTAGTTTTTATTTACTTTAGTTTAGTTTTTATGTTCTAGACAGTAGACCACCATTAAGACCAAGACAGCAGCTGATGGCTAACGTCGCTCGAAACCTGGACGGGTTGGTTGTAGAGGATCACTGGGAGTCTGTTGCGCAGGAGAGGATGGCTTGGAAAAACATTGTTCAGGAGGCCAAAGCTCTGCAGGAGTTGTATAGCCATCGGAAATTGGTAAGTATGTAAGTACTTACCTAGGTACACAAACTACCTACTCCTCTATTTTCGATCCGAATTTTAGACCATAGACATATTGTTCAATATCTACCCATAACCTACTCTTACATGTCCAAGATCAACATTATGGGAATAAACACAGGTTAATAAAATTCCTCTTTTCCATCGGGCATATCGTTATCTTAGGAAAGATAGAGCATTTACATAGGTAATAACGAAGGTAAACTCTCTTATAAAAAAAATGTTTACTTAGTCATTTTAGTCTATGTACCATTATTGACCAGATGTTATCGCAGTGTTGTGCAAGCTGTCCGAAGTCGTCTTCAATAATTGGTTATAAAAACAACAACCTTTATCCTTGTAATGCGTCCTTTATTTGCAGTATGGAAAAAAGTCCTCACATTATAATACCTATACCCAGCGAAGAATCCATACACATAAAAGCAATAAATTTAGTATGAATAATGATTAGTTATGTATGCACCTACACACTTACCTGTATGTATGGATGGAAGGCTATACTGGACACAAGGGTAAACAGGTAGAATACGCCTAAGGCTCTGCGGTTTCGTTTATGATTATTTTATATAGAGGGCGGTTTGAGAACGAGTCCAGACCAATTATATTGTTGATTCAACGATGAAACTGAGCGCATAAAACCTACATACCTACACTTAGTACTAAAATGTCATGCATACTTACATACAGACCTATCTAGTCAGCTACACATTTGTCAATGGAATTTAGTCTTGTATGCAAGACGTTATTGCCCACAAAATATGAATCAAGTGAATAATTTGTGTAGGTACGCGAAATTAGACTAAAATACTTTAGATGAATAATTGTAATAAAATATACACGATTCAATGAAGGAATATATTTAAAATCGGTTTCACCCGACAGGGAAAAGGCATCCCTGCCTACCTGCATGAATCAATTCCCCGACGGCTTGGATTCCAGTTCACGTCTTATATTTCGAAGCCATGATGCCTGTCATCCACCCACGTCACGTCTTCCTCGACCTTGCCCTCGTTAACCCTATCTTTGTTGACTTCTAACTAAGAAAGATGAGACTGTCATGTGAAATGCAATATAGCACATGAAAGAACAATAATTAATAGCATTAAGATATCTTTCACCAGGGATATCACATAAATGTCTTAATATTCAGCAATACACAATAATAAACATTTCTGGTAAAATTTAAGTTGTTATCAAGAAACATTTTTTAAATAATTAAAGATAAGCTTCTTTTCGGGTGCATACAAATTTACACTTGATTCATATTTTATGTGTTTGGTTAGTATCTTATGAAATAATATTTTCAATAAAATTATTATTCCTATAAATAATTCATAGTTGTGAATAATTTTGTCGTAAAGTATGCTTAATTAAAAAATATGAATTCTGACGATGGACGCATGTTTTTGCTTTTTTTTAAAAATGCACCGCCTGTTTTGTAAGTTGTGTTATAGGTTGATAGGCGCCGTTTTCGATATCTTTAATGCCTATTTATGACTCTTTGATTAAATTAATAATTCTAGTAAGTTCGTATAATATGCATTATTAAATTATTTATTTTTATGGTTTCACAATTCCGATAAACATCGAAATAAAAAAATTTTGGGGTTTAAAAACTGAACTACGTGACGACAAAAATTTTGTGTAGATCATTAATATTTATTTATCTTAATTACAAATATTACAAAACAAAACAAAAATTGACTTTCAATTTCAAAATAACCTATTAATTTCATGTGACGCTTTGGTAAGTAAACACATAAAAATGTTACAAAAAACAAGAGTAGGTAGGTACCTACCAATATAAAAAAAAATCAAGAATTTTCTTTACAAAGGTGTCAGTATAGCCGGCGGAACTTATTGCCTTAGGCAATTTTTCTCTTCTCTACAGCCAACCCATAAAAATATGAAGAAGAAAAAACATGATGAAGAAAAAGAGAATTTTTCTCTGTATCGTTCAAATTTAAGTAGGTATATTATACACTATCGAAGCAAGTGCCAAGAAAACGAAATAGGTATGTGAAAACCGATTCGATATTTTTTTCAAATACCTATTAGAATTATCAGTTAAACGAAACAGATGTCAAAAATTATGAAATACTGTTAAAACATTTAAAATTTATTACAGTCGACGTTGTAACGTTAATTTGTTAATTTACAAAAAAATATTACCTAATATTATACAGGCGCTTTCAGAGAAATAAAAAATATATATCTCTAATATGACTAGAGCGCTGAAGGTAGTCTGTTTACAATCTGAAAGTCACTCGCTCCATTAACTGTCATAACAACACGGTCCGACGAATAATTAAAAAATTGTAATATTCTTCAAGTCCCCCTCCAAGATGTGATGATTAAGTGCTGTCATTTCTATTTGCGTTGGAGCTTCTTTAGATAAATGGGCCTTTTGGTCGGACCCAGGCGTACGATCAGCTGTCCAGTCAGCTGTGCGCTTAGGTGAAATATGCCGCCTATAGATTAGACTTTGCTTATTATATTTTTAATACCAACTTGTACTATTTTTGTTACAATATTTTAAACTGAGTTCAAGATTACGTACTTATTTATACACCGACTTGATTGAATAATGAATATTTCAATGAAATTCAGAAATTAGACATGAATTCTGCATCTGGAAGTATCACAACTAATAAAGCTGTGTACTCACTTGCGCCGAGCGCAGCGTGTCAAATTTCCATAGTGTGCGGTTGTCGCGATGGTTCGTCTCGACAACAACGGAACGCAGCGATCCGACAGAAAACTAGGTAGACACCGATTTGTCACGTATCACGCAACGTTACCAAATCACAGTACGCGGTGGTTTGTGGTTGTTCGCCGCAGGTGAGTACACAGCTTTAAATAGTTTCAATATACCTAATATTCTAAAAAACATGTTGGATGACGACAGCTAAGTAGATTTGGAGGATTTTAATGGATTGGCTGTAAGAGATTCTTCAGGTTAAGTCCATGCTTTGAATCTTTCCATTATTTTTTGATTGTGTGATTATGTATATTATCAATAAACCTTTATGCATGTGACCCAAAAATACATATGGCATATGGAAAATAAATGAAGAGAAAATTCCAACTCTCATAATTGCAGGAACCGGATGTAAATTGAAAATACATCATGAAGATTAATTAAAAAAAATTGAAAGCGTTATTCTTAATAATTTGTTCCTATCCAAGGCTATACTCTTCCATGAAAAAGGAATCTTCATGACTAGAATTGAGGACTTGCAAAGCGTTTGTTGACCACCCAGTTTTGTTGTACCAAGATATAAATATTTCTTCAAATCATGTTATTTAATGAAAACAAAAAAAAAAGATTCTTTGTAAAACCTCTCTTAAACTCTGATAGACATCACGAGTCATGGTGCTCGACCCTTGATCATCATGTTTTGATCTATTATCTTCGAGTGGACCTTTGGTGGTTGTAAAATATAAGGAATGTTCACAAGATGATAATAATATTAATATAATAGTGTTCACATGTCCAAGTCGTGCGAACCTCTGATAGTAATTCTGGTCGTTATGACGATGGTCTGTCCTTGGAGAGCTTGCCATAAGTCAAATGTCGTCAATAAAAAATATACATTTGCAGCTTATTTTATTCCAGGAATGGTAGCAGGTAATAATTGTCTATCCTTATTTGTATTTTATTCAACTGAAAATCACAGTGATGTATTTCACAGGATAATGCAGAATTCACCAATAGCATTTTCTATAATATAAAATATGTCTTGATTTGTTTTCGAAGCATACCATATTCGGTGTATGGTGGTAAAAACCAATAATGGTACTAGCTTGTGGTTGTAGCTGATATTATTATAATCCAGTAAAAATGACTGAAATTGTATAGGTAGGTATCTAATACGTGAATTCGAACCATATTATTGACTATAATTCCTCTTGAAAAAAGCATTTACAATAAAAATGTGAAGAAAATGATATGGTTTTAAAAATTGATAATATGTAGGTACATAGGTATTTCCGAAAATACCAAATGCCATAAAGTAGGTAGGTACTTGGGAACTCTTTAAAACAAAGATAACGTTAAATTAAGACAGTGCTAAATACCTATAACCTTAGGTAATCAAATAACTCAAAGGGAGTTCTACAGGGTTTCATTTTGGGTCTCATACTGTTTATTAATCACGAATTGACCTTCAATTAATGCCAGTAAAATGTCTCTTAATGGTAAACCTTTTTTAGATGAAACACATTTCCAACACCTTCCACAATAAAGTTTGCGCTTTGAAATAAGAGCTAGTCAGCCCAGGGCGGGTTCTAAGTAGTCAGATGATAAGTCAAAAAAAATTCATTTCAATTTCTCCCTTATGATCCCAGTAAGGGGTAACAAGAGCTCTCTATTGTACTCTATCTTGCGGAGTTTCGCAGTGGTCATCAGATAGTAAGGAACCTGCTGCAAATTATATATCAGATTGTTACTGCTATTTTTTGCCATTCTGTTACTTTACTAACAACAATAACTTATGACATGAAAACGTATATTACGACGATCATCTCTTCTCTTATCTCGACTATTAGCGCTAACTATTGGACATAAAAATATGACTTACGGACACATTACAATATCCTAGCATTGTTCGTTATGCAGTTATGCTTTTTGTCCCGGACGGACCTATAATAACATGACAATATTATTAATATCGGCCTTGTTCTACGTTTATGTAAAGAACAACCAGATTCACCTAAATAAAAAAGAGTTTCGCTATCTCTACGCCATTTGGATAGTTTACTATAGGAACAAGGGATACAAATTTTGAAGATACATATATGGGTGGATGCAATTCCTTGTTCAATCATTCTTCTTTTTTTGGTAACAAACATCTGCATCTACTTCTCCGTTCTGTCCAGTCTTCCACAGCTCTCTTCAGCTCTATATAGGATGTGCACTGTTCAGCCCATGTCCTCAGTACTCACAATTGTTCGATGTACTTTCGATGTAGGTATGTATTGCTGTTAATAGAAAAACAATAATATTATTGATATTATTATACTGTTCGCAAGAACCCTAGATTTTTATACATAGGAACATACATTCTCAGCGTCACAACCCTTGGTGGGTCTTAGCTGCCTCCAAGAAACGTCTCCAAACCTCACTGTCGCCGGCTGCCACCTTCCAGTTCCTTTGCCCCAGAGCAGTTTTGGCCTTCCAACGCTTCTTCTTCCAACTGGATCATTGAATAAAACTCTTTTTGGGAGCTCCTGGTCATCCATACGGTACAGATGTCCTAGCCAGCGCAGTCTTTTAATCTTAATGAACTTGACTACGCTGACATCCTTGTATAGACCATAGAGCTCGGCGTTGTATCGCTTTCGCCATACTTAATCATCTTTAATAGGTCCATATATTCGGCGAAGGCTGTTTCTTTCGAAGGCATCCAGTTTATTTTCATCCTGCTTGGTCAGTGTCCAGGTATTTGAGGCATATGTCAGTACTGGTCTAATCAGAGTCTTATAGAGTGTGGCTTTCGTCTTTTTGGATAGTAGGTGAGACTTAAGTTGTGCTACAAGACCGAAGTAGCAAGTAGGTAACCTAGATTTTTATGATTCCTTATAATTATTCCATGCTTTGATCTGTAGGTGAATTAGTGGAAAATTCAAATAGGTATAAGAACAAAAATGTTCGGGTCCATAGATTTCTAAAAGTGTCCCGAGAAAATATTTGGATATATGCCAACTTAAGCAAAAATACCACTTAATGAGTTTTCCCTATTAATACCTAATGTTGGACATACAAGGCCAGACAATGGACATACAAAAATACTCAAATTATTATACAAGGCCAGATTGGCAATGTCATGTTCTACACATTAAAAAAAACAGAAGAAGAAGACTACTTGTTTTAAGAAAAATCATTCATATGCTGCTCTATTGAACCTTCATAATATAGAACAGAAATCTTTACAATTTTGACCCATTTGATCCTTGCGAGATTGAAAAGTGCTCATAAATGGTTGTTGGTTACCTTACACCAAACGCACTGAAGTACCTACCCACATAATATAATATCTACCCAGGTAGTGCGGTAGCTAGGAAGGTCCCTATATTATAAATAACAGACGTATGATTATGCCATGTGTCATATTAATATGATTGTGAATTATGTCTGTACTAGGATGATCTACGGCGTTTTATCAATTTCATTTTCTACTGGGTGATTTATAGACCCCGAAGAATTTTGTACCAGACTCGCTAGGGGAACGAATAAAATATAAAAATTCACACTAAAATAAGCAACATTTGTAGGTATGTTTGTACTTAATCATACATTTATTTTTACCAAGTGGATGTGAAGTTTTGCTTAAAAATCCTACAAAAATTATTGGTTTGTTCGTACGTACTTGGAATTTTCATTGGAATACTCTAATCCTGCGCAAGCATAATCTCTAATATAAATTGAAGAAGGGTTAGTGCGGACACTTATAGCTCGAGATCGGCTGAACTGATTCTTCTGATGTTTGATTTATTGGATTCTTCTCCGCTCCGGATAATAGAATAACTAATAAAAAGTTGAAAAATGGATAATGGAATATAATATTAAAGTTAGTATGGCACCGATTTCCTGCAACGCCATAACATGAAAATTATGCTGGTAGTTTCCTCGCATTCTTTCAAACGTAATTGCCGCTCTTATCTTATCTTTCTCTTATCTTTCAAACGTAATTGCCGCCCATCCCAATTTTCATAGAAATCAACATCGGTCACATAGAGGTAGAATGTCTGCGCGCGCATATTATATTCTTGCGTTATTACCGCCTGAGTTTTGAATACGAATGAACTATGGATGTTTTGGAATGTTAATATTGTATTAGCTTAACAAAGTCGAATTAATTATGTATTTTTATGGGGGCGCAGTGCTTATTATGCACATATGAACGATTGAACGGGCCGCCCCGGGTTAGAACCACAGGACAACGTCTGTCGGGAAAGCTAGTATTATAATGAAACTAACACAATTAGGTATAATAAGTACCTAGTCCTAAAAAGTTCCTATTTTATGTTATTGGTCCTACGTATATTTTGAACACACGATGGGTGTCAAAATACTCAAATTTTTTTTTTTTTTACCCATCACGCCGTTTCTCGAAGGGGGTAGGCAGAGAGTACGGGTTTCCACTCTTTCCTATCCAAACAAACCTCTTTCGCTTCCTCCAAACGCATAACATTCAGCATATTTTGAAATTCTTAGATAACACAGACCGTGAGACCGTGGGATAAAAGAAGAGGAGTGGGCCGACCCAAAAAAAGATGGGCCGATGATATTATCCCAGTCGCGGGCAGAGGGTGGATACGAAGGGCCCAGGATAGAGGAGAGTGGAAAGGAATGGAAGAGGCCTATATCCAGCAGTGGAGAGATGGCTGAGGAAGAAGAAGATAACACAAACTTACTCTTCCTGTGTGCTTCTATAAAAAGACTAAAATAGTCGTTCAGTTTTCACCTTACGCAATATGAATGATTACTACACAAGATGTCCAAAACTCTTAAAACACTATTTCGTAGGATCAAAACAAATAGTTAGTGGGAACTCCTCTACGGAGTCTAAATATTATGTGATAATATTACTATGCTCTTCTTGGCAGTCATTCGGTACAATACAATTAACATAGGATTTCATACTTGGCGTCTTCTATTCATTTTTCTCTCGAAATTTTTCTGGTAGGTACTCGAATGTAGAAGTCTGTTAAAAAATCTTGAAATATGTATCAAGTACCTGCCTACTTTATATGGAAAGATAAGCGTTCTCAAACATAAAAATGTTATTCTCAAAAACAGATTCTAATGCAGTAAATCAAGTTTGCACACTACTTGAGCTACTTAAACTTTTTAGATCGATCACACGACCATCGTTTAGTTTGGAATGTCAGTAATAAAACACACAACACTGCGATGGGGTCTGGCACACGGTCCATTAGGCCGAGGCATACACTCGCAGCCAGGCTGGGTGTGCAGTAGATTCGGAATTGATTGGCCGAAACCCATTAAGACTATTAACTAATAATATTGTTGTGGAATAAAGAGACTAAAAAACAAGGCGAGGTAATATTAGGCGCATTGTGCAAGTCATGGGTCTGCGCCGCGCCGTTCAGATGAGACTAAAGCCAGATACCAAATTGATCTTTTATACGCCCATCCCAAAGATAAGCCGTTTTATTCAATAAAATATTAAAGCCGATCGTAACCTAAAAGTCCATTCTTCCACAATTTATCTACTGGAGTTTATTTTTATTAAAAAATCAATGTGAACACAAATACCTACACTTTCAACATCTATCACAGGAAGCAAAGCTTGTAAAAGTGGAAATGGTCGCCGCTGCGATTCGAAACCACGACTTTCAGTATGCTATACGCATGAAAGCCGTTGACTTAACCGCTGGGCTACCAAGAAATTTAAATCATTATACTTTACCAAAACTGTCGCATTTGATTTGGGAATCCTATTTCCCTTCAATTTTTATTTGGGAATCCAATAATTCCCATTCATTTATAATAAAAAATGTACCTAGATGAAGGTGGTTCTAGGTGTTAAATATGTTATTTTTTTTAGAGATCCATGCACGCCTTTATAACTAACTATTCATATACTTAAAGTTATTAGCCACATTCTGATGCATTTTTCTTGTAATAACCACATTTATTTTTCCTTTGTTAAACATTAATTTCTGATAGCCTCAAAAAGCCCCTATGTCATTTCTATTCTCCATGTCTAAAACTTGGAAAAAGAGTTAAAGTATCTAGGTATAAATTAATAACAACATAAATCGACATCAGCTTTGCTAAATGTGAAACATGATAAAAGTTTTAGTATAAGGTGTAAACATCATCACAACTTAAATTTTTTTTGTTAAAACTACCTGCCTTATTAAAATGGATTTATGACATTTTGATTTTACAAGATAAGAACAACTATAAAGAAAATTAAATTTGTTTAACAGTAATGTACCTACCTACCTACCTCTAGCCGTCTATTGAATATCAATTTGGCCCATACCTTTGATTGTTTTGTAAAAGTACCTACCTAATAGTTACTAAAGCGAATAGTTCAGTTTATAGTTTTCTCCGATTCATATTCGTAACTGCTTCAAGATATTAGTACTAATTTATGACTTCGTACTTGAGTTTTCTTCATTTTCGTTCGTTGAACTCATCTATTAGTTTCATTATGAATAATATGCAACTCACTTAAAATTCTTGGCAAATCGAATTAGTTTTAACGGCGTTTGTTCTATATAGTGCATTCAATAATAATGTTATTGATCAGTTTTTAGCCTGGTATAATAGCTTCATTTTCTTGAACGCTTTTAGGTAATAGTTTTAACGTCAGTGATTATTTAAAGCTGAGTTTTTAATTAACTACTAGCTTTCCCGACAGTGTTGTCCTGGGGGCCTAGACAAAATGCAGTTGGCGATCGACTACAAACGAATTCTTCGACAATGTAGGGTAGGAAGAAAATTAGCTGTCCACTTTTTATAATTTTATATCAGTGTCATTGCTTAGTTCAAATAATTGTTTACTTGTTCCAGTGGACAGATAATTTTTTCGCACATTGGCGAAATCTTCGTTTGTAGTCGAACGCCAGTTTGAATTTGTCTACGGGGGCTGTGATTTAAGAATATTGAATTCGAATTTAAAAGAATGATAAAAATATAAATGTACTTAGTCAATGCTTTTCGGTATATTGGCCTGCCCACATATCTCAAAATGCTTAACATTCTTACAAATAAATCTATCGACACAAAATCAAACCTTTTCTATTGGAATGTTTTCAAAGTAGGATGAAGGTACCTACCTACTTACTCACTACGTGATACAAAACTAATGAGTCTACACAAAATTATCGCTAAGACTCAAAATCTTAAGGAGTAAAAATGTTGTGTTATCAAATTCATAATTACTTAATGAAGAAAACACAAGAAGCCTATTCCGTATCTCGACAGGTCACGACTGCACAATATCCCTTTTTTATAAAAAGAGGTTATTTAAATTTAATAATTAAAATTTCTATCACATTCCAGCTACCTTAAAAATTCAACCTTCCGATTAGGTACTCGACGTATCAAGAAATTTCAAATTAAAAAAAAAGTTACTCAACGCTTTTAACTATCTCAATTTTATTAATACCTATCGGAAAACATAATATCAATTCGTTTTTATTTTAGAAACGTGACGAACATTGTTGATTTCACAATGAAACATCATCCAATTATCTTTTATTTTTTATTATTGAGTGTTGTTACATCCCACTTATTACATAATTAATACTTAAAATAGTAAAGTTACCTATCTAATCCAAATCCAAACTCCCTTAAGACCCCACTTAGGTGCATAGGGAGGCAACAAGAGCTCTCCATTGCGCTCGATCTTGCGCAGTGTTTATGACCTCCTCCCACACCATGTCTAGATTCCTCAGCTCTGCTTCGAAGGAGCGGAACACAGTATGAGAGGGTCTTCCTCGTCCTCGGGACCCTGATGGGAGGAAGAACAGCTCTCTCCACAGCCAACTGTCATTCGGCATCCTTAACATCTTAGCATCTCCATGTCATGAAATCCAAACAACCGGGGAACTGATTCATGCAGCAAGACAGGGAGGACTATTCCCAAATGGTAGCCGACGTCAAAGGGAAAGAAGAAGAAAGTTTTGAAAAATTCAAACAAAAATAATTATTGTCTAACTCGATCATCCAAATGGGGGTCAATTTACATAGCCGTGGGACAAGATCTTTTTATTGTTTTACGTAGCCATGACCAAACCATCTCAACTCATAAATAAAAATTATTTTATTTTAAGGGTATCTACCAAATTTTTTTTAAATAAATTTGTGCTCACCATAAGTGAACACAAATACACTCCTTGACTCTTTCACAGTAAGCTTCTTAAAGCTTGTGTCGTGAAAGAGGAAGATGGTCGGCACCTGGGATCGAACCACGACGTCCGCACCAAACAGTACGAAAACCGGCGTTGTAACCGCCAGTCTACCAACCATTTCATATTCTTTCCATATATTCTCATTCCTTTCCATATCCCACAACTGAGGTTTCACATAGATTATTCGTAGATCTCTACTTTTACTTCATTTATACATACAAACAATCTCCCTTTAAGGCTCCCCGCACAAGCCAAGCCGGAGGAGACAAATCCGCAGCAAAACCGACCCACACGAAACCAATCCTCTATTTCGATCGAATCAATCAAACCAAAAAGCCGGCTCCACACAAATCAAGCCCGCCGCAGAAAACCCATCCCAAACCAACCCGAAATGCGGAGGGCCTAAACCTCACTTAGGGGCATAGGGAGGCACCAAGAGCTCTCCATTGCGTTCGACGACGTTTGAGGCTTACGGTGCCTTTTCTGACGGGTTGAGGTTTAAGTACGTGAGGTGGTAACCTCATGGTCCCGATCTGATTTTTCGATTTCCTGTCTTACAGGATGCTCGAAAACCAGCCTAAAGAGCAGATGAGCTATTCTTAGCCGACAACCCCACGGCAATTTATAATTCATTCATCTTATTTTGTTCATGATAACCACAATAATAATTCACATTCATACATCATTGATGGTAACAGAATTGCGTTATGGACTAAATTTCTAATAATGTTCGCCCACCCTGCTGATGCCAGCTAATTTTCTATATTATTAAGTTCCATCTCTTCTAAAAAATACTTTCTAAATAAAAACATAATTGTGCCTACTCGTTAACTTGTTCAAGACAATTGTTTTATAAATCAGTTCTTGCTTCATCCCTTTCCAAGACCAAAACGTTTGTTGTGTTGACATTAATTATTTTTTGACAGGTAATAGATAAGTAGGTACCAGGGAATTGATATCGAGATGTGAAAATAAAGTAATAGCAGATTTTGAAGATCAATCTAAATAACAAAACAAAATTCTTCTGTCGGTCGAATTCAGTCCGTGAACTTGGCCACAAACAAAAATTAATCACGATTAATAATGGAGATAATTAAAAAACAATTACCTGTCCGCGATTCTCATTCACCTTCACGTTTCATATAAACTTGAACTCTGCACAAAAATATCCTATATAATAATTCCTCAAGTTCGTCTGTAACTCGGTATTTTCGTCGAAACACTACTTAGCCCCCGCGCGAGATATAATTTCATTCAAAAACCAAACCAAATACAGGAAATATTTTTCATACTGAGGTATATTATTCGTCTGTAATTCGTTATTCATTACTAGTAGGTATACTAGTAAAAGGTTTGTGCGGGAAATGTTATATCGACCAATATGTGATACTTGATAAGAGATTTCTTCATACAGCTGTTGCTACGGGAACAAGTGTCAAATTTTCCACAGTCCCCAACGTGGCAAAATAAAACTGATAACCTTTGACGAACGATACAACTGATTTAAAGGACAATCAAACAAGGTATGCCCCTTTTTTTGTCTGTCGTCCGACAGGTTTTGCTGCTAGTTATTACAATAATTCTCTCGTAGCGAACACGAGGTATTCAATAACAAATAATACAAGTTTCATTGTGTTGGGTGCCGGTCTAAATCACGCTTCTTCTTACAAATAAGAATATGAGTAGAATAAGAAAAAAAGCACAGTGTTAAGTTAAAAAAAAGCAAGCCCACAATACAGTTAACAATAGCATGTATTATATTCTCGGCGAGTAAGGCAGTTATCATTTTATAATCATTTAACGCAGATTCATACTTATTAATTATCATTTTTCAATCAGCGTGCATCATTTGGTGGGCTGTACAGGAGAGCTCCGATATGTGGTTTTCGAAACGTTGGCATTCTTCTTATCTGGTCACAATCTTGGGATTGGTTTGCAGTAATTTTCCCACTTCTAAGACCTTCTAAATTCATCATAGTATATGTCTTGTAGGTATTCTTGACGTGGTCGTCCTCGGGAGTTTATCCCCTCGGTCATCTTCATAATTATATGTTGTAGGAGACTTCGTTCCGTATTAAAAGTGTCTTATCCATATTCAACGCCTTTCATCCAGGATTTTGAGCAGGTGCCTTCCTCTTTCGATTATTTGGAGAATCTCTTCATTTGTTATGTGGTCCACATCTCAAAAACAACCAGTATCCTTTTATTCCTTTCGGATAGGTACTAGGTAGCAAGTCTCACAAAAGTACTTTTTTATTTTTTTATTTATTCAATATAGACCCTGTTTCTAAAACGAAAAGGAGCTAGGTATTTATTCACACCATTTTCGGCGTTAATGCCTTTTACACGTAGGGTTGAATTACAAATGGTTAAATAATAATTAAAAATACACCACAAACATCACCACAAAAAAAGATGCTGAAAAAATTCTCCAAACATCTGAGCTTTACAGAAACAAAGAGTGAGAGACAAAGGAAGAAAGGGAACATGTTTATGACGTGATATAACAATCATTGCAAGCTGAATCCTAGAAATTAGAATAAATTAGGTCAGTTTATTGTTCGAAATATGATTACGAACAAATAAGCAAGCATCAAGATACTCAATATTGTTTGACTCGATTAGTTTTTAGTTTTCATTACATAAGTGCACTTAAACCGTTTTGGAGACTTGGAACATTTTGTTAAGCATACAAAAGTACTTACGCTCAAACTATAGCCTTACTTACCTTTCAATTATTGATATTAAATTGTATTCTTGCTTAATTTATTTAAATTTCAGGTGTTTCATGCAGTCCCAACGATAAAGAAGGCGGAAAGTTTAAAACAAAATCATCCACCCATATAAACTATTTTTTGACCAAAAATAAATCACGATTGACTGAGATGACATAGATAATATGTTATTGTTATACGAAGATTCACTAAACGAATACGAGTATTTTTTCCCAGTAGGTACCTATGTATTTAGTTATTAATAAAACATAAGTAGTTGGTAGGTAGGTCAGTGCGTAGGTACCACCCCGAGAGCAATGAGTAGGTAAGCCTTCAAAAGCCTCCAATCATCGTTCAAGATGAATCCTTATATTGTTGGTGTTTGCGCTAATACGTACGTAGTACATACATACACCATGTCTATCTCAAAACGGTTTGCTTCAAGCTCCGAGATTTAGTTCCAATTATTATTTGTGTAGATTGTGTGTTTATAATTATATTATACACTAGCGAACAATTTTATGCTCTGAGCTTCATACTATGAGCAAATAAGAGCGAAACCTTTGCTGCCTGCGAACACAACTCACAAATTATCTTAAAATCATGATATAGTATTTCTACAATTGGAGATTGAAGCAAGACGTTGATAAGACCGAAGTGACTTGTTTCTTCTATAATAAGTGTCACCTTCATGGGAATGCAGTTTTATCATGAACCCAACCCCAAATACCTGGGGGTCACACTCGATGGATCACTTACGTACAGGAAACAGCTGCCAATCTGAGGACTGATGAGGAATGATACGCATCGTTCAAGAAATATGTAGCAGGAAAATCCTGGGGAGCAGACTCCTAGATGCTGAAGAACTATTTCATTGTCTTATTTTATCATTCTCTTGAGCGCTGCTGCCCTGTTCAGTAAATATTGCTCATGTTGAGAAGATGGATAAGGAACTAAACGATACCATGTCCATCATAAGTGCCACAGTTCAATCAATACCGGTGAACTGCCTGCAAAAAATGCTAAAGACCCAGAGCCTCACAAAAATAATTATGGCTGTAATTGCCGGCAAAAATAAGCTCCCGATAATGAAAGATGAAAGGGATCCTGCTTCAATACACCTAATATTACAAGGCCCCCTTGAGACTGGTAATACAGTACTAGATATTGGGAAGGTTCTTCAAGATGAATAGACCATAATATATTATGGCACTGAACAGTGAGCACACTGTCATGACCATCACAAAAAAAAATTCAACATCCATGGATTCCAACTGTCCCGCCGTAAGTGAACCACACTCAACAGACTGCTGTGGTGACATGCTCTAGAAGTGGGGAATAAGAAATGACCCAAAGTGTTACTTTGGATACCCGAAACAAACCGTGTAACAAATCTTGTACGATTGTATCAGTCTCGTTTACCCCAGTACCATTGGGAGTGCTGCCAACCTGCCCCCAGAATCCCTTGAGTGGATAATGGCGCAGGATCCCACAGATTTTGACGCTGTGGCTGTATTCGACGATGTACCATACGATAAATGAATAAATAATGATGCCATTTGTATACTATAAAAATTGGAACCATCGGGGGCAGAATGAGATTCATAAAAAAATAGATATCACAGACAATTTTGTTAAGATTCGATGTCCCTTCCATTTTATTATTGTTATCAGTTTCTTTGACGATTCTCACAATTCGAATTCGGAGAAACAATTAGAGACATCACAATTCACTCAATGTCAATTAATTAACAATGATAATTGACGTGGCGCGTCTTCTACGAGGTGGTCTTCATAATTAAAACGTGCTTATGTCCAAAGTAAAGTCATACGTGACCCTAAAATAACAATGGCCCAGTCATCAGTAATCCAGACCCTAGCTAGACAATATTTTTATCTTTACATCTGTAATGAGAAATGAAAAACAGCCTACAGAAAGGATAATCGAACAGTATCTGGAAGGAAAGGAAGACCATCAAATCTTGTTTATAACTTTTCCGTTCAGTATTTCGTTTATGAATAAAATGTCTTTTTGGAATAGACACCATGTAACTCCTCATACAGGAAGAAAAAGGCAAAGCTCGAAAAATAGTATTTTGACTCAACAATCTCAGAAAGTGATTTGGCATTCTGGATGCGGCCTCTTTAAAAACTGGCATTAGAGAAGGAACCCACAGTTAGGAGAAGTAATCGTTCCCTTTAGGATAACTCCTCCATTTGAATTTTTCAAATGTTGTATGCCATGATTTCTTTTTAATGTTGAATTAAAGTTTTTATTTGTTTATTTATATGTTGGACCTTAATAGCCTGTTAAAGTTATTGTTTTCCTTTTATACTCTTATGTTTTCATTCTTCGTCTCTCTATCTCTCTTTTGCTTCTTTATTAGTCAGATTTAAAGCAGTTGTTCTGCATGTTTTTTGTCATTCTTGTGTTTGTTCTTTCCAAAATCTTCTCCACTTAAAGCTATCATCTTCAACCACATAGCAAAGAATCAGGAAGAGAAAATTTCTGGTGGTACCTAAGTAATAATTAGAGTTCGTGTTGCCTGGTGTGTTGGCACGGACAGTACCGGGCCTTACAAGATCATATTATCGGAGCTCGTCAATTTCTTTGGTCTTTTCTCTTCTAGTAAAGTCAGACCCCCCGCGGAGCTCGAAATAAAACGTGACCGACGCTTATTACTTTTATTAGATCAAACAATTATTATCATTTATTCTCATTTGAATATTGACCATTTTGCCGTACTCACGTTTCTTTATTGAATTTTTTCCCGTGTATTACAATGATTATGTTATTAATTTTTACTATAAATCTTCATCAATGCTTCAAATCCTAACATCGCATTGTAATTATATTTGTGCGAAATTAGTTCGAACACTTCAATCAACATTCCAGGCAATCCATAAAACAAAATGGCTCCTCAGTATGGATGACTTATTTATCTCAGGTGTCTTACTGAACCACCTGTTTTATATTTTAATTTAAACACAGCTGAGTCGTGATTTAACGCTTCTAAACGAATTGTTTATAAAATATTAAGTATTGCTGGTAATTTTTACTATGTGGTTCTGTATCATCCCAGAACAACATGCGGTTTCGGAAAAATAGCTAACAGCAAATATTAAAATGCTCACAGTGACTTATTAAAATGCTCACAGTGACTCATTGAGAGACGGATGTGGGGATGGGAAAAGAAGATATCAGACATATAAGCAACTAAATTAAATGACATTATCGAAAGAATAAGAAAAGCATGTTAACGAGTGGATCATATTGTGAGACGTAATGGCGGAAAATGGACCCCTATTCTACTACCAAACAGCGGACGAATCAGAGGGAGAAGTATCGTTAGATTCGTTATATACCGTTAGAACCCTTTTATGGAAAAAGGGTTGTCAGTTGACAATATACCGATCGCAGGGCGCAAGTGGATACTCGGGGTGCATGATAGAAATTAGATGAAAAGGCAGTGGACAGACGGATAACAAGAAAACGGATAGATTTATGAGAGAAAATGTTATTACTAATAAAATGTTATGCTAAAACGATCACGTACAAGAGTGACCACACTTTTTGAAGAGTTTTTGATCTATTAAAAATGGATTTCTAGTTTTTTGTTCTTTTCAGATGTAGGTATTATTTTCTTGTAATTTTCTTCCTACAGTTGACCTCCCCAAGATCTTGCATCGCGCAATGTTCATTGCGCTTCATGTGAATGTTAAGACTGAAAATCCATTTGCTTAATTTTATATACCTAACTAATGAGATTTAAACACGTCAACTATTCCATCATTAAAAAATAGAACATCTAAAAATCATCATAACATCTTAAAACGATAAAAGCATTAACATTGATAATCTCACAGTAATGTTATTTGTTCAAACAAGACGCAATTATTGTTATATGGAGTACCCAATACGTAATTGCTCTATTATGGACAAAAATGGAATAATTTTATACGAGTAACCATCAACAAACTACATCAAGCAATATTATAACGACCATCGGATCAAAAAATCGTGATGGCAATCTTTTGTATTGATTAGGTACTCAAAATCATAAATGAGGCATCATGAGAATCTTTATTAAAGATACTCATTTTGCCTCAAGATAAGAATTGAACATTCCTCTTGTCCTAACCTGTGCCTATCAATTTATGATTATGAATTTAATTTTAATGAGGAAAAAATGAACAGATGTCTTGGTGTACCTAATAATTAGGTGACAAAAATATCGAACTCTAATTAGAACATGGGATTTCGAAGGACTAATTAGGTTGTGGTGAGCATCATGCTTGAAGTGGTTGGTGACCCAGCGGTTACAACGCCGGCTTTCGTACAGCGGACGTCGTGGTTCGATCCCAGGTGCCGACCATCTTCCTCTTTCACGACAAAAGCTTTCAGTAGCTTACTGTGAAAGAGTCAAGGAGTGTATTTGTGTTCACTTTGAGTGAGCACAGATTCATTTAAAAAAAAAAAGATGAGATAAAATACCTACTGGAAAATCCACAAGAGAAACCAACAGAAAACCAGGAAATTTCGTTCCCAGGAAATCACTAAAGCAAGGTTTCTGTCCGTTGCTGTGATGAACGCCAACGTCACGGTGACCTGATTTGTCACTCTTAAAAGAATCAGAATACTGGTAGATTACATATTTATGTGTCTGTTACTTATTGATGCTATTCTCGAAATAATGGTGAGGGACAAAATCCGAAACCTTGCCATAAAAAAACTGCAACACAAAAGATAATTATGTAAGGATGCTGGATGCGGATGCGCTATAGGAGTGACCACGTTGATGTTATAGATAGATCATCGAAAATCCCTAAACGTAGTAATTTACTTGGTTTACGATTATTTTTCGAAGCGAATGAAACAAATCACCGAATAAAATACAGAAATTAAACAAGAACTTTTGTTCTTCTGAGATCTTTGCCCAGAACTACGTGATCTATTCATTCACATCGTATCGATCAGAAATAGTTATTGATGGATAGTTTTTAGGCATCACCGATCGACGATGAGTATTGAGTTTTTTTTTATTTAATTACTTTTACAGCGGTTCAAGGTCAATGGTACAACCTTTACCAATATCAACGACCGTTGAACAAAGATACACTTCTACTGACTGAGCTCAGTCATCGACCACGAGTTCTCTCGCCATCAGCCAATAAATAGATTCGATTAATAAAGCGGTATACAACAACAAAAGAATCCGCTGTGGCCACAATAAAACACAAAAGCATTTTGCAGTATGAAAGAAGGAGGAATTAATTTCTATCATAGGATAATCTTTTATGTTATGAAGTACAATAAAAATTATGTAATAATTTAATTCTTCTTCATTAATTTTTTCCTATTCCTTAGTTATCATAACGCAAATCGCGTTGATCCCATCTCCTATTTGCAAACAGATGAACAGCCTGTAGAAATTTGGAAGCTCCTTGTTCAAAAAGATTCATCTCAAAGATTCCATGCCTTTCTTCAGTCATCTTTAAGGAGTTCGCAGATGCTTTGAGATTTTTGAATATTAATACCTACAATTTATTTTTTCATTACCTATTTACTTACTTTAAATAAATAAATAAATTATTTTTATTTTTTGCAAAAAAATAATTAACATTATTTTTTTGCAATGTTTATGACCTACCACACCATTTCCAGATTCTTCAGCTCTGCTTCGAAGGAGCGGAACACAGTATCAGATGGTCTTCCTCGTCTTCGGGACCCTAATGGGGGGAAGAACAGCTCTCCTCGGCCAACTGTCATTCGGCATCCTTAACACATGTCCCATCTCCTCCGAGGGATGAATAAAGTAAGTAATCTTTTGAGTAGGTATGTCATTGTAATGTACACGTAAGTTCATTAATATATTGAGACATTTTCAGAAATGTTAAAAAGGAACTGTTATTAGGTGTAATTATACGTGTATATAATATCATACTTTCAATCTAAGAGACCAAAAGATTACATATTATTTTGGTTACATTAATCTCATCTACAAAAATCTACAAGTGAAAGAAGTAAGTATACGATACTTAGATATAAAAAAATATATCTAATCTAGTTTTATAGATGTGTATTAGGCAATAAAAACCAGTGAACCCAGTTTTATACGGACGAAACATAATTAGAGGAATAATAATGATGAACTGAGTCCAACTCGCATGGGCCTAATAATCTCTGGTCTGTTTAAATATGTAATAAATCAATTAACTCACAAAAATGACTTTTATAACTAAATTATTAAGATTCGCGGTCACAACACTCACTCCACATTTATAGACTCAGCTCTATGCTCGCTTAAGATACAGTCCAAAATTATATAACTTTAACAATATTTTATTAACAACTACATACCTAGTACTTTTTTATGAGTTTTTACAGGTATTTTGTAGGTAGAATTCAACGCTTTTCCATTTAAGAATATAATATATAGATATTTTAAAAATCTTTGATTTTTGTTAATACGTGGTCAAATCCGACTCCTGTGATTATTAATTCCAGTTTTCTTTCCATCGTACACATATTATTGTCTTGTATACTCTGATTTTGCGATCCATTAGCGTTTTTACAAGAAGTGTCTTTCCCTAATAACTGCCGGTTTATTAATAATTGGTTAGCTCGTTTACTTTATTGTATAGATCGCTGCAATTTTCAATCCTAATCCATCAGTTAGCTTAACTTGACATTGTTTTAGTAAACCATCATTTTCAATAAAAAAACATAGTAAATTGTAGGACTTTGTAAATTATAAATAGTTATCGATTTAAATACCGCCTAATCATGCAAATGAGATGCTTTATAATTATTTGTCTTGAAATGCTTGGCAGGCTAGCGGTTATCATCTTCATAGGCCTGAATTATTGTGAGGGCTCCTTTTTTAGTTAAACTGCTCCGTAAGATGTGTATACTATCTATCTAGCTTGAATAAAAGCATCGATTTTTAAATATTCTTTTTCTAGGTGTGTGATCTAATAATGCTTTTTAGGCAACCATATTACACATTAAATGAGTCATAAATAAATTAAAGTCCACGCAAAATTTAACTTTAGTACTTCATTAATTAAATGCTACCTACCTACATTGAAGCATTTATTGTCAGTCGACGGCTTTTGTAAGTAGGTACAGCGTTCCGAAGGCTGTTGGTTCGAATCTGTTGCTGTGCTGACCATTTCCACATTCACTACACAATCTTTGCTTTATATGAAATAATGTCGAAAGTGTATTTGTGTTCACTTTGGGTGAGCTCAGATTCATCTATACCTATTAAAAAATGTGTAAATTTTGGAAAAATAACTTAGGTACCTACTAATAATAATTTGCGTGGGTCATATCTACATACTGAATTTTTAATATTATTTTTTGTTGTTAATTATACCAATGTCCAGTCTATGTCAGTAAAGGGAACCTGTTTTGAAGTTACGTTTAAAGAGTCGGTTCCGCTTAAGTCTATTAAAATTTACAATCTGTTTATTGTTTTTGATTACCCACCTTCCTTCCATCTCCTATTAACTCGTGCATGTACCAGACCTACCTACTCTCCACTACAGCACCTACAATATAAAGGCATCCACAACTTTCAAAGCTAAGGACTAGGGAAAACCGTTAATCATCATCACGCCATTTTTCTTCTAACAATAATCACTGTGATTTTTTTAACATGAAGGAAACGTCATGACCACTCATACATAATATTATATGCCCCATTTCATAAATAAGTTTGCTGTAATGTAATTTCATTAACGGCAAAAAAATGTATCTTAGTAGTTATACGCTTTGTGCTTAGTTCCTTTTATTTTTCGGAATGAAACACGAGGTAAATAATGCCATTGCTATTTAACTGTGCAAGGTAAAGATATTTGGACTCCCAACTATCTTTACCTTGCACATTGGGGATTGCCATTGCTAGCTACCCTAACAAATCTTGTGCCCGTCATCCTGGACAGGTGCTCGTTGCAAAACTTTTTTCTGACTGTCTTCAATTTCGCATTCCCTTCGGATTTCCTTATCCCGTAATCTGTCGCGAAGGATTTTATTTATTTATTTATTTATTTATTTATTTCATAGAGACACCAACAGAACACTGAACAACACAAACAAAATAAAAACATGAAACAAACACATAGAATATCCAGCGCTCCAATAACAGGTATCTCCCGCATAGCTATTGTACATAGTTAGGTGGGTACAATCAACGTCTGAACATTTTAAAAAAACTCATAAAAAAAACCTTTCACTGCATAGGCTTATTAAGTTAAAAAAAAAATTAATGAAAGGAAATAATATATTATGTGCATACCTAAACATGTATATAATTAATCAACGGACATACTTTAAAATATAAAAACATCATCTACATTTTTTTTTTCAGCGATTTTTATGAGGATTTTCAGCGATATTTATGAGGACTTTCATTTTGATGGTGGTGAGTCCAACTTGACTTAATAATTTGAAAGGATTTTGCGAGAGGATATTTTCCACGACACTAACTATGTGTATTGCCTATTGATATTATCATGGGATCATTCTTATTGCGGTAACACTTAATAATTTCGATAACACATGAACTTTGCTATTCAATGATCAATTTAAAAGAAACAAAGTTAATAATTAACGATCTTTCCCTTGCATATCACAAACTTTTTTTTATGTGAATGATACTAACACATTGTTTGTACAAATAATTATTACAGAATAATGTGACTGCTCTTTCAATCGATGGCTTTATCCAACAATATACTATGTAGGTATGTATCTATAGATTCAAAACTGAACTTGCACATACCTTACGAAATTTAAATAATAACAACAATATAATATTGTATAAATCCCAAGCAATAAACAATCTTTATATTTTATTGAAAAGAAACGCTAATTATGCACCCATAATAAAATAAATTTTTCGTGGGCATACAAAGCAAGAGTATAGATTTGTGAACTGTTATTAGAGATTCTTAATGAAAATAAGTAAGGAATATTAATTGTTGGGAAATGTTTAATGCTTGAATTTATTAGCCCCTTTGTAAGTATTCAATGTATGGGCAAGGCGGTTACTTAACTCTTCTACATATTGTTTAGTAGATATAGAGTAGAGGTACTTACTCACCTATTTAAGCTACAATGATGTTGAATGTTATCTTCATTGTCGACTAGTTTGTTAATATTCTATCATTCTATTTTTATCCAAGTAGGTATGAATTATTGTCTGACAGGAGTGTCGGACATTGCCGAACGAGTGGCAGCATTAAAATGGCGATGGGCCGATCATGTCGCTCGTTTGGAGGATAAATGGACGAAACGCCTCCTGTGCTGGCGCCCTAGGACTACCATTATTAGAAACCCTGGCCGTCCACAGCTTCGATGAGGGACGACATTGTAAGAACCATTGGCTCGCAGTGGATGCAGGTTGCACAAGATCGGGGGATGTGGAAGAGTCTGGAGGAGGCCTATGTCCAGGAGTGGACGGATACAGGCTGAGAAGGAAGTTATGGATTCACTGCACTCTGCAATCTTCGCAGTTTATTTGATCCTTTCCCTCACCATTTTTAAAACCATCATCAACTTTGCTTAGAAGAAACACAACGCAGTATAAGGGCGCCTTTGGATCCCTGATGGGTATTTTATACAAATTTGGATCACACCCTCATCAAAGGTCTTTCCCACCGTTAGGTACTGTATAGTCATAGAATTTTTGCATAGCTATGCAATTGTTAATTTTCTAACAATTTTGTCAGATTTATTTGGACGTTGTCAATATTTATGGGCTTTTTTAGAACACACTTAAAAAGTGAGTCTCGACATTAATAATTTTGGTTGGACGGGTGGGGTTAGGAAACTTTGGGAATCACTGATATAGGTCAAGGAATGAACCTATAGGTATATTATATTATGTTTGTAACGTAGGACAAATTAATAAGGCCGCTGGACAAATTAATTACGAGTATTTTCCTATTCAGTTAAAATAACTCTACAAAAGATCATCCAAGTACCAGGTTATGAAATCTCCGATGATAAGCAATGGGACTTGATTTACGCGCAAATTTTACGCGCACTAATTACACATAAGTCGAATTGTACGTGCTATGATGATGTTAGGTGTCTCTATTTTGATTACGTGAACGCAATAAATAACTTAAGACACACATCTGAAATTTAGTGGACGATATACATATTTTTTTTTATATAATGTGACATATAACATAGTTATTTGATATTATTTATGATACTTCTATGATTTACGGATACTTATATAAGAATAATAATATGCTAAAAATTACACCATGACACAGTTTTTGAAGATTCTTATACCTATGTATATATTTTTTTTTCAAATATAATTAGTTGTGTAGTTGAGTCTGTTCATCATGAATGATTAATTTAAATAGTCCAACATAACGCTAAAAAAACACGAGTTTGGAAATAAAGCTATAAATTTTAAAAATGTCTACACTTTAAATGTTCATATTGTGTTTGAAAAAAAATAAGTTGTAATTAAATGGTATATTTTTTATGTACATAGCGTGTGAGCATAATTTTTAATAAGACGTACATAGATTATTTTAAAGAGATAATATTGAAAAAAAAATGTTGATAAGAACGTTGCGTTATTAAAAAATAAATTATTTTTAAGTATATAGGAATGTAGTTAGCATGAGAAAATATTGATTTATTGATGTTTACAAAAAAAAATTAAATTAAACATAGCTTTTTTAAAACTGAGAAAATTACATCTTTGCTGTGTTAATAAGGTAAATTCATGATTCATACTTACACCTATTTAATTAAATCCAGAAAAGTAGGTGAGTATATTATTGTGTTAAATGTATTCTAGATAGGTATTTAATTTTAATTAGATAGTCTAGGATTTAAAAGCCGTGGACTGCTGATACCACATGGTGGACCAACCACCCTAACCAAATGAAATAGGTACCTACCTATATAGAAATTTATAAAAAAAAATTCAATTCTTTGATGTTGTGTGATCATTCATCAGAAGAAGGAATTCATTAATTAAAATGTTTAAAAAAAGTTGCACAGGTAATAAAATTGCAGAAATTTAAACTTACCTACTTAGATTACCTTTTTACTTTGTGGTTTTGACAATACAAACTATTCTATTTTTTAATTTTTATTGGCGATTGATATACTGTAGCATATTTATTAGAGTGCCAACACGAGTGGTGTGGCAACACTGTGTGATCGACGCTCAACCGCCTTCCGCTTCCTATATTCATTTGTCGATCGATACTGAATAAAATGAGTGGTTCATATGACGCTTCTTTCAATTAAAACATCAAATAATACATGGTGCCCCGAGTGTGTCACGACCTTAAAAATAAATAATAAAAATTGTTGTAAAAGTGAAAATAAGCGATGGAGAATAAAATAAAACAATTTTGTTTCGAAGATGCGAAGGATGTTGGAGACTTATCTACACGATGGGTGGCATTCAAAAGGCGAGTGTTACTTTATTTTACACTACCAGAGAATCTAAAGTTAAAAGATGAGCATAAAATTGCTATCTTGTTGAATTTAATTGACGATGAAGGGTTAGAGATATACGACAATTTCAATGTTAACACCGAAACCGCAAAGTTTCAGGATGTGTTGGAGCTGTTTGACAAGTACTGTGTGCCAACTAAAAATACGGCAGTAGAAATTTTTAAATTTAATAAATTAAACCAAGAATGTGGTAATAATGTTACGTAGTTCCTGCATATTTTGAAACAGCAAGCTAAACGATGTGGTTTTACTTGTACGAAGTGTGAAGAAAGCTATGAAGAAACAATGGTCGCCAATCAATTTATTATTGGGATAAAAGACGACCACATTCGACGTCAGTTATTACAAAGGGGTGATAGCACGTTGGAAGATGTACATAAATATGCCGTAATAGAGGAGATGACGCATAAACAAATCACTGAACTAAACACTGCCGACGATCCAACAGAGAAGACAGGCCAAGATGTTTTTGCAGCCAAAATAATAAAAATGTACGATTGTAAGAAATGTGGAAGACGACACGAGAAAATGAAATGTCCAGCATTTGGGAAGAAGTGTAAAATCTGTGGGAAATTAAACCATTTTGCCATAGGATGTTTTAATAAAACCAAATCACAGGTAATTGATTCGATGCAGTGGCATCAACACCTTATTATTAATAATCACAGTGTTCAATTTAAAATCGATACATGAGCTAATATAAATGTACTTCCTATTTATATATTGGAAAAAAAATCAAATAAATAGAAGTAAAAGTAGAATAGAAATAAACGCATATGGGGGGTTTCGATTTGAAGCTAAAGGAATAATTGTATTAGATTGTAAATATAAAAATAACTTTCATAAGATAAATTTTATAGTTGCCAATGTAACATCTGAGCCAGTATTGGGTTTGCAGACATGCATTGATTTGCAATTAATTAAAAGAATTGATAATGTAACATGCCAGGACGAGAAACAATTTTTTATTAACAAGTACCAGGATATATTTTGTAACTGTCAGTTATTTGATAGTAGGTGTGATGGATAGAATGTTCACATAAACATCGTTTAAAACAGATGCATTGGTCGGAATTATGGTAAAATAATTAATCATTTTACAAACTGAAATTCCGTATTCATAGTAAACAGAGACAACTTCTGTCGGGAAACGTTTTAGTGATTGATATAAATCCTACAGTAGATTGTTTGTTTCTGTAATGTAAAGGGTTTGAATAATCTATTAAAGCTTAACCACTAGGTATTAAAAATTGAACTATCATTCTATACTCACCATATTATTTATTGTTGATCCATAAAAAAATATTAAGGCTATGGGGTTTTGAGTTGGTACATACCTGGAAAGGGTTAAAGAATACGCATGAGGTAGGAAACTAATTAGGGTTTAAAAATCCCTTTTCTTTTGATCAGCTGTTTGATGAATATATTATTAAAACTAGATCTAAGTAAGCTCATGAACACACCTGGCCATAGGTTGAATAATCAATTAATAATTCCTAAGCCGATGGTGTTTTAGCTTTAAAAAAATGAATAGTTATGAAGGTTTAGCAGGTAAATTCAACCATCATAGCAATTAATTATTATTAAGAATATTAGAGCCCCGTATTAAAATAATACTTCCTATGATTTTACATACCGGCGGAGATAGACTAAACTAAAAATGTTGAATAAAAATAATGAATTCATACGTAAGTTAATAATAAATCATAACGTTATCAAAATAATGTGAGAAATTAACTTTAAAATGTGTAATAAATAATATTTTTAGCGTTATTAAATATCGTTTACATTTCTTCCAATCGTGTTTCCTTAAATTGTTTTATCTTGAGCTAGCCTCAGTGTCTTTAATTTGGATATATTAAGAATAGCCTATGTGTGTATAATACGTAAGATTCAATTGCTTGACCAATATGCAGCATAGGTACCTATCTACTTACCCGAACTCACAAGATCCTTCAAAATCACAATAGGTAAGTACGCTTTGAAAAATATAACATATACCTACATAATATTATATCGAACATTTTCGAGTTTTTTAAGAATGACTAGGTTCCTTAATTAATTATTGTGGTGTTAAAAAATACATCAAATCATACCTAAAAAGATTAAGATTATAAGTAATTATTGTCACTGGATGTCGTTTATTTTCGTGTTTTAGTTTTTGAAAGGTCTCGTGATCTCATGTATAACCCACCTGCGTACAGTCACAGAAGAATACACAATTTTCAAAGGAAATGCATACATATACTCACTGTAAATCTTGGAGTAGGTAACACTTCACCCATTACAGAACGAAAAATTTCAAAGGTTTTAAGACATATTAAAAATTATTGTTATTTTATACATATTGAAAAGTTCAATAGGTAGGTACCTATATATTTTATTCCAATAAGTTGTACCTAAGTACTACATGGATCACTCTCTCGAGAGTAGATTGCCACACACCAAAAAAAAAGTACCTAGGTATTATTGAAATATTCTACGATTTAATGATATCTCCCGCAACACAACATAGAAACGAAATTCGTTAACTAAAATAGCGTTGTAGTGTATTCATTAAAATAATTAACTTTATACAATATAAAAATTAATTATACATTCTGCTATCAGTTTTATAACAAATCTTGAACTTGTGTAAATGATAAAGATGTCAAGAATTATATACGGAACTAAACAGTAAAGTATACTCACATGCCTACTATTTTATTAGTTACATATTTTGTCAGTATTAAAATATTGCTAACAACTATTGAAAGACAGTGTTCAACTCAAACCAAGTAATTAACTGAAATGACAATAATTGGGACACCTATGAATGCAGAACTGGAATTCCAGAAGGGAATCACTAATTTAAAAAAGTGTTCGATTTGCACCGAAACGATTAATCGATCGCAATTTTAAGTTCGGAAGAATATGGAACAATAAGATTAAGTGGAAACCTGAAAGAAAAGCCAACCAACGCCACCAAATACAACTAAGGATTTTTTTTAACATTTCTCGCAGTAGGTATATAGCCGATATAATAGAAGAGAACTGAGTAGAAGTTGCTTTCTTTGTCTTAGAACAAGACGATATTAAATTTATGGATTCTTGATTATTTTCCTGTAGGTATTCTTGATTTCTGCTATTTCAGGACAAGGTCTTAATAAACAATTCGATGCTATCATTTTATTACCAAGTGTTCGATTTAATGAAGTATTTTTTTAACTTGTGACCGTTTTTTAGTGCTGTATCAGTTGACTTGATCACATTAACAACGTTTGCCATTTTGGTGGTCAAATTTGTCGAAATACCCGATAAATTGAACACTTTCCTATTAATTAATGAAAGCATCAGATTTTGTTTGTTCTATAAACACATGGTAAAATATTTATCTTATCTATTAGACCCTCTCACACTGTGTTCCGCTCCTTCGAAGCAGAGCTGAGGGACATGGACAATGGACATGGTGTGGGAGGAGGTCATAAACATTGCGCAAGATCGAGCGCAATGGAGAGCTTTTGTTGCCTCCCTATGCCCCTGAGTGGGGTGTAAAAGGGAGAATTGATTTATTGATTGATTGAAAATATTTATCTGTATAATAAAACAGTGTCACCGATTAACGATAACAATTAACAAATTTGCGTATTAATAAAGAAAATATAATAATGTACCTAACTACCTAGCTACCTACTGTTGTTATAATGGTTTTTATCTGTTATCAAATTATTATAATTATCTAATTATTATTAATCAAACAAACAATGAATGGGTTATATTGTGAATTGTAGCCGTGAGACCGGATTTTGTTTTTCTTGGCTTGGTAATGAAATCCCTGCAGGATATTATCCTCTCAGTGTTTAAAGTCCTTCGGAGGTCAATAAGGCGTTTTGTATTATTCTAAAGAATGATTTGTGATTTTATTCTACCATTTATTTTAAAATATTCAAAATTCAAAATATTATTATAGGTATGTGTAACTCTTATTACAAATTACTTAGATATTTTATACACAAATGTTCGTAACTTGCAGTAAAACCTGTCCGACGAAAGGCATTGAAAAGGGTCGATTATTTGCCCTATAAATCGGTAAAAAGTTCTCAATTTTTCTTTACCACTTGTAATGAAAACAATTTGACATATTTCAACCAGCATATACCTACGTGAAAACCTATTATAATGCCGGATGATGGAAGACAATAATTCAAAAATAAATAAGTAATAAAAATGAATGGAAATGATAACCTGGGATTTGTCACGAAATGCATGCGAACAACATGCACCTCGAAAAACAAAAAAGGATAATTAGCTTTTCACAGGAAGCAATATGAAGATGGAAGTTTTAGTTTTACTTTTGAGATGGTCCTGAAGAGACACATGCGCACAATGTCTTCACTTCATCTTTTTGACGAATCCAAACGCATATCATTCTGGTGATAGGCACAGCCTCGTCCCATATGCAAGTGCAGTAGCATAGTCTCTGCCTAACCCATCACAGTGAAAAGGAGTAAAACTTCTATCTTCAGTAATAAAAATATTTTTCCGTAGCATAACTTGAGCATATCTTTTTGTTTTAATAATAGCAATCTGTGCTCACTCAAAATGAACACAAAATACATCTCTCGAACCAACATAGAGTTATGAAATTAATGGAGATGGTCGAATCTGAATGGGTTTCGACGAAAACGCCTATAGTTACGGTTGCACTTAACCAATTATTATATTTGATATCTATAGGTAGGTAGGTACCTAAGAATATCATCAACATGTGAACTGAATTTTTAATTGGAAGAATTTTGCACAATTATAATGTAAGAAGTGCGGAGAAAAATGTGTAATATTCAATCTATGACACGCCTAAATGAAAACAGCCATTCGATATTATGAGAAGATAAAGTGAAGACAAATGGGTTCAGTAATTGGTGGTGTGACCGCGGTATCTGTTCGAGATAGAGCGAGCTAACTAGCTGCCGATGTGTATCGTGGCTTCATTAATATATCCATCCGTATTCCGTGCACATGTGGGCGGCCTGTCATACACTTCATACAAGCATATTGCAAACTTGGGAGTGGAATAACAAACACGGAATTAAGTAATCGATGAGAGGTTAGACAGAAATATGCACTGATAGACTTTTTTACTATTTCCAATAAGTCTTGGTAGTAAAGTGAGGCAACAAGAAACACTCATTGCCTTACTTTTAACCTCAAAATAAGGACTCTGATTACAATAATGTTTCAAATATCATGAATCAACAACACTAGAAAGAGGTCTTCAAAAACATGGAAAACTATTTATAAAACTAACGAACTAAATTTTTTAAAATTAATTTATTCAAGCACATAACCCAAATTAAAACTAGAAAAATGAATTTACTAGAATGGTCCCAATTTTTTATTAAAATAATAATAATTTCCGTATCCAGAACACCATCAATCTATAATCCCCAGTATTCGGCCACTCGAGTACCACTATGATTAATTAATAATTAATTACCAGTATTTTTTTTATTGACTACCTACTTAAGGAAATCAGAAGCAAAGGGTGTAGTGTCAAGTCAAGTGTAATATTGCAATTATCGTTTTTTTTAATATATGTCATTGTGTTTTGCATACAAGTGATATTAGGTAGGTACATAAAAAAATCCGCAATCGCAATCGAATTCGCAATTTTATACTTGTTTAAGTGCCGAGGCTATTTGTTTATAGAGATATTACCTATATTCCGAAAAGAAGGCAGACAATTTTGAACTGTCATACTTAGTTGTTTTTATGTTTGAATGAATGTAGATTAATGAATACCTTTCAATTTTCATTATATTTACCCAATCAAGCAAGTCAAGAAACGTGCGGTTCATGTCCTGTATTTTAGATATTTGATTAATATTTCTGTTTAGGGACAGGGTTCTTTTATAATACCTAATTATTAATATGTAGATAATTTAGAGTGCCGATTGTTTATGGGAACTCATTAAAATACTAACATCTCAAACCCACGAGGATTACATTATTTATTTTGTAGGATTTAATAAGTTGCACTGCTGAGATGAAGATACAAAATATTATGTAAATATCATCCTAATAAAGTATTTACACTGTTTAATAATTATGGGTACAAATAAAATTATCGTTTTCAATAAACATAATGTAGGTAGGTATAAGAAAGTACTCCGGCTGTAATTATTTTCAAATGACAAGTTACAAACTTTTGGTTCAGGGTTTGTCAAATCACATTAATACAAAGAATTTAGTCTTTTTTTTGATTTTTATAAATAAACCTACTAGCTTACCCGACGGACGTTGTCCTGTGGGGCTAGTAAGTACGAGTTTCATCGAAAGCTTATTGCACGCTAATAAGCGCTTATTAACGTGCAAATAGTGTTCTAAAATCAAACTATCGAATCGTTCGATCATTTTTGTATGAAAATTTTTCGAAAGTCTTTCGATGATCGTTTCGATATTCGATCATCGAAAACTTATACTAGGGCTACTGTAGTCCTAACTATGAATATAGAATTCGAATTTATTTTGCATAGTAATAAAATGATTACCAAAACCAATGTACCTATACCTTATTCCAACCAATGCATCCCTTTTAAACTATATTTTGCATCCGTATTCTGTCCATAATACCATCATCCGCAGCATGTGCAACACGGAGGACATCGTCAAATGGTGAAGGCAACGAAGGAGACACTGGAACGACCACGTTAATAGAATGTCAGACGACATAACCCCTCGTTGTGCCCTTCAAGACAACCCTGAAGGAAGAATACCCCCAGGAAGACCACCAAAGCGATGGAGTGATAGTTGGCAGTCGACCTCCCAAGAGGCTGAAACGGCGGCACAAACAGATCCACAGCATCTATGAAGAGAGGAAGAAGAAGAAGAAGCACCAATTATCAAACATCTCACAGTGGGGCTAGTAGGTACAAGTTTTATCGAAAGCACGCAAATAAACGCTTAATAGCGTGCAAATTAAATCAAACGATCGAATCATTCGATCATTTTAGTATGGAAATTTATCGAAACTCTCGATGATCGTTTCGATATTCAATCATCGAAAATTATGCTAAGGCTACAGTTTTTGACAAACGCCAATTTCATTTCAAAATAACAATAAAATGACGTTGTAAGAATACTAAAAATTACCTTTTTTTTGGTTTTCTAAAAGTGTTAATTTTTTCGTACAATTTCATATTTTTTTTCAAATATGGACAGTCTAATAATAATCAACAGAATGTGTCTCTGAAATTTTGCGTTCTATAAGAATATGATTGCAATAATTTTTGATATTTGAACTTTAATTATAAAAGTTTAATTTATGACGCTACTCTTTTTTGCTTTTATAGCTGTAGGATTGAAAGTTATTTTTAGAACACAGTAGGTATTCTCGGTTTTCTCAATTAATTTGAATTGGAGATGTTTAAACGGAAAATGTTGGCATTCAGTAAACGCTGCCCTAGAACATCTAGTAAGAGCATTGAACCCCCAAAATAATTGATAAAAATGTAGGTACCTATGCTCGAATAATAAAAAAAGTAAACTAAAGTTAAAGTTATTTTATTGCAGGGTTTCTCGTCGAAGGTCAGGAGTTAATTGGTAAGATTAATAAAAAATCAACATGGAACAACCCTGTTAGTATTGAGATGTTGAATGTGTAATTACTACCATACAATTTATGGTACTCCAGCATGCATGGTGTCTTCATATAAATCACACCATACCGTAGTGCATGCACTTCAATACATTGTTAATAATTATTATTCACTATGTATGATTAATAATTTAATATACCTGTAATTTCAGATTCATTCTATCATCTTGCAAGAACTGGAAGTCAATGAAAGCCTTCAATTGTATATAAACTTTGCGATCTCAACGACTTCCTACCACAAACAACAAAGTTTTACACGTCAATATAGTTTAAAAAATATGTAAGGTATTCATTCAACGGATAGAATTAATAGGCCGTCAAAAAATTAGGAACCAGTACCTACCCCTATTCGTAATTTCCGTGACATTAACGCTGGCGTGAAGTAACAATTTTTTATGGTACTTAACCTATATAGAGCCCCTAAAGAACAGGTCGAAAAGCTCTGAAGCCTATACATTTTTTCTCACTAACGTTAGAGAGTAATATTCAAAAAGGTATCCCAATTCAAACAGGTGTCCGTCAGGGTTGTGTTTTGTCACCTATGTAGGTACTGCAATTTTAGAAGACATTACTGAAGCCTTCCAGACTCTGTTCAAAAGTATGGATGAGGCTGGAGTGGAACTAAATGTGAATAACCCCAAAAAAGCGGGAAGAACACGAAGGATCATGTAAATTTGACATTCATAAAGAAGACCTTCCGATGGACGTACAACTCCTGTAAAGTCTTGCTTCTGACGTACAATAGTAATTGAAAAAAAGTATTATAAGAGACCCGAGACTCAGAACATTTTAAACTCTTGATAAGCTAATTTCGCAAGCTCTCGGTAGAACATTATTCATCGACAACAAACTAAAAATTAATAAAGATATTTTAATTTGTACACGTCCCGACTTGCTTCAAACATCGGAAAGTTAGCACTGAACGGACCCAAACAAACATGTTGATTATTATTATTAAGAATATGCGTACTAAAATATTGATCGTACGTGATCTATTATATTGTCAGCCATCGGCAAATTATATTGTGTTGTTCATTTCAATTAGAGACAACAACTCAGCCATGTTCTTTTTTTTGTAACCGATACCCCTTTTAATATTTACATTTAATAACATCAGAAAACGGACCGTGTATTTCCATATCTATAGACATAACTTGCGTGAGTAGGTAGGTACCTACCTATATGGGTACCTGAATCGTTTGATGAGTGTGGGATAAAAATTTAAGTTCGTAAATTTTGTTTGGAACTTGCGTTGATCTGTTGGTATATTTCCCATACTTTAAAAACAAATGAGGAAGATCCAGATTTTAACGAAATCCTTCCTGTTTTCAATATGTCGTTCCTTAAACCAAACGAGACGGTTGATAAAATGTTATACTTACTTTATTAGCTAAAAAAATTACATTATGGTCAGCATCACAGGAGTCAACCGCAAAACAAGCCTCAAGCTTCCAAAAGTGCCCTAATGAGAAATTTATTTGAGGTGAAAAATACGACCTTCTGTCCTTGGTGTTATCAGGGAATAAATACATAGATTGTGGACAAGCTGCCCAGCCCCCGCCCCGAAGACCATACCTATTTTAGAAATTGGCGTTCAACTACTAACGAATATTTTTTGTCAATGTATATCTAGTACGAAAAAATGAACTGTCTACTGGAGCGTAGGTATATAAACAATTATTTTAACCAAACAAAGACACTTATATTAAAAACATAAAAAGTTGACAGTTATTTTCTTCCTACTCTACATTGTCGAAAAATTCGTTTGTAGTCGATCGCTAAATGCAATTTGTCTAGGGCTGCGATAGAGAACGATTCTCCACGGTGAACTTTCGTTCGGACAACCCAACATGACACCACAAGAAAAAGAAATCGATTTACGATATATGTTGGGCTTGTGACAGAAAAATCCTGACTTAAAAGAAGTCTCGAGAGAACAAGGGTCACAAAACAGTTTGGACATACTTACTCATAAAAAAGATAACAAATCAATTGGCTGAGTTTTTTCGACACTGTTCTATTTCAATATCTATAAAGGCTATTTGACTACTATTTTCATCGATCTTCGTACACATTTCTTCAATTTTATGTTCATCCCAAAAGGCCTGTAGAGAAACTTCTCGAATAATGTCGGCTCACACAAAAGTACCAACTAATGCATGTCAAAACAATAATTATTGTCAGTAAATATGGACTTATCGTATATTCTTATCTCATCAGTGTGCCTATTTAAGAGATTTTAGAGGAAGATTTCTTAAAAAAGAATACCATGTCGTGTTACGCGTCAATACAATTTCTATCAAAACACAAAGATCATGCGACGTCAAAGGGGCCCAGCGCCGTTGTACGTATCTACTTACGCATTGTACCAAAAGACTTGACATTCCTATCTCATTTGTCTATCATTGCTTGCGGAAATACGCTAAGACATGCATTAGATAGGTTGAACATAATATATTAATTGTAGGTATGTAACTTCATTATGCCTATCTGCGCAAACATACACAACACTTGGATGTTTTGTTTGTCTAAATTTACAGTACACGATGTTGGAATGTGATTGATTCAACTGTCAGATTTATAAAAATAAATGTCACTTCAGTTTTATTTTCTTACATACCATCATTATTGTCTCATTGAGTTATCTTCAAAAACAGGTAAAGCTTCACAAGACATAATCAAGACGAGAAAACTTTTATAAAAATAGGTACCTACTTACATACTAAAACGGTTACTTAGGTAAAAATAGTTAGAGAAAGGGGGATCATAGGACAAATAATTAGTTTGGAGCATAAGACGCTATAATCTAGCGTCCATGCTGAGCACGGATGTTGACTTGATCTCAAATACTTATCCACATCTCTTCAACACTTCAGGTGACTAACCTTGATGGAAAGTTTGGACCCATGGGAGAAAGTGAAAGGATGTCCTCGCCAATCTATAGGCAAGCGTCGCTTTGCAATGCCAAAAAAGCCTCCCGTATATCACTTTCAGATTTTTTTGGATATAGGTACTTAATATGCAAGGGAGGGCATCAACCATCAGTGAATGAATACAGTCAGACTTTCAAAGAAGAAGAAAAGAAAGAGTCTATCATCAAATGTAACTGTTATTTATTAAAATGTGGACGATCTAGTGGTAAATCAAAGGATATTATAGTTCATTAATCGTCAGAAGATCTCTCAAAATAAGATTCTAGACTATTATGCTGATGAAAAAAAACGTTGTTTTCAACGAATTTTTCAATAAACTTGAAGTGGTTGGTAGACTAGCGGTTACATCGCCGGCTTTCGTATCGGAGGTCGTGGGTTCGATCCCAGGTGCCGACAATCTTCCTCTTTCACGACAAAAGCTTTAAGTAGCTTACTGTGAAATAGTCAAAGAGTGTATTTGTGTTCACTTTGAGTGAGCACAGATTCATTTTTGTATAAAAAAAATACCTACCAATTATAAAGAATATTATCGTAAACAAATAATACCTCTCTATTTCGCTTTATGTATGAAGCGTAAAAGTTGAAGATTTTGAGTCAGACTGAATTAAGTAGGTATATTCGTAATTTAAATTACGTTCAGCTTGAGCCATTCTTTCGAGAGAAACAATAAGGAGCTTTTGACAAACGCGATTCATTGATTGATCTAGATAACGATTCAGTAAAATAATGAACGAATTATCTGATTCGTTACAATGCAACAATGAGCCTAATGATTTTTGTAAGGTATACTTTCCTAGCAAAGTATAAAAGTTTATTTCTGTTTTTTTTTTGTGTGTCCCTCAGTCAGTCATTAATGCTTGTATTTTTTCAATTAACAAATTTTGAATAAGAATGGTAGAAATGGTAGGGAATGTTAATGTCAAGCAATTCTGAGATCCATAATGTTTTATTTGTGACATTTAGAGAAAGATTGAATATTACCTAATACAACCAATACTTTGTGAACACAACATAAAATTTTCTGCAAGAGCACCGCTGCATTAAGACGAATGTCTCCATCCTTCTTCGTTTCCTTATAGACCAAAGTTTTTGACTCTGGGTTAAACAGGTGCCAGTTATCATCAAAAGTGTCCACTCTACTCTCTGGTATACTCACATGAGTATAATCATGATGAAGAACAGGATGGCTTTGCAAAGAAATTATTGTTGCAATACTTGCTTGTATCTCCTTCTCAGTCCATATCAGCCCACTCCTGTAGAAAGGCCTCCTCCATAGTATTCTACGTCTGCCGATCCTGTGCATCTTGCATATACTCCGAGCCAACGGTTCATCGGTAGCTGCTACAGCCAGGATTTTTAATTGCATTCAAAGTGCAATGGATCGAGCGATATAAGGTAAAACTCTTACGGAGAGAATTAGAAACTCCATAATAAGAGCTAGAGCAGGAGTGTCGGACATTATCATACGAGTGACATTTTCAAAATGGCGATGGTCCGGTCATGTTGTTCGAATAGACGATAAAAATCCTATGCTGGCGCTCTTAGAACTTTCTTTTAAAATAATACACAAAGCCAGCAACAATCATTCTTAAAACTAAACAATGTAGGTACCTATTAGCGGCTTAATATTGATGAATCTGTTGGTAGTCCCAAATGGCAATTTAAAGATAATATTGTTGATATTATTATTGAAATGATTACAATCATTGAGTGGAGTGGCGGTCGTCCGCAATAAAGAGACGATATGTCCCCACGTCATTCTTGCTAACGACTGAACGACAGTTCAATACATAATGATATTGTATCGGTGATATTCAGCGGACATAATTGAACCGAATTATGTAAATCAAGCGGCTGCCGGCTGGAATCAAAACCATCTATATCCACTACTGCTAACTCAACTAAAATCTACACTCACCTGCCAATTTATTAGTGCACTATTTAAATTCGCAAGATAATGTAGGTAAGTAGGTACATACTATGGAAAAACATAAAGTGTCGGTTAACAAATTTTGTGAAAAAAAAGAACTTTTTATTTGAACTTTATTTTGAAAAAAAGAACAATGTAGGAATTGAGTCATGGTGATGGAATAAAAAAAAATGGAATGAATAAAAATTTAAAAGCATGAAGTAAACGAACATCCAACATGATTAGTTCATTGATCGACAGAAGATCTTTCAAAATAGGATTCAAGACTGTTGTGTGGATGAAAAAATAAGAAGAAATAAGAAAGAAATACATTGATTAGGCTATTTTTAATCTTTTCCATTCAAATGTGGACGTTAATCATTCTTATCTTTTTTCTAGAAGTCAGTTGTCCCGTCCAATGTGCTAACGAAATGAAATTTCCAGCGTGAAATAAAGCAGAAGTGATGAATAAAGATACCACAATTCTGGCCAATCAGGTACCTACCAAATAGCAATTAAAAATGGATATATGATGAGAAGTCGAAATTAGTATTTAAATTAATATTATTTTCTTAACTACACTGAAAAATCAAAGGATTTTTCAACGATGTTACACTCTCCAATGCCTTTGCCAAAAGTGCATATAGGTACGCACAAAGAGTTTATACCCGATAGTCGGAAAAATTAGCAACTGAGTAGTTCCTACAAGAGAAAACTCTTGTGCGATCTATTAATTTGACCAGGAACGGTAGAAAATACCTATAATCAAATGAGTGATACCAATAATACAATGTATACCTTCTGTGCTCTTTCTTCCCACTTAGCTCTGTACGCAATGATTTTGTTATATTAGGTATGTCGTGCAAGTTACTGCAAAAGTCCAAATTAAGGAATATTGTTAGATTATCATGATTGTTATACAATTATTTTGTAGTGAAAGGCAAGTGTTATATGAAGGATGACTTTTTCTTGATTTACATAGGTGTTTTTTCTTATTTTTCCGACGGGGCTACAGTCTAATTTCAGCCACGGCTTCCAATATTCTTCTGTCTCGGTCTTCCAATTTTGTGACTTAAGAAGTTTCTCAACGTCTTTCCTGATATCATCCTCGCATCGCAGCTGAGGTCTATATCATAGTATATGGGTATATTGTTGAGTCCAGAATCCGTACTCTAGTCAGGAAAGTCAGAGTAACTAATAACAAATTATGGTCATTGACGGTAGCATAATGTGTAAATGAAGTACTGATTCCAAATCACTGAGTTCCGATATTATTGAAGTCCGTTGTCTTACAAGAAACATAATTAAATCTTGCAACGAACATTTTAACTGAAGATTATTATCGTTTGTAATTATTTCAATGCAATGCCCTCTGTTTAATTGGATTTGAATTTTTGATTGAAGGAAATAAGGCATAGGCATTTTATAAAAGCCTTGACGCCAAAAATTCAATTCACAACTGCGACTCCAACTTTAGCTAACGATATTAATATTACTTACTTTGGCCACAAAATTTAATGATTTGTCTTCCACGAGATATTCAAAACTATCATCAAAATATTATTGAGTATATCAAGGTTAAAGTCGTAGCCAGCCTCCCCTCCCCCTCCCCGAAATAAAAAATGAAGATATTTGTTTAGTAGGTAAGTGCCAATGCAACCCGTTTATGTTATTGTACTGTTCTACCCGACTAAGCTAAAGCCCTTCTGAAATTATTTTCTGGCTGCGGTCTTGCTCAAGAGGTAGGTATGCAAACCTTTTTATTACTTACCAAGATATAAATATTTCCTTCTCTCAAATAAAGCGAAATGACGAAACAGGAAATTCATCATCAGCGGGATCGGACCCACGACCTATGGATTTGCGTACAAAATTCAGGCATTGTACCAGCTACAATACCAACCACTTCGACGTAAAGCTGATGATTATTATGCTTAAACCACCATCAATAATAATTAAATGATTCTCTTAGGTATATAATATTATTATGTTAATATACCTATTGTGATAGGTACGAAACTTTTTGGGGTTCTTTTTTTGCAAGTTTTTTTTTTTTTAATTCGAATCATCAGAAAACTTTAGTTGTACCTACCTCTCTCCAATGACGCTACAGACCATACCGAGACTTTCATTCGCCTCCAACTACCTACTGTCTTTTGCCGCAGTCCTCAAACTTGCCACCTTTTCAGATTTTACCTTGTCTTTTCTTACCAGCTCTGTACATTAGCAAGGTGAATGATTGAAATGAAATGATATAGACTTTTATTTCCATAGGCCCAATTGGGTACTTAGACATGTCAAGTTACAATAAAAGTACATAAAAATACACAAGAAATAGCAAAAAGAAAAGGACTGAAACTCAACAAAAAAAAAAAAAAATCTTCAATCATCACAATTATTATCAATATCATTTTTATTATCCATTCCGGCAGATGTAAAGGGCCACCAAGAATTTCGTCATTTACAATTCAGATTACTGGAGCACTGATGATTCTATAATATGTTTGTGTAATGATTTGTTTAGTTTGTGTTTTTCAGACGTTCTGTTGGTGTCTAATTTTTATAAAAGGTAGGTAGGTATGTACTAAAACATTTTTTAATATTTCTGATTCCATTTATACCTAATGGTTACCCAGTTAATTTCAAAACTGTTTGATTTGAATTCAACGCCTACCTATTCCTGTTTTATTTTGATAGATTATTATTATTATTTAATCATTGTCGGTTCCTGCAACACCGTTTGCAATTTTGTCTTAGCTTCTTGCCGCCGCCATCTTTACATTTCGTGTCGTGTTTTTATCTTTGATTTCATTACGTCGCGTGTGTCGGTTCCTGCAACACCGTTTGCAATTTTGTCTTAGCTTCTTGCCGCCGCCATCTTTACATTTCGTGTCGTGTTTTTATCTTTGATTTCATTACGTCGCGTGTGTCGGTTCCTGCAACACCGTTTGCAATTTTGTCTTAGCTTCTTGCCGCCGCCATCTTTACATTTCGTGTCGTGTTTTTATCTTTGATTTCATTACGTCGCGTGTGTCGGTTCCTGCAACACCGTTTGCAATTTTGTCTTAGCTTCTTGCCGCCGCCATCTTTACATTTCGTGTCGTGTTTTTATCTTTGATTTCATTACGTCGCGTGTGTCGGTTCCTGCAACACCGTTTGCAATTTTGTCTTAGCTTCTTGCCGCCGCCATCTTTACATTTCGTGTCGTGTTTTTATCTTTGATTTCATTACGTCGCGTGTGTCGGTTCCTGCAACACCGTTTGCAATTTTGTCTTAGCTTCTTGCCGCCGCCATCTTTACATTTCGTGTCGTGTTTTTATCTTTGATTTCATTACGTCGCGTGTGTCGGTTCCTGCAACACCGTTTGCAATTTTGTCTTAGCTTCTTGCCGCCGCCATCTTTACATTTCGTGTCGTGTTTTTATCTTTGATTTCATTACGTCGCGTGTGTCGGTTCCTGCAACACCGTTTGCAATTTTGTCTTAGCTTCTTGCCGCCGCCATCTTTACATTTCGTGTCGTGTTTTTATCTTTGATTTCATTACGTCGCGTGTGTCGGTTCCTGCAACACCGTTTGCAATTTTGTCTTAGCTTCTTGCCGCCGCCATCTTTACATTTCGTGTCGTGTTTTTATCTTTGATTTCATTACGTCGCGTGTGTCGGTTCCTGCAACACCGTTTGCAATTTTGTCTTAGCTTCTTGCCGCCGCCATCTTTACATTTCGTGTCGTGTTTTTATCTTTGATTTCATTACGTCGCGTGTGTCGGTTCCTGCAACACCGTTTGCAATTTTGTCTTAGCTTCTTGCCGCCGCCATCTTTACATTTCGTGTCGTGTTTTTATCTTTGATTTCATTACGTCGCGTGTGTCGGTTCCTGCAACACCGTTTGCAATTTTGTCTTAGCTTCTTGCCGCCGCCATCTTTACATTTCGTGTCGTGTTTTTATCTTTGATTTCATTACGTCGCGTGTGTCGGTTCCTGCAACACCGTTTGCAATTTTGTCTTAGCTTCTTGCCGCCGCCATCTTTACATTTCGTGTCGTGTTTTTATCTTTGATTTCATTACGTCGCGTGTGTCGGTTCCTGCAACACCGTTTGCAATTTTGTCTTAGCTTCTTGCCGCCGCCATCTTTACATTTCGTGTCGTGTTTTTATCTTTGATTTCATTACGTCGCGTGTGTCGGTTCCTGCAACACCGTTTGCAATTTTGTCTTAGCTTCTTGCCGCCGCCATCTTTACATTTCGTGTCGTGTTTTTATCTTTGATTTCATTACGTCGCGTGTGTCGGTTCCTGCAACACCGTTTGCAATTTTGTCTTAGCTTCTTGCCGCCGCCATCTTTACATTTCGTGTCGTGTTTTTATCTTTGATTTCATTACGTCGCGTGTGTCGGTTCCTGCAACACCGTTTGCAATTTTGTCTTAGCTTCTTGCCGCCGCCATCTTTACATTTCGTGTCGTGTTTTTATCTTTGATTTCATTACGTCGCGTGTGTCGGTTCCTGCAACACCGTTTGCAATTTTGTCTTAGCTTCTTGCCGCCGCCATCTTTACATTTCGTGTCGTGTTTTTATCTTTGATTTCATTACGTCGCGTGTGTCGGTTCCTGCAACACCGTTTGCAATTTTGTCTTAGCTTCTTGCCGCCGCCATCTTTACATTTCGTGTCGTGTTTTTATCTTTGATTTCATTACGTCGCGTGTGTCGGTTCCTGCAACACCGTTTGCAATTTTGTCTTAGCTTCTTGCCGCCGCCATCTTTACATTTCGTGTCGTGTTTTTATCTTTGATTTCATTACGTCGCGTGTGTCGGTTCCTGCAACACCGTTTGCAATTTTGTCTTAGCTTCTTGCCGGCCCGCAGGGCCACTTTTATCCTGACATGCATGACCTTGACCCCCTGAACAGGTTAGTTGCCAATTGTATATTGATATAGTTAGTTTTAAGTTTGAGGTATGACGAATGTTTTAGTTTGTAATTAGTTTCTAAGTAAACCCCATTTTGACAATCCCACCATCGGTGAGGCTCGCCACCCACCATGTCGTGTCAAAAAGGGGAGGCGCGAAGAGGAGAACGGACGAGTGTAGGTTTGGTGTGTGGAATATCAGGGGATGCATGGATGCTAAAATTAACGAAGTTATTGATATTATGAATGAAAAATGTTTGGATATAGTATGTCTGAATGAAACAAAGAAGAAAGGTTGTGGTATGCTTGAAAAAAATGGATTGAATGTTTTGTGGTCTGGTGTGCCTGAGTCGGAGCATGGGAAACAGGGTGTGGGGGCTATTTTATCAAAGAGAATGAGTGAATGTATGAAAGATTTTAAATTAGTTAGTCCCAGACTTATGTGGATCCGTTTCAGAATTGGCATTACGAGGGTGTTCTTAGTAATAGGATATGCTCCTTGTGACAGCACTTCTGATGCTGAAAAGGATGAGTTTTGGGAAAACGTTAGTGATATTTCAGAGAACCGAGGGGATAACGAAAGATTAATTTTAGCGGGTGATCTGAATGGGTGGGTTGGGGTTAGAAGACAGGGTTATGAACGGGTCCTGGGTGCATATGGGGATAAACGGGTTAACGACAATGGAAATAGGATATTGGATTTATGTTTAGAAATGGACCTTTTTGTTGCAAATACGTTTTTTGCACACAAAGAGATCCACCGATACACGTGGCAAAGAAAGGATGAAAAAAGTATGATTGATTTAGTGTGCGTGGATTCTAGACTGAGGGGTTTGACTACGGATACTCGGGTTTTTCGAGGTGCTGAACTAGGGACGGATCATTTCCTTGTGGTTGCAAGAATTGATCTGTTCCGTGGTTGGCGATCGAGACCGAGAGGAGTGGAAAGCTCCAAAAGGATACGAATCGAAAAGTTGAATGAGGAAAATTGTAAGGATGAATATGTGAGTCTGATTGCAAACACTTTGAATAACTTAGAATCAATTGATTATAGCTTAGAGGAACGTTGGGAAATTTTAAAACAATCCATAATAGATAGTGCGGTTAAAGTATGTGGGGAATCTAAAACGGGTAGGAAAAAAGGCGATGCATGGTGGGACAAAGATGTGAAAGCAGCTGTGGAAAAAAAACAGAATGCGTGGAAGAATGTAGTTTGTGCGAAGAATGAATCCGACAAAACAGTTATGTATGATATTTATAAGAAAGAGAAGAATGCAGTTAAGAAACTTGTGAGTGTGAAAAAGAAAAAATTAGAGGATAATGAATGTAAAAAATTAAGTGCGAATGTGAATGGTAATTTAAAGCTCTTTTGGAAGGAAGTGAAAAGGAAAAGGTCTGGGAAGGATGAGAAAGTGAATTGTTTGAAAGATAAAAATGGATGTATGCTGACACAGGAAAAGGATATAGGTTTGAGGTGGAAAGAATATTTTGAAGATCTGTTTGAAACTAAGGATGGATGCGACAGTTTGTGTCAAGTAAGTATAAATGGACAGGATGATGAAAGTTACGAAATCAGTATGAATGAACTTACGAATGCGATTAAGAAAGCAAAAAATGGGAAAGCTTCAGGTTACGATAGGATATCAACGGAGCTTATCAGGTATGGCGGCCGAGTGACGCTTCAGTGGTGCTTGGAGCTTTTCAACTTGTGCTGGACGGAAGGCCGTACACCAGGTGACTGGAGGAAAGCCATTATCTGCCCTCTGTACAAGGGGAAGGGCTCCCGGTTGGACTGTGGCAACTATCGTGCAATCAGCTTGTTGAGCAACGTGGGTAAATTGTACAGTAGAATATTAGTAGAAAGGGTTAGAAAAATAACTGAAACTAAAGTTTGGGATGCACAAGGGGCTTTTATGAATGGGAGGGGATGTGCCGATCAGATCTTCGCACTGCGGATGATTACGGAGAAGCTTTTGAGTAAACATCAGAAGCTTTTCTGTGCATTCGTAGATTTGGAAAAGGCATATGATAGGGTAGATAGGGGTAAATTATGGGAGGTTCTATCAATCTATGGAGTAAACAACCGGTTGATTCGTGGCATTGCTTCGCTATATTCGGATAGTACTGCGTGTGTGAAGGTGAATAGTCACGTTTCACCGGAGTTCTGTCTTACGAAGGGTGTGAAGCAAGGGTGCGTCATGTCACCATGGTTGTTCAATTTGTTTTTTGATTTTTGCGTCAGTGGGTTAAAAGATATAAATATAGGGGTTGAATTGAATGGAATAAAAGTATGTGCGCTTATGTATGCCGATGATTTAGTACTTATGGCTGAGTGTGAAAATGATTTGCAAGAACTTGTGTCAAGTGTGTTTGAAAATTGTGCAAAAAACGGTCTAAAAATGAATGTCAGCAAAACAAAGGTTTTGGTATTTGAAAGGGATGAAGCAAGAACGAATTGCAAAATAACGGTAGAAAATGAATATCTTGAGCAAGTGAATGAGTATGTGTATTTAGGAAGCATGTTTAGTCGGGATGGAAAGTGTGAAAAAGAAATCGAGCGTAGGAAAGTTGCTGGTTGCAGGGTGGGCGGTGCACTAAGACCTATAATGAGAAACAACAACGTCTCACTACAAGCAAAGAAACTAGTGCATAACGCAATCCTGTTACCATCGATGATGTATGGTTGTGAAACGTGGACATGGACGAAAAAAGAAGAATGTAGTATTAATGCAGTAGAGATGAAATCTCTACGAAGAATATGTGGAAAAACTTTATGGGATATGGAAAGGAATGAAAATATTAGGAAGGAATGTGGTATGGAAGTAAGTGTTGTGACAAAGATGAAAGTTAATAAGTTGAGATGGTTTGGACATGTGGAAAGAATGGATGCAGACAGAATGACAAAGAGAATTCATAAGGCTGAAAGGAAAGGTGTAAGAAAGCGTGGCCGACCGAGAATGACGTGGATCGAACACATCGATTCCGTCCTCAAGGAAGGCCATGTAAGAAGTAAGAGAAATAGGAGAGGGTGTATGAGAAATATTATGTCGGTGGATGAAGCGAAAGAAGTATGCTTGGATAGAAAAGAGTGGAGGTCCGTTCTCTCTGCCTACCCCTTACGGGACACGGCGTGATGGGTAAAAAAAAAAAAAAAAAAAAAAAAAAAAAAAAAAAAAAAAAAAAAAAAAAAAAAAAAATCATTGTCACATCAAATTCATACATATTATACAGTTCAAAACAATAATACACACCAGATACAAATAAAAAAGAAAAATTTGCCGCCTCACTAGGTGTGAACCTGTGTTGAGGCTAGCATGCATACCTATACGAATAGGCACATTAAAACACAACAAATCTTTGGAAAATAAAATTAAGAACAAGATGATATTACTAATGATTACAAATTACAATAATAGTAGTAAATTGCAATAACAGTTATAATTTACAATAACAATAGATGGATACATGTTAACATATTTTTATTGCTCACTCCTTAAATGAGTATGGATGTAACCAACCACACAACATACAGGCAATGGCGTCAGTCACAGCGATTTATAACATCTTATTTTTTGTTTAGTACTGTTATAAATATTAGGCATTCCAGCGTTAATTGAAAAATAAATCAAAACGAAATATCTATAATAATACACGCACGCATAATTATAAAATATACATAGATGTGGACTAGGTTGGTATCTACCTGCACGAAGTATGCATAATTCTCTATGTCAGTAATCAACAAGTTCATTACTAAGAAAATATACTCGACTATAAAATAATACATAATATACCTACCTACGTCTTACGTCGCTCTTTTCTTCAGAAGTAAACGCAGTTATTTGAAAGTTAGATCATCAATAAAACTACATGTTTGTAAGATGTACTTAAGTAATATTTTGTGATTTGAATGCTTTTTTTTTAAATATTGCACCTTTTACAAAATAACATGAGCCCTCCACCGCGCTTTTTCATGCGCGGCTTCAATAATCTCCTCCAACATGTTTAAGTCCCTCACTTCGAAGGAACGGGACAAGATATGAGAGGGTTTTCCTCGTGTTCAGGAACAGCGCTTTCCTCAACCAACTGTCATTCGGCATGCTCAACTTCAATGTCCCAGCCAAGTCCATCTCCTCTCCATAATGGTAGCTTGAAGTTAAAGGCGAAAGATGTCATAGATTGTATTTACCTACTTTAAGCTAGCCGAGATTTATACAAAAATGTAAGGAGAAAAATTACTTAACTGACCTGAAAAATGAGATCAGAATTACCAAATTAAGTATATCTTGGCTGAGAAATGTGGGAGAAAAATTAGGAGCATGAAAGATATTTTTCCCAACTTATTCTGGACCACAAAATTATGTCTTAAGTTTCTTCCTAGCGTATTTGGTTTTATTTTATACTGATTAAAATCCCATTTTAAATTCTGATAACGAATCGGAACATGTTACTCTCCATAGAATAGGTAACCCAAAAAAAATACCTAAATTCAATTTGAACGAATGATTTTGAAAGTCCAACCACGGTAGAAGGACATTATAATGAAAATGAATAATTTGATAATAAGGACAATAATAAATTATTTAGAATCTTTCAAATCAGAAAGGCAGATGCATTCAGTTACCCAGGAACAATGGCCAGTGTTCATCTCCAGCATCTTCACAATACAGAGATAAGTAAAAAATGATAACAGGTAGGAGAAGTACCACAATTCGGAGGCCCGTTTGCATAATTGACTGATTTTTATCGTCATCATATCAGGATAAAGATGTTCATACAATGCAGTGTGTACTGTGTAGGTACCAACAAATCATTTTGTTCCAAAAATGTTTTTTGGTGACATTCGTAAAGGATACCGCGTATTAGACAAGCATTCAAAGATTAATATTATGTATTGTTGTGGTTGGTTGCTTGGTGAATGACATGCTGACTTGCATCAGTCCTGGTTTCCAATCCCAATGTATCTACATACTAGAACTAGAGGGTTCGGAAGTCGTGGGCTCAATCCCAGGCTGACCATCTTTCTCTTTCACAACACAAGCTTTGAGTAGCTAACTGTGAAATAGTCAAAGAGTTTGATTATTTTAATTTATGTTTGTTTATTCAAATATTCTACAAAGTTACTCACGACACAAAATTTGAAGATTCAAAGAGTGTATTTGTGTTCACTTTGAGTGAACATAGATTCATTTAAGTTTTAAAAAAAATATTGTATGTTTCCTGTCTTACGTCAGATTCGTAAAATTGATGAAACATTTATGTAATACAACAAGTTCCTAAAAAGGTCAACTATACGTATTCAGCATAAAATTTTATTTGTCGTAGGTAGGTACTAATTGAGAATGCATCAAATAAAAATGATGGATAAATGATTTTTGAGTCTTGAGAAAAACTATGCATAATAGTCTCTTCAGTGTTGCCACCTTTGTATTTTTTTTTTGGCCTGGACACAGCCTTAAATAAGTCATGCCGTAAATTTGGTATCCCAAAAATTTGAAAGTTCACTAAAAACAAAACGGACAGGTGGCAACACTAGTCATTGAATAAGTTTGAGACCTAGGCAGTAATAGGTAGGTACTATTATCATCTTTAAACTAAACAATTTACTAATTTCATTGTTATCTTATGTATTATGCTGTATTTTCATAAACAGATAGGTATGCATAATGATGGAAAATTAGCTACTCGCGTTCTTCTGTTTTTTTTTCTAATTATCATATCATAGACAAGATGTCTTTTTAAATTGAAAAAAATATCATATAATGAAATCAGCTTTTTTAAAGGCACGCGATGTTATAAAAAATATACATCATGCTATTTTTTTACGTGGGAATCGTAAAAAAGAAACATCTTGTGTTTTTTTATCATTTTGTTTTTTTTTTACGTGAATGATTACATTTTTAACGCTGGTAGAAAATTTAAGGGGGACCTACCGCATGAGTCGTAATTATTATTTTTTTAAACCAGAGACAATGAAGAACATAAACCAGAGACAGGAATTTTTCGGATGAAATAATTAAAGGAAACAATTATTATTAGGTGGGGTAATGTCTAGTAGAACAGTTGAGAAGACAAGTAGTGGTCTTCCACCGTGACAAAAGGTAAAGTGGATGAGTCAAAAAACGTAATGACTTATTCTTATACTTGTGCTTAAAAGAGAATGCTCTTATAAAATGAAATTGTACGGTCGAGAATTCATTTCTTAATTACCTACCTAAATATTATGATTATTTGAAGTTAATTGAATTATAAAAACAAGCAATAAAATAATTATTCTTCTTCTTTGAATGTAGTTGTCAGTTATTTTAAATTTGTTTCCATAATAAATTGAATTCTAGCAATAGGAGGGAGTAGGGAAACTAAAACTTACAGTGAGCTCGATTTTTTCAGAATGTGTAACATCAAGTCTTTCACTGAGATAGATTTGTTCACAATGTGTAACATCAAGTCTTTCACTGTTCTCTATTTTTTCACAATATGTAACATTAAGTAGTCTTTCACTGTGATCGATTTTTTCATAATGTTTAACATCAAGTATTTCACTGAGTTTGATTTGTTTCACAACGTCAAGCTATGCAGGCGGATCTCTTAGCTCTTCGAATTCGAGAGACCCTTCTTTTAAGGGATCGTTTGATAAACCAGCTTGGAAAGAAATTCTTGGTAATCAGATATCAACATGGACTTCTTACTCATTTTGAAAATGATATAATTACGCGATAAGCAAGCTGCTTATGGATAGCAGAAGTTAATTGAAAACTAAAATACCCATATTAGGTAAAGAGTTCGAATTTCCATTCAATCCTATACAGAAAAACCTCTTTCGCCTAATTCAAGAGTAGGAGAGTCGCTACTATGAAAATAAACCTCATAATGTACGTAAACATGTCTCCAAAATCAGTCAACAGTAAAATAATTGTGTCACAGTAGTTGAGTCCTGTTGTCTAACGATTAATCTATGTAAATCCGGAAGGTCTCTTTGGCATAACATTATAAATTATATCGATTTATTATAATAATTAAATCCATGAAACCGACTACTAAAGATCGTTTTTCACAGCTTCAAGACACGGCAGTCGACATAATCACTGGGCGTCAGAAGGGAAGGATATAAAATGAACGTGACACTGTTGCTGAGTGGAGATGAAATTGTGAAGTGTGACCTGTTCCTATGTGAACTCACTTTCTGAAATCACAGTCACGTATAACCTTATATTGAGATAGAAGTAAACTGGTCTCTAACTCATGATAGATGAAGAATGACACCGGATGCCTTACTGCCCCACTCAGTGAATTAAGATAATGAATGTCAAATGCGCTAGATGTTTCACAGTGTCAAACACCACCTTCTACGCTGCATCTTAATCCTATGAACGGAATTCATAGTACGAGAGAATCTTCCATATCATTAGAAATCTGATGGCTGTAAAAATAGCGGATTTCTCCACATCTGACAATAGGCAACCGTAACATTTCGTAGCAATTTTTAATTTTTTTCTCTATTACCTATGAATTGTCGTTCGTGTTGGAGTGGTTCAGTACAGTATTCTGAAGCATTATGGAAACTGACGGAGGAGAAACGAATGGAGGATGTATGTACCTACTGCGTGTCCGAGACTGATGTCGGCAAATATAACCTCTTTGAATGCGACAGGTGGAGAAGAGAAGCAAGTATAAGACTGAAAAGTCAACACAGAAAATTAGATATTCTACATACTGAAATCGTCAGGAAGGGATTATGAAAAAAAGAATGAAGATCATCGATGACAGCCGGTAGAAGTCCAGAACTACTTACTATTTCGGTGTCCTTGGAGGATTTCCCACGAAATCGTAATCTGTCTTCCTCATTCCCGTATTGGACCTAGGCCTTCTTTTCCGACTAATAATTCCCTCTTAACAGCCACCTTATTCAATCGGTGTCATACCACTTTCTATGATATTATGTCATCGGTCCATCTTGTTTGTGGTTTCTTTAGTTTTTGGACAGAAAATTTTAATTTCTCACTTTTATGGCAAAATCAAACAACACTGCTTCTTTTGATTTTTTATGGATTGCTATCGAGTCTTTAATCCAATAGATGCTCCCTCCATTTAGCAGTAGCGCTCTAATCCGTCCGTAGAAAACGATCATGTTAGAGATAAAACAGGGAGCACATCGCTCATCATAATACAAAGATTCATTACTGTTTGTTGGGAGGCAGCCTAGTATCAACATTCTCTTAAATCTCATATCAACCATCGTAATAAAAGGACACGTAGATGAGAGATAAAATATTACATCAAAATAATTTTTCTAAAATGATTCTAATTAATGGATTGCTCCAACGATACAAGGGTCCAGCGAACAACAGAAGCTTTATTTATTTTGACATTATTTGTCATAGAATGACCACAGATATCTTGGGTGACGTATTGTTATAACTTCTACATACCTTCATGAATCTTATTCTAGCCAAAGCTACGGTTTAGTTGTGGTTTAATGATATTCTGTCTGTAATTTGTTAAATAAACAGTGTAGTTAGAAGTCTAAGGGTGCGTTGACACCAAAAGAACATAGAGTCAGATCTCCGTAATAGAGGATATTTGACTATGTATTGTGTTCGTTTGGTGTATTTACACTGCACACTAAGATAATATTATGTACCTACCTAAAGGTGTGAATGTGAAATCTGCAGAAAAAAAACATTTTTTTCTTTTATAAAATACTGAAATACAAAGCAAAATGAAAGTAGACATTTTTACTGACCAAAGTATGTATTTCTATATTTTTTTTTTATTTTAGCATGCATCTGCGACTTTGGTACTGGAGTTCATGGGTGCGATCCTAGCTGCCGACCATCTTCCTCTGTGAAAGAGTCAAAGAGTGTGTTTGTGATAAATTTGAGTGAGCATAGATTTATTTTTATAAAAAAAAGATTAAGTCAAAATAAAACCACACTATGAGAAAAGAACGGACGATGTTAGGGAAGGATGCGACACAAATTCTGCAACTCACGGATTGGCGGACCGCAGTGGAGGACAGGGAGAGTTGGACGCCTTGTATACAGGAGGCCAAATCGAGATTTGAGCTGTAGCGCCGTCAAAGAAGAAGAAAGGAGGGTTACTGGAGTAAAAAATATTTTTTAATCCTTTTCTCATCATTGAAAAGAAATTTTCAGAATACGGAAATTGAGTTTTGAGAATCCTGGATTTTCTCTCGATGCAAGTTCAAATAATGTTTTCATACATTATTATGTAGGAACATAATATAAGTAATTACATTATTATAAAAATATACCTACCATGCTATGATAATAAGTTATAAAAGACGTAACCAGCTACATGTCCAAAAGGTAGCCGCAATTTGAATACAATGAAGTGACTCCGTCAGCACACGAACCTCCTACACGTTGTGTCATTTGAATAAACTTATTTGTCAGCATGTCCTCCGAACGTTCAACCACAATATATTTTATCCTTTGAAAATCCGTCCGTATTATTATTTTTATTATTTACTTTGAGTTAGCAATGCATCGAGATAATAATATATTTAAAAATTCCAACAAAGAAGTGATAGCGAGGAAGGATAAGATGGGTAAAAAGAACATTGCTACATGTCAATCGTAGGACTGTGACCAGATAAAGACAATTTTACCTAAAACTGTGTATATAATATATTGAATAACTAGCTGATTCGGCAAACGTTGTTCTACCTGATCTACAAATGGTCTTATTATTCAGAACTATAAATTATATTTCCACGAGCGTGAATCTTAAAGAAATATTATACTATTAAGTCGAAATTGCCATAATCGTTAATGACAAATGATATTCGTGCGACTTTTCTTCGTAATGAATATAAAATAATAAAGAGTCGTATCGTGATTTTGAATATTGGAAAGTCCTCTCCAATTAGGATACTAAATACAAAAATATATCTAGTGTCTGAGATCATAACGTACGAACAAAAAAAAACTTAGGTATGATTCTTTATCCTCTTGTTGGTTGTTTTTTCCTCGTAATATGAGAAAGTCGTGTACGACCTAATACCAATCTTCATAATATGTAGCTTCTGCATCCCTTGCCAACCAAAATCAATTTCGAATAATTGCTGTCGTCTCGCCTAAAGATGTGCCTGAAGACTCGAAGAACCTGCCTTAAATATAGAGACAAATATTTCAAGGCCTAAATTTGCAACAACACAATATCTTGAATACTCTTGCGAAACGGTAATTTATTTTGACATGGTACTTGTAGGACTGTAGGTAAGCCCAGGGAACGCCCGATTGCTTTATAAAAACTCAATCTTCGTCTGGAGGCTACCTCTTTGTCCCTCAATCTGAAACTAAGACAGATCTATAGCTAAAATATATTACAATATAAACTTATATAATATAAGGTAGGTACGTGTAATATTTAAAACTAGACATTTCGCATAAAAATGTAGGAATGCAGCGTGTTCAAAATATTGACTGTGAATAAACAACTCCATCCAAAAGGTTTTGCCGTCTGCTGCACTTTTTTACTTGGACGTGTTGTGTCTTATTTTTATGCGATTGTCCGAGTAAGCTGTTCACAAAAGAAAATGCGCTTTGGAATATAAATCGTCGTTTGTAAACATTGAGAGGATTCAAAAAGAATTCGCTTCAAAGAAAAATCAGAAAATTATAAAGACAAGATAAAGTCTATTTTGAAACGATATTAAATGGAAAACATCCTTCAGATTTTTAGAGACTCGCTTTTGCGAGAAACGGGAATAAATCTTGGATATTTTAACTTAGGCAGGTCAGTTACCTATCCTCCTTTACCAGTTTTCCAGTTAAATCCTATCTTCCTTTATGTAAATAATTGGGTAGTTCGTTCGTAATCCGATATTTTCATTGAAACACCCTTATCCCACGCATTTCTTCTTCCAATACAACTAAGAAAAACATTTTTCATTTTTCTTAAAAAGTTGATAGTTTATATAACAATAATTATCTAATAACTGATAGCAACATATCCGCAGGAAATATTTTTATATGGGAGAAATATATGATACTTGTTCAGAGATTCCTATGTTAATTCGAGAAGAAGTAGGTACGTATAAAATTGTCCGCAGTTCAAACCATGCAAAAGTAAAATGGGAGAAAAATATAATATCCGTTTGTAAACCACACCAAAGGCCTCTCCATTTATACGCCAATTTAGCCACTTCTTTACTATTTTTGCCTCTACGATCTCATTGGATTTATCTACTACTATTTGTTTGATAATTCTTGCGTAATTATTTATCCGAGAAGAACTTGCGCAACATTTTCTAAAGAATAAAATTAGCTTCTAGCAACTGTCTTGGTGTAAAGTCTCTTGTCACTCATTGCTGTCCGCGGTTGCGGCACTTCAACATTCTGATTTGGCGCCAGGCGATATTGCAGCTCGGTGTAGTCTATTTTGCATATTGGCAAATCATAAAATCTACTTATTTTATATACGTATCTACCGACAAATTTTCAAATATCCATTACAGAAATTTCGTATTGGATATTATAAAATATTACCTACTTCATTGTTCATTCCTTATTTATAAGTAGGTACCTACCATTTTTTTCGTAAAGGATATTGTATTCATAATAGACCTACACACGTAAATCTATTTCATAATCATACATTTATTAAAATTGTAATTGGGTCGGAATCACGATGTAAATGCAGTTAGGCCACTGATGGTCGGAGTTGGTACTCAAAGTATCAAATTAGACTAGAAAAGATCTCATATAAAACGTATTTACAAACTAGGAACTATAACAATGACATATTCACAACATTAGAGGTATAAATTATTTACAACCTTAGAAACTCTTGTAATAATGGGGTAGGTACTAACCAAAGCCATAGTACCTAATGCTTTTTTTTAAGTTTTGCACAAATCGTACCCAAATTTATTGCAATTGACCATATTGCACTAATATTATTGTTTTTGATATATTTTGTAAAAGGTCTAAGGCCTAATAAATACACAAATTACCATTTGTTCTGACTCTTAGGTTTATTCGTACAGCTTCAAAATAATCATAAGTAGGTATATTTAAGTTGTTTTACATTCTTAACCTCTGCTGGTTATGATTCTTAAGGGTAAGAATAATGATATAGTAGAAGTTTAAGTTGATGTATGTATACCGATAAATAAATCGCAACAATAATGGACGAAAAACCTGGCTTATGATATTTCCATAAACTAAACTTCTGGATCCTAAATAGCGTACAGCAATACTTTCAATATGATTTATATTTATCTCTTGTGTAAGTCTAGACGAGCCATGGATACTACAATGCGTATTATAAACCATCTATAAGATAAATCAATTATGCAAATTATATGCAAACTTGATTTGCCCACCGAAACTCATGGACAAATATCTACGGGCCATCATAACGCTACACACTATTACAGCTTCTTGTATGTTATTATCGTGAATATGCCAGCGACGGACTACTGCTTAGTGCGGCAGTTCATATTACCTAAAATAAATAACATTAGCCATGCTTCATTGGACGGACGTCTCTATACTGTATACCTAACTAGCTTTCCCGACAGACGTTGTCCTGTAGTCCTTACTATGAATATTGATTACAAATTTGTAATTTATACAAAAGATACGATTAAAATATGTTAGAATTTTTTTGTAAGGTTTGTGTATTTACGTAGTGAAAGTTCGTTCATTTGTTTGTTTTAATTCATTAGGTATATGTTTGAATGTTAAAAAAATATATCTGAAAAATCCACGAACCATGTAAGTAAACAATAATTTTGTTGTTATAGAATTTTTCATAAGTAGATGGCGTTGGCGTCGCAAGAAATCCGTTCCATACTAACTTTGATACTATATTTAATATTATGTAGAATCCATTTTTCAACTTTTTAATAGTTATTCTGTAATCCGTAGCTGAGAAGAATCCAATAAATCAAACATCGGAAGTATCTCTTCAGCCGATTTCGAGTTACTATATAAGTGTTCGCACTAACCCAACATTATTTTATAATATGACCTATTTCCTGACAATACTTTGTCCTGTAGTCCTTAGGTACCTACTATGAATATTGATGTCGAAATTATATTTTTTCAAAAATACGTTTATAATATATTGTCTGAATGTTAAAAAGTTATTTCTGAAAGCTTGAAAGAAATTCTATATAAAATCTGAGTAGCTACCAATGTTTTGAAACTCAATGGTTGTCAAGTAAACAAAAATCGTGTTATTGGGTTTGGAATTTTTCACAGATGGCATTGTTGTCAGTAAATCCATAAGTACTAACTTTGATGTTATATTTTATATTATTTGCTATACCCACATTTTTAGAATTTTCAATAATTATTATGTGTCTGGAGCGGAGAAGAATCCAATAAATCAAACATCGGAAGAATCTATTTAGACGATCTCGAGTTATATAAGTTTTCGCACTAATCCGACTTAATTTTAAATTATAGATAAACGTCTGACAGAAATTGTTTTGTTCTTTGTTAGCTTGTGTTTTAGCATTAAAATTGCCTAAGTAAGGTAGGTACGGAAGGTTTTAGATACCAGGTCTCACTTATAGGTTTGAGACAATTACCTACTCAAACCTATAAGTGAGACCTCACTCATCTCGCTCATAGGTTTTTTTTACTAGATTTTTCTATCGCTAGCCATTTGTTTATTCTTATAGACATTTGATGCTAAGCAGGTGGCTACTACTTTCTTTTTTCCTCCCATATCTATCCAAATATTCATACTTGGTGATAAAATTTTATCAACTGCTTGCCAAACATAATCTAAATCCTCCTACTCATCTCTCCTACGGTATTGCTTAAAAAAATGGAATTTTGGAATCCTGTTTTGAAATAATTAAAATTGTTTCTGTTGTCACTCAAAAGGGAAGTGATGTCACAAAAATAATGTAGGGAGAATGTAAAAATAACAACAAACAAGTCGTATTTAATTGAATTTTGTTCTTGCTTCACAATCCAAATGACAACACACGTATAAAATAAAAGAGAATTATTTTTTAAACTAATGAAAATTTTATATTCTAGATGCGTACGTTTTTTGACTTTGTATGAAAAATTTCTAAAACGCCAGAAACGGTGGAGTGAGTGAAATGGACATAAGAATGGACAATTACGTATGCGAGAATGAGAGGGTGCAGATGCAGAAGACAATAATTTTGTTGTTAGATTATTTCAAAGATGGTGTCGCATCATATTCGTTCCATACAAACTTTAATATCATATTATTTTATATTATTTCTTATTAATTTTTCAACTTTTTATTAGTTATTCTGTTATCCGGAGTGGAGCAGAATCCAATAAATCACACATCGGTAGAATCTGTTGAGCCAATCTCGAGTTATAAGTGTTCGCACTAACCCGACTATTAGAGATCTCAACACCATAATATTAAAAAAAAAAAGAACAAAAATGATACATTCATGATATTATATTAATATTTTCAGTCTTTCAATTATTATAGGCTTCACTTCCGCTCCTGGACAAAGGCCTCCTTCATTTCCTTCCACATTGATCCGTCTTGGTACATCTGGATCCACTTATTGACACCTGTTTCTTTACTTCATAGATCTTCTCAAATTCACCAATAAACATTCGATATGGTAAGTAAGTGATGAAAATGTGAATTTTTTTTCTGTTTATTTAAAGTAAATATTTTATATCAATAAAAAATTGTTTTGCTTATGGGTCGATAAAGGTTTCCCAAAAAAATGTTTGGAATTTGAAGGTAAATGAAATGTGGGGTCAATAATTATTGAGTATTTGCTAAAAACCTTTAACATCATTTTCTCCCTAAAATACACTTTTGTCACAAGACATATTTATGTAGGTAATATGTAATGCATTTTACCTTTGAAGTGACACTATATATAATTATTTGTTTATGGATTTTACAGAAAATTATATCACTAGAAGAGGGGTTATCCTAAGTAAGTAACATTTACGCTGGCGTAAAGTTACATTTTTTTATATAAACGTGTATAGCACCCCTACAGAATACTTCGGAAAGCTCCGAAGCCCATACCAAATTACACTTACGCTAGTGAATACCTAATATTCGGATCTGAGACAGGCCATCCTCGGATAGAAATTTCAACAGAAAAAACAGGCCATCCAACATTCTAGTTTCTATACCACTAGGCTACCGAGGTCGGCTAGATTTATAAGTTACTAAGATTAGGATTATTGTTGCTATTCGTTATTTTGCAGCCATGTAGGTTTGACAATTTATATAAAGACGACTTTCATACATATTGAAAAGTACACCAACGATGTAGGTGCGTATAGTTTACCTGGTTCAACAAAGTGACACGGCCGGTAATAGAACTCGACGAACCGTAACGACATCATAAGCCGTGTAGGTACCTACTCAAGAAAGCCAGAAGACCACTGGTATTATTTTAATAGTATTAAGACCTCGCACGACTTTTATAGCCAAAGACGAATGGCTCTACCGTCGATGTTCTATCAAAAGAATTGCTTAAAAAAAAACCACATTAGGTAACTATTGAAGGAGCTACAAATTGGTGCACTGTATAATAATATAAGTTACTAGTTCCCCAATCCCCCGCACTACCACGAATGTCTGCGCGGTTTTGATTGATAGTAACTTACATTAGATGTGTAACTTATTCTCCACTTGATGTAAGATTATTATTAAATTCTGTTAAGACGGTTGAATTTTTCGAATGGTTGGTTTCAAATTTAATTTTGGAATGCAATCCAAGTATTAAAATTCTTTATATGAATTTTTAAATTCGAAGTGTTGGAGACGTTTTGACTATTTTTGATTTCACTTATAGCCATTATTCACTGTAGATTTTATTGTTTGAGGTTATATTAATTTTAACATGAAATTATACAAGAATAGTAGGTTCATTTAAGGCTTTAGGTAGGTACATCACGTATAAACCTTAAATTAAGGCAGTTCAAATAAAAGAATCAATTTTCACATCTTAAAACCATACATAAAAAGGTAGATTCGTCCGTTTATATGACTCATTCAAGAAAACCGGCTGTTTTTGTTGAAATTATGTATTTCCTGATGTACATAATATGAAAGAAACTCCAAGCAAATAATCAAAGATGAGCTTTTTTAGACTTATGAAAAGACCAAGAGCAATCATTTCGATCAAGGTGCAGTGATTGAGATAAAATGTTCACATAATCCAAATTCCAAATAGTTCATCCAACTGCACTATCTAAGACCCTAAATTCGATGGACCAACTGCGTAAGTGCGATGTTTTGATACTAGAGATAGGGAACTCGAGGGCAATATTATATTCCATACGGAAAGGTTTCCTAAATTTATCAATAGCAAGGCAATGGTTACGAATCCCGATGATAATTATTCTACTTTTTAGTTCATCATTAATAGATTTAGAATAAGACAGAAAAGCATAATTACATATACGTGTTTAGAAGTAAGCAACATTCACAACAAAGATAATTATTCAAAACATCAACTGTCCAAAGTGAAATCAATGAAAACCTTACGTGTGCTTAAAATGTAATTACTTATCTACAAACCTGGTATCTTAAAAAAAAATAAGGTTGGTTTTTGCGCGTAAGCTTAATTTTCAACATTTTGAACACTTTATATTGTACAGACGGTCAATTATATTTGTATTTTATATTATAAAAAAAAAACTCAACGTTCAAAATCACTGGCCTTATCTGATTATCTTCGCTACCGAACAAGATCATCGCTATGTACCAAAAGCTACCTACCAACTAAAATTGAGAAAAAAATCTCGTGGTGTGGGTGTAAGATTTATCTGTCCGTATGGGAGGCCGAAATGAAATCAGTTTTATAGAGATCAACGTTGATAATGTGACTATAATATGGGTAGATGTATTTATTTGAACCATTAATACACCATCGATCATATTTATTGACATTTACCGTAATCTATGGACTACTTTATAATTTATTTTCTCTAACACTTCCACTGTCCTCTATAATAACATCATATAGGGAACGTACCCGTGATATAGAAACGTAGCTTCAAACGTAAAATTTATTAACCATCACGGTATCAAGGTGTAAATTTAAATAAATGTATATCTTCATAGTGCGTTACATTTTTGTGTTGTATTAGAGATCTTATAGTCAAGATCAAAAGTGTTTATGCAAGCTGCAAACCTTACTACATTAAAATTATTCCTAACTCTAGCGGATATATAAGCTTTCTTTCAAAGCTACCCTAAATGAAGACCTTCAACGAGATGGAAGGATAATTTTATAGTCAATTTCTCAAAATAGAGCAACAGGAACCATAGAAAAAGATCATGTGATGATCCACACCATAAAAGATGAAAAACATATAGTTTTGGATTGACGGCTTATGGCAATATCAAGGGCATGATTCCAGATCCGTTGTTGTATTATGTTGGAATTTAGGATACGAGTAGGTATAGTGTTGTCATGTCAGGCGGTGAGATTTTTATAATATTATCCATCAACCCGTGTCCCTTAAAATGGGTAGGCAAAGAGAAGGGACCTCCCATTTTTCTTGGAAATTAGATAATATTTCGGCCTGACTGATTTCCAGCACTTAAAGAGAAGTTTGCAGACGTTAACAAACCCGTTTTGAAAATATCTAAGCTACCTATGATTTTATCAAGTGAAATTAGCCAACTGCGATTGAAAAAATCGATAGAGTTGTAAAATCATAAAAAAATATTCTGATACAAATGTTTATACCACATCATCCATCATTGTAGGTAGTTGAGTTATCATTTTGGCAGCTCCTTATAAAGGATCATGTCTTTAATTTGTCTAATCATGCCAAACTGCAACATATCACAATGAAAACGATTTAATGATATACAATTTATTTTTTCCATTAGGACTTCTGGGTTGAAATTAATTTTAAAATTAAATGAGCAAACAAATTTAACTGACTGGTTTTTTAATACCCGACCTTTTAGGGTTATGTAAATAACAATGAATATTAAATTGAATACTTATATAATAATTTATACCTCGATATTTTTCGTATAACACGTTTTGTTTTAGAAGACCAATTCTTCCTCTTCCGGTTCTCAATTAAACTATAACTAAATGTTTCCCAAACATCTTTCTAAGCCTTCAATTCATCACATAGATTCTTTATAGCCTCATACGAGTAACAGCGCATGCCTTCAATCACCGGTTCTTTGCTGCTGCTTCTGGGGCGACCTCTGCAATTCCTTCGACGGTAGTAAAAAGCATACTTAGCTAGGTGATATATTCTGTGGACTATCCATGTCAGCAGAAAAAATCTTCCACGCGTGGGTTCCAATTCATTGTCTGATATTCCTAATAATAATTATAATAGCCGTTTACCCACAACTTGACTTTCCCCTTCATTATTAGGTTTATTAATTTGTAATTTTGTATTGCGAAGTAGGTACTTATGCGCCCAAGGTAGGACAGAGACATAGAAAAAGACGACTTAAAAATGTTATGTACCAACTTAGATATGTCAGGTATACGTATACCTAGTATGTTTTCTAACCATGTAAAATTTTCAAAGGGTTTTTACCCATTCTTTGTCCTTCGGTGTTCAGTTGTTGACCCAACGGTTTTTTCTACGGTTTTCATCCGTACAGCTTACGTCCATTAACAAACTTTACTTTCCGTGAAAGATGCCGAAAGTCCACTTGTGTTCATTCTGTATTATTCTCATTTGAAAAAAAATGCAATCTACCAAGGTCAATTTTCCACCGTTTAGAAAAACCCTATAAATAATTATTGTATAGTAGGTATAGGCACTTACCTTATGCATATTTTTAACGAATAACTGACAAAGGTACCTAACTAATTATTACTGATGTTTTTGATATTGAATACAATGGAATTCTTTTACCAAAACATGAGTAAATAATCAAACAAAACGTAAAATTAATTATTCTATTAATGACAAACAAAAGAATAAATATTATCAATCATATTTTCACTTGATACAAAAAACAAAACGTCAGATGGTGTCAAAATGTCTAGCGTTTGAAAGAGTCGTGGTTGACAAGCTAGAGACGGGTAAAGAGACTCACAACAACAGGTAGGGAATATTTGAAATGCCTCAACTGATAAGAAAAAAGTTGGCTATTTCAATAAATAAATCTTTGAACCTCGTTTCATTGTATGATAATGAAAATTTCTTCAACAAGTTTTCAGTATTATTCTTGCTCAGGATTTTTGTATTTTTAACGGTTTTAAAACCAAAGAAAGTTGGCGTATGTGCGACTTTGGTTTTTAATCTACAAAGCCCTGTGTTAAATAGGATTTGGTTATTGTTATACCAACGTGATCCTCAATTACATATGCCATAAAATGTTTAATGTAAGTATAGTAAATCAATTTTATCGGATTATCTATGATGTAGTTTGACTTTTGAAACAGTTAGAAACAGGAAACAAACGTACATAAATGGATGTGAATCCTGGCACTTGACGAAGTCTCAACAGAAAAAGATCCTTAATGTTGAGAACATTTTTGCATCAGATATTGGAGATTAGGACGTGGTATCACTATGTCTTAAATAAGGCCGTAAGCTTCAGAACAGCACAAGAACCAATCACCTCTGTAATCCAGAATCGCATAATGAGCTGGCTTGACAATGTTCTCCACATTCTGCTTTTCTACAATCCGGACTGAACAAGAAGGCGAAGCAGGTCAAAAATAATCATCAAGCGGACACTCGGCGCAGTTTTATAAGAGGCTGGTCTGCTGGGATGAAACAATCATACTACAGTCGTTAAACAGAAAAGAGCTCACCTGGAAGGACTGCTAGTGAGTTAATAGTTAACCTCTGTCACCGTTTAAAAACTAAAACGTTCCAGTTATTTAATACAGCTAATTCCAACGCCACTGGTAGCCTAAATGAAAATAATATTTTATCCGAACGATAGATAATTTTTTCTAACAGCGGGTACCGCATTCTTATACAAAAAATAAATAAAAAACACTGGCGTACAAAACTGTCCCATGTAACCTACCACAGATAATGTCAGGTAGCATTTCACACATCACATCACACGAGTACGGACTTCATTACCCTTTTTTGTTACCGAATAATATTATATCCACCGAATAACTCAACTATAATACTAATGAATTTATGTTCCACGAATAACTTTTTTAAGTATTGATATTTATAACAATGATTAATTCTTTTTTCTACACTTTATATTTTTTCAAATTTGCATAATTACTTTTTCGTGCATGTAATTACGAGGCTAATGTCTTATGTGCGCATTTTTGTTTTATGATTTAATGTGTGTGAACCCTTCCAAACTAACTACCTATATATAAATAAAAGAGCCTATGGTGTTTTTTTTTTTATTTTGAATCTTCTTATGCAAAATTTAAAACTTTTCAATAATAATATGCAAGACAGTCATTATTTTCTTACAAGATGTCTTAATTAATAAACAAAAAGCTAATTGAAACAGTTAACGAAAAAACAATATTAAGGTTTTTTTTTCACATCCTTATAATAAAGTAGCGTAAGTATATTTTGTACCTATAAGTATACATAATTATTCAAAATTAATCTGTTTTGTTTTTTGCAAATTTTGGCAATGGGCGGAGTTTGGTGATTATGATAATTATTTAAAATTCAAATTTTACAGACGAGCTCATATCTAATGTATGCGTACTTCAAAATTGTGGAAACAGGGCAGATATATGAAAGCACAGGTTTTGGCAGCCTGCTCTTATAGGTGTCTAGGAGAAAAGAAAGCGATTGGCCTATGTTACGATACAGACCAATCATAAAGATTTTTATGCTGAAAAAGAAGAAGAACTGTCTATTTTATTATGTTGTTTTCATAACATAGGTAGACCAGCGAAATGTAAATGTAAAACCACCGTATCACGGACGATGGACCATGGGCAGTGCCCTTTATTATCATTATGGAGAGGAGCTGGACATGACTGGGACATATTACTGTGTTAAGCATACCAAATGACAGCTGGCTGAGGAGAGCGCTGTTCTCTCTCTCGAATAAGAGGAAGAGGGGTTTGGACATTACGTGGGAGGAGGTCATCGCAACTGATCGAGCGCAGTGGAGAGCTCTTGTTGCCTCCCTGTGCTTGTAAGTATGGTTTTAAAGAGAGTACCTAGTATTGAAATACATTATTTATTTTGATGAAAAAAAAAACACAGATACATACAATCATGTTCATACACATTTCATACAAAAATGCCCTTAAGTGGGGATATCCATTAAAATATCAGTAACAAAGTATAACATTATTACAAAAAGATCCTTAGGCGCTCATACAACTCTAAAATAATATAAACATAGATACGTAGTAAAAGAAGAATCCCAAATCACATTTCAAGTTAATTTACAAGACATTCAATCAATTGGCAATTAATCAAGCTAAAATTAAGCCTTTAAATGTGCAAAAGTAGTATACAGAATTCATAATCGTAAATAAATAAAATAAAATAAATAAAAGTTTTCTTTCCTTAAGATTAAATTGCAACTATGAATATTAAAAAGAGCAGATTAATAATGAATTTGCGTAGCTATTTTACAAACCACATTCATATCGTGACATCAACCGCTGATAGATAAATAGTACAAAGAAAAAAAAATAAAATCTGAAAAATTAAAATCATTAAATAAATAGGTATATTAAAAAAAAATTATACAAAACTGACTAGTCTAGTCAGCGAGGAAAAAGTAATCAACTCACCACAATTATTAATTAATTAATTAAGTAGAAAATTGATTGCTTACTTCGAAAATAAAGCAGGGTATCAAGGTTTGCAGTTCAAATCGAATTTTACTTCTTTACCTCAATGGAATGGAACGAGCGGTGTCGATCTTCGACAAAAACTCAGAAGTGTTATTTTATTATTTCATTACCTTTCTAGTACTAGTTAAAGAGTTAGCCTATAAAAGGTAGGAAGATCTACCACAAAAATTGGGCAATAGAAAAATTTTTCACGAATACGTCAAAATATTTAAATAAAACCACATTATTTTTTTTGATGTTTTGATCTAGAATTAAGTAATCAAGATAATATTAACTATCTTCATTACATATGTATGACTTCTTGAAACAGTTAACGTTGATACTAATAGATGCGTGCACATCAAGCAGATGGTATTTTTTTAGTTACGTATATTTGACGAGTCAAGCTGTTTTCTTACCTGTAAACTACGCAATGTAAACAAATTATGACATTCTACAGGTAAACCGATCTTTACCTATAGATTTTTTTCGTATGTAAAAAAAATACCCCTTGGGAAGTCACGAATGATTAATGATAGTAGAATGACTCTTGGATTAATTGTGTATTTTGGGTAGGGTTTTTTTTTTGTACGAAGGTTGTAGTCGGAATCATCCCTTGCTCCAAAGGAAGGGATGTTGTGCAGGATGGACTGCGGTTTCATTTTGTAATTGATCCCACGTAGTTAGTATTATATACGTTTTTATTTTTCAATATACATGCTGACTATATAAGAAAAAACAAGCGAACTTCACTTTTTGTCACTGGTTTAAACCGTGTGCTCCACGTTACCTTAGAGAAAAATTCCAATACTTGGCGAACGACGGCTTTGCACTGCTCTCTTATTTTCGATTCATTGCGCTCGTTATTGGAACAACTCACCATCACAAATTAAATAGTAAACATGATAAATCACTGTATCCCTTCAAAATAAAGGTTAAAAAGCACTTATTGTCCTCAAATGCAGCGTGAATCCTTGATAATCTATCTTCTTTCATCTTTCTCTGATATAGACAGTGAATTTTGTATTTATGACATCTGCGCTAAGAAGATAATCTCGCCATTACTCTAACTGTTTCTGATTTTCATATCCTCTGTGCGTTAAGAAAGTTGTGGGTTCGATTAATGCTGTCAACATTATTCCTCTCACTCCGACACAATAATTGCATAGTTTGGTATATACCTACCTACTTTGGGTTAGTCAAGATAAAAGAGCTACTATATAGATTGTTTGACGAAAGTTTATTTTTGTCCAATTTAGAAATGTCCAGATTATTAAATATATTATTATTATATTTAATATCTAGATAATCATTCGTCACCCTATTAGTCATAGTTTAGGTTATCTAGACTGGGATTGCCTTTTTAATCCACACATAAGCGCTCAAGTGGCATTGATGGTCCCATCAAATGGGAGAATAATCTCATATCATTTTTTATGTTATCATTATTTAATTTGTCTTTCTGAGTCTTCTACTTGTTTCTTGTTTCTGCAGGTTCAATCGAATAGAACTTTTACAACTCACATGCGTTTAGTTAAGCATTTAGAAAAATTTCTATACTATAAAAATATAAGCAAAACAAAATGATCCATCACAAAGTGCAATGCTCTCTTAACGGTTCTATACAAAATACCCAAACATATTTCCACGTCGAGAGTAATCTACATAAACTCATTGTAAATCACCGTGTTAAAAATCAATATGGTATTTTATAATAAATGCTACCTACTAAAAATTACAATAAATTTAAAGCAAATCTAATGGGAGATACAGTCGAACATTATTTTACTGCGATTCGACTTGTGATGTTTTTGAAGTTTCTAGGCCTGAGATTTTTGATAGATAGGCAACAGTGAATTACAAATAGGTACGTTTAACTAATGTTTCAATGTTCACAAAATCAAAAAGACAAAAATATTTTTATACGAATAAAATAAATAAAATATCACGAAATCGTTGACGAAATCTTCCCATCTTAATCGAATGCGAACCAGCTAAAATCGATGAATGAAGTTTCGAACTTGAAGACAGCTAAAAATCAACAAACACGTCCGTGTAAAGGTTCTAATGGAGGTGTATCAAGAATGATAGAAAGAAGACATCATCATTCTCTTATTTCCAGGATGGTTCCTGAAGATATGTAAATAGATAGGTTGCTAGTCAAAAAAGTAGATGTAAGTACCTATATGAAAATTAAACAGCCAGAAGGAAACTGTAAGTTAGGAGTACCAACCCATAAAAAAAAATTGTAAGCTCTGGAGGATATATAAAATTTAATTTTTTTTTGAAAAGTGCTTATTCCGAATTCTCTATATTTCACTGACATTTTATGTAGGTACCTACTTGGTTTTGCTATGATGTTTCGAAGCACGTATGCAAAGAAACACGTCCGTTTTTTTTGTAAATTTTATTTGATATTATCTATAATATATTATCTAGTTGGATGCGAATAATCGTTGTTCATCTTGGCAAAAAAAAAACGTGTGACAAATTATTGTAGTGAGTAATTATAAACGAATCAATGCACTTAATATTTTTTTCAAATAATATTAATGTCATTAATAACAACTAAGACCGGTCGTACAACGAAGCACTTAATAATATTTATTCATGCAGTACTTACTTACTGGTATAAAATACGCCGAAAATGACTTGAATCTAGGTAGATAAAAAAAAACACAATAAAATAATTTGAATGATAAAACTCCCAGAATATCTGAAAAGCGGGACTAATTTTGATATAAGACGTATTTAATTTACGTTCAGAATCGTTTTTTTTTTATATAATATACTTTTTACATTTTGTATGAAGGAAGATTTTGAATAAGTCGTTTGTATGCATACCTACTTAATTGTAAGTTCCTACCTATCTACCTAAGCTTGTAATGCCGTGTACCTATTACCAGGCGGATTTACCGAAATACCTACTATGTTAATTTTCACTGCGAACAACGATTTGTACCTAAAACCTGTCAAAAATGATCATGATGTACGCTATAGTTTCTTTCGATAAAAAGAAAGCTTTAAATACAACAACATAATTCCTAAGAATATTTTTCTTCTTCATAAACTTATCAAGTAATATTCGTATAATATTGTGAATTTTAACAAACATAGACAAATGATATGAAAAAAAAATCTAATTATATTCTCATTGGCCGAGATCGAAATGCCTCCTTTAAAAGAAAACAAACATAATAAAGTAGTTACAACAATATTATAAAATAAAATTGTGAGCCTTTCAGATAAATATAAAAATGTACCTACTCGATGTGGAATTTTCATAATATTGCAAAATATGTTGCAAAATATAAAAAAAAATCTAGGTTCCAAACTTTATTGTATTTTATTAAGAAACAGGTTCTCATTCTAAACTCGAAATGTGGAACTGATTAAACAAAGGAATTGGAACACTTTTTTTAACCATTAATCAAATTCTAGAATAGAAAATGACGCTTCAAAGCACTCGACAAAATTATACTAGTCGATTCGTTTATATAGTTTATTATCAAAATAACATTGTATTAAAGAAAGTTACAACCAATATAATAAGTATGTCTGTCTCCAAAACATAATAAAGAGACCCCAAAAAACCCTACCTACAGATAACTTATTGAATTAATGCAATTAGAAACGCTTCCCAAATTCATTGGACCTTTGATACTGTAGTCGGGGTGTGTTTTCTTTGTAAATTAATATTTCGTCTAACAGTGCATCAGCTATTCACGATAAAGGTCTAAGGGTAAGTTTTTTTCTTTTGTCCCATAGAAGCCGGTTTATGAACTTGTTTCTTTCTTACAATCTAAATTAAAAAAACGTATGGTTTTAGGATGTGATACATATACCTAATATTTTTTCATTCAATGTGCTCAAACTCTTAGAGGACTACAAGCAGACCACCAAAGATATGAAAGCAGCTGGGAGACAATCTAGAATAACGCTCAACCATCTCCTTAAACAACAAGCCATTAGGTCTAGAATAATGAGGTGAAGATGAAGAGTTTTTTTCTTCCATAAATAACCAAATATGTAGATACTTATTAAGAAATGCAAAAAACATTTATAAGGCTGAAAAAGTGCAAGAAGGCGGGGTAGCCCGTAACATAATGACGGTGGACGAAGAAAGGGAACATTGAAAAGAATCCTCTCACCTTACCTCTTAAGATATAATACCTCCTTTCTTAATAGTCTCAGACCTTGGAAGTGAGGAAACGGTTGAAAAGGATCTGTTTTTACAGGATGAGATAACCTGTCCACACTCAATTTGCGAAGTTGACTGTCGAATTTAATTTTCCTTACAATTTTTTTTAGGTGAATTGTATTGAAATCTCTGCAACAGCTTGGAGATAGGGCATACGAACTAACGGTTTATGTTTTATCATTTTTTTCGGGAAAAAAAATAGGTGATATAACTGATGATTCGCAACACCAGAAGTCATCTCTATTGATCACATATCCTTTATCCATTCCTCAAAATAACAGCATACTATTATTTCATTATTAGAATTTCTTCACGCTCCAGGAAACTGGATGATTCCCTGACACAAGAAACCGTTACAATGGATGAAACTATTTACAATCAATGGAACCACCTTGCAGTTGGTGAACTGTAAAGGTACGACCAAAATCCATCCAGGTAGGTAATTGATTTTTTTGTTACAGAATAAGTAAGTATTCTCAATAGACAGGTAGCTGGATTAGAATTGAATGCCTTTGGAGGAAATTAATTACTTTTCTATTATTCAGAAACATCAGTGTGATACCGGACAAGATTGTGAATGATGGTTTTACGTATAAATTACTCACTCAATTCATCAATAAAAATCACTTCATATTAACGTAATGTGGATCATGATTTTGATCCTATTACGAATGTTTTAAAGTCTGGCATCAAAACCGCAATATCTAATTATGTTATTTTTTAAATGAAGTGATACATCAGTTTAACAACATAATACATTTGAACCATAATTAAACATGAGCATTAATCGAACTCAAATCAATATGACAAAGTTGTACTCTTGTTTGTTAATTCTTTCCATAAATATAAATAAAGAGTATGAACTTTCAAAACGAACTCGCTTACCATATTTTCATATAATCCTTAATAGGCTGAGCTGGATCGTCCATGTCCTACCGTCCTACGTATGTCCCGAGTCCATAGATAATAGAAACTTATTTTGCACACCTTGTGGTACAAGAAGACGAGGCAGAACAAGAATCATCATCATCAAACGAGCGTACGATGAAGAACTTCGGGATACTGGCATAAATAAGAATAGCACCCTGGATCTAGCCCAGGATAGAGATGGTTGGCAAGACTTTGTGGAGACCAAATACTCCACCTAGGGATCGAGTTTCGGTTAAGCTATTCATAAATTATGATCATCAAATTTATTATCAAAAAATAAAATTTTTCATCACTGGTACAGTCTTTAAGGGCTAACAAATTATTTTACTTAAAAAAGCAAGTAGGTACTTAAATAACGATTTCAACCAGCAAATTATGAGAAGGTCTGAAAAACCTATGTAGCTATTTATGAAATACTGAAAACAACATATAAAAAGGAGCATTGGCGCCAAATACATGACAGCAGTCGCAGTCTTTAAATTTGGTTGCTCTCTCGTTCTCAATGATTTCCAACTTTTATCTCTATATTTCATTTATTATTAAATTTCTACTTGTTGCATACATGAGATTTTTCGACATGTTGAACATGTTGAGAATTCTCATGATTAGGAGTTTCGGAGATAAACATTACCACCTAATGGCGAACGTTGTTAACGTAAAGTGATCACACTAAGCCAGCCTTCGAAATAATAGTAGAAGACGGTCGTAAGCCCGTAGTGGTTTGTTTCATTTAAAAATCTAACATTAATAATGAATAATTGTTAGAGTCATTAGTTGTTATTTTTTCTTTATATAAAAAGGACATTGAAATAATTTATTGTGAGACAGTACGACTATACCTAATAGGTACTATACTACTTTTAATACTATGCGGTCACTGAAAAACCTTCAGCGGTATTAGGTAGATAGTTTATTACTTAAATTCTATTTATGGGACAACGCCGCCGTCCGTTTAGGAACCCCTTTATACTTTATGGACACCATAGATAACAATATTGATTCCATCTATGATATTTGCTCTCCCTCCTTGCTTGGGTACCTACCCGAGTATTAACATGCTCGATTGAGCACGTCCTCTGTCTGTGTGCAGGCAAATTAATTACAGCTTCGATTGTCATTATCTTTGAAGCAGTAGGAAAGTACATACCTTACCAATGAATGGGTTAGAGGGGTATTTCATCAAACATATAAGCACCATACTTCATAATAATCACGGAGCGTGGTTTGATCTTATTGTTTGGTCAAATTATTCAATTACTTCTTGATTGCACATATATGTTAAATAGTTAAGTATATTATGCATCACTTCTGTTATGCTTTACAAAAGATATTAGTTTCAATGATTAAAAGCAATCCTATCAGAAATTATCAAACACCTTTTTCTATTCGTGCTTTTGGTACCTACCCTGTCTTGATTATTTCCGGGCTAAATCCAGAGAATGGTCTGCATGTTCTAAACTTTTGTTCTGCTTTTGCTTATCTCCTTGTCGTCGACCTGCCTCTTCATTTACTCGTATGAGCCACAGCGACTTTTTTGGGTTTTAGTTTTCAATAATTCTTTCGAAGATGAAAAAAAAACAAACTGGTTTTTTTAGGATAATCATCCTTGAAGAGAAGCCTTGTTTCTTCAATTGATGTTTATCTGTCTGAGAGTGTTGAATCTATAAAAATTATCATTTTTCAGTTTTAGATATTAGGGTATTGTTCTCGTTGAATGTTTTTTTTAGAATAATTGTCTTGTACGAGTATTTAAAGCAAATCTGTACTTTCTCTAGATATGTACTTTCATTCTTTCAAAAAACAAAATCCAGGAAAACCAACCAGATTTTTAAATTCTAGCTGATTTCAATAATTCAATACGCTAACATACACTAGTTTATTTCGGTTTATTATTTACTGACCATTTATTATTGATGAAGAAATAAAATAATTGGAGGAAACGCCTCTTGTGCTGACTCCCTAGAACATCAAAGAGAAACCTTCGGCGGCCCCAACTCTACAGGTTTGCTGGTGGAACATGGACACAGAAGACTCAAGATAGATAGGAGTGGAAGAATATGGAGGAGGCCGACATTTAGGAGTAGAAGGTTCAAGGTCCAAGCTGAGAAGAAAAGAAATAAAAATAAAATAGGTAGGTAGCTAAATATTTTTCGTAATCTTGCAGTAAAAAATATAAACTTTTCTTACATAATGTTTGCACATAAATAATTGAGTTTTGCCTTTATTAATCTCTCGTATTTTAAACATAGTCAAATGGGTGCATCCTAAACCACTATTTGTTAAGTCACTTATAAAGAATTCGTGAAATATCTTCCCAAACTTATATCCAAACGTGCGCAATCAAGCAAATTACCAAATTAATAACACCTTAAATCCTTAAAACATTAGTAGGTATGTTGAAAATGCAGGTGAGAATTCAGCAGGTAGGTACAAAAAAAACAATTTAACATTTTTTTCCTCAAAATAATTATTAGCTCTTTCGACTGCCAAAGATCTGACGAATTGCATTCATAATGCATCAGGTTACTAACTAATTGGTTAAATTCGCTTAAATGTGTGAATTCCCAACCGTAGGTATTATTCCTGTATGTTGTACTTTTATCCATCCTTTGACTGCTCACCGCCTATTAACTTCTCATTAGGATAATAATACTGAATCCTTATTAAAAAATTCTTTACGCGCTATGCATTTCCGATGTAAATTTCATTCATTTACACCTCTTTTGATTATTTTCTCATCTTTAAACTCCTTGATTGGTAGAGAAAACATTATCCTTCTTCATTGCTAACATTGACGTGATGGCTTAGCAGTCTAGCTTAACAGTAGGTACCTAAGTGTTCAGAAGTCTGTCTTTGAATTTAACTGTGAGGTGGTTGGTAGTCCTGTGGTATCAGTTTGCGGCTTTCTTGCGTTCAGTGCACTGGGGGTCGTGGGTTCGAATCCCGGTGCTGACCTTTTCCAGTTTCACAACACAAGCATTTTTGATGATGCAGTTGATTTGCTGTCTTTTATTGTTGTGAATCCTTCAATTCATTCATAGATCACTGCCTCTTATTGTGTCTCGTCTTCAAAGACCTCTTGGAGAATTACAGTGCCTTGTCCCTGCTGCTGACCCCTACAAGAAGTCTGTTTACTCTTCTTTTTGATGCATGTTCTCGAATGATAGGTCCTTACAGCATGCCCATCTCCCGGTTGCAAGAATTATTGTTTTGGGCATGTGATCTAACGTCCCCTTTGACCAATGATGTAGAGGCAGATTCTACATTTTTGTATAACTTCCACAATAGTTCGTCTCTGTAGAGGTCCCAGGAATGGTTTTCACTTCCATATTCTCTACAGAAGTCAGACGCATCCTCCATAAATTGGAAATGACAAATTATACCTATCTAGTGGAGGATCAACAAGGAATCCATTGTCCAACATAGGATTGAGAATTGCTGAACAAGCATAATAAGGCCATTATAAAATGGCATATAAAATATAGCTGAAGTCATGTTTAATGATTCATGAACCCCATCAGCATAATTGACATGAATAGACATTATGTATTGAAGCCCTTAATTCGATTTAGAGAATTAGGGTTAATTTCATTGAAGGGTGATATTTAATTTATTTATCAGAATTTCTTCTATATTATCCTTTCCGAAAACCAATTAGACATTGTTTGCCATTACAAATAATTATAAGTATCATTAAAATGATGTGCCTAAATTGAAAGTCATTATTTGTAAAATGCAATTAATTATATGACTAAATGTTGAGAGTTTTTCAAGCTCAATAGTTTATTGCATTAGGTCTTTAGGTGAATAATTCTACGTAAATATTTCTGAAAAATTCTTAAATATAAGCAGACGTTATTGATGTCATATCTTCTTTTTTTTGAAATGTGGTGGTTAATCTTATGACTGGTGTTTCAATCAACCTACATACAAACTTCCATAAAGTACCTGTATCAATTTTTTAACAAACGCGCTGACAACTTACGGTTTACAAAATAGGGCTACCAGCTTAGTATGTAACATAAAATTTCAAATCAATCATTTCAAATCAATAAAGCAACAAGATTTTACATATTCATACAATTTCTCCTATAGCTACCGAGAAACGAAAAAAAGAAATATGCATTGCATTTTTGACAATGTAGAAAACATGTCATAACTACACAGAACACCTTCTCAATACATGCACATAAAATTGATGCAGTTGTGTGTAATTCAATTAATTTGCCGGTCATTATAATTTGGTGGGAAGGTATTTCCTTCATTCTCTCCTCAAAACAAACACAACACTGAGTAATGAGCAAGCGGGTAAACAACAACTATAAGGAGAATTTAATTTCCTGTTTAGAGGCACGAAGCTCTGTTCCATTGTTGTGTGCGTTCGTTTTACTGTTACGAATCAAATTGCAGACCCGTCAATATCCGGTCCTCGAGTCCAACCCACGATTATTGACTTCAATCTATTTGCTACTTATCCACTTTTAATTTGAACTGCAACTGTATTGGTGAATTGCAGCGTGGTGAAATAAAAACCGTGATGGCATTTTATTCATACATCTAAACTATTTTCTTACATATCACAGCGTTTCCTGGAGAGGGTAGGAGGCTCGTACGGACTTCCATATTTAGGTACCATCTAGACCAGAGGTCCCCAAACCATTTTCTTATAGACCCCTTGTCATGTTTTTCAATTTTGGATAGGCCCCCTCCTACTTAGGTATTTTGAAAGATTTAAAATTTCTTAGATTTCAACATTATACAGTGAACAATTAAGTATCTACCATTCATTCACATTTTAATTTTATGGGTCCTTATTTTTTAGTATTACAGATCTTTGTAAACCATTGATCAAGACAAACATCTTTAGCAACATTCAACAACCTAATGATCCGCATACATTTTCACCAATGCCTTGTAACTACTCCTGACTTGGCTTGTTATGATCGGTCTACGTAATTCTAGATCGGCAACGTTGTGCACCCGTTCTTTCAAACATCTCAGTTGTCATTCTTTCTTCATTCATTCTCTATATTATTATTAGGCTTTCACTCCATATTCCTTTCTAATACTCAATCATTCTCATCTTATCAATCAGTCTTTTCGCGCATATCCTGCGTAATCTCATTTCTACCTCATCTATACTAACATCCAGATTTTTCATCCATGTCCAAGTTTCTCATTGATTTGGTGTTTGCATTGGATTCTGAATTCCTCCATCCTGTTGACCTTTTACTTGTGTCTCCCATAGTTCTGAAGTCTTTTACATAATGTTATTTACTAGTCTTTCTCCTAACAAACTTCAGTTACAAATTGCACAAACTTTATTACTTACCTTAATTTGTCTACAAAGGCTTGCGTTTACCAGTGATATGTGCTTTGAAAAATGTGTCACAATAAATACGCCAACAATGGCAATCAATCGATTGAAATTCCTTTTTATTTTTTCTTTTGCGTCCACTTCCGTACACAAGCTTTGTACTTTTTCTTTGGTGAATCTCAATCAAATCACTTTGTTTGCAAGTTCACACAAGCCAACCATTGTAGATTCAACAATAGCAGACCGACACTATAGTATTGTCGAACTAAATGTTATTGTAGAATTGTCATTAAAATGGTGAGGTCTGTTCGTGTGTGGGGCTTTATACAAAATCACAATAATAATAGAATGGGTGGTCTTTCATCGTAAATTTCAAAATCCAGTAGATGAATCGCTGAATAATTGTGCCACGTGGGTGTATGGTCCCTATACTTAATTGCCCATAGACCATAGAGGTTAATATTGAACCACCTACAATACAATAATAATAATTTAATGAATAGGTGTCGTGTATCTATAGATCAGCTGCTACTTCCGCACTGTGGTGGTTGATCCGTAGAGATGCTGTGGCCAGTATGAAGTTTAAACGAGGCTAACCGTTTTATTTTCTAAGTATGAGTCATCCTCGCATATAATGAGATTAACCATTAGGTACATATTAATAAACTCAAAACACTATTCAAATATAACCTTGGTCTAAAGACAGCAGATTTTTCAATGCTTTCTATATGTCTAAGTATAAATACCCACGCTTTTTTGAAACAATACAAAATTTTGAGACTTATTAATTTTTCATTGTATTTTTTATTAGGTCGACTGTCTATCAGATCTATGTAATTAATTGAAAGGCTCTTAAAACGATCATATGAAATAATATAATCATGGGTTTGATACCCCGTGCTGATAATGTTTTTCATTCACTTACATAACAAGACTTGCTTAATATGAAAGATGTCAAAATTATAAATGTTTTGTGTTTACTCAGCATTGGGTGATATCACCATCTAATGATAAAAGGAATGGAAACATGTGCAGATAAATCTAGAACAGACAAAACTCCTCAGAGTAACGTAGGTAAATAAAAATCGCAGTACTTACCTATTACTGCTGGGACAAGCTTTTATGATAAGATTTTGATGTTGGAAAATACCTACATGAAATGTTGAAGACATTGTTAGGGGTGGATGCAACAAAAATATAAGAATGCGGAAGAAGCCAAACTGTTTATTGTTGATCACTGAACCAAGAAGTATAAAAAGTTTCCAAAAAAACATTTGTTTACAAGAAACAGCAATATCTAGAGGATATTTCTAGTGAGAACATTTCCACTTGTACCAGATAATTCATAATAATACGTGTAGTCGCACGGGGTACAACACGAATCCGCATGTTGCGGGATCCTCACCAAATAGCTTTGTAATCCAGCCCCTAATTAATGTACTGCGTATGTTAATGCCTGCTGGAAATCCACGCACACGATACGGGCGACATAAATGATTATACCAACCATACCTACTGTGTAATACCGAATACTATTATCTGTTCACATTAATAATATCACCCCCTGGCGTAAAGTCCGCGCAACTTATCAAGCCATTTGCTCATTTTTGGAACCTGGATTAGCAGTGTTGTGATCCCCTACTTTTACGAATACCTACTCGAATTTTTTTATCCAATTTCCTACATACTAAACTGATTTCATTATCACTAGAAATCTAAATTCTCTGTTTGTTAGCGTTTTGTACAAAACTAGGTAGGTACTTATACTTATACAGGAAAATATTCTATGAAGTGTCTGCTTCTAGGAATATGCAGAAATTTCATATCGAAAAATATTTGTCAAATTACAAATTGAGCTACAATATATTATTAACGTAATGCGAGTTTGATAGATCTCTAAGCTTCAGAATTTGAGTCTGATGGACCGAGATCATAACGTATATGAGTTATGGAGTAGGTATAGGCCCAATACCTTTTACCCCAACTAAAGCAAACAGAACCCACGAAATTGAGAAAGTACCTGCCTACTTCAAAATTAAAGTCTAGCGTTCTATCAATTAATTATAGGCATTGATATTAACAAAAAAAAAATCGAATGTGTATAGTGTATTGTATTTATTTACGTGTGTGTTTATTCCTGTGAGTTAAGTGCTTAATCTAAAATTCTCAGATAAACTCCTCCTTTACACGTGACTTGTCTCTATAAGGAGGAATAATATAATTATATTTTGATTATAATTTAAATTTGTCCATTCTCATATTGTTGTGTATGTATTGATTTATGTTGTTTTAAATAAATAAAATAAATAAAAATAAATAAAAATAAATAAAAAATAAATAAAAATAAATAAATAAAATATATACAAGATAACTCTACCTATAATAAGATTGATACGTTAACTTTTTTGTAGAAATCTATCATGGAAGTTGCGTACACCATTTATTGGAACACTGGTGAATTTTGTATGTGTTTTTTGTTAATACCAGTACATATTTCCTTGATGTCTCAAAAATTATTGTAAATAAAAAAAATAGATAGATTAAGAAGTAATCTGTCCACTCTTTGAAAGCCTTTTATTTTTAAATAATAGTGTTAAAACTGTTAAAAGCCACAGTTGCCATTATTGGCTACAATTACCCCCAAATTACAACCAAATACGGGAATGCTTTATGTTCCAAAAATCTATATATAAAACACAAAATTATATTATAATTATTTGTAGGTACATTGACATATGTACATAATATTATAAAATGCGACTTTTGTTGTATGCAAAGGGGGATGAAAAAGGCCAAAGGGGGTATTACGGGATTTGGAACAATTTAAAACGGATTTTAAACGGACAATTTTTCGTTATGCACTGACAGTTAAACGAGCCCATTACACTATTAGCGCGTTAAAATATTCCAAAGCAGTGTCGGGTTTTCTTTTTCATTCTTTAAATTTGACTTTTAAAACTGCTAGTATGTTTCTTTTAAGTAAAAGTTGTCATTTTATTGACTACTTAGATTAAGAAAGATATAGACACATAGATACCTACTAGTGTTTTGAGAACTGCCTAAACAAAACCTTAGTTCTCTAAGTCTGATATTCTTTCATTGAGACTTTTTGAGGATTTTAAGTTAATCTTTTGGTACCTGCAGTGAAAAAATACTACATTTCAGCGATATAAAAAGCTCTGGGAAAGATAATCACCTTTCGGAGTTCCGGGTGAAAGATCTTTTAATGAGTTATGTGAGTCTGAAATTAACAGTTTTCTGGTCATATTAGGTATATTCCATTATTTTGTGTAATAAAAAATGTTGCACACAATTCAAAGTGGAAAAACCTTAAATGCCAGATTATTATAATAATTGAAGGGAAATTGCGAAACGCGTTACTACACTGTCCACAATCTGCTAGTATTAACTGTTATTACACACAAAAAGCCCTAGTTACAATATAAAATGTCATTGTTAAATATTAAAAAAAAAATATGGTTAACGTAAATACTCATACCTTGATTATGTAGGTAGGTATATTAAACTATTACAATATATTATTAAAAGGACAGCATAAATAATTGAAATCACGATAATGCACCTTGTGAAAGAAAGTATTTGTGTTTGGTTATTCAATGCATTTAAAGATTTTGATTACATTGAAATTCAAGCAAATTGCATGACCTTACTTAGGGACATAGGGAGGTAAAAGGAGCCCTTCACCGCGTTCGATTTTTCGTGACATCTTTGACCTCCTCCCACACCATGCCCAAATCCCTCAACTCTGCTTCGAAGGAACGGAACACGCTGTATGAGGGTCTTCCTAGTATAGGGGCTTTGATGGGAGAACAGCGCTCTCCTCGGCTAACTGCCATTGGGCATCCTCAATACCTACATACATACCTACTACGATTTTTTTTCTATTATATAGGCATACAAAGGCAAAACTAAGGCCTAAATAGTTTACGTAGGTATTAAATTTTCAAAACCTGAACGAAAATTTACTTATGCAATTCATGTGTAGGTAGGTACCTACCATGTTCAATGGGATGTTTTCTGGGGAGCTTCCGACAAGACACACTAGGTGGCAGCACTTCTAATCAGGTCTAAATATAAGAGAACACGCCGACAAATCTTATAAGATTTGGCGTGACTCTAATTTGATATATTTGTAAATATTTATTTGTTTAAAAAAAAAAAATGACAGCTGGTTATCAGTGTTGCCAACGTGGGCGATTTATCGTCATTTGGGCTACTTGGAATGAGAATAGGCGACCAAAAATCTAAAAGGCGGGAGTTCACTAAGAAAAGGTCATTTAGTATCCAGAAAGGTGAAACTTCGCTGAAAGGAAAGTAGCCCAATTGGCGACTTGTCGCCTTTTAGATTTTTTCATCGCCGATTCTCTTTCCAAATCGCCCACGTTGGCAACACTGAATTTGACTTCAGACCGGGTTAGCAAGGGCGCCTCTGGTGGCACAAAAAAGAAAAAAAAACATCCCATTAATAGCGTTAAATTTTTCATAGTAGGCATACCTAAGTATGTTCTAATATTATGTAGGTACGTGTAAAATATCATAAAATTTTCATCACAATATTTTCGTATAGGTACTTAAAGATCATTTTATTATATCCACCATGTACGTATGTAGGTATTATTTGATTGTAAAGATCCTCAAATTTGCATATCAAATCCAGTCTTAAATGCAAAAAGAGCATGGGATATGATAAGATAACGTTACTGATGAGGATTGGGTCATATTTGTCACAGACACACGACTTGATTCTAATAGCATACTCGTAATAAGGCCTATCATATTCTGATAACATTCACATAGAAGGAATAGGGATGGGTCACCCTCCGTTTGAGTATCTTGGTTCAGTGATTTATTTTTATTGATGGACTTTGTGTTAATTTTGGTTATCAACAGAGGGATTGACAATGTTCAATAGGGAACGTTTGAATGATTTTCTAATAAAATGGTTACATTTAATTGTTTGCTTGATAATCCTTAGAACCCATCAGCCAATTTTCTATTTAGACCGGCTAATTTCTTGTTTTGAAAAAAAAAATGGTTACTCAACTTTGTTATGAAACCGAATTAAAAAGAAAATTCTAATATGTAGATAAATATTATAAAAGAGACCAGTAGGTATTGTTAGAACAAGACTGACACTGAGTTACGGATGGCAAGGAGATCTAAACAAAAAACAGGGACAATTGCCAATAAATTCTTCAGGCGACCAAGAATCACAATAGGCATTCAATGCCAATAATAAGACTTCTGATGAAAACTTTATGGTTACTGGACATCTATTAAAAAATTGATGAGGATCAAAATGATCAATTTATAGATACATCTAGGCAATGGATCAATAAAAAAAAAGAAAAAAAAAGAAAAGCGGAAAAGCAAACCATGCAACATATCACAACCGAATGCGACCTCAGATCATACGCGGGGAATTTCAGGGATTTCCTCTTGCTGACTGACACAGCAACTGAATACATTTTAAATATTGACCTTAACTTTTGATAATCAGATATCTGTGCTAATATTACTGTTTTATGTCTAGATTATAATCTATATAAGATTATAAGATGTGTTGTAAAAGAGAAGCCATACGATAAATAAATAAAATGGATCAATATTAAAATGATTCCCACAAACCACCAGTGTGTAGTTTTAATCGAAAAGCGAAAGAACGACGATGGCTTCCACAGGCCCTTTAGGAAAAGAAACATTAGGCAAAATATTGGCTGTAAGACTACGACCAAATAGCCTGGAATACGAGTCAACAAAATTAACACGCTGGTCGAGATAGCCTCAGAAACGATATATTTGTTCCTTTATACACTAGCAAACGGCGTTCTGAAATTCACCCAAAATGGAGCGTGAATCGTTATTCCCACAAACTTTTTTTGTATAGTGTGAAAATTTTACCATAATTTATATGGCGTGGTTTCAATATTGACAGTCATAAATAAAGTGGGATTATATCTGTCGTGAGCTTTTGGAATTGTCACAATAATTATAACTGGTTCCAACCCCTAGCCAAGGATTCTGAATCATTATTTGCATTACCGGCGTGAAATTAAAATCTTAATGAATGAGCTTAATCAAAATGGGGTTGGCTCCAAGTAATTTGTACCTTCATGCCCTGCCTCAATACGCCATTGATTATGGTCATAGCGGTAAAAACATATAAGCTATATTTACCATGAGAATTTTGAGGGTAGATCAACCCCTATTTAAGGAATACCTATGTATACTTACCTATTGTGTGAATTATAATATAACTTCAATATTTGCTTTACTTATAATGCTTATAAATTACTTCACGAATCCACTTCCATTTGTGGCCTCAGGGTTGAACCTACATATTTGTTTAGAATAAAAGTTTAAATTTGAAATAAAAAAAAACAAATGTTTTCTTATCGACATAAGTACTTTTAGAAATACTACATTTTCATTTAATTATGACTTATGTTTAGTTTAACTGCGTCAATCAATTCTCCCTTTTACACCCCTCTCAGGTCATCACAGGGAGGCTTGAAGTATATAGCACACTTCATTTATAAATTTAACTCACTTTGCAGTAATAGGATAATTTTTTAATCCCAAATATTTTCGGCTGACTAAGCAACGCATTACAAAGTTACAAAATAATGTGTTTGAAGAATCATACTAAATTTTGTAAAAATTGTCAGTTATGAAATTATATTGGCACAATTCGATGGAGGTCAATTTAATTTAAAGCCATAACTTTCTATTGTTTTACCTTTAATGTATAGTTGTCCTCTGTAAATTGTGTTCTCAAAATAGAAAAATAAAAAAAAAACGAGTCACGTTAGATTACCTATTATTAGTTATGTATGTAATGAAGAAAGATATTGTGCATACAATGTTGAAACGAATGACAAAAATCATAACAATCAGCTATCAAACAAAAAAAGATAAAGACATTATAACTCTAATGATTTCAAAATACAGGTAGGTAGGTACCTAACTAAATCTTTAGGTCACATTATTAGTAAATAAGTACCTACCTACATTATTACTTGGTACTTATTAGTGACATCTCAATTACCGTCAGACAGTCAATTTTGAAATTAAGTTGTTACTACAAGTATACCTACCTGATACGTTGATAAAAATTATTTGAAAATAATTGTATTAGGTATCTAAAACTTATGTATGCAGGTGCATTATTTACTTCACAAACGAAACAAATAAAATGATTCCTCTCACATTGTCACCTATAGGTAATTAGACAGTGTTGAAAGTTTCAAAAGACACAGAAGAAATATAATTTTTGAAACATTATTAAATTAACTACACAAATCAACAAAACATCCCCTACATTTTTTTATTAAAGGCTAGGTTTTTCCTTAATTCCTATTAAACTATTGTATTGGGAAACAATATCTGCAGACAATTAGATCATCAGATCTTGGACAGTAGAGCAGTGGGCTGACAACCTTTTTTGGCCAGGTTAAAAGCTAGTAGGTACTTCAATCTTTTCTTCTTCTCAGCCTGAATCATACATTGAAATGTGAATGTATAGGGCTGTTCCATGTTTCTTTGCTGCAACTGTGTATTCCGTTCCTTTTACATCATATTATTATACTGTTTTTGATTTCTCCTAGTAAATAGTGAGTTATCAATTTGAGCAGTGGATTGTATTTGAAAATGTTGTGATGTGGATGAACCTAACAACTAAATATTTTTTAATTATAATTTTCTATTTATCTATTTCATTTTCTCAGTTAACAGTGGGGGTAGTACGAGTTTGATTGAAAGCTAATGGCACGCTAATAAGCACTTATTGGCCTGCAAATAGTGTTTGAAAATCAAACGATCGAATCATTCGATAATTTTTGTATGGAAATTTTTCGAAACTCTTTCAATGATCGTTTCGATATTCGATCATCGAAAACTTATCCTAGTAGTACAGATATGTAGGTAGATTGAAAGACTATCGACTTATCTATAAGAGTATTCTTACCTTTTTTATTTCTATAGTTCTTGGGGGTCCGTGACACCGCCTGATTCTCCTATGATGTCAACTTTCAGTTTTCTCTACACTTCTTTGAAGGTCTTTTTGGCAGTCTGCGATACGTGGATGTCTGTTACTTGACATTCTGTTTACATGTACTCATTCCATTATCGTCTTTGTTGTCTTTGATGGGAGTATCTAGGAGAATAAAGGAACAACATTTTTTAACGTTTAAAAATAAAATAGCATCTTTTGTCTTTTTTTGTTAGATTGTTATAGAAATAGGAAAGAGATATGTTAAGTATGAAAGTTACACATTTCATAATGTCACTCTGAGGAATGTTAATAATGTTCATGGTTTCACAACACGGCGTGTGTGTCTACACAGAGGGCCTAGCATAAGTCACAATATTATAACCACAATGCGTAACATACGCATATACAATACAGCTTTACAAACATTAAAACTATCTACGAAATGATATTTAATTCTTTACTAAAAAAAAAACTGTTTCCATGCTAGGTATATTGTATGTGGAGCAATGCGGATCTAAATGGAAAAAAAATGGGCATTCAAGTTTTTGGACACTTTCTTCCTGATCATAACTGCGTTATAAAGAGAAAATCGGTTTAAAGAAAGGTTAAAAAAAAAGAAATTAAACTCGTAGGTACTAGCCTCACTGTTTATGGGATGTACACCGATTTTATAAATCATATTACACAATATGGATTATGATCATCTATATAATAATTTAGAAATGTTTTTTTATTTGCCTTTTGTCGTTGCTTTACGGTATGTCCGAGCATCACGCCTAAACGGCTGAACCGATTTCACTAATTCTTTTTTTGTCGTGTTGGCTTTTATCAGTAGAAGGTTCTTATGAAAGAAAAAATTAAGAAAGTTGCGTGGTAAATCTACATAATAATTCAGAAATGTTTTTTTAGTTGCTTTTTACCTAATGTCATCGCATCACTCCTAAACGGCTGAACCGATTTCACTAATTCTTTTTTTGTCGTGTTGGCTTTTATCAGTAGAAGGTCTTATGAAAGAAAAAATTAAGAAAGTTGCGTGGTAAATTGGGAAATTAAATAAAACTCGCATTAGCCCCTCCTTCTCTATCTACATAATAATTCAGAAATGTTTTTTTATTTGCTTTTTACCGTATGTCATAGCATCACGCTCAAAATACAAATGCTACGTCAGATATGAATCTGCACAGAGCCGTGCAAAATGCCGGAGAAGGTTCTTTAAAACAATTTGCTGCATTAACTTTAATATATTTAGAGCCTATTTTTTAGGATCTTCATACAAAATTGTAATAAACATTAAAAGTGTCATTCTTCTTTTTCTGTGCTTATGTCAGTTATAGAGGTCTACAAAGCAATGGGAAGCTAGACTAGAACCTTTCTAATTACCTACCGATCAAGCCTGACAATCGGAATCTAAAACGTAAAGCAAGACGGGTATAAGCTAGTATTTTATATTTGCAACATAATGTTATACTATAAAACATGGTTACGCCAGTTGATACAATATTAATTTTAATTAATTGCTAATTATTACTTAAACATCAGAATTATTATTATTCCAGTATAAGATCACAGTGTAAATATTGATGCATGGTAGATATAAAACAACGTGGTTTATTTAGTGGAAATAATGATAACTTACGTTATAATCAAAATCATATTACTGACGGCGATTGTGACGATGTGATTAGAATGCAAATTGACTAAATTTCAGTTTGTCGACAGGCCATGGTGTATGCATAATTTCCAATTATCTTAATAGATGTACAGCTCATCAAGTAGGTACATTTAATATTGCTCCTATCAACGCCGTGATATGCGTTTATGCATATTATACGACTACATACCCTAAATTTTGCACTATTTCATGAACCCAGCCAGATTAGTAAAGTTGTTTTGAGTTACCGAAGAGAATGAGACTGGTCAACGTGCGTCCTCAAAATCCCTTAGATCTGATTTTAAGCAACGTAACACGGCTTTGGGACCCTGAAGAGAGAAAGAACTACACGACATATCCCAGCCAAGTCCTTCTCATCTCCATAATGGTTATAGAAGTGATGGGCCAATGCTGGGTACACCAACATAGGTACTAAAAGACTTTAGAAATTCATAGAATATTGCGTAGGTACTCATCAAGTTTTCGTGTAAGGGTGCATTTAAACTAAACGAACATAGAGGCAGTGTTGGAAAATAAAATAGAGTATTTATTTTCTTGGTCGTTGATAAACTTTCGAACCAAAGATATAAAAACGTGAAAGAATAGAACTGTCATCGCTTACTAATTAGTTATTGCTTGTAATTGTTTCCATGGTGTCGAATATCAAACATAAAAGAAAGTATGCTCTGTTTCTAGATTCGGCTCTACGTTCATTTGGTATAAACGCACCTATACATATTATAAGAACACTGTTTTTTTTTTCATTCTTATAAATACATTTTTATTTCAACAGCAATCATTGAAATTAGTGTCTTATTCATTAATTTAAGTCAAAATGATACGGTGTCTTTCTTATGAAACAATAAGTCTATTTTGAAGGTAGATTCGTATGTGAGAAGGTACTTAATTTTGTACCACGTTATACCTACCTATAGAACATAAAAGTAATACGAGAGAGTCTGTATAGAGTTGGTTAAATGAAACAAGTTAGGCGGATGGCTTGACACTAAGCTATTCGTTTGAATATAAATTTCGACAAAACAATTTGTCTCTGTACCAATATGTCATCGTGTCATGATGAACAAATAAAGGCGATTCAACTCGGGAACATTCAGTCACTGCTATTTTAGGTTGTAGATTATGATTGTATTACTGTAGATTAGTGAGTTTGAAATAAAAAAGAAATTTGGAATACCTATTTCAGTTTTTTTATTTATTTCAAAATCATTAAAAATGGAAAGATATTACAACGTTGACGAAGAAACATTTAGTGTGTAGATATTTTTGTCTATGTTGCCTCAACTCTTTTTACCTACATTATCTCTAAAAGTAATCCTTATAAGCCAAAGAGTATGATTATGTGATACTTAGATGAAGCATATCAGTTTAATTTTATGGAAAGTTTATTGATATTGTGGGCAGTATCGAGAAAATTTATTTTGAAGGTTATTGATGCTTCTCTTCATCACAGGAAATATTCCGAAAAAGATACCTGATAAATAGGTAGCCTTTGAGAGAGAGAGAGAACAGAACCGCTATTCTCGTTCTTTTACCGTCTCTAGTAAAGGATACCTTTTGAAAGGATAGTATCCCTTGCGAAGGACATCTCTAAATAAATCAGTATTCTCGATCTTTAGTTATTAAGGATTGTCTTTACAATTCACTCCAAGGATATATCCTTTACCAAGGATAAAAATAAACGGCAACGCCGCAATTTAACCATGAAAATTGACATCAACTGAACGGAGTGTGTCAGATTTTGCTTGCTTGCTTGCTCGCTCGCTTGCTTGCTTGCTCGCTTGCTTGCTTGCTCGCTTGCTTGCTTGCTCGCTCGCTCGCTTGCTTGCTCGCTTGCTTGCTCGCTTGCTTGCTCGCTCGCTTGCTTGCTCGCTTGCTTGCTCGCTCGCTTGCTTGCTCGCTCGCTTGCTTGCTCGCTCGCTTGCTTGCTCGCTTGCTTGCTTGCTTGCTCGCTTGCTTGCTCGCTTGCTTGCTTGCTTGCTCGCTTCCTTGCTTGCTCGCTTGCTTGCTTGCTCGCTCGCTTGCTCGCTCGTTTGCTTGCTCGCTCGCTTGCTTGCTTGCTCGCTTGCTTGCTTGCTTGCTCGCTTGCTTGCTCGCTTGCTTGCTCGCTTGCTTGCTTGCTTGCTTGCTTTTCGACGCAAAGCTGATATCGATACAAAAAAAAACAAAAAAAGTGATAGATAAAAATAAATATCGCATACTATATTTTATAAAAACACTTATTTTTATCGATTTTATATTGAAAGATGCTATCCTTACTAGTTAAGGCTGGCTAAAATGGCGGCGCTAATTAAGGACACTCTAAAGGATACTATCCCTAGCGGAAGGATGGCATCTGTCAAAAGGTTTAGAACGAGAATAGCAATTATCCTTACGTAGGGATAATATCCTTAACACTGTCCTTAATTAAGGAAAAAAAGAACGAGAATAGCGGTTCTGGAGACGTTCAGTAATCAGAGCTAACAACACACAAACCTTGAGTCATGCTCCTAATATTTGAAAAAAAAAAACGGAGAAAAAGGAAGAGCTTTGTCTCTGTGTATACCTACCCTCAAGATAAGCTTCAAAGAAAACAGTATTGTTTGTAAGCTTTGAACACAGTTGTGGTTCAAAATAAATGGTCAATCAGTAAATAAATCGTTGATGTATTTCTATTGTGACTGTTCTTTTGAGTGTTATTCGTCTCTAAGAACGACAGCGACAAGTTTCTGATATCGTTATTTTGTTATTCTCTCGTCACACGACAAAATTCATTTGATATTTCTTTTTCTTTTGTTGTTTCTGTGAGTTTATTATCATCATGCAGTCACATTGGCCCAACGGTTTTTCCTCTCGAAAAATCTGTATCATTATGTTTGACAAATTCGTATAATTTGTCACCAGCCGCATTGGACAATAATACAATTTTAATAGGTGACACGATATGTCTATTTGATTGGAGCAAATGAAAGATATAACGCGCATTATTGTTGTAACGAACTCTAAAGAAAATGTTTAAATCTTTTGTTTAGATCGTGTAGCTTAAACCTAATCATAATATTATATTTGTTATCAAGGCAGTTAACATTTTTGTTATGAGATGGCATCATTTTATTTTTAAATATAAATATAGATGTACGGTGTACGTTATACCATTCTGTGCAAGAAGATACATCATAAAAATGTATTCTTTTTCGAACATACAGGAAGATAACGTGATTAAAATTTTAATAAGTAAATTAAAGAGAAATAAACAGTTATAAAAAACAATAATAAAACAATCATTGGCTAATTTAGGAAGTATTTTTCAATAGTATCTAGTCATGAATGCACTTTTCGTACTTTTGTGAAAACCATACTATTTTTTGTTCAGGGAAATCTTAATAAGATATAACATAAAAGTGTGGATGAAAAGTTTAGAAAAAAAAAAATAACTAAGTACCTATTTACATCCATGATATAAAAAATGGTTCTTGATTAAAAAACGCAGAAAAAATACTTATGAGATTGAATTTGATTTGGTTTCATTGTAACAAATTGGGATTGTGTGTTAAGGATGCCGAATGACAGTTGGCCGAGGAGAGCGCTGTTCTTCCTCCCATCAGGGTCCCGAAGACGAGGAAGACCCTCTCACACTGTGTTCCGCTCCTTCGAAGCAGAGCTGAGGAATCTGGACATGGTGTGGGAGGAGGTCATAAACATTGCGCAGGATCGAGCGCAATGGAGAGCTCTTGTTGCCTCCCTATGCCTCTAAGTGGAATCTTAAAGGAGTTTGGATTTGGATTGGTAACAAATTGATCAAGTAAATTCTTATTATGTGAAGAAAAAAAAACAGATCCACCGTTTTTTTTTATTTATGTATCGGAACGCCATTCTAAATCTAAAAAAAGAGATAATTTCTTCTTCAATTTTTTTGTATGATAAAATCTACCAACATTATTTTCTAGCCTCCAAAGCTTTTCTTATGTCAGAGAGTAATTTGAAATAGTTTTAACAATGTCTATATTATTTGTAAGTAAGTTTAGTGGTAGTCAAACTAAAAGATTTATCAAAAGAATAATTATACCAACTGTATGCACACTAACATGTTCATTCTGCCCATGGGAGTGTGATTCTGTGTAAAAAAAAAATACGATTTAATTCGAATTAAAACATAAATTTCTATAGTTTGGCAGTTGAAAAGCTATAAATACACTAAGCGATGACACAAAAATTACAAGTAAAATATTTGAAAGTACACTTTGAGAGTTTTAAAATTACTAATTGGTGTAGCCATTCGTCAATCCAGTTTCACAATCTAATTATCACCCGTTGATAGCCGTAATGTTTATTGGCTATTGTTTGAAAGTTGAAGACTTAATTTTGTGGGAAAGCCAGCTCACCGAATGGCTAATCGGTTTACAATCTGCTCGCGCTGTATGAAATAATTGGGGTCTTCCTATATGGACAAGTAAGTAGGGAATAATCTACCTGCTTAGTGCTTAGGCTAACCTTTAGAATAAGATAATTTATCAACAACTATAGCTTTCCCGGCAGACGTTGTCTGACTGTTGTAGTCCATACTATGAATATTTTGTTATAATTTCAAATTTGTAATATACACAAAAATACGTTTAAAATATGTTTCAAAATTAAAAAAATATTTCTGAAAGCACGAAAAAACTTCCATCTAAAATCTGCGTGCCAATATTTTTAATGTCAATGGTTGCCAGGTAGGTACCTAATCAACAATTTTGTTATCGGATTTTTCATAGATGGTGTTGGCGTCGCAGGAAATCCGTTCCATACTATCTTTAGTAGGTATTATATTATACCTATATTATTTCTTATGCATTTTGTAACTTTTAAATAGTTATTCTGTTATCCGGAGCGGAGAAGAATCCAATAAATCAAACATCGGAAGAATCTGTTCAGCCGATCTCGAGTTATACTTATAAGTGTTCGTAAAAATTCAAAAATCCTATTAGGTAAGATTTTCCATTTGATTTGGAGATGTAGGCATATAAGTATTTATGGGTAAGCTCTGTAATGTATACTTACTAATCATCTTCAGATCCTGCTATCTTTAACCATAAGTTTTGGTAGCTAGGTAGGTACTCCCTTAAGAAAGGGAAAACTGATTTCCCAAATGAAGTGAACAGAAGGGAAATCAGCATAATATTAGTAAGTTTTAGTCGTGTGCGTACCTGACATGAGATTATGACGTTATTAGATATTATCTGAGTTGAAATCAACCAAATTTGCTATTACGATCGCATCAAAATCGTATTTCACCTGTACAACCCGATGCACGGCTAGATATTATCTCGTTTATTATTCAGAATCTCTCGCTATCTTCGGGCGCTGGAAATTTCAGAGGCGGCTATAAAAGAATTTCTCTCAATTTCCAGACAATTTACAATAGTCACGTAGATAGTTTCCAGATTTGATCCGACCCAAACTCCGAACCCGTCTTTCATTACGGCATCCTCCAAGAACATAACTTAGTTTCAAAATCTGAACATTACTTACAACTTTATTGTTTGATCATATTGTGAAACTTAATGACATTCATTTGTATGCAGATATTGTTTCAAGATGTTCGCGGATAATATTGTTGTATGGATTATTGATCTAATTTCAACGTGACACCTTATTACGTTGTTTCGAATATCTATGCCAGAATTATGTTTAAAACTTGCTACAAGTTTGGTTATAGAGAGAGCAACTATGTTATGTTTCTTAGGATTCAATTTAATCAAACTTACCTACTAATTGAATAATTGGTAAATACTCGTAAATAACCTTTAGGTATTGAGTAAAAATACAATGATAATTATTTACGAGATCTTCACTATGATACATATAGGTACAAACTACCTCTCAAAAATGAGTTAAAACTAGTGCTTCGGGAGGACTAATCGAATTGGATACAAACATATTCCATGGCGAAAAAATTTCCCTCCTACAACTTATCTCATTCAAAAGAAAGAAGAAAGAATACGGCGGAACATCGGCGGACACAAGTTCATGAGGATTGTTAGTCGGCAACCTTTGTTAGGAAACGTACACGAAGAAAAAGAAGAAGAACGAATCGAACGTTCGAGTTATAGAAAGACATTTTTTCATTAGCAGAGAAAATATTAATGTCGAGAATTTAATAAATAAATAAGTATAACACTTTTCTATACAAAGGTGTCAGTATAGCCGGAGGAACTTATTGCCTGAAGCAATTTTTTCCAGTCAACCGGTCCCGTCCATCTGAGACAGGCCAACCCCGGGTAGAATTTTCAAGTGAATAAACACTTCTAAGAAAAACTCTGTCCCGATCGGGAATCGAACCCGGGACCTCGGATCTGAAGTCCACGCCAGTACAACTAGGCTACCGAGGTCGGTTAATACCGATTGCTGGAAACGGTATCGATGTAAATATAATAACAAAATGTATGAAAAAAATATTTAAGTAGGCATGTGGAAGGTGTATTTTGCATGTAGGAAGGTGTATTTTGACAAATTAAATATCCAAAAATAAAAGAACGAAGGAAGGAAAAAATTTCGATTGAATATTGTACCTAGATCACATTAAAAAATATATATATCCCATAAACAACTTTTTTGAAATTTACGTAGGCGATAATGTTTAACAAATAACATGAAATGATTTATTTTAACATTCCAATTAACGTAGATTTATTTTTAATATTATTATTTACAGATTGTAAATAATAAAATACTTATCGATAATAAATTTAATTAAAATGATCATTGCAACATACATATTTCAACGACCTGTAATAAAATTTGATTGGTGTCTGTATATCTAAACAAACAAGTCTCAGACTTTACGTTTGAAGGCACTGTGTTGCGAAAATATGTAGGTGTTTTGAGGTGCAGAGATTTAAGCTTGATTGTAATAAAAAATATCACAATAGACCATTTTATAATGATAGATCAGATATAATAATATGCTCTATCGACCCTGTAATATTGTGCAACTTCCCAACATAAAAATTTATATCATGCGAGTGTTCGTTAAAATAAAGATTATACATTTACAAATCCAAATGCAATCATGGCTATTCATTTAGTTAATTCGATATAAAACGCAGGAGTGTTTGACCGGTATTAATGTCGAATAATATGTATGTTCTATATTTTGTTTCTTTTCAAAATATGTAATCGCACGAATGTGCGATGGGCGACCGACGATTGATGAAGGCATCGAGGCCTTGTAAAACTGAATTTCTAAATCTATCAACCAACCGTGATGGATAATCTCGACTTATTTACTTACATAATTGCCGTACTACCGAAACGTTCAAGACATAAAAAAACAGTGCGCGGTTCTAACGAAACGTAACCTTATTGGAAGAATTTTTTTCAAACCTGATACCTAATTGTCAGCAGTAACATGAGAAATGAAATGAAAATCTTATTGCTCTGCCTTTCTGCGAGATACAATGTATGATCAGTATAGAAGGAACTAATGTAAATATTGGCTACAACTTATTAGCGTTCCATATAGGGGACAATAGAGCGTCTTTGCGGATAGAAAATTATTATCTGATTGTTGGACTGTGAAGGTTATATACTTAACAAGACGTAATAATAGGCTTGGAGGATGATGTTTAGCAAAAAATATCCAATGAATCTGGACTTTTCAATCGGTTTTACACAAATACATTTTTTACCTTGTACTGTGGGTGGAAGATAAATAATATGATCAGCGTTTTGACCCTATGACCTCATGTGTGACAAACCACCATTTCTATGTGGGTATACATAGGTGAATAAAGTATTTCTTCTTATTCCGATGATCGCTAGCATCCTTGCCTTCAACGGCCAAAGAAATTGAGTTGCGGCAACAGTTAGACCGTACGTTCATCATGTAGATTGTCTTTCTTGAAAAACTACAAATTTATGGCATTTACATTTTACAGTTTGTTTCTCTTTACGTGACCGAGAAAGTACTAAATACATTTTTTTTGCCGTGTCATTGTTGGGTCCTCCCAATATTAGACAATTATCACCCGATAGTAGGTACCTATTGATCCCTGTCTTGGGCTGCTGATGCACATAGCACTGCGACTGTTGTAATTCCAGCCCAATCTCTCATTTATATACCTACGGAGCCAAGAGATCTGTCTTTGTTCACGACTTTTCGGCCTTCTATTTTTCCCATGAAAATCAGTTCTAAACATGTTACCAATCATTCTTACTCATTATTGCATATGTTAGATTTAAAGGCTTTCAGAGTGACGTGGAAGTTTGGAAAGACAACCAAAAAAATATAAAGGAAAAGCTGGATATCGGCGTCCCATGAACCAGACTAATTCCTGAAACAGAACAGATTCTATATCTTAATTAAAATGATGAAGATAATATTATCTACGCTTAGAAATATCAGGTAGTGGACCGGAGTCCAACGAGGGGAAGAACTCTTACGGATAGACCAGGACAGAGATACCTATACTCCATAGTGCAATATGGCAAAGTTGACGTTGGGGAAATCTAAGATTGCATAAGAAAATAACGTGAAATCCGCTGCAGGATCGCAGAGTCCTAACAGAAATCTGACCTATCTGTGAGGCCAGTTGTCTTCTTATGAAATCGCCCGTAGAGTGCAGTTTCTTCAGTCTCCTTGTGGTTTCTGACTCATGAAATCTGGTTACACCACGTTTTAAAATAGCCACGATGGCATGTAAGTATGGGTAATAAAAATCGTGCACAATGTAAGTATTTCGGAAGCAATTAAAACTAAACATAAGGTTAAGTAATATATTTTTTATCTCTATTAAAACTAACATCTATGCTATAAGAATGCTCATCAATCAGAATTATTCGTGGCCCCTGAGACCTCTGTGTGGACCAAGTAATTTATAATATAGACTCCACCATGGATCATGGAACAAGGATTATTATAATGTCGCCTTATCGAGAAATCTTAATCCGTCAATTTATCACTTTTCATATATTATTATATTATATTGGATGTATTCTTATATATTTTGTCTATTGTTCTTTGAATATAGAAGAAACTATTGTTTAAATTTTTGAAATTAATGAAGAGCTGTATTAAAATAGCAACAAAGTAGTAAGTATTGTGCCTATATTCACACACAATAGTACCTATGCTTCTAGAAGCTGTACAATGGTACCAAATTTATTAAGCTTAGCAATCACGATACTTCGTATTACTTTGATGAATTGAATTACACTAAAACTGCTTATGCTGGCAGAAAAATGAAGCAATCTCCAAGTGAGGTAACAAACGGGATAATTTGGTACATGAAGTGGACGAACTTGATTCATCCACTGCAGGACATAGGACTCCTCATGTTCACGCCACTCCTCCCTGTCTCTGATCATCCCCATCAACTTTTTCCCCGTAGTTACTTATTTTTCCAGGATTTTACTACCTTTAAAGGTAATGTTTAAACAATGTCTTGTAATGTACTTTTGATATACGTCATATCGTTTTCCGGACAAATATAGCAGCCACAAGTTGTAGGCAATTTTACAGCTTCTAACTCACATAATACCTATACCTAGACCGTTTTCATACAAAATTTGTCAGAAAAATAACATTGAATTAAATACATTAGATGAGTACCTATCATAGGCGTGTTTTACTTAAAAATTATAATGAGACGGGTGATATTAATAATTATTATTATAATAGTAGGAACTTAGTGAAATTATAATGAGACGGGTGATATTAATAATTATTATTATAATAGTAGGAACTTAGTGAAATTTGAATTCGATTATCTAGCATACACCTTAGCACCTTTGTGTTGTTATTCGCCTTTATATTTAGCAAACATAAAATTGATGCATTATTTGCCATCCTTCGAATAGGTCGGTACTTACCTTGAAAAAACCAATATAGTCTATAGTACCTACCAATAGGTACTTATATGTATATTTCTACTACATACCTTATGTATCTACCTACCTATGTATATGTAGGTACAAATTAATTATGTTTAAATCCTACAATCACAGATTTCTACTAGATAGGTAGTTACCATACAAAATAACTTCGTTTATTCTGTCTAATGTTTCTTCAAGTTCAAAGACATTCTACCAGATTTTGCCGTTGGACCCTACCGTGGTGGTATATCTTTGACCGCAGATAAAAATCAAAACATTTTTAAAGAATTTCACCTTTGAATCGAGTAGCGAATTCATTTTATACAATAAATATAAAACGATCATGGTGGCATTTATGAATGATGCGAGTTTGATTATGTCGCGATTCATTGTTATACAAAAATATACAATCTATTATGATAGTTACAAATATACAAATATTATCATTTTATAAATATCTTCAAAAACCTGTTTAACAAGATTCCGAAATTTCTGCAAATATATCAAAATAATGTTCCGAGTTCCCAAGAAATAGTAAAAAAAAATGAAAATAAATTTTGTACAATGTCTGCCACGATAGTTATAAATATTATGATGAATTAGGTAATATATCTTTTATTCTCAATAGAAAATATTTATTATAATAATCCACATACATTTTAATACGTAGGTACATAATAATATCATATTTTTATATTTTAAAAGGAAATACAAAAGTTGAAATAGGTACCTAGTTTTTTTTTTTTTTAAATAAATAGTGATGTAAACAAAATGTTAAAATTTCTATGTAGGTATTATACGCGTGGATATAAAAAATGTTTTTATAATAGGGAGATTACATCATTGAGGGCATTTAAACTGTGTCAATGTAGAATAAAAATACAAGTTTACATTGGTATAAAAATTGTATAAGTGGTTGGTAGACTAGCGGTTACAACGCCGGCATTCGTACTGTTTCGTATCGGAGGTCGTGGGTTCGATCCCAGGTGCCGACCATCTTCCTCTTTCACGACACAAGCTATATTATGTAGCTTACCTACTGTGAAAGAGTCAAAGGTGTATTATTTGTGTTCACTTTGAAAAAAAAATGTAAGATACTCGTATTACTCGTCCTCATTTGTCGCCCCTAATTTATGAGATGTCCATCAGCTGTTATCGAACAACCCAATCACATGACTACTATCTTCATAACGCTGATTCATATCCACATTTACTCCATCATCTCTGTGTTTCTCAACCTAAATTCAACTCGCTAACTAAATGTACCTATTCGATCATCCCGATAATACTGTTAGTTATAAATGAAGAAAAAAATAATATGATCGCATGAAAAGTCTGATGTAAGCTTAGCATTATTCGGTTGCATTATACAACAACATTTAGTAACGTGTATAATATTCGGGGTAAGATGTGGGTATGCATTGTGGTCTCCCAAGGGTCAACAAATAATAAAACCAGCAATCACGTAACTGTGTGGAACCGTGTTCTGTAAATAGTTTCCACCCAGCTTCTGAGAGATACTATTTAGGAATACTAAAATCCGCTTTCTGTTTTGTAACAGTCACAATTAATTATTATTCTATGACTGAAAGTGATGACCTAGGATTTGTCACGAAATGCATGTGTAAAACATGCACCTCGATTGTCTATCGAGGTGCATGTTTTACACATGCATTTCGTGACAAATCCTAGGTCATCACTTTCAGTCATGTTATGCGGCGCTCCCCGCTTTCATCGGATTCCACGATGTGTGTCGGCCATTTTGTGAGATGGTCCTGACGAGACACATGCGCACAATGTCGAAACACTACACCTTTTTGACGAATCCAACGCATATTCTGGTGATGGGCACAGTCTCGTCCCATATGCAAGTGCAGTAGCATAGTCTCTGCCTAACTGATCACAGTGAAATGGAGTAAACTTACATCTTAATATTTCTTCCTGTGAAAAGCTGATGGCCTTTTTTGTCTATCGAGGTGCATGTTTTACACATGCATTTCGTGACAAATCCTAGGTCATCACTTTCAGTCATGTTATGCGGCGCTCCCCGCTTTCATCGGATTCCACGATGTGTGTCGGCCATTTTGTGAGATGGTCCTGACGAGACACATGCGCACAATGTCGAAACACTACACCTTTTTGACGAATCCAACGCATATTCTGGTGATGGGCACAGTCTCGTCCCATATGCAAGTGCAGTAGCATAGTCTCTGCCTAACTGATCACAGTGAAATGGAGTAAACTTACATCTTATTATTCTATGTTTCAATGTTTTATTTGTAGGTTCCTCCAATTTAGAATATTGATGTTTATTCTGTAAATTCGGTCAAAAAAATAATAAAACAAGTTTTATGTATCTATGTTTATTTGATCTTATAAAAATGAATCTTTACTCTGACTCTTTCACAGTAAGCTACATTTTGTTATGAATATAGTCAGTACCGTTAAATATCAATCAATCTGTTAGAGAGCCCGTGTATTTTGTTATTGGTTCAGTATGTGTGTATTAAGGTGGGTTACTTCTTTTCTTTCTAGCCTTTCCTCCACTGCTGGATGTAGGCCTCTTCCATTTCTCTCCACTTCTCTATCCTGGGCCGCTTCAACCCATTTTTTCCCGGCGACCGCAACATTATCGTCGGCCCATTACTTCTGTGGCCGACCGACACCCCTTTTGTTTTCCCATCGTCTCAACTTTAAGACTCTGGTAGTCCATCTCGAATTTGGCTGTCTGGCTACATGTCCTGCCCATTGCCATTTTATATCGACGACTATTTGTTCGGCGTCTGATTTTTATATTTGAAAGGTGGGTTTACATAGAATTAAAATAGAAGAAGAAGTAATATAGCGAATATTTGAGAAATGTCAGTGGATTTATTCCCTACCTCATCAAAGAAAATGTATTTTTTGCCTAGAATAGGGTACAGGTATCTTCAATCTGCTTACTCTTTAAAAAACACGGCAAGATGGGCAAAAATTACTAGGTATAGGTATTTTTTATTCATATCTGGGCAAAGAGTTCATTTTCGAAGACATGATAGAACCTCAAAATATGTAGAAGATAAAATAAATCTGATAATAGGAGGATCAAGATGAAAATCGAATGAACGAGGACATTCTACTAAGCGAAGAATTGTGTAATCAACACATAGTAATAAAATGCCAAGATCGTGTTTGTATGAATGAAAATAATAATAAAACTGATGGTTGGTTATTTTTGTATGTATAGCAGTGACTGCTACTGCAATACATTTATATTTCAGTCAACAGTTTATCACTAAGAAGACCCGCGTATAATCCACACGTATGTTGACGAACAATGGTTTGAATATTGTCAAACATTGGTTTGTCTATGGTGAGACAACAATAAATCACAATAACAAAGTAGGGATACATACTTAGGTACTTCCCTACCTTCTATGAAGGAGGAGGTACCAACATAGGTAAAAGCGTCAACGATGAAGATTCCCCATACAAGAATTCCCTAAGAATTGTACCTATAATATTTCTCACTGTTGAGATAAGGAGAGTCTAACCGCATACAGTATTTGGTCTCTCAATTCAATTCTATACATTTAATCTCTCTCTCTTGAATCTCTCAATTCAATTCTATACGGTAATGTGGATGCCTTGAGTCAAGGCCGTAGCCAGTAATAATTTCGTAGAAGGTTTAGCGTACCTAGTCGTTTAGTGGGACAGTATAAAAACATAAACGGGTCACCGTGTGTAACTGCAGATTTTTAGAGCTTCGGCCTTGGTTTGAGTTCCATAAACAAAAAGAAGTACGTATGGATGCACCCCAACTAATTTCTTGGCAAACTTCTATGTTTGTTCCTGTTTTATTCATAAGCAGTACCTACCTACACAACATCGGTTTAATTTTTAACACACTACATGGATTAAAAAACCAAGGTGTATTCTCTACTTTCCTGAAAAAAAAAACGGAAGCACTCAATCACTCATTCATGTACAAAATGTCTAATTTCTCTTTAGCTATTCCCTAAAATATCGAAAAAGCAACTTTAAAATATGGTCAGTTTTGTTACTGACGGGTGTTTTAGTAGATACCCATCTACCTATGCCTATTTGAAATAGTTTATTGAGATCTTGATTCAATTTTTCGACAATTCAGTAACATAATATTGTTCTTTTTATACAATTGCAAATCTGAAACCGTATCAAAATTTCTGAACCGGTTTGAGTCGCCATAGTACGGCGGCGAATAAAGAAAGGACATCAACATTGAATATTTCACCTATGTGCCGGTATAATAACGTTGAATACGAATTCAATTAAAAGCAACTATTCAACAATTACATCGATCCTAGAAAATATTCAAGATTCCTATCTTGTTCATTCTCGTTGACGTTGGTCGCGTATTGTCGAATACAGTCGGGATATCTTTAAAGAATTATGTGCGGTTCATTGTGTCAAATTAGCCATTGTGCGGTCGGGACATCTGTCCTTGGGGACAATAGTCATTCGAAAAGGACAACAAGGCTCAAGTCAAAACATAATATTGTTTCCAAAATTTATACACAACACAATACAAAACATCCTACACCTGTTTACTACTGCCATCATTTTTTTTTAGAATTAGGTACCTACGTACGGAACATCCCACTGAAAATATACGAATGTTTTGGTGAAATGCCACACCTTAATTTTCAATTGAATTTAGAGATTCATAAATCTAAGATCAGATGTTGTATTGTTGACAAATTACTTTGGGCAGTACCAAACATTACCTTCTAACTGTTATGAAAATAATATCCATTTTCAAGTTTTCTATAAAATTAAAAAATAACTGCCCCTATACAAAAACTTGTTATACTTAATCTTTGAAAAAAAACGAAACCTCCCACTTTTTGGAGTGAGCAACTGAAAGTAAATCTACCAATACTTTTCGATATTCTTGTGTGTATGCTCTCCCATCTCATACGATGCATTGCATTTTTTTCAAGATTAACTTTGAGCAAACTTTTAGGCACCTAATATAAAAAACTTGTACAGTGAAAGATGAAAATGGCTCATACTGAGGGCTGAAACCGCGTCCTAGAGTACCTACATAAGCAGGACGAAAGTCAGCGTCCAACGCTGTCAAAAAATAAAAGTAGATAATATGCCTATAGCCTCATCCAATGTAAAGATTTTTTTTTTCAATTAAAAATTCGAGATAATAATATGTCCAGCTTGCTTACAATCTACGAACTAATAGATTTCAAAATAAAAGAATCTACAACCGTACAGAAAAAATGAATATTCAAGACAAAAACCTTAGAGTTTTTAATCCATTAAGATTCTTACTGGATTTTAGACGATCATGCCAGAATTGAGAGTTTTGAAATCATCCAATTAAACCCCAGTTTATGAATCACTTGGTATGATTTTGTAACGACACCGTCCTCGGAAGAACACTACAGCCCTTCGTTACTTCAGTCATCCTCATGTCCTCCGAAAGCGTAGACCAAACCAGCTTATTTTACAACCCGGGTGGGACAAGAAGAAGAGGATGACCATATCTTACCATTGTACGAGCCAAATTTGCAGACCTGTAGAAGGTCAGACTTGACCTGGGAAGAAACTATTCTCAAGGAATGCCTGTCTATGATATATTTTTTTATACCTATAAAAACATATCTTCACAAATATTTTGATTCGACCGGAAATCGAACCCGGTTCCTCTTTAACAAATGTACCCACATACTTCTAGACTTCCGAGGTAGGTATCTAATGGGTGGGTAAATACCTTGCTCCGTAGTAGGTATGCCAAAAGAAAATTAAGTTCAGCGACATTCACAGTTATTTAAATATTAAATTTTTTTGGTGCCGTTTAAATCGTCACGAAGCCTACGTGACAACTGGCCGTAAATTTAAACTAAACTCTATGAGAGCTTTTTATAAGTTTAGAATTCATTAGAGAAATATTTAAAAGCATTAATAATTAATCATTCGCGGAAATCTTCAATAAATTATTGCTTTTAACTAACTTTGTTCGTTATTATTCTACTCAGGTGAGAATTTATAAAAAGGTCTTTGCATGTCATTACCTACTGTAAATATAGAAGTGCATGCAAAAATGTCGAGAAATATTTAGCTTCTCATAATTCAAATTCCGATAACCATAATAAATTTAAAGTGTTACCTACCTTTTAAAAGGCGTCGAACTGTCTGGGAAGACGTATGTACATCCAACAGGATTAAGACAGTCAATTAATACCAGTAATTGTGCTGAACCAGAATCTTACAAGTTTTAAGTTTATTGAAAATTACTCGACCAAGCTAGATTCCAACTAGAACACTATTTTGATATACAAAGATGTATTTTTTGATCTACCGTGTCCTTCTGTACCTACTCGTGTTGTAGAAAAGTTTATTTTATGCAAAGATACCTACAACAGGCCGCGAGTTGGAATCCCGGTGCCGACTCTTTTCAAATTCGCTTTGCTGTAATAATGTGAAAGATGACGTATATTTTTGTGGTTATTAGAAGATACATCGTTCACTCTCACTTGCCTCAGAATGATACAATCTACGTACCTACTCGTAGCTACCTATATATTTTTGCACTAACAATTCTTTCAAACGTTCTTGAACATAATCTTTTTTAATATATAAATAAATAAATAAAACTTTATTGTTGTCTGAATTACATATTAAGAAAATGGCTTGTACAGTTCAAAGGGCAGACTTATCTATAAGATCTCTGCCAGCCAACCCATTTAACAATATAATTCTATAAACTACAAAAAATACATATTATAACAAATCACACTTAATGGAATGATTAAAATGTCTTATTAAAAAAAGTAAATATTGATAACAAAATAGATACATAAATGAAAATATATAAATAGGTAAATATGATATAAATAATAATAAATAAAAAAAAATATAAATAAAAGAGCAGACCGAAAACAAAGAAGGAGAAGAGGGAGAGGGAGGGAGGGAGGGAGGGGATCCTCTTTGAAATTGGAATAGGTAATAATTTATCGTGTCATCAGCGACTTTTTGAAGGAGTGAATGGTCTGGGAGCCTCTCACGGAAAAAGGAAGTTGATTCCACAGACTAGCAGCATGAACGGTGAATGAGTCAGTGTAGAATCCGGATCGGTATACTATATACTATATAGGTATGATCCTAGGTTTCCAAGCCATGTAAAATAACTGACAGAATACATTCGTTGGAAAAATTTTGTGATCTCTATTGTAGTACCTATTCTTATCACACCTAAAAGTGATGGGTAGAGGTAGGATATACATAGGTGACGAAATGCAGCAGCGTATAGGGGTACATGTTAGATCTTCTGAGGAAGGCCAGAGTCTTAGAGAAAACTAGGTCCCGCCGACATTGTAATGTAATGTGTATATAGGTATCAAGGTAGGTACCTACATTACATTTTTTTTTCTGTTCGCTCTAAATTTGCGAATTCTTTCCGCTACTTCTTTGTGTACCTGCCTTGCTAAACAAGTCCATGTAGGTAGTAATTTGTTAGGTACTATCCAAATCGAAGGGAAAAATCCCAATTTGACATGGTCCAACTCTCCACAAAGAATAAATAAGTAGGTATAAAACATTATAGACATAGGTATGTAAACTCATATCAATAGTCAAATTAAAAATAAACATAATTTTTTATTACATAATGACATTTGTAATAAGTATTGATAGGTAATATTATGCACTCATAGTGTTGGGTATTTAAAATTAATAATCGTATTCACTTAGCGATAATTAACGAAAACCATTACGTAAAAGATTACATAATAAATCAAAACATATATGGAGAAAAGTAATAAAATGTACATTACCTCATACTATTACGAAGCAAAAAAATAAACAATAGACAGATACGTCTGTCGATTTATGCGGGCAGGGTCTGCATAAATCTATGGGTCAAATTTAGGGTCATGTACGGTTGTAGATTCGACTCGTAGATATCATTATTCGAAAATCATTTGTAAATACGACGGTTATTAAAAATAAATACAAGGAGAGAGCTTTTCACTTTCAAATCAATAATAAAAGACAAGGCTTGTATTATGAAAGCGATGAATAAGCACTAACTCCAATGTAAACACAAATAAGACCGTGCTATCGGAAAGGTTACCTAATATCCATTAGTGAAAGAATTTATCTGTAAGGCCTACACAAGTACACAATCACTCCATCATCTCTAGAGGTCTTGCGAGATGAAAGGGTTAAAGGGAAACCTTTTAATTTTATTAAAAAAAATAATATAGGTACCTACCCCGATGTTTAAATTATCTTAAAAAATAGAGTTTTAGTATGACAACCTTTTGACAACGACTGATCACAGCCTATGATTGAATGATCCTAAAATAAATTGAAAAAAAAAAACCCTTGTTGAAAAAATAGTAGTCAAATTAGTTTGAAAGGATTTTTCGTTACTATGTATACACATACGTATAAGTAGTTATTCAGTTGACTTCAGCTACTCGTACTTATTAACCAGAAGCCAATAACAACGGTAATTTTTCCACAGCTCCTATAATATTACGATAAATAATGAAGATCCTTTCCACATCACCCATGAAAAACAACACACTTAGGAAAAGATGAAAGGGTTTTCAATTTTGTTTTATTCTTATCGGGTTTCAACTTTCAACCCATCTTAGATTAGACAATTATTTGACGAGTTCCATCGAGTAAATTCACACGATTGTAAATGAAAGTAGATATTATGATAGGCAATAATAATAATTGTTGTCCTCTTATAAAATGTTGAGGAGGTTCCTCTCTCTGTAACTTGAAGATCTCAAATGATAAAAGCATTGAGTGATGAGACCGAGTAGGTACTTAGTTTATGATAATATTTTTTAATATTATTAGTTTTTTTTGTAATTGTAACATAGTACCTACTTACCTGCTGAAATTTTACTAATAAAAATCTGAAATAATCTTATATATAAAAAGTATTAGCTGTTCGCGTTTCTCGTTAAAACTCGAGAACGCCTGGACCGATTCATCTTATTTTGGCTACGCAATATTCGTGTAGGTTCAGGTTAGTTTTCTTTTAAACGGTGAGCAAAAAAGGAACGATTGCGAGGAAAATAGAAAAAAGCAAAAAATTTCGTTTTCTAACGTAGTATTTATTTTCTTCCTGTAGAATATATCACAATAAGGGATCGTTATTTTTAGTTGTGTGTTACTGGTGGAAATAAAGAAGGTTTAGGTATTATGTGATACGACGTTTACCGGATGATCTAGTCTAAAAATATATAAAACTTAATGTTTGTATGTGTGTGTACTCGATAGATTCAAAGAACAGTGAACGTATTTCAATGAAACTTAGGTGATCTGTTCTTATAATGTTGGGGAAGGTTTAAGCGGAGTATGAGATCAATACCTCTCCTTGGAGAGTAGTTTCAGTAGAAAAGGTTAAAATATAACAAAAAATGCATAAACCAGGAGTAAATTATTTTATTTTATTCTGGGTTAGGTGGAAGTTCGACGGGCGGGTCAGCTAGTAGATAGAAAAAAAATACAAACATAGACGGAGGTGTCCGCTGTGATATGGCCTGTGGAGTGTGCACATCTGAACAGGCCATATCACAGTGGACATCTCAGAAAATAAAATAAAAATATACTATTCCTCATATCACACACACTCCCTTTAAGGCCCCCCGCACAACGCAAGCCAGCCCGGAGGAGACCAATCCGCAGCAAACCCGATCCACCCGAAACCGACCCCTCTGCTCGATCGAAGTAATCAAACCGAAATGCCGGCCCCACACAAACCAAGTCCGCCGCGGATCCCCCCAAACCAACCCACAATGCGGGAGGCCTAAACCCCACTCAGGAGCATTGGAAGGCAACAAGAGCTCTCCATTGCGCTCGAAGGCGTCCGAGGCTCATTGTGCCTTTTCTGAGCAGTTGATGTTTAAGGACGTGCGGTGGTCAATCTCACGGTCCCGATCTGATTTTTCGACTTCCTGCCTCTTATAGGATGCTCGAAAAACCAGCAAAAAGAGCAGAGGTGCTATTCTTAGCCGGGAACCCCCTTCATATCATAGCGATCTTAAAATAATATGTAGCTAGGTAGGTACCTGTCTTCATTCTCAACTTTCAATAAAACGAATTGAATGTCGATCGATGTCTTTGATAAGAATAGCAGCAAAAAAATTTACGAAAGTAAATTTCGTACATTCGTTCACTATGTTAAGCTCATTTATTTATTTGTCTTGATCTTATCTGCAGGTACAAATTACAATTGTCTGTTATAACAATAATTATCATTGTCGAAATTGTAGTAATCGACAACAGAATAATTGATAACAAAATAATGAGAGTGAAATGAAGTTTTTAGGTCTCATTGGACAGCTGTGGCTAAATGAACATGGTTTTACTCATACCTATTTGAGTCATAATTAATTCTTGAGATGTTTTTGTCCTAGGGATGGATAAAATATAAAAATATAGATAATCTCTAATATAAAGTCGGGTTAGTGCGAACACTTATAACTCGAGATCGGCTGAACAGATTCTTCCGATGTTTGATTTATTGGATTCTTCTCCGCTCCGGATAACAGAATAACTAATAAAAAGTTTAATAAATCGATAAAAACTTAGGTAAAATATAATATTAAAGTTTGTATGGAACGGGTTCGGCACCGGTTGGGGAAATAGGGAGATGTCTGGTAGATTGATATTTTGGTAGAAAGATTCTATAAAGCAATGTTATTCGTATTTTTACACAGATGGCGATATAATGATTGAAATAATTAAAAAGATTGTTAAGACATTTTTTATGGTAGGTACTTTTTCAAGCTTTTTTATAAATTGTTAACATCTACAATTATTATAGAAAGTCGGGTTAGTGCGAACACTTATAACTCGAGATCGGCTGAACAGATTTTTGTCGTGTTTAATTTATTAGATTCTTCTCCACTCCGGATAACAGAATAACAACTATAAAAAAATCGAAAAATGGATGGAAAATAGTATGAAATAATATAATATTAAAGATACCTAGTATGGAATGGGTGAGTTTTTGTGCTTTTGAAATAGCTGATTCATAATAACCATATCATTTTTTGTTTTTTTTTACAGACGGCATCACATCGCTGACGCTCCAGGTGTAGATAACAAAAAATATGATTGAGAATATTTCCTAATTCATTTTGATGATTATGCATTTTGAATTACTCGTGCTGTATTTTACTTTTTGGTGGGCTGCTTCACCCTTGTTTTGGGTGCTTGCCCAAATAAAATTAAATAAATAAATAAATACCTAATGTGTTTTATGTTACCCAGCAATATTTTATTGACATTAAGGCGAGACGAAGTTCGATGGGTCAGCTAGTAATATAGATTCTAGCCCTATTCAGAGCAAGACTTTTTTTTTAAATTTCACATGATTAAACATTTTGAAATAGGTATGATCGGATATCGAAAGAGTTTCGAAAAATTTCCATACAAAAATTATCGATAGATTCGATCCTTTGATTTTCGAACACTTTTTGCACGCTAATAAGCGCTTAATTAGCGTGCACTTAGCTTTCGATCAAACTCGTACTAGCCCCAATGGTACCTTTGTATTATTGATTATTCAAATGACCTAAATTCAATAATTTTTACTATTTAATGAATTGATCGAAAAGAATTGGGTGAATATTAGTAGGTAGGTAGGTATTATATAATATTAAATTCACCTTAATTCTATGATATTTATATAAAAATACTGCTTTTTGATGTTATATTTGATATCCCTAGTTCTCAAATTATATCCGTTCCGTTTTTTACGCCTTTAGATCATCGATATGGACTAAGTGGCTATTGGCAATGGTTTATAGACTATTTCTTCATACTCAACTCATTTTTTTAATTTTTGGCGCTTAGTGCGTATTTTATTTCTAGTTCATACCGTGATTGAAAAATAATATCGATTACTTAGAGAGCGTCGAGTAATTTTATTGAAAATGTTATTAATAACAGATAAAATTATTTACAAAGAGCCAACTCATTTATCATTTGTGCGGTGTTATAAGCCGTACATAAATGGCCGGGTGATTAGTAATGACTTTCAAATCACGACTCATTTAATCTCTACAATAACAAGAACAAATCATAGAAAAAATGTGATATAATAACAGAGATCATTACGGCACGTAATACTACGTAATTGTATGAAATGTGTCTCAAAAAGCTTTCACAGTTATTTTGGCTGTTAGATATCATTATGTACATTATTAATAGCTGTGATTGACACCGGCACGTAGCCTTGCATAATGTGATTGTTTAACAAGACGATCTATTCATCTAAAATGTATACCTACCTACCTTCAATGATATAGGTAAGTAAATAAATGATATAAAATTTGTTCATCAAAAATAATAAAAATCTAGAGAAACCATAGATAGTTTCTTAATATTAACATGATATGAACATAAAGTACGGATTTTGTTGAAAACAACAAACATAGTGCACTCATTCAATATGGCCTAGAAAGCTAGGAGAGTTCCTGAAATCATCAGACTACCATTAGAGTCCAGTGCAGAACCAGATCCTCTTCACCGTCCCCGCTTAGCATTTTCCTCATCCAGATCCAAACAGAGGATATCTTTGAATGATTTGGCCACATGTCTCTTTTTCCTGAAGTAAATAGGTACCTAGACTTTTTTACAGCAATTTGCTGATCCAAAGACCTGCCTGGATATAATGTAGGTGATAGGTATTATATTGTTCCTTCTATTTTAGAAATTTTGGACACTCCTGTTCGTCTTTTTAATTATACATCAAAGAAAACTTTTATGAAAATATTATATTGTAACTCTGTATTTCCCAGAACTGCCTCTTCCGTAGCTCCTTGTGGTACTAGAAGCTGGTTATCAACACACGTCAGAATAGGCCGGAAGATATCTCCCAGATAACATGCAAAAAATCAGAGCAACGCAACTGGACTCAATTATCTGATGCATACATTGTTTTTGATTTCGTAAGATTTTTCTATAGGTAATTATTACTACTTGCTGGCTTCATAAAAAAAAAATCAATGAAAAGTTTCGTCACCGTCGTAAAAACTCACATCATCTTCAGCACACAAAGCTTTAGTCTAACTGACGATGTATTTATTCTTACTTTTTGTCTTAGAGTTAACAGTAGGATAAGTCAAAGAAAAAGATACTCAGTAAATATTATTTGACTAATTATTGTTAGTTGATTTATTGCATTTAACATCAATGTTAGTAGGGACCTACTTCCAAGTTAAGTAAGTACTCATCAAAGCTTTTACTTTCATTAATCTTCAGATAATCATCGCGTGTCACTTATTTGGTCGTATCTCTCTCATCCCATCTTACATTCAGAGTGAGATTAACGCTTATACTTACTGGCAAACCTATACTATGGCATAGATTAGGAGGTAACCATTTTGAATGTGCTAATATGGGATCCTCAGCTATAAAAGTGTCCAATAATTGTACATACCTAAGCACTGTTCTTTTATTTGTAAAGTAAAAACTAACCTAAACACAATTTTAGACCCAGTAAGGCGGCATTTTCCTAGTTTTAATATGTGGCATATTTACTCATTAATTTTAATTATATGAGATCGTAACGGAGGACAAGAGGAGTTGGAGGCGTTGTCTTAAGGAGTTAAAGGCTCGATAAGAGCTGTAACGCCATCAAAGACGAAGAAGAAAATAATATTATAATGAATAATTTGAGTAAATGTCATTGTCTTGTGACTTAATCTATGGACTCAAAACTATATTGTTGACCTAGTCTTACTTCCCTTTCTACCAAACTTAACATTACCTTGTTTTCTAATGTTTTCTTCTTCAACAGATTTCTATCAGTATTGTCCACAACCGATACATACTAAGATCTTTATTTGAATCATTCTCATTAGTAAAAGATGTCTAATTCATCAAATTACTTATACTCAATAGTTTTATCATGTAATCTGTGAAGTTGTGGATTTGCTAAGGAATTTGTCTCCAGACAACGTCAATAATTATTATTTATCATCGCTAGAGTCATTATGTCTATAAAACTATGTATCAGTAGATAGGTAACGGTTTAAATATATTTAGGACCGAATGAATCATAAGTAAATGAGTCATTTCACGTGACTATCGACCTTGTGTTTGAGGAAAATATGAACAAAAACAGGAATAAGAAATTTAATTATTGAACTAAATTAACCCCGGAGAAAGCAATTTGTATTCACATCAAAATACTTGTTTATTCATATCCGTTGAAGATTTGCTCGTTCTAAAATAGCTACGAATGACCAGAAAATAAAAATTAAAATGTTCAAAGATGATGGATGTGGTGGCTTTTTATATATATAGTGATCTCCCGTATTTCATAAAATAAACAGTGGTTATTATAAAATTTTACGTAGGTAATTACCTACCTAAGCTTTATAAATAATCAGACAGAAATTCACATATGCCACCAAACCATCGATCGTCTAGGTTTTCTGATTGAATTAAAGTTATGTATTTTAATAAGAACACTGTAAAAGATCTTGCTGACAAAATCAGAGACATTTAGTTAATTTGAAATTCTGAAATAATGGAACAAGTTTTTTTAGGTTTTTAGGCAGTTTTCCCTCCGTCAACGGGCATTTATAGTATTCACCTATGCATCATCATCATCATCCGTGGCGCTACAACTCTGTGTGGGTCTTGGCCTTCTCCAGAAGACACCTCCATGCCACCATGTACCTATATCAGAATGTTAGGTAATAAGAAGCAGGCGGTCCCAGTAACAGAAAACCCGATAGGTAGATACCTATAGAAAACACTACGGCTCAATTCATCTATTATTGCACCGTTCAATTAATAGTATTTTAGCTAGAATGAGAATGTTAAAAAAATAGAAAAAAAAGTCTTGTTTTTAGGTTACGGTTTTATACAAACCCAAGGCTTAAAGGCGTCCCAAGGCTTAAATAAATAACCTCTAGATAAACTACTTACAATATATGAAGGTATCTATCTATTTGTCTAGAAGTTGTTGACCACTGATATTATCAAAAACTATTAAAATATCAATCTGTAATAATTGTTGTAAGAGTGCTATGCAGAGTGGACTAACACAATGCCACTACTTGTACGCAGACAATAATAGACAACGGAATTACTATCTACCTACTAGATAAAACATAATAAATAATACGTCGTAAGGTTTTGCAAGGCACTGCGAAAAGTAATTAAAACAAGTCACAAATCTTTATTATTTATTGATCTCTCTGTAAAATAATAATCACTGAAACTTATCTATTACTTGCAACAATGCAACGAGAGTTATTACGAGTCTTGCGCAAGAGAAATTATTAATAATGTATGTATGGTAGAATCGCGATCTTGGCAAAATAGACTCTGGAGTAGAGACTTTATATAATTTGAGATAAGCTGCTGTTGTAGATTTGATTCTAATCAATAAATAGCAAATATGTAATATCATTAATATATAGATAGATAGGCACTAATTATTGTAAACATGAAACTGTTGTGTGCAATAATTTTATTCTGATTCAGCAATAATTATTTTGATTGGAAACTATTAAGAATATTCCTGTTATTGATATGAGTATGTGAAAAATAATAATTCTTCGCATGCATCATAGGCACATAATGCATCATCATGTTCATCAGTGGCGTAACATCATGAGCCTTTGGTTTTCTCAAAAATCCATTTCCATTCCTCTCTCTCCAATATCGTGTTCTGTGTCAAAAAGATGCTGAGCTCCCGATACGTATCGGTATGGCAAGTGGCGCCTTTAACAACATGACCAAGATTTGGAAAGCGTCGGCGTTTAGTGTCGAGACGAAATGTAAACTGTTTGATGCGTGTGTGTTGCCCATTCTCTTGTATGGGTGTGAGTCCTGGCACCTGACCAAGGCCCAGGCACAAAAAGTCTCAGCCTTTGAGATGAAGTGCCTATAAGGAGAATTCTGGGCGTAAGATGGTACCACCGCATCACGAACGACGCTATACGTCGGCGCACCCAGCGTGAGCCCATCACCTCCACCATTGTGGGGAGGAGATGGACTTGGCTGGGTCATGTGTTAAGGATGCCGAATGACAGTTGGCCGAGGAGAGCGCTGTTCTTCCTCCCATCAGGGTCCCGAAGACGAGGAAGACCCTCTCACACTGTGTTCCGCTCTTTCGAAGCAGAGCTGAGGGACGTGGACATGGTGTGGGAGGAGGTCATAAACATTGCGCAAGATCGAGCGCAATGGAGAGCTCTTGTTGCCTCCCTATGCCCCTGAGTGGGGTGTAAAAGGGAGAATTGATTGAAGAGATACGCGGCGTTATATACGTATCAACTTTCAAATACCTAGATACTTTTAGGACGTTAGTAGTACCTACTTACCTAAATGATTTTATTTTTCTGAATTTCAGCATACTGTTTTAGAGTCAAGTACCTATACTTAACAATACTTATTTAATGGATAAAGAATATTAAAAAAAAATAAACACAGGAAACTGGAAATCTGATCAGGGCATACCGGATTCGATTTCCGCTTGGGTCAACATTTTTGTAGGTAAGTATTTTTCAATTCAAATGATAATAAATATGAGCAAAAAACTAACTACCTTTAAAAATATTTTGAAAACGAGAGTGATTACAACAGAATAATAAACCAGCATTTTTTAAGAATCGAAATATTTATGTTAGTGACCCAAATACTTCACCTTTAATAAAGAAATTAAACCACTTCGTATTTTTCTTGTCAAAATTATTGTCAGTCAAGAGTTAAGTTACGACAATAGACCATGTTATTAACGTTTCAAATGTTACGGTATACTTTATCTTATTTATTTTTTTGTAAAGGCCAGATTTATAACTAACGCTTAGTCGTATCGGAGCTGTTATCTAACTTTTAATTTTACTTTCAATACCAATAATTCAGATCTTTACGTTTTGTGTTCTATAAACTTAAATAATATAATACAGTTTTACGATTTAAGCTAGTATTTCAAAAAAATTAATATCACTAAAACTCCATAATGTTATATAGGAAATATGCAATCAAATTCATGCGAAGTTACTTTATTTTTTAAGGATTTTGATATGAATTCGAGTATCTACACTGATCTTTATAAAAATAAAGCCCTACTTCCTTTGGTCACTGCTTCACGCGTGAATAGTTGGACTAATTTCGGTAAAAATCATTTTTGTTTTATTTGTTATTTTCAGGAGAAGGTTTTTATGATATAAGAAAGTTGTGGGGAACTTTAAAAAATTTAACGTAGCTAACATTCTTATTGCTTTTTAGAATGTTAGGTATACGTAGGACTTACCTATTTTTTAATTTAAACTGACATTTGATACACCTAACTGCCAGGTCTTTGATAATTATTGTGATTGTCGTGATTGTCAGAATGTTCCCTGTTAATAATATAGTTTAAAACTTATGTAGATATTCGTCGTAATTATATTGGTAATAACTAAATAGGTAGGTAACTAATTTATCTTACCATATTCATAATAAAGACAATTATTATTCATCTGGTCGGGGCGACAAATGGTTGCCGGATAGTTGTGAACAGCTCCATAATATAATAAAATGTACGGCACACGACAAGAAGTTAGGGCAGGTACTAAATAATATAGGTACCTACTCTAGAAGAAAAGAACAAGCTCGTCTGGGACGCAGAAACAGGGAGATATAATTATGAAAGAAAAGAGCTGAAACAGCTAAAAACTGACTGATTAAATAAAATAATGATGGAAAAAACAACAAAGAATAGAAAATATGTCTAGATAATCACAAGACAAAACTGATTTAGTATAACCTATTCACATAATCCAAATAATTTCAAGATACGCTACATTATATAAAAATCGTATTTCAAAGAAATTCCACAAACTATTTCTCAGTTTTAAGTTGAAACGGCTAATCAAACGACGCGACGTCAGATATAAAACATTTTCTTCGCTGACTGTTACATTATTTTTATTTCGTTCAACATAAACATAAAACCCACACAGGACACGCACGTGTTCTTATATTAAAGTTTTCATCGTTTACCTATCATATCAAACATCGCCTAAAAATATACAAAAAATTTTTGGAGTAGGTATGTAGCTAAATTACCCGTATTAAATAAATAAATAAAATAAATAAAGCTTTATTGTGTATCAAAAATCAACTCATACAAAACATTCAAAGATTCAAAGGGCGGACTTATCCCGAAGGATCTCTTCCAGCCAACCCAAAATTATGCTATTTTGTCTGTATGACTGTGTACCTTCACTCAGTTAGAGGAGTTTAATTTTTATGTGGATTAAGAGCCCCCGTATAGACAAGTCAACAAGACAATGTAGTCGATCGCCAAATGCTATTTGTCTAGGTCTACAATTTTAGTAGAAGCATAACATTTTCATACTAGGTACCTAAATCTATTTTTATATATCGAGTTTTTTTCTATCATTCACGGGATTCCAAATATTATGTACCTACGTACAGAAAAGCCTAGAAGATGATTTCTTGAAAGCTCATTATTTATGAAACTCAACTAAATACATGATATTTTGGATTCTATCAATAAATACATAGATATTCGATAATTGAATGATAAGCTTTTTAAAGTTTGAACTATTCTTCTCGTCTTCTATACTATTTTCTGTTTAGAAGGTTGGTTAGCTGACTTTACGTTAAAGTTCTCCTAGTGCGTTATACTGATGGGTTTTTTTCTCCACGTAAGAAATTAACATTCAGTATATTATCTTGATGCTAGCCTCATTTTATATGAGTACCTACCTAGTTAGTTTTTTTTTCATAATGACTGCTAGAGACTAAGACAATTTTCCCGTTTTACGACTTTTGTTGAAATAATAAGTGTCATTTTGTTTGAAGGAATTTCGTCTCGACGCCGAAGAATTTTCATTTAAAACAAATTTACAAAAAAGTAGACAAAAAGTATTCAAGACATAGTAAGGCAATTACTCTTATTCACGCGAGATGGTTAAGTCATTTTGTTTCAGTCGGTATATTATCAATCTATACTTATTTGGGTTTACATGAATGTATGTAGATTCCCATTAAATTAACTGGGAATAAAGTGACGTATGGTGGAGGAAGATGTTAGTGTCTGGGACGACCAATCAACACAATTTGTTGGGACATCAATTATTTACGATGAAAGCGAAGTGTCCAATGTCGACATGGAATCTTCATTTGCGGAATCCCTAATCAGGACCGGATTCGCTTATTATAAACTCTGATGTGTACATTTTAATTAAGTTCTAATTCCGAGATTCTCTTTTCTTATTATTGAGTTTATTTTCTTTCTTAAAAAGAAATCGTTTCAAATGCGTCATCATGTTGTACTAAAATAGTCTAAAACGCTGACTGACTGACTGATCGACTAACGCAACCTAAGTTTTATCTATCTTATCAGAATGTAAGGTCGATCTATCTAGTCTTGGATTGAAAATAATAATCAATCATCTTTTACATATCTGAGATCTTTTGTTCAAGAATTATGTAAAAAATGTAAGTACATGCAATTATTATTTCCCTTTCTTAGGTAGGTACCTATAAAATATAGGTTAATTCAATATTCAATTCGTGTGTATATTTGTTTTTTTTTTTTTGATAAATTAATCCAGGGTAATCCTCTTTGATCCTATTTAGCAGAATTTGAGTTATGTACCTAACCTAAATAAACTAGTAAGAAATAGAGAAAAAACTAAAGTTTTCATAATAGTCCATCAGATACCTGAGGTACCCAGACCTTGAAGAGTGCTAAATGGGATATTATATTTACAGAAATAAGATTGCAAATTAATTGTCAACCAAAAATAAAATTTATTCCTCAACATAGTAGATAACTTTTACTAAACTTTTAACTATTTTGTTTTCATTTTGAAATCCTTTTAAAATTGTACTTTGACAAAACAAAAAAAGAAGATAATGAATAATCTTTTCATCTTACAAGCATAATAATAGAGTTTCTGTAAGGATTCTAGCCCACTATTATACGTAATCTCTTTCTCAGATATTTTACATTATGTCCATATAATATTTTGTTAGTTGTGCTGAAGATGTATAATATTATAGAGATTATGTGTTTAGTTATAAGCGACGGAAGCTTAGTGAAGAATTTTCGTATTCTTTTGTTCCACGCCCGCCGTGATCGCATCATCCAGTGGAAGCACTTGAAACTGTAGCACGTCTCCATTATTCTAACAGTTATTTTGAGAGAATAAACCCGAGAATATAGGGCTAGTGATATAAGTGAATCCAGTATAAGTTTAAACCATTTTTAGCATAAACTTGCTTTCCCAAAAGACGTTGTCCTGAAGTCCCTACTATGAATATTGATTTTAAAGAAAAATAACAACTAATGACTAACAATTCATTACTAATGTTCGATTTTTAAATGGAACAAACCACTACGGGCTTACGACCGTCTTCTACTGTTATTTCGAAGGCTGGCTTAGTGTGATCACTTTACGTTAACAACGTTCGCCATTAGGTGGTAATGTTTAAGTCTCCGAAACTCTTAATCATGAGAATTCTCAACATGTTCAACATGTCGAAAAATCTCATGTATGTAACAAGTAGAAATTTAATAATACATGAAATATAGAGAAAAAAGTTGGAAATTATTGATTTTAAAATTGTAATTAATGCAATATGTTTGAATTTTTTAAAAATATTTCTGAAAGCTCGAAAAAAATGGAAGAAGAAGAAGATGGTTGGCACCGGGAATCAATCCGAAGGCTACTAACTAATCATTATATTAAACTTGTTTTTTTATATAATTTATTTTGGTTGTTAGATAGCTACTCATAATAATAAAATAAATACCTAGGTGTGAAATAAATACATACCTACATGAAATAAATACCATGAAAAGCAAAAATAGTAACCGTTAAGCTATAAATCCTTGAAAAATGCTTTTCTCGGGGTTTTTGTTTCGGTATTTTATTCGCAGTGATACGTCACATTTGGATGTCAGGGAGAGAAGACAGACAACATCTTATTCACAAGTAACAGCTTTACACAACGGACAAAATGTGATTTGTCCAGTTTGTTGGCTGAATGCCAAACATCTCACAATTCTCTCCCTACATATCTATTTACCTCTGTTTATTTTTTTACTTCTCATAGTCTTATTCTCAACAATTTCTACACAAGTATTTTACTAAGGTGCTTACCTGCTCGCAATCTGTTCGTTGCATCCTTAATACTACGAATAGTTGATGAAATATTTACCCTTTTTACTTCACCAACAATATAATTTTAACATTATTTTAGTTACTAAACTCAATTGATCCTTGAACTATTGAAGGTTCTTAGTTTTCGACTGTCTATACTACCTACCGTTGTTTCTAAAGCTGAATTATGTAGTGTAATCAATTGATGTTTATAATATTACACATAACACTTTATGATTTTCGTTGCCTAGAAAAAATGTCTCCGAACCTCCCTGTTGCCATATATCAACGTCTTAACCTTCTTGTTCCTTTATTTTACGACGTCATCGAACCATCGCGTCATCACCATTTGGCCTTCCAACTGGATCATTATACAATATCCTACAAGAGCTCCAGTTCATCAATAGCAAACCTTTGTTCTAGCCAACTTAATCTGTTAATCTAGATTCCTCGTTAATCTAGATACCATATATCTCGATTTTGTATCGTTTTTACAATTTTTATTTTAACTGATCTTTCGTTCAGTCTATTCTGGTCCTGCTAGAAGATTCAGTTTTTTTTTAAATAAAATGTTGAGTAAACAAAATTAGCAACATACCGGAGGAGTGTCCATAACTTTAGAAGGTACTCTCTGTAATTGGACATGCAAAATGCAGGAATGTTCCTTTAACATCAACAATTGCGAATACAGACAATTTAAAGACAAGGGATTGCATTCATGTGGGTAATACTTCAACATAATTATATTCAAATCCACCCAATAAAAATGATTTAAAGTAAGAACAAAAAGAGAGACAGTGAACCATGAAACTCGGATCGATATAAAATATCACACCAGCCAGCATTTGTTACGTTTTAAAAAAAAGTTTTCACGGATGTGAGGCGTTCCACAGTGCGACCATTTGTTATTCTCGATACTCCATTGTTATTGCAACCATCAATTTGTTAGTTTTATTTATTATCTTTATAGCGATTTGATTACACACCTACAAACCTACGCAGGCACCTACAGCATTATTCTCGTGGCTTTTGTTGTTACTTATCTTTTTTATGATTGCGTTATTTACATAATGTATCAGTTAAAGATTGATAATATTAATACTCGTGGAATATTGCAAGAGAGATTCCCAGAGATAGCCTCAAAGCCTTTTTTTGTTTGTTTGTATAATAGTGCTCCATGCGTCTGCTATGTTGCTTCTGCTCAAGTACTGATGAGAATAAGGACACATGCATACATATCACATCGAAAATCATTATGTTTGTGCTCTCATCAAACCTACAGCAAAAAAAAAATAAAATTTGCTGACAGAATCACACAAAATACTACATGATAGATGGATACTTTTTGACCCAAGACAAAAAAAACAAACAAGCAACTCAAAAGTTATAATTTTCAAAATGCCTATGATAGACGAACAAAGTGCGTTGTTATCCAAAAATGTGGAACCCTTGTACCACGGGGCATTTAAGAACGTTAACACCATGGTCAATTTCAAAAAATGAAATTGTTGGATCCATATCCGGTCAATACATAAAAAAAGTCTGGTTGATTTGATTTGTTCAAATAAAAGAATGTATAACTTTTCCACAATTTTTTATTGGGAGACTTTAAGAAATGTTTCTTAGTCTCCGGTGACCATGTAGGACGTGTGCCTACGAAACTAGTCAGGATAATTAAAAAATGTGGAAAAGTTATACATTCTTTTATTTGAACTTTATTTTCAAATAAACTCCACGAAAAAATGTATGTTCATCAGTTAGTAAATTGTATGATCGGATTTGCCTGAGAGACGGGGTTTTGTAAGTAGGTACCTACCTACTGAAATTGTTATTCATAGCTTTATTAAATAATCATGAAAAGTAAACAATTTTAACTAACAACAAAAATCTTAAAATATTCATAATGTTATAGGTAGGTACCTAAATATTTTTATTAATTATTAATAACGATATGAAATTTCAATCAATATACCTAATGTTCATATAAGTAAGAATATTATTACCCATGTGTTTCAAAATCCTTTTTTAGCTTGGGGCTTACGGGTATACTGCACAAATTAAACTATTTATCAAAAACAAAGTTCATTATTATGAGGGTACCCGGCTAATACCGATCGGACACACAGACAGAGCAACCCACTTGTTTAATATAATAATTTATTTAGAACTTTTTTACGTTTGGCATGTGGCGATGCCTATACTAAAGCACGACCACACACAAAATCAGAAGCCTTCTGGCGAATCGGTGGAAATATTTAATTGATTTTAGAGGAAGATGACAATAAATTATCAAGAAAGTTTGTTTTGGGAGGCGGTCAGTTTATTTGAAAAATTAATATTTAAGTCAAAACGAAATCCAACTTCATACATAATTTATTAAAATTTGATGTTTGATTTGAATTAGGTAGTTACAGAATATCTGATGCAGAAAAGAAACCAAACGAACAAGAGACGAACCTATGTAGAAACAGCGCATTTATTTTATGGTTGATATTGGACACCATGGACAAAAATAACAATCAAGAAGTACCTAACTATTAATGGGCGATGACACAGGAAAATATCCACGATCAAGAAAATATAGGTACCTGCTCTACTTGCATCTCTAGCTCTATGCTCGTTCGATTGAAATGCACCATTATGTAGGTATGTATAATAATAAGCAAGAACTATTTTGAAGTGCTTGGTAGCCTGGTGGTTACGACGTCGGTTATCGTACTGTATCGTTCGGACGTCGTAGGTTTGATTCCAGGTGCTGGCCATCTTCCTCTATGTAGTGGTGCGTTATATCTGTTGCTTGTAGCTGATGGATACACACGCATTCTTCATTTAAAAAGCAATATATTATGCATACCGAGTTTCAAGGAAGACCACCAATATTTTCAATGTATGTAAGTACTTATATCAAATTGTGAACTTTGACATTGCATTTTTTTAAATGAATCTGGGCTCACCCAAAGTGAACACAAAACACAAAACAATGCTTGTGTTGTGAAAGTGGAAATGATCGACACCTGGATTCGAATCCATGACCTTTAGTACGCTGTACGTTGACTGACACCGCTGGTCTACCTACCACTTCGTCTTCGTCACATGCTGTGACACTGATAATTTATCATTTTCAAATTTATTGAGTTGTTATCAGTCCATAATTTTTTCTATTTTTCGAAAACCAAAATCCATCCACAAAGAGAATTTTCAAAAGTCACACTGCACGCCATATTTTAAAAGTACTTGAAAAGTGCGATCGATTAAAAATATTATGAAGATCCCATGCGAGAGGATATGTTTGCGCAAGACCTGCCCAAAATTGAAAATACAATAAATACTTAAATTCGTCGACTACAAATAAATGCCTACGTAAAACCATGAAACAATAGAACATTAAAATAATAAAAGATAAAGGTTCTTAACATCAAGGCTGTTTGATCAAAACACTCTCCCATCAAATGCAAACCAACACAATGTATGTACTGTAGACGGAGAGGTTCGTCTTTGATGGTGCGTTGCGTTTATTTTCATACTAGCTCCCCAACAGACGTTGTCCTGCCCTAACTATTCAAATCGAATTCGAATTTGTATAATGATTACCTACTCGATCGTCCACTGCAGGACGTAGGCCGTCTCATGTTCACGCTGCTCCTGCCTGGACAGTTACTGGTCTCCAATTCATCACCCTCTTACTCCACCGTCCGTCGTTCCTGCGCGATACATGGCCAGCCCACCTCCATTTGAGTTTAGCGAATTTTCAACCACATCGGTGACTGGTGTGCGCCTTCGGATTTCGGTTTTCTGATGCGATCTCGTATTGTTATACCCAGCATCGATCTTTCTATAGCGCTCTGTGCGATTCTCATCTTGTGCATGGTGTTTTTTGTAAGAGTGCAAGTTTCACATCCACAATAATTAATACCTATTTAACCAAAGGAATTCCGAAGGATGCATTTGTTTAAACTATTATACAACAATTCTGACAATCGAACTATCCATTAATAAATAAATAACACTCTTTTATACATAGGTGTCAATATAGCCGGCGGAACTTAATGCTAAGAATCATTATATACTAGTCAACCGGTCCCGTCCAATCTGAGACATGATTCCAACCCCGAGAAGAATTTTCATTTTCAATAAGTGAAAAAACGTAATAAAAATTTCTGACCAGAGCGGGAATCAAACCCGGGACCTCTTTTAAAAGTTTTTGGAAAGTTTATCAAACGTTAATGAAAAATAAAAAAATCGAATGGTTTATAGTGTAGTACAAAAATATTACATTTTCTGATGTTATACACAGTTATAGTAGAAATCACAACAAAAAGAATAAATGAATTTAGTCCAGCCGTTCACGTGTGAAGGGACGACTAAGATAAAAGAGGTCCATTTTTATATATAGAGATCATTATGTGAAGTATCAACGCATATTCTATGTGTATAGATTCATCAATGAATATTTTGTTAAAGTGCTGTCTGATCGTGACAAAGGAACTCGCATCCTACATACCTTCAAACATAAGGCCTTCATTCTTATTTTATATCAACCTTCTTTTTGTGCCACTCCTGTCAGATATTAGTAAATCATTTTTTGGACGTCTCGAGATTTTAGTCTAGTTTCTGATATGATAACGGTGCATTGGCTCAGTTTTTTTAAATCATTGTCCAAAATTATCTCTTTGGTTTAATGAAATTTTTAATATACTCGTATGTCAAATTTCAGACGTTTCTTTTGGTCCATTACCACTTAAACAAACGAAGTGCTTTAGATGTTTTCAAAAAATAACGACATATGAGTTTTTTTCCATGTTTCAATTACCTATTGAAAATTCGAAATAAATGCAAAATTACATGATACCAGAGACTGTTTTTCTTCTCCACAATTTATCAAAAACTTTTCGATGGCTATCCTTGATTTGCAGAGACGAAAACAGAAATGGGAATCTTGTATGTATAAAATAGAAGGTAGGTATGTATGAAATCAATAAAAATTGGGTACTGCCTACACAAATATTTCTAATGTGTGAAAAGTTTATCAAACAATCCAGTACCAACAAAATTAAAGGTTAAAAACACTACTTCGAAAGAGGTGTTGACACTATCATAATATAAAAAATACGTAAGTAGATACATGAGTTGAGCACTCTCATCACCTGACAAATTAACATCAATAATATTGTCCATACATATAAAAGAAACCCATTAAAATTTATTTGTTCTAAGCAATACTTCTTATTAAGTAGAGATTTTGAACTCTGAGCCACTCTTAAGAATATTTTCGACGTTTAATGTGATGGTAATATTTCAAAAAGTCGTCATCTCGACGATACAATAATTATTATGAATAAAAATTATTTTTAATTATTACTTGATCCCACGCTTAATAATACTCACCAACCTTTAAATTATATATTATTTGGTGTAGTAATTAAATATTTAACATTATAAATAGTATTTAATGTGGCATTTAATAAACTTTGCCGGTAATATTTTTGATTCACAATTAGCCAAAAGGAAGTTAAGATTTTCTTTATTATTGAATCAAGCACGGATCATAAAACTCCGAATCTATTTGTCTAGGTGTTAAAAATTATTATTTCTTTGCTAGTTTGTAGTTTATATTGTTTCTGATGTTCCTAGATGGGGCGATAAATACGAAGATGGCGAATCTATGAGCACCAATTTAAAAAGAATCGGTTAGTTCTCATAACACCGAGATGGTCGTTTAGATTATCGCATTTTTTTGCAAATTAATTTTCTATTATTTTTTTATTATTTGAATGGAGTGTTAGCATTAATGCTGACACCTGATTCGGAGCTTTGGACGTTATTTTCACCACCTAGTATTAAATTTTTTAAAACTCTTAAAGATTTTTGCATGTTTTTACGAGCTCCTTGTCTTTCTTTCAAAAACAAACGTTTCCAAATAATATGATATTATGACGTATTATGGCATCTCCCTAAAAGAATCCCATGACAGATCTAATGTATGATAGGTAACAAATTCGGAATATAAGTCTGATTTTTGCCATCATCGAAGGAATGATAAACAAAAGCCAAACTTAAAAATCACAAAAAGATTAACAATATTGTTTTGTGCAGTGTAGGGTATTTTAAAGTTTATTTGAATAAAAGATAGGTATACCTTCTGATGTTTCATTTTTTTCTAGCTCTGCACTCGTTTTCGAGTGATTGGGTAATGAATAATAGGTAATTGATTGTTGTTTGCGAGAAAATTAGTATTGTGTTTAGAAGATTCAATAACATCTTTTGATGCCAACCCAATGCATTTTAAACAGTAAATTATTTTTCTTTTATAATATGTAGAGATTTCGATGTGAATTAATCCTACATTTTTTATTTATTTTTATGTAAACAAGCTTTCGGTGTTTCAAAGCTGTTTATATTGATTATTAGTGTGCTGATATACGAATGACCTCAGTAAAATGAGGAATACACACTAAATTCCAATTATTGACGTAATCTATCAATATTTTTTTTATATCATAAGCGAAGTTGTATGTTTTGTGGTTGATCGAAGCTATAAAAAATATTCTAAGCCGTAGTTCTTTCTAATAGTAGGTAGGTAATGCAACTTTTTACTATGCTACGTAGGCGGACGTAAAATGAAACGGCGACGTATCAATAGATTTTTTATTAAAGATAACAATAAAAAAAATATGTAAAAACTTATTTATAACTATTAAATAAAAATACTATAAAAAATAAACACGACTTCTAGTTGCGTAATAGAATATAAAAAACACTAGCAGCAAAAGCTGTCACACGACAGGCATAGGAAAGGGCCATTTTTTTAATGAATCTGTGCTCACTCAAAGTGTCATTTTAAATTCAAAGTCTTACTTAAAGCTTTTGTGTCGTGAAAGAGGAAGATGGTCAGCACCTGAGATCGAACCCACGACCTCCGATACGAAACAGTACCTACCTACGAAAGCCGACATTGTAACCTCTAGTCTACCAACCACCATTACTTGTTGAATTGACCTGGAGGCCAAGTCGAAATATTAACGACAGCTCCAACGTTAACAATTTGTTGTTATTTCCATAGAGATAACGTAAAAACTGTTGATCAACGTGCGTTAAACAATGTTGTTCCAAATTCCGAGTCAAAAAAATAATTCTGACAGTTATTCAAAATTAACGTTAAACGTTACCTCGAAATCTATGGAAACATTACGACGCTGCTGTTATATCGAAGACGAAACACTTTTTTTTGGTTTGGAAACCATTTTCAATTTGGTTAACGTTAACGCTTGGAACGTTAACAGTTTTCACGTTAACGTTATTTATTTTGACTTAGCTGTAAGACTAAAACCACGTTGGAGATTGTGGACAATTTGACATTTATTCCCTTAGCAACCTATCACATAGTTCGTCATAGCAACTGTTGGCTCATAGACGAATACCTTATATTTTATATTTTTGTTCATTAATCTAGTGTGCTCACTCAAAGTGAACACGAATACACTCTATCACCTGGCATTGACGAAACAGTTTGCATCGCAATTGCCAGGATACCAACCACTTCAATATACATACTTAAATACATTTGTAAAATATTTCCCGCAGTTGGTTAAATTTGTCATATTATGTGTTGTGTTTGTGTTTCAACGAAAACACGTTACGGACGAACTTAACCATTTATAATATACATAGCATAGGTACCTATTTTTGTCACCTTTGTACCAGGCAACCCCTACGCAAGGCTGTAAAAATTCATTGTAATCAAAATATTATGATTTTTTTCTAACGATTCAAATATCATAAAAAAAACGCACGTATGTCATAATTCCTATTATAAAAAAATAACTAGTATTTTTGTAAGTAATAAAACTTAAAACAGGGTGCACTAAAGGATGATTTATTTGTTGGCTTCTAACATAAACATTGGTTACCTAATACCATTGTTAGGACATTGTTAAATTGATTTTGACAATAAGTTTTAACACCAAAAAGCGGTTTGACAAAAGCCTGCCCCAGTCCATAAATATTAAAAGATATAAAATTTTATCATATAGTTGAATTAACGTTGTAATCCTACTGGGTATGTAATAATATATATCCTTTTTTCTGTATTAGGGACTTTTATATTTCCGCTTCCATAATATAAAAGGAAGGAATGCGGAACATACCTACTGTAATTTTTTAAAGCCACTGTAGGTATGCTTTTTATTTAAAACGTTTTACAAAAACAACCTTTAAACATCATTTTATAAGGGATAAGGTATCGGAATCATAAAGTATGATTTATATACATATATGCGATCGACATAAAGGGAAGGTTCGAATACCGGTGCCGACTATTTTTTTCTTTTTCTGCACAAACTTTGCTTAGGTTTAATCTCAGATTCACAATATTTATACAGTTGCTGAAATTCGTAATACATTCATCACATTTTTCAAGTGTGGCAAATGAAGCTTTTTCAGTGATCGCATAAACCTTTTAAATTAATTATAAATGTTTGCTATATGTACTGAAATTGGAAAACAATAATAATCGAAGGACAGGGAATCTTAGTTGGTGTGCATAAAAAAGTAAGTTGAAATGTCTCCTAGGTAAAAGAGCCCAAGATGAAAATGTTTGTTTTTGACTTAAATAACTGACGTAATATGACGGATACCTACATAAAATCATAAACAGTTGATAGTTGCAATACTCGAGAATCTCATGGAGCTTTATGAAGTATTACGGAGCATAGCTTGATGCAAACCAAATATTATAATGCAATGCCTTCAGTAATCTACGATCTACTCTCACGAACTTCTCCCATTTTTCTTCATTTTGAAAGCATTTCCCTCATATTTTATGATATTCTTTTCCCAAACGATAGATGCTAGAGCATATTTGCATACCTACATGGGTATTACTTTAAAAAAGACATACTGTAATTCAAGGAAGAAAGCCAATATATTGCGTGTATGTTACCATAATTCGAACTTTGACATTGTTTTTGTGCTGCATGAATCTGGGCTCATTTAAAGGGAACACAGACATAAAGCTAAGCTTGTATTGTGAATTTGGAAATAGTCGGCAGTGGGATTCGAACCTACGACCTTCAGAACACGTGTACGTACGAAAGCCGTCGACTGGTACCGCTGGTCTGCCAACCACTTCATTGTATACTGACTGACTACGATAGGAAATTAATATGTAAGAAGTTGGTGCAATTTTGTTCACAATTATTTTTCATACAGTAAATACTTAAATTATAACAATTTATAAAATGAAAAACTTTGTATGTTCTACTTTTTATTTTTGAATACACAGGGTTACAGGAAAAGTCGTACGGAATATTAAAGGACGTTATTATTTAGGTCATTTCTGATGGATTTGATTTTTTAATATGGTGTCCGAAACTTAACCGTTATGGAGATATTGAACTTTAAAGATTTTGAAAAAAAAAATCCTTTCTTTTTTGCCTTTTTATTGATTTCTTCGGATTAGAAGTACTTGGGTTCAGTTTTTTTATGTCTCTAGTGAGAGGACATGTCAATTAATAAAAATGATTAACTAAAACTGAACCTACTACTATAAGAGCTTAAAAATAAAGCTCGACAAAGGTTAGGATTAAAGAATTTTCACTAAGTGTTTTACAATTTGAAACGCTTTTTTTTAAATTATGGAACTTGTTCTGCAGATAATTTTAAAAACTTCTACGTCTCTTTAGCTATTCAAAAAGATATAACACTTGCTATTAAATAGGCAAAACATTGAGCAAACAACAGTTATAGTAGTAGAATGTACATTTTAGAAATAATGGCGTCCATACTGAAAATGAATTATAAAAATATTGCTCTGTTTTTGTTTTGTTTTATTTACGTATTTTAGCTACTTTCACCTCAAACTAAAAATGAACTCATTAAAATTATTTTAAAATGTTCTACAACGTTACACACGAGAACAAATTTGAAGATTTAAATTATCATATTAGGTACCTAGATAATATTATCGTTTCCCATTTCACGCGAGATTACCTACCCATTATTTGCTAAAGAAAGAATTCAAATTCATTAAAAAAGCAAGGTTTATTCCTTTTTAAGCATCGTATGGAAGTCAAAGAGAGAAAACTTAGCAACATTTAAGTGGGCATTTTTCATAGATCTAATAAATTCATTATAATATTTTTTTGGAGAAGATATTTTTTTTTTTTAGAAAATGAATCTGTGCTCACTCAAAGTGAACACAAATACACTTTTGACATATTTCACAGTAAGCAAATGCTTGTGTCGTGAAAGCGGAAAATGGTCGACACGGCCGGGATTCGAACCCACGACCTCCGCACGAAACAGTGCGAAAGCCGGCGTCGTAACCGCTGGTCTATCAACCACCTCAAACGATATTGTCTTCACATTAAGCAAAACAATATACCACATTAATATTGAAAGCTTTAGCCTGAATATTTAAAAATTATTGTATTCATAACAGTTTTACAAATTGAACGCATGGACGACATTTTTACAACGCTTCTGCTACTTCAATAAATAAAAATACTTGCGCAAAGCCTCAAAAAATAATATAAGTATCAAAATAATACTTTACACTGTGTGTTAGTTTATACCACTTTCCCCATACCATTATAATTCAGATAAACTTCTTTGATGTTTTATTTTTCCTTATTATTCAAAAACATTGTACGGTTTTAAACTTAAGTTAGTATAGGATCATTGTAATCCCATTCTTCAGTAGCTTACGAGTATACTCGGGCAACAAACTAGAGATACAATAATGGATCCCAGCGAGACATTGTAAATAACATATAATATATAAATACTCCTTGGATTAAGTGCATTATAAAATGTAGGTAGGTACTTTTTAAAAGAATCAAACTATTGAATAATGAAATAAAGAGAGGAAATTAACATAGAATAGAAAATAATATGAATACTAAGACAAGACATAGAAAAGCTTTTACTTTTATAGTTAAAAATAAATTTGAATCAACTCTTTTTGCATAGATATTATTAAAAGGATATCTTTATATTGTACATGAAACTGAACTCACCATGGAACCAGATAACCTAGAAATAACCAAATCTCATCATAGGGGGCCTGAAAGCAAAATAATAAATAGTAGGGTGGTTTAATCTGATTAAAAAAAATAAAGCACCTCTAAAGATCGAACTTACAAGCTGCGGAGGGCATAGATAGAGGATCAGAAGCGTTTCGTTTTCAGATCCGGAAAAATCTGACCCTTTCTACGAAGTTATCATCGTACAATAATATGTGATCAGCCTATACGTCCATTTTGAAGAAAATTTGAGTAATGTGCAAATTTCAATTTCACTGTGAATTGAGTGTGACACGTTGCCCTTAATTTAATTTTATTAAAAGCCATATGCTCAAATTTGTTGTGAAATCTAATAATTTTCCAAGAACTTCATACCTAATACATTTTTCCACATATCTGTTACCATACTCAAACTAAGTAACACGATAATATGTGTATGCTATTTATTATATTACTTACCTTGATTTGAAGCACCTTGGCTCATGAAATCTTTGTATCGAGCAGCGAAGTAACGAAATTAACACAATCTCAAAGCTTTTCTCTATAAAAATAATTTACTGAACTCTCCATGATTGGCTTACAGATAATAATACTAGTACAAATGAATTTAATTAGAAAACGATAAATGCATCGTTTTTAATGATAAAAAGAATCTTCTCTGGCTTGTAACCGATTTAACGACACTGCAATTCAAATCACATAAAAGTCTTACAAACATCTTTCACCTGTGCTAATAATATTATATTATGTCTTGTTTTAAACATTTTATTGAACAGATCTGTGAGGATGTGGATGTGGGAAGGATGGTAATAAAGTGTCAGGATTTTGATTTTATTTAAGTTAAATTATCTTTTCATTTATGTAAGATGAATAAAATTGTTTTTTTTTTCACCCTACGAGTACAATGTAAGGTTTTCTTACAAACTACTCAGGATAATATTATAATGTGGAAAACAACTATTTTTTTTTTCAAGGTATCCCCTTTTTATGAACCAAATTGCGGGCATAGGGAGACAAAAACACCTCTCCACCTTCTCCCAAACTATCTCCAAATCTCTTAGTCTTTCTCGTCTTTGGGACCTTGATTAGAGGAAACGCAGCGCTCTCTTCGGACGACTATCATTCGAAATCCTTAACACATCCCAGCCAAGCTCATTTCCTCTCCATGATGGTAGAAATGCCAAGTATGTATATCGTCGTTCACATCATCTTATACCCAAAATGTGGCTATCTTGAAGCACTGTGTTTCAAAAGTTGAGTTTTTTGTTCCTGCGCCAGGAGTTACACATATACGACGTAAGAATGGACAGCACATGCATAAAAAAACAGAACATACCTACATTTCATCTCGATACTAAGCCCCGACGCTTTCCGTACCTTCGTTATGTTTCTAAATGCGCCACCTGCCATTCCATGTGGAAAAAAAAGAATAATTCATTTTAGGTTATCATTTAAACTATCGCATTACCACCTTGTATTTCCCATAGGTAGGTACTTAATTACTAGGTATTGCATAATATTATATAATAGTGTCAACGCAGCGATATATTATTGCGGATTATTAAAAGAAAAGTCCCTGTCGAAATTTCTCAATGGTAATTTACACATCCATACAACCACATTCTCGGTGTAAAAAAATTTGGAACACCGAGTGTAAAATGTTCCAATGAATGAGTGGATAGTTGGTCCAAGGCATGTTTACTAATTAATATGACGTCGATAAATCAAGGGATTTCAATGGGATTTATTTGCAGCTTGACAATAAAATAAATGTTTCTCTTATAAATCCCCAAACACACACACAATTCTAGATTTGGGAAGATTCAATCATCATTTTTTCAGTGTCACAAAGCTTTTGAAACATAATCAAGTGGCTTGGAAATTACTGCAATAAAAATAACATTTTTTCACGAGAAATAATTGGATTTTTTTTGCATTCCACAAACGTTGTAGACTTCAGATATGCCATCCATACCCAACTAGCAAAATCTGTACTTGTAGCACTCCCAAGAGTAAAATTTTGTAGACTTATAAGATACCTATAGCATACTTTAACCCTGGATTTGGGCGCAGTTATAGGAGCATTTATTTCTATAACGATCCTATAATCTGTTCTTATAAGAGACTTATAGCATTCTTCAATCACAAGATTTGGACGCACTTACAGGAGCATTAATTTCTATATCGATCTTATAACGAGCTTACAGAATGTAAATAATCAAATAATACACTTGACGAAGCGCAATTGGTTCTATAATGATCTTCAGCTATGCATTCACAAGCATAAATACTCCTATAAGTATCTGCCATAAGTATCTTACCAGACCAATCTTGTTTAATGTTTACTGGTAAAGTACTGTATAAAGTAAGTTTTGTTATGCTTTTTGTGCGTCGTGGAAGTTTTTTGTTCTTGTATTAAATACTAAAAATGTAAGTACATTTTCTATTATTAATATAATACATTTATTAATAAACAGCAAAATATAATTGATAAAGGACACTCATCTATCCACTGTTGGGAACGTGGGAAGTCATTTTTACTGTAAATATGTACCGCAATTTTATTATTTTATTCACGCGCTTCGGAAAAAAGCTCAATTTACAGTTGTTGTAGAATTTTTATTTCATCAGTTTTATATGAAAATTCGCCATTTTTAAAAATACTCTGCATTGAGTACTTTACAGAACCATTATAGGTACATTGTTACTTATAACAGTTTCAATCAAGATAACACATTGCCTCCATTTTAACAAATTAGGGTAGATCAATTTGAACCTCATTATTGTTAGAAGTTTTTTTTACTTATTTCTTGATGTCTTCAGTTAAATATTTCGACTTATGTTCGATAAATTTAGATAACTGACAAATTGTACGGAATATGCAAGTCAGTTGATGACAGTGGAGGCTGTTTTTATATTAAAAACAATAAAATCTCTGGAAATACGAACCAGGTTTGAATTTTTTTAAGGCATTTGGGCTTTTTAATATTGCTCGTCTCTAAATACATTAATAATTATTGGGTAGACATAAAGGTGCACATAATAGGCAATGTATGTAAAAAAATATAGGTACCTAAAAGTTATATTACTAGGAACAATTATTTTGAATAGAATTTATTAGAATTACAATAAGAAAATGTGTATGTACTACATATATAAGTAAATTCAAATTGATATTCTCGAATTCTTGATATTACAGTCTACACAAATGTAGTATTTACAATCAAAATTTCCTTAAGAAAGTAACGCGGAAGGAATTCACAAATTATTAAATGTGAAAACCACGTAAGTGTTATATTTTCTATAAAAACTTTTCTCAATAAAACAAAAAAAAATAGTTTGCGATGTCATAATCGAGAACAATTTTGATTAGATTGATAAGAATTATAATAGGAAAATGTGTATGATGTAATAATACTATAGGTACTATATTCAAATTGATATTTTCGAATTTTTGGCTTTACAACCTATACAAAATATAGTATTTGCAATCAAAATCCCCTCTAGGAATAAACGCGGGAGTAATTCGCTAATTATTTAATGTGAAAACAACATGAGCGTTATATTTGCTATGAAAACTTTTCTCCATAAAACAATAAAATAGTGGTCTGCGAATTCATAATCGAGAAAACCCATATGAATGTAATATTTGTAAATAAAAGTTCACTGTTATCAACCAGTTCAGAAAGGCATTTGGGCTTTTTAATATTGCCTCGTCTCTAAATACATTAATAATTATTGGGTAGACATAAAGGTGCACATAATAGGCAATGTATGCAAAAAAAAAATATAGGTACCTAAAAGTTATATTACTAGGAACAATTATTTTGAATAGAATTTATTAGAATTACAATAAGAAAATGTATATGTACTACATATATAAGTAAATTCAAATTGATATTCTCGAATTCTTGATATTACAGTCTACACAAATGTAGTATTTGCAATCAAAATTTCCTTAAGAAAGTAACGCGGGAGGAATTCACGAATTATTTAATGTGAAAACCACATGAGTGTTCTATTTTCTATAAAAACTTTTCTCAATTAAACAAAAAAAAATAGTTTGCGATGTCATAATCGAGAATAATTTTGATTAGATTGATAAGAATTATAATAGGAAAATGTGTATGATGTAATAATACTATAGGTACTATATTCAAATTGATATTTTCGAATTTTTGGCTTTACAACCTATACAAAATGTAGTATTTGCAATCAAAATCCCCTCTAGGAATAAACGCGGGAGTAATTCGCTAATTATTTAATGTGAAAACAACATGAGGGTTATATTTGCTATGGAAACTTTTCTCCATAAAACAATAAAATAGTGGTCTGCGAATTCATAATCGAGAAAACCCATATGAATGTAATATTTGTAAATAAAAGTTCACTGTTATCAACCAGTTCAGAAAGGCATTTGGGCTTTTTAATATTGCCTCGTCTCTAAATACATTAATAATTATTGGGTAGACATAAAGGTGCACATAATAGGCAATGTATGCAAAAAAAAAATATAGGTACCTAAAAGTTATATTACTAGGAACAATTATTTTGAATAGAATTTATTAGAATTACAATAAGAAAATGTATATGTACTACATATATAAGTAAATTCAAATTGATATTCTCGAATTCTTGATATTACAGTCTACACAAATGTAGTATTTGCAATCAAAATTTCCTTAAGAAAGTAACGCGGGAGGAATTCACGAATTATTTAATGTGAAAACCACATGAGTGTTATATTTTCAATAAAAACTTTTCTCAATAAAACAAAAAAAAAATAGTTTGCGATGTCATAATCGAGAACAATTTTGATTAGATTGATAAGAATTATAATAGGAAAATGTGTATGATGTAATAATACTATAGGTACTATATTCAAATTGATATTTTCGAATTTTTGGCTTTACAACCTATACAAAATGTAGTATTTGCAATCAAAATCCCCTCTAGGAATAAACGCGGGAGTAATTCGCTAATTATTTAATGTGAAAACAACATGAGCGTTATATTTGCTATGAAAACTTTTCTCGTTTCCAGTCACGGAGTGCCGCCACACACGCTCCGGTGAACCTGTGAAAGAATTGATTTTCGATTCTTCTCCGGTCGCCTGCGCAGGTCTAAAAAACTGCACAGGTCTACCCCCACACACGCTCCGGTACACCTGAACAGGCCGCCTGCGCAGGCGACCTGTGCAGGTATACCGGAGCGTGTGTGGCCCACATTAATTCCATATTTAACGCGCACTTTTCACGAAGAATAAAAACATTTGAACCACCTCGACAAAATGACTGGCGTTTACCTATAAAGTGACTGAGTTAGTAGTTTTGTGTACATTTGCTCTTATAACGTATTAATTAAGTACTGTTGGTTTTGTAAGAGTCTTACACTAGGCTATAGCAGCGAGAACTTATAATGATCTCAGCCAAGTATGTTAAAGAATCTAGTTTAAAGACTATTTGCACTTATAGTGTTCTTTTGAAGTACTATTTGTTTCATATGAGTCTTGAACAAGACTTTATGACGATTACTTATAATGATCTCGGCGAAGTATTTTATAGGATTCTTTTATCTTACAAAATGCTACTTTAGGATCAGCATTTTTCTCAGGACTATTAAGTCTTAGTGCATGCTCTTATAGGATTAGTCCTCCTATAACTTACCTATAAAATAGTCTTGTAGCTATCTATAAGTCTGAAATACAAAATCAAATGCTCTTGAGATTATCAACGCTTGTAGAATGCCATTATAAGTAAGAGTATCCTATAACTGTCCTGTGCGATAGTTTTGTAGCAAACTATAAGACTGAGATATAAAAACGAATGCTCTTGAGAATATTAAGGCTTGTAAAATGCTATTATAAGTAATACAGTCTACAACAATGCCATTATAAGAGGTTTATAAGTATTGATAGACTTATAATCTTTCGTTATAGGATTACTTTGCTAGTTGGGTAGCCATTTTGTTCTTGACTAGCAGAGAATTTTACAAGAAGTATTATGTTTCGCCTGCTACACTATAGGTGTTATTTTTAGTGTTAAAAAAATTTCATACCTACTTAACAGGGTTTTCACAACGAATACCTATCAGTATTAGAGACGGAGACATTTTCTTCACACTTCACGTTTCCTTGAAAAAAAAACGATACCTACTGCGGCTTTTACCACTGTTTTTTTTTACACACATTGAATTCCCTTTATTATTGTTGTGAACATCGATGAAACGTTAATTAAGGGCTGATTGTATCACATCTATTATTTTCGGTTTTAACTTAAAGACCTTAATAATATAGGTAAAACTAAAGTATGTGGGTATAAATTATTAATGTCTACATATATTTCGCGATCATTTTCCTTACACAACGTTGTAAATTTGTATTAATATTAATATTGTCGTGGATTCAAAATTGGAACAATGTCTGTCTTTAAAGTAAATGCTATAAACAAACTAGCTGACAGCTACCTATTGGCCAGATAAAAAAGCTGCGTTGCGTAATTTTACCAAGAAATAAAAATAATAGGTAAGTAAATTATTTTCGAAATCGACCGTCTACTTTGTTAATTTTATGATAGAAAGAAAAGTACCTACGTAGGTACTCATTCATATAAAATTTCCCTTGGGTACATTCCTACACGATTAGGTATTGTTTGAATACTTGGCAATTTTTCTCTATTAATAACAATTGATTCATCTCGTTCAATACTAAATATCATAGATTTTTCTGTGAAAATAATTCAAGATTTCCTAAATTACGGTAAATAATATCCTTAGATACCTACATAGCTAGATAATTCGCTAAGAATATTCGTTATCGATGGATTTTCCGTCACAAGTTCTCGACGACGATCGTATGATCAACACTTGACAGGTCACATACTAATGTATGAGAATTACTTATTGCGATCATTAGTGTTGGCGTGAAGTAACCAAATTTTGTACGTAAACGTGTATAGCGCCCCTACAGAATACTTCTGAAAGCTCCGTAGCCCATACAAAATTTTCGAGAGTGTTTCTCACTTACGTTAGTGAGTAAAATTCGGAATAGGGGTACAGGTTTATACATATATGCAGGTATTACTTTGTTTAATTACAGACGTATCCGCAATCGATTTAATATTTTCAGCAGATTAAAATTTAAATTCCTTATAGTGAACTACAAAAGTACCATTAAGTACTACTTTTTATTTTGGTAAATAGGCGCCTAGTATGGCGATTGTAAAAAAAAAACTTAAAGACGGACTGTCGTCTCCTTTATTTTATTTAACATAATACCTACCTACAATATATTTTTTATTGTCGCACAATAAAAGTGACACGTAAATCATGCGAAATGGCGACAACTTACAAAAAACGTCTCCGCGATTTATTTTATAGAATCAGCTCCAAACTTTAGGTATAACATCTTAATGTTTGCTTTTTCCACTGGGACATAAATGATAGCTAGGTACACATAGCAACTATATTCTAAAGATTTATTTTTTAAACTGTCTAGATATAGATAATGGGTTTTAATATTCTTACATCATGGTTAATACAACACTGATGGAAACATTAGTGTGTGTCCTAATTGGCAAGTGATCGTAATTGAAAGCATCGAGCGTCTTAATATGCTCAAACGAGGCCGGACCGTTCAATGGGTAGCCGGTAAATTCATCGCCAACAATTCATCGCTGGTACAATAATTATTCATCCTGGGTAAAATTCATCAATAGTACAGGGCCCTTTACAAGTATAAGTTTTGCGATACGCCCATAGGGTAAGAATACGTAGAAAGCCGATTCCGACCCGCACAATTCATGTTGTCTATGGTTTCAATGCATTTAAATGGGCATGCCGGAAAGCAGGTCCCTGCTTTTGCTGTGCGCAAATGCATAGAACCATTCTTTGCGCAGGTCGGAATCGGCTTTCTACGTGTTCTTACCAGGGTTGCCAGGTTTTTTTCAAAAATATACCGAACCAAAACAAAAAAAGGTCATTTTTAAAATTTGGTATCCGGAAAGTATAAATTTCCCCTTAAAAAAAAAGATCATTTTCAAAATTTGCTATCTGGAAAGTAGAAATTTCACCTAAAAAATAAAAAAGGTCATTCTCGAAATTTGCTGTCCGGGAAGTTGCAAATTCACTAGGAATAATGAAAATTATTCCCCAAGGTAAAAATACCGAACACTCCATAGTTCGGTATTTTTTTCATACCGAACACCGAACATGGGGCAAAAATACCGAACGGTTCGGTAAAATACCGAACACCTGGCAACCCTGGTTCTTACCCATAAAGTCATAGACCGTATAGGTAGGTACCTACCTGCTTACTATTTATAATATTGTCACCGTCAGTGAAAGCCTATCGTAAACGAATTCATTTATTCTCATATGAAAACTATTTTTGGAACTATGAAGTAAGCATATACTTATATTATGTTATATGGATACTTTGAAACTAGGAAGAACAGATTCCTTACACTAACAGACCTAGGGCAAGCGCTGAAATGTAAACTAACTGAAGCCACGTTGAGTAGGCGTTGAATAAAGGCTGTTGATGTGTTGAATAATATCCTGTAGGCGGCCTCCGTGTATCCACCTCTTGTTGTATTCTGAATTCTTCACCTTAAACACCCTCAGGGGAGAACAAGCGAGGAAGGGTTGTTACAAGGATGTGCGTGGACTCGTTTACTGAGATTCCGCTACGAGTAAATTCGTCTGATGATTTTTATTCTTATAAACATGAATCTGTGCTCACTCAAAGTGAACACACACTCTTTGACTCTTTCACAGAAAGCATCTTAGAGTTTGTGTCGTGAAACAGGAATATGGTCTGCACCTGGGATCGAACCCACGACTTCCGAACGAAACATCAGCGTCGGCATCGTAGCTTGTAACCTCCAGGCTACCAACCACTTAGGTATTTGTTTTTTTCTGTACCTACTTTAGTTTATAGGTAGGTACTACTTATTTTTTAACTAGGTATTAATATAATTTTAATTACTACATACCTACCTATTGTTTTTTTTCTATTTAATTTTAACATTATCATTTTTATTTTTTATTGACTTATTTTTTAAACACAATAACTCTTTGAAAATTTCATAGTAAGCTACAAAGCTTGTGTCTACTACAAAACATTTGATCTGTCAACAGTCAAACATCAGTGCTTTCACGAATAGCTTCTTTATTTATGTACATACCTAGGTGCTCGGTAAGTTCCGTCAATAAAATGTAACTGAAACTTGACTTACGGATGTTTGATTATAGGATCGGACATTGATGAACTTATTCAAAAACATCATAATTATAATTCTTAAGTCACATCCCTGTAAAGATAATACCTCTAATCAGAGTCGTCGTTTCAGGAGAGGTATTAGAAGCAGCAAGCAAACATTTTATTGTGAAACTTCGTAGGTACCTATACAGTTTTGTTTAAGCAACCATTAGGTAGTTAATACAAGAATAACTCTATTATGGACTTTGTAATAACAAAAGTTCGTATCAACATAATAATAATAATATTATTCCACTGAATTTTAATTCTTCTCTGAAACATTTTATTGCTGACATGAGAATTAAAAAGTTTTTCAGTGTCTTAATCAAAGCGAACAGCGGTGTTTGTAGCGAATTATACCAGCCAACACGAAACACTGCCAAGAGAGTCTCGAAGGATTCCATTTTTATGCAGTCACATTTTCCATATTGTAACATCTTTGGCACTAAAGAAAGTTACGGTCCCATTTGGTAAGTTCGTACGTAGCTCAATATTTTCGTTGAAACACTCGTAACTCCAGGAAAAATGTTTCCATACTAATATTATGTTTATGGGAGTGAATTACATTAAAGTCTTCTTTTTTTTAACAGGAAATAAAATATACGTAAAAAAATTAAACTGGTGCACATCCTTTATGATCATCAAAGCTGCGTGAGATCCAGTGCAGTGGAATGCTCCTATTATAAGTGTGATAAAAAGGATCTATAAAAAGATCACACTAAGCCACCCTTCGAAATAATAGTAGAAGAAGGTCGAAAGCCGTAGTGGTTTGTTCAATTTAACTGTTAATGTATCTTTGGCGCCTCTCAGGCGCTCGGGATATTTTAACGGTCAATTTCGGTATTTATTTTTTAAAGTATATCGCCTTCCTTCTCAGTACTCATTTTATATCATGTTTTTACTCAGAATTCGGAGAAAACATAAAAATAGCCCATGACCGTAATGAATAAAATAACATTTTTAATGAAAATATCAGTCAAACTCCACTGAGCGCCTCAACGGCCTAGTATGAATTCAATTTGGAGTTTGCACGTGTGTTTTGAATTAATAAATAAATAAAGGCATTTCATCAATTATTAAATAGGTACCTATCTACTTGTTGTATACATGAGATTTTTCGACATGTCGAGAATTCTAATGATTAGGAGTTTCGGAGACTTAAACATTACCACCTTCCGCCTTCCTTCTCAGTAGGTACTCCTTTTATATCATGTTTTTACTCAGAATTCAGAGAAAACATAAAAATAGCCCATGACCGTAATGAATAAAATAACATTTTTAATGAAAATGTCAGTCAAACTCCACTGAGCGCCTCAACGGCCTAGTATGAATTCAATTTGGAGTTTGCACGTGTGTTTTGAATTAATAAATAAATAAAGGCATTTCATCAATTATTAAATAGGTTCTACCTATCTACTTCTTGTATACATGAGATTTTTCGACATGTCGAGAATTCTAATGATAAGGAATTTGGGAGACTTAAACATTACCACCTAATGGCGAACGTTGTTAACGTAAAGTGATCACACTAAGCCAGCTTTCGAAATAACAGTAGAAGACGGTCGTACGCCCGTAGTGTTTTGTTCCATTTAAAAATCTAACATCAGTAATGAATTGTTAGAGTCATTAATTGTTACATATTCAAATAGATACATATATGACAAAATCAATCCAAGTAGAGGATCTATTTTTCATACTTATCTTATTTGTCTTCGAGTCGATGTTATTCGATAATAATTATTAATAACATTTTTTTTCAGCGGAAATACCTATTATACCTACCAATCGACGAAATACTTTTGTGATAGTTGATAAGAGGTTCTTACATACAACTCCCGCTAGTATGTACCTACGGGAAAAAAACGTCATATTATATTCCGCAGTTTTCAACGTAGTAAAGTAAAATTGGGAATATTTATGGCACTAATAACTGATTCATGTCAAACAATTCAGGACTCTTCCATGTGCCTGTTGTCCAACAGGTTTTTCTGCTAGCTGTTTTATAAAATAGGAATATGGCACGGAGTAAGGGATAAACAATCTATTTTTCAGAAATCATCATTTTTTTTTCTTTTCGATTTACTGAAAATATAAATAGGTAGATATTTATTAACTATGTTTTGGCATTCACCACGGCAAAAGTGATATTTTTGTAGATAGCTTTATAGGTATTATTTACGATTTTAGCATGAATACCTACCTATAATATTTTTTTTATATTTTTTTTTTCTTTTTTTTTCTAGATTACCGGCGACACATTCTATTCGGAACGTATTGCGCCGTGGTTATTTTTTTTATATGTTAGTGAAATAAAGTCATCCAATAATGGATGCAATGCCAAAAAGGGTGTATAAAAAGCCATTTATATAATAAAGCTAGGTAGATGTATAGAAAATTTTTCTAACAGTAAATACTCAATGCTTTATTTTCTGGCCGTTTTCAAAATTTGTAAGTAATTCCATTAAATGGCCAAATTTTGTAAAAATGGCAAATTTGTCAGTTTGCTTATTCAATGCACTGTGCCGTATTCATTATATGGTAGGATGGATGATTTCGAAATCGTCTCATCTGGCCATACCTCTAACTAATATAAAACTTAAAATCACATTTATTTCATCTAGATTTTTATCACACACGGACCTTTAAACATCTCTCACGGAATTCGTCAAAACATAATATAATTATTCCATATAAGAACTGCAAGTATTATGAAATTTTATAAATCCAATAATAGATAAAAGTGTATAGGTAATTATAATCTGTGTAGATCGGTACTTGCAAAATAAAACAAATGATGTCCATTATCTCTTTTGTTTTATCATTAATCAATAATAAGTATATAAGCGCACTTAATACTCGCATAATAGTAAGAGACGAACATCTGTTAAGAGCTGTGAGTGGAGGAAGCTAGCCTAAATCGTACCATCTGATTATATCAAATTTTGTAAACTATGAAGTGAAACAAATGGAATAACACCAATTTGAGCGAAACAATTTATAAAGGAAAGAGCAGAATTAAAATGACGTAAAACTCTTGAATGCCCTCAAACCATATGATTTGTGCGTTCACTTATTGACGTTTATCAAATCTAAAGGGTACGATTGAGGCAAATGTTACTATCGAGATTTTTATAGACTTACCTAAATTTTGGACTGTTGAGATCGAAAAATATGTAAAACGTACCTAAAATGTTAAAAAATATGAAACTTTTGAAAATGATTAGGTAGTTCATAATTCTGTTTTCAAATAGGTATATACTACTCAGTAAACAACGATAGAAAAAAATGGAATAGTATGTAGGTATAGTAAAAAAAACACACACGAAAAAAAATCAACATACTTTTGGTATAAACAAAGGTATGCTAAAGCACACAGTGTGAAATTGTCAAAACCAGTTAAATAAAAATTTTCTTCCGTGCTTTCAATCCTGTGCATTAGCAAACAGCAAGCGCGAACATCTTCTCCTCTTCTCGGTTCTCGGCTGTTCACTTGTATCTATTTAATCTAGAACGAAAGCGCAGTGACGGTTTAGGACAGTTTACCCCATACAGATTGAACGAAAACGATGCCAATACCAACCAGATACAAATACTGCTGCATCATTAATCAGAAAATCTGATAAGTCCACCTATTTCGTGTACCCCATGAGTATTATACCTATTTACTGACTTTTACTTTCGTGTTCTTTGTGGCAGGTACAATGTTTCGTGTAAATGAAATAGGTAAGCCTTATGTATGTTACGTTGTTAATACACGTTAAGGTCATTTTTGCAAAACAATAGTGGGTCAAGATGTCACGAATCAAACCAAAATTTGTTCCGTGATACCTACATTGTGTGTTTTGTTATAAATGCATTTTCGGTTTTTCATGTATGAGAATATCATGAATGTAGATATACGTTCGATCTTAGTTAAGTATTTAGATAATAAGTTATCTTAAAACAACCTAGGTCAATGATGTTAAGTGTGAGGTAACTAACAATGATAATTTCAATGTTTTCTCAAATATTGAAAAGCAACTGAGTTGGTAAACCCAGAGTTTACTCGACTGCTTTTGTACGTAGGTAGGCTTGATTCCCGGAGCCGTCCATTTCCCCTTTTACCATACAAAAGCCTTTGCTTAATGTGAAAGATGTCATCAGTGTTTTTGTGTTTTCAAACTACTATTGTAGCAGGTACATACCTACACATATTTGTTTCCATAACATGGTTATTTTATTATACATATTATTATTTCATAGAATTTGTATTTAACTACCATAATATAAATGGTTTTTTTTTCATTGTATTGAAGTGATTACAATTATTAATTACAACGCTGGTTTTCGTTCTGTTTTATGCGGAGTCTGATCTCAGGTTCAGCCATCTTCCTCTTTTCTTCCACACATGCTTTAAGTATTATAGTTAATAATTGTTAAAGAGTTATAGAGTGTTGTTTTGCTTTCTCTTCGAGTGACAAGATATTCTTTAAAAAAAAAATGATTTGTTCAATCCATACTAGGATTATTAAATTCTACTACTGAAAAATGAGGAGGCATCAATTTGAATCAGTTTAAATTGAATTGTATTTTAATTACTTTAGTAATATACAATATGTAGATATGTTTTGCTAACTACTAAAAAATATTAAAAATTCCACTCCTTATACCTAATTATTCTGAGAAATTTCTATAGTTCCGTTCCTTATGATATAATTCTGACAGCCTTCGAATATAACAGGTAGCAAACCCATCCTTAATATGAAGGTGTGTATTTATATGTGCAACATTTCCCACAACAGATAAAAATTATGAAACAAAAAATTAGACCCCAAAGACCTCCGAATACGTAACCTTCTACCGCATTTAACATAACAAATAGAATTATTAATAATTTTAAACGAGTCGTTGAAGTAAAAAAATATACCGAGAAATAAGCCATTATTCGCCAGAGATAACATCAATTAATCAAAATGATGTGAGTGTACATGACTCTCCTGATCGTGCTTCAAGTGGCCAAGTGGTGTCAGATATTTCTCACACATGGTGCGATTCATTTTGTCTGCAACTATTACACTATCCAGTTATTAAGTTATTACCTGATTTATGTTTATGTACCTTATAAGTATTTTTTGATAATATAGTAGATACTTAGGTATATTATCCAAAAGTGGTCTGTTTATTCTTCAGATCTCTTAGAAACTTGACATACAGTTTTCTTATTGTTACATCACCATCTGAAAATTCTTCTTTTGTATCTTATTCCTTTGACGTCATTAAGAGAGAATCAGGTCCTCTAGAAGAGGAATTTTGATATGATTTTATGGTTCTGACTGACATTTGAAGTACCTATTTCAAATCAAAGGCTCATCTTTTGCATTATTATTAAATTTTAAAAGTACCTACCTATTGTAACTTACTATTGCTATTTCAAAACTACTTTAATGCATAATATCTCTATATTAATACGTGAAGAAAAAACTTTGTGACCATTTTTACGAATATTGCGCGGACGGAGGAGTATGAAATTTCGCACACTTACAGTTTATATAGAGAAGGAGGGATAAATGCTAATATTTTTTATGCATAAAAAGTAGATTAAATTAATAAAAAAAAAAACATTACAAACACTTTATGTTTGTAATGTTTTTTTTTTTAGATTTTGATACTCACATACACACACTTCCACGGACTTCTTATAAAGATCATAACTTCATAGAAACAAATGTAAAATAAAAAGCGCCTCGTAATAGGCACAGAAAGCTTTTTAAAGGCGGTATATTCAAAGGGAAGGAAGGCACAAAAATGGATATAGTCATATCCTGGCGCCAAATACATGACAGCGGTCGCAGTCTTTAAATTTGGTTGCTCTCTTGTTCTCAACAATTTCCAACTTTTATCTCTATTTTTCATTTTATTTTAAATTTCTACTTGTTGCATACATGGGATTTTTCGACATGTTGAACATGTTGAGAATTCTCATGATTAGGAGTTTCGGAGACAAACATTACCACCTAATGGCGAACGTTGTTAACGTAAAGTGATCACACTAAGCCAGCCTTCGAAATAACAGTAGAAGACGGTCGTAAGCCCGTAGTGGTTTGTTCCATTTAAAAATCGAACATTAGTAATGAATTTTTAGAGTCATTAGTTGTTATTTTTTTCTTTAAGATCTAGTCCTGAAAAGGTCACAAGAATCTAAACATAATTAGAACGTTGTGCACCAACAAAGCCAATAGGCAATAAATATGAGACATTAACAAAAATGGATATAGTCATATCCTGGCGCCAAATACATGACAGCGGTCGCAGTCTTTAAATTTGGTTGCTCTCTTGTTCTCAACAATTTCCAACTTTTATCTCTATTTTTCATTTTATTTTAAATTTCTACTTGTTGCATACATGGGATTTTTCGACATGTTGAACATGTTGAGAATTCTCATGATTAGGAGTTTCGGAGACAAACATTACCACCTAATGGCGAACGTTGTTAACGTAAAGTGATCACACTAAGCCAGCCTTCGAAATAACAGTAGAAGACGGTCGTAAGCCCGTAGTGGTTTGTTCCATTTAAAAATCGAACATTAGTAATGAATTTTTAGAGTCATTAGTTGTTATTTTTTTCTTTAAGATCTAGTCCTGAAAAGGTCACAAGAATCTAAACATAATTAGAACGTTGTGCACCAACAAAGCCAATAGGCAATAAATATGAGACATTAACAAAAATGGATATAGTCATATCCTGGCGCCAAATACATGACAGCGGTCGCAGTCTTTAAATTTGGTTGCTCTCTTGTTCTCAACAATTTCCAACTTTTATCTCTATTTTTCATTTTATTTTAAATTTCTACTTGTTGCATACATGGGATTTTTCGACATGTTGAACATGTTGAGAATTCTCATGATTAGGAGTTTCGGAGACAAACATTACCACCTAATGGCGAACGTTGTTAACGTAAAGTGATCACACTAAGCCAGCCTTCGAAATAACAGTAGAAGACGGTCGTAAGCCCGTAGTGGTTTGTTCCATTTAAAAATCGAACATTAGTAATGAATTTTTAGAGTCATTAGTTGTTATTTTTTTCTTTAAGATCTAGTCCTGAAAAGGTCACAAGAATCTAAACATAATTAGAACGTTGTGCACCAACAAAGCCAATAGGCAATAAATATGAGACATTAACAAAAATGGATATAGTCATATCCTGGCGCCAAATACATGACAGCGGTCGCAGTCTTTAAATTTGGTTGCTCTCTTGTTCTCAACAATTTCCAACTTTTATCTCTATTTTTCATTTTATTTTAAATTTCTACTTGTTGCATACATGGGATTTTTCGACATGTTGAACATGTTGAGAATTCTCATGATTAGGAGTTTCGGAGACAAACATTACCACCTAATGGCGAACGTTGTTAACGTAAAGTGATCACACTAAGCCAGCCTTCGAAATAACAGTAGAAGACGGTCGTAAGCCCGTAGTGGTTTGTTCCATTTAAAAATCGAACATTAGTAATGAATTTTTAGAGTCATTAGTTGTTATTTTTTTCTTTAAGATCTAGTCCTGAAAAGGTCACAAGAATCTAAACATAATTAGAACGTTGTGCACCAACAAAGCCAATAGGCAATAAATATGAGACATTAACAAAAATGGATATAGTCATATCCTGGCGCCAAATACATGACAGCGGTCGCAGTCTTTAAATTTGGTTGCTCTCTTGTTCTCAACAATTTCCAACTTTTATCTCTATTTTTCATTTTATTTTAAATTTCTACTTGTTGCATACATGGGATTTTTCGACATGTTGAACATGTTGAGAATTCTCATGATTAGGAGTTTCGGAGACAAACATTACCACCTAATGGCGAACGTTGTTAACGTAAAGTGATCACACTAAGCCAGCCTTCGAAATAACAGTAGAAGACGGTCGTAAGCCCGTAGTGGTTTGTTCCATTTAAAAATCGAACATTAGTAATGAATTTTTAGAGTCATTAGTTGTTATTTTTTTCTTTAAGATCTAGTCCTGAAAAGGTCACAAGAATCTAAACATAATTAGAACGTTGTGCACCAACAAAGCCAATAGGCAATAAATATGAGACATTAACAAAAATGGATATAGTCATATCCTGGCGCCAAATACATGACAGCGGTCGCAGTCTTTAAATTTGGTTGCTCTCTTGTTCTCAACAATTTCCAACTTTTATCTCTATTTTTCATTTTATTTTAAATTTCTACTTGTTGCATACATGGGATTTTTCGACATGTTGAACATGTTGAGAATTCTCATGATTAGGAGTTTCGGAGACAAACATTACCACCTAATGGCGAACCTTGTTAACGTAAAGTGATCACACTAAGCCAGCCTTCGAAATAACAGTAGAAGACGGTCGTAAGCCCGTAGTGGTTTGTTCCATTTAAAAATCGAACATTAGTAATGAATTTTTAGAGTCATTAGTTGTTATTTTTTTCTTTAAGATCTAGTCCTGAAAAGGTCACAAGAATCTAAACATAATTAGAACGTTGTGCACCAACAAAGCCAATAGGCAATAAATATGAGACATTAACAAAAATGGATATAGTCATATCCTGGCGCCAAATACATGACAGCGGTCGCAGTCTTTAAATTTGGTTGCTCTCTTGTTCTCAACAATTTCCAACTTTTATCTCTATTTTTCATTTTATTTTAAATTTCTACTTGTTGCATACATGGGATTTTTCGACATGTTGAACATGTTGAGAATTCTCATGATTAGGAGTTTCGGAGACAAACATTACCACCTAATGGCGAACGTTGTTAACGTAAAGTGATCACACTAAGCCAGCCTTCGAAATAACAGTAGAAGACGGTCGTAAGCCCGTAGTGGTTTGTTCCATTTAAAAATCGAACATTAGTAATGAATTTTTAGAGTCATTAGTTGTTATTTTTTTCTTTAAGATCTAGTCCTGAAAAGGTCACAAGAATCTAAACATAATTAGAACGTTGTGCTCCAACAAAGCCAATAGGCAATAAATATGAGACATTAACAAAAATGGATATAGTCATATCCTGGCGCCAAATACATGACAGCGGTCGCAGTCTTTAAATTTGGTTGCTCTCTTGTTCTCAACAATTTCCAACTTTTATCTCTATTTTTCATTTTATTTTAAATTTCTACTTGTTGCATACATGGGATTTTTCGACATGTTGAACATGTTGAGAATTCTCATGATTAGGAGTTTCGGAGACAAACATTACCACCTAATGGCGAACGTTGTTAACGTAAAGTGATCACACTAAGCCAGCCTTCTAAATAACAGTAGAAGACGGTCGTAAGCCCGTAGTGGTTTGTTCCATTTAAAAATCGAACATTAGTAATGAATTTTTAGAGTCATTAGTTGTTATTTTTTTCTTTAAGATCTAGTCCTGAAAAGGTCACAAGAATCTAAACATAATTAGAACGTTGTGCACCAACAAAGCCAATAGGCAATAAATATGAGACATTAACAAAAATGGATATAGTCATATCCTGGCGCCAAATACATGACAGCGGTCGCAGTCTTTAAATTTGGTTGCTCTCTTGTTCTCAACAATTTCCAACTTTTATCTCTATTTTTCATTTTATTTTAAATTTCTACTTGTTGCATACATGGGATTTTTCGACATGTTGAACATGTTGAGAATTCTCATGATTAGGAGTTTCGGAGACAAACATTACCACCTAATGGCGAACGTTGTTAACGTAAAGTGATCACACTAAGCCAGCCTTCGAAATAACAGTAGAAGACGGTCGTAAGCCCGTAGTGGTTTGTTCCATTTAAAAATCGAACATTAGTAATGAATTTTTAGAGTCATTAGTTGTTATTTTTTTCTGGAAGGTGTAGTTTCTTTTTCAAAATTAAATTTATCTGTGGTCAAATTGAGAATAAATTAATATTGTTTGTATTTATTAATAATAGAAAAAAACCTTCTGCATACCTACCTATCAACATTTCAAATTTGACTTATCCAATATCCATGTCATTGCTTTGAAAAGAAAACAGGGAAAAAGCGCTCGCCCAGTCTTTGACAATGGAACCTCAATAATGTTCAAACTTATAATAAATTTATATAAGTTTTGATCGAATTTCGAGCACTTGTCGACCACAAGTAAAAAATAATTAGGTATGTACCTATTAGGTAACTATTAGGTAAGTACATATTCTTTATTTTTATTCCTAAAATATTTTATCTGTTTACTCCATCCCGCAATGACTAAAGATTCTAAAATTTCTACACATAAATAGATAACTCAATGAACATTTTTGATTGTAACAATACCTAACTCAGGAATTGGCGGCCTCTCAATAATTGCGAAAAATCATTTCAGCTGTAGGATTTTTAACAACTCTTTCAGAGCATCAAGGCTACGCTTTTGAAATGTGGTACTTGAACAGTTTGCTAAGGATTCCACGGATTGCCAAGAGAATTAACCACTCTATCCTCAAAGAATGTAAAAATCACGGAATTTCAGTCTGCAGTTTGTAATCAGCAAATAATGTTAGGATACTTCGGTCAAATCGCCAGAAGGTAACCAGCCTACCTAGAATGAATAATAAAGCAGGGACTGCTCCGGGCAAAATTAGCAGGCGCAGAGCAACACTGCGATGTGTTGTGACCTGCTTAAAAATTACAAATAGAGCTGCTAAGAACAGAGAGGATTGGATGCATGCTTTTAGTTCACAGAGTGGTCAATACATGAAGAATTAAGGTACCTCCGTACAAACTAAACACATTATGTAAAACAGAAAGACAAGAATCAGAAGACAGAAGCAGGAGCAGGGAAAAAGAAACTAATCATGTATGGAACATACTGTACATTGATACAAAATTGTTCACATGACGCGACCACGTATGTATGTAGGTATGTCGACTGTGCTGTATTCTCTATCGGACGACCTTGCCTATTACTAAATGTGTACAATCAAATTATTAATAACATTTATTTTATTTGTTATTAATACGGGAATTATTAATCGCTGTTCTTTTATCTTAGCTGAGAGGAAGGTGTTTGGTGGAATTTTAATTCTAATTTAGACACGATTAATAAAAACTGCGGCCCTGACTTCTCCATACTTCTTAAGGATTACACAATGTTAAATAAAATAAGAACGCTTTGTAAGCTTATAAATTATGTGTGTGTTCTTAATTTATCATTAATAATAATTTTATAATTATTAATAAAATAAATTGGTTATTAATTAATGAATGTTGAACGTTTGTAAAAAAATAATTTATCTTCTGTCTTTAAATATTAGATATTATTATCTATTGAATATCCTTTTAAATTATTGAACTGATTTTTTTTAATAACTCTTCGAGCGATTTAGATGACTTTCTTGTCTAAAGATTCTTTAATCTTCGTTAGGATTTAGCTAAATATAAGTATAAATAATAGATAGGTAGGTAGCTACGTGGGCCTTTCTGTCAACGTCCAATCTATTTTGAAAGCAAGTGTTTTTACAGAATTTTTAACAATAATAATAATACCTACATCCAAAGAACACATTTTGTATGTTAATGGGTGAACAATCTTTTTTTCAATACTCGATGTAAATCAGTTCTTATTAACCAAGCGGTCCGGAAGAATATTAAAAAAAACCGTAGATTTCAATCTCTGGAAAAATATTACAATAATTTTATAAAATCTAAGTTCTAAATTCAGTTTTTACGGCATATTAAAACTTGATGTCGCCGTATTGGACAACAAGCCCCCGTAGACAAATTAAAATTGACGTTAACTGTCCACTGGAACATATAAACAATTATTTAAACCAAACGATGGTACTTATATAAAAATATAAAAAGTGCATGGACAGTTAATTTTCTTCCTACTCTACATTGTCGAAGAATTCGTTTGTAGTCGATCGCCAAATGCATTTTGTCAAGGCCTACAGATCAATCTCTCGAAAATGAATTTCTACATTACAAAAATAAAATAAAAATATTGGGCAAAGTAAGATTAATTTACCATACTTCACATTTTAAACTATAGGGAATGAACATCATTATATGACGCTTATCGACTTGTGAATGATTATTTTCTCGATATTCGAAACAGCTGGCTAAGATGTTCGATATTTTAAGCAAAAGGAGCTTGGTAGTTGGTCGATACAAAAAAAAAACTTTATATTATATTGTTAACAACTGGTTTTCTGTGTCAGTGTTTTTGTAGTAGAAATATTCGTCTCTGAAAATCATTTCATGTTTATCAAATTTGTGGTAGAAATATGGAAAAAAAACTATTTTTCTATTACAGGACTGATAAGGTATACGTGCAAGAGTAGTTCGATTCCCGGTCGGGTCAGAAATTTTCAATGTTTTTTTTTTCATTTGAAATTTCTACTCGGGGTTGGAATCCTGTCTCAGATTGGACGGGATCAGTTGACCTGCCGGCTATACTGACATCTATGTGTAGAAGAGTGTAAGGTATTTATTATTTAAAAATAATCCACAAAATAAATGTATAATAAGCAGCCTTAACTGAGAGTAACGTACACTCACGAACATGTCACTCCGTACAAATTAACATCAATTAAATAATATTTTAACAATAGCCATTATGCAAACATTCGTCATCTTCGTGATAGGATACCTAATGTGTTGTATTGTACCATCATCAAAATAAAAATGACAGAGTCTTCTAATCATATTGTATAGGTGTAATTCCATATTAGAATCGATCGATGATAAAATTGCAACATCCTTTTATTGATTGTGTAGGTAATCACCTTCACATAATTTTATTAGATAAAAAAAAATATTAAATTAGCTAATATCAATTAAGAAGGTACTTATAGGTTTATTAATACGGGTTCAAATCTCGCTGGTGATCGTATTTTTCTTCGTAATAATTTCCTATTCTTATTTTTAAAACCTCTCTTGCATTTTTTACACTTGACTTGTGTTCTAGTGCCTCTATAGGTATATTGGTAGGTACTTCATCCAAAAGTTTAAATAACTATCTACTCGCTTGTTAAAGTTATAGAGTCATTAATAACCATTTAATAACGTATTTCTGAGCGCAAAAAGTGACTCATTATTATGTCATTCAGCGAGAACTTACTATAATACAGTGTCTTTACATACTGCATGAGTGTGTGCTTGAAGTCCCTTTCTCTTTCTAAAATGCAACGTTTAGTGACCCGTTTATCGCGTGCGCTTAGTACGAGATGACTTCTTATCTCATGAGAAAATCTCTCTGTCATATGACACTATCGTTTTTATCGATATCTTTTGAATAGTAGGTACCATTTTACAATTCAAAGAGGAAGAAATACACGAGGTGGTAAAACGCATCAAATCGGGCAAAGCGCCTGGCCTGGATGGTATACCACCTGACGTTCTGAAAGAGGTTATGGCAAGCTTCCCCACGTACTTCGTTGAAATCTTCAGCTCTCTTCTAAAAAAATGTATATTTCCAACAAACTGGAAAACAGCTAAGCTAATACTACTCGAGAAACCAAAAAAATCACCAATGGAAGAATCAAAGTATAGACCTATCTGCCTCATCAACGTGTTGGCTAAAGCGTATGAGTCCTTAATCAACAATCGTCTCACGAAGGAACTAGACAATAAAGGAGCTCTGAGTGACAGCCAATATGGATTCAGAAAGGGACGATCTACAGTGGATGCAGTAAACAATATAATATGCACTGCAAAAGAAGCGAGAAAGAGTAATAGTGGAAACATACTTGTCCTTATAGACGTAAAGAATGCTTTTAACACAGCGAATTGGGAAGTAATACGCCAAAAGATAATAGATCTAAAGATAGATGGATATATAACTAATAGCATAATTGACTACCTATCAAATAGAAAAATACTGATTGAGGGAAAGACATCTATTGAAATTGGAGGAGGAGTTCCGCAGGGGTCGGTCCTTGGACCCACGCTGTGGAATATACTCTACGATAGCCTTATGCGTATTGTGGTCCCGGAAGGTGTAAAACTTATCTGCTACGCCGACGATCTAGCAATATCAGTCACCGCAAAATGCGCTGATGAGCTACAGGCCAACACAAATGCCGCCCTATTTGGGGTAAGTTCGTGGATGAGAAAACATAAACTAGAAATAGCACCCCAAAAGACGGTAGCAATTCTACTGAGTGGAGGGAAAAGAATGGCTGACATCAGGGTGCAGATTGAGGGCGTGAACATAGTAGCCTCAAAAGAAACCACTTACCTGGGAGTAGTCCTAGACTGTGGACTCAGGTTCAATAGACACCTTCAATACGTGGCAGAGAAGTCCTTAAAAACAACCCGGGCTCTCTCATTGCTACTATCCAATACCAAAGGGCCGAAACACAATAAAAGAAAAACTCTTGCCATGACAATGCAGTCGGTGTTGCTGTACGCTGCGCCAGTTTGGGAAGAAAAATTAGCAATAAAAAACAGACAAAAAACTATTATGGCTGCTCAAAGACCACTAGCTCTTAGAGTGTGTTGTGCATATCGCACCATTTCAACTGATGCCGCACTGGTGCTCGCAGGACTGATACCAATCCATCTATTAGCTGGAGAACGTGGAAGAATATATAAAAATGAAGCCAGAAGAACCAGCGAACAGCAGTACACTCAATGGGAAAGACAACAAACAATTGGTAGATGGCAGAGAGAGTGGGATTCATCCGGTAATGGGAGATGGACATACAGACTCATTAAAGACATAAAGGTTTGGCTCGAGAGAAAGCATGGAGAGATTAACTACCGTCTAACGCAATGCCTGACAGGACATGGTGTATTTTATCAATATCTGAAAAGAATAGGCAAAAACGAAACAGGACTCTGCATATATTGTAATCATGATGAGGAGGATGATGCAGAACATACTCTTTTTAAGTGTGCTAAATGGTCGGGAGCCAGAGAAGAGGCAAAACAAGCATTGGGGCTTGCGGAGTTCCCCACGCCAGACGAACTCATTTCATGCATGCTGCGAGGAAAGAGAGAATGGTCAGAAATGGCAAGATGTCTGGAAGGGATCATCGCGGGAAAAGAGATCGATGAAAGAGAGAATCAGAGGAGAGAACAGTAGAAGATAGAAAGACGCAAGAGCCAACAGATGGTAGACCTTTCAAAAGGTAGGAACATCGTTGTGCGCGGAGAGGGGGGGGGTTTTAGCCGGTAGCCGATGGTGGGAGTCCGGCACTACCCGTACACTGGGTGTCTATAAAAGATTTCCCCTCCGAAAAAAAAAAAAAAAAAAAAAAAAAAGGTACCATTTTACAAACGTTTCAACATGCATCAATTAAATATGCGAATTATTTTGATTACCTAGATCATATACCAGAATTTTGAGTATGTAGCTATTTACTTTTCTGTGAACTTACTAACTATCAACTAGCTTTTTGAAAATTATACTAACTTCTGAGAAAAAAAGAGGGATAGGTATAGGTATATGATTTTCTTCAGAAAATATTCGTTTAGCACCAGTTTATCGAGAATCTTCCTACCTGGGTTCTCTCACACCGTATTCCGTTCCTTCGAAGCAGATTTGAGGCATTTGGACCTGGCGTAGGAGGAAATCACTGCAACTAATCAAAACCAGAACCAGTGGAGGCCTCTTGTTGCCACTGAGTGAGATCTTAAACAGAAGAGTGGTTATTGTCGAGAATAATAATTTGATAATGTTTAAAGACATTGCCTTTCATTATACCTGCTACTTATGCCCTTAAACGAAGATCGTCCTGCGTAATATATATTTAATATGAAGGACTAAACCTGCACTGTGGGTTAAAATCTAAGCTTATTCAAATCTTTCTGGTATGACATACCATATACGCGAGTAGGTACTAGAGAGAAGTGGGCAAGAACTGGCTAACAAGACTATCCTCCTAGATTCAACACACTGAAATGGAAAACCCTATAACGAAAAGGCAAACCCACAAGTGGTACAAGAATATTAGGTATAAAGAGATGAACGAAGGCTGCAACACTTCTAGACAACCATTTCCAGTCCAATTTGTTATACAATTACTCGATACAATGTAATGTTTTTTTGAAAACTAAATCTATCATATTTAGAGAACACAACTTCTGCTAGACCTGTGGTTTTAAAGATTAGAAAGATCCGCCAAGTAATAAATCTAACAAAACATCAATCACAAATTAACCAGACAGTTACTAAAACTTATAACTCTTATGTATCATTGCTAACTATCGGTTACATAAAACCACACGTAGGCGAATTGTTAAGACGCTGAAATAAATAATTATTAACCCATTAATATGATAGAATTTCACTTCAACGGAGCGATTTAAAACGAAATAATGGTCCAAAATATTATAGTTTCATAGTTTACTTCCCATTGAGAGAAACTAGGTTTAATGATTTAATTGGTCCAAAAAAATGACATAATAATGCAGAATTTTTAAACACCTTTTACTGATAATTATTTGAGAATCTTTAGTATTGTATGTATTGTAGTTAACCCTTTGAAGACCGTAAGGTTTCTAGAAATAAATTTAAGCATTGAAGTGGGTTTTATTATCAAAAATGATGTATCATGATAGAAAAATATAACAGAACTCGAATTTTTTTTTCAGATTTTTAGAAAATGATTGGGAAGTATACTTCCCTACGGTCCTTAAAGGTAACTTTATATTGAAAATTGAGTTATGTTTTGGATGCTATTTTAACTACTTTTATGTCAAAATTTACAATATTTTCAAACATAAAAGATACAAAATGACTTTAACTTGTCATTTCTTTTTATATAGTAAGTATATAATACATATATTATGTATATTACTGTTAGGAATAGTAGCCAAGAAAAAAGTTTTTTTGTTGAAGAAAAATAGATATAATACCTAAATAGCTCATTGCGTTCACACTTATTTTGTATGTTATGGATCCCCTGGTCAAGAATCATGACAGTTGTGAGATTTTGATCATGTACTTACACACCAAATTGAAAAAGATATCCATTTGATGGCTTGGCCCCATAACAATTTTTGAATATCCGCTGGGCCACCTTTTATAAATTTATGGGTATTGTTTATGTTATGTATACTTTTTGTGATATAGTGGCCATTGTAGTTCAGCACATGTTTATCAATTGACCGAGTTCTATAATCGTGGAGGCTTGAAAAGTTGAAATAAAATCCTATATTATTCTTCTAAAGTTTTTTTCTCAAAAATCTTAGGTCACATAATTATAAAAAAAATGTGAAACATATCAAGTTTCTTCAAATATTCCCTGGACATGATGTTTGCTATAATGTGTACATCTAGACAGTTCTCCATCGGTTGACTAGAAGTTGCCAAGTGCTGTTGTACGACATAATTACGTATCTTTTCCACCCCTGTTATCGGAAATTAGCTACTAAACTCTCTAATTATCATAAATTTAAAAACATTATGTACCCTTTTCTTGCTATTTCAATCAATAAAATTAGTCTACATACATAAAACATTAAGTAGTTTGAAATTAAAAACTTTTAATAAAAACATAAAAAGTACCTTTATGGACCATAGGGAAGTATACTTCCCTTTTGGAAAATTGTATTTTTTTCCACCTTTGTCAATATTTTGGAATAATCTTTTGATTTCTACACATAAAGAGAAGGCCAACTTATCAAATGATGAAAAAATACACGAACAACACAGCATAGTTACTCCCACAATACCGCAGAAAAACCGAAGTTTTTTCAGATGAAATTTTACTTTTTCAACGTAAATATTTTGACACTTTTAGTGATACTTTATTACCGGTTTTAATAAATAACGATGAATTCAACCTTCCATAACATGTTTTGTGTTATATAATAAATTAAATAAAATCCTAAATAGAAAAAAAATGAGTTAATAGTTTTGGGAAGCATGCTTCCCTTGGTCCTCAAAGGGTTAACTGGTATAGGATCTTGATTGTTGACAAAATTGTCTTCTTTCTTTCTTTCTTCAATGGCGCTAAATTGAACCTTGGCTTTCTGTAACCTCGCATCAACAGATCCCTTTCTCCAACCACCCGTTTCCAACTATTCACCTGCAATGTTGACAATATTCTTCGAACATAAATATTTAGATTTTTCCTTAAGAATAAAAGTTTAAATTAATCATTGTAGGGTCCTCTTTCCTCCCATCGTCATTAGCCCCCCGTACACCACATAGCTTCCCAACTAGCGTTGGAAGGACTATGTTGGTTTGCTTAGGTAATCCATCGTGTGGAGATTTTGCTGTAGTAAGTATCTCAATCAATCAATCAATTCTCCCTTTTACACCCCACTCAGGGGCATAGGGAGGCAACAAGAGCTCTCCATTGCGCTCGATCTTGCGCAATGTTTATGACCTCCTCCCACACCATGTCCATGTCCCTCAGCTCTGCTTCGAAGGAGCGGAACACAGTGTGAGAGGGTCTTCCTCGTCTTCGGGACCCTGATGGGAGGAAGAACAGCGCTCTCCTCGGCCAACTGTCATTCGGCATCCTTAACACATGTCCCAGCCAAGTCCACCTCCTCCCCACAATGGTAGAGGTGATGGGCTCACGCTGGGTGCGCCGGCGTATAGCGTCGTTCGTGATGCGGTGGTACCATCTTACACCCAGAATTCTCCTTAGGCACTTCAAAAGCTGAGACTTTTTGTGCCTGGGCTTTGGTCAGGTGCCAGGACTCACACCCATAGAGGAGAATGGGCAACACACACGCATCAAACAGTTTACATTTCGTCTCGACACTAAACGCCGACGCTTTCCAAATCTTGGTCATGTTGTTAAAGGCGCCACTTGCCATACCGATACGTATCGGGAGCTCAGCCCCGATGTCACCAGAGGTGGTAATGGTTGCTCCCAGGTATTTAAATTTATCCACCCGGGAGACCTGGTGACCGTCGATGGTTATCGGTAGCTGTTTATCGGGGCAGGCATTACTCGCCATGAGCTCCGTCTTACTGGCATTGACTCGAAGGCCAAGGCGTGCTGTTTCGTCGCAGAGTCTTGAAACACTGCGCTGTAATTCCTCCACTGTCGTACTGAACAACGCTAGGTCGTCCGCGTACTCCAGATCGCACAGTTCGCCCATTAGACCATCTCTCTGTGTTATCGGTATACCTCTTGCTCCTTGCATGGACTTTCTCAAGAGGAAGTCCATGACAATAATAGATATAAATGGAGCCAGTACGCAGCCCTGTCTGACTCCCGTAGTGATCCTGAAAGCTTCAGTAGGACCACCTGGCGTTTTGACGATACACTCGGAGTCTTCATACAGGGACTGCACCATTTTTACTATCTTCGGAGGTTTTTTACTATCTTAGTAAGTATCTAGGGACCTGAAAAGCTAAGGTCGTTGACAATGCAAAAGATGAAGTGGATTTATGGTTTTGAAGTTCTCCTAAGTGGGATCATAATGTGAGAATTGATTGATTGCGGTGACATTCAAGTTCATTTAAATTGGCAAAGGGGTATATACTTTCTTATAAATCCAGTAAAAAATGATAACAACTGAGCGGTTCATACTCATGACTTCTTGTATTTATTTTGTGCCCAAGATGAGCATCATACATCATTCTTAATATGTAATCACACGATAATTGAGATGGATGTATCTGGAGTCCCGGGTACTACTCCGTGATTGAAAATTATTAAAATAGGCAAACACTCTCCTACCAGAGATTTATAATTCCGTGCCACGTTTAGTTATATTATTAGGTAGGTACTCATAAAAATATGCGGTCACAGACAAATTACATCAAACATTGCTAATGTTTCTTTAGCGGGTAATGCATTTAGATAAGGATAAAAAAAGTGTTTCGAATTATCGTAGACAATATAAAACGAACTTCAGGGCTCGTAAACCATTGATAGACGTTCATAATATTGTTGTATTCTTAGACAAAAAAAATAAGGCATATATAAAATAGCGATGTATACATATGATGTTAAACTTTTTGGATGATCCCAAGTGTCAGACACCCTTTATGGCAAAAATCACGGACAAGAAAAGCAAAACAGCAGAATTAACAAGAATGCAGTACACTACTTGATTCTGCAAAGGTTCACACGTGAAGGAGACGTTGACTGATGAGGTTTAATTATTGGAAGAATCTTCTCGCTCTTTTGCTTCAGGAATGATTCTCTCTGAACCTAAACCTACCTCCGGCAGTCTGTCTTATAGGGTTATCTTTCCTAAATAGCAAATACAATGTGAGGTAGTCTGAGATTCATTGTACTACTAACTACTACGTAGGCACTACATGCACTTTCAAAATGTATTTATTGCGATATACGAAAACGAAGGAACGTTGATGGGAAAGAGAAGTAGTGTTTGCATTTTAAAAAAATCATCTCACCCAATTTAAGATAGTAATTTTCAAAATTATGTTAGGCAATATCTGTTTAATTCATGGGTAGGTGGGTGCCTACTCAATTAGATAAATGTAATGTATTTAATTATTACCTATTAGTTCTAAATTTGAATTTATTTTCCATTGTAAGTTTTATTTATTTTATTCTAGAAATTATTGTATATTCGCTCTTCAAGGTGGAGAAATTGTATTGTTGTATTATTTAAAAATATTAAAACATTTTATAATCCCGACACGATTTTGTTCTCATTTATTATTTAACAATACCCCTTACATAGTGTTTATTTCAAGTCTCTTTTCATCCCGTTGTTTTGAAAAATTTAAAGCGAGACAGCAAGTAATTCATGTTCAGCAGCCACATGTCTCACCTATCAGCAGAATCCTTTGAAGGTTCCAATTACAAAAGTAAATAATCTTCAATAAAAAGTATTATTTTCTTCATACAAAGAAAAGGTTTAGAAGAGCTGAAGTAATCCATCAAAATATGAACCAAGAATCTGAGCATTTGACAGATCCACTCTCGTGGTACATAGATGCCAGCTCTACGTTTAGTATTATTCTTATTTCATTGTTTGAGATCACGATTTAACCTATATTACTCCCGTACTAGCATATTAACCCCACTATAATCCCAGTTTCTTTTTATATAACAGTTTTAAAAGTTTTGTTATTTTATTTTTAGATGTATTATGTGTTACATAAATGAGATAACTGACTTTTGTATAATTATGATCTTCATTGGTTTTGTTATAAATTTGAAGACTACGGCAATAAAGTTTAGGCAGGATAAGAAGAAGAGAAATACCCTGCCTTACCATTATATTGTTTATTGTATTTTATCATCCTTAGGTCCATTCGGACACTTGGAATCGTCATTTGAACATTATTTATTATAACAATAAAAAAATCAGAAAACAAGACAAAAAAAGAAATGTACATTTTTCTGTGCACAGGCAAATAGCACATACGAGCCTATACCACAGACCTTCAGGTGCAGAGTATTGGACGGGGGAGGAAGTGGAGGGACCTTGTGGCATCGCAATCATGCTCTATCTGTGGAGCGAACGTGGATATGTAAGTTTAAGTCTTAGTTAATTTTTCAAGTAATCTAGTTGCTCTTCAGTGCCTTCTCCGCAGTATGCATTCGTCTGATTCTACCTTGCCTATCTTTTTTAGAAAGGAATAGAACACAGCATGTCTGTCAGGAAATGAGGCATGGGGAAGGCCACTCCTCTAATGGGGTATTTCGATCCAATGATTATAAGGCTCTTCCTCAGAAGACGAGATTTGTCCTGTTATTTATCTAACTTAATTTTTTGAATAAACACGTCTTACGGTACTTACCACGAGGCCGAAAAAAATGTGTGATAATAATGAAATAAAATCATTAATTTTCTGACATTCACGCTAATATCTTGAAAAATATTTTCGTCCATACAAAAATACTCGGGTCGCTTTTATGATTTTATTATTATGGATCGGATTATTTCGTAATATCAATGAATGTTTCTTGTGTTATATCTAACAACTTTTATTGTCAGTTTCTTACACTTTGTAAGTTTAAGTGCGATAAATGGGATATGAAAACACTTTGATACAAACTCTTTGTCAGATGTGAGATTACACTGGGATACTTTTAACGTTGTTATTAACCCCGCGCTCATGACTCGTGCCGAAGGAAAGGAATGTCATTTCATGTCAATATCACTGTCACCTGCCCTTGAGCTACACTTTCTAATTATTATGATGGAATTTTGATCGTTTGTCAATTTTATTCATTGGATTATAAAACATAACAATTCAAACGAATAAAATAATTTTCTGCCTAGGATTCCTCCGCAAACCTATACGAGGAAGGCTGCTAAATTCTACAAAGTGCAATATCCGAAAATATCTCGTTTCTCTTGCTTTCCTTTCCATAATAATTATCTTACTCTAATAATGTAGGAATGTACTATGTAGGCTTATCAGATTTCGCTTTAACCGACGATGCGACTGCATACATTAAGAAATTGGACTTAAGCATCTGACAAGCAGAAAACTTGACCCTGCGCTTTACTTTTTCTACCCCTTTTATGTAAAACAAAATGAAACTGGTAGGTATACGCTGAATAACATGAAAATATATGCGGATCAGCACCATTTCCAGTATGTCGGTATAAAAGAATATTATAATAAACTGCCGAATAGTATTAGGAAAATCAGGAGTGGGACCCTGTTGAGAATAAAATAAAACAGAATTCTCCCCGCGTCCTGGCGTTGGTTGATGCAATGTTTGTTTGCATAAATAAATCTTTAAATGTAACTGGACAGTTAACTATATGTGTGGTGTCAAAATGTATTGTGATTGTTAATCCCCGTTTCACACAAGCGTCTTTTCGCATTAAAAACGGGGTCTATATTGATTTATTAAAATAAACAAATAGGTAACTACATGACATAATACGTATTCTGTGTAGTTGTTATATCTTTTTCACAAAAAAGTGTGAAAAATGAAAAATGCGAGCTCCATGACTAATGTTACCAGTGATGTTTTGAGTTTTGATTCGATTACTATTAGTAGTAAGCTACTATGAACAACGTAGGTACTAAACTTTAAATGTCTATCAAAGAAGTACGCATGCACTTATAATAATAATTATCATTGTATTAAGACCTCTTAAATGTCATTTTTAAATAAGAACCTAGGTATACCTACCTACATCAAATGAAATATTTTTGAACCTTCGATGTTCAAACCAAAAATGTACTGAGGAATTACTACATTTACATACATCTACATAATAATTCAGAAATGTTTGTTTTTTTATTTGCCTTTGACAATACTTTCCGTTATGTCGGAGCATCACGCTCAAAATACAAATGCTACGTCAGATATGAATCTGCGCAGAGCGGTGAAATTTGCTCGAGAACGTTCTAAGATACAATTGGCAACGTTAACTTTAATATATTAAGCGCTATTTAAAAAACTTTATTTTTTTAGGATCTTCATACAAATTTTTCAAAAAAGACAGTAAGCCATCGTTTGGAAACAAAATTACTCATGTAAACGTTGAATGGAATCTTGGTATTACGGTATGAAAATGTAATAAAATAATTGGAGATTGATTCGTTATACATATAAATGTTATTCAAATCTTATTATTCTCAATAAATAAAGATTTAATGCAAAATTTTGGAAATATAATTCCTCCATTTTGTAATTTGACACATTTAAAAAAATTTATGGCCGCAGTTTGTGTAAATCTGTCGTGGCCATTAGATGAGTAAGTACCTGATAAAATCATATTAAATGTTGGTAAATAATAAAGATACATGAAATTAAATTCATAATACATTTAAATATATTAATCGTAAAAATGATTTTTGAAAATTGAAATGAGTATAAAAATTCTTTAGTAGATTTGGTCGATAAAACAGAACTCTGAAAGAAAGCGAACCTGACATGAACTAATGACGTTCCTGTTTATCAAAATCATAATGAATTTGTCAGGTATTTGTGCATGTTTATTATAGTAAAAAATAGAATCATCGAATATCACTTTATTCGAAGATCACTTTATTTGCTATTATAATTATAATAACAAAATTATCTAAATTCTTAATTAATAGGTATGAAGATAAATTAAAAACAATGTTAAATATATATTAATATTTTATTGCGTTAATATAACAATCTTCACGTATGTTTCATAATACGACAAGAAGCATTATATTAAAAAAGTATGGTCAATAACATATTCTCTTTACACATCTCAAACATGATCCTGTAGAATAAAGAATCCTTCAAAGACCAAAACTGCAATCGTTGGATGTAGTCTGTGAAGATTGACAGGTTTTGACGCAAAAAAAACCAAAAGGTATCTCAGTCACAGCACAATTTGATGACAGATAAAAGCAACCAAGGTTTGTGACACTGAAAATGAATAAATTAATCATCAGTCAATAAATATTTACGTTTATTTTTCTTTACTAACCCCTTTGCACTAATGGTTGAATTTAAAATCAAATCTTATAGTTTAGCATAAATCATATTGCTTATATATTTTGAAAAAGAGTATGAAAGTTTTAGCTCATTTGTTTCCAATTTGGTTAACATTTCAAAATGATTCATGCATTCTTAAACTAAAATAATAAAATACTAAGCGATGGAAAGAATGTTACAGAAAATGACAATATTTTTTTATGTTTCTGAGCCAATACTTAAAAATTACAAAGAAGTTATTATAATATAATAAATCTTAATAGACAACATTAGGTACCTACCGAAAATATCTATTGAGCAGCAAATAATTTTTATTTTGAAACTGGAAGCATTCCATAACAAACTCTCTTATTTTTTTTTTGACAGATCAATATTTATCAATATTGAGTGACATTGACAACGAATTCTACTAATCTATGCATTAGTAAATCTATGGTTGGTGTGGCGCACTATAATAGTCTAATTAAAATAAAGCGGCGTATAATATTGCTTAACCAATTTATTATATTTTTTACAGACACTATCAAAAGAAAATATGTATAGCAGAATAAAATGTTGTCTATAATTAATTAGTAACTTTGCTACGTCATCTACAAAATAGTTTAGTCCGTTTATTTACTATGGTACTTCCGCACGAGCTGTCAAATTTTTTACGCGTGAAATTGTGAGTGGTTTGTCGAAAATAGACATCAAAACTGATTCATTCCTTGGAAAAATATTTAAGTCAGTAGAGTTTGATGGATGGACTGAGATATAAATTGATTAATATTGGATTTCAGGTATGTAACCTATAGTTTCAAAAAACATATAATTTATAACCTAAAAATAATTATCATACAGATACAAACATCACCTCACTTACTTCTTAAGTTTCACATTTTCAACCTGTGGAACATTATTCCAAATTCCTTCCAATGTTTTATTGTCAGCAAATTTAAAACATTTGTCAACACACATTATTTTTTTGTTGCAGATAAGTATCTCCTGATAGAATGAAGGAGCCAGTCATTTCATTGCAACAAATCACAGAGACCGCAGAGCAATATCTGATAATATTTTGACTAAGGGATGAATTATGAATATAAATTTGCTTGAACACAAATCAATTCCAAGTAAGTATTGAATCTTCTCAATAATAACTTATCAATATCAACATTTGTTTATGTTCTTTTTATTAAACTCATGTTATATCCATTACTTTATTTAAAAAGTGTAATCTCTTATTTGTTTTAAAATTATGCGTAAGATAATTTTGAGATACCTGTCTAACCTTAGAAAGTCCCATCCTAATATCGGTTTTATTATTATAGATAAAGACTACGCTGGGCCAGACATGAGCAGATAATGCCATCATTGCGAGCACCAAAGAGAATTATGGGTGGACATCCGGCCGAATTGGAAGACCTAGGCTGCAATGAGAGAATGAGGTCAGGAGGGATGCCGAGCAACTTTTTGACCCACGAAATCAGGACAGAGGTAGAGACAAGGTTGACTCTGCGTCCAGTATTGGAAGCCAAGGCTGAATTAGGCTGTAGCGCCATCGGAAGAAGAAATATTTATAGATATTATGTTAAAATAACCAACACCAGGCCGATTAAAACGTCATTTACTTATAAACTTTTAACAATTTTTAATATTATTCTTATGAATATGAAGATTACCTATGTATATTTAATTTGCAGATTATGTGTATTAAGTAAATACTAAAAAGAGCATTCATAGATTTGTTAAAAGAACCTAGCAACATCATTAACTTACAAGTGATTGCATTGGAGGACAATTATTGTTAACTAAATTCCAAACTATTAATTTTTTTTTTAATTTAGTTTAGATATATTATTATTTTAATTTCAGAATTATTATTATTGTAAACCTGTTTTTTTTTTGTTGAAATTTAGTTGAAGTTTCTATAATCAGACCTCTTTTCCTGTAACATCGAAAAAAATCATATTATTACAGACTGATATATTTAACATTACACCGTTATTTATGGTCAATTTTAAAATGCCATTTTTTTTTAACATTTGACCAGTACTAACTGGATTATGACTTTCTTCTCTTGCTATTTCGAATGGCTTTGTGTGATGACTTCACGTTAACAACGTTCCTTATTTAGGTGGTCAAATTGAAATCCTTGAGTAATCGACAAATTCAACAATCTGCCAAGATGCTAACCACCGGGCCAACGGCCCGTTGCATTTATGCCTTCCATAATTCGTCTATGGAGCTGAGATTCCTAGGATTATATCTTATAATGAATGCAATGCCAAAATGTCTACAGAATTTTAAAATGTGTCAAAATTTTCTAGATATTTTCTCACAACAATAACATTTACATGTTTTGTATATCTCTTATTAATTGTCAACTCTTGGTATGACTTATATTAAGCACCTATGAGAGATGAGAGTTCTAATTCTCTAGAAGTACCTAAATATTTATACTCAAAATTATCATTTATTAAAAAGTTTTACCCTGTTAAGAAGTTTATCAACTGCAAAATACCTTAGTTATTTATTATAAAAGTGTGTTTCTTTACCAATTGTTTTATTAATGTAAGTAAAATTAATTTTTGAAATCCAAACTCCCTTTACGCCCCACTTAGGGGCATAGGGATTTAATAAATTGGTGGTATACTTGAAATTTTTATTATTACCCTATTCCTGTGTTATATTTTTAATAAGCAATCTACACTGATTTTTCTATTCACACGAAGGTTGGATGTGAGGTGCAGGTTCGAATCCTTGGCCACAAAATTCTTTACTATGCTCAAAATAATTAACACCCACTTCTGGTAAGAAATTTCTGGTTCCAATTCCCAGATGGGTCAGAATATTTATAGGAATTTTTTATGCAATATTTTCTTGCTGGCTTTACTGACAATTTTTCATGCAAAAGATTTTCAGGTACAAAATCACTGGCTCGGGTAGAGGTCTTAACACTTAAAATAATTATGTACCTACCTGTTAAATTTGATATTAAGAATAAATAAAGCTTTGTAGGTACATAATTATATTTTTGCAGAAGAACAACTAAAGCATTTACAGAAATCAAGTGTTCTATCTAAATGTACTTGAAGGGGAAGGTATAGAAAATAGTTAAAAATGCTGTTTATGACTCACCTTTGCTGCCTCCACAGCAATTCTACAAATTTCTCATACTATCTAATTATATCTACCTATTTACCAATTCAAATCCTCGGACTTATAGGTAATACAAACTCAATCAGTCAATCAATTCTCCATTTTTTGACCCCTCTTAGGGACATACTTTATAGGTACCATATTTTATTAATCCATAAATCAGGTTCTGTAATTCACATTTTTCTCAACAAACTTTATCAACAATTTTATGGACGGGTAAAAAGGCTAGTAATATATATTACGGAAAAATAAGTTTAACGTTTTGATAAATGGTATTTCCAATCACATCTGAGAAGGTACAACTCGAAAATAATCTACGATCGTCAAACTATTGCTAAACCACCAGTAACTGATGGAAACTATATTATTAAGTAACGTCAAAAGCAGTTATTTTATACAAGCACTTAATAATGTTTGACACACCAAGGATAACATTTTAGTTCTTATTGTAGTTGTTTAGTTTTATGGTTTAAAAAGATATTCTGATCCACATATCGTAAGTAATGTGAGAACATTATGGTGGAACAAAAAACACTGACCTACGATCAAGTCGTGATTGATATTATTCTTGATAAAAATCAAAAAATTATATTTCTCTATGTATGAAACCAAACAGATTTCAAAACATCGCTATTGTAAAAAGATCAATGCTTGTTGTAGCTAACTACTGACGTTGTAAGTAAATGTCATTGTTTTTTTTATCCGATTCTGGATTGAGTGCAGTTGGCTTTTTTTGTTAACGAAAGTGGTCGGATTGTTGAACAATTCGCACAGTATCTTATGTTTCTAACAGGTCTGCAAGGTTTCTTTGCATTCATTCTTAGAAATTGAAACCACCTCCTCAGCTTACATTATTTATGAGTTTTCTATCAAATGGATATAATCAACAAAAATAGCTGACTCAACGGATTAAGAATTTCTAAAATTGCTTGTGGATTTGCGAAATACAAAACGATCGTAAACTATAAGTGCTATAGCACTAGTTTAAGGTATACCTTAAACTTTTTTTCACGCGGCATGGTTATTGGTTATTCCTACAGTTTGGGTCTCTATCATATAGAATTATACCAAAAAATGGCAAAACCTATGATAGATAAAGACTGTGTTAGCTACCAGAATCGATAAAAACCAATAAGTACTCGATTTTTTGAGATACAGCCTTTTGACTTGGTACGACAGATGATGTCTTTAAAATTTTACCAGTTCTCTAAGCTCTCTGATGATATCTAGTTATATTTTCAAAAACTGGCACGCCTTTCGATGACTCTCAGATAAGAACCACAATATTATATCGCAACCCTTTTTATGGATATAGATGGGGGGTAATGAAATATTAGTTTTTATTCTAAATTCGAATATACCAACTATTTCGTTGATTACTATTATACCTATATCCTATATCTAATCTGATGTATTCGGTCGTCACCCTTATTTTCTCAAAACTATTTCTTAACTTTCTATAACAAAAGTAGACAATTTCCTTAGAATTCTGAGACAGAATTGTGTTGGTTCTGATTAAGGTTCTTATTGATAATAAATCCATGAGTGTTACTTGGTGAGTAGTATAAAAATATAAATGAGGTAGATATCTACATAATATTAACCCACAGCCAACATATCATAATGTTACGTTGGTACTCAATAGTATACCTATATTTCGGCATTATAATAATTCATACCGAATTACGAAATGCAAAATACACTGCACTACTTATACAAAGTAATAAATTGATCTGTGAATTTATTGATGTAACATACCGAACAATTTGGAATTTAAAACCTGTAATACATTGGTTCGATTATTTATTCTCCCGTCGACATTTCGTTGAGTGCATATAAATAATAATAAAACATCGAGTCGATGTATAAATCATCTTGCCTACATACAAATACTTTCACTTGACCATACATAACATGAATGAACCGCGTTCAAACAAGAGCATACGAGCAAATATTCACACTGTATTGAGTCAGGTCTTACAAGTAGTGATCCAAATTGTCTTAGTAAAATTATTATAACGATCTTATTTTCTTTAAACATTTCAACTCTACTCCCACGGTTTCCTTTGTAAAGTAACCAGCGATAGATTGACAGAAAGAAATAACATTTTGATAACCATTTTCAGCACATCCAAAATTAGCGTAGCATTTGAGTACATTTTTGTACTTGAGCTCTGTAACATATTTTTATACCCTGCTTGTGTTGGACTATCAAATAGATACAATAACAGATTCAGGAAAGGTAAAAAAAGTTGCTTTTTTTGGAAGATTATCAAAAGAAATCGTAAGAATCCGGAATCTGTTATAATTTGATCGGCGAAAGTCGCAATATCAAAGATACAATAAGATGTAGCAGATTAAGAAAGCGGATTAGGACAATAATTATTATCAAAGTAGGTACTTAAACAATATTAGCTGTAGCCACTTCCTCCTCTGTCGTACTGAACAACGCTAGGTCGTCCGCGTACTCCATTATACCGTCTCTTTGTGTTATTGTTATTGGTCCTTACATGGACTTCTCAAGATGAAGTCCATGACAATATATTATTGTGATCAACCCTACCAAATACTTAAATGTACGCAACGTAACATTACATTAACGAGTATCCACAATATTTTGACTAGGTAATCTATGTGATTAGTTGTTTTTTGCATTCACTGTAGATCAGACAAGTTTTTTTCTCGTGTATTAATTATTATAAGTTGTTTAAATTGTAATTACAAGTGTATCTATTTCATATCAAGATCTAAAGCCGCTATCTAAAAGATATTTCGAAAGTGAAGGTGTAACAATTAGACCAAAATAAAAACGTTTAAACACACACAAGTATCTAGTATTAACTTCCATTATACTTACATGTCATTTCAAATACATGTTATTATAAATTACAAATGTAGATACTTTGTAAGATTGGTTTAAACATGAAACAGGTACCCGGAGATACTTATGTAATAAAATAAATAGCAAAGTATCATTATACTAGTGTAAAATATTATTTATACCTAACTTTTTCTTAAATTGTGTCTTAAATGATCTCCTTTAGTCGGGATTATTGTTCTTCAGTGTATTCGCATCGTTTTGAACATTCAGTTTCAAGTGCTTTTGGGAGAAAATATTTCATCATATTATGAGCACATCGCTCATAATTCAGAAACACAAATTAAGAATTATTATGTGTACAACTACTATATTATGTATGACAATTTTTTTATCTACCCATCGTGTTTCTTAAGGGGTGGGTAGTCAGATAGAACGGACCTCATATCTTATTTTTCCACACTTTTTCGCTACACAAATTCAACCGAAATACCATTTCTCATAGGTACAACGTCTATTTTCATTTTATCGTTGACCTGGCTTTCCTTGAGGAAGGAATCAATATGTTCTATCCATGTCATTCTCAGTCACTTTCTTACACCTTTCCTTTCAGCCTTATAGAATTTCGCCATTGTAAGCATACATTCTATCAATAATTCATAATATTAAATTTTTAGGTAGGTAAACTTTAATAAAATACCTACAATAAAATAAATCTACAGTATAACGTACAATCACAGATGTTTGTACATTAAAAATGATAGCTTAGTACGGTCATCTCACAGCAACTGATATCAAAATTTAGATCTTCAATGTAACTTTTACCGATTGGTTTAACAGTGAACTGTGCCGTTCCTATTGACTGATTTTCCAGGAATTCCATTCTAACCCACATTCTAGCTTTAATCTTGAACTTTCACTTTATATAAAGAAATAATCTTATAAAACCTTTAGTAGAATTATTACTTGGGATAATCGGTATATTGTAGGTAGGCACTTGGTAAAAAAGCACATAGGTACCTATATCAACAAATTTTCTGCAAAAACCCTTGACTGTCGTGGGATAAAACATAAGTATGGGACAAAACTATATAAAAGTCTGAAAATGAAGGAACTTCAATATGTACAGTACACATCTCTCTTATCTTTCTTCAGCCCTTTTGTGACTATTGTTGAACAATTGAACATATCCTGCCCCCTTTACTTCGCTAACTTTATCCATTATTATCAATTTACATTCCTTTCAATTCTGGAACCGCTCTTTGCCGCTATTTAGAGCACTTTTTTCACCATCATAAACTCTCCTTGGCAGACAAAGGCAACGCTTGGTCAATCTTGTTACTACATATACCTACAGCCTATTTTTTCATATCTTCCTCATTAAGTAGATAATATGCATTATGTATATATGAAATATGAATTCTCTACGTATGCTAAATTTCTTAAGAATTCACACTTGAAAAATATCTCCTCGGAATATAATCTTTCTAGAGAATTATAATAGATAAAAATTATTAAAAGATCCGAACTTCCGTTCACAATTTTCCAACAATGTAAATTACTTATATAATTTGACACACCAATTTGTATTAAAACGACGATCAAAGATAACATTTTTATAGATTGAACACATAAGGTACCTCTTTGATTAAATGTAAAGTGAACACAAATACACATTTTGACTATTTCACAGTAAGCTACTGAAAGATTGTGTTGTGAAAGAAGAGGTTGGTCGGCTCGTGGGATCGAACCCACGACCTTCAGTACGAAACAGTACGAAAGTCGGCATCGTAACCGCTTCTGATGAGGGAATTTCTTTAAGATATCCCTTAGAAAGGGGTGAAGTAAGTACTTCTTTTTTTATTTCTGTACAAAGACATCCCTTTACATATTCTTCTTCTCCATCATTTCCTAGACGTACAGGGTCTTGATCTATGGTTTTTTGAGTTTAGAAACACCTCAAATTCTATTTGTCCTCCATAGTATTGTCTCCATAAGCTATTTTCTTTATCATGCCACAAACCACAGCGCAAGCAATCTGTCTCTTGTTTATAACCCTTACATAGCTTCTATTCGTCTTATAACGTCTGTGATTCAACGTAGAATCAAAAAATGGTCCAGTCGTTCCAATCTGATCTCAAATAATAACATTGAATTTAACGGATGTTTAGGAAATATTAAGCAATTTATATCAAATTGAGGTCAAATATTTAAAGATCAATTATTGTATTATTTCTCGTAGTGGGCAAGTGTGCTGGTAGCGTCTAACGATGTTCTAGGTCTTAACTACAATATCTGAAAAATGCACATTATATAAACGTACCTACTTACGTATAAATTTGAAACTGAAACAGACCATTTGTCTGAATTATTTTCTAAAATGAAAAAAAGTAATCATTGATCTCTTGATGCCTCCCTATGCCCCTAAGTAAGGTGGTATGGATAATACTTACTTATTGATTGGTCGCTGACTAAATACTGATTTTAATTGTTTATTTATTTTTGTTATTATTATAAGCATTCTGTGCTTAAGCTTCAAACCTCAGTCTTAACTTAAGATTTAGGATAAGAAATGAAGAAACGAGTGTGGTATGGAAGTTAGTGTTGATACAAAGATGGTTTGGGCATGTGGAATGCCCAAATTCCCCATATGGAAGCAAACAGAATGACAAAGAAAATTTATAAGGATGAAAGAAAAGGTGTAAGAAAGCGTGGTCAACCGAGAATGACGTAAGTAGACCGAACACTCAAGGAAAGCTAGGTCAAAGGTAAGAAAAATAGGAAAGGATTTAGGGGAACTGTTATGTCGGTGGAAGAAGCGAAAGAAGTTTGCTCGGATAGAAATGAGTAGAGATCCGTTCTCTCTGCTCAACCCTTACGGGAGACAGCGTTATGGATAAAAAATAATAAAAAAAACACTGAAAAGTGAAAATGCACACATAATGTACCTACAGGATATGGGCCTAGACGGAGACCTAAATATTTTATTCCTTGGGTGTATGTATGTATAATCAAGATTAAGTAGTTTAAATCGTCGCAATATTCTTTAAAAAATATGATTTTGTTCACAATACACAGTTACAACAGTTTTGCGTTAGTAAAGCGTCTTGCAGTGACGCTAAAATAATGATCTGGAAATGTCACGGGTAACTAAAGACTGTGAAATCACCAGCAGTTAACATTAACAAAATAAAACATAACCTACAATAATCGTGGTTGCCTACTCTCAAATCATTTTATCGGATTAACTTGAGATGTTTTGGTTTATTTTCTTGTCTAGCTAGTTTTAAACGGAACACAATGCAGTTTTTTTTCGTCATAGTTAAACCTCTGCAGATACCTGACATTGAATTCTTAGCTTGGAGAGGAGAATAGTTGACATCATATTATTTTTTAACTAAGTAGGTACCTACTATAATCATAGAGGCGACCGAATCACCATAATTCCTCATTTAGACGCCATAGCATTGATAGAAACAAAACTTAAAGACGAAAAATCATCGCAGATAATGACCCATCCTTTTACATCAAACATGTTTTTACTTAACATTGCAACTTAGTACTAGGTAATGAACTTATCTTCATGCATTGCGTATTTTGCATGTATTCGATGTTATATAGTAGTGCCCATCTCGATCCATAGATAAGAAACAAAGTAAGTGATCACGTCACATTATGATTCACCAACGAACATCGCAGCTTTATCATCTGCATCAGTCTTTACATTTCGTACTTTACGATTCGCGGTAGAGAATCTATTAAGGAGAACTTACGTCATATAATAGAGATGTTAATCATTAAAATATTGAGGATCATCATTGAAAATTTAGTTAATAATGAAATTAAATGCCTTTTTACATTAATTTGAAAACGAGTTGTTTTAAACTCTCTCATACCTTTACGGATTCTATTCTCCTTTTCGAGTAGCCATTTCCAATTATTGTATCTTATTAAAGTAAATTATGACCATTGTAGACAAATTATGAACAAGTAGGATAAGACACCCCAATCTATAGATCCTGTTCAGAGGAAGATGAAACACCTATTCACATCCTCTGCAACTATGATACACAACTAAGCTCTTAGAAGGTACGGCTACTCGCACGAAGACAGAGTGTGAGCGTCATGGACCTGCCTTGAAATCGAGCTGTAACATCGAATGATGTCACAATAGACCTATTCTCGGTCGAGAACACACAAGGGGCTTAGGTACCGTGACTATACTAAAAAGAAATAGAAAAAAAAAAACATTTTTCAACTTTTTTCATTAGGAATTTGTTACACGCAGAAAAAATAATTAAACAGATTTCACTAAGCATTCATGAAGTAAAATTTTTAATAGGAATAAATATTTCATCGACTCTTTCCAAGTTACATCGACGGAAGTATACCTACATCACTAAATCGGAATTAATAATTATTGTATGAAAGCGGTCACATATCTGGAAGATCGCGATACAGCATACGGATCTCACATCTGGCTTTGGGACATAAACATCTCTGTCCTCCCATCCTGGTAGACATTATTGTGTCCCGCTGTCACCGGCTCGTCAACAAACTGGACTGGAGGGCATCAAATATTAACCAATCGGTTCGTCACGTATCGGACGGGGACAGGTATCACGTCGTTTGGAGATGCGATGGAGACAGCGCAGGACGATTGAAGAGACCAAGATGTACGACTTTTCTTGAATTGTCGGCGAAATGAATATTAAAATACTCAACATACCCACCGAAGCTGTTTTCTGGCTTTGTTTATTTTCCTGATACTTCTTGAACAACACAGTATTGTTTTGTTTGTAAACATATTCGACTTTAAACAACACGTAAAAACCTAATTTCGGAAACAAGAGTCGAAAAAGTTCAATGGTTCTCGTCATTGAGGACTCGAACAGTTTGACATTTCAGCTGGCAACAGTTGTATGCAGAAACCTTTTAGCAAATATCACATAGGTACATATTTCGACGATGAACTATTTCCCGCGGACATACTCCTATTGTTTTCATAGTAAATATCGACTTAGGGACACATAATATGAGCATTGAGCAGTACCACTAGTATAAGTTTTCGATGATCAAATATCGAAACGATCATCGAAAGAGTTTCGAAAATTTTCCATTCAAAAATGATTCAATTGTTTGTTTTTTGAACACTATTAGCACTCTAATAATCGCTTATTAGCGTGCAATTAGCTTTCGATTAAACTCGTACTAGCCCCACAGGTGTGAAATTTATTTTCCGTAGTTGGATTACCTTTGTTATAATATTAGGTAGGTATGGGGATAAACAGCCGGTTTCATTTAAAGCTTCAAAAGAACACTTTAGTTAAAGTTCCTTTTAAAATTTAAAGACTCCTTTAAGCAGACGCGTTTCATAAAAAATATTCCAGCTAAAATTTGAAATGTCAAAGAAATATTTTAAAGTTGGTAGTGTTACCATGGAAATCTATGGAAAACATAGGTTGTTTACTAATATTTTCGCGGAATTTCTGTTGATCTGTCAATTTCATTTCTCAATAGAGCATCAATGTGCCGTTTTTTGTGTTAATTTATTATTATGGTTTATAAATTAGTAAACGAAATCTGTTAACAATAATATTCTTCCAGTTTTACCATGTTTTCTACTCTATTTTAGTCATTTTTGTCCACAGTGTCACCGCATACAAATGTTCATCTTTCTGACAGAGAAAGCGCCACGAAATTTTCTATGAACTCCGGTGGTAAAAAATTTAACAACACTAAAGTCGACTTTAACTAAAAATAATAATCAATACCGGTACCTACTTTAGCTAAAAGTCGGTTTTAAATGTCGTTTTTTAGTTATGAAACCCGTTATTTTTTAAACGGAATTTAAAGTCTCCTTTATATTTTATGAAACCGACCGATAGTGTTTTCAATCAACCACTTTTTTCAAATAATGTTATTTTTGTACCTACTTACTTAAATTCCAAGAAATAAGTAGGTACATTGACGATGAAATTAATAGTATAATACGCCAGAATTTCATGCCAGTACTATTTTTACATTTTAGTTTAACTAACTGAACTAGTAAGCGTGGGTACTTGGGTATTCCCCATACATTTTAAAATAATTTCTCATTACACAATCCACGTAACAGTCAAGGTTGAAACTCTTCCAGCCAGTACGTGATTCTTTTGATAATTGATATCCTGATTTTGTGGGAAAGATAAGTATCCAAGAGAAAATTTCATATTCAAATGACTCGACATTCGTTTCGTTGAAAAGGCAATAGAGGTATATTTACAATGCCAGGTAGGTCCCATATCTTTTGCAATTTTAATCAATTCTCGCACCGAGTGTGTAAGGTAAAATGATTTTAATAAACGAGATCAGGGATGTTGATCTTATAGGTAAATTTATTATAAACTTAAAATTATTTAAGGTTAAATTTCTTTAGATGTGATCTTTACGATAGAATGTAGAATATAATTATTTTGAAAATTCAAATGAATAATACCTATAATTTTTCCATTCAATTGAATAATGGTGTTCATCAGACAATATCTTTTACATACTGTCTACCCAATGTTGATTCATGATAGATGTGCTACCATTAGTATGTCAATCCCATAAAAATAATAGGTACCTTCTCGGATATGATTGAGAAAAGTAAAAGTAAAGTGAATCAATTTTAACTACTTTTACCTCGGGATTGAGTTTTTGAGCTGCAGGCATTCAAAGACACGGTGACGATCTCCTCCCACACTATGTCTTAATCACTCAGCTCTGCTTCTAAGGAAAGGAACACGGTGTCAGAGAGTTTTTCTCGTCTACATGAATAACGCATTCCTCGATCAACGGTCATTTAGCAACCTTGAAACATTTGTCCCAACCAAGTCCAACTTTTCCCCATAATGGTAGAAAGGATAAAATTGACGCACTAAACCAGCCAATTTTATTTGGGTTATACTAAACTGTAGGAATACTACAAGATTTATTTAAAAAAAAACTTCAAATATTATACCTATATACAATAAACATGCAGAGGGCAGAGCCATCAACTGGCACATCGCATAGAATTTCGGTGGTTACTGATATACAAAATCTTTCATAAAAAGTAAATTCGATACAGAAAATGTCCTAGATATAGGTATTTGAAATCAATTGAAGCAACACACTCTGGAATATGAGCTCAAAATTAACTCACCTGACTCCGACTACTATACAGATACCTTCGCCATTCTTTTATATCATAAGATTATTTCACGAAGTGTGTTTATAATGTCAAAACTGTTTAAGCGATCTTTGAGCGATAATGTGTTTTTAATTGCTTAGTGCACTTGTTGAGAAAAGTTCATGAGAGGTACGAAAATAACTAGGTATTGTTACTGCCTAATCTTTATTCTTTCAAAAATGTCACACAAACTCAAAAACATGTTAGAGTTGAATACAATAGCAGTCGCTTTGTTTTTAACCGGTTATCCGGATAAATTGCTACTGTGATAGATCGTCACCGGTTAATTATTGTTATTGTGTTAAATTCTAAATGAGACCATAAATAAAGAACAGTTTTAGAGGTAGGTAGGTAGGTACCTACCATTTGATGAATGTTTTAATTTTGCTAGCCATCTCATAGCAATAATTAGCTAATTATGGGGGACAACGCTGTTCTCAGATTTTGTGCGATAAAACTGTCAGTTGGAATATTTTAGCCAAAAAAACTATTATATTGTAATACTCAGTGGCGTGCCTACTGCGAAGACAGCAATATAAGACATACCTAGGTAGGTACCTACTATAAATTAAAAAAAATTGGATAATTTTTATTTTTTATGCTTCATATTCAATGTTTGCAACTATTTTTTAATAATATTCACCTACTTAAAAAAAAATCTTAAAAAGTGGTTCCAATATAAAATAATATAAAATATACATTTCATAAAAGTACGGTCAAAAATAATAGATTTTCACCTTGAAAATATGTAGGTACCTAGGTATTTATAAACTCTTTATTATCTCTTCATTATCTACAATAATGTTTAACCCAAAAGAAACCTACACAGCACCTGCAGCCCGATTCACGGAAAAGTTTAAGTCTAAGTTTAGTTCGAAGTTCGAACGAAGTTCGATTCAAACCCTCCGTGAATAGGTACATAGACTGTAGATAGTCGCCGCCTACAATTATTATTACCAGCAGCCCTATTCACGGAAAAGTTTGAATCGAACTTCGTTCGAACTTCGAACTAAACTTAGACTTAAACTTTTCCGTGAATCGGGCTGCTGATTGGTTTGGTATTATAGTCCAGCCGTTCCGTCACCGACATTCGTACTGACAGCGTGAGCTCGATCCCAGGTGCCCAGTTTATGGTAAGAACAAGTTCAATAATGAATCGTTATTTTAGAGAAGAGCCAAAACAAAAATAAACGCTCCATATAGAATAGGTACTTCTAAAACATTGAAAAATTAGGATGTTTTTATTAAAACCATTCTAAGTACCTACCTATACCTACTCAGAGAGAAAAACTGCATTTAAGTCTCAAAAACTGGAAAAATCAATGAAATTATTTTTGCCGTGTACCTACTCTTCAAATGTCATTACTCATTACACACTCTTTTCTGTGCAAACCTATTTTAAAAGTCGGTACTTAAATATTTCATAGAGAAAATTCCTTTCTTTATATTGAAGCATCAACACAAATATTTTTCATAGCTAGTTAAGGAGGTAGGTACGTAAGTAGGTAGGTACCTGCTTACCCGAAGCAATTCATTTTTGAATTCATTCTCTAGGACTGTTCGGGCTGATACCAAATGAAATAAAATAATATTACACAAGATATTATTAAAATCGCATTATATTCACTAGGTATATAATATATCATTATTATTTACTATCCGTCTACAAACGGTGATGGGATGGGTCTGCTTGTTAAAAATAGTAATTAGTTAAGTGATTATAAGTGATAATTACAGTCTTTTGTTTGTTAATATTATATTAATATTAAAACAATCCGTTATAGAAGACGCTTTTCAATAATAAGTTATTGTTAAACTTTCATGCACATAAATCATTTCGTTTTAAATGTGCGTTGACAGCGGAAGAATTTATTTTCAATTATCGTTTTTTTATAATAAGCTCTTTTTCTACCAATGTATTCGATAACATATAAGAAGTTATATTACCGAGCAACCTTAGAATTCAGCAATTAAATTTTTTTACTTCGAATTTGGAAATTTAGCAACAGAAAAGTTTCTTAGAGCTACCACAGTAGGTACCACATCAATGGATATTATAGTATAGACATGGACTATCGTGGAAGGACAACCTCTGTGGCATTGCAATGCCAACAATATTACAAAATATATTACGTCCAGCTCAGAAATGGCTAGAAAAAATGCGAGGGAGGCTATTACTGGGATGGTAAAGGTTTTAAAACAAGCATAATATTATGGTCAAAAGATCGATTTTGTGCGTTCCTTCGAATGTTTTAAATCTTCAAACGCGTTTCTTCGCAAAATTTTACAAATAGTATGTCTGAGAATTATATCCTGAAAACAGAGATATAAAAATATATAACACGAAGACGTACCTGTATGTATGTATAATCCACCAACGTTTGTAGTCAGCTTATCAAACCTATAAGCAATGCCTAACTGAAGTGGTTAGCCTATAGATATTGAGCCCAGGGACTATAGTAGCGGAGGTCGTGGGCTCAATCCCAGATGCCGACTACCTTTCACAAAACAACTTTGCTTGCAAAATTCGTTTATTGTATTGTTGGATGTAAAAAAGCAAAGCGAAATAAAAAATAAAAATGTGCAAATACCGATTATACTTACACCATTTAAACGTCAAAACCATTTGTTGAACTGACACGTCAAATACTTAAAGAATCAAAAGAGAACAAGAAGTCTTTTTTCATAAAAGTTTTATTCATACACAAATGCATATTTCCGCCGTCTATTTAATAAACGCCACAGTTTTCTTTATTTTTGTACTTTGTTGAATTTCTATTATTATTTTCCCTTGTTGTGACGCGCGTGACATGTCCTGATGTTTATTGTTCTGACTTGTTGGGTTTGAAGAGAATTCCTTATACTGTGGAAGTACCTACTAAAGTAAGAAAAGTTGGGAAAGGAAAAAGAAAATAAAAGAATAAAGCGTAGGTATAACGTGTAATGCTGTTGGGATGAAAACGAAACGTTCAGAGAGGAATAAAAATTTGGAAAGTAGATGTCACGTCGCACGACCTTGCACCAGAATACTTTACTACCTAGGTGCGCATACTACTCCTCTACAACAGGAGTGGCCAACCTGAATTGTGAAGAAACCAAGTAGTAATCAGATGAGTACTCTCGAATAGGTACTTGCAGCCCGCAAAAAAATTTAATGTGGGTCGCGGGTTGGCCGTTCCCGCCCTGTACAATATTATCTACTCATTGTTGGTAGATATATCCTATTTTAAAATATTCAAATATGTAGATTAAAAAAACCAGTTTAATTGCTTAGAATTCGGGCATATTTTGATTAAATAGTCTTCCCTGTAATAATATCTATAAGAAAATCTTACAGGCGAATGTATTGGATGTCGTCGATATCTAAGTAGAACGACTACCATAGCATACACAGTTAATAATATGTACGTTTTTAATTATAAGGGAACAGAATAAAAAGTGAAAAATAATGGTTATTTCTTTTCGTCGAAACAGGGTACGAGTTCTTTCGAAAGCTAATTTGCGTGCAAATTGTATTCTTAAATCAAACGATCGAATAATTCGATCATTTTTGTATGAAAATTTTTCGAAACACTTTCGATGATCGTTTCGAAAACTTATACTAGGGCTACAGTTGGCAAAAATTATATATGTACCTACTAAAAATTGATTCTAGAAAAAATGCGAAGAGGGAATATAGTTTTAATCCATTATACATATACGAAAGGCAGACACCCTAAAAACTAATCAACGAATGTGAGTTCGCACAAAAGAATTATACTTTCCTGTTTTTGCATATTCAATTAAGTAACATACACAATAAAAATATAATTAACAATATAATGTCAAGACTAGCTCGGAATAACAAACAAATTAATTAAGATTTATCTTCTGATTTGTATACTTAAATATCTACTAAAAATTCAAATCAGAAATTATACCGTGGCACATACGAAACGAATGATTTTATTATTTTGTATTTTTTTTAAGAGACAAGTTTTATTGAAGCAATTTATTTCATCATTATTATTTCGTCGTGTAAACTGTATTGTGTATACACGTGAAGAACTAAGCTAGATGGGACTTGATATATATTTTGATTCGACAAATTTCCAACGATTATTTCAAGCACGTTTTTGTGACGCGTCTTGAAATGTTGATATCTTTATTTGACACGAACGTGACTAAAATGTTGACAGAGATCCATGTGAACTGCTCTTTACGATTTTATCCAAAGAATTCCACGAACCGTATAGGCTACCACTGCGTAATACTAATAGACAGAAAAAGCTATAACTTTGTTTGTTTGCTTTTCTTTGTTTCGATGTGGATCTACATACACACACATTTAACAGCCTCCATTTTATTGTTTTTATTACGTAACAATTTTATCCAATATATTTTTAAAATGGTCTTTCATATTATTATGGTTTGTTACTTTTTTGAGAGAATAATTTTATTATTTTTCAAATTATGTAGATACATACAATACAGCTTCAAATGTTCGATCAATTTTCAAAGAACTTGGATATTTTTTTAATAGTAGCTAATTCACGCCGACGGAAAATAATAAAAAGATCAGGTATCAAATACGATGAAAGGATCAGTGCAGATGAAGAAGAAACTAGCTTTCTCTTTTTGAAAATAGTTTGCTTGGACATAATTATATCATTGCACAAAACGTAAACCAACATTGTTCATTACAGTTTTTATATCAAACCACTTCCAGAAAGTGGAATTTAATAGCGTACGTCTCTTAAGGGGTAGGGAGAGGGAACGGACCATCACTATTTTATATCCACGCGCACTTTTTTTCGCTTCTTCCACATATATCTATCGTCATAATTAGGTATGTTTTGGAACTAAAATAAAATATTCTTCTAGATATTTCATTATATTTTAAAAATTACCTATATTCATTGAGTTATAATATTTAATAAAATACACTCGATACATCATCCCACTAGGTTAAGTCTGTCATGGGGAGGTTTATACAGAAAATTTACAATTCTCTCAAAAATGATTGTGAAAAAAGAAAAAGTAATCATCAAATCAGTACAAAAATAAAAACGTAAATACTAAGAGATAATCAAGAAAAAAGGGTCAAAAATTCTGTAAGTAATGAATTATTATGCAATTTCCTGTTTATAAGAAAATGTTTAATTATTATTTTTATGTGAATATTTAAAGTAGAAGAAAGGTAGGTACCTATATTAAAATAAAATAATGTCGTACCCATTACCACGAAACAGTGTCCTATAAACGATGATTTTTTCTTAGAAATGTCTCTCTTAGATTCGTTTGCTACAATTTGACAATAAAAGTTTGATATTGAATTGATTTTCCTATATCTGGTTTAAAAGGGGAGCCCACATAACTTTTTTCCAGGAATGACTTTAACACGATCACACGGTCTGTGTATGCAGCATGTTAGAAGGTAGCTGATATGGTCATACAATTAAAAGGGTCATTCATCAATGTTTGACACGCGCATCGGACATATAGGATATTAACACTCGTCATTAGAACAAACGCAAAACTAGCTAAAAGCGGTAGTTCCTTAGGTGAGCACTATTTTATTTCAAAATGAAATTTTAACTTCAGTCAACTCCCAAATGAGCAAAGGCAATAAAATAAAACATTGTTCTAAATTAAAAATTTTCAAACGGTGTTCTTTTTTTTTAATATTTGTGATAGAGCTATTTATAGTAAGGTTATGCATTATGCTTGATGTTTAGCCTTTTTGTTTATTTATTTTGTACTTGCCTTTACAAAGTTCTCAGTATAGCTGACGGAACTTATTGCCTGAGGCAATCTCTTCCAGTCAAGCGGTCCCGTCCAATCTGAGACACGCCAACTCCGGCTAGAAATTCCAAGTAAAAAAACATCTTGAAAATTCTGAGGCGACCGTGAATCGAACCCGGGACCTCTTGATCTGAAGTCTAAGCCTTTACCGCTAGGCTACCGAGGTCGGTCTTATTCTGGTCAAATAATTTTTCAATTTTATTTTTATTGCAGCAATTCCGCTTGCTGCAGTGATTCTTTTGAAGCTATTTTTATTTTCTCTAATACCTATTTGTTTTTGAGAAATTTTCATGAATACCTTGTCGATACGTCTGTATAGCTTATGAAGAGTTAGGTACACTTTCCTAGACATTTTCTTCGTGAGAAACAAAGGGCCTGAGATTCTTTATAATGTTTACCAAAATACAAATTCGTAAAAGATCAACAGACATACATTGGGACAGTAACGTTATGAATATTCAGATAATACCTATACACAATATAAAATGACCAGTTAAATATGACTAATCTAGATAATACATCCAGTCTGTGTCTAAACAAACCCCCATAACACACCGTATTAACTACCAGCTAATCCATCTTATTTAACTGTAAACCTACATTGTATTATCATTAATGGTACATTTAGTTTTAGATACTTCTTAATATTTCCGTAATTTACCTATACGTATTGTACACTATACAGATTAATTCCTAGTATAAGCTATCAAAGTTTTATAAATAGTAATTAATGTGTGATCGAACATTTTACCAAAGAAATTGAACATTTCCTTTTTTTAAAGGAATTTAGCACTAGATATAATATATATTATTATAAGTTACTAATTGTTTAGTGATAAAATAATTAGGTAGGTACACTAACCTTGTTCAATAACAACTATAATGGTTTATTTACTGAATTGCTTTGACCGAAATCTCTATTTCTTCTGCTCTTCAGAAAGCTGGCTATTGTCAAATTAAAATCTCCCATCAATCATTGATTTAAAAATAACACACTTATTTAGTTACACTTTGAAAAATCCCATGATGCTGTTAGGATTCGAAGCTACGAATCAGCTTGATTCCTATTCAAATAAAAACCTACCATGTATAGTTAGATCATATTAATATGACTATGCTTTTAAGTAATTAGTGAAATGTTGAGACATGACTACTCTAAGTATATAAGTTTTACGGAAGACGGTCGTAAGCCCGTAGTGGTTTGTTCCATTTAAAAATCGAACATTAGTAATGAATTGTTAGAGTCATTAGTTGTTATTTTTTCTTTATATAAGTTTTAGATGATTGAATATCGAAAGAATTTGTATACAAAATGGTCACACGATTCGATCTTTTGATATTAGGACACTATTTTTACACTACACTACTTATTTACGGGAAACAAGCTCTTATTAAATTCGTACCAGCGCCATTGTTCAAATTATGAAAATCTTTACCAACAGTAGGCACCTATAGCAATTTTATGTCTTCTTATTTCCTTACCTCTAAGGTCGTAATCTAGAATGAAAAATATTCATCCTATTATCATATCTAGGTATCATTTCTATTCGATTTATTTTTCTATGTAGAGGTAGGCATGCTATTTTTTTTAGCAAATATTCAATATTAAAGATGAAGTATAGTTAAAAATTTCTGTAAATATGCACTTCATTAAGAATATTTTTTATAAAAAGGAGCATGAAGTCTAACTCGGTAAGGATCTTCGTCATCTAGAGCCTATATTATAATTTAGCATTTTTTTATTTGTTCATGAACTTTGCTGTTAGAAGGTTAAGAATATCAAGTTCTCAATCAAATCAGAAGAAGATAGAATTCAAAATAGTACAACTACAATAAGATATTAGTGAAGATCTTAAATATCGTTATTCTTAAATCACATGAAAAAAAGAAAGTACGAACACAAACATACAAGACCAACCTAATGAATCAACTCTTTAGAATTTCCCATGTGCGCTGAATTTTATTTGAAGACGGATATTACTTGAATGAATACGTTTATAAAAATATTATGTCAAGAATCTTTGAAGAGGTGTTCAGTGTTCACGACATGCGAGGCTCTTTCAATGGCCACCATCCAACACAAATCCATTGTTAACCCGAGTATTCCATCTTGAGATTTTACAATGGCCCATTGTGCATTCTTACAGTGTCGGATTCGAACAAATTATTATAATAAAAGATTCTGATAACATTCTCCAAAATGTCAAAATTAACTTCATTTCAGTTTTGCAGGTAGGTATCGGAACTATGGTACAAGTTCATAGTGAATTACATTAGATTGGTGTAGAAAATTTTGCCAGAGTGACCCTGGGGACTTCCCGATTAAAATGAATCGTACGAAGAATTACCTTTATCGACCCACCAATAGATACCGTAGGAAATTGAAATAATAATCTACAACACCTGAAATATTGTATTATAAATGGTTCAACGAAATGACATACGAATCAGAAATTTAGCATAATTTTTTTAAGAATAAAGAGCGCTTTTGACCAGGCCTGACCATTGATTCTATTACTGATTGAATAATTGTCTATTGAAATTGTCTCCCTAAAGATTAATTTAAAGAAAATCAAGCTACAGAAGAAAATTTTCAGTTTTTCAATTATTGAGAAGGTGCTCGAAAGCAGGATCCAAACTTGAGCAAATTCTTGATGGATAAGCTTTTTATAAATTAAGTATCTGGGGATGAACTTCTGATATTTTTTTATGTAGGTATGTACTTATTGATATAATATATTTAGAAGCAGTCGCATGTATACCAACTTAATGAATTTGCTATATTAATATAGGAAATTCTTAATTAATATTTCTAAGCATAAGTTAAATTGAAGATGAATATAAAAATATTGTCTTCACATAAAAACCCCACATCATAAAATAAGAGATGTGGTAAAAAAAATATCATTTAATTTTAATACTGAATCCAATTCGGGCCTGTTGATTGAGAAAAAAATCACAAAACAATATGACCCGAAGCATTTTGGACAAAATCAATGCATATAATTCATACTAATCATAGGTTGATACCTCATAACCGTGTCCCATTCATAATCTGTACAAATAAATATATCCTTAGAGAATTATACAACTTTTTGAAGCATTTTTTGCGCTTGGGAGATTATTGTGTCTTGGGTCTAGTAATGGGAAAAATGATAGGTACTCAATGACTGAAGTTTACCTACCTATAGATCAAAAACATTCTATGATAGGTCATATATTGATTGACCATCAACACTTTCCGTAGATATCATGGAACATTATATATAGCTACACTGCACTAAAATTTTAGGAAAATTTAGCTCCAGAAACCATAAATTACAGTTCCGATGAAGATGGGATGAGGTATTTTTTCTCCTAGAATTCAGGTCTTATAACTGCAAATACGGTAGTCGAATTTGAAGGAGAGGGAGCTTTATAGTAGTTGGAAGTAGACAAAATCCTTTATCAGTAGTGTGAGACTCTACCCGTATTCGCTATCAGATCCGCTAAAATTAAGAACCCGCCAAAAAAGTATATGAAAAAAGTAACTTTTAACTGACTGTTCCACTTAAATTATCACAACTCCTCTAAAATGACCCGCTATTCGATCAATTTAAGAGGCACCTTAGAAAGACCCGCCAAAATTTAAGAGGAACCGCTTATATTATGTCAAAATCGTGTCTTATTTTCTGTAACCTCTCTTAAAAACAACAATCTATACAAAAAAAGTTATTATTTTCAGTAAATATAATATCATTTTGCTCTTGTTTTCATCACAAAAATACGTTAATAGTGTTATATTTCTTGATCAAGATGAATTTGTTTGAGAAAAAGGAAATTTGACGACCGTGATGATAATTTTGTCATAGACGAAATTATTCGTTTGAAATCACTTCGATCGAGTTCTTAAGTAATATCGCTTGGATTGGTTAAAATTACTGACTTCGGATTGCCCGCGAAATTCAAAATTTTATTTGATTCTAAATTTTAGCGGATCGATAGGGAATAGGGGTATAAGATTGCTCGAAAATGGTTTCTCGTCTCTAAAAACCTTTAAGACACCATTTTTTTGTAGTTATATTTTTTACACCATTTTATTTTATAGTTTGACCCTTTTTAATGTTATTAGAGAAACAAATAAAGTAATAAAAAAAAACATTGCAGTGGTCCATTTTCGTGTTTTTTATGCGTTTTCTCATTAATTCTCATTCGATGGGACCTATGAACTGCGGGGTTACTGACTAGTATGGTCGAAGCCTCCCAAAGGTTGCCCACACAGCGCACAGACCGGAACGAAAATAAAACATAAAAAGAAGAAATAAAATATCGAAGCAAATCCTAATACATTGTTATTGCAGATGAACAAAAATATTCGAGATGATCCAACTGGTAAGTGGTATGCAGTTGTATATCAAAATTTGTTTTTAAGGTAAAGGACAACTTATTAGGAATATTTATACCTATAAAAAATCAGCAAAATAGCTAATACAGATAAGAAAGTAGGTACCTACTGAGGTTTTATGAATATTTTTTTCTCTCCACTATGAAGATTATCAGTCAACGTGGCTTTTCAGATTCCTATGTATTTTTCTGTTATATGAAACTTTTTTTATGAAACATCTACCTACATAATATTATGTTAAAATACTGTTATTTGTTACCCCTATGTCACAGCGAAAAAAAATCAATCTTGCTAGGTTTGTTTTAATTTATGAACATACTTTTGTTCCGATTAATGAAAAATAACAGCAACACATAAGAAAATGTATTATTATTTTGAATCAATAATAAGGTAAATAGGATTGAGAAGCTTCAATGGAACTCGGAAGGAAAAAAACATTAACATACACCGAACAGTATTGAATTTTTATTATTTAATATTTTTATATTTCGTGATTTGTGAGATAAAATATGTTATGGCTAGGGACGGGCCGTTGATTTTCCGTAAAATGGACACCTTTATGTTGGGGGGAACAATGTTAAAATGTGGGCGACAAAAATGATAGTGATCTTTATTAAAACCGTTTCTAATATATTGCTCCTAACGGTTAATCATATACACTAAACGTCGCGTCGTGTCGCCTAGAGTGTATCTACCATACTAGCAGTTTCAATCTCACAATTGGATAGTGTTTTCTATGACTGCCTAGGTTTTTTTTATGAAACTTTTAGGGTTAAGTATTCGCTATTAGATCCGCTAAAATTTAGTTGCCGCTAAAAAAATAGAGGCCGCTTAATTATAAAAGCTTATTCCGTAACTGACAGTTCCGCTAAAATTAAGAAAGAGGAAATCCGCTTAAATGACCTGCTAAAATTTAACTGCCGCCAAAAAAAATAGAGGTCGGAAATAGAGGAAAAAAATATAGGTAGTTCATTTATTTATGCACTATATTTTTTTTTCTGAAATTTGTTAACTTCTACATTTTAAGAATGAGTCAAATCCTACAATTTTCATTATTTACCTGTTTATTTTCTTGCAATATAGATTATTTTTTATTCATTGCACTCGTTGTAGTGATTCGGAGATATAAAAAATTGATGCATTGTATTTTTTGTAGTGGCTGGAACCAAAGATTGGATGAAGGATTTAGATGGATTCAAAAGTAATCGGTAGCCTATTGATTCAGTCGACGACTTTTGTTTTGAAGGTCGTGGATTTGATCGTCGGTGCCGATGTTCTTCTTCTCTTTAACAACACATATTTTATTAGTATTCTTTCTATGTAAAGCCATCAAATTTGGCTCAGGACACATGGTTGTCGAGCATCAAGAGGGACCTCAAGGAATGCGAGATGTAACCAGATCTGGTGCTTGATGGAGGGTCCTGGGGAAATTAGGATTACGAGAGCAGACCCCTTATAATAGGACAAAGGTGAGGGCGAAGAAGAAGAAGAAGAAAGAATATTAAGTTTATGTTGCTGAACATACCAGTCCAAGGAAACCGAAACTTTTCTTGAAAATGTCATACATTTGCTTGCTCATCGATAATCCATTATTGAAAAAAAATTAAATAGATTAGCTTAGAAAATCAAACAAACAATCTTCTTTTCTCTAAAGCGTTTTTGAAATGGAAATCTGTTAATACTGAAGATGTAAAGCATCAATGTTCGAGCGCAAAAAGGTGTTTCAAATAATTAAAAGCATATTGTAAGTTTATTTTTTATTTGATTCGAAACAAAATTATGTTGAGATATTAAAAATAATCATCATAACATGGGTACCACAATCGTCAAACAATAGGAGGAAAACATGGACAAAAACCACGACATCTAAGTTTAGCCAAGATGTACCAAGCAGATGGCACTTTAATGACTGTGATTACATATTATTTTTCAACGACATTAGAATTATTATCAACATAGAATTAATATAATATTATTCTTCTTATTGTAGGAAAGCAAACTATTTGCTCTGTAGATATAAATTTCTTCTGTCCCTGTATAAGGGAATAAAGTAGGTGCCTACTCCTAAACGGCTGGAATGGTTTTTATGATTTAAGTGTGCGAGATAAGGGTGATATGAGACCGATGAAAATTCGATAGAAAAAAAGATTGAATTAAATTTTTAATTCGAAGGTTGTTCATTAGTTTCTGATTGACAGCTGTGTTTACACCATAGGTTACTTAATAGAATTTGAAAGTTGTCGAATGCGTATTTTTTTCTTTGTCGAAATTACATACTTAATGGAAACAGTGAAATTAGGTTGAATAAATTTTTCTTTTACACCTACTGTCTTATTAATAATCAAACGCTTAATTCATACTTAAGTTTAACTTAATTAATCGTGACTTAACTCGTTAATCTTTTGCTACCCTTTCTCTTATCATCCGTCCTATTAATAACACAAGATTAAAATTTAAGTAAAGCTTAAGTCAGAAATTTTATCAATAAAAGATGCTTAACCAGTGATGCATCTTAATCTAGACAAAAAGTTAAGCAATATCTTGAGCGACTGCAGGGGGTAGTTTAAAGTCTACTAGGGAGTGTGGATAACTCATGCGCATTGTGCTGCTTTCACCAATTTTTTTATTTAGAATCATAAATCATAATCATGCCAATTGACATACTACACTAGATATATTTATATTATCTTTGATTTGACATATCGGGATTGGTTATTTGTTTTCAAAAAGCTATGATTATGATTTTAAAATAATTATTTTTCCAATATACTTACCCATTTAAAATTTTAAAATGAAAAAATGATTATTTTAATTAAATCTGTAGTGCAGTAAACATTGTCTATAAAAATGAAAGAGTCTTGTACACTGTAGGTACTGGCACAATGACATATCAAAAATTTCTGATAGAAGATTTCCGGAAGAAAGGAAAAGAGTTACAGAGAATATTTGTTTAGTAGTGAGGGAAATTGTGAAAAATAAATTGAATTACTGTCTTATTATTAATCACACGCATAATTAATACTTAAGTTTGACTTAATTAATCGTGACTTAACTCGTTAATCTTTTGCTAACCTTTCTCTTATCAATAATGTCCGATTAGACAAGACTTAGCTGAGAAACAACTTAATTTGCAACAATGGCGGAAATTTGTATAGTGAAATCTGGGTAGGTATGTCAAAAGAGTAGAATGATCCATTTTAAAATAAAAATGAAAAGAGTCTTGTATAGTTCTATCAGAGATGTTTTATATGTGATAGAACTGTACAAGACTCTTACTCATACGTAGCTTTTTGAAAACAAAAAACCAATTCACGATATGTCAAATCGCGAAACCGGGACAATGCGCATGCGTTATCCACACTTCGCTTAAGGTATTGCTTAACTTTTTGTCTAGATTAAGATGCATCACTGGCTAAGCATCTTTTGTTGATAAAATTTCTGACTTAAGCCTTACTTAAATTTTAATCTTGTGTTATTAATAAGACGGATAATGTTTATTGTTGTTGACATTTTGCGTAGATACACGACCTTTATCACATGACAAACTTTAAGAAGCATTGCTGAAAAAAACGTACATTTTTAAAAAAAATATATTTATTAAGTACATACCTATTATAATTATTTTAATTTGTTTTTAATAAGTTTAAGATTTATTGTTCTTCATCCTGTCCATACATTTTATGGCTGCCAGTTTCCTATAACGGCCTTCAACCATCGTAGTTTTGGCCTTCTACCAATTCAGTCATTATAAAAAAAACACCCGTTTAAAAATAAATAAATAAATATAGGATGGGTAATATTGATGAAAAGAATGTTTTCTTTTACCTCATCACGGAAGTACTTACCTACTGGTTTAATTTATTGTCCAAAATTTTTAAGTCTCTGATATTTCAATATCTTATGACATATTGATGTCCGCCGGGTCTGCTTGTAATTTTATAATTTTCGTGAAACTAACGGAAATAGTCGCCTAGATTACTTTTTTTCCTAACATTCTCCAGCCACTAAATTTAAGTAGCGGTGTATAATCGGTGAAGGCGTATAATTGGCCGTGTGATAAAAAAAAATGAAGAACAGTATTAGGTAGCAACAGAATATCTGATCATCTTCTCCACGCTGTCATCAAATAATTATTATTGTTCTATTTTTATTGTTTATATTTTTATTCAATCTCAGCCACAAAAAATAATATACACCTAATTAATTTTACAAAATTGACTGTTACATATTATACCTACCTATTAACATCACGGTATTTTATTTATTGATGTACCTAATCTGCGAAATATATTAGGTAAGTATAGTGTGATAGATTTCTTGGCTGTGTCGTGGAGACCTGATAGGGTATTAGGATAAGAAGAAAATGTTCCTAAGGCGGCTCATCTATTTGGATGTATTTGAGTACCTGTAAAGACGGAATTCGAAACTGAAGCTTTTACATACGAAGACACTCTTAATGGTACTTACTTGCAAAAACCAATACGGTGGTCGATATCCTATCAGTTCAGTCATCGAATTTCATTTCGAAGGTCGTGGATTCGTTTCCTGATGCCGAAAATCTTCGTCTTTCATAATAGAAACTTTGCATTCTCAAAAAAGAATGTTACTGTCATAGGTACCTAATGGTATGGAAAGCTGTGAAAACGAAATGAATAGTTTTGGTAAAGTCCAGTACCTATACACAGATTGAAAACATATTAGCATTTAACATAAAAAACATATAGATAACTACATATTCTATACTTACCTAAAAAGTATGATAAATCATTTTCATGCAAGAGTGAATTTCAAAAACAATAGCAGATAATGATTACAACATTCATTCAATTAAAACCACTTTTAATCAATTTTTCATACACGAATTAAACATTTCATGGGATTCATAATATCTACTGACTCGATAGCTACCATTGGATTAAAACTTTGATAAATTATGATCCGACTTTGTATAAAGGTACCTTCTGTACACTCCGACTCATTCGTGCGTGATTGCGTTATTGAATGTGCTACCGGCAAATTGCAATTACATACTAATAAATAAGACGGATTTCCTTCAAGAAGTTGCTCTACTGATGTTCCAATGTATAGTCTGGTTTTACAACAATGATGACGATGAGCTGGAAACTATGATCAGCGCATCACTATTTGTTAATACTTCGAAAAATACAGTGATGAGTGCTCCAAGCAAACCATGCAACCTCAAACAGGATGATCAGATACTTGAGAAAGTAAAAAACTGTGCATACCTTGGCCGAACCATCTGACCAGGAAAAGACAAGACCAAGCAGTGGAAATAAAATAGAAGGCGAGGACTGGCATGGCCATCGGGTTAGGATAAAAGTAAGGTTGTCTCATCCTGTAGCCTTTGACAAATTTTCTATAAGATCCGTGCACCTCGCTTCAAAATGCACTAACATTTGAAATTATGACTTTTTTCTACTTGGTATTTTTCTTAAAATATTTTTGGCTTTTTGGCGTTAAATTGTTAATTTATATGGTAGTGAAAACGCTTGAATTTAGAGTCGCAGATAGTGTATAGGCACATGTATAAAATACAATTTGCTCCGTAGAAACCTCATCGAGTTCGTTCCTTCAATAAGCTCGTACAGCGGATCTTTTTGTCGCAGCTAATAATAATTCGCCTTGAACGTCTTAAGACATGATTTTGACCACCAATGTTCCGCGTTCGATATTTATTTTGAACACCTCGTTGTTTATATTGTTTTCTCTCCTAGAAATTCTCGGAATCCTCTATGACTAGAAAATCTCTTGAAAGGTATTGTAATTCAATTTGACAAGAGCAGTGGTTTTTTTATAAAATAACAGGCAAATAAGGTTATTGAAATTCAGAAATAGACTGATATATATATTTTGAATACGCATCTTTGACCATCATACGGTATCATGTCAAACCGTGGAAGTAAAATTTTATAATGCTTTTAAAGAATTTTCAAGCCGTCATCATCTTGTTCAATGTCAACACTTAACATAACTGCACATACAATGAGTACCTATACTTGCCTACCAGAACTACTAACGACAGAACAAACCTCATGTGAACATAGATCCACTTATTCCGGGAATTCTACACAATTGTTAATAATTCAGTTGGTAATTTGGAGTTTTTACGACATTGTCTAAATTATGTAGGTAGGTATCATGACAAAAGATGTCATGGCTCTGTCAAAATATGTAATTTTCGTTGACATTACATAAATATTTTACATTGTTGTTTATACCATCTACCTGCCTTCGTGGATCTAATTATTAGGATAATTTTCTTTATTTTTATGGTCGGCTAAGTATGATAGTTTTTATTTCAATTGCTCTTGTGTGTTTTGTAAATTGCTTGACGTGTATATCACAATCAACGAAAAAATAGAACCTTCAATGTTATTACGTAATGGTTCATTCTATATCATCTGCTTTGACGGATCTCTGTTTGATTGCCTCCCTAGTAGGTAAATACGTATAGTGTGTCAAAAATTTCTGAATTGAACACGACAATGCCAATTTTGTGTAGCGAGTGTAGAGAACCCACGACTACCGCACGAAGCAGTGCGAAAGCCGGCGTCGTAACCACCAGTCTACCAACCACTTATTATTATTCTTTGTAGGATTGTGTTGAAAAGTATGTGACCACTGACCACCTACATTAAGCAGTTGTATATTTTTCAGATTTGATGTACCGGAAACGGAAAATAAGTAAGTAGTTGTATATAGCAACACAACCCCACAGCACCTGATCCCGGAAAAAACCTCGTAGGAAAAACCTAGGTACTAATTAATAAAATGCAGGAAGAACGCAAGAAAGTTTAGTTTAGTATAGGTAACATTAATTAACAGTTATTTGACAAACTTCTTCACTAACATAAAATTTATCCAATTCTTAATAAATTATTGGAATGTATTTTTTTCAAACAGTCTATGAGTCAATAACAATACATCATTAACATCTCTCATATCCATAAACATAAGTATTTAATAGTAAGAAAGGCACATACAGAAGCATTGGGAGATAAATCTGTAGGATTTTACAGCTTTTTCTTTATGTGAAATTCATAGCTCAGTAGGTACCTACACAGTTTAAAAGCTTATAAACTTTCAAGAGATCATATTTTTTTTTGTAGAGCACCTGCCTCAACGTATTGAAGGAAAAATAAAAAAAAAACGTATAAACAAAATTGTTTACCTGTTCTGCACGTGTATTCTGTTCTAGATAAAGGTAAACACAACTATATATAATTATCTTTAAGACGTATTGGTTTCCACTCATTTGCTTTACGAGACTAATGACTGATGTCTCTATAGAATTATTTTGATATTTGATCAAAAGGAGAATGTTTGCTTTAACACAAATCCATTGTACCTACCTATATTGAACAATATAATGTGAGAAATTGTATAAGGAATGTTATCCTTCCAAAGTCAGTCGTTTCAATTTCTATGACGGTAACAATAGTTTAGAAATATAGAAAATCAATTCTTTCGTAAGGAGAGGTTCAGATGGTCGAGTGTTTGAGCTTGTGTACGAAGTAGTCATATTTTATATTACCAGTACGAGTTTCCAACATTTCTAAAAAGGGATTATCTAGTGAGCCTAGTGAGATAAAAAATCCCAAAAAAAAAATTAACCTAGTTTAAAAGTATTTTAGTATAAAAGATTTAATTTTGGAAATTAAATACCTAAGTTTAACACAAATCATTTCAACACTTAATATAAAACACAGTTCACAGAGAGTTGGTGAGTTTTATTACACCTACGCCGAAGGTGTAATAAAACAAAAATCTAAGGTAAGGTAAAATTGTGTCCATTTTGCCAAAACTTAGTAATTTTACATGGATATTGTGACCACATAGTAATTTATGGCATGTTATTATTATGGCAATGGTTTGACGAGTAGGTACTTACATGTCATTGTGTACCTACTCGTCAATAGAAATCTTAATAACGGTATTACATATTAAAGATTTAGACGTACCTAAGCTTTTATTGTGATTTTCACTACTTTATAGACATTCACAACTAAGCACAACGTGGTTATGAGATGGACCAGTTTGATGAGGTGTCCAGCTTAATAGACGCTTATCAACGCATCGAAGATCTCGAATTGGGTAGTATGGAAAATATCTTAAGTAGGTACCTACTATTCTCGTATATATTGTGTACCTATTGTTGTGTAGCCAAGTAATTTTTATCTCCTCCCTAGCCCTTCCTCTACTGGGTTCCTAGCCCGTTCGTCCTCCTCAGACCACCTGTGTAGATTGCGATGATTCTTCATCATTTTGATCAGTATTTCCCAATATGTCTTTTGTAAGTTCAGTTTTTTTCTAAGCACGCTGACTATCGTCACATAACATCTGAGCCAACTTTGGGGCATAAGCATACAGGCATCGGAAGCCCTCATACGAGCTTAATTTTGGACGACTTCAAAGACCTCCTCCCACATCATGTCCATGCTTTGAAAGAACGGAACACGGCATTAGAGGGTGGACCTCGATAGGATGAAAAACAGCGCAATCACTTGCATAATCGTATATTATGTCTTAGGTGAATTGAAAAAAAATCTGCATGTACTTAATATTTTTTGAGCTATGAACCAGCATCATATTAAAGCTCTGTATCATTTGAAAGATTAATGAAAATGGTTTTAGACCATTTTTTGACCGCAATACATTAATGACTTTTAACACTAACCGAATCGCAGTGACCGACGACGCGATTGCATACATTATTAACATCTGACAAGCAGGAAACTTGACTAGACGCTTTACTTTTTCTACTCCTTTCTATTTAAAACGAATTTAATTGGCATACCTACGCTAAATAAATAACTACCTACATTTTCTGTAATTAATTCTCGTCAAAAATTTATACCATTTAGTCAAATCGCATCATGTCAATCGCACTGCTGTGTTTCTACTATCATGTTACCTAAACAATCGTAGTCGAGCTTGTTATTTGTAAAAAACGTACCTAAGTACGGAAGAAATGAATTTTGCAATGAAACCACCCAACTGTGTTGTTTTGGTATGTTGGCGAGAACTTTTTTAAAAATATAAAATTGGAAGATTCCATTAAATATTTTCCTAAAAACAAGCATTTTTTCAATATTTTTTATACGATCAAAATAAATCCTAATTGTTGAGAAGCGCTGCTTGTTTTAATGGTAATATAACAGGTTAAATTGTACACAATGAATAATTTGTTAATAATAACTCGTATGCAATACGGTACGTATGTTAGGCTGTTATGTTACATTAAATATTTTCACAAGGATAATTCAATATCTCCATAAATACACGAGGCATATAAGCGCCTCATTCAGTGTGCGGATAAGAAGCGCCTGCATGCATACCCTGTCTCTTATGTATGTCCATCCGTTGTGCATTGTGAGGCAAAGTTCAGGGACATGTGTCCCAGCCGACAAGCTTATTTTCTGTACAGCTTAATGTATTTAATTATGAGAAGTTGTCATGTTTATGTGACGTTACTGTTATCGTTGTGTAAATTTTTAAGTAGGTAGATTTGAGAAAAATAAGTCTCACGCCCCAACATCTTAGATGATTTTACCATATTAGGTATTTAGATCTCTTCATTCTCTCTCTTGTTTTCTCTTGTGATCTCTTTATTCTTGTTTTATTTGTAGAGCAAGCTTGAGTAAAATGTAGGTTTAACTATCATATTATGTCTTCGTTTAATGTATTTCCATACATATTTGTGTAATTATTTCAAATCGCAGTATGATCAAGAATGTATTATTGTGTTACCACTAAAAACCGTGCTCCATTCCTTCGAAGTAGAGCTGAAGTCTAAATCAGAAATAGTGTGGGAGGAGGTCATTGGAGCCGCGGAAGTGGTCGTGGTGCAGGATTCTTGTTGCCTGCCTATGCCCCTATGTGGGAGTAATTAATGGTTTGGATTGAGTTGTATCAAATACGAAAGAAATATCCAAAACAATATTAGAAATAATACTACCTACCTACCTAATTACCTTGTATTTTATGAAACTAAAACACCATATTAGTATTATTCCTTTAAAATAACATTGTTACTGTTCTTGACAAAGTCACTAAAAGCTGTGAATAGTACCTAATTGAATATCCCAATACTTTTGGTTATAGATCAACAAAGAATGTTTTTCGTTATTGATAAAGATTACCAACGCATATCATGATAGGTTTCAGAAAATCTTGTATAGGTATAATAATTGCAAGCGTGCATGGTTCGGTCCATAGTTAACACCTTAGCATAATAGACACTATTAAGATTCGCTTATTGGTATTTGCAACATTGTATATTGAAAATGCATTTTTAACAGCTTTACGCGGTATCCCTGTACATTAATCAGCTTAGGCACGGCCAGATGGAATGTCTTTTGAATAACTAAATTTATATGCAACTATTTTAGAAACGCAAGAAATAACTTTTTCATTGAATACTTTTCCAATGATTTTATTATGGTAAGTTTTCTTTTTAGGTGTCAATCCTAATACGGGTTAATTTGCAGCAAAGATCTGTATCTTGTTTTCCACTCTTTCCACTTCTCTGCAGCGCTCTTCATTTCTGAGTAGGTAGTAATTGCACAGCTTATGACCCTATGTAATTGTTCGGTATACACCCAAAAGGTACCGATTTACTTTATCAATGTAATTGCATATACCAACATGAGTTCGAATTTTAAGTTTAACATATGTACTTAGGTACCTATTTAATGTTAAATATTTGTTGGTAAAGCTCTGATTATGATCATATTTTCTAGAAAAGTGGTGCCGCCAAATAGAGGCTGTAATACTGCGGTGAAATATGTCATTTCGAACGTTGTCAGAGTAAACCAATTGGCACGGTTACCCATCCAGTGATCGGAATATGAAAACGCTTTATGACTGCGACGCTCTTAAAAAATCTGAGCTTTAGGACGAAACAGACTCGCAGTTTTTGACAAAACCAAGATTAACTAAGTCTACGCCATTTCATATCACCTTAATTCTAGAAACAATAAAACCTTTGAAAAACAAAAATCTTTAATAGATCTGGGTTTGCAATTTGACCACCTAACGACCAATGTTTAAATTGAAATTTTCCGTAAGACTTAAAAAAAATAAAAAAACTCCATATTGAGGTGCAGGTTTGAAGACTATTCTGCGGACGGTGACAAGATTCTCACATCATTCAAACAATATTTACATTGGCCGTACTCAATATGAGTGGGTATTCATCATCAAATTGACATCAGCGAAATGAAGAGTTTTTGAAGAATCTTCAGAGAACCATTAGCTGTTTGTTTTTTCATTCATTGTGGCTTTAATTTGAGACTTGAAGTGCTTGTCGGACATGGCGGACACTTAGGCAAAGTACTCAAAATAATTTTGATGATGTATTTACATACTTAAATTATGAACAAAAAGTAAGTATTTTTATTTGAAGAACATATGAAAAATTATGTTAATAGTTTCTAGCCGTTTATACTGATGAGCATTGAGCATGTTTCATTATGTAAATGAACAACTTACAAGTAGGTAATATTAAAATTCCTATGCAAAGAGGAAAACAAAATTTTGCTGCGGTATTTTGCCTACGAACAGCAAACGATCCATCAACTACAAGTATGTAGCACAGAGAGTCATGGGAAGGGCTACGTTGAAAATCATATTGCTAGACCATATCCTAACGTCGAAATACGTAGACGAACAGGAGTAGTCGACATTGTTAAAACTGTTCCTACCTCAGTCAAACACAAAATGGAGGTGGGCGGGACACGTGTGTCGTAGAGAGGATGGTCGCTGGAGCCGCAAAATAATAGAGTGGCAGCCCAGAACAGGAAGAAGGGGAGTAGGCAGAACAGGAAGAAGGGGAGTAGGCAGACCACCAGGCAGATGGAGAGGCGACTTAGTAAGAGCGACCTGACGAAGTTGGATGAGGAGGGCGAGGTGCAGAGAGGGTTGGTGAAGAGGCCCTGGTTCAGCGGTGGACCACAACGGTCTGATGGTGATGATGAATTTTGTCTAAATCTATAACAGACAACAAAATTTTATAAAAAGTGTCTTAGCCTTAAAAACATGAGTCAAAGTACGACCTGAAAAATCTTCTTCTCTGGTCACAATTTTGTGATTGGTTGGCAGCAATTTTCTCCACTCTCTCTTTGCACTCCACTCTGCACGTTGCACCGCCTCTTTTCAGTTCCTCACAAGAACAGCACATATCCGAATTCTGAATACACGTCTTGCATGTATTCCTGATGTGGTCGTCCTCGGGAGTTTGTCCCCTCAGTAACCCCTCAAAAATGGTATGTAGGAGACCTTCATTTAGTATAACTTGCACGCTTTTCAGACAGGGTTTTGAGCAGCTGCCTTCCTACTTACATTCTTAACCTCTTCATTCGTTATGTGGTCTCTCCAGAATATACCTACCTAGAATTATTCTATAGGACCCTGGACCACATCTCAAAAGCTTTTAGTCTCCTTTAATAACAATAATCAGATTTATCTTTCTATTTCAAAGGGATTGTAGCAGATAATCAAGATTCATAATTTTCCACAACCATATTTTAAGTCATTTTTCGTACATAAAGTTAAGACTCCGTGATCTTATAGTGATTACTTTTGCTTGTTACAGAACTCGCTTCATAAAATATATATATAAAAAAATTAGGTAAGAACATAGATTATATAAAAAGTGTTTGAGATTTTCGGCTAGTTTAGAGAAAAATATTTGAACATATTTTTCTCAACAAAAATAACGGTAAGGAAGAATTCTAAGAACAAATTAAATGACTGTTAAAAATAACTTCATTCTACAAAAAAGCTCTACAGCTAGGTACTTAAAATCATTTCCATGCTTAATATGTTTGTGTTTTCGGGTCAAAAGTTAACTTTAAATTTATTCACTATTTTGTTTTATTCAAATCACGTGGAAACATCAAAGAATTTAGACCGCTGGCTGCTGTTGAAAATATGTATTTTTAACGTTCCTTCGTAGGTTTATTTGGATAGATTTATGATGTTTATTTAGTCATTTGATGTAGAAAGATAGTATATTAAATGTTATATTGTCAAATAGATTACGTTTTAGTTCCAAGAATAGCATAGAAGGATTAGCAACTTCAATTTCCTATGCTGAGCTAGTATATATCAGATATCTGCATTTGTAACATACCTATCTAATAATAGCAATAATGAATCAAAGGTATTTCTTGAGTGTAAATTCCACGACTGCACATATAATTTTTAGTGTCCTAATAAGTACCTACCTATTTAAGTATTTAGTGATGTGTGAACAAACAGTGTAAGCTTAAACTCCATGAACCTTCCTTATTACTTATCTACTTTTTTGTTTCTTCTTCTTAAGCGCCCTCTACGGTATTCCCAAAGTAGGCGAATTTCTTTCTTGAACTGCTTTATTGCTTGAAGGCAATACTTACAATTAGTTACTTGAAGAATTAAATTGATTCGAACGCACCTGTGCTATAGGTACATTTCTCTTCGCATTATTCACTTGAACTTTGATATCCCGACACCTCTCAAGGACTGGTGGTTTTGATATAATAATGTATGTAGGTAGCGAATCTAGGATTCGCATGTTGATGGTCGAGAATCCCTTAGACTGCAAGTAAAACCAACGAATCTATCCTTATATAGCTCAAATAAATAATGATTATATACAAATTGCTGCCGACAGGTTATACTTTCGTTAGTCAAAAGCCATTCTATTCTTCTTCTTCAATTATTGCCTGTCTTAACGAACGTTGGCGACTATCCGAATTTTTCACAATCTTGAGCCATAAATATCACTATCTATGATCTTTGAGACGATGTATTATTTTTGTCCTTCCTTCTATTTTTCATGAAAATGTGGTTTAAATATTTTGTCAATTTTCAAAAGCTCTCTTTCCTTGTTTTATTGTCCTGGATCTCCTGATTGACATCCTGCGAACAAACCTACGCTATGCCCAGTATTATTGTAGGTACCTATATATCCACATCGCGTTGAAACCGTTTCCTTTACTCAACCTTAGCCCACAACCCTCAGCAGGAAAAATCTGATTCAATGATTACCCACTAGTACAAAATAGCTGAACTCATTACTCTCCTCATTCAATTTTAAATCCTACAGTATCTGTTGATTGAACGGAAGAATGGAAACCACCAATGTTGGAAAAGAATGGCAAATCTTCAGTCTATTATTGAAAGACGTCACAGTGTTTTTTGTTTGTCCAAATGTGTGAATATTGCTGCGTAGTATGAACACAGATGCTATGATATTCACAAGACACATTCTTCATAAATCACAACATATGACGGGCAAGATATGTTGTATCAAGGGTTTGAAATCTGAAGGGTGAAAACGCTTGAAATTCAATTATATTTAAACATCAATTCAGTATTCCTCTATCATAGCGGTATGAATCACTCCTCACAATATCTTCACATAGGGAGAGGTGTGTGTCTGCGTATAAAAAACACTTCCCCAAAATATATTATTTCCTGTTCGTGCGTATGGATAAATCTATAATTTTCACAGAAAAAAAATGGAGACTGCCGATGAGTTGGTGAGACTTGCCCGAGATCGCAAAACTACTTATTCACAGATGGAGTGGCACTCAAAGAAGAATATTTATAATATGCAAAGTAGATACCTGTGGGGCTAGTACGAGTTTCATCGAAAGCTTATTGCACGCTAGTAAGAGCTTATAAACGTGCAAATAGTGTTCTAAAATAAAACGATCGAATCGTTCGATCATTTTTGTATGGAAAATTTTCGAAACTCTTTCGATGATCGTTTCGTTATTCGATCATCGAAAACTTATACTAGGGCTACTGCACTAATTATTTGAAAAATAAGTACCTTTATGTATCCAATTTATAGATCAAATCGCTTTTAAAATAGTTTGTTTCTACGTATATCTTTATCTTTTCATTTCATATACTAGGTAGGTACGTTGCTTTTAATTCGTTGAAATTAGCACTTTTTTCGCTATTGGTTTAAAAATAAGTATTTAGATGAGATCTTTCAAGCTATTTTTAAAACTTGAATAGATAATCACTGCGAGTTTTGGTTTACAATAAAAAAAAATAGGTAGGTACAATATTAATATTTCCTTATCTACTTTGAGAATCTTGGAATTTATTCATGGTAAAAAAATGAAGGAAATTTAACGCAAATCTAATATTTATTTATTATCGTTAATATCGGAAATTAATGTGGAGCAAAAGTTTTATTGAATAGAATGATAATAAAAATAAAAAATGAGCTATCGTCAGATTTAAAAAGTGCAGATCCCCCATACATATGTCGTCCTCGTATCAGGGATCAGGGAGGAGAGTCTTACGGGCCAATATCACTGATGCAACTACGTGACTAGCCTACACATTATCGCTATTATCTTCATAATCTTCAACACTCTGTTCTCTCAGCGATATATTTCTGTAAAGATGGACAAAATCGTTTTTTGCACTAAGCCATGTTCATCTATATCCAATAACACTTCTTATATAAAAAAGTCAAGTTCCTATTGTAGTTGAAAGCCTCTTTTCCCGTGCACTTTGACGTATTGGATCCGACTTTAAATCAGTACAACTAGTTTAAATTTTCGATGATCGAATATCGAAACGATCGTAGAAAGAGTTTCGAAAAATTTCACAAAAATGATCGAATGATTTTTTTTCGAATGAGTTTGATTTTCGAACACTATATTTTCACGCGAATAAGCGCTTATTACCGTGCAATTAACTTTCGATTAAACTCGTACTAGCCCCACAGATGTCATCGCCTCTGTTCAACAATAATTCTTGTCGGACAGCAAAAAATCTTGCCCGATAGATGTGCACAGCTCCATGTAAAATAAACAGCCACCCAAGCGCATGACAGGATACGACATGCGACAGAAAAGTTATAGTTTTTTTTTTTACAATCGAGGGTTACATGGTATCAAATTTGAAGTTATATCAACAAGATAAAACAATACGGATAAAAACCAATTTCAGAAGATAATCTGAAACAGCGTTGGAAACATCGAGAGAAAGAGAATCTGCAATGTCGAAGAAGTAGACACAGATTCGATACTAGCTGGCAAACTACTTACCAATCTACAGGCAGAATATTCTAGAAATTGGGTGATATTTGAAAATCGACTTTAGATGAGAAGGGTAATTTAAGAAGAGACATGACGAATTTTTGGGTACCCACCTGTATAAAACTTCTTCTTTCCACCCTATTTCCGCCCACTTATTTACAAAGACCGGTTCAATTGTCTTACACGCCCTTCCATTTTGAGCTTTCTGGATCCACTTGTCACCAAGTACTTTTCGAAGTCTCCCTCCCCATCGAAGTGATGGTCTTCCTACTCCAATAATAATAATAATAATAAACTTTATTACAAACAAATATGGCACATGAAATACAAACAATGGTAAAGTAAGATCTACTTTTGGGTTGAATGGTCATTAACTGATGAAAACAGAAGAAATCTGTAGATACAATCATTCTAAAAAAATCAAGAAAAATTCAAAATTTAAAAATACGAATTTGTTGAGCATCATCCATAGTTTTTCATGCCAATACGAATATTTTCCTATTGTCTCTCTGTATCATTACACTGCCTTTCAACCATAATAGTGCATGAAGCCGAATGCGCCCTGTCTATGTGGAGAAACAACGATATCGCATAGATAAGGGTTAGATTCTAAATCATTGATGAAACTGTTATTTATCGTGGATTTTTTTTTTTGAATTTTCACATTTCATACCAATCAATAAAAGGGAATATGAATGGGCCCAAGATAATTTATAGCGTCGACCGGTCAGGCCTCCCTCTGTGAAACCATTAAAAAAGACTATATAGTGCTCACAGTGTAAATGTAAATGATTTTAATGTAGAAAGGTACAAAATGTCAGTAGCTTTTATACCGAATTGAAATAAACCAAGTCTGATTGAGATAACAAAAATAATATTTTATAGTAAAAAAAATATTTAAAAAAATCCAAAAAGACCGTTTCTTAATGGAAAAAAAATCTTAAAAATCAGTTTAAAATGTTTAGTATGTAATGGTTAAAATTATTCTTACCTTTGTCGGTCTGTAGGTACGTGTTTTGTTTTTGTACAAAATTATTGCTTTGAGAAATTGAAATTCTGAAGGATGTTGAAAATTAGCTTTTATCTCTGAATAAACAAGTACCTATTCGTAAAAATTACCTGAAAAAATCAACATTGATGAAAATTATTTTTTCGTGGTTATCATAACTACCGAGCACAGGTTACGCAAAATGAAATTAGTAAAAAGAAATAGATATCCAAACGAAATTCTACCTAACCTAATATATTTAAGCACAGGCGAAAGCTTAGATACAAAAATATTGTATTAATCGACTTTTGTTCTGAATTTTCGATATTTTCAACTCAGTCAGTAAAAATAGTAGTGAATGTGAGTGAAATCCCACCACTATTTCGATACAATTTTCAGATTACTTTATATCTTGTCGCATTCACCGCCACGATCTATCAGTCTCGATTGGTTTCCAGTTCGTGGTGAAAATAATAGTTACCGATAACTGTGTGCACTGGAAAATGGTTATCCGATGCACAATTATTTTCTCTGCGACTATAATAATATGATGGTGTTTTTTGAAATTTCCTTTCCGTAGACTCACAGACAGGTGAAATAAAAGTAACCGTACAGAATTCCAAAGCTCGTATAATTCGTATACCCAGATCAAGGGTGCCACATCTCCAAATGTGTCAAACAGAGAAAACCATGATTGAAGTTTTTGATTTGAGAACAATATGGACAAACCTAGAGTGCCATATATCCTTACAATTTTGTATGTGTTAGTTTTAGACTAGTGGCACTTTACCACAATGTTCGGCACATAATATACTATCAATTGGCATTCTTAACTAAATATCCATACTTTTTGACTTGTGGCACCCTTGATCTGGGAATACGAATTGAACACCCACATAATTATGTCAATATATTACTATTTGTACCTATATGCAATAAAATTATAAGAACCTATTTGGAGTATTAAAGGAAAATGTTATTATTTATCGAACGTTTTTTTACATTACCTATTCGTGTTCCGTTCCTTCCAAGCAGAGTTGAGGGGTCTGGATATACCTACTGTTGGAGGAGGTCATCTACACTGCACGAGACTGAGCCTAGTGAGAGCACTTGTTGCTCCTCTATGCCAAGGAAATCAGCAAATGAGGACAGTTAAATTCTCAAATAAGATCTATTTGTCACATTTTGGTATAGTAGGGCTGAGAGCTGGCAACTTCCTTAACTTGACTTCATTTTTATTCTTTACCTTGCAACAATGTTTCCCTTATTTTTGCATATAAGTATATAAATCGAAGTTTATCAGATTTCATCCATTCTGACTAAGAATCGACAGACTCTTTATCTGTAAATTTAGATTCATTTCATGGATTTATCACAAAGAAAACAGAAAAAATACACACTGATAAGTAATTATAATTTTATATTATGGGAAAATATTACATGATGGGTAAAAAAAATAACATTTTCAACATCGACCTTAATTATTATAAGGAATTTCGGAGATTTGAACAAACAAAAAAATGCCAAACGTTAAAGTAAAGTTATCACAATACTCCAGCTTTCGAAATAGCAGTAGAAGACTGTGGTAAGTCCATAGAAGTTCGTTCGTACCATTTAAAATCGAACATCGTTAGTGAAGTATCAGTCATTATTTAATACTAGTTTTTTAAAGTAAAGTTTTTCTCAGCTATTAGCACTTGATAATAGAACTCTATGAAAATTAAAAAAAAAACATGAACTTTTTATAACAAAATTTGCATTCAGATGGCTTTTATCATGAGTTGATTAAACTTTTTATCGCAATTGTTGCATTTGTATGTCTTTTCTCCGCTATGAGTTCGCGTGTGATTCTTGAGTCTACAACTTTTTATTGCACACATTGCATTAGTAAGGCTTTTCTTCGCCTTGAAGTCCCGCTGTTACTAAAAAAATCCTGATTTGGTCAACTCTGCTTTCTTATGGCTGACTTCGCATGGGAGTTTTGAAATAACCCGAAAAATTGTTTATCTCTACATCAAAACCTTTAAAAAAAGTGCTCAGCCACCAGGCATAATAATATTATTATGTTACTGTCAGCTGTCACTGCTGTCAGCCATATTATATTAGAAGAACCAAAATTGTCTTTAGTTGCGAGTGGCGCGCCATCTAGCGGCGTTAGTGACATCAGTCAGTCAGTCAGTGAGTCAAATATATGTTCAAGGCAAATATTATATAGATATTAGAAATATTCCAGTGTCTGACCTGGATATTTTACGGCTTGTCAAGAAGATAAAATATTAAAACCCTAGATTTTCTTTCACAACTAATAGCGATCTAACTTCACGTGAAATATTGTTATATTTATTTATTTTATTATTTATTTGTTTATTTTATTCCCAAAAAATACAAAAAAAACATAAGCATTTTACAATGTGTGTGTATATATATATATAATTTGTATAAAGGGTTTATTACCTCACTAGACGAGAGTCTGTGCTGAGGCAATACTACTTAATGTAAAAAGAAAAAGAAACCATGCACCCATCAACCATATATGAAGTTTTCAACTTGCATTAGAAAATCGCAAATACAGAATAAGCACGCTTATTCTGACTTTACTTGATTTAAGCCTGGCTGTATCATCCTTTGTGGATGCAATGCCATTAAATAAAAAAATAAAAAAAAAGAATAAGCACGCACACAAAATAGAACACACATACATTCATAAAGTCCAGATTTACCGCAAAAAGTTAGCTTTTACTGAAAATATTGAATGCAGAGGTTGTTTTTACAACATGTGTGCAGTGTTCCATCTATAAAACTATGATGGATACTTTTGCATAACCACGTGAACAATTTTTCCATATTATTATGGACGTGCAAGCCATAAAAAACCTAGGTATATGAAAAATAAACAACAATAAGAAGCGAACATGTTTATAAGATGTAATATTTTGTGTCCAATGTTTCAGCATTTGTGAAAAACTTTTTTCATATAAAAATATAATAATATGACCAGCGGTGTAATAACGTTATCGTATTTCATCGACGCTCCAAATGAATAATATTGTAACTACGAAATTTTACTTTCACTCATCGTTTGGCTTTATGACGTTTCGATCGAACTATGGGTTTGTTTTGGTTAGTAGAGTGATGCACAGGTTTTGTGTCCTGTGTTGAATCTATAAAGACTTGTTGGTGACTGAAAGTTGTGCGGCTTTGTACGATGTGGCATGCTGCTACTGGGTGTCGACATCATGGAGAAACGCTATTGGTGGATGATGTCGTCATGCGAACATGGCCGCTACAATAATATACTAAAAATCTGCATGCGATTTCAGACTTCGCAAGAGTCAAACATTATCGACCACTGGTTTGATCTATAATAATATACTTTTTTATATTAAAACAAACATTCTACGTTTAGTCAAACTTAATGCGTAAGGTATGAATAATTGTTTCAGATTATCTCACAGTCTTTCAAAAACGTGAATCGAAAACATTTATTCTGTACTTCATTATTCAAAACTCAAAAGTATGAGAAGCAGGAGAAGTTAGATGAGAAATGTTATATCTGTGAAAGAAGCTAAAATTATCCATATAGAAAACAGTTGTAATACGGTCATGGTCTTGTATAAAACAGATAATGGTAAAAAATGCAATATAACAACACTTTTAATTTTTATTTATAGTTGTGAGTTAAATGATTGTTGATGTGAAGCGTTCAAAACAACTTCCCCTACACATTTTGATACGTATTTTATTTGTAGTTATGGGGTTGCCTTAAACATAGGTTTTACTGCCTAGTATGGGTCTTTGAGATGGCTGATGGCCCCCATCCCAAAACCATAATATATTAGTATTACCTACGAATAATAAAAAGCATGAAGAAACATTACCGAATTATGCAACAATGCTAAAAATTATCATCAAAGTTAAGGCGTACCCTAAAAGCTTGCAAAAATTATTATGATACTATAAAAGTAGCATAGTTTTTTTTTCATATCTGTATCCATTTTGTTTCAGGTTAAGATATCTTAGACAAGAGGTTCCTGTTTAGATTCCTAGTGAGGTCAGTTTTTTTTTGTGTTTTTCACTTAAATTTTTTCCGTTGTTGACTTTTTTCAGATTGACGGGACCGGTTGACTTTTTAACCCGACAGCATGAATCGGACCCGGGATGTCTTAAAAAGAAGTAAACGCCTTTACTGACAACTTTATAAAGAAGAAGAATATTATTTATTTTTAACGATCTTGAAAATCTGGTTCTATTTGAATACAATCATACTGTTACCTATATCTGAATCTGAAATTAACAAAACAAAAAAGGTTGCGTTGAAAATGTATAAAAATAAGTATTCTTCATTCTTTCTTTGATAATATTAAGTTAAAAAAAAAACCTTCTGCACTTTTAAGCAACATGTTTATACTTCATTTTGAACACTGAAATACTCTTTTTTATTTAACATTGAATTTTGCATAAATCCAAAAATGTACTTACCTGTTATCATTTTACAGAGTAAAAAATTCAAATAATAAAAATAAAGATTCAAAATAATAACAAATTTATACACACCAATATTTTATCCACGTATCATCGAATACCATTACAAATCATATAAATATACATTAATACATAATATTTCTTGCAGATTTATTACACATTATAGTATTATTTTGAAAGGATGCACCGAAGTGTGTTTTGATGGAACTATAAAAAGAGAAAACTCTATAACGGATTTGTTGTTACTTTTTCTTTCTCTTTCGCGCAATGCAATTTATTATTTACGCCTGTTTTAGGGTTCGACATTTTACACGGTAATAAAACCGTGTCCATATTATTCTTTATATCCGCAGGGAAATTGGGAAAAATCACAATTTTTTATAATATATAGAAAGTAAACTATGGGTTAACCGAACCGGTTAGGAAATTATTTAATTTATACTTGGTAAAATGTTTGAAATGAAAATTAATAGCTTTGTAGATTGTTTATCCTACTATGTAGATTGCGGAGAACATTTTTTCTATCAGTTCTTTTGTACAGTTTGTCATCCAGCAAATTGGAGAGATGGTAAAAACGAAGAAATGATCGAACTGATCGAATTTTATTTTTAATAAATATGTCCCTCTCGCGTTTAGATTTTGGCTTCTATGCATAAAAATAGTTCCACTTATCTGGTTTTGCTTTCCAATCCAAACTCCCTTTAGACCCCACTTAGGGGCATAGGGAGGCAACAAGAGCTCTCCATTGCGCTCGATCTTGCGCAACGGTGATGACCTCCTCCCACACCATGTCCATGTCCCTCAGCTCTGCTTCGAAGGAGCGGAACACAGTGTGAGAGGGTCTTCCTCGTCTTCGGGACCCTGATGGGAGGAAGAACAGCGCTCTCCTCGGCCAACTGTCATTCGGCATCCTTAACACATGTCCCAGCCAAGTCCATCTCCTCCCCACAATGGTGGAGGTGATGGGCTCACGCTGGGTGCGCCGGCGTATAGCGTCGTTCGTGATGCGGTGGTACCATCTTACGCCCAGAATTCTCCTTAGGCACTTCATCTCAAAGGCTGAGACTTTTTGTGCCTGGGCCTTGGTCAGGTGCCAGGACTCACACCCATAAAGGAGAATGGGCAACACACACGCATCAAACAGTTTACATTTCGTCTCGACGCTAAACGCCGACGCTTTCCATATCTTGGTCATGTTGTTGAAGGCGCCACTTGCCATACCGATACGAATCGGGAGCTCAGCCCCGAGGTCACCAGCGGTGGTAATGGTTGCTCCCAGGTACTTAAATTTATCCACCCGGGAGACCTGGTGACCATCGATGGTTATCGGTTGCTGTTTATCGGGGCAGGCATTATTCGCCATGAGCTCCGTCTTACTGGCATTGACTCGAAGGCCGAGGCGTGCTGTTTCGTTGCAGAGTCTTGAAACACTGCGCTGTAATTCCTCCACTGTCGTACTGAACAACGCTAGGTCGTCCGCGTACTCCAGATCGCACAGTTCGCCCATTAGACCATCTCTCTGTGTTATCGGTATACCTCTTGCTCCTTGCATGGACTTTCTCAACAGGAAATCCATGACTATTATAAATATAAAGGGAGCTAGTACGCAGCCCTGTCTGACTCCCGTGGTGATCCTAAAAGCTTCAGTAGGACCAACTGGCGTTTTCACGCTACACTCAGAGTCTTCATACAGGGACTGCACCATTTTAACTATTTTCGGAGGTATACCATACAGAGCAAGTATTTTCCATATTGATGGTCTATGTGGGCTGTCGAAGGCCTTTTCAAAATCTATAAAGCAACAAGCGACTGGAGAGTTAAACTCCTTGCACTGCTGAAAGATGCACCTGGCACAGAAAATTGGATCCGTGCAGGACCTTCCAGGTACAAAGCCGCATTGTTGCTCTCTCAGGACAGCCATGACAGGCCCCCGAATGCGGTGTAGTAATATCTGAGATAATACCTTACCGGGAACACTCAGTAGAGTAATTCCACGGTAGTTTCCGCATTCAAGGGGGTCCCCCTTTTTAAATATTGCGACGATGGATCCATTCCGCCAATCTTTTGGGCACCTCTCCTCTTCCCACGCCATTTTAAATATATCTAATAGTGGTTGGCCAAGGGTGTCTATGCCTTGTTTGAGGAGCTCTGCGTGAATTCCATCGTCTCCTGGCGCTTTGTTGTTCTTAAGTCTCATCACGGCCAGCACCATCTCACTGTATGTCGGCGGTTCCTCACATATCCCAGTTGCCTGAGGTATATTCAGACCAGCCAACTCCTCCTCAAAGTTGTAAGGTGAGGAGGGCTCGGGACGGTTTAATATTGACTCAAAGTACTCCCTCCATCTCCCTTTAATCAGTTCGGGGGCAGTGACAGTGGCTCCACGAGAGTCTCGTATTGCCGTCACGGGTCTTTTTTGACCCCTGCCCCCGACCTCCCGGGTGATTTCGAAAAGTGTCCTTGAGTCATTTCCGAGTGCAGCAGATTGCGCTCGCCGTATCTGAGAGTCCAGGTGTCTTCTTTTATCTGTTCGTACAGAGTGCTTCACCTTGCGGCTCAGCTCCCTGTACTCAGACACCGGTTTTGCTTTACGAAAAAAAAGGTATAAATGAAGTTTTATACAAGTATTAAAAGCATTGACTGTCGACATTGAGACCCTGTACCCTAGTATAAGTTTTCGATGATCGAATATCGAAACGATCATCGAAATAATTTCGAAAATTTTCCATACAAAAATTATCAAATGATTCGATCGTTTGATTTGAGAATACTATTTGAACGCTTATAACCCAACTAGCAAAATCTGTACTTGTAGCACTCCCAAGAGTAAAATTTTGTAGACTTATAAGATACCTATAGCATACTTTAACCCTGGATTTGGGCGCAGTTATAGGAGCATTTATTTCTATAACGATCCTATAATCTGTTCTTATAAGAGACTTATAGCATTCTTCAATCACAAGATTTGGACGCACTTACAGGAGCATTAATTTCTATATCGATCTTATAACGAGCTTACAGAATGTAAATAATCAAATAATACACTTGACGAAGCGCAATTGGTTCTATAATGATCTTCAGCTATGCATTCACAAGCATAAATACTCCTATAAGTATCTGCCATAAGTATCTTACCAGACCAATCTTGTTTAATGTTTACTGGTAAAGTACTGTATAAAGTAAGTTTTGTTATGCTTTTTGTGCGTCGTGGAAGTTTTTTGTTCTTGTATTAAATACTAAAAATGTAAGTACATTTTCTATTATTAATATAATACATTTATTAATAAACAGCAAAATATAATTGATAAAGGACACTCATCTATCCACTGTTGGGAACGTGGGAAGTCATTTTTACTGTAAATATGTACCGCAATTTTATTATTTTATTCACGCGCTTCGGAAAAAAGCTCAATTTACAGTTGTTGTAGAATTTTTATTTCATCAGTTTTATATGAAAATTCGCCATTTTTAAAAATACTCTGCATTGAGTACTTTACAGAACCATTATAGGTACATTGTTACTTGTAACAGTTTCAATCAAGATAACACATTGCCTCCATTTTAACAAATTAGGGTAGATCAATAATTTGAACCTCATTATTGTTAGAAGTTTTTTTTTACTTATTTCTTGATGTCTTCAGTTAAATATTTCGACTTATTTTCGATAAATTTAGATAACTGACAAATTGTACGGAATATGCAAGTCAGTTGATGACAGTGGAGGCTGTTTTTATATTAAAAACAATAAAATCTCTGGAAATACGAACCAGGTTTGAATTTTTTTAAGGCATTTGGGCTTTTTAATATTGCCTCGTCTCTAAATACATTAATAATTATTGGGCAGACATATAGGTGCACATAATAGGCAATATATGCAAAAAAAATATATAGGTACCAAAAGTTATATTACTAGGAACAATTATTTTGAATAGAATTTATTAGAATTACAATAAGAAAATGTATATGTACTACATATATAAGTAAATTCAAATTGATATTCTCGAATTCTTGATATTACAGTCTACACAAATGTAGTATTTGCAATCAAAATTTCCTTGAGAAAGTAACGCGGGAGGAATTCACGAATTATTTAATGTGAAAACCACATGAGTGTTATATTTTCTATAAAAACTTTTCTCAATAAAACAAAAAAAAAATAGTTTGCGATGTCATAATCGAGAACAATTTTGATTAGATTGATAAGAATTATAATAGGAAAATGTGTATGATGTAATAATACTATAGGTACTATATTCAAATTGATATTTTCGAATTTTTGGCTTTACAACCTATACAAAATGTAGTATTTGCAATCAAAATCCCCTCTAGGAATAAACGCGGGAGTAATTCGCTAATTATTTAATGTGAAAACAACATGAGCGTTATATTTGCTATGAAAACTTTTCTCGTTTCCAGTCACTTAATTCCATATTTAACGCGCACTTTTCACGAAGAATAAAAACATTTGAACCACCTCGACAAAATGACTGGCGTTTACCTATAAAGTGACTGAGTTAGTAGTTTTGTGTACATTTGCTCTTATAACGTATTAACTAAGTACTGTTGGTTTTGTAAGAGTCTTACACTAGGCTATAACAGCGAGAACTTATAATGATCTCAGCCAAGTATGTTAAAGAATCTAGTTTAAAGACTAGTTGCACTTATAGTGTTCTTTTGAAGTACTATTTGTTTCATATGAGTCTTGAACAAGACTTTATGACGATTACTTATAATGATCTCGGCGAAGTATTTTATAGGATTCTTTTATCTTACAAAATGCTACTTTAGGATCAGCATTTTTCTCAGGACTATTAAGTCTTAGTGCATGCTCTTATAGGATTAGTCCTCCTATAACTTACCTATAAAATAGTCTTGTAGCTATCTATAAGTATGAAATACAAAATCAAATGCTCTTGAGATTATCAACGCTTGTAGAATGCCATTATAAGTAAGAGTATCCTATAACTGTCCTGTGCGATAGTTTTGTAGCAAACTATAAGACTGAGATATAAAAACGAATGCTCTTGAGAATATTAAGGCTTGCTATTATAAAAATGCTATTATAAGTAATACAGTCTACAACAATGCCATTATAAGAGGTTTATAAGTATTGATAGACTTATAATCTTTCGTTATAGGATTACTTTGCTAGTTGGGAAGTGCTTATTAGCATGCAATAAGCTTTCGATAAAACTTGTACTAGCCCCACTGGTTTGAGTTTCAAAAGTAACTAACTGACAAGAGCTAGAAACGCATAAATGTGGATAAGAATTCGATGTGGTAAACCAAATAAAAGTTCAGAAGATATAAAAAACTGATGATAGATACCTTTGCGTCATATTAGATAGGTATGGAGGTACTTTTATTGCAAGTACATCAAAATACTGAAGAAAGATATTTAAAAATACACGATTTTAAACAGTAACTATCTCAATGAGTTTGTTTTCTTTACTTTAGAACAATTATAGTAAAAAAGGTGAAACACTATTCCTGGTTTTGATATAGGTAATATAAGCATGAACCAATATAATTTAAAGAAAGCACTCGTAGTCCTTTTTACAAGGGTATAATTTGCATATGATGATCACAAAAAAAATATGTCAACCATAATAAACCATTGTTTGTGACCATATTTCCTGAAATATGGTCACAAGAATCTAGACAATTAAAACATTGTGCACCAACAAAGCCAATAGGCAATGAAGATAAGACATTGAAAAAAAATGGATATATTCTTATCCTGGCGCCAAATACATGACAGAAATCGCAGTCTTTAAATTTTGTTGCTCTCTTGTTCTCAATAATTTCCAATTTTTATCTCTATATTTCATTAATAATTATTAAATATGTAGGACAGGTACTTGTTGAATACATGAGATTTTTCGACAAGTTGAACATGTTAAAAATTCTCATGATTAGGAGTTTCGGAGACTTAAATTACCACCAAATGGCGAACGCTGTTAATGTAAAGTGATCACACTAAGCCAGCAGCCTTCGAAATAACAGTAGAAGACGGTCGTAAGCCCGTACCTAATGGTTTGTTCAATTTAAAAGTCGAACATTAGTAATGACTTTTTAGAGTCATTAGTTGTTACATATTCTTTAAAACCAATATTTATTCCGCCCGACTAATAATATTTAGATATACTTACCTACCTTTTACGGAACAGCTTCAATCACAACACAATTTTTAAATCAAAGCCCAGATACCGGGATTTAAAAAAAAACAATATATTACTGTCGACCCTAAATGATGTCTTCAAATGACGCGAGGGTTTTTTATATCACCTACACTGGGAGAATTTTCTTGATAAATATCATTTATTGGTGAGGGGGACAACCCTATTTTGAAAATGAATGGAAATATATGAATGACTTTACCTATCTTGTCTCCCTATTATAGCCTCGATGCCTGTCTCTATCTCATATTTCATGATTAGATGGAAAGATATCTTACATTGCAGATCAATATCGTAAAAAGGTATGCAATTTATTTACAAAACTATTCTGACCTGAGAAAATATTGAAGTTTTAGACTGTTTGACGAGAAATCCCAGATATGGAGCATTCTAAACTTTCTATCTATTTGGGTGTTTTTCAGCATTATTTCAAAGGAGACGAGATGAAAATGGCTGGAATGAATGTAACAAAGCATAGACAGTTGGCTTTCAAGTTGTTTCTAAGGATAGCTGAAAAATTTTCATGAGGACATAGGACATGGTGTGATAGATTGTCATGAAATTCAATTCCGCTGAATTCAAACCTATAAAGGGACCTTTTTACCTTCCTATGCTCTCAAATGAAGGTTAAACGTTACTACTGATTGATCCTTTGTCACTCCGATATATTTGACAAACTTTGCAATCATCGAATGTTGATTATAGTATCATGAGTATAAAAGCTTTAATACAAAACTACTGTTAATGAACACGCCAAGAGTTCGAACAGGACTTTACGGGGCGTTTTCTTTAGTTCTTAACTTTACGTTTTAGAAGCATTTATTGATTTCAGTCATAATCATGAACTAAAAAATGTATACTTGAGTAATGTTCTCAAATCTGACATAAGTACCTACCTATTCAAAGCAACTGTCGAAAAAAGGACACGCTTAACTTAAAAAATATACTTAAATACCTATCTTATAATAATACATGTTGATATTGATTGAACCCTGCCTGTGATTCGCTTAGATTTTGTTAACAAACGATACGAACGTTCATGTAATTATTTCTATAGATAGGTAAATATAGTGCGTTTTTGGCCTGCATAATATAATATTAGGCGTATATTTCGGATATTAGGTATATTGTATTTGAGTCATTTCACCGAATATATGGAGTTAAGACAAGTTGGCTCTAAATATTTAGTATAGGAACTATCAATTACCTGAATCAATTTTACCTTTGGTTCGTATTAGGTTTCATGTAGTATCGACTATACACTATACAGCCTGCATTAATTATTGTATGTTCACCCTGTGAATGTAATAATTTATTAACAAACACTGGGTATTTAGTGCGGTTATAAACTAACTGCACCCAGCCTAATGTCTTTGAGAAGATTTTGGACCGAATAAGGGAAATGCTGTGTTTGTGCTTAAGTACATAATTTAAACTCGACACAATATATTTTGATAATCTTAATATATATAAATCTCGTGTCACAATGTTTGTCCTCAATGGACTCCTAAACCACTTAACCGATTATAATAAAATTCGCACACCATGTGCAGTTCGATCCAACTTGAGAGATAGAATAGTTTAAATCTCAAATTATAGTCGCAATTTTAATTTATTGCTAATTATTTGTCTGTTATTATTTGACAGTCACAATTATCTGTTAACTCCAAATGATTCTAACAGATGTCGATACCTTTCGACTGGGTTGAGTAAGTAATCAATAGATGGCGCTGCTATGGTAAATCTACGAACGTGTCATATAAGATACATTTTAACAGCATAATTACCACGTGTTGTTGACGCTATAAATTTAATTAAATTTATAGTAGGTATGCTATAAAATATTTTGAAAAAGTTAGGGATCTGTATGATAACTAAATTATTTTTAAGTATCTATCTACCCGTGCGAAGCTGGGGCGGACCTCTAGTACTAGTATAAAGGATGCCTGAAAATTTACGTGCATAGGTGTGTGTTAAAGCCATCAGATTTTCTACAGAGTCCTTTTGGCTTGTGTTAGCCATTTAACATAGGACATTTTTCCTGGGACGCTGTTGTTTAAATAATTAGGAAATATTCCTGATAGTATGAGTGAGATATTTTGGAATAAATATACCTAGTTGATCTTTTCGTAGATCTTGAAATGATAAAATAGTAATTTCTGTTTCCATCACCTGAAACAATCGCTATTTTTTCTTTTTCATATTGTTTTTCAATTTGGCCAGAAAGCGTATTCAAATGAATGAAAATTCTGAGAAAAATACAATGACATAGCAATACGAAATAAAATTACCTACTATCACGAGTAAGAAGAAATTGCTTTTTGATATAAGTCTAATTGCCTTGGTTCTATTATTTTCTTTCTTTAAAATTTCAAATACCATAAAGCTCGTTGTATAAACCAGTGTACACGCGTAGCCCCCTAAAGTACCCTGACAATGGAAGATATTTCAAATAAGATAAACATACCTCCTCGTACCTACCTACTCGAAACGACAAGGAATACGGGTAGGTAGGTACTACTATGCTTTTGAGAAAGCAATGAGTAGTTTAAAATTAAAACAATAAATGAAATATTATGTAGTTAGAAAAAGGTATTTGAAGCATATAAAATACTAAAAAAAATAGAATTAGATCTAATAGAAAATATTTGACTGATTATGTTTGTAAATTTATAAAATCATTTGCTTTAAGTAGTTTATTCCGATAATTTATATAGGTAGGTACCTAATACTTGCCTGGACGATTAAGTTCAAATCGTTTGTTCTTAATAAGCGTCCAATTTGACTTTGTGTTAAATTTTGGGCACAAAAAAATACCTTTCCTACCGATAAAATGTCGAACTAATTTGTAGGATTTTCGTGTGTAGGTACCTACTGGTAGAAACGCAGATGCTTAGATATTATGGGAAACCGAGTGGGATTCCTGGTTTGCATCTGACTGTATTTTTGGCAATTTCAAATACCTAGCAGAAGTTATCGTATTTTAAAAACTATCAAAATAATTTACATATTTTTTTTCTTTCTTAATTTACACAACTTTCGCCAGCTTTGGGTAGGTAGGTACCTATTTTGTAAATTAAATCGTATTTTTTTTTTCAATTATGTTGGTAATTTCCTTTCCTTGGTGGTGCTGCATTTTGTCACATTAGTAAATTATATAAATTTTTTCCTATATCTTATATATAAAAATGGAGAGCTATTTCGCGTTGTCATCGGATGGCGCCTAAACGGCTGGACCGATTTCGCTAATTCTTTTTTTTTCGTGTAGGCTTTTATCAGAAGAGTGTCCTTTTAGAACAAAAAATGAAGAAAAATGCATAGGAAATTAGAAAATTAAGAAAACTATAAAAATGCAGATTTATTTCCCGATATCATCGCATCAAGCCTAAACGGCTGGACTGATTTCGCTAATTCTTTTTTTGTCGTGTAGGCTTTTATCAGGAGAGTGTCCTTTTAGAACAAAAAATGAAGAAAAATGCATGTGAAATTAGAAAATTTAAGAAAACTATAAAAATGGAGATTTATTTCCCGATATCATCGCATAACGCCTAAACGGCTGGACCGATTTCGCTAATTCTTTTATGTCGTATAGGCTTTTATCGGGAGAAGGTTGATTTAGAAGAAAAAAATTAAGAAAAATGCATGGAAAATTAGAAAATTTAAGAACACTATAAAAATGGAGAGCTATTTCCCGGTGTTATCGCATCGCGCCTAAAAGGCTGGACCGATTTCGCTAATTCTTTTTTTGGCGTGTAGGCTCTTATCAGAAGAAGGTTGTATTGCAAGAAAAAAAATAAGAAAAATTCATGGAAAATTAGGAAATTTAAGAAAACACAGAAAGTAGATAATCTTTTTAGTACTTTTTACAATATAATTTTGTTCTACTTTTGAATTTTTATTAATTGACATTTGAAAGAACTGTCAGTGGATTGATTGTTGTTGCAACTGATAGAATGCGAATGTAAAATATATCGTATGAAATAGATTGGTTGGATAAGTCTTATAATATTCATTGCAGTTATTTTTTATAAGGAGTTTTGGTAAGTTTAAATACAAGGAATACATGATTATATTGAAGAAAAAGTAGAATTTTTTTTTTGTTTGTTTGAAAATCAATTCTTCGTTGCTGATTTTCGGGCTGATTTTTACAGAGGATGAGTACATACCTACATATAACGTAAAAATAATCTGCATCGTTAATATGTAAAAAAAGCTGGATATTATTTGCTAATGACCTAGCATTTGTTTCTTATTGAAAATAAAAATTGCTACACTTCCAACTTCCACCATGTTGTAATAGAAGATAGAACAAAAATCACAGATACTGCATTAAATGTGCTTTTTATTTATTTCCACTGTTTTTAAAGAGAAGATTTTAGAACGCAATTTTGTGTGAAAGTGAATGTCGAGAACTTGGACGTATGTCTATTTAGGTAATTTATTTAGAAGAGATGCAAGGTGTGAAAAAGAGATTGAAAGAAGGAAATTGGCTGGGAGAAGGGTTGGCGGTGCATTAAGACCTCTAAGAAGATATCTCTGAAATCGACAGTTGATGCACAATGCAATCCTGATACTATCCATGATTTATGGGAGTGAAACTTGGACATGGAAAATAAGTTTGGAAGTTGGAATAAATTCTGTGGAAATGAGATCACTGCGTAGGATATGCGGAAAGAGACTTATTGATAAGGTGAGGAATGATAATATTAGAAAAGAATGTGGAGTGGATGTTAGTGTATAGTGACTAGAATGAAAGTGAATAAAGAAAGAAGGTTTGGGCATGTGAGAATGACTAAAAGGATATATAATAAAAGGATAAATCTGAAAGAATTGGTGCACGCAGACGAGGCCGACCTGCAATGACATAGACCGACCATATCGGTGCCGTCTTACGTGAGGGCCAAGTCAGGAGCAAGAGGAATATAAGAGCATGTATGCGGAATGTTATGCGTTTGGAGGAAGCGCATGAGTTTGGATTGGAAAGAATGGAAGTCCATACTCTCTGCCTACACCCTTCGCGAATCAGCGTGATGGGCAAAAAAAGTATTGACACCTCAATGCGTATTTTGAATCGGTACGGAGATGTTCCTTATCGTACTTTGATTAATCAATCAATATTATTTTAACTGAGCAAAAAAACTATTAAAATATCGAATATGTATAACATACCTAAATTCTTTTTTTACATAATATTAACATCAAATCAATCAAAATTAAAACTCCCTTTGAACTACACTCAGGAGCAAAGTGAGGCTTAAGAGCTCTCCATTGCACTCGATCTTGCGCAATGATGACCTCTTCCCACATCATATTAACATAGGTTATAAGTTTTTGATGTAAAAATAAACTCAGATCCATATTTTTATATAAATGCGAGAATGTATGTATGTAAGGGCGTGATTGTAAGTATGTAAGGCCGTGTGTGAATGTAAAAATAGTAAGTCTTTATATAAAATAATAGAAAAATAATAAATTAAAGCGTAATATTTTTGTTTTGCAAAACATCAAATATTTGAAACTGGCACAAATCGTCCCTCAAGGGATGGGATGCCATAAACATAATAATAATAATAAAGGAAATGATTTACTTTAATATGAAAATAACTTGTATTTTTAGTTATTCTTCTTTGTTTGTTGTTTTTTTTTATGTATTTTCTTGTAAGTGTAATAGACGCAAAGGCTTTTTGAAGCTGTTAAGTCTATTGCACTGATATTTAACAGATTAAATAAATAAATAAATAAAAATAAACTCAGATCCAATGAATGCTGCGTGGTATGCAGGTTTTGCTAATGCCACTAAATAGTCATTCGTGTTAAATAACTAAAAAACGAATTTTAGCTCTGTTGCATAAAACCTAGAGTACCCATATTATTAATTTCGATACGAAGTTCGACGGGTCAGCTAGTACCTAATAATTTTGTTTATTTTTAAATTTTCATCGGCCTCCATTTTCTTTATTATAATTATTGAGTTGTTGGGGCAATAATTTTAGAAACTGCCTTGACAAAAGTCGCTTCTGTGTTACAATCTACCAAAATTATGAACAAATTTACAGTCGAACCTCTCATAACGAGTAAGTACATTCCTCATCAAAACGAATAATTTGCATAGCGAGTAAAAAATAAGTGTGATAGATAAGACGTAATAATAATAAAATAAATAAATAGAAGACGGTCGTAAGCCCGTAGTGGTTTATTCCATTTAAAAATCGAACATTAGAGTCATTAGTTGTTACATTTTCTTTAAGTATGAAAAGTTTCTCGCTTAACTAGCGAAATTTCGCATACCGAGTAGGTACGATAAACTGGGATTTAAAGTCCTGTTTTCAAGACGAGGAAGACCCTCTCACACTGTGTTCCGCTCTTTCGAAGCAGAGCTGAGGGACATGGACATGGTGTGGGAGGAGGTCATAAACATTGCGCAGGATCGAGCGCAATGGAGAGCTCTTGTTGCCTCCCTATGCCCCTGAGTGGGGTGTAAAATGGAGTGTGTGTGTGTGTGTGTTTCAAGACACTGGGATTTAAAGTCCTGTTTTCACGCCTTGGCCTTCGAGTCAATGCCAGTAAGACGGAGCTCATGGCAAATAAAGCCTGCCCCGATAAACAGCTACCGATAACCATCGATGGTCACCAGGTCTCCCGGGTGGATAAATTTAAGTACCTGGGAGCAACCATTACCACCACTGGTGACCTCGGGGCTGAGCTCCCGATACGTATCGGTATGGCAAGTGGCGCCTTCAACAACATGACCAAGATATGGAAGGCGTCGGCGTTTAGTGTCGAGACGAAAAATGTAAACTGTTTGATGCGTGTGTGTTGCCCATTCTCCTGTATGGGTGTGAGTCCTGGCACCTGACTTTGGCCCAGGCACAAAAAGTATCTGCATTCGAAACGAAGTGCCTCAGGAGAATTTTGGGTATAAGATGCTACCACCGCATCACGAACGACGCTATACGCCGGCGCACCCAGCGTGAGCCCATCACCTCTACTATTATGTGGAGGAGATGGACTTGGCTGGGACATGTGTTAAGGATGCCGAATGACAGTTGGCCGAGGAGAGCGCTGTTCTTCCTCCCATCAGGTCCCGAGGACGAGGAAGACCCTCTCATACTGTGTTCCGCTCTTTCGAAGCAGAGCTGAGGAATCTGGACATGGTGTGGGAGGAGGTCATTAACGTTGCGCAAGATCGAGCGCATGGAGAGCTCTTGTTGCCTCCCTATGCCCCTAAGTGGGGTCTTAAGGGAATTTGGATTTTGGATTTCAAGACATTATTTTGTGAGACGGGACTTCCGCGCCAGTGTTTAAGTCTGTGTTTAGTGCTCGTAATACGCAAAACCCGTATTTTTTTTCAAATTTGTTGTCACACATTACTCGATATTTTTATGTGCATTCATTCATTATTATTACCGATAAAAAATGTGCCCTATGAAAAAAACTACAAGGAGACAGTAATGATTAATATAATCTGAATGTAAAACCATTGAAAAACTTAGGCAAATTTATTCAATGGTAATGCTGCATGTGACACATTTACGTCTAATTTTGACACATATTTTATTTCCTTTTTATCAATAATTCTCAATAGTGCTTTATAACACGGTGTTACAATCCCTTAGAGTTTTATAACCTAATTTTATTTGAGTTTAAGCGTTACGTACTAAAAAAAAACTTAAAAATAGTGTTGTTTCCCGCATGAAACGCGTAATCGTATATTTGAGATTGATTTAAGTATATGGGAAAAAATATCGTTTCGCATAACGAGTGTTTCACTTTTCGAGTAAGCCTCTGGAACGAATTATTATGCTCGTTATGAGAGGTTCCACTGTAATTTATAGGCAATTCTCGATAGACAAGTAGGCATGTGTTGTCTAATAATAATATGTATTAAGTAGTTGCATATGTGACTATCAATATATTTGCAGGCCGGGCCAATACATTAATTATAATAGCTCATAATTAACAAACTGACTGGCAAACTGGGTTCAACGTTGTACGCCAAAGTGACTGTTAATATGCACAGTTTGGTTACAATAAATTTAGAATTTCACTATAAATTATTATTAAACGCCAACAACCAATAAAGCGAGCTTAGTCAAATCTTTTTATAACGTAAAGCGAAGTAACAAAGTTCACATTATAACGATGTTATATTATATTTGTCACCGAAAACTTGATGCAATGTTTAATTCTATCCAGTTCTTTTTCAAACTAGGTAGATATATTACATGATTGGAATTGGAAGATTCACAGGATAAAAATAATTCTCATATAATATTGGGAATCTAAAGTTATATCTACCCAAACCTACTCAAGTTTTGGAGAGAAAGACCAAAAAAGTACCTACGTAATATAAGAGTATTTTATTTATAACTTTTTTATTTGACGAAAGTGCAAAAACAAGCCTTTAATTGCGCAAAAAACTTTTGATATATAATATCATTTTGTCAAAATCCTTCCACCGGGATACAGTATGCGTGTATTAACGTAGCGAAATTTCGTTATAATGATTAAATTAAAAAAACTCAAGTGACATCCATTTGGAGTGCATGATCGTGAATGAGGGGGGGGGGGGTGGGGGAGGCCCGTTGCTACTTGTTATGTGTCATACTCTAAAAATAACAAATTTTCAAAACAACGAAATGTTTTTCACGATTCAGTGATTTTCGTTACATCGAGGAATACGAATTTTAACCGTGTGGCGTGTTTATGAAATTATCGTAGCATGATTGCGTGTCAGCGTTGCATATTTTGTATGAAACGTCGACAGGTTATGTACTAACATCGCTAACAAGATAATAAAGATCCTCTTGTAAGTATAAAAAAACTGTTTTAATTAAGATGTTTACAAAATAATCACTGCGTGTTCCTCACATGTTACTAAATAGCTGGTCGGGGTAACCCTCAGATAAGAAAGAGATACATAAATTAATTTTGGCTTACAATAATCTTAGATACTTACCTGTGTGTATATTGTACTTAGATACTAGCAAAAATCACCATTGACATATTATTTCATTTAAAAACTACACTCCACAATTCATATATTTACGGGTTGGTAATATTTTAAGTGCCTGTTTTGCTTATCTTAAATGAAAACATAACTTTTTGTAATTTTCCTTCTAAGCATACTTACCTTTATCTTGTTTCGATTAAAAGAAACATGTCATCACCCGATTTTTTGCACCTTTGATAATGTATCTAAGTACAACCTTAGGCTATCTAAAACTTCATGTTTATTTATTGACTAATTTTTTTTTAAAACTTTATACATTTAAACATTTTTGATAATTAAATTTTATATAGGTAGGTACTTAAGTAGATCCTTATTTAAAAAAATTTCAAAATGATATCTTAAAATCAGCAATTATGCCACAGTATTTTTAAACAATTACTTAGGTCTATAAAAATCTTGAAAAAAGAAATTTCGTGGTCAATTAAAATCTGGTCTGAGTATTTACCTACTTACTGAAGCATTATAAGTGAATTAGTTATCATATTTTTTTTTTACAAGTAGAGTAACTTCATAAAATTGCCAATTATTCAAACTGGGACTAAAACAGTAAAAAAACACACGTATTAACGAAAGTCTTTATTTATAAACAAAAAAATAATAGAGTCACTAATGAGGTTATGAAACTATTCGCTTTAATTATTGTTTGTGGTTAGACTTTACTGATAATAATCAAAAGATCGGTGAAGAATGTTGCCTAAATAGGAGAAGACAGTAGTTGTTGACTTAAGTCATCGACCAAAGACTAATAACTTTACGGTAGGAATAAAAAAATCGGGTAGGGCAACGGTTAGCGAATATTTTTATGCAAATTTGCTTTTGTTTACGTATTTAGGAATATTATTAATTTAAATGTTGGATTTAATATGCAAAAAAAATTAAAATGATTTAAATTTTGTATTTAAAAATGTTGGGTTCTTCAATATTTATTAATTTTTTATGCTAATTTCTCTATTAATGACCAGAAGTACGCGAAATATTGATTCTCCCATTTCTTCTACTCTGATCTAGCCTTCCTTGAGGATGAAGCAATGTGATCTTCGCCATTCTCCGTTCCTTTCATACATTTCCTCACAGCATTACAGTTAAGTCTTTTAGCTCTCTGTTTAGCTAATATTCCCGCATTTATTTACACAGCCCGCATTTATTTACACAGCCCAGTCATTTCATATACCTACCTACCCTGAGTTAAGCTTTCATCTCTACTGTAAATCTATTTTTTTTTTTAATGAATCTGTGCTCACTCAAAGTGAACACAAATTCACTCCTTGACTCTTTCACAGTAAGCTACGTAAAGCTTGTGTCGTGAAAGAGGAAGATGGTCGGCACCTGGGATCGATCCACGACGTCCGCACCAAGCTGTACGAAAGCCGGTGTTGTAACCGCTAGTCTACAAACCACTTCCAAATTTATCAACTTGTTTAATGGATGCTCAACTGTCCTCCCATCTTTATCACGTCTTCCACGAGGTAGATTTTCGTATTTCTGGGTCTTGAGTGCCATGTTAACTAGCTTTTACTGTCAATTTATTGGAGAAGATTTTAATAAAACACTTTTCTCTCGTTCGCTTTCTGTGCCGAAAGTCTTTTCACAAATTTTGAAAGATATGATCACCGAAGATGAAAGTACAGGTAAGCTTGCAAAATAAAAATCGTATAAAGACATTAAATGATTTTCAGAGTTTTGAGCTAAAACAAATAATTCAACAGCCGCCAAACGAATGAAATAAACAAAAATGACCCAATATTACAGAGAGAGGTATGTAGTTAGGCAATTTCTTCAGAATTGACCACGCACACATCGATTATAATCAATTAAGGAATCATGAACCGATGATCGGTCCAATTTATTCCATTAAGTTTGTAATTGCAACGTCTCCTTGTACCGGTTCATGTTTTATTACTGACCGCGTACTATCAACTGGTATAATAATTCGATGCCAGAGTGCTTGAGTTTGTTTTGCAAAATCATTCTTAACAATACATTATTAAATATTAATTTTACGTAAGACGACACAGTTTCTATAAAATTTTCAACAATTTTACATACTGATATTTGTGTCGATGCTTCAAACTTGCCTAAGTCCACACTTAATGTTTTTTTAGATATTTATGTAGATGTATAGAAAATATTCCACGGATCATTTGTATGTTTTTCAAGTGAACCTATGTCCATTACTTTTGGTCGAAAAATTCATTTAAAAATGTGATTTTTTTTCAAATTCACCTACGTCCATGACATAAAACATATCATAATTGCCTACGTCCATTTGAACCAATCATAGAAGAGAAAATTCTTTTTTGACAAACGTCATGCCGCCATTTTTGTTTTAGTCATTAGTATTTATTTATTTTATTTTATTAAATCAATAAATATTCCATTTCTAAATCGAAAAGACGATAAATTGTGAAACGGGCTAAAGCATAATTTTATTATTTTGTTTTTTAATAATTTTACATACTTATTCACTTTTAAGTATTGTTTCTTTATTTTTACAATTATTTTATATCTTAAAATATAAACTATACATACAACAATATTTTATAATTAATGCCCCAATAAGTCCTCTTGACTAAAATGTCGAATACCTACCTATATTTATTTCAAAATTTGTCCCAGTTTTTCACAATTTTTTTTTCAAAATTGACTACGTCCAGGTGTGTTTTATCAAACGAACCTAGGTCCACATTTAAAATACGTTTTTCTTTCAAATCAGTTAAAATTTAAGGTTAAATATTGTGAAATATTTAAATATTTGCTTTATAAAAAAATACCATCCTATTTTTTTATACAAATTTTATATGAGAAAGCTGTAATCAAAAAATCGTGAATTCCCAAAAAAATGGTTTGTGTGACTTAGACGAGTTTGAAAAGCATCGACACATTTAACCCATAATTCGCAGCCTAAGAGTTTATCAAGTATGACTAGGTTTATCTCGGACTAATGCCGTACTGACTTCCATTAAGACCTCCTTTAATGTGGATAAGTATTGGGACATGCCCAAAACGACGTTAAATTAAACTTTTAATGCTTCTTTTTACGTCCGGTATCCAGTCCAGAACTGGTTCGCTTCAACGACCATCATAATTTTGACCAAGTTTCTCTTTGACTTTTTAAGCCACTCGTTTTTCACATATTGATTCATTCGGTTTTCATGGCAAAAAAGATTAGTTCATCAATCAAAGAGGTTTGAAAATTTCTTTCGCATTGTTAAAAAAAGCGACCTCACGTCCTTTGGTTCTCTCGTAGGGGTTTTGCTGGTTGATTGAATGTTATTACTGCATTATGAATGCTCGATGAGTTACAACTGAGATATGTAATCAAGAGTTGCATTCCTCATTTAGAGAAATATCATTACGTATGTTTGTCTGATTCAGCTCTATATTGTCTCTAAAGACCACCTTGGTAATGATTAACCGATCACCGTACTACCTCCTCTTAAATTAAACCTAAGATACCATCACAAACTTAATACATTTCATGTAGCTCATACATATTATTAAGTACACATCCTCCAAATACTTATTATAATTTATGTCACAACATTTTTATTTTCTCTCTCTCATTATATCTCATTCTTAATCATTCAATCAATGGCAAAAGAGTGTTTCTAATAAGTATAGGTAAGTACCTATACTTATTAACTAGTTGGTTTGGGAAAATAAACCTATAAACTACTTATATTCAACCTGTTCATACAACAATCTATAGGTGAAGAAAAACTTTACATATTTTTTTCGATAATTGTGCGGACAGAGGAGAATGAAATTTCGCACACCCATATACAGATTATAAAGAGGGGTTGCGAGTGGCATTTTTACTCATAATATAATGGAATATAAATGAGTCTTGTGATCGAATTTCAAAAAAAAATATATATATTTCACTGAAATTAATTTTCTCGACGTTTTCGAGGGTGTAGATTCCAAAAATGAAAAAAAAAAATCTTTAAATTTCCGCGTACCCGTACGCGTACGCAATTTATAACGTTTGACGTATGCAATTTATGTCATTGTTTTTGAAAGAAAATTATGAATGGGATGTTTTTTTTCCATTTTGTGCCACCAGAGGCGCCCTTGCTAATCCGGTCTATTGGAAAATTCAGTGTTGCCAAAGGGGGCGATTTGGAATGAGAATAGGCGACGAAAAAATCTAAAAGGCGACAGGTAGCCACTTGGGCTACTTCCCTTTAGGCGAATTTTCACCTTTCCGGATACTAAATGACCTTTTTTTAGTGAACTCCCACCTCTCTTCGGATACTAAAATTTTCGGAATGACCGCATACCAAATTTTCAGTTGGGCTACTTTGCGTTTGAAAAACGGCGTTGGCAACACTGGTCAAATTAACGTTTATAACCTCAATCATATGAATGTGCGTGTGTGTTATGGTCCATTTTGTCTTTCGTAAATAAATACTTTAATTTTTATGTTTAAAATTTGTGTTATAGTAAAAATGAAAAAAACAATTTATCATTCTAGTTTATTTCAAATTAAACAACTTATATATTATTAATATAAAGATAACCTACTGTAGGTTAAGAATAACCATTGTACATTTCTTTTTACATACTATTACAAATAAAATTGTTTATCTTATTTTATTTTTTATATACCTACCTAAATACAAATGAAAAAATACCGTAAGAGAAAACAATAAAACAAGAAGATACAGAACAGCACCACTGAGATTTATTCTCAAAGAACGGCACATGAAATCCACCCTTGAAGACCTAGTGCTTTTTGTGTGTGTGGCGTAAAAGGACACACTATGGTTTACCTCCTAGAAAAAGCCATTTTTGCAATTATCAATAATTAAAACGTTAAATTATTGTTTAATTGAGAAAACAAAAAGAGAGGAGATATATTAGCATATCTAATATTCACCAGTCAATGCTAGATGGTATGTAATTACATTAGACCTGAATAGAAGCGCTGCCACCTAGTGTGTCTTGTCGGAAGCTCCCCAGAAAACATCCCATTAGCACTCGCTCAATAATATAATATCTTAGTTATGGTCGAATTTCGAACTCTGGGCATCCACTGGTTATTGTAAAATCGTAAATATAAAGTTTAAAAAAATCTAGAATAGAGCACATTTAACCCACGAAGGAACCTCCCTAAAAGGATACTTCCGCTTGGATATTTTCACGAGTCGTAGTTAAAGTCCGGCACCTAACAAATAACAGGGTCCTACGAAATGAAAAGGCTAAGTGAGTGAAGTGTAGGTATGGGCCGTGACAAATGATATACTTTCATTGTTCGAATGTAAAACAGAATGGAACAGCACGATCTGTCAACCCTGACATTTGAACTCTCGTTCTGTGAATGATGAACTGCGCCACAGTGTGCCTGTAAAAGAGAACAAACTAAAAACTCGCTAAGAGTTTTTTTTTTTTAAATCAATCTCCGCTCACTCAAACTGAACACTCTTTCACAGTAAGCTACTTAAAGATGGTCGGCACCTGCGATAGAACCCACGACCTCGGTTTGAAACAACAGTATGAAAGTCGGCGTCATAACACCGATTACTATTACTTAATTTATTTTTAAACAGCAATTTTTAGTATTAAATTAAATTTGGCTGTTGCTATCACCAGAACATATTCTGGTGATGTGCACAGCCTCGTCCCATATGCAAGTGCGGTAGCATAGTCTCTGCCAAATTCATCACAGCGAAAAGGAGTAAACTTTCCATCTTCATATTGTTTCCTGTGAAAAGCTGATTATCCCTTTTTGTCTTTCGGGGTGCATGTTGTTCACATGAATTTCTTGACAAACCTTGGGTTTTCACTTCCATTCATGTTATGCGGCACTCCCCGCTTTCATCGGATTCCACGACGTGTAGGCCATTTGAGAGATGGTCCTGATGAGACACATGCGCACAATGTCGAAACACTCTATCTTTTTGACGAATCCAATCGCATATTCTGGTGATGGGCACAGCCTCGTCCCATATGCAAGTGCAGTAGCATAGTCTCTGCCAAATTCATCACAGCGAAAAGGAGTAAACCTTCCATCTTCATGTTCGCACCAACCCGACTTTAATTTATATTAGAGATGTAGAATGTATAAATTGCCGATTTTTTTCTATCGAAAGAAACTAGGTCATAAAAAAAGAAAATATTCACTTTCAAATACCTAGTTTACTTTTTCAGTTCTCATCTAAGTAAGCAATATAAAAATAAATCAAAAAACTTAAATTACTAGGAGAGGATGATTTTAGTTACGTACATGTTGAAATAAGCTGTAACTAAACATTAACATTTTGTGAAAAAAACTGAAAAAAATATATATATAATTTAAGTAAATTTGGATTTAGAGGGTTTTTAATTCGTGTCCTTTGAATAATTTGTCAAACACAAGTTCGATCTCATGGTAAAAATATAAATGCCCAACCTTACAAAATACCTACTAATGACACAGCTAAGATATGTTTCCAACTTAAGTAAATTAATTATCTACTAATCGCTTGAGCCGAGATACTAAAGTATTAGTTCATACAAATCTATATCAATTGTTTACAGAACCATGATCTTTTTAATACAACGTGAACATTCACGTTTTATATTAAAAACTTTTATTTTTTTTGTGAATTAATTGCACTAGTTTATTACCCACTTAAAGTTTAGTAGGGATAGTATGTACGAGTATAAACTATTAATTAAACGCAACTAAGCTCTCGACGACGATATCGTGCGTGCCGTTGGGACCGAGTGGATGGGGATGACCAGTGACATAGAGGAGTGGCGTGAGCGTGAGGAGGCATATGTCCTGCAGTGGATAATCACGGGCTAATATGAATCTCTTATAATAAGCTTAGTGTTGTTATCGTTTTCGATATTTTTCTATGGCAATATAATCGTCGACTAGATTCGATGAGAAATTTTCATTAACCATTTTCGAAGTTCTTGTACTGTCTGTAGATTAAAAGTTTATAATTTTATTGTGTTTTCGCCCAATTTTATTTATTTCCTTTATCCTGATATAGGTACCTAATTTAAGTTGAATACTAACTATGGAACTATATGAAGTGGTTGGTAGACTAGCGGTTACAATGCCGGCTTTCGCACTGTTTCGTATCGGAGGTCGTGGGTTTGATCCCAGGTGCCGACTGTCGACCATCTTCCTCTTTCACGACACAAGCTTTAAGTAGCTTACTGTGAAATAGTTAAATAGTGTATTTGTGTTCACTTTGAGTGAGCACATACTCATTTGAAAAAATATTTTGTTTATCCTTAAAATTAGTTTCAGGATGAGTCTAATTACATATCGTACGATCACAAGCTTAGTAACTAAGTTTTAATAAAAACCCATAAAGGTAAGTGAACATCTACTATACAAACTGTTTATAAATAATTGACAACAGAACAGTAAATAATCCTAAAACCGGTAGATAAGTAGATAAAAAATATATAACTTAATCCATATATTTAATTCGTAAAAGTAAGAAAAAAAGATGGCTAGCCGTTGACGCATGAGTACAATGGCTCTGTGGTTTATTTTTTGTTATGCATCCCGTAATCAACATACCTTTATATTCTATGCTTTGAATTAAATGGAGAAAAAAGCCGTCCAATAGTAATAGGTACTCTGGTTTCCCTTCATAGCGAATAAATCTTTCGCCTTTTACTAAAGATTTCCGTGGAGGGGGACACTCAAATGAGTCTATAAGACAATTTTTTGATTCCCACCTTTTGGTGGGACATAAAAAAAAAATAGTAATAGGTATACCTACTTGATCTTGCTTCATATTTGTATTTTAATTATCACGCGTTGTAGCTTAAGGGGTAGGATGAGAGAACCAGAACCACCCATCACACCGTGTGCCAAAGGCAATATGAGCGGACCTCTTATGTATTACTTATAACCAGACACTTATTTCGCTTCTTTTGCACATTCTCAAATTTCTCATACAACCTCTCCCATTTGTCTTACCTCTGACCCGGCCTTCCTTGAGAATATAATCTATGAAATCGATCTACGTCAAAATCGTTCGACCAAGCCTTTCTTTCTGGCTTATAAATTCTCTTTGTTATTCTATTTGCGTGCATTCTTTCAACGTGCCCGTATCATTTCAAGCTTTCAACAATCAAATATATTCATAATTACTTACCTAATTATTTTTGTTCATTATAAAAGTTCAACCTTATTGCCCTTTTCTGTCTTGTCTGGAAAATAATTGAAAAATCCTCTTCTATAGATCATCAGCTTTTAAGCGTTGTTTATATTTACCAAATAGATACACGAAGAATGCCATATGATTGGATATTTCGGGAGTTTGAATTTGACCAACTAAATGGCGAAAATTGTTGACACTTAAATTGCCTTTCAGCCTGGCCAGTCGTCGGAAGCCCAAAGTGCTCAAATAAAAGTATTAACCGTTTGAAAGCGAACTTAAAAAATAGTGTAGTATTGACATCTTTTAGTTGGTAACATAGTGTGATTAGTCGATTTTGAATAAAAGATGGAGAGGACAGCCAAGCTATAAGACAACAGGTCCGGGAGGCCTCGGGTTCCACTATTTTTTTTAGTTTCATACGGTCTCCATTTCAAATGTGCGATATTTTATTTGTTCAGATGATTAAAATAACAATTAATTGTATTAAAACATAACGAGGAACACGCTGTTAACAATTAGCAGGTAAATATTTTATCAAAACGTTTGGCTTGTTCACCTTTTATTTCATTTCAATGAAATCCTATTAATATTTGTCATATTTTCAATGTATTTTAATAACTAATTAGCTACAAATTGGTTTATTTAATTAGCTGCTTTTGAAACGTTTGAGCCGAATTCGAGTAGGTACATGTTATGAGATTACGTTACAAAAAAATAAAAATTATTCAATATTTTTTATTTTAAAAAATAACAATATTCGTACACTAATAATTATCACGTTTATCGAATTATTTTATCGATGCAATCTTTTTTTTTATTGATGAAATATAGTTTCAACAATCACAATACATACTATGGAAGCTTATAAGCTTTACCTTGTTATTCCAAAATACAAAATTGAGGATCACTGATGACGTGTTGAAAAAAGAAAAGGTTTGAGTCTTCTTAGGGAAAGATTCGCTTTAGAAAGCTTGTAGCATTATTTTTGTATAAAAAAATGAATCTGTGCTAATTCTAAATGACCACAAATACACTCTTTGACAACTTCACAGTAACTAATACTTAGGGCTGCCAACATGATCTTAGATACCTACTCACTTTCGGAGTTACAAAGAATCTTCTAGGTCTAGACAGTACCTAAGTAAATTGGCCAGAAAAACCAAGACAGTGTCTGATGGACATCTTCGCTCAGATCTAGGCAGTTACTATGCAATTCAATCGCAATACCGATCCAATTTCAATCTTAATAACGATATCACGCTAAGATTTTGGTTGCTGTTTGTTAAAATAATTCCACGTAGGTCTATTTTTAATTTGGCATTGCTTTACGAAAAAATTGTATAAATAAGGATTGATTCAAGTATTTTATTAAAGTATTGACGGTCGACATTGAGATCGGGATTGAGTTTAGAGAGTCGCCCACCAGGCTGCCCTGAGTCCATTGCGTAGGAAATGACGGCTCAGAAGGCCATACTTCTACGGCCATCGGAATTAAGAAGACACCAGGATTCTGACGTATGTTTTGAGTTCAAAATAAGCATCAGTTATACGTTTTAAATGGACACTTACCAATGCCCTTGTCTGATTTTTTTTTTTAAGTTTTTATTGAGAAATATTCGAAAATAGGCGCCAAACGATTCGTTAATATAAAGGTACATTATTTCATGATCATAAAGAAAATAAATATCTAGTAATATTGATGTAGATGTAGGTAGTGGTAATCTTGTTATTTATTCCGAATGAAGAAGCGCTACGTGGCTTCTAATAAGAACATTAATATTTATGAACAATGTAGGTAAATGTCATCAAATATTTTTGTCCACGCACACAAATCATAGATTATCCGTAACACCACAATAACTTCACATACATAAATTAGTATCCTACATGGAAATATACCGAAAATCAACCTTGCCTTGGTAGATCCACCGAAAATATCATACCTCCTTTTCTGATCGGTGCATGGGCATATCGCGTCTTGCAGAATTTAAGACTTGCATATAACGTTAAAGTATTGTAAGCCTTGATAGAGATAACCGTATGATATGGGAAAGAAATGGGCTGAGGGAATTGTAATAAAGGTTTAGTCTGAAATAAGTTTTTCTATTTTAACCTTTGGACGTGAAAGTAAAACTAAGTTTAGTTCTAGAGTTGGAGTATCATTTAAGTTGTTTCTATAAGCTGCTAAATATTTCACCTCTGAAGGCTCTGAGATGCCATCGATACAAAAAAATAATCATACTTACTAAGGTTCTAGGTGCCTAAAAATCTTAATTATAATCAATGCGAGGCTACTCTTGTTGGTGTAGGGATCTAATTTTTATGTGAACATTTTTTAATTGTTTATTTTTAATATGTAGGTACCTACATAAATTCAGCTGAAGCCATGACTTGTATAACATTCGGTGAATTCAAAAGCGGTGAAACGTTCCAAGCAACCGTTTCAATTCTCATGCCTGATAATATTAACATACTTATTTTTCAAGTTCATCATTAAGTCAGATTAAATATACTTTGTGTAGTCTAAGCCTGGTCTATAATGCTTCGTACAAATGGAAAAGTATTCTACAATACGCCGTTAATCATTTCCACGAGACATTTATATAGAATTAAAATTTGGTTACACGTTTGGTTTATTCAATGGCGACGAATAAGAATACAGGATATTCGACCTTAAATATTAATACTATTAATTCGGTTGTATTTTATCATCTAGCTTGTGAACGAATCTAAGCTGGTCGGACGTTTTCATAATGGCTCGGCTATTAAGTATAAAAGTGTCTCATCCCATTGTCAATAAACGGGTAGGCCGAAGTACCCTGACTCTCTTAGCTCACTCCAATACATCGACCTTTTAGGATATTACATATTATGTTCAACTAAGTGTCACCTAAGATTTTTAATGTACCGTATTATATTCTCTCACAATTAATCTTACACGGGGTCATGTCTTACTGTAGGTACCCAAGAATCGAATTGTAACAAGGACCAAAAAATCGGTCCATTTTTTCATATTATCTCGACATGATAAGAGTAACCGTTAAGATGAACTGTACGAACCCATAGGTTGTTTTTCCATTCCCTTTTTAACTTATTCCTCACTAAGTGAACTGTACGAACCCGTTTTATTTAAAGATCTCCACGCGAACTCTAGTGATTTTGGTGATAAAATGATAGTAAGTATTCTACGCAAAAGTTTGAATTTTTAGCGCCATAGACATGAAGGGAAAATCCGTTTTTTTTTGTTAACCTAAATGGTTATTTTTTTACGTTAAAGTTATCACATTTAGCTAGCCTTAAAAAAGACGACGGTTTTATGACATTAGTCTTCAATAACTTAAAAAAACATTTAAAAGTAAATCTAAAAGTCAGTCTCATATGTTTGTGCTTAGGTATCTGATATTTACCAATTATAAGTCTATACAAAAAGTGACAAAATAGCCGGTTGATTCTAATGTTTTTTTTCTTCTCTTGTTCTTTCTGGGATCTCTTGGTTGTAAGTCGGCGCCGAAAATACGTATGTACCTATATAATACTAGTAAATAGTAGGTTATTAAATAATCATTTAATTATAATATCTGTATGCATAAATTCTAGGGAGAAAAGCAGTCGAGATAATGTGAAAAATTAAGGACCAATACATTTTTAGAAAATAGTTCTTCTCTCCACCGCAATCAGATTCTATAAGATCCCTCCAACTTTGATGGATTGATTTTTGTTAGTTTCTAAATTATTGAAAGAAATGCTGAGTTTGAATTTAAGAATCTCATTTTATCCTACAAAGTATAAAAGATATTTGATATACTCATCATAATAGATCATACTACGTATTACATTGGACTAACCCGGCATAAAATGACAAAAAATAAGCTGAAACGACAAAGAATATAAAGCACGCTAAATGCACGGGTACTTTGGGATGGCCGAGCCATAATAAGGCCATTCGCATGATGCCAAGTAGTGGTTGTTGACTTAACATCGATTTATGATATCAACTTTATATAGTGTGGCAACTTTATATTTTGAAACTACACTGCAACCTCGATTGATGACCGAAAAAATTAAATAAAAAGTAGTGAGACTTTGCTTAGTTGTCTAAAATCGTACTAAAACTTCCTAACATAAAACTCGTAATTTTGGGCAAATAATATCTTATTCCTTCTATTGAGAACGCTAATAGTCAGTAGCTACCCCTATTCTAAGTTTCCGAGACAACTAAGCTGGCATTAAGTAACAAAATTTTGTATGCAAACATGTGAAGCGCCCCTAGAGGGCTTCGGGTTTCTCGCTAACGTTAGTGAGCAAAATTCGGAATAGCGGTATCAAAAAACACATTCGTAAGGCGGTTTCATACTATACGGTTACGACTATTTTAGGTAATATTCCAACTTCATTCATTAGTGATAATTTGAGAGTAAAACTTTCCATTCAAACAATTAATGAATTAAATTCACCACTTTTGTCGCTTTTTAAGAGGTATATCCTGAAAAAAGGCATTGTAAAAAAGTTATACCATTTTACTGACTTCTTAGCCTAGGTGTCTGAGACAAGGCGTTCGATGGTCTAAGTTCCAGTGCTTTTCTCAGTTTGTACCGGACTAAACTAAGTTATATGGGCTGTAGGGGGCTTACCCACGAAATAATAATGTCATGAGAAATAAAATTGTGGAAAAGTGCTATACCTACAAATTTTTACTTTCCATCAAGAAGAAAAAATGCATTCTCAAAAACTTACCAATTTTATCAATTAAATTATTTATTAATATACTTTTAGAGGAACCCGTGTTTAATTTTAGCAGTTATGAAAATAACAACACCAAATACCCATATTGTTTTTAGGTTCTCAGATTCTAGTAGTTCTATGCCAATCAGTTTATACATTATGGAAATAAAGAATTTATAAAACATCGGATTAGCCCTACAAAGCAATTTTCTTTTTAAACAATCATCTTATTTTTCGAGTCTGCGACTCGCAATGCCAGGTACGACTGTAGGTGATACAATTAAGTATTGTATGGTATTACATACATGTTCTCGGTATGATTTATATGTCAAGAAATGAGACAAACCATAACACAATAAAAAATAGTAGACGTTGCACACATTCGTGAAACAAGATAAAAAATGTTGTGATATAACGGCAGAGTACGGCCGAACTAACGTGTCCTCCGGGAACTATAGAAAATACATTTTATTTTTAGAATGTTATCTAGTATAACGATTAACAATAGGACGCACAAAATGAAAGCTATTATATTATAGTCACTAAGTCAGCAGTAGCAACACTTCTTGCTTGGTAAATTTTATCCAGCTCGCGCACCTACCCTATGATTGCATTATTTTTTTCTCCTTCTAATACATCCATGGTGACACTTAGAAAGAACGAAAATCCCCTGTTCAGATAACATAATTTAACCAAATGCTGTTTTTTGGAATACTCCCATTGATTTAAACCACCTGCATGCAAAATTTAACCCTATTAATGATTTACTGAGCGATAGAGAGAACGCTGTTAAACATTAGTCTGCGAGATTACATAAGCGAAATGAATGGATAAGAGAAAGGACCAAAGTTGACTAATACAAAAGCCGTCACTTAAACAACACTGGGCCGTGACTTCGACGAATGACAGATGGATCAAGAAAACCCTGAAGATGAGACCGCAGCTGAGGTAGTCTGGCAATATTACGAAAGTTGCCGGCAATCAGTGGCACAGAATGGCAAGAGCTAGAGAGTGTGAGTCGGGAAGGGATTAGGCCAATGTCCAATACTAGACGACTGAGGGCTGATGATTATGAATGTCCTACGCAAGCAATGTAACGAAGTGGTAATTTATTTTGGACAGTGAATGACTTGATGAGGTATACAAAACGTTGTCCCTCAGCCAGCACTTTAAGTTGTTTTGTAAAATTATTTATAAAAAATCTTACACATTTAAATAAGAATAAACTAATTTGTTTGAAAATTTTGTCATAATTATTTGTACTCCCACATCATGTATTCATTCACAAATTCAATAGTACATTGTATCAGAATTGTCGAAAATAAACGTAGATATTCTTTATAATATTGAAATAAAATAAAATAAAATGCGAACTGTGCAATACTAAGGAGTCCACCTATAAAATATTGTCTCGGCTACGTAGGTATAAGGTATATTATATATTATTATAAAACAATAGTCAAGAAGACTGGCCGACTAACGCTAAGATGGTAGGTATATTATCAGCGCATCATATTATACACATCTACAAAGCTGTTGTATGAAGTGGGTGGATACATACACAATACCATGATGGCAGAAATGTGAACAACTCATTGCAGGAAATTTGACTTTAGAGTTTTTTATCTCTCAAATCAATCAAAACTTCCTTTAAACCTCACTCAGAGGCATAGGGAGGCAGCAAGAGCTCTCCGTTGTCCTCGATCCTCGGCACTGCTTATGACCTCCTCCCACACCGTGTCCAAATACCTATGCTCTGAGAGGGTCTTCCACGTCTTCGAGTCCCTGATGGAGGAAAAACAGCGCTCTCCTCGGCCAACTGTCATTCGGCATCCTCAATACATATCCCAGCCATGTCCCTCTCCTCTTCTGCTAAAAGTGATGGGTTTGCGCTGGGTGCGCTAGCGTATAGCGTCGTTCGTGATGCGGTGGAACCTACCATCTTATACCCAAGATTCTCCTGAGGCACTTCGTTGCAAATGTAGATATCTTTTATGTCTGAGCATTGGTCAGGTGCCAGGACTCACACATTTATCTCTATGTACCTTTAAGGAAAAAGGAACCGTATTTTCTAAAAGAAATATTTTGCTATTGTCAGGAGAAGGTTCTTATGGAAGAAAATGTTATATTGCGTTAAATATTAGACAAGTATGACTTATACACCAACTTCCTTATACTTCCAAGATGATGAGCATCAGCTGCTGGTATGTCAGAATTTGGAACGTTGTGTGACCTGAACGACATGTATCAGGCGAATGACAAGGTGATTGCTGCTGCTACATATTGGATGGGAAAGGCTTAGATTTTACACGGACTTGAAAAGTAAGTAAGTATTAGAAAAGTTAAAAAAAAATTAACTAAGGTAAAATTCTTAGTGATTTTGACAATATACAAACTTTTCTAAATTTGACTTTTTATTGACGTTTGACATTTGTCAGTTGTTTGAATTTCCCTCATAGTTTAACATAGTTAAAAATAGACGCATTTGAAGGAATGATATTGTATTAATAGTAAGTTAATTAATAAATTATTATACAAATTCGAATCAATATTTATTAAGGAGAGGATAAGGTCTGTCTGAAACGTAGTTTACAATACATTCTCAATATTTATGAAAACAAGAACATTAGCTGCCTATACATAAAGCCATCATTTACGCATAGCTTGTGAAAACCGTTAAAACATCAGAAAAAATAACAACTAATGACTAATAATTCATGACTAATGTTCGATTTTTAAATGGAACAAACCACTACGGGCTTACGACCGTCTTCTACTGTTATTTCGAAGGCTGGCTTAGTGTGATCACTTTACGTTTACAACGTTCGCCATTAGGTGGTAATGTTTGTCTCCGAAACTCTTAATCATGAGAATTCTCAACATGTTCAACATGTCGAAAACGTTAAAAACACGTGAAGGGAAGGAAGTCACATGCTCACGGGTAACCCCTAGTATAATGTCCATTGTGGTCTCCGCATAGAGAGATCTGTAGCCAGCCACATTATATTAATATTTAGTCTGTTCCGTCCGCCGTTGTACATTGTCAATTTGGCAGACCACTTTCATTTTTTACTGGTGAAATATTGTGGCTCGGAACAGACATTAATGTATTGTAAGACATGATATAAAAATACTCAAACAAAAGAAAATAATAATAACAAAATACATACCCTTGAAAGAATGTAGGTACCTACACGATATTATTATAAATTACATTTTTTTTATCGGAACTCTTTATGTAACTACATACTTGTAGGTTTTCAAGGATTTTTAAGTTAAATAAGACATTGATACATTTTAAACGAAAGCATTAAAAGTATTTTACAAATAATTTTTGTAATAGAAACAAAAGATACCTAAGCAGCAGATAATACCTACAATGGCGCTGAATAAGCAAATAATCTTCTACGACAGGATGCCAAATGAAATATCAAACTCAGGTATAAGCAGATGAAGTTCTATGATAGTTACTTGCTGTCGTGGAAGATTAGCTTATTCGATGAATGACGTTCTTTCAATTTGGCGAAATATGGAAAACGTGATACAGCAGAAGAAGCTTAGATTCACTGAATACAATATGGATAGATAACTTTATCCAAGAAGACCTCGAGTTAGAAAATTTTGAAAGCAATTATTTTTTGAAGAAGGTTATTTGAATGGACTGGGCCGATTGTAATTATTTTAATTTCGAAATATAGGGTACTAGCCTTTTTACCCGTCCATAAAATTGTTGATAAAGTTTGTTGAGAAAAATGTGAATTACAGAACCTGATTTATGGATTAATAAAATATGGTACCTATAAAGTATGTCCCTAAGAGGGGTCAAAAAATGGAGAATTGATTGACTGATCGAGTTTGTATTACCTGTATGTCTGAGAATTTGAATTGGTAAATAGGTAGATATAATTAGATAGTATGAGAAATTTGTAGAATTGCTGTGGAGGCAGCAAAGGTGAGTCATAAACATAGCATTTTTATCTATTTTCTATACCTTCCCCTTCAAGTACATTTAGATAGAACACTTGATTTCTGTAAATGCTTTAGTTGTTCTTCTGCAAAAATATAATTATGTACCTACAAAGCTTTATTAATTCTTAATATCAAATTTAACAGGTAGGTACATAATTATTTTAAGTGTTAAGACCTCTACCCGAGCCAGTGATTTTGTACCTGAAAATCTTTTGTATGAAAAATTGTCAGTATAGCCAGCAAGAAAATATTGCATAAAAAATTCCTATAAATATTCTGACCCATCTGGGAATTGGAACCAGAAATTTCTTACCAGAAGTGGGTGTTAATTATTTTGAGCATAGTAAAGAATTTTGTGGCCAAGGATTCGAACCTGCACCTCACATCCAGCCTTCGTGTGAATAGAAAAATCAGTGTAGATTGCTTATTAAAAATATAACACAGGAATAGGGTAATAATAAAAATTTCACGTTGCTATGGCAATTATACCAGCAATTTATTAAATCACTATGCCCCTAAGTGGGGCGTAAAGGGAGTTTGGATTTCAAAAATTAATTTTACTTACATTAATAAAACAATCAATACAATAATTGGTAAAGAAACACACTTTTATAATAAATAACTAAGGTATTTTGCAGTTGATAAACTTCATTTAACAGGGTAAAACTTTTTAATAAATGATAATTTTGAGTATAAATATTTAGGTACTTCTAGAGAATTAGAACTCTCATAGGTGCTTAATATAAGTCATACCAAGAGTTGACAATTAATAAGAGATATACAAAACATGTAAATGTTATTGTTGTGAGAAAATATCTAGAAAATTTTGACACATTTTAAAATTCTGTAGACATTTTGGCATTGCATTCATTATAAGATATAATCCTAGGAATCTCAGCTCCATAGACGAATTATGGAAGGCATAAATACAACGGGCCGTTGGCCCGGTGGCTAGCATCTTGGCAGATTGTTGAATTTGTCGATTACTCAAGGATTTCAATTTGACCACCTAAATAAGGAACGTTGTTAACGTGAAGTCATCACACAAAGCCATTCGAAATAGCAAGAGAAGAAAGTCATAATCCAGTTAGTACTGGTCAAATGTTAAAAAAAAATGGCATTTTAAAATTGACCATAAATAACGGTGTAATGTTGAATATATCAGTCTGTAATAATATGAATTTTTTCGATGTTACAGGAAAAGAGGTCTGATTATAGAAACTTCAACTAAATTTCAACAAAAAAAAAAAAAACAGGTTTACAATAATAATAATTCTGAAATTAAAATAATAATATATCTAAATTAAAAAAAAATTAATAGTTTGGAATTTAGTTAACAATAATTGTCCTCCAATGCAATCACTTGTAAGTTAATGATGTTGCTAGGTTCTTTTAACAAATCTATGAATGCTCTTTTTAGTATTTACTTAATACACATAATCTGCAAATTAAATATACATAGGTTATCTTCATATTCATAAGAATAATATTAAAAATTGTGAAAAGTTCAAGTAAATGACGTTTTAATCGGCCTGGTGTTGGTTATTTTAACATAATATCTATAAATATTTCTTCTTCCGATGGCGCTACAGCCTAATTCAGCCTTGGCTTCCAATACTGGATGCAGAGTCAACCTTGTCTCTACATCTGTCCTGATTTCGTGGGTCAAAAAGTTGCTCGGCATCCCTCCTGACCTCATTCTCTCATTGCAGCCTAGGTCTTCCAATTCGGCCGGATGTCCACCCATAATTCTCTTTGGTGCTCGCAATGATGGCATTATCTGCTCATGTCTGGCCCAGCGTAGTCTTTATCTATAATAATAAAACCAATATTAGTATGGGACTTTCTAAGGTTAGACAGGTATCTCAAAATTATCTTATGCATAATTTTAAAACAAATAAGAGATTACACTTTTTAAAATAAACAAAGTAATGGATATAACATGAGTTTAATAAAAAGAACATAAACAAACGTTGATATTGATAAGTTATTATTGAGAAGATTCAATACTTACTTAGAATTGATTTGTGTTCAAGCAAATTTATATTCATAATTCATCCCTTAGTCAAAATATTATCAGATATTGCTCTGCGGTCTCTGTGATTTGTTGCAATGAAATGACTGGCTCAGATACTTATCTGCAACAAAAAAATAATGTGTGTTGACAAATGTTTTAAATTTGCTGCATTTAATGTCTATTTCTTTTTATAATTTACAATAAAACATTGGAAGGAATTTGGAATAATGTTCCACAGGTTGAAAATGTGAAACTTAAGAAGTAAGTGAAGGTGATGTTTGTATCTGTATGATAATTATTTTTAGGTTATAAATTATATGTTTTTTGAAACTATAGGTTACATACCTGAAATCCAATATTAATCAATTTAAATCTCAGTCCATCCATCAAACTCTACTGACTTAAATATTTTTCCAAGGAATGAATCAGTTTTGATGTCTATTTTCGACAAACCACTCTTACTCTCACAATTAAACGCGTAAAAAATTTGACAGCTCGTGCAGTACCATAGATTAGTGTTGCTCGATATGTATCGATATTCAGAAAAATATCGATACTTGCTCTCGATATATCGAATCAATACGATATAATCGAATCATTCGATATCGATATAAATATCGATATGTTTTTTTCGATATATAAAATATCGTGTAAGTGAAGCAAAGATTCCTATTTGACCGAAATGTATCCGTAAATATGGAAATAATCTTATTTTTATAGGATTTAAGCTAAAAGTTTTGTGTGCACGTTCACGCTGGCTGTGCGTGGTGGCTATTAGGTCATGTTTCAAATAATTATTGAGCATGTACGAACTTGTATACAATAACCTAACATGAAAAGAGGCATGTACCTATTTGTTTTTTAACAGCCACGTTGGCAGTGCATGCTGAACACCTTCAGTCTTTATTTTGAATTTTTCATGTTAAAAAAATAACAATGGAATGTGACATGTAAGTTTATTTGGTACATGGATGGAAGCTGTGAGTGTTGGTCACGTGTTAGCGTGCCAGGTTTAAACAAACTTAGACCAAAATTTATATGAAATAAGGATCATAAATATGCAACGTAAATTAAAATTTTCACGATCACGTTGACTGATTGTAAAACTGTCATTTTTGAAAATAATAGGTATTCCTTGTTCTAACAGAGCATGACAAAGCGATATGACCGGTCACAAAGCTGTGCACGTGTATCTAGTATTTTTCTTATTGTATTTATATAAAAAAATTTATAAAACGGAACATTGTAAGAGTAAATGAATGTGAATTTCCATTTAAAATTTAGGGTTGAGTAATTAAATACAAATTTAATACGATATATCGAAAATATCGATATTTTTATACGATATATCGCAAAATATCGATACAACATTTCGATTAATTATATCGGAAAAAATATCGATATATTTTTTACTTGAACATCACTACCATAGATGGAGATAGTGCATACAGTTCAGAAATAATTCATTATAAAATTGATTATATTGAAAATATGTTTTTTATTCATATAAATAATTAAAACCTTTTTTTATTTAATAATTAATTATGACGTAGCAAAATTACTAATTAATTATAGACGACATTTTATTCCGCTATACATATTTTCTTTTGATAGTGTCTTTAAAACAAACCTTCATAAAAATATAATATGAAGTAGATGACATTTACACACAAAATATAATATATAAATTGGTTAAGCAATATTATTATTTTATTATTCTTAGAAAACCCATCCTGGAAGAATGATTTGTGAAAAATACGCTGCTATATTTTAATTAGGTAATAGTGCGCTACCAAATCATAGATTTACTTATACATAGATCAATAGAATTCATAGTCAATGTCACTTGTCACTCATTGTTGATAAATATTGATATGTCAAAAAACATAAGAGAGTGGTATAATGCTTCCAATTTTGAAAATATAAATACATAAATATGAGTTTGCTGCTCTAATAGATTTTTCGGTAGGTACCAAATATTGTTTATTAAGATTATAATCCCTTCTTTGTAATTTTTAAGTATTGGCTCAGAAACATAAAAAAATATTGACATTTTCTGTAACATTCTTTCCATCGCTAGGATTTTATTATTTTTTAGTTTAAGAATGCATGAATCACTTTTAAATGGTAACCAAATTGAAAACAAATGAGCTAAGACTTTCATACTCTTTTTCAAAATATATAAGCAATATGATTTATGCTAAACTATAAGATTTGATTTTAAATTCAACCATTAGTGCAAAGGGGTTAGTAAAGAAAAATAAACGCAAATATTTATTGACTGATGATAAATTTATTCATTTTCAGTGTCACAAACCTTGGTTACTTTTACCTGTCATCAAATTGTGCTGTGACTGAGATACCTTTGGGTTTTTTTGCGTCAAAACCTGTCAATCTTCACATACTACATCCAACGATTGCAGTTTTGGTCTTTCAAGGATTCTTTATTCTACAGGATCATGTTTGAGATGTGTAAAGAGAATATGTTGCTGACGGAAGAAACTACTACAGCAATAATCCCATACCATAATTTTTAAATATAATGCTTCTTGTCGTATTATGAAACATACATGAAGATTGTTATATTAACGCAATAAAATATTAATATATATTTAACATTGTTTTTAATTTATCTTCATACCTATTAATTAAGAATTTAGATAATTTTGTTATTATAATAGCAAATAAAGTGATCTTCGAATAAAGTGATATTCGATGTTTCTATCCACAACAATCTGTTTTATGTGATTAATTCAGATATGAATATTATACAGTATTTCTTAATTATTATGATGTGGATAAAACAAATATATTTTTTACAATAATAAACATGCACAAATACCTGACAAATTCATTATGATTTTGATAAACAGGAACGACGTTAGTTCCTGTCAGGTTCGCTTTCTTTCAGAGTTCTGTTTTATCAACCAAATCTACTAAAGAATTTTTATACTCATTTCAATTTTCAAAAATCATTTTTACGATTAATATATTTAAATGTATTATGAATTTAATTTCATGTATCTTTATTATTTACCAACATTTAATATGATTTTATCAGGTACTTACTCATCTAATGGCCACGACAGATTTACACAAACTGCGGCCATAAATTTTTTTAAATGTGTCAAATTACAAAATGGAGGAATTATATTTCCAAAATTTTGCATTAAATCTTTATTTATTGAGAATAATAAGATTTGAATAACATTTATATGTATAACGAATCAATCTCCAATTATTTTATTACATTTTCATACCGTAATACCAAGATTCCATTCAACGTTTACATGAGTAATTTTGTTTCCAAACGATGGCTTACTGTCTTTTTTGATAAATTTGTATGAAGATCCTAAAAAAATAAAGTTTTTTAAATAGCGCTTAATATATTAAAGTTAACGTTGCCAATTGTATCTTAGAACGTTCTCGAGCAAATTTCACCGCTCTGCGCAGATTCATATCTGACGTAGCATTTGTATTTTGAGCGTGATGCTCCGACATAACGGAAAGTATTGTCAAAGGCAAATAAAAAAACAAACATTTCTGAATTATTATGTAGATTTGTAGACGTTACGAAAATATTAAAAAAATGTGAGAAAGATGAATAGGTAAACCAAGAATTTATTTTACCCATATAAAGTGTCACAAAAAATTATCGTTGATTTTATTTTTTATTTTTTTTTACTGTATATTGAAAGTATTATAAACGACACACAAAATTTGCATAAAAAAACATCACAGAATCAACATACAGAGGCCGAGTTCACAATGAATTTGTGGTATCTAACAACTTACCCAAATATAAAGAAAGAAAAACATAAAAAGAAGAACAAAGCAAAGAGTGCAATAAAAAAATCAAACTCAAACAAAAAAGAAAAGGGAGATGGATGGGGTGGGAGAGAGGGAAGGATAGATTGGGTTTAAGGACACAGAGACTACCTTGAGGAGATCATCATCTCTTTGACTGCTCGCTTGAACGACGTCAGACTTTGGGTCAGTCTAAGGTTCGATGGGAGATTATTCCAGAAACGATCGGATCCTGAACTGCAAAAGAGTTCGAGACAAAAGTTGATTCGTGTACCGGAATCGTAAGGATGCGCAGGTTGTTGGACTTCAGAGGCAAACCGTGACTCGCCAGGTATTCGACTCGCCAGATTTTGTGGTTGTGTTCCGAAACAAAGTAGATAGACTTAGGATGTAGGTGATGCGAAGTTTACACAGTCATCTTTCTCACATACTTTGGTACTTCCCTCTGTGACTCCACTAGAGAGACAACAACATCCCTCCAGTGCTGCCTCAATAACCTCCTCCCATGCACACCATGTCCAAATCCCTCAATTCTGAATCGAAGGAACGGACACGGTGTGAGAGGGTCATTTTCTATAAAAAAACATATATTTGTTGAAACCAATGTAAGTAGGTAGGTTTTGGTTTTTTTTATTTGGCTCCTTCGGACCTGCAGTCTAATCCTGACATTACGGAAATGTTTTGATCATCTATAAAGAATAATAATTAACTACCTTACTACTTAACAATACGAGAAAGGTTATGGATATTACCTACTAGTTACTATGTGGCTTGATACGAAGATTACAAATGATCCTAAGCCGATATTTTGTCACATTTCTTTTGAAGAAACCAATCATCATCAAGACTGATTATAGATACACAGAGCCTCTTGTATTGGAGATTATCTCAGGTAAATGTCAGATAATATCTAAACACTGATACTATTATCTAAAGTATATGGAGAAACGCCTACTGCACCATACAGACACTATAACAGAGTTATTTTAAATATTTTGACTATCGTCAACAATGCCTATCCTATAATATGTATAATATTATAATCGCAAAGTTCGTCAGTAACTCGGTAAACACTTTAACCTCACGCATTTATTTTTCATTTTCAAAATTCTGACAAAATTAATTCTACGAAGTAGGTATGGGATATCATACTTACCCATAATTTTCGTCGTCAAGACAATAGGTTTCTGTGACAATAATATTTTATAACATGTTAGCTAACGGAAATATTATATCGAAGAAATATGTGATCCATAATCAGAGGTTTCTACATACCTATATATACATCTGTTGCTACACGACGAAATTGTCCGCAGTTCTCAATATGGTAACGTTAAATTGGGAGATTATAATATACATAACTTATTAATAGGAATCAAACAGTTAAGGCACTTTTCTATGCCTGTCGTCCGAAAGGTTTTTCCAGTCGTCCGAAAGTTATGTATCATGACATAGGTACTTAGTTCATTCCCGATGTTTAGAAATCATTAGTTACTTATTGTATCCCTACTCACCATGGACTATGGAATAATGCTTAGTACATAATATTACAGTATGTGTTAAATTCGGTCATATAATTAGTTACATGAGTAGGTATGCAATAATATTACTATTTATTGATTCTCCATTGACAGAGCATAAATAAATAAATAGTCTGACACTACAACATTTGCTTGCTGTTTTCATCATTTTTTTAAGAAAATCGTAGTAAAAATGATTTTAATAATATTGTACCCAGATATTTATCATTGGGCTCTAGAATTGGTATAATCTGATTAACACAGTCAAAGCTATAGATACGTTCACATTGTACTGAACGTAATCCTTTTTGTCATGGTGCCAATGTTGTAAGGACATTGTATGTTAAGAGCATACATGTTTCATACATACTTGACTACCTGAAGAATGGGCTACATAATAGTTTGTTTTATCGGGTATTCCTTGAATATTACAAGCATCTTAGACAAACACCAAGACACATGATAAATCCTAATACTATATAGTTAAGAATAATGCACGTGTATAATTTATAAAATGAGCAAAATATTGAATAGATATCTACTACTATTATATTAGTCTAGTGAAACTATTTTTATTGTGTTGATATCAAGTCTGGAACACGCAAAGCCTTTTCTACAGGGTTTGGGACAAGGCGGCGTGGATGGCCAAAATTATCAATCACCGGGCATTCACTGCAGTTTTACAAGAAGCTGGACTAAGTTGGGATGAATCTGTGCAACTGGATTAAGTTTTTTTAAGTTTTAAAACTTTAACTAGCCACTCTCTTAAAACTCGATGGATCATATCTTAAAACTATTCTAATCGGTATCAAAATTTTATATAAACATCCCAAATGTCGCACATTCAATATTTACGAATTACCATATTAATTATTATGACGAATCAATTTCTAACTTGGCGTGGTATACGTTAGTGTTGCAAATTATAGGTGGAGACAGATTATCGCCGGCGCTCATTTAACATTCACAGGAGCCGTATTTCAACATTTCCAATTCTGTTTTCAAATTTATAGTCTCCTCTGTAGAGAAACATCCAGCCCGAGTATTCTGCAAACAGCGTAGATACATCGCATTACAACGGCCGCCTCTGCCATGGTTGTCACACAGTTATTTCATTAGATCTTAGCGTTCTCAAATCCTTTAAATTATTTAAATTCCTGCGTATAAAATAATAGTCCTTACCTCAGATAGATATCTACCTTAATCAATTTAATTCGCATTAAATATTCATGTGTGGACATAAATTTTAGTAAAATTAACGAATTGAACGTGCATTCTTGGTGGAATTATTTAAATAAAATAATTTAAATGAAACAATTGATTTGTTATTCCACTATATTTATTTACCTGACTAGTTTCGCAGGAACAGGTCCTGCATGGTCACAGGTGACTTAGAAACAGATTTAAGTCACCTGTGACCATGCAGGACCTGTTCCTGCGAAACTAGTCAGGTAAATAAATATAGTGGAATAACAAATCAATTGTTTCATTTAAATTATTTTATTTATAAATTTTAGCCTAGATGAGTACTAATTTTTTTTTTTAATCCTGGATAGAAATAAACGCTGTCCATTTATCACGAAATTTGTCATCAATTATCATCTAGAAAAATCATACGCAGAATATGCGTACCTATGTGGTGGTCAAACGTTCTATGACCTCTACCAGAATATCAGCATACTAGGCTCATTAAGATTCAACAGACAGCGCTGGCTGAGTCATCTGCACCATATCGAAGATCTGGAGTTCCCAAAAAGGGTTTGTATAATGACCCAATCGGTAGAAGATGTGTCGGAAGACCAATTCTATGATGGTTGATGGCGTTATCGCAGACTGTTTGGCACTAGGGCAGCATAACTGGAAAGTGGCAGCCACTATATACGATGACGGTTTTTATCTATATTTTGAAATTTGATATTAATATGTTTCTATACTTTTTCGTAAATAAGTTTATTAATACTTCAATTACATACTTTTACTGTAGTATTCTGCATTTGTATTCCTACTTAGAAGAATGAGAGGAAAGAGAATCATTTCACCTTGCCTAGTCTCATCTAACATCCATCTTTATGTCCTTAGACGGCATTTGTGTTGTGATGAATTAGTCTAATCACTCTAAGTAATCCCAAAATTATTTGTCATTCTTAATAATATCTTAGTCATGTAAACGTCCTCACCTTTATGTTATTGTTTCGGACATGGAACAGTTTTTCTCTATGACTGTACGAATTTGCATAAATTTTTTTTGTTACCTACAATTTTATAGTCGAAATTGATAATAATATGATCGATCTATCAGTATCAGGTCAAGTAATAATTTAGAAAAGGAGACACAAAAAAGCATGTTTGACGGAATATAATCAACTTTATCTCCCTCTGATGAGGACATGGCGTTAATTTATAAAATTATTATCTACATATAAAATTGTGGGACATCCTTAAGCAATCTACACACTCACAGGTATGAATGCGGTTAGATAGGAGCAGATAGTTTGTTATTACTCCTTTCTTCCAGGAGCGCCACCAGACATCTTATTTGTCTGCACAACCAATGGTCAATGCGTTGCTTTAAAAACACTGTTATGGCTTTCTACTCTGGCTGCGTTGTCCGGCAATGGATGCTACTATAACTCCATTGGTATGAATAACAGTGCGACACTAGCTAGGGATACCATTTAATCTTCCATTTCAACATATTTTAAGCAGATTTTTTTTTATATGAAATGAACCTGTGCTCACTCAAAGTGAACACAAATACAATCATTGACTCTATCACAGTAAGCTACTTAAAGCTTGTGTAGTGAAAGAGGAAGATGTTCGGCACCTGGGATCTAATCCACGATCTCCGCACGAAACAGTACGAAAGCAAGCGTCACATCTGTTAAGTGGTTGGTAGACTTAGCGGTTACAACCGGTATCGGAGGTCGTGGGTTCGATCCCAGGTGCCGACCATCTTCCTCTTTCACGACACAAGCTTAAGTAGCTTACTGTGAAAGAGTCAAAGAGTGTATTTGTGTTCACTTTGAGTTAGCACAGATTCATTTAAAAAAAAATCTGCTAGGATATCAACCACTTCAAATTATTAAAATAGAGCCGCCTATAGGTACTAATAATATTTTGGTTTCGTTTAACAAAATTTTAACCTTTGCAGATTTTTAATATTTTTCCTGCGTACCTATTTGTTTTTTATTTCTATCCAAATCTGGATTATTATTATTTGTGAGTGAAATTGCAGAAAATTAAAAAAAATCTGGATTACTGGCTCAAGTCTGAATCAGGTGACAAGAATTTTTTTTAATTTAAAATATTGAATAATATAGCCTAAACTATGTACCTCTTTCCAAAAGAAATAAAAAATATTTTTTTTTCTTATTTTAAATTATCAACAGAAGCACTAGGTGCCAACGCAATCTATGGAGCACACAACTTAACAAATTTTTCAAACATGAATTTATATTACTATATTTGACTATTCGAACATATTCTTAATAGGTACGAAAAACTTTGAATAGAGTTTCTTGGAGAAAATCCTAAATATTGCGTTGATTCAAATAATAAGTCAGCAAGTAAGTAGGTACCTACATAAAATTATCATTGTGGTGTATTTTGTTGCGTGGTGCAATTTTTGCTTTTTTACCATTTTATAGGTAGGTACCTACAATTCATTGCTTCGTAAGCAATTTCTTAGAATTTTATTTTACAGTGAATTCGAAACTGCATAATGAAGTTACACAGCACGAAGCATATTTTTGAGACGGTGAATTTAATTCTAAATTACATATATTGTTGTTAGTTTCCGAACGATTGCGCAAAAGTTGAAAATACTTTGGTACGATTTGGTAGGAATTTATTGTCCATTAAATAAATAAATAAACGATAATAAAAATAATATTAACATTAGGTAAATTTATGATTGTGATTACATGAATTAAAAGCTTATCAGTTCTTCCTCTTTCAGGAAGCCATGTTTTCAACTGGTTTTTTTCTGTTCGATGCCTGATTGTGTGAAAATCTCCTTCTTTCACGCCGCTTCCTTTATTTTCTTTTTTTTATAAACTGATTTGAACCCGAAATAAGGACACTTTATTTCATAAAGATGTCAAAATAAGCGTGTTTTTTTTATTTTATGTAGGTACTTAGGTCCAGATCCATTTTTATTTATTGGAATTTTTATGAAAACAATAAGTATATCTAACGCAATATTTATCGTTGTTTTTTGTATGCATCACGCCGTGTCCCGTAAGTAGGCAGAGATAACGAACCTCAACTCTCTTCTATCAAAGCACACTTCTTTCGCTTTTTCCACCAACATAACATTTCTCATACAACTTCTCACAACCTCTATTATTTTTCATAGTATTAACGACTACCTACTTATTTATTATTCACGGCTATAGGTATTCCATTAACAAACAATAAAACATAACCTTATCAAACGAAATTCATCAACTATTTTTAATAAAAAATGAAATGACCAATATGCATTCCCCGACACCGCAACTTCCTTAATGCTTTCATTGTTTGATATTCTGGAGGAAGTTTTCTTTCTCTTGATGCTGCCAAAAAATAATCACCTCATTGCAAAACTCCTTGTTAGTGACCACATCGGTTGACGGGATATGCTAAAAATTAATTAGGTACAGGATTTAAAATAATAATAATATCTACCTAATACGGTTGATGTGTAAAGAATGTACATTTCATTTTGTCAGTATTACACCCAGAAGCTATATTTAAGAGAATACCCTATCACAAAAAATACAAACCATTAAGTGCGATTGTTTAAGAAAATAGTATAGTCCAAACTCCCTTCTTGCCCTTCAACTGCAGACTAAAGTGCAGATGTGTAATTGTACTATAGCATCAATAATACAATATTGTCTCGAATACACACGCAATATAAAGTAAGTGCACGGGAATCATCTTTTGTTACAAAGTAAAGACAATTAATTCCATTTTGTAATAACAGGACTAGACGCGGACGTGAAATGTGTGGGTCAATCTATTTGGGTGAATTTTGTGATAAATCAGAAAAATGTGGGATGAAAACTATACTCGGACATTTTGTCGAAAGAAAAATCATCGCCTATTTTACCGTTATACAAAAACCATTGATGCATTCATATTAATATTTAAAATAATTATATTTTTTTTTCCATGATTCTCCTTAGAATAAACTTAAAAATATTTAGGTAATCGTAGCTCTTTGAGCAATAGAAAAAGGCTGATTGGAGTGATGAGTCTTTGGCTGTATGCATGTAGGTACCTACATCCCGATAGGTGTTTGACTCCTCAAACTGTCCTCCAATGCTGTCCACTAACTAACTGACAATCTGTAATAGCTCGTCTCAATGTTCCCAACCTCGATTTGACTTCCGGAGACTGAAACCACTGTTATCAAACCACACCATCAGTTCCTATCAGATCTTGTAATATTTTCTAAAAAACGTAAATAGGGCATTATTTTATCCTGTTGTCAAATGCAAGTGGCATCCTCAACGCATGCGCATACAGATGGTTTAATCTTTTCCTAATATTTTTATTGAGTTTTATACGGTACGATATTCTCAATAATTTCCAAAATTTTAACTCTATATTTCATTAATTATTAATCTACTTGTTGTTTACATGGGATTTTTCGACATGTTGAACATGTCTCGGAGTTTCGGAGACTTTAACATTACCACGTAATGGCGAATGTTGTTAACATAAAGTGATCACACTAAGCCAGCCTTCGAAATAACAGTAGAAGACGGTCGTAAGCCCGTTGTGGTTTGTTCCATTTAAAAATCGGTAATGAATTGTTGGAGTCATTAGTTGTTACATATTCGGTACGGTTTACGCCGCTCCTCATTTGGTGATTATCCACCATATTTTTTGTATGTATTGTATGAGAAAATCCTGTAGAGATTTCGCGTCAGCTCTGTTACGTTGATTCCGGTTGCTTCGGACGATGCGGTCTATATCCTTGTATCTGTAATTAAGAAATCTAGATAACCAGTATTAGCATGTTTTGTTTTTTGATTTGACGATAAAAATCAAGAAGCTAATATTTTTGGAACCAACTTTAACGATCGTGGCGAATTGCTCCGTAATTTTTCCATAAAAGTTGACGAAATGCAATGCCCCATTACGATCTGTCTTTTCAAAACAGCAATCTCCCCTCATTGTCAAAAACTATGATGGATAATAATTGCTTGGCAAACACACGGGACGTCATCTTTGACGCGACGTCAAATCACACACAGACGAACACGGTTGGATGCCCGAATGCGACTATTTTAGGGGAAGTTATCTGTTCGGTTTGGGGAAAATAAAATCTGAACTGTGATAATTTAGTTGAGAGTCGTTCATACAAGTTGATTGATCTACATACATACCACCGATATTTTTAGTTAGCAGTCAAATATTGTTATTAACACTAATTATACAGGGATCCCAGATGGACGGCCACCAGGAAGCTCCCAAAAAATTGGACTTTGTCATCACAGGTGCCTGATTTGAGCGCTTTTTAAACAGAATGAGGAAGAAGAAGACTAATTTTCATAGGTAAAATAAAACATTTAGCATTGACAAAAACGCTGTTTTTCCATAAAAAGTATAAAAACATAGTACCAATAACTATTACTTAATTGGTATAACATCATCAGCTCTCAAAGTATTTTAGAAATATAGCTTTCAGAAGAATTGCATAAATATGTTTCTTAGGAGGTTTGTTGAAGCATTTGCAGCTACTTTTTCTACCAAAAAGTACCCTAGGTAATTGTTTTGTTTTACATTAAAAACGCTTTCTATTTAAAAAAAAAATAACCCTTTCAATTAATTAGTGTCATGTTTCAAAAAGCCTTTAAAATGCCATAGAGACTGATAAAATCAGAATGGTTTTAATTTACACCGTATTGAATATCCTTCTTTTAATTGCTTCTTTAGTTCGAGTGTTGGTTATTTGAATGCCTGTTAAGGTTCAAAGTGTCAGTTGACCTTCCAGCAATATATTAACGGCGAGGTAGGTACCCACTCCTCTGAACACGACGGGTCCTCTATGGGATATTATAAAGGACCAACTATCGGAGCTTTGTGGTCAATTATCACCTTTGACTCGAGATAAGTCTTTAGAGCATACATTAACACCCCAAATCATTGGGTAATTGATTCCTATGTAGGTAAGTATCTCGAACACCATAGAGTTTATTTGATTTTAATCTCTTTATATTCTACCTAAGTAGTAAGTAGGCGGGTACTGTTTGGTGCCCGTGAGAAATTTAAAAAAGTCGTCCCTGAAAAGCTTAATTCACAAAAATATTTTATCTAATGAGCAAAGAATACTGTATATTTTTTTATAAATTAATGTTTCATAAATATATATAAATAAATAATTATGATAATATTATATATTATAATCTGCAGATTGTGCGTAAAAAATACTTTGGAAAAAAAGGAAAATTATGACAATTTTTCGCGTATTTTATACGAGTTTTGGCATTACAAACTATTGGTTTGCTTGTTTTTGAACTAGGTATACTTAAGTCCAATTAAGTATTTTGTGAATTATAACTAAGTTCTTACTATTTAGCGCTATAAGTGCAATTTGAACTAATAATTAGTAATATATATTTATTATAAAGTCCCGTTTCAAAGGAAAGTTATACAATACTTAGTAAAATTGAGAAAGATGGAAAAACGCAATGCCAGCAAAAACTACAGTTACTATCTAAACGTTTTTAACATGAAAACAAACCAACCTATAGATATGTATAAATAACTGGTTCGTATAATATGTTTATATTACACACCTATAAATACTATAAATTATGGGGTGACCTGAATAAAAAAAAATATTTAGGAATGTATATCTGGCATTCGTCATTTACAAAAAAGAAGATGAGTAAAATATGAATCTTCATAACAAATAAATCAAATTATCTTTCATAATTAAAAAAAAAACATGCATGCAGCTTATATTGTATAAAAGTTAAAATTTACGACATATTATTATGAAAGTTAAATTTAAAGTTAAGTGATTTGTGAGTTCGTTTTTGAGAGAAATAGTGGATATGCTTACGTAATATGATAAACTTTCTTGACTTTCCTGAAAGGGATGCGTGGCAATGGAATGAGGTGTGTAAATAAAAACCAACTCCATAGGTCTGGACTATGTCTCTAGAAGCAGTATAAAACTAAAATTAGACGAATGGTAGGCAGATATTTCACCATCAAACCACTAGGTGGTATGTTATATAGCAATGAACACTCCCTACGGGATAATTAATCATTTTTTGTGTTCAGTGTGGTAAAACTTTAAATGAGCGGTGTTCTATTTAACATATAATCACCATTTTATTGCATTTTGTGTGTGGTAGTGCATTCAATAAGAACAGGAACATTTCAACGGAATTATGCAAAGCAAATCACCTAAAATATAATAAATAATTATATTACCTAGCCTCATTACCGTTTATAAGAAAAGGGGGGGGGTGGAGATGTGGATTCGGACCCCCCTAATTTCTGCAAAAATTGCAAATAATTCTTCAAGTGAGTTCAAAATAATACAGCAGAATCATTGGGAAAAAATATTTTATGGGGGGAAGGGGGTGGGGGTCGTCTGACCCCCTCCATGTAAAGCTTTTTATACCATTTTAAGAAGTAAAATATGTCCTGGATTCACCGTTCAAGCGATTTCTCATCTTTGAAAATTCTTCAAAACAAAGTTTAGCTTATGAAATTTTTTTTTCTTTATATAAAAATGAATCTGGGCTCACCAAAATGAACTCAAAACACTTGTACACCTGTTCAGCAGAGCATCGTTGTGAAAGTGGAAACGGTCGGCACCGGGATTCGAACCTACGACCTTTGGTATGCTGTACATACGAAAACCGTCGACCGATACCACTGGGCTACCAACCGTCATAAACATAAATTAATCAAAACTCGATAGCCTCACTCTGTGAAAAATAACAGTTTTGGCTGCTACTGTTATAAAAATAGAATAATCCATTTGAATGTTCTAGGTGACATCTACCAAAATAAACTCCACCACTGAGCTACATAGCTACGTATTTTCTTGCACATTATAAGAAGTAATGTCACACTTGATGTTCATTTTTAGCAATTAATTATTCAAGATAAGTGATAAAAAAAGGAAGGTTCGGATACCATCTACTGTCATCTAATATCATATTAACGCAGACCTCCATAAAGCAGCTATTTTGGAAATTTTGTAAAATGCTTTCTTTTCTTCTTTCGACGACACAAAACTTCTCAGTCAAAAGTTTTCCTGTTGTTTTTGTAGTTCTTTTTAATCAATTATTGGTCATGATGTGTGAGATTTAGTTTGATGTTTCACAGTTTTATGAGAGACGAAGATAACGGTTTGTAGTTGTAAATCATTACAAACCTAACAAAACTTTTCAAAGGAACCTCCTTTGGATACTTATTTTTGTTTTCATTTTTCATGCATTCACCCTTTGTGATCCCATTAAGATGCATATAGGGAGGCAACAAGAACAAAAATTTGCATTAACTGTAAACGATCTTGCGCAATATCAATGAATTCTTCCCACAACATATCCAAATGGATCAGCTTTGTTTCGAAGGACCAGAATACTGTGTAAGAGGCCTTTCTCGTCTTCGGGACCCTTATGAGAGAAAGTACGCGGTACTTTTGTCGGTCAACTGTCATCCGGAATTCTTAACACAAGTCCCAGCCATAAAAACAGGTGACACCTGAAAATTTTTCGTTTTAATTTAAGGCCCACCAACATCGTAAAGATAACCCATGTTCCAAAAATAAAATCACTATAAATAATTGTTCATGAAAATAATCTTGATCTCGGATATGCACTGAAAAGTTTGGTTGTACTACAGAACGCTAATTAGCGAGATATATGAAGGAAGGGGTGTTTATCAGTTGTACCTAATTAGGATTTATTTTTAACTGAAATTTAATATTTTTATTTTCTACATGACACAGAAGGTATCTATACCAGAGACAAAATAGCATAGAAAACACTTTCAAACAATATTCCATTATGACACTTAGGTAGAAAAAATATTTTTACACAATTCACAACAACAAAATCATTTTGATAGATAATTTAAAGAAAAGGTTCTGAAAATATCGGTAGGATTTGGATGGAAAATATGTCGTTTCAAACCCCACTAGGGAGACTTCGATCCTATACCATATTCTTAGAAAATTTTCTAAGGGCGCCCAAGTGGTACCTATCCATTACCTTCACTACATTATGATACCTACATCAGCCAATGATAAGGATGGTTGGTGGATATTAAAATCTACATAATAATTCAGAAATGTTTGTTTGACTTTTACCGTATATCTGAGCATCACGCTCAAAATACAAATGCTACGTCAGATATGAATCTGCGCAGAGGTGTGCAAACTGCTTGAGAAGGTTCTTAAATACAATTTGCTGCATTAACTTTAATATATTTAGAGCTATTTAAAAAACTCTATTTTTTTAGGATCTTCATACAAATTTCTCAAAAAGACAGTAAGCCATCTTTTGGAAACAAAATTACTCATGTAAACGTTGAATGGAATCTTAGTATTACGGTATGAAAATGTAATAAAATAATTGTAGATTGATTTGTTATACATATAAATAATGTTATTCAAATCTTATTATTCTCAATAAATAAAGATTTAATGAAAAAAAAATGCAAAATGATTCCTCCATTTTGAAGTTCGGCAGATAGCACAAATCACCCTCTATGGGTGGAATGCCTAATTAATTATCACACATTAGAGGGTGTAGGGAATGTAGCTAAGATTCAAACCACAGAGCTCTCTATGAAAACTTGCAAATTATGTCGGTAGGTTCGTATAATATTATGAGGTCGGTAAAACAAACATTGTAATAGTGTCATTCTTCTTTTTCTGTGCTTATGTCAGTTATAAAGGTCTGTTAAGCAATGGGAAGCTAGACTAGAACCTGTTTAATTACCTACCGATCAAGTCTGACAATCGGAATCAAAAACGTAAAGCAAGACGGGTATAAGCTAGTATTAAATAAAACTGTTAAAACAGTCCGGTGTTAAAAAGTGATTTTGTTAATTGAATTACATAAATATGTTTGTAGTACATAATTATGTTCATATAACTTAAATTGTAATATATTTATTGTATTTTAATGGCCTTCTGAAACCAGCAGATTCTACCTGCTGTTTGAGGGTTTCTTTGCAAATAAATCAAATATCTTATACACTCATTGAATTTAAAGTATTAAGCGCTAATATATTTCCCAAAGCACCACAAGAGGTTCCAGAAAGGCTTTTAGTGGAAGAAGGCTACAACATTTTTAACCTAATCTCTACTTCTGGACAGAATTGTCAAAAAATCATACGAAATAATACCTACTTTTTGTGCAATCAAAGGTGGGTCACTCCCATCATTGAAATCTGTCTAACAAGCGTTTTTATTGGAAGACAGTGCAACGACAAGCAGTCAAACGTGCAAAATGTTTCAAATTCGTATATTTTTGGGTGTTTCTCTCCAGAAGTAGATAATTCGAATGAAGATATCACAATAGTAGGTATTTACATGTCAGTCACTAGGAGTGGACACATCCTAATAATTCATCGTCAACTTTTTCGTTATAATAATAATATTATGATTTATTAACTTCTACGAGATAGTTGATTTTGTTTCAACGTTCTGCCAATCAATAAAATGATCAATATTATGCTGTATAGTTGTAAAAAAAACTTTACAAAACTTTCAGAATTTATTAACAATAAGAAATTCAATGCCTTAGTTTCCCAATTGTACAATATTCTGTTTTGAGAGAATCGTTCCTTATGCTCTGAACACCCCAAAATAAAATAAACCATAATAAAATTCAAAAACAATTCCAACAAAATTGTTTGTTAGTAAATCACATTTAAAAACAATTGCACTGGGCAATGCAGTTTGTAAATATGGAAAGGTAGGGTAAAGTTTGAGAATTTAAAATTCCAAACACGAGTTGGACGAACTAAAACAACTAAAGCCCGCCGTTCACGGACACTCCATATGGATGTCATCCTTTATAACAGATAACAACGACATTGCGCTACGTTAAATCACGTATTTTGCTATTATTATATTTAAAATAGGAACACGTGTGTCGTGTACTCTGGTGAAAGGATGACGGCAAAATGAGACGAAGTTTTTAGGCGACTTGGACCAGGTCCACTCGAGTATCCCCATTGACGATCCATTATTTGGAGTGATGAACGAATGTCTTGATGCTATTGACTTTAAAACTGATACACATCATCCATTTGGCATCTGGAGCGTTGTCACTCCAAAAAATGACTCACGGTAATTTTTTGGAGTGACATCGCTCCATTTGGATGGATGGAGTGATCGAGAATGGCGAACTTAAGAGTGGAAGAACATATTTCTAACTTCATACCCGAGTATCAGTTGTATTCAATAATTAGATCAATAATTCGTAAAAGACCAGATGTTACTTGATATCTGTATCCAATAAACTTCTTTAATACAGTTCAATTCAACATGAAATTCATACTTAACAGTATTACAAACTTGAAACATAAACAACAAAGAAATATATTTCACTTATTGAAAACTTACCTAAGTATGTGAGTAAACTTTTATGAAACTTGTCTGTGAAGTCGGAAGCTTTGTGAATTATCTCTTTGTAAATAAAGCTTCTGCTACACACGTCCTGACCAATAGAAAAACAATTGTTATTTTGAATTGTCAGTAAGTATTTGTTATGGATAGAAATTTGCTTCAGATTGTAGTTTATCGTGTAAAGAGACAAAAGCTAGAATTGTCTGTACATTGTCTTACTAATACACACATAAATACTGTGCTAAAGAATCGATGAATTCTGTTTTTAATGACTGTGGAATTAGACTCTTTATGTTAATGATATATGAACGTTTTTGTGCTCTGTTAATTCTTTCTATAGGGCTATAGTGATTAGTGATGGCAAGAATAACCCTTTTTAACAATTGTTTTATGTGATACCCAAAGATCTCCATCCATACGTCCTAACAATGACAAGTCCATAGGTGAAAATATCTTAGCATTGGTTCTGTGGAATAGGTAAAACTCGTTATAAGAGAGTCTTTATCGAGAGAGAGTGCTATCACAACATCTGGTGGTGGGTGTGAGCTGCCTCTATAAAGCGTTTCCATCCTGATCTTTCACTGTCACATTCCAGTACTAGAGATTCTGCTACAAGGCCATCTTGTTAAGTTAGTACCTACCTATAAGTTATACCTTCCAACACTTGTCCTTCCAGTTCCATATGGATCATTATACAACACTCTTTTTGGGAACTCCAAATCTTCCATTCTGTACAATTTGATCCAGCTAGCGCAGTATGTTGATCTTAATAAACTTGACTACGCTTATGTCCTGTACATCAAGATCGTTTAATCCGACCTAAAGTGAACTTTAGACCTTCGATAAAATGTGTAATCTTACATAACTACTTAGTATCGTAATTCGTACTAACGCTATGATGCCATATCCGCGAGTCACACACACGCACATCTACGTAGTGGTGCCTTAATTCTGTTGTTTGAAGCGGTCGGATAGACACACAACAAAAACCCCGATGATAGAAAAGAGAACTTATGCGGAAAATTCGAATTGAAAGCTCATAGCTATATATACCTACTATAAATTCTCATCATATTTGTGTAGACAAATGAACGATATTTATACAAATTTACCTATCAATAAAGCGACTTACTTACCCATTAACGGATTGTCGTTTACTATTATTGTGCAACATCAAAACGGGCGACAGAGTCACGTTGTGACGGATAACCAGCGGATAACTCTGTTTTATTTTTATATCATGTAGGTAACTCTACTAAATAGCAATCAACAGCAATTTAAATCTGATAATGTCAATTTATAGACCAAGTTTGGACAGAATAACGTACGATGTCAAGAATTTACAAAAAGGTAACACGGGATAATTAGAGTGGAGCTTGTTATATAAAATAATTACGTTGTGGTAAAAATATGAGGAAGACTCACCATCGGATCTGGTATCGCAGCACGCGATCAGTGTTTTAAAATCACTAAAGATTATCTCCACGAACATTATTAAAGTAAATGCGAAAGATCAAACACAAAGAAAAAAAAAATAAGCCGATGGGATATCTCGCAGGACTCACACAGATCATTAAACATCCCAGAAAACAAATATCGACAGGAGTGAAAGATCGCATAAATTATAAGTCAAAAAATAATTGCCAAAATCCTTTTCGGTTGTGTGAGAGATGTAAGAGGTCTCGAATTTTAATTAGAATGCTCATAAATAATGGTCACCCTAAATAAAATCATTACTTAAAAATAAATAATAAACTGCCTTCGTTATATCGTTGCATCGAGCATTAAAATCATCGACATGGTTTTGATTTTCGATGTTTGAAATCTTGAATAATATTGTAGGTAACGATTGCTTGTACTTTATACAATTTAATTTACATTTATACTTTATTCAATCAAAACAACAAAACACACTATTAAATCATTTGTGGTTATAGGGTTGATCATTTCAAACAATCGTAGATGCACAGCCGAGAATCCTCTTGTATACCTACGACAAAAACAAAAAATAGAAATATGAGAATGTAAACAGGTCATTACCTACAATTTCTTAATGCTTTGAATAAAAAAAGATTATTTAGGTAATTTCTGTTTTTCGTTGATCATACAATCGGTGTAGCTGAGGTTGCTGCTAGAACGCTAGGTTTTGTGTTGCGCCTCTCTCGTGATTTGTCTAGTCTATGGTATTTTAGAACCCTGTTATGTATCACTTGTGCGCCCTCTGCTAGAGTACAACACGCCTATTTGGTCACCTCACTGTGTCGTACATATTAAGAGGCTTGAAGGTATTCAACGTAAATTCTTGAGGTTCGTTAACTTTAAAATGGGTATTTCGCTGGCTGATATTGACTACGATGGGCTCATGCGTGATCTGGGTCTCCAGACCTTGTAGCATCGCCGTTCGGTCAACGATCAAACAAAATCGTTCATGATTTGATTGATTGTCCAGATCTCGTTCATCTCATGCAGCTCCGTGTTCATCAAAGGCTCACAAGAGCTAATTCGGTGTTTTCAGGTTACTCAAGGACCAATTATCTCCACAATTCTACAGTGCGGCGTCTTCACAGGATGGGTAATGAACTCGGCCATGTTGTGGATATTTTCCGAGTGTGAATGGATAGTTTTAAAAGAGAATTCTTGCTACATTTTTCGTATTAACGAATTCCCAATAATTATTGATCAGTCTATTCTATTGGGTGCTAATCATGTGTTGTCGTCTTATATCTTTTGATTTTTTTAAGTGTTTTTGTACAGTGACATTACCCACTCTGTTGTTTTTAATATGGATTCGTTATTATTTTGGTCTGATAGAGATTATTGTATTTTGTTATATTTTCTGATTTTTATTTGTTTTATTCCTTAATATTTTTATACACGTGGCTAATGTTTTCCTTTTGTTTTAAAATTAAAATTGAATCATGCTTTTTTATCATAAATTTTTATTTTTATTATTGTTTTAACTATATTATTGTATGATTGTGTTCGATTTGTGTGATATTGTTTGGTATTTTTGATTTTTCACTTTGTTAATAAATAATTGACATGTAAAAGGCGTTAACGCCGGGGATGTTTAATAAATAAAACAAAAAGAAATAAATTTAATAACCTTAAAATCGATGTAAATTTACAACCCTAGATTTATAATACATACACATGTAGAGATTGGCAGATACAGATTGGTAACATCGAAATATAATTTTGTAAGGACAACATACACAAGCAAAGGTGTTTATATTGTTATCTTGCATTAAGTGTGAAGTCTTTTGAGTGCGCATAAACACACCATAGGTACATATCTCTTTGTATTTTTTATAAAGCTCACTTCGCAGGGGCTCATTAAAATTTGAGACGATGTATGGTGGTGCATTTCGTGTTATCGAAATATTTTCATTTCTTATACCTACTGCATCTTGTTATCGAATAATGAACTATTAAAAAGGGTGTGCGATCTTTTAAGGATGGTTTGCTTTAAGAATGTGTTTATAATCGCATTCTATTATCTTTGATAAATGATTTCTTTCTCATATTTTAATTGATTTATATTTTACTTACTTACATGTTTTTCAAAAGTATTTCTATTTACATTTTTATTGTTTTTCCTTTTATGATCTGTACTTTTAAGATAACTTATTAGTAGAGCTTCATAATAAATCTGCATTTTTGATTCTTTTGAGTCTTGTCAACATCGGCGACAACGTGACCGAATTTTTTTCTGTCTTTTCTTCCCTTTTAAAAGTCTGTAATCAACCCTTGTATTGACTTTTCGCGCGTGTCTGTGTAAAAACTAGGCCATTGCCATCCCATATGTAGCTGCAGCAATCGCCTCATAAATAATGTCGTCGAATATCGAAACGATCATCGAAAGAGTTTCGAAAATTTTCCATACAAAAATGATCGAACGATTCGATCGTTTGATTTTTTAACACTATTTACACGCTTTTAAGCGCTTATTAGCGTGCAATAAGCTTTAGATGAAACTCGTACTAGCCCCACTGGTCACACCGAATTATGCTCATCATCTTGGACCATTGTCAATTCTTAACATCCATAACGACCTCTAACAACGAGCGTCTTCTAGCAATGCCTCCACACATAACTTCATTTTGTAACTATTATTTATCTGGAGTCTAGAAAACATTTTATATACCTATAAGAGTTAAAACCAAATTATGCAGAATATATCTTCAAAACTAACAATAACGCACTGCAAACCTGGCTGATAAGTTATTCCTTATATCCCTGCAGCAGGATCTGTAACAAATGGTCAATCTAGATCGTTAGGTTTATGGATGATGCTTAGTAAAAAGTTCTTGCATCAAAGCCTCCTTAGGCACTATCGTCCAACTTGGGTGAGGTTTGTGAAAATATATACCTACCTATAACCTTAGAGATAAATTTGCTTAAAATTTGCCTTTTCTAATTACTTGGTTTAATTTATGGGCAATTAGTGCAGCTGTTTACCTCAAAATATTTGCAGAGGCGTGATGAGGCAGGAAGGATAAAAAGAACCGCCACAAATTAAAGGTTCTTGAAATTGAAGCCTCATTAAAGTCCAAAGTCTAAAGCTATTAATCAGACTCAGAAACAAATCATTTATGTCGTAAAGTGAACTGCCATTATGCGTTATTTGATGGCCGCATATGCAGTTGAATATGAATGAGCCAGTAAGTATTGCACCCTTTGAATGTGTGATTTAATTTTAAATTTGTTTCTTTAGATTAGTAAAGGTAATCTTCTATAGTTATAGGTTTCACAAATTGTCAGACAGAGGGAAACAAAATATTATGAATTTAGCAGCAATGCCCATTTCCTACTCTTTCTTCCGCCTCATTTTACTGTATGAACCAAATCTCTTGTCCACCAAAATGTCCGACGTTTTATGGTAACGTCACAAATCATTATCTTCTCTTCTATCTTCTAACACCAATTAAGTAAATATGGCTACGAAGAAGTCATCCTCATACTAGTATTTTTATATTGAGTCAATTGAGTGTTGTTGGTCAGTTGGAAAAGAGAGTAGGTACATGACTGGAGGATAATCTGTAATGTATAAGACATAACACCTCAGTGATAATAATAATATGATCACTGACACCCTGTGGAATACCGCTGAATGGCGCACAGTATAATAAACAGTTCGTTAAAACATTGTGGGATTGATTTCTTTGACTCATTAAGGATACAAAAACTGTACCTTGTGTTATTTTGCAAATCAATAGGATGCGAATTTAAAAAACACGATTATAAATTGTGTGATGTGAACAAAAGGAAATGGTGTGAAATTGTTTTGGCACACATGACGGAAGAATTTGGATGGTTCTGATTGCTTCCCTTTTATTTTATGGTGGAGCCTCAAGTCTTCTTTCTAGGCAATTCAATACCTATTGTTCTCGGAGATGTGGAATGTGGATATCCAGCTTTACCAACATTTCTTCAAAGGTTTTTCCAGAGATCGACGTACCTACCTCTGGTGTCTCAAACACTATATTAAGCAGTTTTCATGAATGCATTCTGCCAAAATAACAAATGTTCTTGACATTACAAAAATTACCTACTTAAGTTGTGAATTTATTGTGAACTGCGTATTTGATATCTGAAAAAAAAAGATAAAACCTGGTATCAATCGTAAGTTCTTTCGTCTTTTTCCTTCCATATCCCTTATTTTTGTCCTTAACTCTTAGCCCACATCTACTATTTCCAACATTTTGTTGTTGTTGTTGTTTATTTTTAATTTACTTCTGAATTACTTGCCATGTGGCTGTTTATGTCTATGTATATCAACAAAAAACACCAGTTAAGCATATACATAACTTAGGTATGTACCAACAGTTTTATGTAATAGTTTCTATAACATCACTGTTTTTGTAATATTATTATCTGTGTTATAAAAGAAGTAAATGTAATATTGGATTTTCAAAAACCGAATTAATTTAATAATATGTACTCCTTGTCGTAATTCAAATTATAAATTTGAATTACTATTAGAAAAATCTAACAAAACCTACATAAAATTACTCATATTAAGTTTTCAAGTCAGTAATAATACTTATACATCCATACTACGGATATAAGTACCCGCTTATAAGCATCGTCACGCTCCATATATGGACAAAATGCTCTCATTGGTTAATAATTATGATCCGATCTCTAGAACATTCTATTTCGTTTATAGAAATTTAGGCAGTTGGACCAAACTATTAATAATTCACCCCTTAGCACCGGTGGAAGTGGCTGACGCAACATTCTCAACCCACGTCTTTTAGCGGAGTATAAAAGGGCTACGGCGATTGCAACCGCATTCATTACTTCTTTACATCGGGACAAGTCCTAACAAGCGCGTCTAGTCTTTGCACTACGACCCGGCATTTTGCCGCCCAAATCGGTCTTATCAAAAATGTAGTATTTTAATAAAGAAGGTCGCTTAGATAATTCGTGTCATTTGTAAAATTAATCGACACCGCGTAATTAGTGCGATCTACGATAGAAAAGACAATAATAAACAAAATAGTGCTGATAGGTTGTGTTAAAAGTAGAAACTAGAACAATTCAAATAATAATACATATAACTTAATGTAACCAAAAGTGAATTAACTCTTTATGTGCTCAAGAATTGTACTCAATGTTGATAAAATTGTTGTACCAAAACCATGTTTAAACTTTCAATAAAGTAACAGTGAAATTACCACAGTGCGTTTCAAATTCATCTCAAAGTTACCTAGTTAAATACCAGATCGAACCTCACAATTGCCTGAGACAAGACTATCATTCTGTGTGCTTTATACTCATGCTCTCACAAGTTAAAAAGTATAAGAAACTTCTCTTAGAATCGTATACTGAGCTAGAAATAGAGGAACTCTTTATAGATCTTTCTGTGTGCTTCTCTTTTGAACTTTCTAATCTCATTCTGTGAGCCTCATCCGAACAAGTGCTACAATACTACCAGAAGGCAGCTTAAGAAGACAGAACTGAAGAGGTAAGAGACTAAAGACATCCGTAACAGTAGAAGTGGAGGAGACCACCTATAGTTGTCGCCCACCTCAGGCGAGATTTGACAGGAAGATAAGAACAACTTTCGACAGTTGGCTCCTCAGCGGGGGCACATAGAGACACCCCAACAACATTCTATTACGAATTTTATCCACTAACGTAAGTGAGAAACTTACGGGAATTTCGTATGGGCTGCAGATTTTTCTGAAATATTCTGCAGGGGCGCTATGCACGTTTCTATACAAAATTATGTCAGCGTAAATATCACGGAAACTTTGTATAGGAGTACTGGAATAGTAAAATAGGCTATTCTGCTATATCAGTTGCTTTTCCTAAATGTATTATTTGAATTCATATTGAGAAAAAGAAACGCTCATCCACTGTACTTACCTTTTGTACGGATAATAATACAAAACATACCTACCTACATTATAAAGGTACGTAGCTTTCTACATGTGGCATTGTGGTCAATTTCGGGAACCCCATCTGTCGTCCTCTTTGTTCCCAATAGACTTACGGGTCTAACAATGATGGATTATGGTCAGGTCCAAGGTTAGGCCAAGCAGTCTCGCTCAGAGAATCTTTCTCATTGTGGATATCAACAATCGTTCTTATTGGAAATTCTCTACGGGAAAAGATTTGAAAAAGATGGAAGATTTTCAATGCTTTATTTGTTTATTTATTTATTTATTTATTTATATATACATTAACGGCAAAAGCCTTTTACATACAGTTTATAATACGTTATAATAATTCAAATACAAATAGTAATAACAACAAAATCATTCACTTAATTAACAATAAAACTTCAGCATGCATGAACAATATATAAATTTCAAGAATAACAATTACAATGTTTACGCAAGAAATAGAATCATACATTTAAATGAAATCAAACAACAATATTCATGAGATTGTATTCTTATTCGATTAATTTATTGTTTACTCCAGATTTTTTTCTAATATTTTATTTAGTAAACAAAATTTTTTATAATATTATTCATTAAGTATGAAATACCTATGTAGGAAATAAGGATTTATAAATCAATAATATGTAGGTAATATTATGAAAGCTAAGAATTCCATTCTACCAATTTTTTGAACCAGTGACCTTTATAATAAAAAAAAAACACATTGAATAACATTATTTTTAACCTATTTTTTTGTAGCTTTAATACAAATTTGATAATTTGCTGAAATCTGCATATTTTATCCTTACCTATACAAAAATCTGCATATTTTGCAAATTTTGTTGGTTTATATGTTGTACTTTTCATTATATTTGTTATTTGTTTAAAAATAGTAAGATGTTTGCGAAAATTTGAAAATAAAAATAAAATATATTTTAACCCAATACAAGCAATAAGTATACCTACTAGTATTAACCTTAAACGTATGGTGTAGGGGGAAGTCCTACAGTACCGTCACCTTAAGGTTTATCTACATAATATTTTAGTCCGTTTATTTATATATATATATTTTTGTAAGAGCATCAATCATAGAAAACAAACGTAAAGGTCAGATATTAATATGCGAAAAGCCGTGCAAAATTCCAGAGAGCGTTCTTAAATACTCTTTGATAAATTAACTTTAATATATTTAGAGCTATTTAAAAAACTTTATTTTTTTAAGATCTTCATACAAATTTCTCAAAAAGACAGTAAGCCATCTTTTGGAAACAAAATTACTCATGTAAATGTTGAATGGAATCTTGGTATTACGGTATGAAAATGTAATAAAATAATTGGAGACTGATTTGTTATACATATAAATGTTATTCAAATCTTATTATTCTCAATAAATAAAGATTTAATGAAAAAAAATGCAAAATAAATCCTCCATTTTGAAATTTGACACATTTTAAAAAATTTATGGCTTCAGTGTTGCCAAAATGTGGTACCTAGCCATTAGATGAGTAATTATGTAGCTACCTGATAAAAATTTCCGCCATAGAAGTAAAAACATTGCAACAAAGTAAAACCATTATTTAGCTTATTTTACTTATGAAATGTCAGTTTATCCCTCCATATTATTTTACATAGTGTCATTACACATTCTCATATTATTTTTTCATAGACAATAAAATTAATATTTTTTAATGAACAAAATGTTAATTAGTCGCTGCCATCTATCGAATATGCTTTGAAGTGTTTAGTGTAAAAGCTTCAATCAAATATCAATAGGTGACATAATGACATTATATTCACATTATTTCATACACATAATATAGGTATGTTATTAACATGATATTTTTTAATTTGCTTTTGTTGATAATAGTTGACATCTCTATTATATGACTGCATGCTCCATTATTTCTGATTCTTTTTTAATCATTTTTAAGATTGATATTCTTATTTTTATTTTATATAATTTTTGTTCTGTCTTGCCAAATTGATATTTATTCTATATTTAAGTATGTTGTGAAAAAAATATTATGATTGTTATTTTGTTTATATATAAAAATTTTGTCATTAACTTAATAAAGAAATATTTAAAAATAAATTTGGGTTAGTATCTCGGGAAATTGGGTTAGAAAAAAAAACACAGAATAATTCTGACCCGACCGGGAATCGAACCTGGGACCTCTTGATCTGAAGTCGGCGCCTTTGCCACTAGGCTACCGAGGTCGGTAAGATAATATGTCTATATTATATTGGTTGTACACAATGTTAACCTCTAATTGTTGCGTTTTTTGTAGTATATAAGCTTACGTATTTTTTTCTCATGCAATATTGTAAGCTTCATGTTTTTTTTCATATACTTTGAAGGAACCGTAATATCAAAATTATTAACTGCAGCAAAATTGAAAAAAAATATATGATGGTCATTTTCTTCTTTTATCAATGCATTTCGTTTGTTGAGTGATGTAATCAATCACTATTAAATTCCATGAAACATTTTTGTTCTTATTTATTTCCATTCATTTTGCTTCAGATTTCAGACCTTATATTTTTGATAATGTCAGTGATGGCCATTTATGTCAACAAAAGCTAATATTATTTATTAATAATTTTCTGGCGGGACGAAGTTCGACGGGTCAGCTAGTTTATAATAAAATAAAAATCCTCTCGGTTAAATGCAATATACCTAGTGATATGTGTAGAGGAACTATTTTACTATAAATAAAAATAATAAAATAGCGATATACTTCAACTCAAAAAAACAAAATTCAACTCTATTAATAAAATTACAAGACACAGGAAAATCAACTTCTCAAAAATTGGCCTCCAGTACCGGCCAGCAAAAATAACAACATTTTTACAAGGCAATATTCGCAAATATATGGATTTGATAGCTCTGATACGTTTGTACAAGCCTTATGGATCCAAGTTTTGCAGTTTCCACATTTTACCCAATCCTCTTCATGAGATTGAAGACACAAAGTACAGTGGTGGTCTCTTCTCACGATCTGCGGCCAGACGCGCCCTCATTTTATTACTCAGTACCTTTTTCACGGCATTTCGTATATTTTCAGGATCCCTGTGCCCATTTTTTGCCTAGCATATTGGTGTATTTATAAACAGAATAAATTACACAAAATGTTAGTGGAAAATAGTGGCCGGTACTGGGGGACAATTTTGTGGCCGGTAAGTACTGCAGGGAACGGAGTAAAATATTATTTCGACACAGCATAAAACTGTGCGGATAAACATTGATTATGAATATGTTTTATGATAGGTATATAAAGAATCAATAAATACCAAGTTTGACTTCTTTAGAAATCCTCCTCAAAACTATAGCAATCACTCACAGAATTTTAATCGTGTGCCGCAAGTCCACTACATTCAACACAAATCTTGGCACTGTCAGAAAGCTTCTCGACACATGTCGCCGCTAAGCGAGGCATATGCTTGTGAGAACGTATTACTTGAATTCTATTTACCGTCTTAACCCTATCAGTTGTAGAATTTCGGTAATTGCAACTGGCCGGTACTAGATGCCGGCCGGTACTGTAGGACTTCCCCCTAAGCAAATGTACCTAATTGGTACTTGGATGACGTGAGGTAAATACATATCAAAGGCATCGTCAAGAAAACCCAAGTAAGTACATAGTAAAATATATAAAGTGGATAGAAAAAGCGAAGGATATATGAATTAAATTTGGATAGAAACCCAGGTCAGAAGTGAAATAAGGAAGACTATAGATAAAGCGAATGAATCATTAACTATATTTGGACCAAAACCCAGATCAGAAGTGAAAATAGCAAGAATATAGATAAACCGAAAGAAAATATGAACTAGGTATATTTGGACAGAAAAGAGTGGAATAGTACATCCATTTTGTCTAATTAAAAATCTCTATTCCGCTATTGCCGTGGGGCTGTCGGCTTAGAATAGCACCTCTGTTCTTTTTGCTGGTTTTTCGAGCATCCTGTAAGAGGCAGGTAATCGAAAAATCAGATCGGGGTCGTGGGGTTGACCACCTCACACCCTTAAACTCCAGCGGTCAGAAAAGGCAACAAAATTAAGCCTCGGACGCCTGGGCCCCACCAGGGGGGGGTCCAGGCAGCTAGTGTCCCCCCTGTGTTGACCACGGCTCGGAACAAGAGCTTGAAAATCGGGACCCTGAATGTCCGCACTCTGAGGGCGGGCGGGGAGCTTGTTGCTGCCAAGTTGGCGGGAGATTATGGACTGGATATCCTGGGGCTGAGCGAGGCACGCATCCCAGGGACGGGGCAGAGTGACGCTGGCAACTATGTCATGCTGCACTCTGGTCACCGAACTGCACGGATGCGTGGCGTCGCTCTACTTTTAAGTAAATATGCCTTCTCTCGCCTTCTTGGTTGGGAACCTGTTTCTGACCGCCTGATGAGTGCGTCCTTCAAGATGACAGGCGAAACACTGACGGTCCTCCTATGCTATGCTCCCACTGAGGATGGGGATGCGGCTGCCAAGGACTGTTTTTATGACAGTCTGGATGCAGTTGTGTCCCATGTCCCAAGGCGCCACCGCTTAATTGTACTGGGGGATTTTAATGCCAAGGTTGGCAGTGACCCCCAGTATGGACCAGGCGTCATGGGTAGGCATGGCATGGGAGTGATAAATGATAATGGAAGCCGTCTGATTGGTTTCGCCACACTCCACGGACTCTTAATAGGGGGAACTCTGTTCCCCCACAAGGATATCCATAAATATACTTGGACCTAGCCTGACAGGAGAACAAAAAACCAGATTGACCATCTTCTGGTAAGGGCCAGCAACCGAACTGACCTGCGAGATGTCCGCACCTACCGAGGGGCAGACATGGACACTGATCACGAACTCCTTGTGGGTTCGTTGAAATTCAGATTTACCCATTTCCAGCAGGGACCGTCTGCCTCTCGCCCGCTGGACATACGCAGGTTAGAGAGTGCTCAGTGTCGTCATTCGTACGAGGCTGAGTTACGCACCAGGTTTGCCCCCTTGCAGGATTCACACGGAGCTGTTCCAATTGAGACAGCTTGGAATAGCTTCCGTGACGCCGTTATGGAATCCGCACGTTCTTCTGTCGGCTATAAGAGCAAAAAGAGGCCAATATGGATGTCCGATGGGTCCTGGAGCCTCGTCGAAGATCGCCAGAAGGCTAAGACCCTCAGAGACAGCGAAAAAGACCCTCAAAAACTGGCTGCTTTGGTGTCTGAGTACAGGGAGCTGAGCCGCAAGGTGAAGCACTCTGTACGAACAGATAAAAGAAGACACCTGGACTCTCAGATACGGCGAGCGCAATCTGCTGCACTCGGAAATGACTCAAGGACACTTTTCGAAATCACCCGGGAGGTCGGGGGGCAGGGGTCAAAAAAGACCCGTGACGGCAATACGAGACTCTCGTGGAGCCACTGTCACTGCCCCCGAACTGATTAAAGGGAGATGGAGGGAGTACTTTGAGTCAATATTAAACCGTCCCGAGCCCTCCTCACCTTACAACTTTGAGGAGGAGTTGGCTGGTCTGAATATACCTCAGGCAACTGGGATATGTGAGGAACCGCCGACATACAGTGAGATGGTGCTGGCCGTGATGAGACTTAAGAACAACAAAGCGCCAGGAGACGATGGAATTCACGCAGAGCTCCTCAAACAAGGCATAGACACCCTTGGCCAACCACTATTAGATATATTTAAAATGGCGTGGGAAGAGGAGAGGTGCCCAAAAGATTGGCGGAATGGATCCATCGTCGCAATATTTAAAAAGGGGGACCCCCTTGAATGCGGAAACTACCGTGGAATTACTCTACTGAGTGTTCCCGGTAAGGTATTATCTCAGATATTACTACACCGCATTCGGGGGCCTGTCATGGCTGTCCTGAGAGAGCAACAATGCGGCTTTGTACCTGGAAGGTCCTGCACGGATCCAATTTTCTGTGCCAGGTGCATCTTTCAGCAGTGCAAGGAGTTTAACTCTCCAGTCGTTTGTTGCTTTATAGATTTTGAAAAGGCCTTCGACAGCCCACATAGACCATCAATATGGAAAATACTTGCTCTGTATGGTATACCTCCGAAAATAGTTAAAATGGTGCAGTCCCTGTATGAAGACTCTGAGTGTAGCGTGAAAACGCCAGGTGGTCCTACTGAAGCTTTTAGGATCACCACGGGAGTCAGACAGGGCTGCGTACTAGCTCCCTTTATATTTATAATAGTCATGGATTTCCTGTTGAGAAAGTCCATGCAAGGAGCAAGAGGTATACCGATAACACAGAGAGATGGTCTAATGGGCGAACTGTGCGATCTGGAGTACGCGGACGACCTAGCGTTGTTCAGTACGACAGTGGAGGAATTACAGCGCAGTGTTTCAAGACTCTGCAACGAAACAGCACGCCTCGGCCTTCGAGTCAATGCCAGTAAGACGGAGCTCATGGCGAATAATGCCTGCCCCGATAAACAGCAACCGATAACCATCGATGGTCACCAGGTCTCCCGGGTGGATAAATTTAAGTACCTGGGAGCAACCATTACCACCGCTGGTGACCTCGGGGCTGAGCTCCCGATTCGTATCGGTATGGCAAGTGGCGCCTTCAACAACATGACCAAGATATGGAAAGCGTCGGCGTTTAGCGTCGAGACGAAATGTAAACTGTTTGATGCGTGTGTGTTGCCCATTCTCCTTTATGGGTGTGAGTCCTGGCACCTGACTCTGGCCCAGGCACAAAAAGTCTCAGCCTTTGAGATGAAGTGCCTAAGGAGAATTCTGGGCGTAAGATGGTACCACCGCATCACGAACGACGCTATACGCCGGCGCACCCAGCGTGAGCCCATCACCTCCACCATTGTGGGGAGGAGATGGACTTGGCTGGGACATGTGTTAAGGATGCCGAATGACAGTTGGCCGAGGAGAGCGCTGTTCTTCCTCCCATCAGGGTCCCGAAGACGAGGAAGACCCTCTCACACTGTGTTCCGCTCCTTCGAAGCAGAGCTGAGGGACATGGACATGGTGTGGGAGGAGGTCATCACCGTTGCGCAAGATCGAGCGCAATGGAGAGCTCTTGTTGCCTCCCTATGCCCCTAAGTGGGGTCTAAAGGGAGTTTGGATTGGATTGGATTCCAGTAGGTACTCTGCAGCTTGTTTCAAATTGTGACAATGTTCTTCAAAATATTATATAATATCCTTACTAAAGAATGTTTTGCGTAAATTTTGATGAGTCATTTAAGGTCAAATTGTCCAACAATACTAAAATATTTTAAAACAGCGTAAGTACAACAAAACAGTTTTAAGTTACATAATAATGTCATACTGAATCCCGGACAGATAACTGATTTCTTGTATTATTATGTCAAACATCAGGCAGTAAACGTCGATGTTGGTTATCGATGATTCTCATCGATCCTCATCGTGACTGGTGTATGAATGCATTTATTTTGTTACTTGGTGTGACAGTTGAAATTAATTTCTGCGAATGCGGTGTGAACCTGGCATAATTATTATCTTTGAATTGTCGAACAGAGTCTACACTGTCAAGGTAAACTGTAAAAAGGAAATACCCCAGTGCTACGGAGATAATCAAATCAACTTTGACACTGAATTGAATAATATTATGCACAACCAAGACCTAGTCAATGGTAATGGCAAATGACCGGGCCGTCCAGTGGGCTAAGAAAAATATTTACTTCTGTGGGTTGGCCTAGGCTTACGTATATGCCTTTGTTTTTATTCTTTTAATCGTTTAGTTTTTATCTTTTGACCATTTGTTTTTATTCTTTTAACATTTTATAATTTGACCTTATTATTTTATTCGATGACTAATTTCCATACGAAGAGAAGTTAGGGTTGTAAGTATTTAACAAAGATGAAAGCTACGATAAAATGGCTTGAGCATGTTGAATCAATGGATGCTTACAGGATAACAAAAACAATTTACTAGGCTGAAAGAAATTGTGTAAGAACACGACGTTGAGAATGACGTAGAATTCTATCCTCAAGGAAAATTAAAAAAAAAGAAACGGGAGGGAAATGTAATATCGGTGGAAAAAAGCGAAAATAGTGCGCATGTATAGAAAATATTGGAGGTGCATTCTCTGCGCTTACCCCAAAAGGGTAAAAGAAAACCGGAAACCAAAATGGCTTTCTTTTTCCAGATAACCACCATAGCGACGGAATCTGATGTTTGTCGAAGCGATCGCCCATGTGGAATATCATTCCAAATGGTAATTCTAAAGAGTATAGTTAATGGTGAGAAAGGGCGCGATAACGAGAAAATCAGAACCCATCAAATACATTATTTAGGTACAGACAGGGTTTCAATGCAAGCTTCCAGGGTGGTCATTGATTGTTTTACGGAAAGTTTCATGACCGTTAAATGCAACTGTTTTATACCCGTGTTGTAAAAACATAAAATTTAAATGTTATTTCATAAAACACTTAGGTACGGAAGCATGGAGATTGGAAGCAGTAAGCAGCCCACAGTGTTGGCGGGTGGCGAGAATTATTACTTAGGAATATACCCACCACCGCATCATATCGCATGCGTTCATCCATGAAATTAATAATATTATTAATACGAAGATTTATATTGGAAGTATTGATATGGTAATGATTCCATACATCAAGATATTTCAATCTAAAGTATTTATGAAATACCTACCTAGTTTTTGCGTGCCTTCAAGAATTGAATTCTTACGAGGAGCTTTACAAAGTGTGAAACATACCTACTTAATATATTGTAGAACCATCAATTAATGCTATCATTAAATTTATTGGCGCTGGATTTTTACAGCGACACTTGTAGTATAAATGTGGTAGAGATGAAACCTCTAAGAAAATGTGGAAAGACTCTTTGTGATATGAAAAGGGATGAGAATATTACGAAGGAATGTGGTATAGAACAAGGTGTGACAAAGATGAAAAGTCAATAAGTTAAGATGCTTTGGTCATGTGGAGATAATGCAAACAGAATGACATTTATAAGGCTGCAAGGGGCAAGAAAGCGTCGCCAACTGATAATAACGTGAATCGAACATATCAATTTCGCCCTCAAAGAAGGCCAGGTCAAGAGTAAAAGAAATACGAGAGGTTGCATGAAAAAAAGGTATGTCGGTGGAAGATGCGAAAGATATGCATGGATAGAAATCCCCATCTATAGGAGTTGGCGTTTTGAACCTATACGGGCATGCGAACATCTTCTACGGCTGTTTCGACGGATGGCCTAGTGTGATCACTTTATGTTAGCAACGTTCTCTATTTAGACGGTCAAATTCGTCGAATTCCCCGAAATTCAAAATCGTGGGAATCATAGACATGTTCAATTACCTACATGTTTAAAAATCTTCAGGCTTGTTAGTCTTAAGCATAACAGACTAACAAGTCCGACAACAATACCTTCCTAGTACTCAAAACAAGCATTGTAGGTCTCTGTTGTCCTATTGATTGATTTGAAAACAATGTTAGATATTGAAGGATTCTTGTGTCCTATTTCTAGGTTAGATTTAAGCATGTAAACAATCTTACCAAATAGATAATTTTTGTAAAAGACTTTATACCTACACATAGAAATTATACTTTCACGAATTTGAACTTTTTATCTAAGGGTATAAAGACTCAAAGTGCATGGAGCAATTTAATATTCGCAGTCATCTGAGCAGTGCTGCAAAGCCCCCAATAAGGCCGCATGTCCCAACCCTACAGTGTCGTAAAAACTTCCCCGGCGCACTCTACATACGTCTATTATCTGTGGAGGTTTTTTCCTCCTCTAAAACTACCTCGTGTGCTTCATAATGCACACTATTACGGTTGCACAAATAATAATGAAATTCCTTCATAATAATAATAATAACATTCCTACATAAAGTGCAAGGAGAATATTAAAAGTGCTATATCTTTATGGAAATATACTTCACAAACAGTGGCGTGCCTAGAATATTTGCCTATCCATTCCCCAATCCTTTTCAAAGGTCACAAACATAGTGATTAAATGATTTTGTTAATAAGTTTTGCGAATAACGACGTTATTTCGAAGGCTGGCTCCCGTTCCCACTTTTTGTGTGTCGGGCCGATTATTAATCGGGAGCTCTGGTAATAAAACATACCGTATAGAGCTGTTCTTACTTACCTGTATTCGGGTAAGCGTGAACAGTAGAGTGGAACACTTTTGTATGAAAATTTTTTTTTGTCAAATTTCGATTTGGAATAGTTGTATTATGTTGCCTATTGGCATCAATAATCTAGATAAAAAATATAAAAATTCACATACAACGGTAAGAGCCCCCGCTTTGACTTCGAATATTTACAAAAGCGGCAATTTTGGGGCTGTTTTCGCGGTCTACGAAATATTACAGAATTTACTTAAATAGGTTTATTTTATTCAAAAACTAATTCAAACATGGTTGATTAGCTGTTGCTTTCACTATTTCATCAATTTAATAGTCTTTGACGCTGTGAGAGAGGAGCAAAGGGCAAGACAAAACGGGGGCGGCAAGGGCTGATTTATACATTTGAAATTTTAGTTTCATCAAGTGCAGTGGATGATTATTGTCTTAAAGTGAAAGGTTGCATGTCAATAATTATTTCCACGAGTGTGTAGGAATAGGTGATATTTATTTATTTATTTATTACAGTAAAAAATAAACACCACTCATCATAACAGCTTTCGCCTTTATGATGAGTGGTGTTTATTTTTTTTTAAGTGTATTAACATGACTTCTACGAGACAAAATTTAAAATGTCCGATACTTGGTTTCATAGCACTTTTGTGCAGACTTAATAGAATAAATCCTACCTACGTATCAAAATGTGATGTAATTTTATAAATGGGTTTGACAAATGTTATAATAAAAAATAAAATCTGTGTAGAAACTTAAGAAAGTAGAGTAAGAAGCATTCAGAGTCGAAAGTAGAAAGCTTTTTGACATATCTGCATGTAAACGTAATGATTTTGTAAGATGTACTTATTTTAGAGATGAAAAATTGCCAAAAGAGGTACAAATATTTTTAAATGGCAACCAGCGGGTACGAGATAGCTTAACTGTGTTTCTGTTTAATGAATCAGGAGTGCTGGATCCATTTATGAGAGCAGTAGTAATTTCTTGTAAATGTTTTTGGTGTGCGTTGAGATCTGTTGATATTCGTGGAGGTAGATCTTCAATCTTATCAAAATGGACCAACGGCATAGGTAAACAATCGCTTCAATGGCAACTCTTTGATGTGTATGTGAAAAATTATCCATTTCAATGGTCGAGATAGTTTATTTTCCGAAATAACGAACCCAAGCTAAACAGAACTTGACTTCTTTCTGCACGTAATCTTCTATTCTGCAAACTTTTAACTTTGGATTAGATCAATTATTCCTAAATCTATTATTCTTTCAGCCATTTAAAAATATTTGTTCCTCTTTTGTCAATTTTTTATTTCTAAAATAAGTACATCTTACAAATTCATTACATTTATATGCAGATATGTCAAAAACTTTTCCATTTTGGACTCTGAATGCTTCTAACTCTACTTCCTTAAGTTTCTACACAGATTTTTATTTTTATTATAACATTTGTCAAACCCATTCATAGAATTACATCACATTTTCATACGTAGGTAGGATTTATTCTATTAACTCTGCACAAAAGTTCTATGAAACCAATCATCGGCCATTTTAACTTTTGTCTCGTAGAAGTCATGTTAATACACTTTAAAACATACATCACCTATTCCTACACACTCTTGGAAATAATAATTGACATGCGACCTTTCACTTTAAGACAATAATCATCCACTGCACTTGATGAAACTAAAATTTCAAATGTATAAATCAGCCCTTGCCGCCCCCGTTTTGTCTTGCACTTTGCTCCTCTCTCACAGCGTCAAAGACTATTAAATTGATGAAATATTGATAGCAACAGCTAGTCAACCATGTTTGAATTAGTTTTTGAATAAAATAAACCTATTTAAGTAAATTCTGTAATATTTCGTAGACCGCGAAAACAGCCCCAAAATTGCCGTTTTTGTAAATATTCGAAGTCAAAGCGGGGGCTCTTACCGTTGTATGAGAATTTTTATATTTTTTATGTAGATTATTGATGCCAATAGGCAACATAATACAACTATTCCAAATCGAAATTCGACTAAAAAATTTTTTGTTCCACTCTAGTGAACAGCTTCGTACAAATTGTTACGCAACCAGAGCACCCGATTAAAAATCGGACCCGACAAAAGACAAGTGGGAACGGGCAGCCAGTGTGATGACTTAAGGGCCCTTTCTCGCTCACTGAAGTTTAGATCTTCTTATTAGAACAAAATTTTGTCATCCTAAAATCATGGATATACAAACTGCCAGAATCACAATTGAATTTTTTTTTTAAAATTGTCAATAATAAAAAAAAGAGACCGCCTATTGGGTAGAACTGAACCCTAACGAGATATGGACATTTCATTTTGTATGTCCTTTTAGAAACTGACAATATGTCTTTGAGTGTGAAAAATATGGCATAGTGTAGACAATATTTTTATTCCGCCTTCTGTGTTAAAAACTATTTTCTATGAATGCAATGCATTTTTTACTAAGAACTTTACTTTTGTTAGTCTAAATAATGTAAACCTAAAATCGAAATCCAGCTAATGTCTATGGCATATTTTACACCTACTTACTATTTTTTAAGAGAAACATATATTTATATTTTTTCTGACGACGGTCAATAATGGACCAATTTTTTACTACCTACTGTATTCTCTCTTTCAAGAACAAAATCTGTTCGAACAGAAAGGACACCCGAATTCAGTGAAACCAAATAATAATGTTAGGTTTAAACAAAGCTATATAATAATAAGTAAGTACCTACCCATAGTTATACTATAGTAAACTTATTGTTAGGTGTGAATGAAGCATATTTTCTGAACTGACATAGTTTTTTCCACAACTAAATAATATTATCTTCCGACTTTGTTTTTCAAATTCAAACATTTCAAATGGATAGATAGATGAAAAAATAATGTAGGTAATATTATCTATATTTATTTGGTAAATAGGTGTATGGCTACAACACTAGGAACCATCTGACCCAAAAAAAGAACAGCCTGGCCCTAGAAAGATAATAATAATATACCTAGTCTAGGTATAATCTAGGCTGTGGAACCAACTTCCTTTTTCCGTGAGAGGCTCCCAGACCATTCACTCCTTCAAAAAGTCGCTGATGACACGATAAATTATTACCTATTCCAATTTCAAAGAGGATCCCCTCCCTCCCTCCCTCTCCCTCTTTTTCCTTCTTTCTTTTCGGTCTGCTCTTTTATTTATGTATTATTTTTATTTATTTATTATTATTTATATCATATTTACCTATTTATATATTTTCATTTATGTACCTATTTTGTTATCAATATTTACTTTTTTTAATGAGACATTTTAATCATTCCATTAAGTGTGATCTGTTATATATATCTATGTATTTGTGTATTTTATAGAATTATATTGTTAACTGGGTTGGCTGGCAGAGATCTTATAGATAAGTCCGCCCTTTGAACTGTACAAACCATTTTCTTAATATGTAATTCACACAACAATAAAGTTTTATTTATTTATTTATTTATTTATTTATAATCAATCGAAAACACGTATGTGGATTGATTTGGAGAGAAAGACTCACTATATGCATTTGGATAAAAAAAACCTATCATCAATGATCTTATACGATATGTCGTGCCGTAATAACGCGATCCAGCACGGTTTCAAGCTCTGGAGACCTTTAAAAGCAGATGTATTATAAGTAATACAAACAGATCTCATGTGAAGTTTTTTTTAATGAATCTTGGCTCACACGACATCACTCATACAAAGTTTGTGTTGTGAAAGTGTAAATGGTCGGCACCGGGATTCGAACCCACGACCCTCGACTCCGTAGACTGGTATACCAACCACTTCGTTGTTTTCCATTATTTATCTCAGAACCACTCGAGAATGACGTCAAATACACAAACGTCAATTTATTTTATTCCATATTTGTAAAAAGTAGATTTGTTTATAGCTTCACAAAAATAAAGCTAAGGATATTCTCGGTTCATTTTGACTTTATTGCAATAACTGCATTCACCATGGTAGATAACAATGTGACGCTGTTACAGTGTATTTTGTGTCCACTTTTGGTTAGAGCAGATTTGTTTTAAAAATTATTATTATTCAAACACGTTTATACAAAAATTCACCAGATCTTCATAGATTTCTTGAAATAGGAAATATTTTGACAATGTCCTTTACCAGATGGTCCAGAAAAAAAGTACCTACCTAAATAAATTTTGTGACCATAATCGTTTTTTTTATCTGCCATTGTCGAAGAATCGTTCACCCCAAAACATAATATTATCCTTGTTATTATTTTAGACGGGTGTTGAAACCTTTTTTAAAACCTCGATAGACTAGTTCTAATAGTATAGGCGTGGACTTCTGATCAGGAGATTCCGGGTTCAGTTCCCGGTTGGGTCAGAATTCATTACTTGATATTTGTTGAACTATTCCAGATTGGACGGGAGGAAAATTCCGCCGGCTATAATGACATCTTTCTATATATATTTTTATACAAAGATGTCATTATTGTGTTCATGCGATTATGTGTTCATCAATTTGCGTGACATTCGTAAAAAATATTATTGGGTATTCAAAAACATGTTGTATACCATATACATACATATTATGTTTTGACAAAAAAATTGTATGTATACCTACCTAGGTACTCCAGATGGTGAGATTTTTTATCCCATTTTCTAGGAACCAATTAACCCAAAATAATAAATAAACTTTGGATAGCGCCAAAATTTTAGCGATATGACATTTTTTTTTTTGATAGCTTAGATATAATATTATGAGAATTGTTGATACTTCTTCCTCCTCTTTTACTAGGCCTGTTCACCTGTCAAATTCCTGCGGTGTAGTTGTTGTTCCCCTCTTCTGGCGTGGACTCCCAACTATCCTTCCATCTTTTGGGTGATCATCCTGGAAGCCTTCCAGATTGGTGAATGCCATCTCTCGCTGCTTTTGCAGATCTTGTGTTCACCAATCTGGAAATACGCTCGTTCCAGAACCTTCTTTTCTGTCGACCCTATCTGACAATATCTTCGAATTCGCGAACCCTTCGGATTTCCATAATTTTTGATACACATTGATTAAATTTATATACCTAGGTGTATAATAATTATTTTAGATAGAATACAATTAATAAATTTTACAGCCCCGTGTTTCACGATAGGTAGGTAATTACTGACAATTTTAATTCTGTCTAGTGTCAGTAGCTAAACCGATAAAAAATGATTCGACCATTACAATTCTCTAATATTATAATAACACTCACTCGATATTCAATTAATTATTTCGGCCTAAAATATTTTCGAATATATCCTATATTATGCATTATAAAAAGTATTATTTACGTAATAAAAAACCCTTTATGTTTAAAAAAACAAATACTATGGGAACTATGCTCTACCGTTCGCACATTCTTCTAGATGCCATTCGAAACATAATATTATTACATATAGAATACATACAAAAAACATAATAGGTATTATTATTAACTAACTTCCACAATAGAACTTACATTGATGAATAAATATTCCTTCAGAGAGAGCTTATAGTGTTCTATGAGCTTAGTCTCCCTCAAAAATCTGCAAAAGAATCTCCATCGCAGTTATATACAAATATAATGGTCGTAAAGACCAAATTGGTATGACGATTCAATATGGTCGTCAGCAAAGAAATTGTCCAATATATTAGAATAGTTCTCGACAATAATCCTATAAGACCGAGCGTTGATAAGAATTTTAATTGGAAAATGATTTTTTGTGTTTTCTGAAAAAACTAAGCAATAAATGAAAAATCCGCAACAACAATGTTTCAAAGAAATTCGAGAACCATCTTTGTGTCTAAACCTTTTTTATCTAAGTCTAATACTTTTCGAGATATTTGTAAAATAATGTCGGGGGAGAGGTCAATAAAACCCGTCATAACTTCTAAAGCATGCTGTTAATTAAAAATCGACGATGTCTATGTTTCAGATAAAGGTTGGATCTATAATAAAACCTCATTTGAAATTCGATTTTTGTAAATTTAGAGTCGGAATTTAATTTGTAACATGGTGAAAAACGGCTATTTTACGAGAAGAGGCCCTTAAGGTATAAAATACGTTCACCACTTAAATAAATAAATTTACTTTTCTCTATAAAAAAAAATGACATAAGCCGGCAGAACACATTACCTGAAGTATTTTTTCCCACGCAACCGGTCCCGTCCAATCAGAGACAGGCCAAGCCCGAGTAGAAATTTCAAGTGAAAAAACACTGAAAATTTCTGACCGGTGCCGCGCATGATCAAATTTTCCGATTTATGAACATAATCGGCCGAACGGTTTCTCAGCAAGTAGGTAGATACCTATATTATATCTTCTATGAAAATTATCGAAATCATAATGATATTGAAGTATTCAAAGATCGTGGAAATCTAATACCTAGTAAAGTTATAGAGTAGTGGAAAATGTGATGCGGCCTTCAATAAAGTACCTCCTAGGTGCTAAACGCATCCTCTTCCGTACGCCACTGTGCTCAACATACCAACATTCGTTATAATATACAAAGTTTTATTAGTACAGTGCGAGTGTGAAATGCATTTATAAGTTTTTATTAGCGTAAATAACTCGAGATTCACGCCGTTATCTAGATTATACTAGACTTAGCCTAAAATATATGTGTGAATCTGAGCTAAATAGCTAATTATGTTTTGGTATCAACAAATATGACACAAAACTGATGATGTTTCTAAAAACCTACGCATTAAACTAACAAAAATGTGTTAAGTAGATACTTAACTAAATTTAAGCTAGTAATAATATTCACATAATGATGCCTGAAAGCTACTCGATGTAAATGGGCCATTATTCTTATCGAAGTGCCAACTACTAATTCATGTTAAAATGTCTTAGTCTCATTCGAATTGAATAGGAAGAATAGGATAATTGAATAGAAGCAATACAGAACCTTTTTATCGCTGCTTAGAAAACTGGAGAGATATATAAATAGTTGAACAACCTACAAAATTTTAAAAATATCAAGGAATCGACCAAAAAAAACACAACAAAAAATTGCAAACAAAATTAAGCCATTTGAAAAAAATTGGTACTTACCTATATAAAGTTTGAATAGGGAAATTTCTCATTTTTTTTATTTTTGATAATTCGGTTCATTTTGACTCAGGAATAATAAAACTCTTTGATTTTTATTTTTATTCGCATTTTTCAGAGAGTTATTTGTGTTTAAAAATTACATTTTCAAAAAGAGCGCTAAAAAGGCGTACCTAGGCCGTGACGTCACATGTCTCTAGCAAAGTGACATTGACAGGCGTCATTCTCGTTTTGTTTGCTTCTGTTTGCGGTGTTGGTGTATAATGCTTCTTGTTTTTGGATTTTCGACTCGGCTTTGCTTTTGGACTGTTTTTGAGAATATATATGCATATTTAGACTTGGCTCCTTCATTTGGTTTTCGACTTGGATCATTAGTGTTAGCAGTTAATAACCACTTTCCATTTTGAAATGTATATAAGCTTAACAATATATATATTTTCTTTTAATAATAACAAAAACTAATCAGCAACAACAAACAGCAAGCCGTTATCGTATTTGTATGCAGAACAGTGAGTATTAATAATTTGACGTTTGAATACCATAGAATGGCTAGAGACATGTTACGTCATAGTGCGTTTAAAATGACAGCTCTTTTTCAGGATTTTATTTTTTAAATTAAAATTCACATAATTTTTTTCAACCATTTTCACTGAAATATTTGAATTCCTTGCAAAATTTTCAACAAGAATCATATATTTTTTATTACATAACTCACACATGCAAGTACCCTATTATTATCCATACATACCTACTTAGCTACACAATTTTGTCCAAATAGCATGATGTGATTGACAAAATATGTACAGACAAAATTTTAGGTAGGTATACAGATAAGCTAACAAGGTTGGTAGTCTACACGTAGAAAAGTGTGTTAGAGAATAAGGTTATGTTTCACCTGTGTACTTTCCTAGTTTGCGCTATGACATCTCCAGGGAATGCGATAGCGGAGACCCATTAAGAGCGCCCAACTCTACGGGAAGTGTAAAACCAACAGCCCGAGATTCCAAAAACTATGGATATTAACAAAACACCTCATCCTCTTCTACTTACAGCAGTTATATAACAACTTACTCACGTTATGTTTAACATTTCCACCTATCACTCAATCTATAGTCCTTCACGATGGTTTCTCAAACTTTACGCCCTGAGATTTCTAGAATCTATACGCAGGAAATAATACAAAATCAGTTCCTTTATGAATCCTGCAGATGATAGACTGCATTTATAAATTTTGATAGTGACAGCTGAAAAATTATTAAATATTATTGTAGTCTGCACAAACTGTAAGAAAGAATGAGTGCTATATTATGTTGTTAATGTTGCAGAGAAGAATTCGAAAGGTTCTCTACCACTAGTATAAGTTTTCGATGATTGAATATCGAAACGATCATCGAAAGTTTCGAAAAATTTCCATAAAAAAATGATGAATGATTCGATCGTTTGATTTTCGAACACTATTTGCACGCTAATAAGAGCTTATTAGCGTGCAAATAGCTTTCGATTAAACTCGTACTAGCCCCACTGATTATTCAAAATATCTTCAATTTATAATTTACATGATGTTGGCTGCTCTTGAAAAACTAACCTACATTCCCAAGTCCATGTGATAGGCTGGACAACATAAATCCAAGGATAAACCATAGTTTATCTAGTAATACAATGATCTAAATTATTATAATTATTAAATCATAATTTATTTAATTATCGGACGGGATCTACTCCGATGTGGGACCCTTACGGCGATGTCGGAGTCCCGTCTTGGCTTTATATAATGCGAGTAAAAAGGAATCTCCAAATTCCTGTAATACTCGGGTAGTGGAGGGTCTTATTCAATGTTTTTTTTTGTATTATTACAATGATCAACAACAACACTCCTTTTTACACCCCACTCAGGGGCATAGGGAGCCAACAAGAGCTTTCCATTGCGCTCGATCTTGCGCAATGTTTATGATCAGCGTTTATTAATAATACGTTTTCCTTTGGTTGAGGGGTTTTTCATCCCTTTGAGATATTTGAACCACGTTTATTAATTACTGAGTAAGTTTTTAATAATATTGTCGTACATACTCTTATTATACCCCTTGATATGATTTGAAAATAAAAGTACGATAAAAAACAATATCTAAAGCTAACAGAAGTCGGTTTGTATTTGAGTGTACATGCAAGCACATAACGCTATGACCGCAGTGTGAAAAGGGGAAGCTCGTCTCCTTAAGAGTCGTCTGGGACCAAAGGGGAGTTATTATTAGGTATGTCGTAAGCCAAACTTGCAAATTATTTTAATGGAATTTCCTACTTATTATACTGATAATAATAATATTGGAGATGTGCTCTTTTTGTATGAAACTTTTTCATAAGGGGAAACACTTGTTATGTAGGTTCCTAGATAGTTACACATACTATGTTTTTATTATGGTAATTTCATAGACATTTACCAATAATGCTATATTGTTTTTTTTTGTAGTTATGTGACTTTTTCCTAGGTAAATTTTCCACTCTGGATGATAAAAATTTACCCTCCTTGATATTTATTTATTTGTTTCAAGTAAAATGCATCACTCACCATTAAAGATTTTTCCTTTGCGATATGGCTAGGGAAATGAAAAAACCAAAACAGAATATTTCTGATCAAGCAGCCTATGTTGCTCGAAATAAGAATGTCTCAAAAAGATGAGGGCACGAAAAACAATCTAATCTCCTTTTACGTCCCACTTAGAGGCATAGGGAGGCAACAAAGGCTCTCCATTGCGCTCGATCTTCCGCAATGATTATGACCTCCTCCCACACCACGTCCAAATCCCTCAGCTCTGCGTCGAAGGAGCGGAACACGGTTTGAGAGGGTCACCTATTATTTTTATGCATACTTGATGTATAGTATAAAAAGGCTGTTTTGTCACATCATTATTGTTTAGTTGAAATTGTAATTGCTTATACCTACATCTTCCCAAAAGCAGTCCCAAGGACCATACATCTTCAGGTAGTAATGGGAAAAAAATTCTCCCATGCAGTAAAAAGTTAAATTGAAAATATGAAAGACATTGCTTCACCAATAATTTCGCCGAAACGCTGAATCATTTCTTGACAATTCCAACTTTCTAGAATCTAGAGAGATACCTACCAACATTACTTTTTTTTATTTATTTTAAGTTTTAGAAATTAATAAAACAAAATCACTCATGCATGTTACCTACTTAATCATAAACCAAATCTTCACGGTAATGAAAACAATTTTCTATTCCAATAAAAATAAATAAATAAACAAATAAATAAAATAAATATTACGGATGATATTTGTTATCCAACTAAATCATCCAAGCCAAAAGCTAATACATTAGCCTAATAATATTATTGGGTAGATGAATGTGTGCATTATAATTCATTTCTCGCTTCAGCAAATAATATTCCTCCCCACAAGGGATGCTTTAGGAACTGGGGGTACCTAGGACTGTGTGTGTGTACTGGTGTTTATGTCAACTTCATAATTTGACAGCCTGTTTTCATTTTAGTGACAGATTTTGGCAAAGACACCCAGTTATTTGGATGAACTTTTCATCTCAATATTCCAAAAGTTATTCTGCAATAAATATTAATGATACCATAGAATGGGGAGATGTCATACACAAGGCAAATCAGTCACACTGCTTTACCGAATTTGTGCATATGTCATTTTGTTTCTTCTTCATCTCTAACTCAGAAGAATGGTCTTAAACTTGAAGATATTTGTATTATGTTTGTTTGATGCTTTCTCTCGAATTTATGAAGACCAGACAGCAGTGGGGCTAGTACGAGTTTTATCGAAAGCTAAGTGCTCGCAAATAAGAGCTTATTAGCGTGCAATTAGTGTTCTTAAATCAAACGATCGAATCATTCGATCATTTTAGTATGAAAATATTTCGAAACTCGATGATGATCGTTTCGATATATACTAGGGGTACAGGTTTGGATATGCTTGTAGAAACCATTAAGAATTAAAATATCTAGTAGTGTATGTAACTCCGAAAGTCAGTAGCGACAAGAATTCTCTCTATAAGAATATAGCCCATACCAGCTCTTCATTCAGTGATTCGGTAGTCCAACAATTTCTCCAACAAAACCAAATGTCGCATATAAAACGCGTAAATCTTTCCAAGATTTTGGAAATCAAGCAATGCTTATTATAAATGACACTTTCCGTAATATACCGTTACGGCCCTTTGTTACCTTAGTCATAATATTATGTAGTCGCAGATTGGGTTGGCTTATTCATGTCTTCCGAAAGCATGGTCAAATTCAGCTTTTTTACAACCCAAGCGGGACAAGAAGAAGAGAAATCTCGTGACTAACCATTGTAGGTACTATCCAATACCGCGGATTTTTCAGAGTGCTGAATTATGTATTGATCTGTGAAGAAGCGGAGCGGCTGGCACAGGACAGAAGTGCATGGGCAGACTTTGTTGCGACCACATGCTCCATCTTGGGAACAAACGGGGGTACGTAAAATACTTATATTTATAGTTTCATCAATATTATTGCTTAGAAATCTAATATTATTAACCTTTAAAACAAGGTTATGTGGGTTTCCCTTCTGTGTTCCTTGTACGTAACAATGTTGAGTGTGGTACAGCCAACAATTCCATTAAACGATATTGCGATATCAGTGGGGCAAACAAATACAGGGATAGTAACAATAATAATATGCAAATAAGGTAGCTACCTATCCACTACCAAGTATTGTCACTTTCTAAACAATTGTTAGGTTTAACAATATATACCTATACACAAGTCGTCAAACAAATTGCATTATTGCATTGTAGAACTAGCATTCAGTACCATGCCGTACGCGCTAAAACTTTTTTTTAACCAAAATTGAACACACAAGTCGACATATTATTTCACATACCTATTTGTATTGCAAAAGAGGCTAAAAAAAAACAAAAACTATCATTTATGGGATAAGTTCTTGCCAAATCTACTATATAAATTAAAGTCGGGTTAGTGCGAACACTTATAACTCGATATTGGCTCAACAGATTCTTCTGATGTTTGATTTATTGGATTCTTCTCCGTTCCGGATAACAGAATAACTAATAAAAAGTTAAAAAATGGATAAGAAATGATGTAAAATACAATATTTAAGTTTGTATGGAAAGGTTACCTGGGACGCGCCCACGAAATCGCGGGTAGTTCCCTCTCATTCTCGCATACGCTCTTATAGTAGCCCATCCCACCATCCCAACCCACCGCGCCGTTTCGATAGTTTTAGAAAATGTTCATACAAAGTCAACAATATTTTCTGGCACATTCGTGTTGGTAATAGGCGAGGTAGGGTGTGTGCGCGAGCGCATTTTTCTCAAGTTGTTCCTGCCAGAGCTTTGAATACGAATGACATAGGAATGTTTCAGAAATAGTTTAATGTTATTATTTTTTTAGATTATCTTGATCGAATTAATTTTGTATTGTTTAACGGGGGCGCAGTGCACATTATGTACCTACTTACATATTAACGGGCCACTTCGGGCTAGAAACACAGGACAACGTCTGTCGGGAAAGCTAGTTATTAATATATTATTATCACATATAGACACAATATAGACACATTAATTAATGTACATAGATACATACAACTCCCTTTTACACCCCACTCAGGGGCATAGGGAGGCAACAAGAACTCTCGATTGCGCTCGATCTTGCGCAATGTTTATGACCTCCTCAATTAATTAATAATTTCCTCCTTAATTTATTCAAAATACCTAATATACCTAAAAGAAAGATGGGTTAGTGCGAACACTTATAACTCGAGATCGGCTAAACTGATTCTTCCTATGTTTAATATATTGGATTCTTCTCAGCTCCGGATAACAGAATAATTATTAAAAACTGGAAATGAATAAATAGCAAATAATATTGAATTTTGTATGGAACGGATTTACTGACAACCACGCCATCTGTGAAAAACTCCATAACAACACAATTTTTATTTACAAGTTTCAAAACATTGGTACCTACGCAGATTTTTTGATAGAATTTCTTTCAAGCTTTCAGAACATTCTAATATATTTAAAAACGTATTTTTGTATAAATTACAAATTAAAAATCAATATTCATAGTAAGGACTACATCAGGACATAGTCTGTCGGGAAAGCTAGTATACAATAATTATTACACTATTGTGTCACGCGAAGTTGGATTTATTGTTCCAATTGGTTCGGGTATAGAATTCCCAGACATTTTATTCTTATTTTGCTAAAAACATCACGTTATATTAAAAATATACAATATATTTTGAATTTCCCACTGTAAATACGTGAAAAAAGAAAACATCAGGCTTAGGACTATTAATGTCATGTTCCAAGATCATGAAACAATAAACTGCTGATTCAAGCCCAGTTAAAAAATGGAAAGCATAGTAGTATTTATGGCCTTTTACTACTGAAATTACATCTATAAAAATATGCTTTTTTAATGATTAAATTGTTTGATTTTTTTCCCAAAACACTCAATTTTTTCAGGTAGATACTTGTAGGTATGTGCTAAAAAATATTAATCGGTTTAAACCAATATGTTTTTTTTTACTTTTTTATACAAAAAATCTCAGCAATGCTCTTTTTATATAATATAATGGATGAAAGGTAATCCCATAGCCATCTCCTCATACGAGGATGAATCCAGGGTGCATTATTGAAGACACATTTACATTTCATCCACTTAGAAATACCTTAGGTATTCGGACGCCTGTTTATGTACCTATTTGTTTCCTATTTACTTATAGACAGTTTCTATGCTCCCAATAGAAACAATATTGTAGAAGGAAAATAAACCTACCTTTACATTGGTTCCCATTTATATAATTTATGAAGCATCGACCTAAACAACGATGAAAAGGAATAAAGATTGGATTAAATAAGAAGAAGATTGGATTGGGTGTCTTTGTAGTTTCCATAATCTTCAAACAATTGGACATGCTTGTTTGCTTGTGGAGTTAAAAGTCTTATGGCCATAGAATCATGTATACCCATTTGAAGTGATGACCTACATATGTAGGTAGAGGAGTCTACTTTTTTCACACAAATACTAGAAAAACTTAGTTTTTCAAATAGACTAGAAAATCTTAAGTTTTAAAACGATCAATGCGCGGACAGATTTTTAGCGCCAACTCTAGTAATTCAGCTTGGTTTATTTCCAATCTCTATGTGGGACATAAAGGAGTAGAATTTTTTGGAAAAGATGTACGTCCGTTAGTTGACTGACTGATGAAGAAGATCTTGAGCTATCATCAAGTTAGGTATGATTTTTACTGATATTTTCAAATATTTAATGAGTACTTTGGTGAAACTAACACCCTAAACTATAAATGAAAAACAGCAAGATATTAGAGCAAAAGTGTCTTCGAAAAGTGAGAAGATCTGTTGATTAGAATATTCTGTATCAAATGCAACCACCCGAAAGCCCAATAGCAGCGCCATGAGGAAATAAATAAATAAAAAAATCACTACCATCAAATTCTGTCGAATTTCCTTTCTGGATATTATTATTCTTCAAGACATATCCAATTTTAGCATTCCCTTTAAATAAAAAGAGACCGAGAGATTTGGGACACTGGAATCGACCGGAAAGAATTGAAAAGAAGGCCGGAGGACAGTTGTACCTATTCGTGAAGACTTGAGGAAGTCATGCGATCTAACAAAGAAAAAAAATAGAAGATTGTTTATTATCAGTGTGTTGTTTTAAAACACGAGGTACCTTATCCCATTTAGGTACAGTTTGCAAGTATGTTTTACCCTTGTATTGACTGTTTTATAAGATTCTACGTGATATCGTTATTAGATTTCGTAATGTTCTCATACACTGCCTGAGTCACACCATTACAATACACACTTTAATATAAAAAGAAAATATAAAAACTTTGTATCCACGACTGTGATGTCTAAGAGATGATGAGATTTCATGGTTTGCAGACAGTATTTGCAGGAGTACACAACTAGTTTAACTTATTTCTACCGTATACTTGAAAGTCCCTGGTTTAAAAAAGCTCAAATACTGCAGATGCAGAAGCGTGTAAAGTGAGCATACAATGGCTAACTTAATGTCTTATTGTAATAAACGCCTTGGATACCTACATTATATTACGTAGCCAGGCAGATTTACCATTTTGTGCTGTTTTAATACATCAACGCTGACATACGAGCATATTTAAAGGATATTTCAAAGGTAAAAATCAAAAACATTCTACAAGATCGAGCGCTATGGAGAGCTCTTGTTGCTTCCATGCCAGTCCATCCATCCATGGCGCTACAATGCCCATTGTGGGTCTTGGTCTCCTCAAGCATCAGTCGACGCCATTCCGCCCTGTCGTCCGCCCTGTGGCGCCAGTTTGTTCCTTACTCCCAGAGATTACAGATCTCTACTGATGCAATCGAACCTTCTTAACCTTGGTCTACCAAAACCACTTCTTTCAGTCGGGCTGACAGCGCGGAGTTTCTTTAGTGTTAAGTGTTCGTCCATTCTCTCCATGTGCCCCTTAGGCCAGTGTTACTGAAATACAATATAATGAACCAGAAAGAGAGATGAAGCCCAAAAAGCAACATCCATGGATAGTTGAGGAGAAAGAGGAGGCATTTTACTACTTTCGTACAGGAATCCACCGAGAAGTCCAATGAGGATTTTCTCCTTTTTCGAAGAAAAAAAAAACAGTCAAAAGAATATAGGTAAAAAAGGAAAGAAAACAGTTGCACTTCCCTGTAACTGAAAGATCACGAGTATGTGTGAATCAGAATTTATTAAAAAACATTTCCCGTTCTGGAATTACTGTTCTGCTACGACTGGCCTAGGAATGAGCCTTTCGCAGCAGCGAAACATTAACATTTATGAATTGGAACATGAACAACTAGGAAATGACGCAAAACCCTTGGAAAACATCAACCGCATTTACACTGCGTACGAAAAGGAAACAAGGGTAGCTGGTGTTATGGGGTCCGGGAGAAATAAAAACTATAAGGGAAGTGTAACATTACCGTTATGATACAACATAAGGGAGAAAAAAAATGTTTTCTTCGTCGTTTTGTAACAACATTCAAATCATAGTTGGTATGTCTAGATTACACACCATGCTGAATATCTTTAGTGACAAGCTTACAACAAACTACTCATATAGAAAATGAAACTTTAATTTTTGCATAGCTTTTAAAAACTTAATCGATTTTTATATATTACCTAGGTATCTAAAACCCACTCCCTCTTTGTAGCTTTTATCTTAGATTATTGATGATATTAGCGTAAGCTAAACTAAAGAAGTAAACTCGATTGTGAAAGTGCAGCTGTCGTGGTGGTGAGAAAATATCCCTCAAATAATTCCCTCGAGTCGATTTAGCCTCACCGCTAAACAAACCGAAACAAGATTAGATAGGTATGTCCTTTAAAACTAAACAGATATTTGAAATTAACTCCATGAGATAATTCCGCCCCTATGTCAATAATAATATCATTGACAATCAAGAGTCGCACCGCACAATCCTTTATTGTTCTTCGTTAACATTAGCGTTGTTTGATTTGAGATAGAGAAAGGGTGGAATTGTTCAGACTAATTGCATTAGTATAAAATGCTTGAATGGAGGGCTTAATAAAGCAGATAAACACTCATTTCAAAACGCATTTAACAATAAACAGATACAAGGTTCGCATCTACCCATGGAAGAGGAGTGGAGTTCTGCATTGTATGCAAAGCCTAACAACACTTTACAAAGGTACAGGGAAAATGCATTAAATTGATGATATGAAATTCGGGGGTGAGTGAATAATACTCCTACAATGAGAAATTGTTATATGAATATTATACCAACCAACACATGATAAAAATTTATCATCTATAATAAAATGTTATATGAAATGCTGGAAATTTTTTATATAAAGTTCATATTGAATTGCATTAAGTATATTATATTTTTTATGAACCGAATAAATTTTAATAATACTTTTTTGTACTGGATATGTATAGGCAAGCATTATTTTGCGTAAAAACGATGTTCAACCCATTTTAAAGTACGAATTTAATTGTTTTTTCAATACTTTTGGCAGTAGTTATTAAGGTATCATAAAGTGTAAAATCACCGCATACCCTTAATGAAATATTTCGAAACTATATACAGAATGTTTGCTAGAATGTTAAACAAACTGGTACGACAAATAGAGGAGATTGTTACATTATATTTTTTTTACTCTCGAATAATTTGTTAGGGAAATTAAATAAATTAAAAAATGCATAAAAAGCAAGCAAAGGAACAATTAGTTAAGATTTTTATTTGCGTTTCTGAGGTTCACACTGCAACTAAAATGCAAATAAAATTATATAGGTAAAAAATATATTATCGCTTCTTTTCCTGAATTGCCAGTTTTGAATGATGCTAAAACAAAAATCATTGACAAGACTGTTGACAAAAGGAAAACCTTGTATGAATAATGCTTGTTCTTTTTACTTAGGTAATTAGATTTTACTCGTAATATTATCCAAAACTGTTCTGGACCACAGAAATATAAGCCCATTGCTTTTTTATGTCATATTTCTTAATTTACGTTAACTACCCTCTAAAAACATTATTTTATTTTTTTAGATGAAATATTATTACGGCAAGACTTTCGATTACTCGTAACACATAATATAAAAAATGCTTTATATATCATGATAATGACCCATATATTAGAATTATTACTGGGATAATGTAGCCTACTCTCTGTGGGTATAAAAAAACATGAAAATGTGATAACGCTGTGGTTATAGTAGATATTTTTATCAGCTTTTCAAAAAAGGCAGTCTTAATTTTGTGAGTACCTTGATATTTATGTATATGCGAAAGTAAGATGTACTTAGCACCATTCTTCAACTTTTTCCTGTGCCATGTAAGGTCCCGCCGACTTTGTGTACCACCATGGCTTCTCTGTCCTGGGCTAACCGGAAAAAATCTTTCACCCGCTAGATTCTGGTCCATTTCCTGAAATTTCTTAGCCAGGACATCTGCCGTCTTAATAAGCTTATTATTAAATCAAAATCTTTGAATTTTCATATTTATTCGAATATTTCTTCTTCTTCTTTGGAATGTGGCAATCCATGTATTCAAATATTTAAATGAATAAAATGACGCTCGGCGAACTTTTGCACGGCTCTGCGCAGAATATAAATCAAACAAAACATGCGTACCTATTTTCAGCGTGATGCTTTGACTTACAAAATAACAACTTTATAGGTATACCTACTATGAAATAAGATTAGTTTATTACTTCTTAGGTTTTACAGTAGGTAGTTTATTTGGCCATTTCTGAAAAAAATAAATCTTAGACATAATTACCAGAAACAGGAACAGAGTCCGTTGTATGTGTTTTTAAGGCAGAAAAAATATACCAATTTATTTTTTTCAAATATCATTGGTATTTTCCTGAAATATTTTTTTATCAACATGGACATCAAACGTAAGTCGAAGATTCCCTAATGATAAAAGTCTACCAAGTTTCTTTACTAGTCATTTCTTTTCTCTGCGATATAATCTCATCAATATTTTCCAAACACGATCTTCCACTACGGGCAAGCTATAGCTGATTTATTTACGGTTCCAATGCGTTATTTTCTATGTGGGTGCTTGCGAATTACGTAGGTTTGTCTATAGAACAAGAAACTTACCCAGCAAAGAGAAATATTTCAGTAGTTAGAGGAATGAAAGATTAAGGTAAGGGATAGTCGGGAATCGAAGAAACGTGCAGAATTTAAAAAAGACTTTACGGACGAAATGATATGAAATTATTTCGTTATCCATCCGGTTGGTTTCTGAGATCAAAGGTAGTTGAAGAAGCTACCGGCTAGTTCCAATGAAATATTAAAGGACTTGAGTGAATGGAAACTTATAAATATTGTAGAGGGTTGAATTCGACTGAAACAGATCCACACTGCAAGATAACTCGCTTAGGTCATGCTTTGTACATTTTCTAAATTATTTATTTAACTTACTTCATTCGATCTCAGACCACTATTTTAAATGCATTCAAAGAAGAAATAAATACCTACTTACCTACATTTTTACAAAACTATAACTAAACTCACAGTCTAAAGATGCAAAATAAATTTCAGATAAAATATTGTTTTCAACTTAATTTCTCAGTTTTTTTTTTCATTTAAATGCTTTTTACAACACCTACTGTTAGAGTCCTTCCAAATTTTAGGTAGGTAGGTAAGTGTTGTTTTTAACTGCAGATTAGATGAAAATTATTCGAAAAACTGTTGTCCGAAAATAGGTACAATTATTGTTCGATGACACATTTTGTCAGAAATTAAATTAGGTATAAGTAAGTATTCACCGAAGAAAATGAGGGTTTTATTAATTAAAGATGTCGATGTTTTTTTTAATTTATCTAGAATTTGAATAATTTAAAATTATTTAAAACCAATTAACAAAAAGGCAATAGGTATGTATATGTACCTATCATTGATGATCAAAGAATATGGGTAACTGGCGGTGCTTGCAAAAGGTAGGTACTTTCGTCATTCATAGTAGATTCCTTGCAAATAAATTTAATTCTATCGAACAAAGTGCTTAATGGGTTCATCCAACATTAGGTATAGATACCTATGTGCATTTTATATGTAGAGAGTTGCACACATACCTATCCATTCTCAAGAGGGGGTGTGATTCACTCTTTCAACCCCGTTTGTCTTCGCAGAGTAGCCCTGCCCTAAGTCAATACTGTCTTGATTAAACGGGGGAGAAATCCTGATTGCCCAGCCGTATAATGTCCCGCATTCTCATACACGCACAAGACAATAATATCAACTAATATAATAATATACAAAGAGGGGATTGTGTTTTCTCGTGTTTTATGTTATTAGATATTGGTGAAATCTATCGGAAGTCGGAGGATGAACACAATGACATAATCCCTCGCGACAGTCAAAGGGTAACTTACACTAAGACAACACATTCCCCATATAAATGTACCATCCTGATGAAATTGGACAGTATCTAGGTACAATAAGCAATGAGACAGTGTTCTAATATATTATTACATAATATGTACAAAATATAATGGAATTTTTGCTACTATGCATTTCGTTAAAAGTCTAGGATATGTCTTATTGTACATGTTTAGAATTTTGTTGTGTTGTCTATGGTTAAATTTTTTGATTTATTGTGAGTGTGGAATAATATATTATTGTCTTTGATTATTGTTACAATATTTATATAGAACTTTTGCACTGCCGCCATGAACGCTACATTTTTGTTAGCTCCTTATATTTCAAGAAATAAATGTGCATAAAAACCAAACCAGTGCCTTCATTTTGACAAACATCATTAGCCCAAAGATCTGCCCAACCGAAGGAAGACGAAAAGATTCTACAGTACATTTTGATTCCTAACAATAATTAATTATCCTTTTATCTCATAGTGCTAAGATCATTTAGTAACACATCGACGTTCCATACAAAATAATATGAGAAAATCGTTTCGAAAATTTTGGCATTAGGACTAGGTACTTCTATTTAAATCATTTTTAGCTTTGTTCACATCTATCAAATATGAAATCGCTTAGGTTGTGTTTTTTTTATGGAATCACTAATTTGAAAGAGGTATCAATATTAGAGGAATTGTTATAGAATCGCCCATTTGTTAGTATGCCTACTAACACCAGGTATAGGTAGGTATGTCTCAAATTTTATCGCATGAAAAATTATTTTTAAAATAAGGTTTTCACGTTGTTGTTTTCAAAAATGCTCTTATTATTCTAAGTCCAGGACCGACATATAGTCGCCTCTGTTTTGTGGCGCACACATCTTAACTCCTAACGAGGTCCTGACGCTTTGTTTAAACAGCCTTTGTAGCCTGTTACGAAGTTGTTAAGATATACGTTACCTAGATAGTTTTATAAGTAAGCAACTATAGGTACGTATTATGAATCAAGCATTCGGGGGAAGTAGGGGGTATGTATGTATGAATGTAGATTACGTAATACAGGGAAGTACTTAGGATGTATGTATGTATGTAGATTACGTAATACAAAGAAGCAATTTTGTGGTCTTGGATGGAGTCTTTCATTAAAATTCATTGACGTTTAGTTGCGGACGTAAAGCAATCTAGAGTGCAAACATCTGCGGCGATGGTTTCACCCAGATAACTGAAACTCTAAAGCAGTGAACGCAGTGAGTTATATTAGAAACTAAGTAGGTAGGTATGTAGATATTTTGTACCCTATACTGAAAGCTATGTCTGTACAAAAAGAGAAAAAAAATCATACCTAATTACATTTTTGTGTGTCTATTATTTAGGTACCTACCTATAGGGAATGGTCAAACTATAATATGGAAGGCGTCGAAACAAAATAATGTAAACTTATTTAAGTATGTGCGTGTTTTCATTTTTCTGTTTAGGTAAGCGTGAGTCCTGGCCCCTGGACAAAGCGAAGGAACAAACATCTCCGCTTATGAAATAAAGTCCCTCAGAATAATTATTATGGGAATGAGGTGGTACCACCTTATCACGAACGACGATAGATGCAGTTTTATCACTTCTACCACGATGGTGAAAACATGGACATGGCTTGGTGACATAGGTTAAAGATTCCAAATGATACCAGGTTACCTAAGATGAGGAATCAATCAATCAATCAATTCTCCCTTTTACACCCCACTCAGGGGCAAAGGGAGGCAACAAGAGCTCTCCATTGCGCTCGATCTTGCCCAATGTTTATGACCTCCTCCCACACCATGTCCATGTCCCTCAGCTCTGCTTCGAAGGAGCGGAACACAGTGTGAGGGGGTCTTCCTCGTCTTCGGGACCCTGATGGGAGGAAGAACAGCGCTCTCCTCGGCCAACTGTCATTCGGCATCCTTAACACATGTCCCAGCAATGTCCATCTCCTCCCCTCAATGGTAGAGGTGATGGGCTCACGCTGGGTGCGCCGGCGTATAGCGTCGTTCGTGATGCGGTGGTACCATCTTACGCCCAGAATTCTCCTTAGGCACTTCATTTCAAAGGATGAGACTTTTTGTGCCTGGGCCTTGGTCAGGTGCCAGGACTCACACCCATAAAGGAGAATGGGCAACACACACGCATCAAACAGTTTACATTCGTCTCGACACTAAACGCCGACGCCTTCCATATTTTGGTCATGTTGTTGAAGGCGCCACTTTTGCCATACCGATACGTATCGGGAGCTCTGCCCCAAGGTCACCAGTGGTGGTAATGGTTGCTCCCAGGTACTTAAATTTATCCACCCGGGAGACCTGGTGACAATCGATGGTTATCGGTAGCTGTTTATCGGGGCAGGCATTATTCGCCATGAGCTCCGTCTTACTGGCATTGACTCGAAGGCCGAGACGTGATGTTTCGTCGCAGAGTCTTGAAACACTGCGCTGTAATTCCTCCACTGTCGTACTGAACAACGCTAGGCAGTGGCGTTCCGTGGGTTATTGGCGCCCGAGGCGGGAACCAAACCCTTTGGCGCCCCCTCTAAGTATATACATTGAAATAAAAAACAGGACTGGGTGGGGAGGTTTGGTATCTTGAAACATAACTTTTCCTAAAAAAAAAGGTCATTTCTAAAATTTGGTATCTGGAAACGTGAATTTCATAACCGGACAGAAGAATGTTGAAACGTGAATTTCATAACCGGAATTTATCGAGATTTTCTTGACTGGACAAGCATAACGAAAACCAGACATCTGGCAACTCTATGTATAGTATAGCGCGAGCATATTTTGCCGCCCTCCTAATAGAGGCACCCGGGGCGGTCCGCCCCTCCGCCCCCCCCCCCTCGGTACGCCACTGACGCTAGGTCGTCAGCGTACTCCAGATCGCACAGTTCGCCCATTAGACCATCTCTCTGTGTTATCGGTAGGTATACCTCTTGCTCCTTGCATCGACTTTCTCAGCAGGAAGTCTATGACTGTTATGAATATGAAAGGAGCTAGTACGCAGCCCTGTCTGACTCCCGTGGTGATCCTAAAAGCTTCAGTGGGACCACCTGGCGTTTTCACGCTACACTCGGAGTCTTCATACAGGGACTGCACCATTTTAAATATGTATTTTCGGAGGTATAAGTACCTACCATACAGAGCAAGTATTTTCCATATTGATGGTCTATGTGGGCTGTCGAAGGCCTTTTCAAAATTTATAAAGCAACAAACGACTGGAGAGTTAAACTCTCTGCACTGCTGAAAAATGCACCGGGCACAGAAAATTGGGTCCGTGCAGGACTTGCCAGGTACAAAGCCGCATTGTTGCTCTCTCAGGACAGCCATGACAGACCCCCGAATGCGGTGTAGTAATATCTGAGATAATACCTTACCGGGAACACTCAGCAGAGTAATTCCACGGTAGTTTTCGCATTCAAGGGGGTCCCCCTTTTTAAATATTGCGACGATGGATCCATTCCGCCAATCTTTTGGGCACCTCTCCTCTTCCCACATTCATTTTAAATATATTATCGAAAAGTGGTTGGCCAAGGGTGTCCATGCCTTGTTTGTGGAGCTCTGCGTGGATTCCGTGGACTCATGGCGCTTTGTTGTTCTGGCCTGCAGATGAGGAAACCTGTTCGAAATGTGTTTTGTTCCTTCAAAATAGAGCAGAGGACTTTGGATATGGTGTGGGAAGAGATCATTGACCTTGTACAAGATTGTAACTCTTGTAAGTAGGGATCGTAAAAATCGAAGGTAGGTATCTACCTACTTTTGTATATAATTTTTTTATATACATACTTTTATATGTTGGTATGTACCTACTCTCAAATGTATCGATCTATTCCATGTTGAAGAAAGGCGAGATGAAAAGTAAAAGAAATAGAAGAGGATGTTCTTATGAAAAACGTTATGTCGATGGAAGCAGCGAAAAAGTGTGCTTAGATTGAAGAGTGAATTACGTCTGCCTACCTCTAAGTCATGTACCATGGAAATTGGTAACTTTGGTATTTTCCCATTGGTGGGAACAAAAAGAAGAAAAGCGCTTACTGAAACCAGAGTTGCTGCTGAAACAATAATAGAAATTTAATTCTGATTGGAGAGGAAGCAAAAAATAATTAGTAAATCGGCGGTTATGTACGAACCTATCTATCTATTGTTGGCTTGCGTCCATTTTTGGGTGATGCAGCATGTATCTACTTTATCATTGAGATAGTCAGGCAAGTACCTCACTTTGTTTAAAAAGCTACATCTGTTGAGGAACGGTGAAAGCTTTATTACTAAATTATAGGACAACCTACTTGCATATTATTGCATGGTACTTTAACAAGCGGAGTTTCCTAAAGCTTTCAGTTATTCTCAACAGATGACACTTCATAATATACATTGTGGAATAGAGACATCTTCTGACAACTTTTGAAAACGTTATCTGTACTCGTACGGAGAACCATACGTGTACCGATACTCGCCTTTTATCAAGATAAAGCTTTTAATATTATCTTACAGATGTCTCTTTACAATATTATATTGAAATACTTTTAATTACATACATGCATATTATAATGGTCATTGTTATTCATGTTACATTTTGCAATTTTAACGAGATGAAGCTTTTAGTGTTATCTTACAGATGTCTCTTTATAATATCGAAATATTATGTACTGAAATAAATAATTACCTGCATATTATTATTATAATCATTGTTTTCCATTACCTACTAAAAATTTAATTAATGCTTTCGGCTTATATGCTATTTATAAAATAACTAGTTTTTGAGGCGCCCGCGCTCACTAACTCAAAACCGCTTTTAAATTTATTGCAAACTTAAAAAAACAACTAAAACTTTTTATTACAAACTTGGCATTCGAATGGCTTTTCTACGCGATGATTTAGCATAGGTATTAAACTTTTTATTTCTATCTCCGCTTGGGGAAACACAACAAAAACTATTAATCTACACACAGAGAACAGAGTGTCCAAGACATACTTGTTAAAATAGTTGCCAATTACAAGTCTGTCCCAAGTAGACATTTCAATGCCAGAGATACATATTATACAGATTACAATATAATGACTTCAAAGGAAATATTTTTTTTGAACAAATTTTTACTACCAGATATTTTGGACATTAGATATCGAAATAGTTTAACCCTGCATCAGTCGCGCACCTAATCCTGACGTAATAGGTCGCGTGGATTACATATGTATGCCATTTTTAAAAAAGGAAAATGAAAGATTAAGTAGTCTATAATGTTTTTTATTATCGGTTTAATATTGTCTCCCACATTTGTTTTAATATTAAAAATAAGAAAACATAACTAAATACTATAAATATATTTAAAAAAAAATAATAATAAAGATGTACATATTTTCTTATAAGAATCACCTCGGGAGGATGCAGGGCGACAGGGCGCGACCTGTGGTGGTCCGCTTTGATTCACTACGTGCAAGAAACGCTGTCTTGAAAGAAAGAACCAGATTAAAGGGATCTCAGTGTCTTATAACGGAGTATCTTACGGCCAGGCGCCTGCATCTCTTTAGGGAGGCCAGGAAACTTTTTGGATTGAATTCCTGGGCTGCGTCGGGCAGAGTTTTCGTTAAAATTAAGAATAAAGTACACACCATTAATAGCATGCGCGATTTGGATGTGCACAGGAATGAAGCTAAATCTAATGTAAACAAACCCACCGTGAGTACCGTTTCACACGAAAGATCACTGAGACCCCGCAGGCCATAAAACTGTCAACTTCGACTTTTCTATTTTTATTATATTCTAGAAGGCTTGATCATAATTATTGCTCTTTAAATTAAAATTCATTCATGATACAACTGGGGTTGCGTTAATCACTGTCAATGTCACCTGTCAGTTTTTTTTTTTTTCTTATATGTATTGTTCTATAGATCCATAGATTCTGTATCGCAAATATTGATTACTTATTCCATAGATAATAACTATTCTTTTTCCTTAATTATTGGTGGGTGTCTGGACGGTGTACACCTTTCGCATATTTGTAATTTGAATCCGCGCTCTTGCACGCTGATGTCTCAACTTTTTATTTGTTTTTATTTTTAAACTGCACTCGTGTGGATCTTTGTTCGAAGCTTTTTAAATGCATTTTATTGTATCTACCTATAAGAACTGAATTTTGTTATATATAACCTTTTTTTTTTTATTTATTGTGTTTGTTTTCCTTATTAATTTACTACCTTGATTATATACCACATTATTATTCTTTTTATCACTTTTATTATTCTTATTAATTACATATTTTGCCTTACATATCTACATTTTTTAATAATAATTGTTAATATTTCATTAATTTTAATTGAACCTACCTAGGTATATTCTATTATATTTATTTGTTTTAAGCATCGAATTGTGTGAATATTTACCATTTTATCTACTATTCATATTTTTTATTTAGTTTTGATTTATTTATATTATTATGTCCGATTTACCATACCACAATGATTCCTTCCTTTCCCTACCCTCATCTCCCCTCTCCTCTGCTCATTCTTGCTTCTCGGATTCTTTTGTGTCAATTGATGGGTCTTCTATAGGCTCTGTGCCTTCACTCTCTGAACAATTACAATCAAATCTCAGTACTGTTAAAAACGTTCTTAATATATGTCATATCAACGCCCAGAGTATTCCAGCTCATTACAATGAATTACTCACTACCTTTGTTGATACTCCTCTGCACGCATTGTTGGTTAGCGAGTCCTGGCTCAAACCATCTCTCTCATCATCCATGTTTGCTCTTCCTGGTTACAGATTGATCCGATGTGATAGAATGGATCGTGTCGGTGGGGGTGTGGCCATCTACCTTCGTGATTCCATTCAGTATAAGGTTGTCGCGTCTTCTGAGTCGCGGGCGGCGGGGGGAATGGAGTTTATGTTCATTGAGGTGTCAGCCATGCACTCCGAGATGTTGATTGGAGTGGTCTACTGTCCGCCTAACTGCAACTATTTTCTTGAGCTTGAGATGGCGCTTGAATCGGTGGTGCCTAATTACAATCACATTGTCATAATGGGTGACTTCAACACCTGCATGTTGAAAAACAATTTGCGAGCCTCCAAATTATCTGCCGTTGCAAATGCTATGAATATGCATATATTGCCGCTGCGTGCCACACATCATCATCATACGACCGACACGGAGACTCTGCTTGACTTGATCATTACACCTTCTCCCGAACTGGCTATTTCTCATGGACAGATGGCTGCACCAGGGTTCTCGTCACATGATCTGATTTATTTGACATATAAATTAAAAATGTTAAGAATGAAGCCCGAATTGCAGTCCTTTCGTAATTTTCGTAGAATCGATACGGATCATTTGAGACGGGATGCCGAAGGTATAAACTGGCAAAAAATTTACGCCAGTGATGATGTTGATGCAATGGTAGTGGAGTTTAATCGGTTGATTATTGAATTGTTTGATAAACATGCACCTATTAAAACTGTACCACTTAAACGACCTCCGGCACCCTGGTTAACTGACGACATTCGCAAATTAATGGCGAAGCGCGATAGAGCAAAGGTTAAATTTAGGCACACTAAATGTCCGGTGAAGTTTGAAACTTACAAATATCTTCGTAATCTCTGTTCTCGTCGATGCCGATTAGCAAAACGTGAATATTTTCACTCCAATATTCAGTGGTCCTCGTCAGGTAAAACATGGCGGTTTTTAAAGAGGAATGGTGTTGGTGGGCGGGCGAATTGTTCTGACGCCACTGCGATTGGCCTAGACGATCTGAACCGCCACTTTTCCTCGTTGCCCGTCTTGATCGATGCTGACGTGAAACGGTCGACGATAAACAAAATAAGGGGTCGTGTGTTTGATTTTGATTGCGAACCATTTAGTTTTAGGCTTGTATCTCAGGGGGAGGTGCGCAAGTCACTTCTGTCCATTGAATCGACCGCCGTTGGGTGCGATGGGGTGAGTTTCAGGATGCTGGCTCTAGTCATGGACGCTGTCATTCCTGCAATCACTTTCATAATCAATTCTTCAATGTCAAGTGGAATCTTCCCTGCCGAATGGAAGGCTGCAAATGTGATACCACTTTCTAAGGTTAGTTCCCCGTCATCTCCTAAGGACTTTCGTCCTATCTCAATTTTACCCTTTGTATCCAAAGTTATGGAAAGATTGGTCCACCTTCAGTTGAACGAATATCTTCTTGGCCGCGACTCGTTTAACCAGTTTCAGTCTGGTTTTAGAAAGGGCCACAGCACAACAACTGCATTGCTGAAGATATCCGAGGATATAAGATACGCAATGGAACAGAGACAGCTGACTTTATTGACTCTTCTGGACTTTAGCAGTGCATTTAATTGTGTGGATTTTGACCTTCTTTTGGCCCGATTAGTGGCTCTTAACATTGGAGATACTGCTATTCGATGGATTGAGTCTTACCTCAGGGGTCGCAAACAGAGGGTATGTTTAAATGAAACAATTGATTTGTTATTCCACTATATTTATTTACCTGACTAGTTTCGCAGGAACAGGTCCTGCATGGTCACAGGTGACTTAGAAACTGTGACCATGCAGGACCTGTTCCTGCGAAACTAGTCAGGTAAATAAATATAGTGGAATAACAAATCAATTGTTTCATTTAAATTATTTTATTTAAATAATTCCACCAAGAATGCACGTTCAATTCGTTAATTAAGAGGGTATGTTCTTCGGACGGAGTCTCGGACTGGTCGAGTCTTCAGGCGGGTGTTCCACAGGGAGGTATATTATCACCTTTACTGTTTTCTGTCTTCATTGACCCTATTACTCGGAACCTCAGCGGATCCTATCATCTTTACGCTGATGATCTGCAACTATATATTCACTTTGATGCTGGCTGTGCTGATGGTTGTTTTAATGATATGAATGTTAATCTCCAACTTTTGGACTCTTGGTGCAGGGAGCACGGTCTCCTGGTTAATCCAGCGAAGTCTCAAGCTATCGTACTGGGAAGCCCATATGCACTTCATAATCTCAATCTTGCTCCCCTGCCTTCTTTAATTTTAAGTGGTTCTGTGATACCTTTTTCAGATTATGTCAAAAACTTGGGTATATTCTTTGATAAGAGAATGTCTTGGTGGAAGCAGGTCAATGAGGTCAGCAGAAAGGTTTTTGCTTCGTTGCACTCCCTTAGGAGATTGAAGAATTTCTGTGCGGAGGAAACAAGGAAGCGGTTGGTGGAGTCTCTGATTCATCCCCTATTTGATTACGCTGATGTGTGCTACCTAGATATTTCAGTTGAGTCTTTGAATAAGCTCGAACGCCTTCAGAACACCTGTATTCGTTATATATATGGCTTAAAAAAATACGACCACGTTTCTGAGTTTCGCCAACGTCTGGGTTGGAAATCAATCGCACGGCGAAGGGATGACCACGTTCTCTGTCTTCTGTATAAGATTCTTTTTGATCCCTCCACTCCTCTGTACCTTAAGGAACGATTCACATTCTTGCACCTGCATGGACTCCCACTGAGGTCGGCGTCGAACAATCTTCTGGCTATCCCGCCACATAACTCTGGCTACTACACGGACTCTTTCACGGTGCATGGATCGAGATTGTGGAATCAGCTTCCACTGCAATGTCGCGTTTGTTCGTCCATCAACACATTCCGCAGGATCATTGCCGGCCGTTAGTCTTCATTGTAAGATGAGAAGCATCCCCACCTTCCTCCCTATTCCTCCCCAACATCTAGTCCATCCTATCCCTATCCTCATATTGTATTTATATTATATGTATATGTTTTTATTTATTTATTTATTCTTAGACATATTTTTATTTTCTATTATAATTGTTTATTTTTTGTCACTTGTTATCTATTGTTCTGTCAAACCTAATATATTCTCTTTGATTTAACTGGGTTGGCTGGCAGAGATCCTTCGGGATAAGTCCGCCCTTTCGACTGTCCTAATTACTGTCTCCACACTATATTTTGATATAATAAAGTTTTATTTATTTATTTATTTATTTATTTAATCACACTGTGAGATCAATGAAATTAATAAAGGGACAAATACAAATCTTAAATAAGTACTTAAATACTTATTATTATTTTCTATGCAAGAAAAACAAACAGTTTTAGTATCCAATCCAATCAAATCTCCCTTTCCGCCTCACTCAGGGGCATAGGGAGGCAACAAAAGCTCTCGATTGCGCTCGATCTTGCGCAATGTTTATGACCTCCACCCACAACATGTCCAGATTCCTCAGCTCTGCTTCGAAGGAGCAGAACACAGTTTTAGTATGATTTGGAAAATAAATTTTTGGCATAAATCACACTTTTTTCTTGTACTTTTATTGCGTGCTCTATCCACCACAGTCATAACAGCGACCAATAGAATTGGAGCAGTCTGGCGGTCAATTTTGTACAAAATTGAAAAAAAAATACTTAAAAATTAATATATATGACTTAAAATAAACATATTTATAATATAGAAACAATATTAAAATAAAAAAAATTAGTAAAAGCCAAAAAAATGTGTCATAAAATACTTACGTAATTGATCGCGTGGATTACAATAGTAATCCACGCACTTTCAGATCCTCCTACATCACAACCCCCACGCAACCGACACTTGCGGAGCACTGAGCACGTCGGCCAATTAGAGATCTTAAAGTACCTAGAAGAACAGTGCATCAACTTTTCTCTATTTCAAGTTATTTAACTTTTAATATGACTGGATTACATATTATGTAATCCACGCGACCGATCCAGGGTTAATGCGCAACCATAATACTAGATTCACGCAGAATGCATGAGGGATTGGTAATTCCTAAAGTAAATAATAAGTATGGTATGCGAACCCTAGAATATATTCTGATTTATTTATTTATTTGTTGCCACCATAGGCCCAATTTGAGCACTTAGGGACGTCAGAAAGGTTTTACAATATATTTTTAACATTATATCTAGATTTTATAGATCACATAAAAAATTAATAAGAGAAAAAAAATTATAACAACAAGTAAGTATAAATTACAAACACAGGAATCATAAAAAAACAAATCATAATAAGTTTAATGATTTGAGTCATGGTGGGTGTAAAGGGCCCAACCATGCTCTTGTCAGTCACAACAGATACATGATATTATTTGGTGTTAAAAGTACATTCTTAGTCATGTGGAAGTTAGTATACCTACATATATTATTATCATTATCAATGCTAAATGGTACAATTTGTCTCATTTAGCATATCATCAACTGAGTAAAATGACTTATCCACGAGATACGTCCTCACCCTCCTCTCAAACGCCTCCGCCTCCAACAGTCTCACGTCAGCTGGTAGTTTGTTGTATAGACGGACACTAAGGCAGAGAAACCCCTTCGAGACCTTTGATAGTCTTGGTTTTATGGCCCGAAGGTTCTGCCCGTGTCGGGTGTCGTACTGATGGATATCACAATTTCTAGGAAGAACGGACAGATTCCTCCTGGCAAGTATTAAGCATTCCCAGATGTATGCTCCCGCTAATGTAAGTATTCCTAAGGATTTAAAAGCATTTCTGCAGGAATCTGTTTGATGCATACCCAGGATTGCCCTCACCGCCCGCTTTTGTAAAATAAATACTCGTGAGGAATCCGCCGCTCGTCCCCAAAACATGACACCGTAAAGTCATGACACTGTGAAAATAAGCAAAGTAAACGGTTCTGGCTGCTTTTTTTCCACAAATGTCTTTGATTTTTTTTACGGCATATACTGCGGAGCTTAGTCTGTTGCACAACTGGTTTATATGTGGAGTCCACATCAGTTTATTATCCACAGTGATACCCAGAAACCTAACGTTGTTTGCTGTCTCTACAGACTGCTGTGCTAATGCCTCAATGACAGGATCGTTAGTCGTTTTTCTGAGAGAAAAGTGCATTCCCCCACCCTCCCCAGTACATTACTCCCATTCCCAAAGTATTAAAATATATGCTACCTCAGAATATTAAAGATACCCAAAGACTAGGTGAGATGAAGATTCTTATGAGACAGTGGATTGTGAGTATTGAGTAATATGGATATCATTGATGCATTGTGAGATAATATGTAAAAGTATAGTCATGAAGAGTACCTATATAGATTCTTTGTACTTATTTGGTAATGTTTGACCTGCAATATAATGTGTATATTATAATGTGTAAAATATAAGATAATCCAACAATCGAATTATTTTTGTGTTTTGTAATAACTATGTAAAGAACCTGTTGACAAGGCTTGTAAAAGCCTTAACAGGACTTGTATTATTTTTTTATTATTTTAATGAATAAAAAATAAAAAAATTGAAAATATTGCATTCGTATGGCTTTGACTATGGATTTTCTCCGCTATGAAGTCGCTCGTTCTCTGGATAAGCGACGTCTCTTAGCCAAAATTTCCTGTTGCTCGCTCGCTTGCAATGAAAATCAAGGATGAAATAAAAATAAAATTTAGGTACGTAGTTGAGTTTTTTTTTAAGATTTAAATTTAAAAACTGATTAAACTTTATATTGCAAATATTGCATTCCTTTGGCTTTTCTCAGCTATGAGTTTGCATGTAAATTCCTGGACTATACCACAAAAAAACAGAATATTTGTTTCACCCACGGCGGCACCCCTCGTATTGCGGCGCCCTAGGCGAACGGCTCGGTCACCCCACCCACGCGACCGTCCTGGCTTTCAGGCATTTGCAAGTTACTTATATAAACATGCATAGTTATGCTTTGTTTCCCACCCAAGGTTGTCAGTTTTTTTTCCAAAAAAATAGGTACCGAACCAGTGTTCCCACTTGGTATCCAAAAAGATGATGAAGATTCCCCAAAAAAAGGTCATTCTCAAAATGTCCGCTGCTTCGAAACAAAGCTGAGGAACCTGGACATGGTGTTAGAGGAGGTCATGTCAAGTGGTTAATAGTTTGATGGTTACGACACCGGCTTTTGCACTGTTTCACGCAGAGGTCGTGGGTTCGATCCTAGGTGCCGACCATCTTCCTCTTTCACGGTCAATGAGTGTATTTTGTGTTCACTTTGAGTGAGCACAGATTCATATAAAAAAAAACATTAGATACGAAGATCGAGTGCAATGGGAGAGCTCTTGTTGCCTCCCTATGGTCTTTATGTGAGGTGTAAAGGGAGTTTGGATCTATTTGAAAGTCCCACCACATTGTGTTGTCCTGTTTGATGAGGTATGGGGGGCTCCGCCCCCCATACCTCATCACGTTATTCCCCGAATTTATTCAAAGTAATAGAATATTACATTAAAAATGCCTAAAGGTAAACTCTTGAAATGTCTATCCGCGGGAGGCGGACAGGGCCTGTCTCTGATTGTACGGGACAGATTGACTGAAAAAAATTGTCCCCGGCAATAACGATACCAAAGTTGGTGAACAATGATAAAGATACTACCTTCCTTTTGTCACAGCGCTGATGCTAACCTAGACATAAAACTCCTGTGAGTTACATAAGAATATGTCAAGAAATATCAGAGAAAAATTAAAAAACTATCAAACACATAAGCGTAGGTAAATAAATTTTGACATTGACATTACATTCAATGTTGCCATTATGTTATATTAATATACCTAATAAAATAAGGAACGGATCGCGACAGTAATGCACACGGCTGCCAATGTTGCCACATTCATAAAATGCATACGTATAAACGAATATATTTCTCAGCAAGACTCTATACTGGCAACACTGTTCAATCTGTCACATAAATTTTTGATGTTTCTAAAAGTTGCAAAAATATAGATAATTTAAAAATAACTTCACATAATAATTCAGTGTGCGTATAAATGCATCTTTGTTTGCAAAATATAATAAACAAATGATAAACAAGCCTGGAATTAGAAAGTTTGGCGACAGTGTCCGGAATCTGGATGTGATTTCTGTCATGCAAGAAAGGACTTTGTTTTTAGTTGTTTTGTATGGTCGGCAATGTTATAACTCTTTTCTGTTTGAAAGTGCTGTTTTAAACGTAATTTAATGTTTCTAAGCTATAGAAAGTATGTATTCAGGTGTTCGATATAATATATCATCAACACTTTGTGTTTTCAGTGTAAAACATGGTTTAAAAATCATATTATAGGTAAGCATCATCTGCAACTTTTTTACTTCCTAAACTGTTTTCATGATTTTTACATTATTAGTGTGCATATCTAAACTGCATCTACCTATATATAAATTTTCATTATTTATTTTGAATATATATTGTTTACGTTTTTATTGTTAACTTTAGTTATTGACTATTTTGTGTTTCTTTTTGTATGTTTTTTTTATTCTTTTATGTAAAGTGTTTGACAATTTATTATATACTTATGATTATTTTGTTCTCCTTATACCAGCCTAGACTGACAGCTGACTGGAGAATATTTTGTTTGAATAAATAATAATAATATTGTATATTGTGTTTTGTCTATCTTTAAGAAACTTAAGCAGTCTGCAGTTACATCATTATTATTTGAATACTAGCCTGCAGCCTCCATGGAGGCCGCCGTCACTGCGTCCCTTAATGGAACTTTTGTGACTGGCCCTGTATCTAGAGTTCATCGCTCAACCCGGCCTCCAGGAGGAAGCGCAGGATTTTGTTGGCGTTCAACTCTTTGATGTCATCTGGGCACATTAGGAATTTGCCCAGATTTCTGTGTCTGTTATGCATCATTGGTAGGCATTCGCATAGGAGGTGCATTGGGGTCTCGAGTGATTCCCCGCACATCCTGCACACGCCTGAGTCCAGTATCCCTATGGTACACATATGCTTGTTCAGCCTGCAGTTACATCATACAATTGTATTGAGTTTTTTATTAAACAAATACCAGTTTGTAGGTTATGATTCATAACTTTTGAGTACAGTTAATAGGTTTTGTACGCAGATCTAGGTTATGTATAGTTTTTGGACAAGGAATTGTATGATTTATCAATTTAATGTGTAGTGTTTCTCAAGAAATTATCCTATTGGATATTAATGTAATAATGTTTTTTCAGATGCCCCAAAGGTGTTGATGCCTTAATGCAAGACAAGCTATGACAGCACTATTACAAAGAAGGGAACTGCTCCAGTTTTCAATAACCCCAAAGATAAAGGGATGTATGAGGCCTGGCTGTTATTGCATGATAATATTGGAAAACATCCACAGGAACTCAGATCTGAAGATGTGATAATCAACATCACAAACCTAAGGAAACGGGATGGTGTAGCAAGTTCCATTAGACTGTTATCCTCTAATAAAAGGTATTACTCCTAGCAGTTTTCCTCATACTACTGCTTATCTGAAGAAGAAGGCACTTATAAGAGAGCATCATTAACACAATGGAAGTGAAATTGTCTATATCCGCTTTAAAGAGCTCCTTGTGAAAGTGTATGTTGAAGGGAATGAAATATGTCCAAATGATTTAAAGTCGGTGATATTTAAAAGTGTGAAACAACTTATTGGTCTTTATTTAATTTGAAGACATGTTATGAAGATAGAGACATGTATTCATCAGTTTTACAAATGACGCAGAATATTTTAAGTTAATGAAGAATGCTACCAAATAAGTCTCCATTTAGTTGTATTCTGGTGAATAATAGAACAGAAAACAGTATATTATTTGTTTTAGATCCAATAAAACTTCTGTAATAAGAATCAATATGATATTACTATTGTTATTATTATTTACTAGGCCTGCTGCCTCCAAGGAGGTCGTCGTCACTGCGTCCCAAAATGGAACTATTGTGACTGGCCCTGTATCTAGAGTTCGTCGCTTAGTTCAGCCTCCTGGAAGAATCGGAGGACTTTGTTGGCGTTGAACTCCACAATTTTATCTGGGAACATCAAGAAAGTGCCCAGATTTATGTGTCTATTACGCATCATTGGTAGGCACTCGCACAGGAGGTGCATTGGGGTCCCCACACGCCCTGCACATGCCACAGTCCAATATCCCTATGGTGCACATGTGCATGCTTGTTCAGCCTGCAGTGCCCCGTTAGGGACCCGTGATGGTGCATAGATTATTCCTGCTAAGGAACACTAGGTTCCTTACGGATTTTTTGATGTCCATGTTACCCACACTAGTGGATAGTGTTACTCCCGATGGAGTCAGTTCCTCACTGGCCGGGTGACCATCCAGTGAGGAAGGGTTCACTTTATTAGTGATTGTATTGACGTTCACGACCGTCCCAGGTTTAGCAAGGGTAAAGAAGTCACAGCCGACAGAGCCCCGCATGTCGGCTGAAGGGCTGAGGTTAATCTCCGAGGCGCCCAGGTATCGGAGATGCACCGTTTAGACTGGGTAAACCCCCAGCCATTCATCCATCGGCACGGTACGCTTAACACCTTAAATTGGTGTTGTCCTCTTAGCCTTCATATTATATTCCATTTAAGATGATCCATCCAATGGAAGTAGTCACATTATTTGAAATGAACATAGTTTATGTTCAGTACATTTTGTCTATATTGGTTTGTGATTACATTTATTGTTTCTTATATCTTTCTTCCAAATTGAAATCTTGTAGACCTACATTGCTGAAATATTTATAGGTACTCGTGTTGAGTACATTCTACGTCTACCTTTTTAAATTGCCTACCTATACTATTTGAGTGTTTTATTTGATTATTGTTTGTTTTTTTTTAATAAATTAACATATTTTGAAAAGGAATGTTATATTACTTAACCCTCATTGTCAAACAATATCTTTTAACTGTTGAAAGCACTGATACTTAAAAGAATAATACTTATAATAAAAGAAATTGTTCAACATATTTAACAAGGAGAGACTCTAGCAGATGGTAGCATCTCTCTCTGGGAGACCTTATTGAAATATGTTTCCTTGAATGCAACTATTTCTGATAGATGCTACCAGCTATGTTTACGATGAACACTAATGTGCATCTAAGAGGACACCAGCAGAAACTGTCAACAAGATACTACTCAAATCCCCTGAAACACTTCTCGGCCAATGACTTTCAAGAATATACTCTTCTTCTTCTTCAGTCGGTCCCTCGGTAACAGCCATGTATCCCCACCAACTCCCTCCCGGTCTTCAGCCATTCTTATGGACACATGCAGTGTGGTCCCCGTTGCCTGCCTAACAAGATCGGACCATTTCGTGGGCAATCGTCCTCTTTCCCTCCTGCCCCCGACCATAATCCTCCTCTCCAGGGAGTCCTCCAAGAATATACTAGATTACTACAAATTAGCTGAGACTGAGGGGTCAAAACAGTGAAAGCTGCCTACCCATTAAGAATTGTAGTATTTATTATTGAATTTTCATAATATTGTGTAAGTTTCATGTTCCTATATAGATTCACATATTTAGTGAGAAACGTCCTTTTCAAAATAGAACTCCCATAAAGAGCTATTTGGAATATAAAATATGTTAATTTACAAACCCCCATTTTCTTTTAACTCGTAAATGTATGATACTTGAATAATATTTATCGCATTAATTGAATTATTATAGGTAATAATGTAAGAATCATTATAAAAAGTTCCACATAATATTGATACTTATTATTTGTCATAATATGCCAGTGACCATAAGTATGACAAATGTCATGCCACGGCTTGGCAAACCACCACAAATACCAACGTGTAACAGGGTGTTTGCCTTGGCTTGTGTGAGCTTGCCAACGCTTGCAACAAGTGTCGGTTTTTGACACAGATCAAAGGAATTGCGGCAAATCTATTAAAATACAGTGCGCACGACAACATGTAATTGGCGTCCAAGGGTTTGTGAAGGCATGGAGCTTGCCAAGCCACGGCAAGCGTGTAATTATAGCATTACATTCAAAATAGGACTCCCAATGCTAGCAATTACAACGTTGCTTTTTTAGCTTCCAGGTTTGTAATATAGAAGGCAGTGGATGCACCTAGGGCACTAGATTATATTAAGAATATTGACGCGGAGCTATAGCTCCAACAAACAAGAAAGAAGAAGAAGTGGATAAACTCAATGAGCAGACCACTGTTGAATCTCATTTAGTAAAATTTGGGATGTTCAAGGTGCTTCTTTGAGTGGAAGGGAGTGCACCGATCAGATCTTTTCCCTGCGAATGGTCGCTAAGAAGCTGCTGGGTAAACAACAGAGGCATTTTTGTGTATTCGTAGACCTGGAGAAGGCTTATGATCGTGTGGACTGTGAAAGATTGTGTCGCATGCTCTCAGATTATGGGGTGAGCAATCGGTTGATTAAACCGCTACACACAAATGCTGCAGGAATAAGGTCTCTGAGAAAAATCTGACAGTGTTATTTAGGGGCTATTGTAATGCAAAATCATTACTTGTGCGCAACAGTTTGGGGTGGGATATAAGGTTGCGAAGTAATGTTCTATCGATGTATTCCGATCAGCCGTCTCCCTTGTAACGGTAGGTAGAGAGAACAGACACCAAACTATCCTGTCACACACTGCTTGCTTCTGTCACACTTATACAATTCACAAAGAAAGAGGGGGCCTTGATTGTACATTTCAAAATAATTCATTTTCATAGTATGTTTGTAGGTTACTAAAATTCCTGTAATATAGTTTAATGCTGCAAGACTGAATCAATTTACTGAACATTAGTGAGCACCTGTTTAAAACTGAATAAAAAATATGGAAATTATTTTATTAAAACCAATAAATCATTTTCATGTCATGGTTAGGTTTATTAAACAGCATAACAAATATACAAATTTATATTATAATTAACATACCTTTGTCACTAACACTGATCGGCATTACAGCAGCAAGCCTTTGCGTCGATCAATGTAAGATAAAAGTGGGTAAACTATACCACAAAATGAAAATAAAAGGGTTCATACCCAAATACATGAAGAATCCAAACTACAAAAAAATATGAAACATCACAACAATATTATACCAAGTACATCTATCACATAGCAGTTATCATCACAATAGCAAAAAACACTATTAATTCATGTATGTATGTAAGCACACAACTATTCGGACACTAGGTAAGTAGTTTTAATTTTGGCGACAGCTATTTTATCCCCATGAGATACTGAAAGGTTGTAATAAGTGTGTGAGATAAAATACGACACACATTGGTCTCTCCCATCTTGGCTTGGACATTTATTGTTTTTTTTTTCATTGTGGTGATTTTCATATCAATATTTACTCAGAACTATCATCGTTTTCAACCAATCTGTAACACACATTGAACATATAGATATTTGGCTACCACATTGCATGATTAACTAAAAAAAAAAGTGACTATAAAATATAATATTCTTAATTGTACATAATAAAATATGTCAAAGGGTAGGCTTATTGCCTAGCGGTAAATTCTACCAGCCAACCAATCAGACTATCATTGTTTTCTCCCAATATCCGTCATATGTAATCATTTATTTATATTGTATTTTTCAATCATGGAAAACAGACTATGAATCTAAAATCTTGTGTGTCATGTATTGAATACTTCACCAAAAAAACAATTTTACAATCATCAGTACATGAATACAGGTGCATCTGTTGGGTACTCAATAAACTGAATACAATTCAGCTAGTAAATAATCATGGATTTAGAAATTTTTTATATGAAACACATATCAAATGTATATGCAGATTGGTAAATAAGCATGTTATGGATTGATTTGATAACATTTTAAGTATTTTATCAACCAATTTTAAGTAAAAATCAATTTTAAAAGATGCCTATTTTCTCATACAAACTTTTTCTTCATGGAGTGACATTTTATTTTTTGTTTCTAAAATTGGTGTTTTTGTCTAAAAAATGAAGACATTGTTGGTCATTGTCGTTTAGTTAGTCAATTTGATAACATCCTCGGATGATAACACTACGATTTGAATAGGTTAGGTTAAGGTTGGAACGTAGAAGCCCGCAAAGTAAATAATTACCAATATAAAAATGTCATTATTCACCCGTGAAATTTGAAAACCTTGCTCACCTTTCAAAAATAGGAAATCGGTACTTATATTTAATTTATTAATGGACAGTTCACCCGAAATGAAAATTAATAATATTAGTAAATAACGAGATCACGTCAGTTATCAACAAATGACAGCCCGCCCACTGACAGCCATTTGACAGTGACAGTACAATGCCTTCTACGTGTTCTTACACTATGGCAGCCGTGTGCATTACTGTCGCGATCCGTTCCTATAAAATAACCGATTAGTTAGGTATTTAATTTAAATTTAAAATAACTGATGTAGAATTTTTTTTATTAGATAGGTATGTAGGTCAAATTGAAAGCCAAGAAACGAAAAAAATGCCATTGTTTTTTTCTGCGAACTTTCAATCTATTAAACTTCGTGACAGACATTGCATTTCTACCATCTTTTTCCGGAAATAGACATAATAATTGTATTATCTAAACGTACCTAATGTTGCATGTATTATTATAGCATAACTAAACAGAAAACGAATTATTCGATTTTTAAAATAACTTATTATTTAATGCCATCTATCGGAAACCAAGAGAAATATTTTTAACATCCATGCTACAAACCAACCTCAGCGCAAAAACTGTTGCTACTATAATATAGATGGCGCTTACCAATAATGTTTACGCTATTCCGCAAGAGATGGCGCTCTGCCTGATTCCGTCCCAGTTAAAATTGGTTTGGTTCGTTGCTAATTATTAAGTCTTTCTATGCCCTATGGTAAATTAAAAAATATTTTGGTACGTAGATTTTTTGTATTAATTTTATAACTAAAGCTTTACTGACAAACGTACATTTTGTACGTAGTACATATTTTACAAATATTAGGTAGTAAAATAAATAGGCATACTTACCCTAGGGAGGCAACAAGAGCTCTCCATGCACTGAGCTTCATTTTTCATACTCGCGCAGCTTCGATGACCTCCTCCCATACAGTATCCATATCCCTCTGCTCAACCTCTAAGGAAAGGTACAAGGCATAATATAGGGTCTTCCTCGTCTTCAAGACGCTTACCTCGACCAACTGTCATTCGGCATCCTTGACACATGTCCCAGCAATGTACCTACCTTTATATTCTAACATTACCTACTCTGTATTTTATACATATTTAGGTTATTGCAAGGTTCAGCGCTGAGTTTTATGCGTTATTTATTTATTTTCGATTTTTCTTTCATCAGCCGGCATTACAGTATTCACCTATGCGTTATGCGAAGATAAGTACTAAGTATCTATAAGTCTTATACTTAGACAATTTTGTGAATACGTTATACCTTAGTATAGGTACCTAAAGGTGCATTTTTTATACCAAACGAATAATAAGTAACAAACAACATCCAAGTACAAAGCGATACAAGTCAAGATAATGGAATTTTCGATTTGACTACTTAACAAGAAAAACAAAAATATACTTATTAATTGAATTATATATAAATTGTGATGAAATGGCCATACGCTAAATAAATAAATAAGGAGACAAACATTGCCACCTAATGGCGAACGTTGTTAACGTAAAGTGATCACACTAAGCCAGCCTTCGAAATAACAGTAGAAGACGGTCGTAAGCCCGTAGTGGTTTGTTCCATTTAAAAATCGAACATTAGTAATGAATTGTTAAATGGAACAAACCACTACGGGCATACGACCGTCTTCTACTGTCATTTCGAAGGCTGGCTTAGTGTGATCACTGTACGTTAACAACGTTCGCCATTAGGTGGTAATGTCTCCGAAACTCCTAATCATGAGAATTCTCCACATGTTCACCATGTCGAAAAATCTCATGTATGTAACGAGTAGATATTTAATATAATTAATGAAAAATTATTGAGAACAAGAGAGCAACCAAATTTAAAAACTGCGACTGCTGTCATGTATTTGGCGCATTATAATAGGTATGTTCTCGTATTCACACACTTATCATGGTTTCTGAAACATTACGCGAGCTAATGTCACGGGTTTCCTAATAGGGGTCCACTAGAGTAGACTAACGTAGAGACAGTATAGATAGATAGACTGTGGTACCTATGTAGTATGTATAGCACTAAGGTAGGTATATTATCGGGATGTGAGATGGTTCTAATCCCATTGGCAAGAATGGCTCTTGTTCGGTGAAAATACACACTCCGGCGAGCGCTGATACTGCGATAGGCTTTTAAAGATTTAGGTCAACGTTGTAGCGTTTAGTTTCAACTTGGATGTTCCATTTAGTTTGAATTTAGAACATCACTGAACTAATAAGAAACTATTAGCGAACTTTGGAAACCTAATGTACCTACCTACCTACTAACATACCAGATAAAATTATGACCATAAAAAATAATATATGTTTCATTCTGCCTATATCTGTAAACTTAGTTATATAACTAAACTATGGTAGGTACATACATTTTTCTCATCTTTTTTAATTCTTGTTTGAATTTCAGTCTGGTGTTTAAAAATTTCTGGTTGGAGTCTTCGCTTATTATTCGAAAATCAAAATTAAAAATCTAAAACGAAGTTATATGGATAAGTAGGTACCTATTTCTCTATTATAGGTTTCTATGTAAAATTTCTAAATGACCCACATGTAAATATTGTCTGTAGAAATGTTGTCAGTAAGTTAGTAGGTAGTGTCTATTTGCAAAATCTGGTAGAAGTGCCCTCACGTAGGGACCCTGCTGATGTAACTTTGTAAAGTTTGAAGATGAAAGATCGGGGGGAACATCCCCAGAGTCAAATAAACAGAGGAGGTTTTTTCAATATGATATTTTGTGCTCGGGCCTTGTTGATTTTATGAACGAAATGTTTGCCCAAGTTTTGTTTGAAAAATAAACACGGAATATTATTGTACGAACATTATGTTGGTCCTGTGATGAAAAAAAAAACTTTGCAAGAATCTTCGTATAGACCGAATTTAGGTACTTTTGTTTGTATTACTTTTAATTTCTTTCTTTGATGATGTGTAAGAGTGGATTGGGATGCAACAAAAGCTCTAAATTACTCTGATGTATAAATCCAAAATGTACCCAAATTCTTATTTCAAAGTAATGGAATGTAATATCATAAATATAGAAATAAATGCAAAGTTACAGTAGCACATCAATATATAGGTAAATATGTTTTCAAAGTGTAGGTACCTATGGATATTTTACTGCTTTATTCCATGTCCCTTATTCCTATCCCACACTCTTTTCCTTCTTCCCATTACTCCCAGCTGAGCCTGCACATATTGTTACATTAGTTTTTCTTTTTCCTATTTTATGTTGTTTGTCTTACTTTTAACCCGCTCGCTGTTAATGTCTACGTATATACTTTACTGGTGTTCTTATTGTCCATACTATTTGTGTAATTGTTTGTTATAAAATCACTGTTTGTATATTCGACGACGAGCCGACCTCGGTAGCCTAGTGGCAAAGGCTCCGACTTCAGATCAAGAGGTCCCGGGTTCGATTCCCGGTCGGGTCAGAAATTTTCAATGTGTTTTTTCACTTGAAATTTCTACTCGGGGTTGGAATCCTGTCTCAGATTGGACGGGACCGGTTGACTGGTAGACAATGCTTCAAGCATTAAGTTCCGCCGGCTATACTGACACCTATGTATAGAAGAGTGTTATTTATTTATTTATTTATTTATTATATTTGTTTAATAAAATAAAAATAAATAAAAAATAAATAAAACACGATTGATATTATGTAAACAGGTATAGTAGCCCGTTTATCAACCTTTTTAAAAATATGCATGCTTAGCTGATCATGAAGCGGTTAGAGCAACATAAAAAAGCGTCTACATGTACGTACATAGCTACCTACTTCCCTTTCCAACATTCTCTTATTGCTGCAAGATTCTGATTGCATTCAGGTACCCAAACTTCCTCAAGATGACAGATTAATGGCTAATCACTAACATTGTCTAAAATTCCCCATACGATATATCCAAGTCACCATGCTCTCATTGTTTTGCTGACGACTGGTCGATACACAATAATTTATTGCCGAATTACTTTGCTTTCAAAGCCCAGACTCTCGCTTAAGCCACATAAACTTCTTTCATCAACATCTCCCCTACGTTTCTTCCTAAATCTAACCACATATTATGTAGCAACACAATTTTCGTAGAATTACTTTCTAATTTTCTTCTGGTTTTATCTTGGAGAAAAAATCTTCTTGGCACGTACATGAAGCTAATCTTCCTTTATTATGAAACTGCATCCTAGTGGTCGTATACGCGAAGCTATTGTATAATATACAAAACCACTTTCGGCTTATACTACCATTGTGAATAGAATGCATCTATCGCTTTTAACAGTATTCGGTTGGTAAACTGCAAATAGTCTAGTTTCTCACGCCTCGGAGGCGCTCGTAAAAGAGGCGATCGTCCATAGTTTGATTATGCTGACTACCGTCGAAGACTGGCGAGCGGTTAACCGTTGAAGATAACTTCAACTAACCTATTTTTGAAATAGTTTTCATAATCCTCGCAACTTTCTAACATCTTGCAAGCTTTCCCGCTGCTTTAATAATATATTTTCACATCGTTCTTATTGAGATTATGCGTTTTTCTGCAAAAGAATTTCCGTTTAAAAGCTTTTTTTTTTCATAGTGCGCATTAGGATTTCTTTTCCCATATTTATTCGTGTGTTAGAAAACATTTTATGGCTCTTATGGCAAGCGCAAAGCCTTTCAATCCCGTTGGATTAAAATACCGCAGCGTTTCTTAGTTCCTGGGAGCTTTTAGGTATAACCATAAAGCTTTATCTTTTTGATGCAGGTGCAATATAACAAAATCTTAAAACAAGAATAACGATGGAAAAACAACAATATTGTAAGAAAACAATTTAATTTCATGCTACAAAATATAGGCAGCCTTTGTATGACTGTAGTTCATGTTGACTCCTTATGCTCCAAAGTGGGGTAAAAAAGGAAAATGTAGGGGCAATGGGAAGGAGCAAAACTCTCCACTGCTCTAGATCTTGCGCAGAGTAAATGAACTCCTTCCTCACCATGTACAATTATTGTACACATAACTCAGCTCTGCTTCGAAACAGTCCTCCACGTCTTCGGGACCCTGATGTGAGAAAGGAAAGCTTTATCCTCGGCCAAATTTACTAGCCATATCCATTTTTTTCTATAATTAGGTACCATCATCACTAATGTTAATGTACCACGTTACCTATAATAGTCCCATAATACCTAATTATTCTGAGATACCTATTTCGTTTCGATGTCGGATAATTTTTAGTGTGCCAAGACTCACATCCCTACAGAAGATTGGGTAACACGCCTTCTTAGGTATGTAATTTTTCCATAATTTTCTTTTAATATCAGCTATTTAAAAATATAAATATAGGTAGGTACCTACCTAGTAATGGTCAATCCAAATGTAAGAGAAAATTTCTTTACTCGTGTTAAATCTCTAAACTGGTTATTTCGAACAAAATTTTGCATTGCTTGAGCCTGTTTACAATTAGATACCTACTATTAGCCCAAAATGCTTATCTGTATTATTATTTCAATTTTTATTCTTCAATCTTTTGTGAGGCGTTAATTAATTATTATCCCAACCTTCCTTTTTCAAGGAACAATACAATAAAAAAAACGATAGCGTGAATTGAAAATTAAAAATACAAATACTAATTTAGACCCCCCAGTTCACACAAAGAGTGGAAAGAGAAAGTCATAAAAGAAGGGGAGGGGGGGACCGATTTCCTTTTAGGGGAGGTTCGAAATTCCTAGACGACAATCTCGTCTACTCGCTATAGCCATTGCTTAATGGCAAGTAAAATTACAAAAGCATCTCCGTGATCGAATTCCGTTCATGCCGTTTGAAGATACTGAAATCGGGTAAGTGACAACACGAATTATTAGCGCAATAAACGGGCACAGCCTTGGAACCTTTGAAGCAGGACCACCGAGCAAGGACACTTTGATTATATCGTTCCTTTGAATTTATAATTAATGCTATTATTATTATTTCAGGACACATTATTATTCGACCAATCGTTAAATTAGATCCTTATAGTCAGGACTCCTACTTTAATACTTATCTAGGAATACCTAATACATTTTAATTACGTAGGTTTCTTAGATTCTTACATTCTTCTACAAATTTTCTTCTCGCCCTCGCCTTCGTCCCATTATTTGGCATCCACCCTTCTTAGTCAAGCATCTCTATCTAGCGCCAGCTCTGTTTCTACTTCGCTTTTCTCGAGGTCCCTCTTGATGCTCGACCACCATATGGCCTGGCTGGAGTTTCGATGTCCATTTGTCTGTACATTCAAAAGCTGTAAACTACTATTCATGTCTTAATAAACTTACTCAAAACATCCCCTTCGGAATAATATAGCCTAAGCAGGTATCTGAGCTTCTGATCACCTTGTAGGCAATCGATTGAAAAAATTAAGGTCATTGTAATATAGTGTGAATTCCTTTTTTTCTGTGGCTATAAGTCTGGTTCTCTGGACTCAAGAAAGGTATGAACAATAATATAATCCATGAACAATTTATTAATAAACATTCTGATAACATACTTGAGTATTGTTCAAAACTGAACTGCCTGACAATATTGCGCATTGCCTATCATAATATTATTAAGACTTGGTCGTCTTGAAGACTTCACAATATGTAGCCTAAAGGATATGCACCGTATTCAACCTCACTCAAATAGAAGCTTTCTGAAATAGCAAGCCGATAATATTTTCCTTTTCAATGAAACAACTATGTGTTGATCCATTCTAAGAAAAGAAAAGAATTACCATAAGGAAATTGAATTTGATAATAATAATAATAATAATAATATGACCTACGCTCCTGGTTATTGTATTGACTCGCCTACAGAGATGCATTATAATAATATATCATTGCATATTTCATTCTTAAAGATGAAATAGTTTACGGACTTTCTGAAGCGTGGCTCTCTATATATTTCGCAAACATGTTATAAACTTTCATATACCTATTATTATCGACTACAAAGAAACATTTTTCAAAAGCAAAGCGAGGATTGTACATTGTGAAGTTAGTCACATCCCAACAAAAATACTTTTATATTCTCCAAGAATTTTTAGGTTTCAATCCTGCTTTGATATTTTTACATTCTCAAAAACTAAACTAACAGTTAAGCAGTCGTTAAAAGTTTTGATTGTAAATATAAACTCTTTACCTCCCCTATAATAAGCTAACAAATTGAGTCAAATATTTTGCTCAGTAGGTATATTTGTATTTAATAATTTACTTGCGTTCATTTAAAACGAATTTAATAATAAAAAAAGAAATTAATGATGATTTGTAACTGTGTATAGGAGTGTAGGTAAACAATTAATATGTTGTTTACATAGTAACAAATTGTTAATTATCGCCTGTATTCACCAAGAGAAACTGAGCGTACTATCAGCTCAAATTACGATCAATGTCAAAATTGGTATTCACCAAAATATTATACACTCCCTCAGCGTGATTTGAGTGAACCTTTCCCTCAAATTTTGATCGGCTATAGACCTGGCTTACGTTACGCTAAGCGTCCATCTGTCAAAATTATTCTATAGCGTCCGCCATACTTTTTGCCGCTTCCTTACAATTTTTTGCGTTTTTCTCGTAATTTATTCAATATTTGTAAGCAGGCATGTAATAATTCTCCGTGTTACAATGCTTATGTACATTATAAGTATTTTAACAATATATAAATGTAAGAAAGTAGCATTTTGTTTAGCTTTGGTCTATTATCGATAGATGGTGTTGATCAAGAGTGACAGCTAATGGCGACTGAAAAGAACTTGTTTTGGTTTTGTTAATAAAAGTGATTGTTATCATTGAATTAAACTAAATAAGAAATCATAATTATATTATATAATTTTTTTTAATAGATAAAAAAATATTCATATTATAATATATATTTTATACATTTTAGTTACTTTATTGACTGCTTCCGTAAATAAATGACAGTTTCTTTTCAAAACATTTGCGTTTTATCTATGGATACACACGATCAGTTTAGGCTCAGCTAAGTTTTGTAAGTTTTCGTTGGTGAATAGCTACAAGCGTTGAGGGAGGCTGAGGGAGACATTAGGCTTATCTTTCGCATAGCTGATCTTACGCTCAGTTTTTCTTGGTGAATACAGGGGTATATCGTTTATAAAAAAAAAAATTATTTAAGCAGAAATCTCTTTTTTCGCGTCTAAATTCGTGGATTGATCAATGCCAAGCAGATTACACGACGTAGGTATAGTTGTTGTCAGCCAGTTTGAGCTGCAGTGCGTGTGATGAATCAGCTGTTTCTGGGGCTTCTTTTGTATTTTCACATACGGCACATATAGCACAGTTGTTTGATGTTGTGACCTATCCAAATAATTGACCTCTGTTGTGCAATTATTTTGAGGAGTTGCCTGGTTTATCCAACTTATCTTAGCAGCTCGTCGTCTGTGATACCATGCGAGATGAGAGCTAAGCACCCAGAATTTTGAGATGAGAACATGAGGCCAAAAACTGGATTGACATGACGGCGTTATGAAACTTGTCGAGAACAGCGAAAAAAGACAAAGGCGGAAAACTTTAGAAAAGGCCAACAGCCTTCAGTAGTTAAATAAGAATAAACAGAAGATATTTATCTATGTTTATAAACATTTAAATATATCATTCAGCTAACCAGGTAGCCCAGGTAGGTAAATATATAAATAAACTCATAAATTATTATCTACTCACATTTAGAAACGACTTAATTAGTATTTTATTTACGAGGTAATAATTTAACAATAAAAGCTATGAAATGTTCTAAATACACCTATGGGTCACATTACCGGCTCGACTCCCTGTTTTTTTTCATTTGGTTGCGTGCTGTTTTGATAATTCCTTTAGACGTGAATCGCCTCTGTTTCATACTAAATAAAAACATTATTACTCCCAAGTACATAATGTTTCTAGTATTATTATTTATGAAAAAATATTGATATTCTTTATCTGAATAACAGCTCATAGCGTGCCGCTTCGTAGGGGGATAAAAAAATAATGTTCAATATTATTATGAAACAATATCCAAACATAAAATAATAATATGATTAAAAAAATGTGTTGTATACTTACCTAATAATGTTATTGACAAAAATATTTTTATGTTGGTGATTCTACTAATAATGTTAGTCTCAGTGGAAATATAAAGAAGGCACACATACCTAATAATGTTGAATTAAAAATATATTCTATATTATACGTAATATTCTATGATATAATACCCATATTATGATGTTTGATATTAAAAGTTAATATGAATACGCAGGTACCTTAAAATCTTTTCATTCTGGAAATTTGTTCGACTTTAGTTCAACTAATAAAAATCATTAGTTTTTATGCTACTTGAAAATATCTGATAGCCGGTTTTTTTCAGTTTTAACAAGCTAAACACATTTTTTCAAACAATGAAGTACCAATTTTGTTTTATAACAAAATATTTTCAGGCAGAAATAACAAAGGTAGGTATATTGCATATTATGTCGTGTTCCCCCCTCACAGTTTATAAGTTTACATGTATAGGTATACTTCACTGGTGGATGTTTCGTAATGTTTGTGTACCTACTGTCTTATTTTTGTATCAATTTCACTGTCTGTATATTAATGTCAAAATAAAAAATATAAAAAAAGTATGTGATAGTTTTATATAATACCTATATATTATGATTAAATTAAAAACCTTTGAGACTTACACGAAATAAAGATTTTTTAAGATGAAAGCTATTATTACTCACGAGATGGCCTGGTAAACTTCCTTTCAGATACATCCTAAGCATAAGCTTGGGTGTATATAAACACCATGTCAAACTTCCTATATAGGGACACTTTTATGCGAAAATAAAATTGATAATATTTTTCTCTTTTCCTCGCAATTTTTCAATACTTCCTCACCGTTTAAAATACCTTGAGCTTTTATAATTATATTTCATTATTAAAATCATTCAAATACACCCCGTCGTCGGTCTCGAATTTTAGTGATACACGCGCACAGTTAATCATTTTAACAATATTATGTACCTACGATGATTAACAAAATTCGGTTAGTACAGAAAAAACTTTGTATGTACCTACAGAAAAAAATTTAATAATCTGTTTTTATAAATCTAAAAATTTATCGCTTGCCAAATATATGGTAGGTACATAACTAAGAAGAAAATACATTATTTTCACCTACATGCTTAAAAAAATATTTTAAAGATTGCGACTGCTAAATTAATTTTGGTTGCTTTCTTGTTCTTAATAATTTCCAACTTTTATCTCTATATTTCATTAATTATTAAATATCTACTTGTTGTATACGTGGGATTTTTCTCATGATTAGGAGTTTCGGAGACTTAAACATTACCACCTTATGACGAACGTTGTTCACGTAAAGTGATCACACTAAGCCAGCCTTAGAAATAACAGGAGAAGACGGTCGTAAGCCCGTAGTGGTTGGTTACATTTAAAAATCGAACATCAGTAATAAATACCTAATTGTTAGAGTCATTAGTTGTTACATATTTTAAAGAGTGTTTCATGATTTGATTCTACCTATACAATGTATTGGCAGAGAACAATAAAGTCAAAGTAGGTATATCTAAAAACCTACCTACTTGAATATCCTTAGCAGTGTTAGCATTAGTTAAAATTTATTTTGTAACGAAAAAAAAATGCGAGAAAAACTATTCAATTTGGCAACCCCATTTAGTGTGTACATTTTGCTCTCAAAAAATATAGCACGGAAAAAATAATATCTACGTTAAATCCACCCCCAAACACTACATTGCTTTTACAATAACGAGACTCACCCTTTTTCACATTCCTATTTGGCTCTTATATTAAACAAAGTCTCGCCAAATGTCTAACACACCACTTCATAATAGGTATTCTTCCATTATGACAAAATAATATAGCAAATCTGAAAAACTTTTTCTGAAACAATACAGAGAAAAACAGACGTACAAAGTCGTTTAGAAAAATCCAACAAAAATATCTAATTGATTTTCCCTTTTAAAACGGTTTCTACCTTTTGTTTTGGCTTTATCAATATGATAAAGTTTGACAAAAAGTACCTATTGTAACCTTTGACTTTATCAATAAAATGCGATGGGTAAGTACTTATTTCGAAAATTCTTTAGAATGTTGATAGTTTTGATCGCTTCATTGAATTTATTGTGATGTTTGCATCAGTGGTTGAAGAGTTGAGTGGCCTATCGTTGAAATAAAGAGAAGTATTAGGTACCCTTCAAAGTAATGATGAAATATCTCAAGTATTTTCCATTTTGAGTCACTCCAGTAGGCCTAGACTAATTCAAATGGGCGATCGACTACAAACGAATTCTTCGACAATGTAGAGTAGGAAGAAAATTAACCGTCCCCTTTTATATTTTTATATAAGTGTCATTGTTTGGTTTAAATAATTGTTTATATGTTCAAATTTGTTTTAATTTGAATTTGTCTACGGGGGCTGAAATCTCAATGACTGATCTGTTTAATAATGTACCTAGTATCTTTTATTCTCTTAGTCCGTAAGGAAACCCAAAATGACTAACGATATATCACCAACTGATGACTGACTAAAAGGACTGTTCGATTTTTTAAATGGTATGAACAAACCACAACGGGTTTACGAAAACCTTAAACTGTTTTTCTAAGGCTGGCTTAGTGTGATCACTTTACGTTAACAACGTTCGCCATTAGGTGGTAATGTGCAATTTTCTAATAATACTCGGGAATTTTACCTGAAATCGCTCGTTTTGGGAGAACCTGCAGTACTAGTTTGTATCTAATATTACTACAATTATTATTATACATTTTGTATAGGTAATATACAAGAATCAGTGATGATTAAAGTCGAAAGTAAGGTCTCAGATTTATGCATGACTCGAATATATACGAAAATAAGTAACAGAATTATTATGTAGATTTTTTCTCAAGTCCTCAGTCACACGTGCCTTCACATTACTTCTATACGAATGTAGGTACACCTACGCTTTATAAAAATGTATGAATATTTACGCTTAATATGTGACGATATGACGTTTTTTTCTGAGAATCATTTTGACTCAAAGTGAGTAGGTAATATTATGTTCGAACGCCTTCTCATGTAAGTAATGTATCCTATAAGAATTCACATGAACACTTTGTGCTTCTGAAAAGCGATTTATGAGAATATTGTTGTGTTCTTGATTCTTGTGAACGATTTTGAAAAGTTTAATAAAAAACGTATTTACCGAGGTTTAGATTTCTCAAAGAAAGAATTTATCAGTATCCAGATATGGAAGGATATTAGGTACTTATATTAAATTTGATGTATGCAATCATGTATGTCAAATAACATAAAAATCTTATAGAGGTTCTAGAAAATTATATACTCAAACTGAGTACTTTACCACCCCCTGAAAATATCAACGCCGATATCAAAATCATGATCAAACTCCTAAGATAATTTATAATTTGTGGAAGAAACCCTCCCTCGCCGGTAACCTAGTGGTATTGGAGTGGACTTCAGATCACGAGGTCCCTAAGAGTTTTTTCACTTGAAATTTCTACTCGGGGTTGGCCTGTCTCAGATGGACGGGACCGGTTGAGTTGAAAAAATTACCTCAGGCAATAAGTTCCGCCGGAATTCCTACCTTTGTATAGAAAATTGCTAATTTATTTTAAAAATAAAGAATGTTAAAAACTGGTATTGGTAAGTTATCGAGTAAAAAATAGACTTCTTTCAAAATAATTGCTAAGGAGAATAGGTAGATAGTTACTTCTATAAATAATCTTACTGTAGGTACATACAGAGTTTGTTGTTGCCCAAGACCGTTATATAACAAGGCACGAGTTAGTTGTTTTATCCTTGGGAGAGATACGAAATAATTGTACCAGCCGTTATAAACTATCTACGCAGGTCCAATTAATCTTGTAAATTATCTGTTAATTAGTTTTCTACGAATGTTAGATTCTAATAACACAATTTAATGTTTGTCTGTTTCAAGCACACTATATAGGAGCTCCTGGTTATTACCTCGGGGAAATAAGAACAAGTAAATTTTCAACTACAACAATATTATTATCATATCCCACATTACGTATAACATATTACCGTATTGGTGCTCACAATGTACCTACTCGTATTTTACCATAAAGAATATTTGATAAAATTGTTGTGGTAGGTATATTCATTGATACCCGTTTCTTTTGTTTTCAACTATTCAATCAATTCTCCCCTTTACACCCCACTCAGAGGCATAGGGAGGCAACAAGAGCTCTCCATTGCGCTCTATCTTGCGCAATGTTTATGACCTTCTCCCACATCATGTCCATGTCCCTCAGCTCTGCTTCGAAGGAGCGGAACACAGTGTGAGAGGGTCTTCCTCGTCTTCGGGACCCTGATGGGAGGAAGAACAGCGCTCTCCTCGGCCAACTGTCATTCGGCATCCTTAACACATGTCCCATCCAAGTCCATCTCCTCCCCACAATGGTAGAGGTGATGGGCTCACGCTGGGTGCGCCGGCGTATAGCGTCGTTCGTGATGCGGTGGTACCATCTTACGCCCAGAATTCTCCTTAGCCACTTCATTTCAAAGGCTGAGACTTTTGTGCCTGGGCCTTGGTTAGGTGCCAGGATTCACACCCATATAAGAGAATGGGCAACACACACTACTATTAGGAAAGTTTAATGGAACCTGATAGATTACCAATATATTAGATAAGTAGGTACAATGATAGTATTTGTCGTATCACCAACATTCTTAGCATAGGTACCTTCTTCATTTCCAGTAACCCACAACCAAAAAATAACGAAGAGACAGAGACCCCAATGATGAGATACGAAGAACCTGCAATGTCGACGGCATCGTAAGATGGAGTTGACAGAGAAGAAGGTTCTGGAGGAAACCATGTCGAAAGCATGGAAGACAACAGAATTGCCAAGGTCGTGATGCAAGGGATCCCAGATAGACGCCGGCCACCAGGACATCCCCCAAAGAGATGGAGAGAAAGCTGGACATCATCATCACAGGAGCCCGATTTGAGCACTTCCTAAACATATCGCAGATCTAAACAAAGAGGAGGAAGAAGAAGAAATTAGTAGATGGGTGTTGCATTGCATCAAATTAAAAAGTTCATACCGCATACACTGAAGGTTTTTAGTTAAGATCCCGGTGTTTCTCAATCATTTGTAATATTCAATTAGGAAAGTAATTCTGTGGTGGCATGGTAAAAGGCATTAAGTCGCGTTTTTCAGCATTTTGAGTTATATGCGCTACATCATACATTATCACAAACAGAACAAAGTTCAAAAACAAAAGTTTAAAAAAATCCACTTATAAAGGATTTAAAAGCATTTTTTCATTCCGGCATAACTCAATATTAATTTTATTTGGCAAGGTAAAACGACGCGCGTCGAATTTTGTCTACCACGAAGTAAAACGGTGTTGTCTATGATAGAGCTACCGTGAGAAGCCGTTCTTTTAAAAGTGAACCTTTTTAAAATGTGTTTAAATAATGTATTTTGTGAACTTTGTGGCAGGTATCATCCTTGTCAGTCGACCAACTTTCGTTGTTTTTATTATTAAGCTATAGACAATAGATCGGTAATACTATCTGCATATTATTATTATTATTTTTTAAATATTTTTTCATTGCTATTATAATACTATTATTAATATAATTTAAAGAAAGTCGGGCTAGAGCGAACTATTATATCAACAACTGATGACTGATTATACAGTTCGATTTTAAAATAGTATGAACAAACCACTACGGGCTTACGACCATCTTCTAATGTTGTTTCGAAGGTTGGATTAGTGTGATCACTTTACGTTAACAACGTTCGCCATTAGGTCGTAATGTTCAAATTTCCGAATATTCATCTGGTTTGCAATGGTTTGATGTTGGAACCTCCCCTGCGCATGATTTTGTGCAGCTTGTATGACCTTTTCCCAAACCGTGTATAAATTCCTCAGCTCTGCTTTGAAGGATCGGTACATTTTGAGAGAGGGTTATCTTAACAAAGGTAATAATACCTATAATTAACTAATTTCATTTTATTATTCAAAGAATATTCTTCATTTATTACTTAACAATATTACATTCTGAGCAAAAAAATATACCTACTGATGTTCTGGGAATGCTATGCTAGAAAATAATAGGTAAGCTAAAAAATAACCAATATTTATGAAGAATAAAATGTAAGTGTTGAAAAATAATAAATTAGCATGTGATAGAGAGTAACTGGGTATATTTCCTTGTAAAATTTGACCTAAGTACAAATTTTTTCAACCTATGAGCCAAAATTGTCAAGGTAAAAAGACACACAAAAGACACACATAAAGCATATAAACAAAGAAATATTGAAGAAATAAATATGAGTTATCGTATAGTGAACCCTTTTTAACGAAGTAAACGCATCAAAGTTGATCTATTTTATTTGTATTAAATAATATTTGACAAAAATGAAACCTCTTAAAATACTGACAAGTAAATCCGCCATACTGAGAAATGTCATCCCACTGACTTAATGCCTTTTACCATGCCACCACAGAATTTTTTTTCTAAACAATGGATGAGCGATGAATGGTTCATAAAATATGTAGACACTGTCAATAAATTTAATTTAAAAATTAAAATTAATAGGTATGTATTTCTATAGTCAAATAAGTATAATAATTTGTTAATAATCCATTGAAATTGAAAGAAAGTCATTATTTCAGTAGGTAATAAAGCACTTACCAAATTTTTTATATAAAATATAAGTAATTTTACATTCATTCCTGGTTTCACAATTTGTTTTGAGGGCGGATTTCATAAAGACTTTTCATATTTAAATAGGATTTTATTAATTTGAATATTTGGTTGTTTTCAAAGAATTCAAAATAATAATAATATAATATTCCTATAAACAACTGAAAATTTTACCGATATGTATTCAATAGCAGGAGCAGTGATTTTTTTTGGTAATGTTAAAAATAATATTATAACACTAAACATTTTATAAGTAAACTATAGCTTTCCCGACAGACGTTGTCCTGTGGACCTTGTGGTCCTAACCAGAGGCAGCCCGTTCATTGTGCATTGCACCTCCAGAAACAAAAATAAACTAATAAAATAATAACATTAAAATATTTTTTTTCGAAACAAAATCGAACAAAATTATTTTTGTTTCCAATATTCATTCTATGAGCAAACAAATGGCCTACCTATGGGAAACCCCTTGTCCCCTATTCTCGCGGACATATTTATGGATCAATTTGAACGACAAATATTAGAATCATCATCCAACACGTTGGTTAACAAAATACATTGTTACAATAGATATGTAGACGACATATTTTTCGTCTTTAAAGGAACAAAAAGACAACTTAATGTGATATTGAATATTTTCAATTCACAACACGACAAAATTAAATTCACTCACGAAATAGACGAGAACAACTACATCAATTTCTTAGACATTCGCATACAGATAGAAAACAACCAATTCATATTTTGAAATTTTTAGAAAAGACACATATTCTGATAATATCATTCCCGCAGACTCTCATCATCCCATACAACATAAAATGGCTGCATTCCATTCCATGGTTCACAGATTAATCTCAATACCGTTGACTAAGAATAATTATGATAAAGAACTAAGGATAATTAAGACTATCGCTAAAAACAATGGATACGATGACAATTACATTCATAAGATCCTAAAGAAAAAAACAAACCAACTAAAGATGTATAAATATCTATTTCTCAAACCACCTAGAGAAGAAGCTAAAAAGTGGAGAAAAATATTATTTGTGAATAAGAATACGTGTAACATATTAAATAAGTGCAAACAAATAGATTTCAAACCGGCTTTCTATACAAATAACAATATAAAAAAGTACATTTTTAATAATAAATCGAAAATAGATGCATTAGACAATAGTGGAGCCTACAAAATAAATTGTAATGACTGTGATGCCTTCTACATTGGACAATCTGGAAGAAAGATTAAAGTAAGAGCGGATGAACACTTAAAAGCAATAAAAAACTTTTCAATGAATTCGGACATGGCAGACCACGCAAGAGATCACGGACACCGATTTGATTTAAGTAGTTTTAAGATTTTAAATATAAGTGATAAAGGTAGAAAATTAGATATTTTAGAGACAATGCACATACATAATAACAATAATAATAACCTCCTGAATATTCAAATCCCGCCCGTAACATCCCCACTAGTTAAACTGTTAATAGCACCCCCGCCCAATCCCCCTCCTCCTCGAAACATAGAAAGCAACCTATCCTCTTAGTTTTTAGTTTAGTATAGTTTAGGTTACTGATGATGGACGGTAGTCCGAAAACGTTTAAACCTTATATATTCAAAATAAAAAGTAGAACATACAAAGTTTTTCTTTTTTAAAATTATTTTAAAATGTTCTACAACTCACGATAACAAATTTGAAGATTTATTAAAATATTAATTCTAAAACGTCCATATTTCATTCGTATTCAAAGCTCAGGCGGGATTAACGCAACAATATAATTCAATGCGCGCAATTTGGTTGACTTTGTATGAAAAAAATCTAAAACGACCGAAACAGTGGAGTGTAGTGGAGTAAATGGAATGGGCTGCTGTAAGAGTGGCAATTACGTATGCGAGAATGAGAGGGTGCAGGTGCAGAAGACAATAATTTTATTGTTAGATTTTTTTCAAAGATGGCGCCGCATGATATTCGTTCCATACTAACTTTAATATTATATTTTATATTATTTCTTATTTATTTTTCAACTTTTTATTAGTTATTCTTTTATCACACATCAATTCAATAAATCACACATTTATTTATTTATTTATTCCCAACCATACACCAACAGGTACAACATAAAAATAGTAACACATGAACAAACATCAATAAACAGATCATGCTGCACCCCATTACAGGTGTAAATATATTATAACTCAGGCCATCCACCCCCGAACCCAATGCCCACCCCGGCACACCAAAGCGCCCACCAAACCCCCAGATGTCCCATAGCCGCAATAGGGAGCCAAAGCAGACAAGGATAACCAAGGGGAAGATGGCCCGAGTTCATCAACATACATATTATACAAAAATTAACAAACTTAAATAATGTCAACTTATATACTAAGGTTAGAAAAAAAAGAAAAATTGAAAATAGATTAATATTTGGAATTTAAAAATAATAAAAGAGTTCAAAAAGTAGTGGGGAAGAAAGGAAGGGGGAGGGATACTCACTGCTCAAATATAGATAATATTGATCTCCTGAATGTATAGGAGCTACCGTGAAACATATCGACATCTTTAAATTTATTATTGTAGTTTTTAGTCATTCTTAGCAGAGGATTTCGCAAACCTGCATTAGTTAAGTGACGATTAATGTGAAAGGGCCAAAATGATCGTCAAACTGTTGGATCCGCGAAGTTAATCAATTTCAATAATTGGGGTGTGTCCAGTGTGGACATGCAAATTCTACGTAGCAAACAGGCGTTAGCAAGTTCACGCCTCGACGAGAGGTCCGTTAAATCATTAAAGCGTGATGTCCCAAATCTGCGATTTCCAATTCGTACTAATTTATGTTGAATTTTTTCTAATGCAATAGTATATTTGTCATATAAGGGATTCCACACAGGGGAGCAATACTCAGCTCGAGAGCGTACAAGTGAGACATACAGGGTCATAAGAGACGTAGGATCCCTGAATTCCTTAGTCACTCTTAGGATAAAACCGAGCATTTTGTTCTCCAATCAATTAGGCTGAGCATATGATTTATTTCATTAAAATTGGCTTTGAAAAAATTATATTTGGGTACACTTTGGGTGTCCAACTGCACATTCGGTTCAAGGGGAATATCAATCAACAGAGAAGGATGATGACCATCCTCAGGCACTAGAGGAAAATCTCCTCGAATCACAGTACAAGCAACATCAGACAGAACCAAATCCAAGATTTTATTATTTTTGTTGGGAATATGATTGTATTGCTTAACATTTAAGAAGGAGATTGATTTAAGTAGTAATCTGGCCGTATCGCCTGGGTTCGACTCAACAGTGGCTTCCGGGTTCATCCCACCAGTCATCCACCTAATTCCAGGGACATTGTAATCGCCTAAAATACATATATGAGTGTTTTGGTCATGTTTTAAAATATTGGCAGAAAGACTATTGAGATGTGTTTCATATTCGGAGATAGGGGATGACGGCGGTATGTAGACAACACCTAGGATGAGATTTGGTCTGGACAGGTTTATATTTGCATTAGAAGACAGAAAAAGCGAGATAAACAAGTTCTCACCCAGGATTTCCCACATGGGAGCACGCGAATACTTCAAGGACCTCTGAACCGCAAAATCTCTGTCTCTGCGGAATACCACATAACGGTCATCAAACAATTCAGAATCCGAGACACCAGTCCTAAGCCAGGTCTCCGTCAGAACTACGATGTCAAAGTTGTTTATGATAAGGTTAGCACGAAACTCGCAAGTCTTGCTCTTCAATCCTCTGCTATTCTGGTAGTATAACTTAAGAGTACCTATGTTACAATGAGTTGGTTAAGTATGGAGTATGGTCGATAAACGTTCACAGCAGTACAGGAGCAGAAAACGCCAAAAAAGCAAACGGTTGAGCAGGTGAGTACAAAAAGGTGGGGAAATGGGAAGAACAATGGAAAAAGAGGAACAAATATAGCAATAAAATCTTTTTAGAAAAATATACGTAGTCAAAGAAATAAAAGACAAGTTTATAAAATCTGCTGTAAATCTTCTCCCGTAGTGATGCGCAGGACAGGCTCGTTTGTGTCTTTTCTCACATAAATCCTTGAGTTTTTTGTCCAGGTGAACTTCCAAGACTTTGCCTTCGCCATAATGCGTGCATCTCTGAAGAGTAGTTTGTTTTTCAAGGTCAAGTGCTCTGATATATATATCCTTCTCCCCTTGTCCTGTATACCTATGTCCTCGGTTGTTAGCCCACGTTTCAGCTTTGCACAGTCTAAACACATCTGAAGAATCTGTTGAGCCGATCTTGAGTTATAAGTGTTCGCACTAACCCGACTTTCATTTACATTAGAGATGAATTCTAGATGGATAAGAAAACAATTTAAATGGCAGTAAAGAAAGGTATAAGAAGGCGTGGTTGACCGAGAATGACATGGAGCGAAATCATAAATGTTGGCATAAAAGTGTTATATCGGTGGAAGCAGCTATAGATGCTTGTCTGGATACAAAAATGTGGAGGTCCGTTCTCTGCCACTTTTAAGGGACATGTTGTGATGGAGAAAAGAATACTAAGTATAGTGGAAATAAAATACGCACTAAACGCCAAAAACTTCATTTTGAGATAATCTAATAAAACTGATTTTTCCCCCATACAGACATAGTAGGTACTATGATGATTTTTGGATCTGTTTTTTTACGCCTTTAGATCATCGATATGGACTTAGTGCAATATTTAAGCCATTGACAATGGTTTATAGAACATTTCCTCATACTCAACTCATTTTTTTCATTTTTGGCGTTTAGTGCGTATTTTATTTCCACTATACACTTGATAAGGTTGTGGATTCAATCGCCAAAGTCGGTTATCTTTACCATGTTATTTTTAGCACATTAGAATGCGCTGGGTAACCGTTAGTTACCTTTAAAACTTATCACACTTATACTTACCACAAAACAAACTTGCTCTTTCTTCCTGGGTTGGTCTCCACCAAACATGTTAACTCTGTTCCTCCACTCCTCCCTGTCACTGGTTAGAATCTTTAGTTCCAGGTAGGTGCTACAGCAAATGTCCATGATTACCCTGGACTATAACAAACTATTCATGGAGGCCGTCGATCTCCTAAAAAATCATAAAAACATAAACAATAACAAGATATACCTACCTACCTATTATATTATTAAAAAAAAAAACATTTTGTTCCTGTTATTTTTGAGTGATTCCTTTAATTTTCTAATTTCCGAAATTTCAACCAAATTGTATTCAAATTTAAAGAGGAAAAATAACTAAAGCTTAGAAGAGAAACAGCTTAAATTTTAATTTGGTTCTTAAAATATTATTTGGTTTCTGAAATAATGCGCGAATATTATAATCTGGCAAATATTCAAATGAACTATGGTAGATTAAAATTTGTAGATTTATTTTGGAAGCTTTTTGAGTATAAGTTTTACGCAGTTTATTCAAAATTCGTAGATATCGAAATAATTACACTTTCAACAAATAACAAGTAAGTAGAGGGATGTTTTTATTAATATGAAATGAATTCGTTTCAAAGAAATATTCTTACTATCAAAATACGTAAAAAAAAGGAATATTTAGGTACTGAATCCCTTTGATAAAAATTTGTATGAATATTTTTTTGTGATGGTCGAAATGTCTAAATTTGAAGAGTTAATAAATTGATAATTGAAGTTGCTCAACTGCCTAGAGGTAGCCAAAGAGACGCCCTATTTGCGAAACATGAGATTATTTCCCTTGCTTGGACATTCTTTTTCTCATAAAAAATTCCTTGCAAGAAAATCAGAAAATCATTGTTGTTACCTTTATGCTTGTATTCACTGTTTTGTATTTTTGCATGAGGAACACCGTTATGTTGGATGCAACAAAATGTTTTACATATGTATGCCTACCTCTGTAAATATGTTTTGATAGTGTTTGTGTATTTGTGATTTATTATATGCTATTGTAAAAAAAGGCTCCTAAGCCGTATATTGAATAAAATAAATAAATAAATAAATATAAGGTTGCTAAAAAATTGATATGAATCCAGTACCCATAGATCGAAGACATTGATCGCTTCATCCATCAGTCTATATAATATGCATCCTTATTTTGAGAAGGTTCAATTTGAAGGTGCATATAATGTGCCTACAGCCGATTTTATAGTTGGTATTTATTTTAAGCTGTTGATAGTAGTTTCGGTCGAGGTCAAGTACCTACTAATAGTATCAAAAATATTGACGGTCGAGATTGAAATCGGGATTGAATTTCAAGAGTTATGCACTGGGTTCCTAGGGAGCGGTCTGTCTTCTGACAAGATGACTATTGAGCATAGACTAACAAAACTGTCAAAGAGCTTCGTTTGTATGAGCGTGAGGCTTTATAATCGTCTCCCTCACGAACTCAAATTATCTGACTCTGCTTGTTTCCAGAGGGAGGTCAAAAGGTATCTTGTTGAAAATGCTTTTTATTCAACTAATGACATGTAGATTAATATTAATTTTACCTTCTATGTTGACACTATGTAATATCTGTTTCTTTTCTCTCGACTTTGTTCTTGTCGCTGCTGCATGAGGTGGCCTTGTACGTTGACGAGATGCCAATGGGACCCTTTACACCCCTTTGGCATCGAATTTACTTTCTCAATAGTATTGATGTCTTTGTATTATGAAATCTATTTGTCTTTTATGTACTAAGTTGTAAATATTTTAACGAACCCGAGTGCTTCGTGAGGGGCCTATGGGGGATGCAATAAAGATTTGAAGATTTTGAAGATTTGAATGGTTTTTTTTACTACGGTAACAACAACTGACTATGTTCTATGTCGACGTTCACCGCTGCCGCTATAAATAGTAGTACCGTAGTCCTAGGAAAACAGACCATTACCCCCCAGACTTATCCATTTTTTTTTTAATCTAGCAGATTGGTAGTTATAATATATTAAGTACCTAGGAGGTATGTAATAATAAGATTTGACTTAAATTTTTGGAAGCGAACTAACACAGAAATTAAACCCTTTTGTAAAACTAACAGGGTCGATGCAAGTTATGACTCTCAGATAAATAATTATTTGCCCTTCGGTTAAGGGTTGCGAAATATTGTTAACCATACAAACCCCATTGTAGTGATGGCGTGTAGTTATTAGCACAAAGGTTTCCATACTGAATACAATATTACAAGACAGCGTATGTAAAGTGTGTAATAATGATTTCACAGCACAAAGGGTGGTCTCCAGTCTAGAGTCTACCTCCAGATTTCCCTAACAAGTCTATTGTCACAATATCTTATTAGTTTCAGAGCGTTTCACTGAAGAAATAATACAATTTAATTACCCCACTATCTGTGAGAGAACGTACCCATATTATTATTTGTAACGCAAGGACGTGACTAGAGAATATTATTTATGAACTTACATATTATTATGTACTGTCAATATTTTCGAGCAAACTTTAATCTGAGACAGGCCAATCCTGGGTAGAAATTTCAAGTGAAAAGAACTTCTAATCCAACCAGGAATCGAACCCGAAATCTTTTAATCAGAAGTTAGCGCCTTTACCACTAGGAACCGAGGTGTCCAATGACCAGTTTATCGAGTTCAACTTTTATTTTGTTCTACCGTAGATACCTATTAGGTAATTAATTTTGCAATATCAACTTAAATAAAAAAATAAAATATCCTTTATTGCGCACAAAAATATTAACAATAATATATTATTGTGGAAAGGGCGGGCTTATTGCCGAACGGCAATTTCTTCCAACCAACCCTAGGTGAAGAAAAACAGTTGTTATCTTATTTTAAACATATCGTATCAAAAGCTCATAATTTTTAAAAGATCAACTTCTTCATTTTATAGAGCTTATTATAATAATATACTATTAGAGATTCTTAGAGTGTCTTAGCTCTCACTCATTCACCATCTTTTGAAAGGACATATTTGAGGGCGAGTCCTGAGGAAGTGGTTGTACATAGCTATACAATATATTGATATATCAGCCCCTTCTTCACTGTCTGTTCCATCTGACTATTTCTAAAATAAAATATGCGAACCATGGAACAATTTGATGGCATGTGCCTTACATGAAAAAGGGATATTTATTATAAAAAAAATATTCAATATTTCGGTAGGAGGTAGAAGTAATATTTTCAGGAAAGAATAGTGGACTAACTAACCGAGTGTTTCTAGAGGGAAATGGAGGTATTCGAAATGGTCACTGACTTAATGAAATCCCGTGGTTTTCCGTTGTCGGGTTTTATTTATCCACAATCATGCCTCATGGAATTCCCCAAGGGAGTCTGCTCTGCGACCACCTACCCGGCTATCTACCGCTCCACGTCCTAGAGTCACGCAGGCTACACTAGGACCCTCTCCCCATATCTGTCGTCCGACTGATAACACTGAAACACAGAGTGATGAATTTATAGAGGATCTTTTTTGCCTAGGCTTTTCGAATAAGATTAATCGATGGTTTACCAATGCTTTCATGCATTTTGTTTACATTGCAGCTATGCGAAAAATAACGCACGATGTTTTTTTTTTCATTCCGAATTTCAAAACCCTTTACCGTTAGTTTTTTCCTAGGTAAGTATCTTTGGATTTAAAAATTATTATCGTTGGTAAAGTAATGATCATTTTTTCAAAAAGATGTACCTAATGCAACAAACACGGGATCTAGGGAAAAGCGTAAATATCTGTCAGTCAATCATTTATCTCTTATTAATCCCACTCAGGGACACAGGGAGGCAACTAGAGCTTTTTTGATTACCCCTTCCCATTTCACATCAAATGTTAAAAACCAAATTTGAACTTCTAGATATTTTAGGCAAAGCATCTACAAAAACTGATTGCATTAAAATACAAGTAAGTCTCCCTTTTATTTATTTTAACGATAGTCTTGAATGTTTTTTGTGTAGACTTCATAAAAAGAAAAAAAAAACAATTGCAATCACACATATCTCAAATACCTACATAGATGTAAAGAAATTTATTATAAATTTGATGTCTTATTGTATCTGTCGTTTTCTTTTTTGTGAAAATATCAGAAATGAAGTTTTTTGGCATCCCCCTTGACAATATGACAAACGTGTTATTTGAGTGTCTGTAACAAAAGCCACCCTTCAGCAGTCTGCAGCCTCTGATCTTCGACCAACTCTTCTTTTTATGTCTGGAGGCGCTATGACTACATTCTATTATTATTTGTTTAAGACAAGAATAATATTATCTTAACATCTGTCAGTTTTTATCAAGTTTCTATAGAGGGTGAATTGCGGCGTATTGTTAATCCAATGACATTTTTATTTATCTCAAATCTGATATTTTTATTAAAAACTTTATAAATAACTAAAATAATGACTTTGAAATATGATGCGATTGTTTTTTTTAGATATAATTAAGCGCCCTTCTTTATACCACCTCAATAGATGTGTCTTTTTAAAGACTAGTCAATTAAATTTATTCTTTTTATATACTCATTACTCGTAACGTCTTTTAATTTTGCGTACATAAAAATAATGAACGATTACCAGAAAGACGCACATCAGTCTCAAGGATTCATTTTTTTTCAACCTTTACCTAAATGCCCTAACATAATGTAGGTATACTTAGAAATTTATTAAAAACTAGCGAAGGCGCCAAGGGTACAGAACGGCCAGTTTCGAATAGACTAGGCGCTAAGCTAACCGCCTGTCAGTACGGACTTAGTCATTAGACGTCTAGAAATGAGTTTGACATTAACCCATCCTCGGATAACCATTCAGACACCCGAAAAGTTAAAAGCTATAAATTGGTCAATCTGTCTATGTTCAAATTGATTGGCACAATACTGTATGAAGCTTATTAACTCAAATCATTAATTAATTAACAAAACTTAAATAAAAAACTTACAAAAAAATGTTTATTGGGTAAGGTTTCAGCGTTCAAGACAGCATAATACTATAAAACTATGTAGGTATGTACATAACTGTTAGGCATAGCTGATGTTTATCTACTATGTCAAGAATTTTCAAATAATATTTTGGATTTGAGTAAAGCAAACGGATAATATAGATGGTGGATATATTTTTAGAGGAGATTAGAAGATAAATTGAAGGGAAATTGCTATCGATCTGTTTGCTCTTTATAATAATTTCATTTTAGAAATTAATTCAGCTGCTGCTAATCTTGGTCCCATAAAGCCCGAACATTACAAAATATACCCGGAAGATATAATATTTACTAACTCATAAAATTCTCTTTCATGTTTAAGAAATCAGATCGAGTTTTACAGGGTGTGAACAAACTCGCAGTCGAACCAAATATTAAAATAAATATTTACGTATACCTTCTGATATGTATTTCATTATCAGACTGTGATGTTATTTTCTAAAAATATTGTCAAAGGTAATTAAATGAAGTAGGTATAACATGCGTAGTATTACAAATTATACACCCTTTTTTAATTAATTCAATCTGCGTAGGGGAATTGTTGGTGCATGATGATAATAGCTAGTACGTTCAATGAGTATTGTGAATCTTATAATATAAATGAAAGTCGGGTTAGTGCGAACACTTGTAACTCGAGATCGGCTAAACAAATTTTTATGATGCTTGGTTTATTGGATTCTTCTCCGCTCCGGATAACATAATAATAACTAATAAAAAATTGAAAAATGGATAACAAATAATATAAAATATAATATTAAAGAAAGTATGGAACGTACTTCCTAACAACAACGCCATCTCTGAAAAATTCTATAACAACACAATTTTTATTATCTTGACAACCAGTTTCAAAACATTTCTACATACGCAGATTTTTGATAGAATTTCTTTCAAGCTTTCAGAAATAATGTTTTAACATTCAAACATATTTTTAACGTATTTTGGTATAAATTACAAATTCTAAATCAATATTCATAGTATGGTCTACAGGACAACGTCTGTCGGGAAAGCTAGTATAATAAATGTCTAATTATCTTGGCTGAAAACCTATTTTGAAAAAATCTAGCGTGTACTAAGATATAATATATCTTAAGATATAATATATATCTTGACGAGGAAGACCCTCTCACACTGTGTTCCGCTCCTTCGAAGCAGAGCTGATGGACATGGTGTGGGAGGAGGTCATAAACATTGCGCTAGATCGAGCGCAATGGAGAGCTCTTGTTGCCTCCCTATGCCCCTGAGTGGGGTGTAAAAGGGAGAATTGTATTGTATTGTATAATATATTTTATAAATATTATTATCCTAGTGCAAACATTTTCTATAAGTACCGATTCCCTATAACTTTTATTGAATAAATCAATCAATCAAATCTCCCTTTGAACTCCACTTAGGAGCATAGGGAGGCAACAAGAGCTCTCCATTGCGCTCGATCTTGCGCAAAGCTTATGACCTCTTCCCACAAATAACCATTAAATAATGAGGTCGATTTCCGCTAAATACCTACTCTACCAAGAAGTGCGTTTTAACTAAACGAAATTCTTAGATAATTTTAAATGACACCTGAGGCTGTGTATTGTTATTTTGTTTGAAATCACTTGACGTTACTATTGAAATTCAAAACTTACGAAAGTTGCAGCTTCATCAAAGAAAAATTGTTTCAGAATTGGTTTCGATAGGTAGGTACCTAAGTACTCACGAAAACATGAGCGGTGTATGAAATGTTGTAAATATGTTGCAAAACTTCTAAATAACCAATTAGTCTAATTTGATACAATACATAGCTTTATTCGTGATTTGAAAAAATCTCATCCTCCTTGCCGTTAGAGGAACGGAACACCCTACATAACAAAAGCCTAAAAATATGGGTCGGATTTACAGAATATCGAATATTATGTCGAATTTATATTCCATTATTTTATATTATTTTATTCATAATTATTCTTGGTTTCTGATAAACAAAGTTCCTTTCTTTAGGCAGAGGGGCGCTATTTTAGTACGAGGGGGGAATTATTTAAGGAGAGGGGGTATAATTTTATATTTTGTTTTTGTCAATATGTTTGTTTATTATTAATACTTCAGAAAGTAATTTACATAAGAAAGCGATAATAATAAAATAATGATATAATTCCCTTCCCATTATTATAGCTACCGTCTGAATTTTATATCTTATCTATATATATCATTATACTTACTATTATATAATACCCACATTCTGCTTTGTTTGTTTTATAACGGATATTGTCCTTAATTTTTTGTATAATTCAGCCCATCACTTTTACTAGATATTATTTTTACAAACATTTTGTAGCTATTTACACCTGCCTACTCTATATTATTAAATCACTAAAAATATAAATAATATCACATTTTTAGTAAAGAGAAGCCCATATAACAATGATATCAAAAAGAATCTTAATAGCAGTTAAAGCATTTTTGATGTACACTTACCGTGTTTAAAGATGCTGAATTGAAAATATTCTTTCTACACTTTTTTATCAAATAATTTTTGAGTGATTGGTTTAGCCTGGTAAGAGATTTTGTTGTCTCCTACAAAGCTATTTACACATGCACGCATCGCTGGTTATTCCAAACTAAAGTAGTTGTTTTATCATGTTCCGACAAAGCTGCCAAGATACCTTAAATTAACACTGAATGTTCAATAACGTGATTCACAAACTGTTAAAAAATATTTTTGGATGATAGTATTTTTGGATAATAGTATTTTTGGATAATAATATTTTTGGATAATAGTAAATGTAAATAATTAAACCGTGCTTACTTTTAGTAAAAAAAATACACACAATCTAACGAAAAATTTATTTTATTATATCTGATAGCCATTCAACGACAATAAAATAAATAACTGTCAAAAATGACACCAAACGTAAAATTATAAATTCCTCTAATCTATTTTATTAATTGTGTCTTGCTTCTGATAGGATATTTAATTTGCATCTAAATTCAGTTTCATAAATGCATTTGATGTACCTATGTTATTTAATAATAATGTAGAAACGCAATTATTCGTTCCTGGTATAAACACTATAAAATTATACAAAAAGGTTATAAATACTTACACTATAATTTTGAAGACGGTATTTTTATGATGTATCTACCTACATATTACACAATGCAATGTTTCAAAATTTATCATATTAAATTAGAAAGTAGGTATTATTTTGTGGGACTATTAAGTACGAGTTAAATAAGAGCTTATTGTCGGCTAATAAACGCTTATAGAGTGGTAATAGTGTTTTAACATCAAACGATCGAATCCTTCGATCATTTTTTTATGGAAATTTTTTCGATGATTGTTTCGATTTTTGATCATCGATACTAGTCGATTTATTAGATCACCGAGAGATACTTCATCAGAACCAAACCAAAATAAAAAGTGTAATTAGGTATAATGTCACAATGTTTCTTTTGGTAAAAATATAGCTAGCAAAAATAGATGTATAAGTAACTGGTACTTAGTTACCTTATATTTAAATACATTGAGTAATTACAGTACACTCACATTGAATCTCATTCACGATTAAAATATAAACTTAAACAAAAATCTCTTTGAAATGCAAACTCCTAAGTATATAGGGGAAGCTGTCTTTAAAAAAACCCTTTATCGATTTTCTTTTATTGTTCGAATGAAAATGAAAAAAAAAATAGAGTAGGGTAGGTATAGGTACGTAGGTATCAGCACATAGTCTCCTTTCGTTACACAGGGTTCACAAAGTCAAGCTGAAGTGCGGAGAAAGTGTCCCTTAACGTACCTTTTTAACTATTCCCGTGAGTATGCTTTCACTAATTGGGACTCCCCTTTCTTTGCCATACAATCCCACTTTCCACCCTCTGCCTATATAAAAACCTACACAGGGTTCAAAAAATGTGTAATAATGTACCTACATACATACAATACATAATCTATAAGAGCTCTATAAGGTTTAAATATTTTGTTTCTGTATTTTCCTTCAAAATGTTTCGAAAAAAAGTAAATGTTTATTTTTCTCAGTATGTATGCATTGCAATATTAGTATCTTGAAGAATTTTTGAAATATCCACTTAATAATCAGTAATCACCCCAAATGCGAAAAACCACCGGATTTATACCTGGGGACCTTAGTCTGTGCTCTAATTTGAAAGCGTTTGCGCGTCCGCACGTCGAGCGTCGGATGCTCAAACGCGGACGGACCGTTCAAATTGAGAAAATTGTATCGTCGCTCGACTCCCGGACGCGCGATAACTTTTCAACTCGAACAAGGCGATTCAAAGGTGATTCAAAATCTACCCTGCCAAAATTACATGAAAATTATTTCATTATAAACAATTGTGAAATAAAAATTAGGTATGCTCGTTTCTTTTAATATTTTCCAAGATATCTAATCCAACAAAATCTTTTAATTCATTAAATGAATCTGGACTCACCCAAAGAGAACACAAATACACTTTCGACGTCTTTCAGATAAAACAAAGCTTGTGTTGTGAAAGTGATGGAAATGATCGGCACCGGGAATCGAACCCACGACCTTCAATGCGCCATATGTACGTAAGCCATCGACTGATACTGATACCACTGGACTAACAACCACCTCTAATCGAAAAAAACATTTTGGTATGAAGTGGTTTTTGCAACTTGATGACTCAAATTAATGGTCTTTTATTTGGAGTTCAAACTACGGTGACTACTTCTTCCTTTAGAAGCCGGCGTTTCTTAGTTTGAAGGATTTTGCTTTTGTATTTTATTTCAAACTAGCTTATACCCGTCTTGCTTTACGTTTTTTGATTCCGATTGTCAGGCTTGATCGGTAGGTAATTAAACAGGTTCTAGTCTAGCTTCCCATTGCTTAACAGACCTCTATAACTGACATAAGCACAGAAAAAGAAGAATGACGCTTTTACAATTTTTGTTTTACCGACCTCATAATATTATACGAACCTACCGACATAATTTGCAAGTTTTCATAGAGAGAGCTCTATGGTTTGAATCTTAGCTACATTCCCTAAACCCTCTAATGTGTGATAATTAATTAGGCATTCCACCCATAGAGGGTGATTTGTGCTATGAGTATAAAAGCCGCTGTCAAACTTCAAAATGGAGGAATCATTTTGCAAATTTTTTCATTAAATCTTTATTTATTGAGAATAATAAGATTTGAATAAAATTTATATGTATAACAAACCAATCTACAATTATTTTATTACATTTTCTTACCGTAATACCAAGATTCCATTCAACGTTTACATGAGTAATTTTGTTTCCAAAAGATGGCTTACTGTCTTTTTGAGAAATTTGTATGAAGATCCTAAAAAATAGAGTTTTTTAAATAGCTCTAAATATGTATATTAAAGTTAATGCAGCAAATTGTATTTAAGAACCTTCTCCAGCATTTTGTACGGCTCTGGGCATATTAATATCTGACCTTAATGTATGTTTTCTATGATTGATGCTCGTACAAAAATATAAATAAACGGACTAAAATATTATGTAGATAAACCCATTGAATATGCAACCTAATATTCTGTAATATTGAACATTTTCCATGCGATGTGTCAATTATTTCAAATATTGAAGTTTAAATGCACGTTATTTTTCTTTAAAATACCTACATTGAATGTTCTAAAAATCTAAAAAATATGTTATGTACTTACTAATATTTTGATGAAGTTGTAGAAATACTTTGTTACATGATTTTAAAATGAGATAATAATATTATTACTTTGTATGTTATTGAAGGATTCTTCAACGTAGTTTTGTATTATATTAATTTTAGATGTTCTAAAAATAGAGTGCGCTGATGGTGTTGATGTATGGAGCAGTATTTTGTAACAAAGGTCTTTGTGAAAAATATATTATTTGCTGAAAGGAGGCTACGGCTTCGTTCATGCTCTCGAAGTAAGAGACTGCGATGATAATAATAATATGTCCATAAATACTTGACATAATGACCAACTGGGATCTTTAATCTGTAAGTTACGCAGTAAGAATAAAATTGTAAAGTAGGTACTATAACGGTAATGAAATAATAAATATTGCTTTGAAATTTTTATCCCACCCTCGTCTTTTTGGTCTCTCCGATAATAATATTGCAATGAATTGAGTATAGTAACGTAGCTACAAAGATACATTTTACTGATTCATAATACATGAATTGCCAATACCGCAATTCTCGCAAGTGCGCATGGCGAACTTTTTCCAATCATTTTCATCCTGAAATGCTATTGTTTTTGGAAATTAGCTATCTGTAAATAGCTTTATTGATTGCTAGTTTGATATATTTAACCTAGCTTGTCCCCTATTTTACCTTCCTAAATCAAATGTAGGAGAGCAAATTTTTCATTCTGAAAGATGTATGAAGAATTAACGGATCTCCATGGTTTTCTATAAAGATTTTTCCTATTATTCTTCCAGTATCATGCATACATTACAAAAACAGCTTTTCCTGTTTTATTTACTATCGAGTAGGAAACCAAAACTCTCATTGAAACCAAAACGCGGAACGGGCTACCTTTTAATCTCCTTCAAAATATCTCCTCTCTGGAGCAAATTATACCATTTTACACTCCGAGCTAATACCATTGGTCAGCATTTATTTTTACAAAAAAAAGTCTTTGAAACTCGTTGATGAATAAGAGCTCTGGCTGAGTCTTCACTTAGTATAATTAAAATTGTTGAATACGGGACATGTTATAATAGCCGTATAACTTACAATGTGGAAATGTGTTCATTAGTAAAAAAAATCTTTTACAACCAAATTTTGAATACGGAAACCAACGGAAAATAATTATGAAAAGGTAGATAGAAAATAGCTGAAGTTCAAGTTGGATAGATTTGCTATTTTTTTTATAAAGTGTAAAATTCAATCAAAAGTAAAGTAATAGAATACTAGAAAATATTTCTTGAATGGTTTCTAAAGATTATTAAAGGGTTTTGGAGGCAATGAGTTATCAAAGTGACTGAGAGTTGAGACAATAAAGTTTCCTCTTAGTTCTGGTAATTAAGAATTTGTACTCTAATTAATAGTGAGACCCACTCAAGCCCAAGCCAAAACTTATGCCAACACACGCTTTAGATAAAAGCCATCTAATACTAATACTTAGGTATACTTCATACAATTTTAGAAAGATCTTCTACTATGCGCAGAAAACAATTAATAATAGTTGACAACTACTGTTAGGTACCAAAATACCAAAATATATTTACCTATTATAATTTTTACTTTATACATACCTATATATATGACTGATATTTTCATATTACTTAATTATCTCTTTATAGTTGAGAATCTTCCTGTTATCGAATGGTTGGGTATTTCTTACGCATCTTAGTATTGCGAATCCAAGTAAATCTGTCTTTGGCTGGACCTTGGGTATCATTTATGTGTGTACTTACATTTAAGTTTCATACGTGATGTATATTAAATATAATATTGTATTTGTTATCAAATGGTCAAAAAGTTATGTTCGGATGTACAAATTGCTGCAGCGAATTTTTATTGAATGAATGAATATGAATTGATATTCTATCGTTTCTGCAAAAGGCGATGATTTTTAATTATCGATGATGATCCAATTAGGATTGTTAATCTTGGCTTAAGATAGGCATATGATTTAAATCAATATACATTCGCATAGGTTTCGATTGATTTAAAATAAAAAACCGAGAGTGCCATGAAAAATTGAACAAATATTATAAACTATGAAGCTGCATATTCACATTCATACCCACATATGATATGGATAGAGTTTTGTGGGTTATATCGGTTCATTTGGTGTTATCTGACAGACCCTCTCCCTTCTCGTGAAAGCAATAACAATAATTAAATGTGTGTTTTCTTATATCGTTGCGGGTGGAACCGAAGATAGAGGCAGACAGGGATGATTGGAAGGTATCAGCGAGCCACCACCAAACTCACTTATCTAATATTAAATGGTAGATTAAGACAGTCAATGAATTTTCATTTATCTGCTTCTCTTAGGGTTACAATGTTCAATATCCTAAAGCAATTCAAGCGATGTTCAACATTATATTCTAGCTAATCCTACAGAATTAAGTTTCAAAATAATCTGCAAACTGTATTCAAGCGTTGAACAAATTAAGTTTTAAACAGACTGATATAGTTACTGAAGCTTTAGGAGTTAACATTGTACGGATATAGCAATAGAGTTTCATTGTATTTGTCTATGTTCATGAATTTGTATCGCAATTAAGAAAATCTTATTGTAGGAAGGTTGATTATTTTTGAAGCCAAATATCTACGTAAAATAGTCGAAAGTCTAGCTTGAAATCCTCCAACCGTAGCTTTGTGAGCAGTTAAGGATTACTAAGAATAATAGGGACAGATATTATTGCTACAATATTAAGCTTGTTCATTAGAATCTTCTTTATACATAGAATAACCGCTTACATAGTTACTTAAGTAAAAGTTTTATTAAACGAATGTCTTTTACTTAACTTTATAAAGCTTGTGTAGAAGAATATTCTTAGTGGTCTTAAAAGCAATACAAACACGAAACAAAAACGGATAAAAATTTTTTGGAGGTTACAATTATTATTAACAGGGACCTTTCAATAACGAGTCTGGAGACAAAAAGTAAAGAAAACTAGGCTACGGAGGTCAGTTTCATGAGCATTTTTACAAAACTAAAGATAAAAGATTCTTATCTTAAAAGATCCTTAGAAAGTTTGATCACATTTCTAATT